>CM077082.1:208312181-209692980 GCA_039513925.1 Platanthera zijinensis | reverse complement strand
TTTTATAAGACCTCTGGGTACAACGATGTGTGGGAGCTCGCCTTCCGCAGCACATGGTGATCCATTCAGTGTTCTCGAGATTTTTATTTACCTTTTCGTTAAGCTTTCAAGTCTGACCGTTGGAGCAGTAACCTTACATTGCATTGATAACCTTACAAATTTGAAGTGGAAATATTCCTCTCTTCAACAATCACCATATAATATATGTTTGACATGACAAATAACCGCCACAAAGAAAAGAAAGCTTCATTTGAACATAAAAGAGAACAAAGTTCCTTAGGTCAGGCTGTTGAAATTATTGAAGTGGGAGTGAACTGGAGGTGGGCAGTTTGAGTTGGGCAGACCACACAGATTGCAAAGTCCTCTGCGGACTGACGGATAGGATATGGTGGTTAGCCGGTTTCGGCTTCTATCTTCTTTCCCGTGGTCTGGTTCAGCAAGCATCCTGAAGAAGTAACTGGGCGGTTAGCCTTGTCTAATCGCGGCTTTTACGGTCTTGATTGTGAGACCACACATTCAGCTGAAGCTTCAGATACTGGCTTGCAAGAAGACAGACGGTTAGCGCGGTCTGAGGCAGCTAACCACACAGGTTGTTGAAGCCTTCTCGGGCAGGTTGTTTACCAGAATTTGCTTGTTGTGGACTTGGTCATGGCACTATGACAAGCCAGGATTGTTTCCTAGTTCACAGTATCTGCTTGCTTGCGTGATCTGCTATGGTGTTTGCAAAGTTCGTAGTATTACGTGATTTGGACGCGGAATTCGCAGATCGGCGTGGCCTGGTGGTGGTATCTGGCAGTCCTTCATTGGCGTGAACTTGGCTTAGAACGCATGATTGATTATCACAAGTCCACACAGACTGAGTTGTTGTCCGCTAGCTATGCAGACTGGTGGTGATTCTCGCGTAAGTGGTAAAGTTGGTTTATCACACGTAGACAGAGTGGTGTGTCTGCACTTCTTTGTGAACAGTTTTTTTATCAATAGCGGACTCATGCTTATATCCTCACTTGTGCAGGTACGTGGTGTTAGCTGCAAGATTGACGGGAGATTATCCTATCACTATAGGTGGTCAAGGCTCTCCTCCTCATGCTTATAAATAGGAGTCCTCTGCTCGTCATAAATATCGAGAATAGTGAGAACTCAACTCGCATTTAGATCCTGTGGTTTCATTTTTCTAACCGACATGACTAAGTGAAGTTGGATATCTTTTGCAAGCTATGCGGCTAGCATCAGGCGGCTAGGTAACTTGTGGAAGATTGGTGTGGAATAGTTCACGATTTACAGTCAGTGGTATACAGCAGGTCGCAGTCCGTAGCTTGAAGTCACGTTGCTCGGGGTTGCAGATAGAGTTTGGAGTTCTCCTGGCTTATCAGCGGGTTCTGTTTCTTGATCATCAGCAATCAATAACAGACACTCTGCGTGGCTAGTTGTGGATAGGCAACTTGGATGGTTTCGACGGACATGGCTTGCAGCTTGAGCAATGTGTGTGGTTACAGTTATCTATCTATGCGGTTTCTTCCTTGTCTATAGTTGTTTTTTGCTTTCCTTGGGTATATTGGCGAAATCATATCTCGCAATATATCCTTGCTTTGTAAATCAGATTGAATTCCAATTTCTGACTCGTGTGCTTCTATTGTGCTAGTTACTAATTGGCTTCTAGTGTGGTTGAGTGTTCCCACGACCTCTTTCTCAATTTTTCAGAAATTCTAACATGGTATCAGAGGGGTGTTGAGGATTAAGCAGTGATTTAACCTTGTAGGTGTGTCTTCCTCGTTGAAGTTCAATTAATCAGGAGAGAGCAATGCAGGTCGGTTATGTAAGAGGTCTTGGAATAGAACTCTTGACACAGACTAATTTTAAGAAGTGGAGGTCTAGCATGGAGAGTTATCTGATTGGTGACGACCTTTGGGAAGTTGTCAATGGAGATGACAGGCATGAATTGGTTACTACATCAGGGAATGCTGAGGCAGTGAGAGCTTGGAGGAAGGTGAATGCTAAAGCAGAGTTCACTCTCAAGCGAGCAATCTCACAAGAGTTTTTCGATCACATCATCGAGTGTCAATCAATGGCTGAAATCTGGATGGCCTTGGAAGGCTTGTTCAACAAGAAGAACCTAGCTCTATAACATCTCATTTCCTTCTAGACCCCTTAACTTAGATTAGGGTAGAACATGCGGTGAGTGAATGGGTTAGGCTAGGTTTGACCCAAGGAGTTAGGGTGGATTCACATCGGGCCCACTCTATAGTTCAAGTCAACTTTAACTCAGAAAAATTATTCTGGATCAATAGGCGCCGAGTGCATTGAGTAAACTCGACGTCATTCGACGAAACGTCGAGTGCATTGAGTGGACTCAACGCCATGCTCTTTAAATTAGAAAAATTGTTCTGGATCAATAGGCATCGAGTGCATTGAGTGAACTCAACATCATTCGACGAAGCGTCGAGTGGACTCAACGCCATGCTCTTTAACTTAGAAAAAAATTATTCCGGATCAACAGGCATTGAGTGAACTCGATGTCATTCAATGAAGCGTAGAGTGCGCTGAGTGGACTCAACGTCATGTTCTTTAACTTAGAAAATTTGTGCTGGAATCACAAGACGTCGAATGCGTTGAGTGAACTTGACGTCATTCGACGAAGCGTCGAGTGTGTTGAGCGGACTTAATGCCATGTTCTTTAACTTAGAAATTTTTTCCTGGAATCACAAGGCGTCGAATGGGTTGAGTGGACTCGACACCATTCAACGAAGTGTCGAATGCGTTGAGTGGACTCAATTTCATGCTCTTTAACTTAGAAAACTTGTGCTGGAATCACAAGGCTTTGAGTGCGTTGAGTGAACTCAACGCCATTCGACGAAGCATCGAGTGCGTTGAGTGTACTCAACTCCATGTTCTTTAACTTAGAAAATTGGTTCTGGAATCACAAGGCGTCGATGCATTGAGTGAACTCGACGCTATTCGACGAAGCGTCAAGTGCGTTGAGTGAACTCGATGCCACTCAACGAAGCGTCGAGTGATCTCGATGCTTTTGGGCTTAGAGTATTTTTTGTCTAAGTCGTGATTGCTGGTACGGCCTGAACCGGGTTTTTCGGGATATGCACTGATGGAAAATTTAAACCCGATCTCTTCAACAAACCTATTTAATACATTGATCTTCTCAAGAAGACTTATTTAAAGCAATGATTGGTTGTCCAATACTAAGCTGACACGTGGCAAAGCAACTTAAACTAATTGGCAGTCCAACGTTACGGTGATACGTGGCAAGCAACTTAAACCTTAATTCTTCTTATAAAAAGGAAGAGACAAGAAACCCTAGCCGTCACTCCCACTTCTTACCAAGGCCGCCATCATCTTCATTTAGCCCTAAGGAGTGGGAAATGACTCCTAGAGTTAAGCTTTTGCTGGAGAAACAAGGGATCGAGCTAATTCACTGGAGCAGTCGTCGATCATGGCTCACCACTACCCTACCCGCCGCCAAGCTCGCATATAGGTCTGTTTCTCCTCCCCTCCCTCGGTGCTAGTCTTCTAGATGCACTAGGAGATATATCGGGCTCAACTGAGCACGATGCCATGAGAGGATGAGGGAGAAATACCGA
Organism: Platanthera zijinensis; assembly: GCA_039513925.1. Taxonomy (NCBI): domain Eukaryota; kingdom Viridiplantae; phylum Streptophyta; class Magnoliopsida; order Asparagales; family Orchidaceae; genus Platanthera; species Platanthera zijinensis. Next base: position 209,689,390 of record CM077082.1, on the reverse strand, counting down.
GCTTTTCTTCTTGCTCGGGTTTACTGGAGGAGCCGCCTCCAGCGGCCATGTCACCGGGAAACGCTAGCCACCACCTCAACGGAGGCGGTGGCGATAATTGTCGGCGGTGGCAGTGGCCCACATGGCAGGAAACAAGGAATTAATATGCTACAGGCGGGATCAATCATGGTTGTTGGCTATCGGGGAAGATAACTCGATGTCGTTCATTTCAGCATTAATTAAACTACTGTATTTATGATATTTATGTGTATTTTTGTCACATATTAATTAGTCATTTGTATGCTGATTTTATGCCTTATAGAGACATATTTAAAGGAAGCTTTCAGCATAGACAATATAGCCCTAGGTCTTACCTTTATTTTGACGCCCTAAACTTGCAATTTAAAGCACTGTAGCTCCTTTTATGGTCATTCTCCTAGGACTGCTCCTATACTAGGGCAGAACTTCAAATGGACACCTAGGTTAAACTATAAGCCCACATGCAGTGAAATTTAGGTCAAGCATGTGTGTATACCATACTTAGACTATGTCCAAAATTAAGAATTTTTGGAGGATAGTTTTCTATAGTTTTAGTCAAAATTTGATTTATTAAATAAGTGTGATATATGAAGTTTTGCAAATCCAAATACCCCAAATTTGGGTAGCATGGCTCTAAGGTCATCATATGACCTTGATAAAAATTTGGAGCTATTTAAATCTCTGTATGTTAAAGGATCCAACAAGTATGGTAGAGGTCGAGTACATGAGCAGATGTATGTTTTGGACCTCGCTGAGCCTTTATTAGCGGCAAGCCCGCTCGTACCTTACAAACCTTAGTAGAACAACAAACATGACATAACTCAAACAAAAACCGCAGGTACAGTCTTTATTAGCGGCAGACCCGCCCATACCTTATTCGATACGGGTGCTTCACACTCGTTCGTATCTGAAGCCTTCCTGGAGGGACTAGCAAGCGTAGACTAATTCACCGGCGTCACCAGGAGGGTACGTCTACCAGATGGATCAGAGCTTCTATCTTATGTCAAGTGCAACATGGAGGCAGAGATTGGAGGAAAAGGTATTCGAAGCATCGACGACAATTTTGAGAATGTCGGACTTCGATTTGATCCTGGGCATGACTTGGTTGCATTGGAACCACGCCCGGATCGATTTTCCGTCAAGGAGGATCACCTTACGGCATGGGGATACCGACATCATCATTGAAAGTATTAGACCTATTTCCCATACTTTATTATTATCAGTGCAGGCTGTCAAAGCCCATGAGCAGGGAGATGAGGTGTACATGATCTGTTTCGAGATGGTGGAGACGGATGCCTCCGTTGTTGATATTCTTGTAGTTCGGGATTTCTTCGATGTATTCCCGGAGAAATTGCCCGGATTACCTCCGACAAGAGACATGGATTTCCGGATCCAGTTGTTGCCAGGAGCGAGGCATGTGTATCGGGCACCTTACCGGATGGCACCCAAGGAGCTATCAGAGTTCCGGACTTAATTACAAGAGGTGGTGGAGTCGAGTTTTGTCCGGCAAATTTCATCTCCATGGGGAGCACCGGTGCTGTTTGTGAAGAAGAAGGATGAATCTTTGCGGCTCTACATTGACTACCGAGAGCTGAATAGGTTAACAGTGTGGAATACGTATTCGATGCCCCGGATTGACGAGCTATTTGACCAACTACATGAAGCCTTCTGGTTTTCTAAGCTCGACTTGAGGTCAGGATACTACCAATTGCGCATTCAGGAGGAGGATATACCGAAGACGGCCTACAGTTCTCGGTATGGACTATACGAGTTCACGGTAATGCCCTTTGGGCTCACGAATGCACCTTCCGCATTCATGAGTATGATGAACTATGTGTTCGAACCATACTTGGATTTTTTCTTCATAGTCTTCATTAACGATATATTGATCTATTCTCTGAAGAAGGAGGAGCACACCCAGAATCTGGCTCTGGTGATGGGCAAACTGAGAGAGCATCAAATATATGTGAAGTTCTCCAAGTGCCAGTTCTGGCTACAGGAGATAGCATTTCTGGGGCATACCTTCAGTGGAGCTGGGTAGGATATAGACCCGGCCAAGGTGCAAGCAGTTAGAGATTGGCTGCGGCTCAAGTCAGCTTCAGACATCCGTAGTTTCTTGGGACTAGTGGGATACTATTGCAAGTTCTTGGAGGGGTTCTCGAGGATAGCACTCCCCCTCACGTCCTTGACGAAGAAGGATACAGATTTTACTTAGACCGAGAAGTGTGAGTCAGCATTTCAGGAGTTGAAGGATAGGCTCATCTCCTCCCCCATCCTTGCTCTTCCATCTGGGAAGGAAGGATTTCACATTTATATCGGCGCATCCTATCGGGGGACAGGTGCAGTCCTGATGCAGCATGGACACATCATTGCATATGCTTCGAGACAACTGAAGAAGCACGAGCAAAACTACCTCATACATGATTTGGATCTCGGGGCAGTGGTATTCACATTGTAGATTTGGAGGCATTACTTTTATGGGGTTCATTGTGAGATCTTCTCAGATCACAAGAACCTCAAGCATATTAATACGCAGAAGGATCTAATTCTACATCAGAGGAGATGGATTGAGTTCCTGTTTGATTACGACTACACGATGCATTATCACCAGGGAATGCGAACACCGTGACGAATGCCTTGAGCAGGAAAGCCGGCACCACTGGACTGGAGCCCCAGGTGATGACTATGGATTTAATACGGATGATGGAGGATATGCACATTACCATGGTTTCCAGGGCTGAGCCGGATGTTTATTGGGAGTACTTGGCCTCCCTGAGCATTGTTTACGATATACGAGACCATATCTGGACCCAGATGAGACAGGATGATCGTGGTCATTGACTAGTGATTTGTTATAGGTGTCAATAGCTGGGGCATGTTAAGGCTGACTGCCCTCAGCAATTTTGTTGAAGCCAGGAAAATCCCGACCTCAGAATTCGGATCAAGGCCACCTAAGGTTACCGGTTCAGTGGTAAGACCGGGCGGCTAGGATGACTAGGATGAAGAACTAGGGTAAACAGGACCCCAGATATTGCGGCAGGAAGGACCCACCACGTACCTGGATGCTCGAAAGGAGCAGCCCCTTCTCAACCAAGAATGATCGAACTAGGTACGAGGGAGACTAGCTGATGACTTAGCCGCAAGGTCGCGACCTGGTCTTCTGAGGAAAAGGAATCCAAAGACTTGGCTAGTATTGGAAAAGGGTGAACTCGCGAGCATCCTGCAAAGGATTTTAGGTCCCTCACCTCGTACCCCTAGGGTCCTATTTATAGGCAAATCCAAGGAAGAGGGGGTCATATTTATACCCCACCCCCGGCAACTGAGAGACTTCCTAGGGGAACTCGCACGGGCTGGGAAAGTATCTTGCCTAGTCGACTACCAGGCGAGTATATGAGGGGAGCTCACCATACTCGCCCAGGCCTTCTGCGGTCTTGCGCGCTGACTCTGACTTCTTCCTTGAATTGTTGACCTTGACTTTTGCTGACCTGGCTAGGGTAGGGCATATCCTCGATGAATACGGGTTGTACACAATCCCCACTCTTTTCGAGCGACGTAGGAGCTTGGAAAGAATCATCCGACACTTATTCGGCGAGCTGCTACACCGAGTACCTGAGTTGCTCGCCCTCAACGATTGCCCGACTCTCTATAAATAGGGGGCCTGGCTTTTGAGGCATATCTCTAAAGCTCGCGCACAATATCGAACGCAAATGATAAACTCCTTCAAGACAGTCTCGTCGCCCTGTCTGGTCTCCTCGGCATTACCAAGTCAAAAAGGTCGAGGGAGGAGGATGTTGCCGCCGACTTACCCCTCCAAAAAAAGAAGAAAACAAAGAAGTCGAAGAAATCCGCCTCAAAGGTGGTTGACACTCTTCCGCCCTCGGAGCAAGTCGTCGTTCCGAGCAGCAATCCCGCACGTTCTGCTAGTACCTTGAGGCTCCTTAGCGACCTTGGGCTATACGACATCCCCAACTTGGCAGCTCACGACTCGAGCCTTATTAACCTGCTGAGGGCTCCTGAGGTCGCTAACCCACTGGCTCTATTGCAGGTCGAAGTCGTCTCCCTGTCAGGTCATCATCTCGCTAAACCACTCTTCCCAAATAGTTGGTCGCCATATGCTTCTCGCTGATATGTTTTCTTTATTCGCAGACTCCCCTAGGGATGTCGTGAATGTGCTATGTATGTCACCCCCCTGAGCTCTGTGCCGCTACTCGCCCTGGCAGCCGATAAGCTACTCCGAACCGCGCATATGGTCCGGATTAATCTCGCCGCCAAGAAAGCGTCGAAGACTACTTTGGCGAAGAAAAACCCTCCCGGCGAGTAAGGAACCACCGGTGAAGGATCTCCCAGCGAGAAAGGATCCTCCAAGGAGCAAGGATCTCCCGGCGAGCAAGGTCGCTCCTATTCCCGCATGAGATTCGGCACTGTTAGTGGCGAGTTCTTTGCTGCCACCGCTACCGCCTCTGAACGCGGCTTATATCCAAGCGGTGAATACCTCTTTACTGTCGATGCCGCCTCTGACCGCTCAGCAATAGGCTGACTTGCAGCTACCTCCCCCGCCTCCTCCGTTGAAGACCCCGCATCCCTCGGCGAGTTCGTCGCAGCCTCCACCGCCTCCGTCGAAGACTCCGGCCCGGAAACAGGATAAGCCTCGGCTGAGCTACTTCCCGCCAAGAGTCGGGGACTCCGACCAAGGAAGCAGGGTAGATCAGTTGATCATGCGGGCGGTCCCTCTTTTAATCAGCAAGATGCCCCAGGTCGCGGTCCTTATCGGCGCTCACGGTCTCCTCGTCGCGGTACTCTTTGTCGTTGTCGTTTTGTTTGATGAATAGGTCTTCATTTCTAATCTGGAGACTTTCTCTCTATTTTGACAGATCGTCTGGCGACTCCCGGGGCAGCCTTTATCGACGCTATCAGATTACCAGGGAGCGAGTATCGTCATGCTGCTGCTCGCGCCTAATAGAGCTGGAGAGCAAGTTTGACCAGCTCGCTATCTGTGAACCTCATCGCCGAATTTTCGCCCTGGAGGTGCGAGTGGCGAAGATGGAAGAACTTCGGACAACCCTGGAGAGCTACGAAGCACGCTTCCATATGGTGAAGGAGAATGATCGTCAGTTGGCGATAAACAACCATCGCCTCCATCTCATTATCGACGAGCTTGCCGGTATTCGGGCAAGTATGAGCTCTGTGGGGGCGACTAACGAGGATGGAGGAGCAAATGCGCCTGGGAGACGATGCGATGGCGGTGGCAACGGAGCATTACCAGCGATCGCATGAGATGGGCTGGGCCGGGAGACATCCTCATCCTCCGGAGCGGCTACCAAGAGCTTAGGATTGTTTCTTATTTTCTTTATTCTGAACTGGCCGTTTTAATAAACATTATTGTAGTTGTAGTAAGCGAGTTCTGCCCTCGCTCTTGATTTCTCATCATTTGTTGTTTTTACTTGCTACTATAAAGCGATATTCCGAGTTTGCCATGCAGGTTTTGGCGGACGTCGCGATAGTCTCTGCTTCGCTGTGCGAGATTGGGTTGACGTCGGGGATCTGTTTACTCGTCTAACCCGCGACTTAGTAAGATATTCGCTAAAACGGATAAGTATCCCCCCTCCCCTTTACCTTCGCCTATAAATAGAGGGGGTAGGTAGGACATAAGTACGCTGCTGCGATTTTTCAACCCCAACTTACGAGTATCTTTTCTTGCTCGCGTATTTCTAACTTCCTTCTCTTCTCGCTCCTTCCTTCCTCTTCATCTCGCCAAGTCGCTGAAAATGGTTGGGGACGATGCCAATGCTCGCCGACAGGCTCACGCCGTCTACTTTGCCGATGCGGCCTTCAAGAAATCCATAACCACAGAGCGGGACTTGGAGACGTTTAGGGAGCGACTTCTGCCGGATGGCTACTCGGCAAGGCTCCCTACTCGCAGCGAGCGACTAAACACCTATATCGAGGGTGCGATGATCTTGCCGCTCCGCCACTTTGATGTCGGCCTGCGACTTTCGTTCTGGCCGGAATATTGCGAGATCCTACAATATTTCGGGATCATCTCCGCACAGATCATCACCAACGGAGTGGCGATTATCATGGGATTTCTTTGCTACCTGCGGGAAGAGAGGGTCGCCTTCGACCTCTCCGTTTTCCGCAAGATATTCGTCTTTGCCGCGACTGTCGAGGGGGTTATATATTTCAGCATCCATGTCTACACTTTGGTGGGGACAGCGAACAAAGTTCACCGGTGGAGCGAGCAGCTGATCGTTGTCCACGACGATTTTATGGGCATGTTGAGAAGGCCGCACCAACCTGCCGATGTCGCCTTCCTCCCACCAATTTTGGAAGGCCTTCGCGAGCAGCTGTTCGAGTACTTCCGAGGTCGCCGGTTCGACGTCATCCACTGGCGGCTTATTGTCAACACGCTTGAAGGGGTCCACCCCAACGAAGGTAAGATTTGAGCAAGAATTGTTTCCTTGCATGCTCGCTCTCATTCATCAGAGCTCGGTACTAAAATGTTGCGCGATGTATGAAGTGTCCAACGAACTTCCGGAGAAGCCGCTTCCTCCGGCGAAGGAAGTCGCCACATCCTTCCCGGAATCCTGCCTTCCTCCCAACGTCGGCAAGAAGAAGAAACTCGCCAAGGGGAAGGCGAAGTTCAAGTCGTCGGGCCCTGCGAGTAAGAGGGACAAGATGTCTTCCTCTCCGCCTGGCAATCAAGAGTCGTCGGTTGATGCTCGGGCGCCCCGCTTCCACCCAAATTTAAACCTTGGGCGAGGAGCGGTGGATGCGTATAGTCGCTCGTTGGTGACTTGGTCCGAATAAGAGCATTCGGTGACGCTGAGTACCAACCTCCCCTTCCAAGTCGGCGTATTGGGAGGATAAGGGGGAGGCCTTCGCCGTCCTCCATGCTTTGTATGGGCGAGCTGATGCTGAGTCACTGTTGGAGCTCAGCCCGGAGATGCTCGCCCAGCAAACCTCATGCTCGCTGGCACGGACCGTCGAGTTAGGCCATTACTCGGGCAGGAAGCTGCTGGAGATGACCGAGGCTTTGAAGGTCGTCACCAAGAAATATATTGATCTCGGCATGCAGTCACTCCGCTGGTGGGACTATGAGGTAAGTCGCCTCCTCCCGTGTGGTATTGAGGATTTTGGACTTCGAATTATTTTTCTGACTGTCTTTTATCGCAGACTGCCGAGATTGAGGCCGTGAAGAAGCTCTCCGAGTGTGAGGGAAAACTTGCCAACTCCCAGGTGGAGCTGGAGGCGGCCCAGATTCGCGCCGCTGAGATGGAGACTCGCCTGGTCATTGCTGAGGGACGTGCGAGCTCTTCAGTTCCCTTGCCTGATGCGTCGCGGCCGGAGGATGACCCGCATTGGGTTGTTAAGAGGTCACGCCTTATTTGGGAGGAGAAGTCGTCAGTCCCTCGCGAGATAGCGCGAGCGGCGGGGAACATTATGCTCGCTCGGCCGAGAATCAACGGTCAGCTCGTCTAGGGGGGAGGCAGCTCACCGTTGACGAGCTTATCCCGGAGTTGCTCGCTGAGGTGCCTATCTCGCCCGATCGCGTTCCTTCCTCGTTATCAAGCTCTAACAGTTCCAGCGGCAACGGTAGTGACAGTGGCAGCGGTGAGGAAGAAGAGGATGCCTACATTGGAGATGACGAATATCAGCCAGATACTGGTGAGGACAAGTCCTAGTTGCTCGCCGATCTTTGTCATGCTCGGATGTCGGAGATTTTTTGACACTTTTGTAACTTGCAATCTTTTGACATATTTATACAAGTTATTTCATTTTTTGCCCATCTTTTATCGCGTGTTGATTGATATCGCTTTCTAGGCTCATAGTCTTGGGGAGGATGAGTGCTTGTGACGCTTACCCACGCGTTGACGTCGGTCATAGTCGCACAGTCGCTGCTCGTGCGGCCATACTCACTCCAACTACTCGTACAAAAGGTGTTCGCTCGACTGCCTTTTTGTATACTCGTCATAATTGTTCTCACATGCTCGCTAAGATATACTCGCCTGCTCGCCTAAGTATACTCGCGTTTGCAAAATCGTCTATCTTGCCGGAGCTAAATCTCGGATGGCTTGGAGATCGGAACCGACATTCATCATGAGTCAAGCTCAAGTTGGGGTGGGAAGCAGTCGACACCCACCAGGAGACAAGCTCAACTGGGGGTGAGAAACAGTCGACACCCAGCAGGAGCCAAGCTCAACTGGGGGTGGGAAACAGTCGGCACCCAGCAGGAGCCAAGCTCAACTGGGGGTGGAAAATAGTCGACACCCAGCAAGAGCCAATCTCAACTGGGGGTGGTAAGCAGTCGACACCCAGCAGTAGCCAAGCTCAACTGGGGGTGGGAAACAGTCGACACCCAGCAGGAGCCAAGCTCAACTGGGGGTGGGAAACCGTTGACACCCAGCAGGAGCCAAGCTCAAATGGGGGTGGGAAACAGTCGACACCCAGCAGGAGCCAAGCACAATTGGGGGTGGGAAACAGTCGACACCCAGCAGGAGCCAAGCTCAACTGGGGGTGGGAAACAGTCGACACCCAGCAGGAGCCAAGCTCAACTGGGGGTGGGAAACAGTCGACACCCAGCAGGAGCCAAGATCAACTAGGGTGGGAAACAGTTGACACCCACCAAGAGCCAAGCTCAACTGGGGGTGGGAAATAGTCGATACCCAGCAGGAGCCAAGCTCAACTAGGGGTGGGAAACAGTCGACATGCAGTAGGAGCCAAGCTCAACTGGGGGTGGGAAATAGTCGACACCCAGCAGGAGCCAAGCTCAACTGGGGGTGGGAAACAGTCGACACCCAGCAGGGGAGACATAGGCCGACATGCAAGGGGGAGTTGATCTCGACCGTCGATGCAGAGGCTCGGTCTTACAAGAGCACTTAAGTCCCGAGGCATCGTCCTACCATCCGCACTAGGATATTTATGAGGAACGGGTCGAAGGCTCGTATCCCGATCAAATAGTGGACATCGCTCTCAGCCATGCCACCCGGCTACGAGTGCCAGTGCACGGGTGAAGGGGAATGTTCCTCCGAGGGTCCTTCAGGACGCACTCGAGGCCAACATCTTCCCTTGGGCTTGTTCTTTCCCCCTTCTTCGGCAGGTTATCCTGCTTAGACAATAGCTGAGACGCCTAGATTAGTGAATGCTTGGTGAGATCGGCCCTCTATCGAGTACAAGAGGTTAGCATCTAGGCCTATTTCAGATAGTTCCTCCAGTCGGAGGAGAGATGCAATCGGGAAGACATAGGTTACCGCTAGGGATAGAACCTTTTCAGGTCATCCCCGCTCCAGGTACCTCCTAGTTGTTCTCCTACTTGATCTTGCAGGTAGTAGCCTCTAGTGGCTAGGGCTTCTTGGACGATGAAGGGACTTTCCCAGTTTGGATGTAGCTTGCCAACGGCTGCTCCTCTTCCCGCGGCATCTACCTTTTTCATGACCAGGTCACCTGGAAGGAAGTGATTTAGGCGGACGTTTTTTGTCGAAATGCTTTGCCATGCGTCGTTTGATCTTCTCCTAGCAGATGGAGGCTAAGTCACGAAGCTCTTTAATGTAATCCAGTGAGAGCCTCTGATCATCTTCATTCTCCAAGCGCCACTCTTCGCCGCCATCTCCTGTTACTATGACTCTCAGGCTACGAACCTCGAACTCCACTGGGATGAGTGCCACATATCCGTGGGATAACTTAAAGCGGGTTTCCCCTGTAGCCGAGTTTGGAGTTGTTCTTAGAGCCTAGAGGACTGAGGGGAGCTGCTCTGCCCAATTACCCTTCAAGTTGGTAACTTTCTTCTTTAGGAGGTTGATGATCAACTTATTGGCGGCCTCCACCTGTCTGTTGCTGCGAGGATGATGCATAGAGGCAAATCGAAGATCCATCCGTAGCTGCTTGCAGAAGTCCTTTAACTCCAAGCTAGCGAACTGCGGACCATTGTCGGTGATGATGGAGAGAGGAATCCTGAACCTGCACGCAATCTCCCCCCCCCCCAGATGAAATTCTTCACAATCTGAGAAGTTGTCTTGGCCAGAGCTTTTGCCTCGATCCATTTGGAGAAGTAATCGATCATGACAAGGATGAACTTCCTCTGTCCACTGGCCTGAGGGAAAGGGTCGATCAAGTACATTCCCCTGATAGCGAAGGGCCATGGAGCAGTGATCGAGCGAAGGTGCTGAGCTGGTTGTAGCTGAAGAGGCGCGAAGAGCTAACATTGCAGACATTTCTTGGAGAAGGCTTCTGCATCCTTTCGGATGGTGGGCCAAAAGTATCCATGCCTTAGGATTCTCTGTTCCAGAGTACGGGTCCCTGAGTGACTGTCACACTCTCCCGAATGAATCTCTTCCAGAACGCGAGGGACTTCTATTTCCGACAGGCACCGAGCTAAAGGGCCTGAGATAGTCTTACGATATAGTTCTCCTTCCTGTAGTAAGTAGTATGCGGCTTTATAGCGGAACATTCTTTGATCATCATCGCTGATAGGAACCCGACCCGTTGCCAAGAAAGAGGAGAATTGATCCTTCTAAGAAGCCCTCTGCTCGATCTCCATCATCTCCCTTTCTTCGATGGACGGTTGAAAAAGTTTGGTCACGGTACCCCCAGCCCGTGGACCATATTTGGCAAGATAGTCAGCTTCTGAATTCTTTTATCGAGGCACTTGCTTGACGAAGAAATATTGAAACCCGTCGATCAGACCCTTTACTTTTACCAAGTATCTCTACAGGATTGGGTCATTCACCTTAAATTCACCTCTGATCTGGGACACGACTACCACTGAGTCGGCGAAGGCCCTGATATCCTGAATTGCTAACTCCTTGGCGAGACGCAAGCCAGCCACCATAGCTTCATACTCTACCTGATTATTTGTAACGGGGAAGAGGATCTCTACTGCCTGCTCGATTCGGGTTCCCTGGGGACTCACTAGCACGACTTTGGCTCCCACATAATATCTGCCCGAAGCCCCATCTACGAACATCTTCGAAGAGACTAGCTTAGAAGAAACTTCATCTCCTTCCATCTCGGCCGAGAAGTCAGCCAAGAAATCTGATACCGTCTGCGCCTTGATCACTACCCTTGGAGAGTAAGAAATGTTGAACTCACTAAGCTCTACCGCCCACTTTGCCAATCTGCCAGAGTGTTCCACCCCATCCAGGATACTACGTAGGGGGTGATCGGAGACGACCCTAATGGAGTTAGCCTGAAAATATGGACGGAGCCTCCGAGCTGAAACCACAGAGCAAATACCAACTTCTGATGGAGGCAACCCCCAACGTGTTAAAGTTGAAGATGATGACGGTGACGGCAACGACGTTCTCCTACATGTTGAACATGATGACGGCGACGGTGACGGCGTTCTCCTACATGTTGAAGATGATGACGATGACGGCGACGACGTTCTCCTACATGATGAAGATGAAGATTACCAAATAATATTTAGTTATTTCTATTTGCATTTTATTTTTATCATGTAATGTTTAAACATTTGAGTATTGTTTATTTTATTTAGGTGGGCTGCAAATAGCCAAAGCATGATGTAAAGCCTATATAAGGCTAACCTTGTTTCATTTTGAAGTAGTGAATGAAGAATTAAGAAAACCCTAAACCCCTTTGAAGATTTCTCTCCTTCTTGGCCGCCCCCCTCTCTCTCTCTCCCTCTACCTCCTTGGCATTCGGCCAACTCTCCAACTCCCCTGCCTCTTCCTCTTGGCCGCCGACCACTCTCCTCCTCCTTCCCTCCTCGTGCTCGGCCCTCCTCCTCCCCCCTCCTCTCTACCACCATCACCTAACCCGAGCCCCTCCCTCTTCCCTCACAAATCCGACCACCACCTCCCCATCTCCTAACCCGAGCTCCTCTTCAACTCCACCTCCTTCCAAAGCCGACCTCCACCTCCACCTCCCTAGATTCGGCCACCACTCTCAAGCCGACCACTTCCACACCCCAAACCGATCACCACCCTCTCCATTATCCAAAACCCGACCTCCATCACGAGCCCCAAATCAATCCCCTTTCTATTGTGAGGAAGAAGATCGGCCACGACAAATGAGTTATTTTTGTGACATCTCACTCCGGCGTGAAGCGAAGGAAGCAGACAAGTTTCTCTCTGGTCGGCGCAACTCCGGTGGAGTCGTGGAAGAACGGTCTTTGAAAGTGAACTGGAATCATCTATTCTGGTTGGGTAACGAGATCCTCTACTTTGTTTTGTGTGATTCCAATATTTTCTTAGAATTTCATTTTGGTGGAATACGTTTGCGTTATTTTGGAATCGTTCTTCTCGTTCGTGGTTTATCCTTTCGATTGCATAGGTTATTCTTCCTAGTTGCTTAGTTTTCCGAGAGGTTTGGCAAGCCTCGCTTTCGTTTTGTAGGGGGAGATCTACCATTTCCAAACCCTACTTTTCGGTATATCTCTTTTGGTACAACCATCGCTCGTTCGGATCGGGTGGATCCTTTTAGCTCGAAAGAACAATGGCCTTGATAAAGTTGTTCAATGAGTGTGATGCGTGACGATTGTGCGAGTGTAGGATTGAATTATTGAGAAGCATATGTGGCTAACTCGTAGATCTAATTCGCACACAACGTGTTCGCTTTAATTTCCCATTGGAATCCCTCTTGTCTTTTCGTGCCTTAATCCTACTTAGGGAGTGACCTACATCAATTTGGTATCAGAGGGAGGTTCACGTCAATTTCCTAATTGGCACCCCTCCCCCATCTTGTGGCACGTTACCCGCACTTTTGTTTGCACGTTAGTTGTCAAAATCACAAAAAAATTATTTTTTTGGTCTGCCAATAGCGGCTTAAATTTCTTATTTTTCAGCAAAAAAATCAAAAAAAAATTTATTAATAATCTTCATATTGTATTCAGCAAGAAAATCTATTTTATATTATTATTACCTTAGTGGTTAAGCGGGAACAATTCCAACAAACTTATTTTAATTGAGCCAGAACCATTTCCCTTGTATGACGCCTAAATTAGTGAATGCTTGGTGAGATCGGCCCTCTATCGAGTACAAGAGGTTAGCATCTAGGCCTATTCCAGATAGTTCCTCCAGTCGGAGGAGAGATGCAATCGGGAAGACATAGGTTACCGCTAGGGATAGAACCTTTTCAGGTCATCCCCGCTCCAGGTACCTCCTAGTTGTTCTCCTACTTGATCTTGCAGGTAGTAGCCTCTAGTGGCTAGGGCTTCTTGGACGATGAAGGGACTTTCCCAGTTTGGATGTAGCTTGCCAACGACTGCTCCTCTTCCCACGGCATCTACCTTTTTCATGACCAGGTCACCTGGAAGGAAGTGATTTAGGCGGACGTTTTTGTCGAAATGCTTTGCCATGCGTCGTTTGATCTCCTCCTGGCAGATGGAGGCTAAGTTTGGAAGCTCTTTAATGTAATCCAGTGAGAGCCTCTGATCATCTTCATTCTCCAAGCGCCACTCTTCGCCGCCATCTCCTGTTGCTATGACTCTCGGGCTACGAACCTCGAACTCCACTGGGATGAGTGCCACATATCCGTGGGATAACTTGAAGGGGGTTTCCCCTGTAGCCGAGTTTGGAGTTGTTCTTAGAGCCCAGAGGACTGAGGGGAGCTGCTCTGCCCAATTACCCTTCAAGTTGGTAACTTTCTTCTTTAGGAGGTTGATGATCAACTTGTTGCTGCGAGGATGATGCATAGAGGCAAATCGAAGATCCATCCGTAGCTGCTTGCAGAAGTCCTCTAACTCCAAGCTAGCGAACTGCGGACCATTTTCGGTGATGATGGAGAGAGGAATCCTGAACCTGCACGCAATCTCCCCCCCCCCCCAGATGAAATTCTTTACAATCTGAGAAGTTGTCTTGGCCAGAGCTTTTGCCTCGATCCATTTGGAGAAGTAATCGATCATGACAAGGATGAACTTCCTCTGTCCACTGGCCTGAGGGAAAGGGCCGATCAAGTACATTCCCCTGATAGCGAAGGGCCATGGAGCAGTGATCGAGCGAAGGTGCTGAGCTGGTTGTAGCTGAAGAGGCGCGAAGAGCTAACATTGCAGACATTTCTTGGAGAAGGCTTCTGCATCCTTTCGGATGGTGGGCCAAAAGTATCCATGCCTTAGGATTCTCTGTTCCAGAGTACGGGTCCCTGAGTGACTGTCACACTCTCCCGAATGAATCTCTTCCAGAACGCGAGGGACTTCTATTTCCGACAGGCACCGGGCTAGAGGGCCTGAGATAGTCTTACGATATAGTTCTCCTTCCTGTAGTAAGTAGTATGCGGCTTTATAGCGGAACATTCTTTGATCATCATCGCCGATAGGAATCCGACCCGTTGCCAAGAAAGAGGAGAATTGATCCTTCCAAGAAGCCCTCTGCTCGATCTCCATCATCTCCCCTTCTTCGATGGACGGTTGAAAAAGTTTGGTCACGGTACCCCCAGCCCGTGGACCATATTTGGCGAGATAGTCAGCTTCTGAATTCTTTTATCGAGGCACGTGCTTGACAAAGAAAGATTGAAACCCGTCGATCAGACCCTTTACTTTTACCAAGTATCTCTACAGGATTGGGTCATTCACCTTAAATTCACCTCTGATCTGGGACACGACTACCACTGAGTCGGCGAAGGCCCTGATATCCTGAATTGCTAACTCCTTGGCGAGACGCAAGCCAGCCACCATAGCTTCATACTCTACCTGATTATTTGTAACGGGGAAGAGGATCTCTACTGCCTGCTCGATTCGGGTTCCCTGGGGACTCACTAGCACGACTTTGGCTCCCACATAATATCTGCCCGAAGCCCCATCTACGAACATCTTCGAAGAGACTGGCTTAGAAGAAACTTCATCTCCTTCCATCTCGGCCGAGAAGTCAGCCAAGAAATCTGATACCGCCTGCGCCTTGATCGCTACCCTTGGAGAGTAAGAAATGTTGAACTCACTAAGCTCTACCGCCCACTTTGCCAATCTGCCAGAGTGTTCCACCCCATCCAGGATACTACGTAGGGGGTGATCGGAGACGACCCTAATGGAGTTAGCCTGAAAATATGGACGGAGCCTCCGAGCTGAAACCACCAGAGCAAATACCAACTTCTGATGGAGGCAACCCCCAACGTGTTAAAGTTGAAGATGATGACGGTGACGGCAACGACGTTCTCCTACATGTTGAACATGATGACGGCGACGGTGACGGCGTTCTCCTACATGTTGAAGATGATGACGACGACGGCGACGACGTTCTCCTACATGATGAAGATGAAGATTACCAAATAATATTTAGTATTTCTATTTGCATTTTATTTTTATCATGTAATGTTTAAACATTTGAGTATTGTTTATTTTATTTAGGTGGGCTGCAAATAGCCAAAGCATGATGTAAAGCCTATATAAGGC
Organism: Platanthera zijinensis; assembly: GCA_039513925.1. Classification (NCBI taxonomy): domain Eukaryota; kingdom Viridiplantae; phylum Streptophyta; class Magnoliopsida; order Asparagales; family Orchidaceae; genus Platanthera; species Platanthera zijinensis. The sequence continues at coordinate 209,674,035 of CM077082.1, read as the reverse complement.
TAACCTTGTTTCATTTTGAAGTAGTGAATGAAGAATTAAGAAACCCTAAACCCCTTTGAAGATTTCTCTCCTTCTTGGCCGCCCCCTCTCTCTCTCCCTCTACCTCCTTGGCATTCGGCCAACTCTCCAACTTCCCTCCCTCTTCCTCTTGGCCGCCGGCCACTCTCCTCCTCCTTCCCTCCTCTTGCTCGGCCCTCCTCCTCCTCCCTCCTCCTCTCTACCACCATCACCTAACCCGAGCCCCTCCCTCATCCCTCACAAATCCGACCACCACCTCCCCATCTCCTAACCCAAGCTCCTCTTCAACTCCACCTCCTTCCAAAGCCGACCTCCACCTCCACCTCCCTAGATTCGGCCACCACTCTCAAGCCGACCACTTCCACACCCCAAACCGATCACCACCCTCTCCATTATCCAAAACCCGACCTCCATCACGAGCCCCAAATCAATCCCCTTTCTATTGTGAGGAAGAAGATCAGCCGCGACAAAGGAGTTATTTTTGTGACATCTCACTCCGGCGTGAAGCGAAGGAAGCAGACAAGTTTCTCTCTGGTCGGCGCAACTCCGGTGGAGTCGTGGAAGAACGGTCTTTGAAAGTGAACCGGAATCATCTATTCCGGTTGGGTAACGAGATCCTCTACTTTGTTTAGTGTGATTCCAATATTTTCTTAGAATTTCATTTTGGTGGAATACGTTTGCGTTATTTTGGAATCGTTCTTCTCGTTCGTGGTTTATCCTTTTGATTGCATAGGTTATTCTTCCTAGTTGCTTAGTTTTCCGAGAGGTTTGGCAAGCCTCGCTTTCGTTTTGTTGGGGGAGATCTACCATTTCCGAACCCTACTTTTCGGTAGATCTCTTTTGGTACAACCATCGCTCGTTCGGATCGGGTGGATCCTTTTAGCTCGAAAGAACAACGGCCTATAGCCTTTTGTTTGATCTTATAACGGCGTGGCTACCTTATATTAGCGTTAACTTGATAAAGTTGTTCAATGAGTGTGATGCGTGACGATTGTGCGAGTGTAGGATTGAATTGTTGAGAAGCATATGTGGCTAACTCATAGATCTAATTCACACACAACGTGTTCGCTTTAATTTCCCATTGGAATCCCTCTTGTCTTTTCGTGCCTTAATCCTACTTAGGGAGTGACCTACATCAATTTGGTATCAGAGGGAGGTTCACGTCAATTTCCTAATTGGCACCCCTCCCCCATCTTGTGGCACGTTACCCGCACTTCTGTTTGCACGTTAGTTGTCAAAATCACAAAAAAATTATTTTTTTGGTCTGCCAATAGCGGCTTAAATTTCTTATTTTTCAGCAAAAAAATCAAAAAAAATTTATTAATAATCTTCATATTGTATTCAGAAAGAAAATCTATTTTATATTATTATTACCTTAGTGGTTAAGCGCGAACAATTCCAACAAACTTATTTTAATTGAGCCAGAACCATTTCCCCTTGTATGACGCCTAGATTAGTGAATGCTTGGTGAGATCGGCCCTCTATCGAGTATAAGAGGTTAGCATCTAGGCCTATTCCAGATAGTTCCTCCAGTCGGAGGAGAGATGCAATCGGGAAGACATAGGTTACCGCTAGGGATAGAACCTTTTCAGGTCATCCCCGCTCCAGGTACCTCCTAGTTGTTCTCCTACTTGATCTTGCAGGTAGTAGCCTCTAGTGGCTAGGGCTTCTTGGACGATGAAGGGACTTTCCTAGTTTGGATGTAGCTTGCCAACGGCTGCTCCTCTTCCCGCGGCATCTACCTTTTTCATGACCAGGTCACCTGGAAGGAAGTGATTTAGGCGGACATTTTTGTCGAAATGCTTTGCCATGCGTCGTTTGATCTCCTCCTGGCAGATGAAGGCTAAGTCACGAAGCTCTTTAATGTAATCCAGTGAGAGCCTCTGATCATCTTCATTCTCCAAGCGCCACTCTTCGCCGCCATCTCCTGTTGCTATGACTCTCGGGCTACGAACCTCGAACTCTACTGGGATGAGTGCCACATATCTGTGGGATAACTTGAAGGGGGTTTCCCCTGTAGCCGAGTTTGGAGTTGTTCTTAGAGCCCAGAGGACTGAGGGGAGCTGCTTTGCCCAATTACCCTTCAAGTTGGTAACTTTCTTCTTTAGGAGGTTGATGGTCAACTTGTTGGCGGCCTCCACCTGTCTGTTGCTGCGAGGATGATGCATAGAGGCAAATCGAAGATCCATCCGTAGCTGCTTGCAGAAGTCCTCTAACTCCAAGCTAGCGAACTGCGGACCATTGTCGGTGATGATGGAGAGAGGAATCCTGAACCTGCACGCAATCTCCCCCCCCCCCAGATGAAATTCTTCACAATCTGAGAAGTTGTCTTGGCCAGAGCTTTTGCCTCGATCCATTTGGAGAAGTAATCGATCATGATAAGGATGAACTTCCTCTGTCCACTGGCCTGAGGGAAAGGGCCGATCAAGCACATTCCCCTGATAGCGAAGGGCCATGGAGCAGTGATCGAGCGAAGGTGCTGAGCTGGTTGTAGCTGAAGAGGCGCGAAGAGCTAACATTGCAGACATTTCTTGGAGAAGGCTTCTGCATCCTTTCGGATGGTGGGCCAAAAGTATCCATGCCTTAGGATTCTTTGTTCCAGAGTACGGGTCCCTGAGTGACTGTCACACTCTCCCGAATGAATCTCTTCCAGAACGCGAGGGACTTCTATTTCCGACAGGCACCGGGCTAGAGGGCCTGAGATAGTCTTACGATATAGTTCTCCTTCCTGTAGTAAGTAGTATGCGGCTTTATAGCGGAACATTCTTTGATCATCATCGCCGATAGGAACCCGACCCGTTGCCAAGAAAGAGGAGAATTGATCCTTCCAAGAAGCCCTCTGCTCGATCTCCATCATCTCCCCTTCTTCGATGGACGGTTGAAAAAGTTCGGTCACGGTACCCCCAGCCCGTGGACCATATTTGGCGAGATAGTCAGCTTCTAAATTCTTTTATCGAGGCACGTGCTTGACGAAGAAAGATTGAAACCCGTCGATCAGACCCTTTACTTTTACCAAGTATCTCTACAGGATTGGGTCATTCACCTTAAATTCACCTCTGATCTGGGACACGACTACCACTGAGTCGGCGAAGGCCCTGATATCCTGAATTGCTAACTCCTTGGCGAGATGCAAGCCAGCCACCATAGCTTCATACTCTACCTGATTATTTGTAACGGGGATGGGGATCTCTACTGCCTGCTCGATTCGGGTTCCCTGGGGACTCACTAGCACGACTTTGGATCCCACATATTATCTGCCCGAAGCCCCATCTACGAACATCTTCGAAGAGACTGGCTTAGAAGAAACTTCATCTCCTTCCATCTCGGCCGAGAAGTCAGCCAAGAAATCTGATACCGCCTGCGCCTTGATCGCTACCCTTGGAGAGTAAGAAATGTTGAACTCACTAAGCTCTACCGCCCACTTTGCCAATCTGCCAGAGTGTTCCACCCCATCCAGGATACTACGTAGGGGGTGATCGGAGACGACCCTAATGAAGTTAACCTGAAAATATGGACGGAGCCTCCGAGCTGAAACCACCAGAGCAAATACCAACTTCTGATGGAGGCAACCCCCAACGTGTTAAAGTTGAAGATGATGACGGTGACGGCAACGACGTTCTCCTACATGTTGAACATGATGACGGCGACGGTGACGGCGTTCTCCTACATGTTGAAGATGATGACGACGACGGCGACGACGTTCTCCTACATGATGAAGATGAAGATTACCAAATAATATTTAGTTATTTCTATTTGCATTTTATTTTTATCATGTAATGTTTAAACATTTGAGTATTGTTTATTTTATTTAGGTGGGCTGCAAATAGCCAAAGCATGATGTAAAGCCTATATAAGGCTAACCTTGTTTCATTTTGAAGTAGTGAATGAAGAATTATGAAAACCCTAAACCCCTATGAATATTTCTCTCCTTCTTGGCCGCCCCCCTCTCTCTCTCTCCCTCTACCTCCTTGGCATTCAGCCAACTCTCCAACTCCCCTCCCTCTTCCTCTTGGCCGCCGGCCACTCTCCTCCTCCTTCCCTCCTCTTGCTCGGCCCTCCTCCTCCTCCCTCCTCCTCTCTACCACCATCACCTAACCCGAGCCCCTCCCTCTTCCCTCACAAATCTGACCACCACCTCCCCATCTCCTAACCCGAGCTCCTCTTCAACTCCACCTCCTTCCAAAGCCGACCTCCACCTCCACCTCCCTAGATTCGGCCACCACTCTCATGCCGACCACTTCCACACCCCAAACCGATCACCACCCTCTCCATTATCCAAAACCCGACCTCCATCACGAGCCCCAAATCAATCCCCTTTCTATTGTGAGGAAGAAGATCGGCCACTGCAAAGGAGTTATTTTTGTGACATCTCACTCCGGCGTGAAGCGAAGGAAGCAGACAAGTTTCTCTCTGGTCGGCGCAACTCCGGTGGAGTCGTGGAAGAACGGTCTTTGAAAGTGAACCGGAATCATCTATTCCGGTTGGGTAACGAGATCCTCTACTTTGTTTTGTGTGATTCCAATATTTTCTTAGAATTTCATTTTGGTGGAATACGTTTGCGTTATTTTGGAATCGTTCTTCTCGTTCGTGGTTTATCCTTTCGATTGCATAGGTTATTCTTCCTAGTTGCTTAGTTTTCCGAGAGGTTTGGCAAGCCTCGCTTACGTTTTATTGGGGGAGATCTACCATTTCCGAACCCTACTTTTCGGTAGATCTCTTTTGGTACAACCATCGCTCGTTCGGATCGGGTGGATCCTTTTAACTCGAAAGAACAACGGCCTATAGCCTTTTGTTCGATCTTATAACGGCGTGGCTACCGTATATTAGCGTTAACTTGATAAAGTTGTTCAATGAGTGTGATGCGTGACGATTGTGCGAGTGTAGGATTGAATTGTTGAGAAGCATATGTGGCTAACTCGTAGATCTAATTCGCACACAACGTGTTCGCTTTAATTTTCCATTGGAATCCCTCTTGTCTTTTCGTGCCTTAATCCTACTTAGGGAGTGACCTACATCAATTTGGTATCAGAGGGAGGTTCACGTCAATTTCCTAATTGGCACCCCTCCCCCATCTTGTGGCACGTTACCCGCACTTCTGTTTGCACGTTAGTTGTCAAAATCACAAAAAAAATATTTTTTGGTCTGCCAATAGCGGCTTAAATTTCTTATTTTTCAGCAAAAAAATCAAAAAAAAAAATTATTAATAATCTTCATATTGTATTCAGCAAGAAAATCTATTTTATATTATTATTACCTTAGTGGTTAAGCGGGAACAATTCCAACAAACTTATTTTAATTGAGCCAGAACCATTTCCCCTTGTATGTGCACAAATTCCGGATCGAGTCTTCTCTCCGGTTATCACAATATGGCCTATGACGTCAATGCTTCCCGAGAAAAATCTTTAGGTTCCCTTAGGAACGGTAGAAAGCCATTCCATTGCCCGATAGTGGATGATATTATGGCGTTGATTGGCCAACTAAAGGCTAGCCAAGTTGCACCATTTCTCCCAAGGCAACACCCTAGTTGCCCTACTGATGGCGATAGTTCCATACCGATCTTTAGGAACGAAGATAAACCTAACGCCAAGGCCAAGTGGCAAATAACTGATGATTTGGCTACCCTTAAACAAGGGAATAAGTCAGTCTCAGATTATATGCAACTCTTTAAGGATTTGACGGTTAGGAGCGGTGTGAAGGAATCGCCTGAGGTCACCCTTTCTAGGTTTCGTAGGGGGTTGAGCCCCTACATCCAGGGAAAGTTACTGCGATATGGTCACACCGATCTAGACACCACCTTTTGCACGGCATTGGAAATTGAGAAGAACCAAATTCCTAGGAGTAAAGTTCCATGTCAGATGATTACTATAGGTGAGTCTAGTGGCAAATCTGGTATTGGCTCTATTGAACGTCCTACCCCGATTACGCCCATAGGACATTTTGAGTGTTCCCCTGAGTTGCCTGACTTAGTGGTTGATTCCCCTGATGAGTCTAAGGTCGTGCCTAGGACTGTGCCCGTCACTGAGGGCGAGGCTGAAATTACTGACGATAGTATTGACGTTGAAGAGATTGGTTACCCGAGTGATCTGGATGATGATTTCTCCTCTGAGGAATCGCCCCCATTCCCTTTCGACAATATTTCGGAGCCGTCTACCTTGATTTCCATGGAGTCTTCTGATGACCCTGAGGCAGTTGATATTCTGGTTGAGTCGGAAGAATTACCTGATGTTGAGAGCTTACCCACTCGTGAAGTAGCTGATGAAATGTTAGCACTCGAGCTAGTTATTTTTAGTCCGAGACATATTGTAGTGCCCATTCCTGAGATTTTTACGGCGACTGACTTGGAAGTTATGACGGATGAGTTGGAAGAATGTCCTAGCGAGAGAGTTATATTTTTGGAAGACGATATAGACGTGGACCCGGATGCGCGTCCCCTGATGCTAACACCGTGGCGTGAATTTAAATGCGATATTAACTCTCTCCCAGTTTTTGTTTTACCGACTCTTCCCCCTGTTATGTTGACCCGACCAGCGGATCCTTTCGAAGATGAATTTATCTTACCAACCGTGCTGGTCCCGTCTTTAGACATGCCTCGACAAGCGTTGAAAGAATTCGTGTGTGGTCACCATATAATTTTTGATAGTCTTGTATCCTCACGAATTCCCTCGTTTAGTCAAATCCCTGAGTATACGTTATTGATGTGGTCGTTGATTGTGACACCTGATTTCTTTCTGCTAGTACCACCAGTTGTAGTCTCGTTAGTGCCACCTGATCTTGTTATATTGGTGTCACCTGATGTAGTTCCGCTGGTGCCACCCTATTTATTTCCATTTGTGCCACCTTATGTAGTTCCGTTAACGTCATTTGTTATGTCAAGTAAATTTGCAGTAGTATTTGTCTCTCTAGTTTATTCTTATCAATGTATCGCTAACCTACATAAGAGAGTATCTCCCTATAAGGTTTACGGTTCACTTTTGGTGCGTCTCATCCCTGAACGGATGCCTTCGGGCACTTCAGAAATGTTGGTGAGTCGGCGAGTTAGAATTTTTCGGATTTTTAATCAATTAGGAGAAACAACATATCTGTTGAAGTTAACAACTGAATGGGGTCATTCCCCTAGTTTAAATGTTTTCAATTTCACGCATTGTGTTTTTCCACCATTTGAAATATCTAACTCTACATTTGGTGCCACTATATTTTCATTTGGGTTGGGGGGTGAGCTTGTTCTTGGATCGTTCTCTCCATTGGTCTCCAACGGAGGTACGTTGATTGTTGATGCATAATTTTTTTCTCTTTATTTGCCTAATGCATTTCCCAAGTTCCGCAGGACAATCTTTTTGCTAGACAGGTTCATATTTAGAGGTTTGCTCTCCTCTCCAAGCGGCAGTATTCAGCGTTCCATGATACGATGGTGTGATCGTCCAGTACCCGGAGACTCTTGGATCCCGGACTCGGCGATGGTTCTTTTGGATGATGTTCTTCGGCGCCAGCATCTCCATGCCAACTCATCGGTGATGAGTTCTTTTGAGCGGGGGAGGATTGATGGCGGCAACCCCCAACGTGTTAAAGTTGAAGATGATGACGGTGACGGCAACGGCGTTCTCCTACATGTTGAACATGATGACGGCGATGGTGACGGCGTTCTCCTACATGTTGAAGATGATGACGGCGACGGCGACGGCGTTCTCCTACATGATGAAGATGAAGATTACCAAATAATATTTAGTTATTTCTATTTGCATTTTATTTTTATCATGTAATGTTTAAACATTTGAGTATTGTTTTATTTTTATTTAGGTGGGCTGCAAATAGCCAAAGCATGATGTAAAGCCTATATAAGGCTATCCTTGTTTCATTTTGAAGTAGTGAATGAAGAATTAAGAAAATCCTAAACCCCTTTGAAGATTTCTCTCCTTCTTGGCCGCCCCCCTCTCTCTCTCCCTCTACCTCCTTGGCATTCGGCCAACTCTCCAACTCCCCTCCCTCTTCCTCTTGGCCGCTGGCCACTCTCCTCCTCCTTCCCTCCTTTTGCTCGACCCTCCTCCTCCTCCCTCCTCCTCTCTACCACCATCACCTAACCCGAGCCCCTCCCTCTTCCCTCACAAATCCGACCACCACCTCCCCATCTCCTAACTCGAGCTCCTCTTCAACTCCACCTCCTTCCAAAGCTGACCTCCACCTCTACCTCCCTAGATTCGGCCACCACTCTCAAGCCGACCACTTCCACACCCCAAACCGATCACCACCCTCTCCCTTATCCAAAACCCGACCTCCATCAAGAGCCCCAAATCAGTCCCCTTTCTATTGTGAGGAAGAAGATCGGCCATGGCAAAGGAGTTATTTTCGTGACATCTCACTCCGGCGTGAAGCGAAGGAAGCGGACAAGTTTCTCTCCGGTCGGCGCAACTCCGGCAGAGTCGTGGAAGAACGGTCCTTGAAAGTGAACCAGAATCATCTATTCCGGTTGGGTAACGAGATCCTCTACTTTGTTTTGTGTGATTCCAATATTTTCTTAGAATTTCATTTTGGTGGAATACGTTTGCGTTATTTTGGAATCGTTCTTCTCATTCGTGATTTATCCTTTTGATTGCATAGGTTGTTCTTCCTAGTTGCTTAGTTTTCCGAGAGGTTTGGCGAGCCTCGCTTTTGTTTTGTTGGGGGAGATCTACCATTTCCGAACCCTACTTTTTGGTAGATCTCTTTTGGTATAACCATTGCTCGTTCAGATCGGGTGGATCCTTTTAGCTTGAAAGAACAACGGCCTATAGCCTTTTGTTCGATCTTATAACGGCGTGGCTACCGTATATTAGCGTTAACTTGATAAAGTTGTTCAACGAGTGTGATGCGTGACGATTGTGCGAGTGTAGGATTGAATTGTTGAGAGGCATATGTGGCTAACTCGTAGATCTAATTCGCACACAACGTGTTCGCTTTATTTCCCATTGGAATCCCTCTTGTCTTTTCGTGCCTTAATCCTATTTAGGGAGTGGCCTACATCAACTTCTCCAGAATAGGATATCTCGCTTTCGCCTGACGCAGCACTCTACTAACGTAGTAGATGGGGAGCTGCTTCTTGCCTTCTTCTATGACCAGCACCGAGCTAACCGCCTCCACTCCTACTCCCAAATAGAGCAAGAGGTCCTCATCTCCCTGCGAGCCTTGGAGGAGAGCAGCCTAGGTTAGCTGTTGTTTGAGCTTTCCGAATGCATCCTCGTACTCCGTGGTACACTCAAACTTCTGATTCCTCTGAAGAGTCTTGAAGAATGGAGAGCACTTCTCTCCTGCCTTGGATAAAAATTGACTAAGGCCTGCCATCTTCCCTGTCAGCCTTTGGACCTCCTTGGGATCTCTTGGGGATGCCATTTCCAGAATGGCCTTGACCTTGTCTGGGTTAGGTTCCACCCCCCTGGGAGTGAGGAGGTAACCTAAAAACTTCCCTCTTACCGCACCGAAAATGCACTTGGCCGGGTTGAGACACATCTTGTACTTCCTCAGGGTGGAGAAGGTCTCCACTAGATCCACTATGTGCTCTGTGATGCTTTTGCTCTTGATAAGAAGATCGCCCACATAGACTTCCAAGTTCTGCTCCTTAAAGATATGATCCATCATTCTCTGGTAAGTTGCGCCCACATTTTTGAGCCCGAAGGACATCATCTTATAGATATAGCAACCATTGCTGGCTATGAAGGAGACGTCGCGGCAGTCGGGGGGATGCATCCGGATCTGGTGGTACCCTGAAAATGCATCAAGAAAACTCATCACAGGAAACCCGACGGCGAAATCAACCAGCGCGTTGATTTGAGGTAAAGGGTAGCAATCCTTCGGGCAAGCTTTATTCAACATGGAAAGTCAATACATAGACGCCAGCCTCCTCCGGGCTTTTTCACCATTACAATATTGGAGACCCAGCCTGGATACGGGATCTCTGAAACAAAACCTGCCTTCAGCATCTTCTCCACTTCCTCCCTGATTGGTCCAGCCAGCATGGCAGCGCTTTTCCTTTATTTTTGTCGAACGGGAGCCACCGCGGGATTTAGGTTGAGGCGATGACAAGACACATTGACGTCAACCCCTGGCATCTCGGCGGAGTTCCAAGCAAAGACATCGACGTTGTCCTGTAGGCCATCTCTATCTTCCCCTCCAGCGGCAGGGATCCTCCAACCTTCAGCAGACCAGACTCTCCTCCCCGAGAAATCACCTCCACCTCTTCCACCTCCTCGGCAGCACACAACCCCTTCTCTTTCTCCAGTAGCTCCTCCAACCTCTCTGCGTCCCCTATCCAGGTGATGGTACTGACGACATTCAAGTAGCATTCCCCAGAGTCCTTGGGATCTCCCCTGATCCTGATCTGGACATCCCCTCGGCAGTACTTTAGGCACTGGTGATAAGACGATGGGACGGCCTTGAAATAGTTGATGAGGGGCAGCCCGAAGATGGCGTTATATCCGCTCGGCGCGTCGATGATGACAAAGCGATATCGGATCGAAGTCCTGTTGAGAGTAACCAGCAGCTCTACTGCCCCTTCCACCTCTTTTTTATCGCCTGAGAAGCCAAAGAGGGGTCCATCTATAGCTTGGACCCGGGACTCTTCCACCTAAAGTCTTACGAAAGTTCTCTTGAAGATGATGTTCACCGAACTCCCGTTATCCACGAGGATTCGGTCGACGGTGAAGTCTTCGATGACCATTTGAATCACCAGGGCATCATGGAAGGGGTTCTTATTCCCCAGCATGTCCTCTGAGAAGGTGATCTCTTCTAGCGGTGGCGGAATTTGCGATGTCGAAGCGACGCTCTTCATGTAGATTTGATGGAGAATTCCCTTTTGGGAAGCTCCGAGCCCGGCTCCTCTGTTAATCACCCCGACGTGGCCACCTCCTGGGCCATGGACCACCTCTCCACGACCTCCCAGGTCGGTACGGTCCTCATTCCTCCTCCTTGCCGGAGCTTGGAATGCTACCCTCCCCACCGGGGCCTCCTGCCTCGGCTGCTCCCTCTCCGCAACCCCTGCTTCCAGTCTCCTCCTTGCTTCCAGAACTCCGGGCAAGCCAACGTCCCATGTCCCTCTACTCGATGGATGTCGCAGTAAAGGGGGATCTCCGCTTCCTGATGCCTAGCCAGCTGCTCCAGCCTGCGGCACTTTTTGTCTTGACGAGAAATAACCATCGTCTCCCTTCTTCCTCCTCTTCGGCCTTCCTCCTGCCAGTTTTCGTCCCTCCACTCCTGTTGGAAACGTGGTCTCACGAGTGGCCTCCACTGAGGGCGATTTTTAGGGTGCTGGAATCGCCTCTCTTCTCCTCTTCTTGTCGAAGCCTCTGCGGGCCTCCTCTCCTCCTGCCTCTGAGGCCTCTCCTGCCTCCTTTCTTCCACCCTCCTGGGCTCTTCTATCTTCCTATTTTCTTATCTTATTCTCGGCTCCTCCTTCCTCCTTTCGACATGCCTCTCCGGGGACCTCCTAGTCTACGCTTCTGAAGGTCTCGCTCTCCCCCTTTCCTGTGGTTCGTCTCCGTCCAGCCGCGCCAAGAATTCTTTATTTTTCTCTTCTCCTTGGATGAAAGTATTTGCCCTCTCCACCATCTCCTCGAAGGATCTCATGGGCTTCGACCCTATCTCCATGCTGAAGAGGCCTTGCTTCAGACCAAACTTCAGGGCCACCATTAGGGTGAAGCTGTCTACCTCCTCTACTTCTAAGATCTCTTCCTAGAAGCGATCGATGTAGTGTCCCAAACTCTCATGATGCCCTTGAGTAATCTTGAAGAGGTTTGTGGCCTCCTTCTTCCTCTTCTTTGATGTCATGAACCTCGCCATGAAGCCCCTATGCAGGTCGGAGAAACAGTAGACGGACCCTGCTGGCAGTTGGTTAAACAAGTCTCTTGCATTGCCTTTGAGGGTTATGGAGAAGAATTGACATTTGAACTCGTCGGACATGTTGCGGATAGAGACGACATCTTTAAACCACTGAAGATGCCTGACCGGGTCATCTCTGCCGGAGTAGTAGGTTAGAACGGGATCTTTGAAGCCTTCGGGGACGGGGGCGGCAAGGATCTCGTCACAGAAGGGGCTCCTCCCTCCCTGGCGGTGGCAAGTTTCATCCTCGCTGGAGACATCATACTCGTTCCATAGGTGAGCATCACGGTATCTCGACGGCGACATTGGATCCCGAAAGCGGACCCTTTGGCTGCTCGCCGAATGATTTCATGGCTGCATCGGTCTCTCTTCTCTTGCCCAAGGGGGCTCCTTCCCAGCTTGCCTCGGCGGCTCCTCCTCATCCAGCGGTGTCACACGACGGGGGGAGGTCACCGTGACGTTGGGGCGATGAGAAAACCCGGCGAGGATGGTATTCTCGATCTTTTTCGTGAACTCCTCGAATGCAGTAACTGTCACAAACTCGCCACCTCGCGCGAGATCGCCAACTCCCGCCGAGTTACCAACCAACTCTCCACGCTCGCCATCATTGGACATCTCACTAAACCACCAAACTTTCCTCTTTGGCTACGATCCACACTCACCGCACCAAGTGTTGAAGCCAGGAAAATCCCGACCTCAGAATTCGGATCAAGGCTGTAACATTATATAAATATATACAATATATAGAAATATATAACATTTTCATACAATAGCAGCTCCATATCATAAAAAGTGTATACATACAAATATATGAAGTAACCCACAAAATATAACATTTTCATGCAATAGCAGCTCATGACGACGTCGATTCATCACTACTTATATCTCTTTTCATCATCGGGGACATTACTTGAAATTAAGTAAATCTTGTTACACATCTTCACATACTATATTCATTTAATGCATACATGAATTCATATTGCACACCGGGCACTGCGTGCGTCACAAAGGCCGCCTAAGGTTACCTGTTCAGTGGTAAGAACGGACGGCTATGATGACTAGGATGAAGAACTAGGGTAAACAGGACTCCGGATGTTGAGGCAGGAAGGACCCACCACGTACCCGGATGCTCGAAAGGAGCAGCACCTTCTCAACCAAGAATGGCCGAACTAGGTACGAGGGAGACTAGTTGATGACTTAGCCGCAAGGTCACGACCTGGTCTTCTGAGGAAAAGGAATCCAAAGACTCGGCTAGTATCATAAATGGGTGAACTCGCGAGTATCCTGCAGAGGATTTTCTGTCCCTCACCTAGTACCCCTGGGGTTCTATTTATAGGCAAATCCAAGGAAGTGGGTCATATTTATACCCCACCCCGGCGACTGGGCGACTTCCTAGGGGAACTCGCGCGGGCTGGGCGAGTATCTCTCCTAGTCGCCTACTAGGCGAGTATGTGAGGGTAGCTCACCATACTCTCTCAGGCCTTCTGCGGTCTTGCACGCTAACTCAGACTTCTTCCTTGACTTGTTGACCTTGACTTCTGCTGACCTGGCTGGGGTAGGGCCTATCCTCGATGAATACAGGTTGTACAAGTTTCATCCTCCTCCTCCACCACCTCTAGCAGCCCCTCCAGCACAGCAGGGCCAAGGCCGAGGACGAGGTCGAGGCCGAGGTCAAGGAAATTATGGTCGAGGTGGCAGGACCTGAGAAGCAGATACCACATAGTACTACCGCATCTCAGCGTCAGGTGATGATGAGTGTTTCAGTTACTGCTTCCGTATAGTGTTTTTGCGAGAGAGAGATTGATTTCATTTTGGCATGTACCGAGCATAAGCCCTAACTCTCTTTTTCTGTACTCATTGTGGACTGATGTACTTTCATCTCTATATATTATGATGACATTAATGTGACTTATGAACTTGCTAGTTTTCATTTACTACTGGTTGTACTTCTTTTCTCACTTGGCCTACAGGTTGAATGATCGTACTAGTTGGCAGGATCGGCGTCGTGCGGTGTCGACTAGTCTGTGTGTTAGTGTCACCGTATGGCGGCGATTCTGGACATAAGACCGGGTTCCCTCCTTAGTAAGGGGGAGGGGGTCTTACAAGCTATGCTATAATTCATGGAGAATAAGTTGGCTAAGGCCACTCAGGGAGACCTGTCAGTGTCATCATTCTTCTTGAAGATGAAGAACCTTTGCGCTGAGATTTCGGCGCTGGACCCGAAGGAGCCTATCTGAGAGGTAAAGTTAAAGAGGCACATCATCCGCAGTCTACAAAAGGAGTATGTTGACTTTATTAATTTTGTGCAAGGCTGGATCAATCAACCATCTTTGCTTAAGCTAGAAATCCTGCTGGCTTCGCAGGAGAGCTTAGCAAAGCAGATGACAAAAGTGTCAATCTCAAGGGGAGATGGCGAGGCTCTCTTCTCTGGAAATAAAAAGATATTGGATAGGAAGTGGAAGACACCTGCTAGCGATGGTTAGTCTTCTTCATCACAGTAGGAAAGGAGGAAGGCTCCTAAGCATGATGAAGGGAAGAAGTGGGGTGGACCTCGGTACTATAGGTATAACAAGCTTGGTTACATACGCAAGGACTGAAGAGTGAATCTTCAACTAGGGCGTGTTGTAGGAAAGGAGGAGGTTGAGTCCAAAGCTGAGGAAGGAGGATGAGGGAGTGCCTTCATAACGGGCACTTGTGTTTGTACACTTTTCTCCATCAACTATCAGTAGGACTGGATCGTGGACTCGAGGTATGGTCGTCACCTCACCGAGAACGAGTATAAATTCTCTTCTCTGTAGGATTACAAAGGTAACGATGTCATTATTGCTGCTGGTGATACTGTATATGTAGTAGAGAAGGAGGGTACATTTTCTTTATATAGTGATTGGGGCCACTCACTTTGAGGAGTGTGTATCATATATCAGGAATGAAGAAAAACTTCTTCTCGGTGACCAATATTGTTGATGTTGGGTATCATGTTCTGTTTGGCCCAACAGAAGTGAAGTTTCTTTACAATGTGTCAGTTGGGAAAGCTGATGTCACTCATATCATAAGGAGAGTGAAGGACTTATTTGTGTTGGAGAGAAGCTCCTATGTTTATAAGAATATGGTGAATGATAGCGTTGCTATCTGGCATGAGAGGTTGTAGCATGTTGGGATGGATAAGTTGAAGGCTATAACAATAAGAAGCCTGGTTCATGGCCTGCCTAGTCTTTCATCTTTCGGAGATGGGCATGTCTATGCGGGATGTCAGTATAGAAAGACTCATCGCCTTCCATTTAACAAGTCACGGACCAGATATAAAGCACCATTGGAGTTCATCCACAGTGATCTGAATGGACCAACCGTCACCCTTATTCTCGGCAGAAGCAGGTATATACTTATTCTGGTTGATGACTTTTCCAGGTATACTTGGGTATACTTCATGAAGGATAAGTTAGAGACGTTTGAGAAGTTTGTAAAGTTCAAGGAGATCATGGATGGTCGGCTCGTTTTGTGGATTAAGAAGTTGAGAACTGACAATTGAGGAGAGTTTAACTCAAGCAAGTTCTCCAACTTCTGTAGAAAGTTTGGAATTTGAAGGGAGCTTACTTGTGTGTATATTGCAGAACAAAACAAAGTAACAGAGCAGATGATCCATCATTTGACCGAGACCTGCAAGTGTTGGCTTCATGTCAAAGACATTCCCAAGGCTTTTTGGGAAGAGGGAATGGTTATGTTGCATGCATATTCCATACGCTCTCAGGACGAAGCTAGATGCGAAAGCAAGGAAGCTAGTCTGCATTGGATATGATGAGAGAAAGAAGGGCTGGAAATGTATGGATCTAGAGACACGAAAGTTTATTGTCTCCTGGGATGTGGTATTTAATGAGTTGATGTCATACCAAAGCAGCACATCTGTGGAGTTGGAGGAAAGTAGGTCTGATGGAGGGCAAGTTGAAGCTGCTTGGGATCTTTTGGCGGAGTTTCCTATGTCACCAAGTGCTTCGGTTTCGTCTAACTCTAGTGCAGAGGCGTATGGACCTAGAAGTAGGGAGAGCGATACTCCTGGCGTGCTAGGTATCAAAGCTAGTAAAGATGAAGCATTGAGAGTGGTGAATCAGGTTCAAGCCCTGCGGAGGTTCAAGAGGACTATTATCCCACCAGCTCAATATAAGGATGGGAACATAGTGAGTTTTGTCTTATATTTCTTCGCAGGTCTCTTGAATGAACAGGAGTCATCGAACTTTGAGAACGTCCCTGGCATAAAGGAGTGGGAAGATGTCATGGATGAGGAGATGACTGCCCTCAGGAAGAATGAGACTTGGGAGCTTGTACCCGAGATCGAAGGCATTACTCTGGTGACATGCAAGTGGGTTTACAAATTCAAAAATAAGGTTGACGAGAGCATCGAGCGGTACAAGGCTCGCCTTGTAGCTCGAGTGTTCTCACAACAGTACGGGGAGGATTATGAAGAGATGTTTAATCCAGTGGCCAAGATGACTTCAGTGCTGGTGGTGATTTCTTTGGTGGCTTGCCAAGGGTGGAATATTTGGCAACTCGATGTAAAGAATGTGTTCCTTTATGGCAAGATTTACAAGGACATCTTCATGATGCATCCACTAGATTATATAACTGTAGAACATTCAGGACACATCTGCAAGCTGAAGAAGGCCCTATATAGTCTGAAGCAAATGTCTCGAGCGTGGTATGGGAAGATTGCAGAATACCTCCAATTCTGTAGTTATTTGCTTTAGATTCAGATTCAAGTATGTTTGTTATGAAGAGGGAGAGCTTCAGGTTCTAGTACTGATGTATGTTGACGATATGATCGTCACTGGGAACTCGAAGGAAGAGGTAGCAAGGCTCAGGGCTGAGCTTGCTATTAGATTCGAGATGAAGGATCTTGGGAAGCTCCATCATTTCCTTGGACTCAAGGTTGAGAGGAAGAAGAACGACATGCTCGTTTCCCAGAAGAGCTATGTGGAGAGAATCGTTATGTAATTCGGTAAGCGGGAAGGGAAGAACAGTTATACTCCTCTTGAAGTTGGTCTTAAACTTTGGCGTAATAAAGGAAGGGTTCTTACAGGTCCCTTGGTATTCCAAGCTCTCGTGAAGAGACTCATATATCTGCCAATCACAAGATCGGATATTGCTTATGTTGTGGGCCGAAAGAGTCGATATATGGTGGAGTCGCGGAAACCTCATCTAGTGGCGGCTAAAATACTCTGAAGTACGTGAAGTCCACCTCGGACATGGGCCTCTTCTACGAGAGGGACACGGGCTTCAAGCTACATGGCTACACAGATATTGATTATGGGGGAGATTCTGATGATCGGAATTCGACATCAGGATACGTCTTCATGTGTAGGACAACAACTATCTCGTGGTGTAGCAAGAAGCAGGATTCCGTCTCTGTCTCCACTACGGAAGCGGAGTACAAGGCTTCGGCCTTCGTAACTCAGGAAGTCATATCTGGCCAAGGAGGTTAGCGGAAGACATCTATGAGGAGGTGCGGGGTTCTACTCTATTTCGCAATGACAACGAGAGTGCTCTTAAACTTGTTAATAATCCAGTTTGTCACGCGCGAACGAATCACAGCGAGATCGAGCATCACTTCGTTCGGGAAAAGGTGTTGGAGGGGCCTTTGATGGTAGAATATGCGCATAGTCAGGACAACATTGTGGATATCTTCACGAAGCCGTTACTGAAAGGAATGTTTATTCGGTTACGGGGTTTACTCGGGATGGTTTTCACTTCTCACTTCAAGAGGGAGTGTTGAATTTGTTGAAGTGTGAGTGTTGGGTACATTGGAAAATGTGTACCTGATTTGGAGAAGCCTCACTTAGCTCAATGATATACATCAAAGTGTATTTGATGTTATTTTGAGTTTATATGTGCAGGTTAAGTATTGGCTAAAATGCAGAAAAAGTTTCTAAGTCAATGTGTCGACACTTAAGTAAGTCTGTGTTGACACTGGGAAAAACTTTGTCGACACCTGAAGCAACTGTGTCGACACACAGAATTTATTTGTCGACATCGACTGTGTCGACACCGGGAGGCAGTGTCGATACACAGAAATATTAGTCGATATCAACTGTGTCGACACCGAGAGGCAGTGTCGACACACAGAAATATTAGTCGACATCAACTGTGTCGACACCAGGAGGCAGTGTCGACACACAGGAGTATTAGTCGACATCAACTGTGTCGACACCTGGAGGCAGTGTCGACACACAAATTCTGAGACTATATCAACTGTGTGACACCTGGAGGCAGTGTCGACACACAAATTCTGAGACTATATCAACTGTGTCGACACACAGGACTTGTGTCGACACTCAGCAGAGTTTCAACATTGTTGATTGTTGTGTAGTGAAGAAGTGTCTATGTCAACACATAGAGGCAGTGTCGACACATTCTACAGATGCAGTGTCAAGAAGCTGTGCCGACACCAAAGGAGTTATGTCGACATCACGAAAGCTTGTGTCGACACTTTATCTACTTGTGTCGACACATAATGGCAATCAGTCTCGACGCTTTGCTGACAATGACAAAGGTTCAAGAACTGACTGGAGACCTGGCAGCTGTGTATTCCAACAAGTTTACTGAAGCTGTCAGACTTGTCAGAAGTTAGTTAGAAACCGGATCAACCGGTTACCATGGATGAAGTCTATATATATAGATGGATTCTGTCAAATCAATGGATGAACAACAACAACATCAGGCACAACTATTGAAGTATTGATCATTGATCAAGAAAGTGTACGTCACTCTGAAGAATATTTTTGTGAGAAGATCTAAGGAGAATTCAAGCAAGAATTTTGAAGAAACTTCATAAGTTCTGAAGAGTGAGAGAGATATTCAGCTGTTGAAGTAAAGGAGGAGACATTTACAAGTCTCTTAAGAAGCAGATCTTGAACCAATCTGCTAAGAAGGATTCAAATTCATTTCTGGATTCTAAGAAGGAAGCTGGCAGTCAGTCTGTAACATCCCATTTCCGGCTAGACCCCTAGGAGTCGGTTGGTTGTGGTAGAACCCTAGGGAGTCCAAAGCTTGAAATAACCGACCAAAATTTCGGGTCACGGGTTGGTCACGCCCGTGACTGACCCATCACGCTCGTGACCTAGGGCGTGACTCACTCGACGATCGTCGATCTCCGGGAGACGATCGTCGGGCGCAGCATTTCCAACCCGGCCCTGTCACGCCCGTGACCCAGATGTCACGCCCGTGACCTTGGGCGTGACCGCTTCGACGATCGTCGATCTCAGTTAGACGATCGTCGGACGCGGAATTTGCCTCATGGCCTGTCACGCCCGTGACACTTAATGTCACGCCCGTGACATAGGGCGTGACCATGACCGTCGACTTCAGGTCGACGGTCGTCGACCCAAAGTTGGCCACACAGGTATGTCACGCCCGTGACCAACAAAGTCACGCCCGTGACATAGGGCGTGACACGCTCGACGATCGTCGATGTCAGTTCGACGTCGTCGAACCAGAATTGGTCACCAGGCCGGTCACGCCCGTGACCCATGTGTCACGCCCGTGACCACCCTTCGACGATCGTCGATCTCAGTTCGACGATCGTCGAACTCAGAACTGCTAACCGGGCCTGTCACGCCCGTGACCTATGTGTCACGCCCGTGACCAAGGCCGAAACGTCAGCCACACTGGAAATTTCGGTAACCGACGCCTTAGTAAATTCTGACTGTGGTGATGAAAATCAAGAGTAATTATGGGTCATTCCCTACTTTAATTATGTTAATAATTAAGGAAAAGTGGGTACAATAGGAAATTGCCACCTGGCAAACACCTCTTCATCTCCAACTTTTCAACTGTCATTCGTCATAACCGAAACGTCATAAGGGTGTTATTAATGGCCGCCAACGTTTCATCTCCAACGTTTCACCCTTTCCCCTCCCCATTTGCTGATCTATAAAAGATTCCTAAGAGCAAGAGGAAAAGGTTACACTCCCTCAAACTGTTTCAGACTTCCCCTTGCTGTTGAAGAATTTCCGGCGACGCCACCACCGCGCAAATGGCTTCCCGACGCTCTGCACGCCTTCAACCCGCGAACAAGGTCCTACCCTCCCTCTTCTTCTGCGGATAGATCTTAGGAATCGTTAGGAGAGATATCGGGCTCAAAAGAGCCAGTTCGGGTGAGCGTATTGGTGGTTTTCCGAAAAATTTCATGGTGGCGGGTTCGCCGGAAACCGCCTCTCCGGCGGCCGTGCCGCCGCCCGATGATAGTCCTCGCCTCAACGGAGGTGGTGGTGGTGGTGGCCGGCCAGGGAGATGGCTGGATGGCCGGGAATTAGCTTGGAAAAAGCTACAGGAATTTAGGTTTTAGGCTCTGGTTTCGGGCTGTAGAAGAAGATGAACAGTGTCTTTTAATTAGATTTTATTTTTGTATCAATTTCTGAATGAGATATCTATCATGTTAAATAATTTGGGAAAATACCTAAAGGCTCCTACAGGAAAAATGATCAACATAGAAAGCGTAGCCCTTGCAGTCTACTTTAATTCAAAATTATTTTCACTCGATTTGGAATCCTGGTTAGACCACAGCACCCTTTTTGGTGAGGTCTATCCAGGGGGCTGCCTTGACCTTAGAAAAATCCCCCACTCCAAGTCAGTCATCCAAATGACTTGAAATTTGGCGCGTGGGCTAATCTTACATATATCTAGGTGCTATCCAAAAATGAGAATTTTTGGAGAATATTTTTCTATAGTTTTTAGAAAAATTCAATAATCCTAGCCGAATTTAATTAGATAGTTAAATAATTTCCAAACCCTCCCGAACTTTGGTGAGTGGTCCCTGGGTTCACCATAAGGTTCTGTATAATTTTTCATCTCATTTGGAGATGGTTTGGATTAGAAATGAACAAACCTAAGTTTTGCCCTAATAAGGGGTCTTAGGTTAAAAGTGCACTTTCGAAGTTTGAGTGGTGAGATCACCTCAACAGAGGTTGAGATTTTACCACTTGCTAGTAATATTCTCTAGCACCCCCTCATGGAGTTTGAGGTGGATCGGGGTAAGTTTACCCTAAGGACCAAGGCCAAACCCTAAGGTTGGATCTTGGTGGTTTGTGAAGGTCATGTGGTCAGATGACCCTGGATTGACCCGAAATTTGGTGAAGAGGTCCATAGGGCCAATACAGTGCTCTGGATGAAATCTTAGTAGATTTGGAGACCGTTGGGATACCTAACAATCTAACCCTAATTTAGGGCGCAAAACTAATAGAGATAGGAAATGACACCAAATCACATTGAAAAGTGATGAGAATTGGGTAGAGTGGATTATAGGGGTAGTACAAGCTCTGGATATTTTTCTATGAATTTTACGATCACTATTTTGGGTACTTCTTTAATGATTTAGTAATTGTATGATTTGCTTAGAAAATTTATTATGGGGTACAAACTTCCTGGAAATTGATGAAATTTAGGCTGAGAACCTTTATTAGGATTTTAAAGCTCTGTGAATTTTTATGGTATTTTTAGAAGCTTAATTCTAAGGCTTGCTTCATTAAGTATTATTTATCATGGATATTGGATTAAATCTATTTTTGTGGTTAGCAAGCTAGTAAAATTATGATTCTCTGCACAAAAATCTTTTATATATCATACTACTGGCTAGTGATTTTTACATAATTTTTAGATGAATAATTTCAGTACTTCCTTCACTACGTAGAATTAATATGATTATACTAAATAAATTATTTAGAGGTTAAATACTTTCTATAAAATTCTAAAAATCTGTATTTGAGGTTATTTTTGCTGTTACTTAATGATCATGATTTTTGAGTAGCCATTACTTAGGAAGATCATGTGGTTCATGTTTAAAATGACCCGTGGCACGTCCTTTGGAAAAATTAAATAAATATCAGATTAATTAGGAAAATTATAAATTTCTGGATTTAGACCAATTATGTTATGATGGACCTCCAGTAAATATTATAGGAGATTTGGAAGATAATTTGGTGTACCTCCCCTTGGGCACCTCATATAGTTCAGGATGGTCTGCATATGGTAAAGCCACGGAATTTTGATAGTTGATGGTTGGTAGGGCAAACTAGGATCGAGTTCATCATTGGGAGACTTGTTGGAATAAGGGAGTACGGGAACGACGAAAGATCGTCCATCCCGGGGAGAAGAGGAAGAGTCTTAATACTCTAGGGTTAACACTAAAGTAACTAAAAGGGGATCAGGCTAAGGGAGATCAACCAATAATAATAAGTGCCTTGCGAAAGGGAACTTCGGGCCGTAATGCCGCCGTCTTGGTTCCTAGTGCCCCTTGAGAGCCCTTCACGGGGTATACCGGGGCAGTCCTGGGCTAACGTAAACCATAGGAATAATAAATTAAAAGAGTAACTAGTATAACTAGGGCTGCACACACTCACTCCCCGGTAGCTAGGAAAGTAGAATTATAGGATTACTTGCCATCAGACAGTAGCTCTGAAGGTAGATGCACGGACAGGACTGTCCGGGGGGCCGTGGGCTCGAGGTTGGAGTACAGTATAAAGGTGGTGGGTCTTCGGTACCTGATCGTCGTTCACACTGACATCGGTACGCTGACTCGGCAGTGTGGGACACTTAGCCAAAGAAAGTCTGGAGGATACATCCAGCAGCAGTACGCGGATACTCTAGGTTGTGTTCTTCTAGGGGCGTACGGGAGGGCTAGGCCTGGTAGTGTGGATGCCCGCCTAGGAGTGGGGGGCCCGACCCACTGTCTCCGTTTGCCACTACGGAGGTTCCTGGGAGTGAAGCTAGCTGCCCAAACAGGGGGAACTAAAGGTCTGTGCGCATAGAGTCGTGTGCGTGAGTTGCACTTGCATGAATCATGGCATAGCATATCACTACACTCATATTTGCATACAACCGACACCCCAACGTATAAATTGGTATGGGACTTTTTATACGATGGGAGCTTTGCAGAAGATCCCTTAACTTATAAGTTTGTATGGGCATTCATATAAGTTAAGGTTACATACTTACTTACTTGTTGCTTACTTACTATTCTCTAGCTGCCCTCTATACAACTTGTTATATATTAATTGTTCTACCTATTACAACATTTACACTGCTCACCTATTATAACTTATTAGTTAGGTCCACCGTCACCTGCTTGTCTATTCTCCACTTTGTAGCTTCCCTTTCCTCCTCTCCGCCCGGTGCTTAGGAGCCGTGGTGGGAGGGGTAGGGGATGATAGGGCTTAGTCTTTATGACTAATGGTTTTCGAACCAAACATTACAGGAGCTCCGGATGGGAGACAGGGACCAGCACCAGCGGAGTACGGTGCGCATGGAAATGGGACAGTCTAGCACCGGTGCACCTGCGACCAGCTCCGTGAGTGATTAGCATTTTCTTATCTTCCACGATGAGCGACTTGTAGTGAGGACTCTGATGTACTGGGCTCGAGCCCATTTATCTATTTTCCTATTATATGTATTGATGGACTGGATATGATTCACTTTTATTTACATGTTTCTGTGGACTTATTTGCATTTTATGTATAAATACTTCTCTCTCTTGTGATCGAAAAGGGCCGGCAGAATTGGCGTTTTGTAGTGGTTGCCTTCCCGAGATGTCGGTGCCACCGCACGGCGGTAATTCTGGGCTAAGACCCCGGTGGTTGAAAAAGAAAAAAAAAGGGGTCTTACAAGTGGTATCAGAGGGAAACCTCGATCGAAAGAGAAGTAGTCCACAAAAACCTTGGACCACCCCCGTGTGAGCTTAGTTTGCGGACAAACTAGCAGCGGAAGCAGTGGTGTGCCCATAAGGGAAATCACATGTGAAAGTCCATCATAACTCTTCTTAAATTCCATTCATTCGCTCTCTAACAAATGGAAATTTTGCTTGTAGCCTGCGACGAACCCTACATCGCAGCAGGGGACACCTCAGGCTTCGGATGTGGTCCCGACTCCGCCAGCACCCGTTCCGTTCCAGCAGACGGAGATGGGGCAAATACTGACGGCCATCCTGGAGGCCTTCAGAGCTCAGCAAGCCCCGGCCCCACAGCCAAACCCCGGGGCCAATTGGATGACGGTCTTCCGAGGACTTTCCCCTCCATCCTACCAGGGGACGGAGTCCGCAGTACGTACGGAGGAGTGGTTGGACACCATTTATGAGATGTTGGCAGGGATTCGATGCCCCACGGAGGAGGCAGTCGCTTTGACAGTCTCCTGCTTAGAGTCACACGGAAAGAGATGGTGGAAATCTCAGCTGGACACCACCTTTGCAGGGATGGACTGTGCTGATATTACTTGGGAGGAGTTCAGAGCAGCGCTCTTGGGACATTTTGTACCTCAGTCGGCGAGAGATGACCTGGAGGATAGATTCCTGCGGTTGAGGCAGGGGAACAGGACCGTGGTGGAGTACTATCAGGAGTTCACTCACCTGGCCCGTTATGCGGACGCTTACCAGTTAGACGATGCTGGCTACGCCCGGAGGATTTTGTGAAAGGACTGGCAGGAGTGGAGCTATGCACCGGGAAGATGCTGAGGGTGCGCCTACCCGATGGATCAGAGATATTGACCGTCTACTCATTGTAATATGGAAGCGAGGATCGGCGGAAAGGCGTTTGAGGCACCAGCGACGGTCTTGAGGATGCCAGATTACGATCTGATTCTGGGCATGACCTGGCTGTATTGGAACCATGCCCAGATCGATTGCGTGGCGAAGAGGATCACCGTGCGGCACGGCGACTCCTTCATTGTTATCGAAGGTATTATATCAGCACCCCGTACTTTACTATCGTCTGTGCAGGCCGTTAAGGCCCATCTGCAGGGGGAAGAGGTTTATCAGGTCCTCTTTGAGGCGGTCGTAGCCAAGGATTCCATTGTAGATATTCCGGTAGTGCGGGACTTCGCCGACGTGTTTCCAGAGAAGCTACCAGGGTTACCCCCGCACCGAGAGAAGGACTTTCAGGTTCAGCTCGTACCGGGGGCTAAGCCGGTATCCAGAGCTCCCTATCGAATGGCCCCAAAGGAGTTGGTGGAATTCCGAAGTCAGCTTCAGGAGTTAGTGGAGGCCGGGTTCGTTCGGCCTAGCTCATCACCGTGGGGAGCTCCGGTGCTGTTCGTTAAGAAGAAGGACGGGACCCTCCGACTGTGCATCGATTACCGGGCTCTGAACAGGTTGACAGTCCGGAATACTTATCCTTTACCACGGATAGACGAACTTTTTGATCAGCTGGAGGGAGCTCATTGGTTCTCAAAGCTGGATCTGAGGTCAGGATACTACCAGCTCCGTATTCGGGAGGAGGACATCCCGAGGACGGCCTTCAGCAGCAGATACGGCTTGTACGAGTTTACCGTGATGTCATTCGGGCTCACGAATGCACCCTCCGCATTCATGACTTTGATGAATCGGGTGTTCGAGGAGTATCTGGACGTCTTTGTCATTGTATTCATCGACAACATTCTCATCTATTCAAGGACGGAGGAGGAGCACGCGAGACATCTAGCCTTGACCTTGGAGAAGCTGCGTGAACACGAGATGTATGCCAAGTACAGCAAGTGCCAGTTCTGGCTAAAGGAGGTGGCCTTTCTGGGCCATGTCATCAGTGGAGCAGGTCTGGCAGTGGATCCGGCAAAGATCCAGGCAGTACGGGATTGGCCACCACTAAAGTCGGCCACGGATGTTCGAAGTTTCTTGGGACTTGTCGGTTACTACCGGAAGTTCGTAAAGGGGTTCTCTCAGATTGCCCTTCCTCTTACGTCTCTGACGAAGAAGGAGTCCCCTTTTATTTGGACGCCGGGATGCGAATCTGCCTTCCAGGAGCTGAAGGATCGTCTCACCTCGGCCCCCATCCTTGCTCTTCCATCAGGGAGGGAGGGATTCCAGGTATATACAGATGCTTCCTATCAGGGGATGGGTGCCGTCCTTATGCAGAATGGGCACGTAATAGCCTATGCCTCCCGTCAGTTGAAGCAGCACGAGCAGAACTACCCCGTGCACGATTTAGAGATGGGGGCAGTCATTTTTGCTCTTAAGATCTGGCGGCACTACCTCTACGGGGTACATTGTGATATCTTCTCCGACCACAAGAATCTGAAGTACGTCGACACCCAGAAGGAGTTAAACATCAGGCAGAGACGCTGGGTGGAGTTTCTTTCGGACTACCAGTATACCATGCACTACCATCCGGGGAAGGCGAACGTGGTTGCGGATGCTCTGAGCCGGAGAGCGAGTACGACTGGAGCAGGCCCGCAGCTGATGGCCTTGGAGTTGATTAGATCATTCGAGGAGATGCAGATTTTGCTAGTATCTGAGGATGACCCGGAGCTGTACATGGAGTACCTGGGGTCGATAGCTACTACAGATGACATTCGAGACCGCATCAGAGATGGGCAGATGCGGGACGAGAGAGCTGAGCTGATATTCCGAGCCTTGGAGGAAGGCACGACAGGAGATTACACTTTGAGGGATGGGCTCCTGTGTTTCCGGGGCAGAGTCTACATACCAGCAGGAGGACGGATCCGGGAGGATATTTTGACGGAGGCTCACTGCAGCCGGTATTCGGTACACCCGGGGATCACCAAGATGGTAAAGGATTTAAAGAGGACGATGTATTGGCAGGGTATGAAGAAAGATATTACGTATTTTGTGACGCATTGTGAGGCCTGCCAGCTCGTGAAGGCGGAGTGTAGGAACCCGGCAGGTTTGTTGCAGCCGCTTCCAGTGCCGGAGTGGAAGTTTGAGGATATAGCCATGGACTTCGTACATGGGCTACTTAGATCCCGTGCAGGGAACGACTCGATCTGGGTGATAGTGGACAGGCTGACAAAGGTGGCCAGATTCATCCCAGTGGCAAAGGACACACCGGTCAGTGTATTAGTACGGAGGTTCATTGAGCAGTTCGTGCGTTATCATGGGGTGCCCAAGACTATCGTTTCGGATCGGGATGGGCGGTTTACATCCAGGGAATGGAGGTCAGTCCAGGCCCATCTGGGTTCTCGGTTGACATTCAGCACAGCTTTCCACCCTCAGACCGACGGACAGACAGAGCGCACTAACCGTACACTGGAGGATCTGTTGCGACTATGTATTTTGGACCGAGGCGAGCCTTGGGAGAGATTGTTACCACTGGTCGAGTTTTCATACAACAACGCTCATCAGTCCAGCATAGGCATGGCTCCATACGAAGCGTTGTACGGAAGGAGGTGCAGAACCCCACTATCATGGGTTCAGGACGAGGATCCGCAGGCACTGGGCTCGGAGTTTGTGGGAGATACAGATGCTCAGATTAGATTGATCCGAGACAGGATGTTGGAAGCCCAGAGCAGACAGGCGAAATACTACGATGCGAGGCATCGCCAAGTAGAGTTCCAGGTAGGAGACCGGGTTTTCTTGAAGATACGGTCGATGCACGGAGTCTCGCGGGTTCGCGGGCGGAAGAAGCTCAGTCCGAGATATATGGGGCCCTATAGGATCCTGGAGCGGATCGGCCCCTTAGCCTATAGACTGGAGCTACCGCCGGAGTTAGCGGGATTGCATGACGTCTTCCACGTCTCCTCACTTCGGAGGGCTCTGCTACGCCCTGAGCAGCTGATTTCCTCGGCAGATGGCCCAGTGGCCTCGGATCAGTCAGTCGATTTAGAGCCTATCAGGATTGACGATACAGCAGTGCGGGTCTTGCGACGGAAGAAGGTCCCGTTAGTCAAGGTTCTGTGGAACAATCATGGGCAGGAGGAGCATACATGGGAGCCACAGGACTTGATGCGGCAAAAATACCCGGAACTTTTTCGTCAGGTATACCTCAAAACCCCTCTGGACAATCAATTTGCCTTCCTATTTTAAACCAATGGAATTGAAATTTCAAGAATAGGGGCTAATCTTTTGTTTATTGGGGTGTATATACCTAGTTAAGTGGGCGAATTAACCTTAGATTCGAAACCGCACAAACAAACGTAACGTAGGGAGGTGATCATTCGGTTCTCATGGGATGTTACAAGCTTATTTTTCCCGATTTGAGTCCCGTAGCCTTAACCTTGATTTCGGGGACGAAATCTTTGTTTTTGTTTATTGGGATTTGTAACATCCCATTTCCGGCTAGACCCCTAGGAGTCGGTTGGTTGTGGTAGAACCCTAGGGAGTCCAAAGCTTGAAATAACCGACCAAGATTTCGGGTCACGGGTTGGTCACGCCCGTGACTGACCCATCACGCCCGTGACCTAGGGCGTGACTCACTCGACGATCGTCGATCTCCGGGAGACGATCGTCGGGCGCAGCATTTCCAACCCGGCCCTGTCACGCCCGTGACCCAGATGTCACGCCCGTGACCTTGGGCGTGACCGCTTCGACGATCGTCGATCTCAGTTAGACGATCGTCGGACGCGGAATTTGCCTCATGGCCTGTCACGCCCGTGACACTTAATGTCACGCCCGTGACATAGGGCATGACCATGACCGTCGACTTCAGTTCGACGGTCGTCGACCCAAAGTTGGCCACACAGGTATGTCACGCCCGTGACCAACAATGTCACGCCCGTGACATAGGGCGTGACACGCTCGACGATCGTCGATGTCAGTTCGACGTCGTCGAACCAGAATTGGTCACCAGGCCGGTCACGCCCGTGACCCATGTGTCACGCCCGTGACCACCCTTCGATGATCGTCGATCTCAGTTCGACGATCGTCGAACTCAGAACTGCTAACCGGGCCTGTCACGCCCGTGACCTATGTGTCACGCCCGTGACCAAGGCCGAAACGTCAGCCACACTGGAAATTTCGGTAACCGACGTCTTAGTAAATTCTGACTGTGGTGATGAAAATCAAGAGTAATTATGGGTCGTTCCCTACTTTAATTATGTTAATAATTAAGGAAAAGTGGGTACAATAGGAAATTGCCACCTGGCAAACACCTCTTCATCTCCAACTTTTCAACTGCCATTCGTCATAACCGAAACGTCATAAGGGTGTTATTAATGGCCGCCAACGTTTCATCTCCAACGTTTCACCCTTTCCCCTCCCCATTTGCTGATCTATAAAAGATTCCTAAGAGCAAGAGGAAAAGGTTACACTCCCTCAAACTGTTTCGGACTTCCCCTTGTTGTTGAAGAATTTCCGGCGACGCCACCACCGCGCAAATGGCTTCCCGACGCTCTGCACGCCTTCAACCCGCGAACAAGGTCCTCCCCTCCCTCTTCTTCTGCGGATAGATCTTAGGAATCGTTAGGAGAGATATCGGGCTCAAAAGAGCCAGTTCGGGTGAGCGTATTGGTGGTTTTCCGAAAAATTTCATGGTGGCGGGTTCGCCGGAAACCGCCTCTCCGGCGGCCGTGCCGCCGCCCGACGATAGTCCTCGCCTCAACGGAGGTGGTGGTGGTGGTGGCCGGCCAGGGAGATGGCTGGATGGCCGGGAATTAGCTTGGAAAAAGCTACAGGAATTTAGGTTTTAGGCTCTGGTTTCGGGCTGTAGAAGAAGATGAACAGTGTCTTTTAATTAGATTTTATTTTGTATCAATTTCTGAATGAGATATCTATCATGTTAAATAATTTGGGAAAAATACCTAAAGTCTCCTACAGGAAAAATGATCAACATAGAAAGCGTAGCCCTTGCAGTCTACTTTAATTCAAAATTATTTTCACTCGATTTGGAATCCTGGTTAGACCACAACACCCTTTTTGGTGAGGTCTATCCAGGGGGCTGCCTTGACCTTAGAAAAATCCCCCACTCCAAGTCAGTCATCCAAATGACTTGAAATTTGGGGCGTGGGCTAATCTTACATATATCTAGGTGCTATCCAAAAATGAGAATTTTTGGAGAATATTTTTCTATAGTTTTTAGAAAAATTCAATAATCC
This sequence comes from Platanthera zijinensis, assembly GCA_039513925.1. Classification (NCBI taxonomy): domain Eukaryota; kingdom Viridiplantae; phylum Streptophyta; class Magnoliopsida; order Asparagales; family Orchidaceae; genus Platanthera; species Platanthera zijinensis. The sequence goes on along the minus strand of CM077082.1, from coordinate 209,644,386 downwards.
TAGCCGAATTTAATTAGATAGTTAAATAATTTCCAAACCCTCCCGAACTTTGGTGAGTGGTCCCTGGGTTCACCATAAGGTTCTGTATAATTTTTCATCTCATTTGGAGATGGTTTGGATTAGAAATGAACAAACCTAAGTTTTGCCCTAATAAGGGGTCTTAGGTTAAAAGTGCACTTTCGAAGTTTGAGTGGTGAGATCACCTCAACAGAGGTTGAGATTTTACCACTGGCTAGTAATATTCTCTAGCACCCCCTCATGGAGTTTGAGGTGGATCGGGGTAAGTTTACCCTAAGGACCAAGGCCAAACCCTAAGGTTGGATCTTGGTGGTTTGTGAAGGTCATGTGGTCAGATGACCCTAGATTGACCCGAAATTGGGTGAAGAGGTCCATAGGGCCAATACAGTGCTCTGGATGAAATCTTAGTAGATTTGGAGACCGTTGGGATACCTAAAAATCTAACCCTAGTTTAGGGCGCAAAACTAATAGAGATAGGAAATGACACCAAATCACATTGAAAAGTGATGAGAATTGGGTAGAGTGGATTATAGGGGTAGTACAAGCTCTGGATATTTTTCTATGAATTTTACGATCACTATTTTGGGTACTTCTTTAATCATTTAGTAATTGTATGATTTGCTTAGAAAATTTATTATGGGGTACAAACTTCCTGGAAATTGATGAAATTTAGGCTGAGAACCTTTATTAGGATTTTAAAGCTCTGTGAATTTTTATGGTATTTTTAGAAGCTTAATTCTAAGGCTTGCTTCATTAAGTATTATTTATCATGGATATTGGATTAAATCTATTTTTGCGGTTAGCAAGCTAGTAAAATTATGATTCTCTGCACAAAGATTTTTTATATATCATACTACTGGCTAGTGATTTTTCCATAATTTTTAGATGAATAATTTCAGTACTTCCTTCACTACGTAGAATTAATATGATTATACTAAATAAATTATTTAGAGGTTAAATACTTTTTATAAAATTCTAAAAATCTGTATTTGAGGTTATTTTTGCTGTTACTTAATGATCATGATTTTTGAGTAGCCATTACTTAGGAAGATCATGTGGTTCATGTTTAAAATGACCCGTGGCACGTCCTTTGGAAAAATTAAATAAATATCAGATTAATTAGGAAAATTATAAATTTCTGGATTTAGACCAATTATGTTATGATGGACCTCCAGTAAATATTATAGGAGATTTGGAAGATAATTTGGTGTACCTCCCCTTAGGCACCTCATATAGTTCAGGATGGTCTGCATATGGTAAAGCCACGGAATTTTGATAGTTGATGGTTGGTAGGGCAAACTAGGATCGAGTTCATCATTGGGAGACTTGTTGGAATAAGGGAGTACGGGAACGACGAAAGATCGTCCATCCCGGGGAGAAGAGGAAGAGTCTTAATACTCTAGGGTTAACACTAAAGTAACTAAAAGGGGATCGGGCTAAGGGAGATCAACCAATAATAATAAGTGCCTTGCGAAAGGGAACTTCGGGCCGTAATGCCGCCGTCTTGGTTCCTAGTGCCCCTTGAGAGCCCTTCACGGGGTATACCGGGGGCAGTCCTGGGCTAACGTAAATCATAGGAATAATAAATTAAAAGAGTAACTAGTATAACTAGGGCTGCACACACTCACTCCCCGGTAGCTAGGAAAGTAGAATTATAGGATTACTTGCCATCAGACAGTAGATCTGAAGGTAGATGCACGGACAGGACTGTCCGGGGGGCCGTGGGCTCGAGGGTTGGAGTACAGTATAAAGGTGGTGGGTCTTCGGTACCTGATCGTCGTTCACACCGACATCGGTACGCTGACTCGGCGGTGTGGGACACTTAGCCAAAGAAAGTCTGGAGGGTACATCCAGCAGCAGTACGCGGATACTCTAGGTTGTGTTCTTCTAGGGGCGTACGGGAGGGCTAGGCCTGGTAGTGTGGATGCCCGCCTAGGAGTGGGGGGCCCGACCCACTGTCTCCGTTTGCCACTACGAAGGTTCCTGGTAGTGAAGCTAGCTGCCCAAACAGGGGGAACTAAAGGTCTGTGCGCATAGAGTCGTGTGCGTGAGTTGCACTTGCATGAATCATGGCATAGCATATCACTACACTCATATTTGCATACAACCGACACCCCAACGTATAAATTGGTATGGGACTTTTTATACGATGGGAGCTTTGCAGAAGATCCCTTAACTTATAAGTTTGTATGGGCATTCATATAAGTTAAGGTTACATACTTACTTACTTGTTGCTTACTTACTATTCTCTAGCTGCCCTCTATACAACTTGCTATATATTAATTGTTCTACCTATTACAACATTTACACTGCTCACCTATTATAACTTGTTAGTTAGGTCCACCGTCACCTGCTTGTCTATTCTCCACTTTGTAGCTTCCCTTTCCTCCTCTCCGCCCGGTGCTTAGGAGCCGTGGTGGGAGGGGTAGGGGATGATAGGGCTTAGTCTTTATGACTAATGGTTTTCGAACCAAACATTACAGGAGCTCCGGATGGGAGACAGGGACCAGCACCAACGGAGTACGGTGCGCATGGAGGTGGGACAGTCTAGCACCGGTGCACCTGCGACCAGCTCCATGAGTGATTAGCATTTTCTTATCTTCCGCGATGAGCGACTTGTAGTGAGGACTCTGATGTACTGGGCTCGAGCCCATTTATCTATTTCCTATTATATGTATTGATGGACTGGATATGATTCACTTTTATTTACATGTTTCTGTGGACTTATTTGCATTTTATGTATAAATACTTCTCTCTCTTATGTTCGAAAAGGGCCGGCAGAATTGGCGTTTTGTAGTGGTTGCCTTCTCGAGATGTCGGTGCCACCGCAAAGCGGCAATTCTGGGCTAAGACTCCGGTGGTTGAAAAAGAAAAAAAAAGGGGTCTTACACAGTCGACTTCAAAGGAGATCAACCCTACTGAGTTCAGATTCAAGAAGCTTTGAAGAAAGCTAATAATAGGTTGATTTCAGCCATCAGTTTTATCAAGAAGCTGATCAAGAAACATCTTATCCCTTCTCTCTCAACAAGTGTAAGAGTTCATCTAAACACTCATCAAATTTTGTAGGATCTTTTCATAGATCTGAATTGTAAGCCTATATTATAAAGGCTGAGTGTAGGAGATATAGATCTCTGAGTGGTAGGGCTTTTGAGCCTGAGTGTAGGAGAAATTTTTCTCTAAGTTGTAGGCCTTATGGCAAGGCTGAGGTAGGGCTGTTAGCCTGAGTTGTAGGAACCTTATAGGGTTCTGAGTTGTAAGATCTGTAGATCTGATAAGAAGGAAGAAGTTAGGCCGAATCTAGCACACTGCTAGATAGGTGAAGGGGGAAAGTGGATGTACCCAGACCTTGGGGAACCACTATAAACCTGTGTGCAATCTGTGATGTGTGTGTGATTGTGATTTCTGTGTTGTGATTGTTGTAGAATAGTTAGATTCTATTTTAAGATCTGAAAAAATATTCTGCCTTAAGTAAAAAGGAAAATAACCTATTCACCCCCCCCCCCCCCCTCTAGGTGTTTGGGTTATCTTGAAATTAATTCTATCAGTGAGTGAAGTAGAGGTGGGCGGCCTGAGTTGGGAAGACCACACAGATCGCAAAGTCTGTCGCGGACTGGCAGATATGATATGGCGGTTAGCCGGTTTTCGCTTCTATCCTTCTTTCATGCGGTCTGGTTCAGCAAGCACCCTGGAGAAGTTATTGGGCGGTTAGTCTTGTCTAACTACGGTTGTTGCGGTCTGGATTGTGAGACCAGACAGTCCGCTGAAGCTTCGGGTACTGGCTCGCAAGAAGACAGGCGTTTAGTGCGATCTGTGGCGGCTAACCGCACAGCTTACTGAAGCCTTCTCTAGCGGGTTATTTGCCATGGTTTGTTGGTTGTGGACTTGGTCATGACGCTATGATAAGTCCCGGGTTGTTGTCTAGTTTGTTGTATCCGCTTGCTTGTGTGATCTGCTCTGGTGTTCGCGGAGTCTGCAGTATTGCGCGATCTGAATGCAGAGTTCACAGATTAGCGCGGTCTGGTGGCGGTATCCGGCAGTCCTTCATTGGTGCGTACTTGGCTCAGAACGCGTGAATTATTGTCACAAGTCCCCGCGGACTAAGTTGTTGTCCGCTCGCTATGCGGACTGGTGGTGCTTTCCACGTAAACGGTTAAGTTGGTTTATCGCGCGTAGATAGGGTGGTGTGTCCGCACTTCTTTGCGGATAGTTTTTTATCAGTGGCGGACTGATGCTTGTATTCGCACTTGTGCGGATACGTGATGCTAGCTGCAAGATTGACGGGTTATTATCCTATCGATATGGATGGTGGCGACACTCCTCCTCACGCCTATAAATAGGAGTTCCCGGCTCATCATAAATATCGAGAACGGTGAGAACTCAACTCGCATTTAGATCATGCGGCTACGTTTTTTTCTAACCGACGCGACTAAGTGAAGTTGACTATCTATGCAGAATGTGCGGCTAGCATCAGACGGCTAGACAACTAGTGGAAACTTGGTGTGGAACGGTTCGCGATTTACAGTCAGCGGTATATAGCAGGTCGCAGTCCGCGGCTTGAAGTCACCTTGCTCGGGGTTGCAGATAGAGTTTGGAGTTCGTCCGGCTTATCAGCGGGTTCTATTTCTTGATCATCAACATTCAATAACAGACAGTCCGCACGGCTAGTGGCGGATAGGCGGCTAGGACGGTTTCGACGGACAGGGTTTGCGGATTGAGCAGAGTGTGCGATTACAGTTATTTGTCTGTGCGGTTTCTTCTTTGCCTACAGTTGTTTTTTCTTTTTTTTCCTTGGGTACATTGATGAAATCTGTCTCAAAATGTATGTCTCGCTTTATAAATCAAATTGAATTCCAGTTTATGACTCTTATGCTTCTATTGTGATGGTTACTACTTGACTTCGGGTGTGCTTGAGTGTTACTGCGATCTCTTTCTCAGCTTTCCATAAATTCTCACACAGGTTGGGCGTTCACAAATGATGATTTATAATCACCTTGTTCACGAACCGCACCGCCATGCCAAATGAAGCCATACATTCTATGATGTTGATGTTTGTCTAAACTCAGTGGAGCAAAAACACTTCGTCAAACGGAGCCAAAGTATAGTAACTTTTTGTTGAAACTCACAGAAGCAAAATAATCGCCCCAAACAGAACCTAAAAGTACGTATCACATTCTGATCTCCCACTAGCTAAAGTTTTAAAATTGAATAAGAGTAATAATAATAATTTGTCAAAACAAAATTAAATAATTGAACAATATACATAACACGCGGTTGACTTCAATTTCTCCTAAAAATAATTTTAAAATAGAAGTCAAAGGAAAACTTCTGAATGTCTTTAAGAGCTTAGAGCTCCATTATTATATTAATTCATTAATCTTTAGGGTCCTTTTGACGCGCTTTTTGCTCCCGTCAACTTGAACAAAACCGTTACTTTTTCATAGAAAGCATGTTTCGTAAGACAGTGATTATGACCGCCGTCAAGAAAAAAAAAACCTAATTTTAAACCTAAAAAGGATGAAGTTCCTTACTCCTTAGGTGAGGTCGGACGCTCACGAACGACAGTTCATGACCACCATGTTCACCACCACCATCGTGTCAAACGAATAATTTTTGGGTCCGGGTAGCATTTCTAGAAGGAGCGCGAGTTGTGATCTCGTCATTGGACCAATCCTTCTCGCCGTCCGATCTAACGTGTACTTGCCTTTTTTTTTTCTGCATTTATTGCTGGTAGTCAGAACTAAAATTAAGCGGTCATTCCAACTTGCAATTGAACACGTGACCAAATGTGACCGTTACCCGCATTGTAGAATAATTGATTTTTCTTGGTTTATTCTCATGCATGCTTTGACCAATAAAGTCTAAATCAAGCATTCATTTTCTCTAGATATTATAATAATTAATGAAATCAAATTTAGGTGGAGAAAATGAATGAGAAAATGTAAAAAAAATGCATCTTTTATTATTCAATTAAGACCAATTCGCTCTAATTAGAAATTAGAATGTGTGAATAACAGCTTTGAGGAAAATATTGATTTCCTCTTCTATATATATTTAAAAAATGGGCGGGAAGGAAGACTCGTCGGTCAAGCAAGTCTCCCAAAATAACTTGTTCTCCTCGGCCTCATCGACCCCCGATAAGCCCGACTTGCTCAGCCTTTGTGCGCCCTCCGCCGAATAGCCCTCTTGCCCCAACAAACACCACGTCCGCCAGGATATGCATCCCCGATCTTCGTCCATGTCGGTGTCGTCGCCGCAGCCCATGACGCAGGATTCGGCGTCGTCGTAAACGCTGTCATCATCTTCTTTGTCCTCGATGCTTCTATTCTCCTCGGAATCTCCGACCGCCTCGGATTTGCCGGGGATCGAAGTCATGGGAGATGAGGGTGAAGCTTCTTTCCCCTCTTTCTCAAAATGAAACACACAAGGGCTCAAAAGGCCTAAACCCCACCTCCTTATTTATAGCCCGGAGAAATCAATAAATAAATTATATATATATATTTTAAACATGTTGGACATGTAGATGGTGTGCTTTTGAGTTTTGACTGCCTCCAACTACAGCAGGCGTTATGTCACGTGGGTAAATTAATAATTTATACTATTATATTTTAATATTTTAGTGATAAATTCTCTCATTAATCATTATATATATATATATATAATTCTAGAAGGTCAGATTCCGCCGGACACACGTTGACTCGGTCAACCCCACAAGAAGTCGGCCAATTGCCACGTGCCACGTGCAAACCAATCCTGGTAAAGAAAGTTCTTCCGGATCTTTCCTCGTCAAATCAGGCCGGCAAGCACAACCTATGGGAATTTTATATATATATATATATATATATATATATATATATATATATATATATATATATATATATATATATATATATATATATATGTATGTATAATAGTGTGGAGGCCTGCGACTTATCTTTATTATATAATACAATAGACATATTTGGAGCACACCATGAAATAGATTTGGACAGTCCGATCTCCAGGAAATTGCATCTGGCCGTTGGATTCCAAAAGATCGGTCTGCAATTAAAAATCCCCACAAAAAGCTACTGTACATTCCCGAAGAAATCTCGATACTCATTTTCGCACTCCCGCCCCTCACGGCCTCACCCCGGCGGCCGAGAAGGGCGCCGTGCAGCAGGAAGTTTCAGAGGAAGGTGGCTCTGGCTCGCCGCCGGAGAACCCCCGGCGTGTTCGCCGGGCCCCGGCGAACTCGTCGGTGGTCCCCGGTAAAGCAGCCGCCGGCTCCGCTAGTGGCGACATCGGGAATTGGCGCGGGCAGGCGGAAGCGGAAGGGAGGGGGTCCAATAACGAGATCACAACCAGCATTTTGTTTGCTGGGCTTCGCCCGTGCGAGAAGCTCTCGGGCGGCCTTCGCCCGCATCCAGACGGGCTTCGCCTGCTTGCACATGGGCTTCGCCCGTGCTCGATGCGTCACTGAGGGCTGTACCCGCATATGAGCGGGTTGCGCACGCACCAAAAATCTTTTTTTTTTCAAAACATATACATATGAGTACTTAAAATGACCGCAAAAAATATGAAGTAATATTCCTATTTTTATTTTATAAATTTTTGCAAATTTTAATCTATAAAAATTAATTTTTCTCTCCCTCACTCCCCCCCCCCCCCCCTCTCTTTTATCACTCCCCCTCTCTCTCTCTCCTTCTCTCACCCGCCCCCTCTCTCTCTCTCTCTCTCCCTCCACTCTCTCTCTCTCAATTCTCTCCTCTCTCATGCTCTCTCTCATGATCCAATAGTCAATATTCAAGCTATGGTGTGCCTGCAAATATCTATATTCTCTTAAATATATACTAGCAGCTTGGAACGGGCTTCGCCCGTTCTCGATGCGTCGCTGCGGGTTTCGCCCGCAGCCAAGCGGGCGAAGCCCGCTTGGCATTCCGGCGGGTTCTCGATGCGATGCTGCGGGCTTCGCCCTCTTGGCATTCAGGCGGGCTTCGCCCGCCTCCCGCGAAGCCCTCCCCCCCCCGACGGGCTTCGCCCGCCCCCGGCATAATTATTTAAAGTAAAGCTTCGCCCGCTTGGCATTCAGGCGGGCTTCGCCCGCCTCCCGCGAAGCCCGCCCCCCCCCCCCCCCCCCCCCCCCCCCGACGGGCTTCGCCCGCCCCCGACATAATTATTTAAAGTAATAATTATTACTTTTAAATCAAATTATAATTTAATAAATAATTATATAAATACTTTTCATTTTTAAAAAAAAAATTAAAAAAAACCCAAAATCCCCCCCCCCCCCCCGCTTCGGCCTGCTCACGCAGGCCGACTTCCCCCGCCGCCGCCGGCGGCCTGCCCGGCGCCCACCGGCGGCGGTGGCCCTGCCCGCTCGCCGCCGGACAACCCCCGGCGGGTTCGCCGGAGGCAGGCGAACCCGCCGGTGGGCGCCGGGCAGGCCGCCGGCGCCTCCGCCGGCGGCGGCGGGGGTGCCCGTGAAGGCGCGGGAGGCGGGATGCTGGGATCGGGATTTTTCCTGGAATGAACAGTAACACTTTTACTGTTTTGGTTATTGGCAGCCCCTCCCTCTTCAATCCGACGGCCAGAAACTGAAATTGCTTGAGCGGACAGTCCGGATTCAATCTACGGTGTGCTTGAAGATATGCATATTGTTTTTAATAATAAAGATAAGAATAAGATATATATATATATAAATATATATATATATATATATATATATATATATACACACAAGTGATAGGGGCACGGGCCTTCAGCCTTGGGGGCATTCGGCGGGGGGGGGGGGGGGGGGGGGGGGGGGGGGGGGGGGGGGGGCGACAATCACAGGGTGTGACATTCGCCGGGATGCGACATTCGCCTGTGGGTGCGACATTTGTCATGGGGACGACATGTGTCGTTTGCGACAACATTTGTCGTGAGCGGCGACATTTGTCGTGGACAGTACCCGCCCCTATGCCTCGTGACAGCACCCGACCGACGACGGTGGGATTTTCCCACTCCCGGCGGGCTCTGCCCCCTCCCGACTGGCTCTGCCCGACCTGTAACATATACATATTAGTACTCAAAATGACCGTAAAAAAATATAAATCAAGAATACAATTTTTATTTTGTAAAACAAATTATATTTTAACGTTAAAACATTAATTTTTCTCTTGTCATTCTTAGCTAGAAACAATAGGTTTAGGGTATCTAATGTTTTTTTTTGTATTTTAATATTGTAAAGTTGTGTAATTACCTAAAAGGATATTGTTTTTATAATATACTAATATAAATTTGGTGTAATTGTGTAATTATGAATACAACTATAAGGGCAATATAGGGACATCAGACAATGTTTCACCAAAGAATAGTTTTTGTATATTAGTAGAGATATACGAGTGCCCGACACGGGGCTCCGCCCCTATGGCTACGCGCCACAGTATTTTATTGAGGCTTTTATAGTGGTTGGTGTTAAGATTAAAACGCTCAAATATTTGTACATTTTTAGAGGGACCTTTACTAAATTATTGAAATAATCTCATGTGATTGACATCACTGTACAACCCCATATCTGGCGAGTGGGATTGATCAAATGCTTTTCAATTGGCTGGGATCAAATTTATGGGTCCAATTAAATTGCTTGAAATTGATTTTTATTTATCAAATTGTGTCATATATATATATATATATATATATAATATAATAATATATATATAGGGCCGCGTTCATATGAGAAGACATATGTCGTGCGAACTGTGCGAACTCCCTCATTTGAGCACCAAAATGGACCTGTAATATATGGATTTTGACTGGCTCGACGAGACCTACAACTTTCATGTTGAACACTTTTCCTAATTTTGCACGGATAAGCCGGATTTTGGACCCGAAAATATCTGGGCGGAAGTAGTCACGTTTTTTTTAAATATTTTCGGGTCCAAAATCCGGCTTATCCGTGCAAAATTTGGAAAAGTGTTCAACATGAAAGTTGTAGGTCTCGTCGAGCCAGTCAAAATCCATATATTACATGTTCATTTTGGTGCCCAAATGAGAGAGTTCGTACAGTTCGCACGACATATGTCTTCTCATATGAACGCGGCCCTATATATATATATATATCTTTACCATATATAAAAAAATATCAAACTCATGAATTTTAAACTCATTGAAATGATTACGGTCGTCGGATCTGGTATGATATTTCAACTGCCATCGGATCAAATCGTTCCCTCTCTCTTCATTTTTTTTGTAGATATCCTAAACCTAGGAGGGGGTGACCTAAACCTACTAGGAGGCAACCTAAAACTATGTTAAAATAATTGAAAACATCCCGTAAACAGGCTGTCCACCAATACTGCCATGTTAAAATAATTGAAAAAAATCCCGTGAATAGGCTGTCCACCAATACTGCACACCTAGAACAAACATAGCTACCAAGCCCACCAAATTAAACCCGTCAGGTTAAGCCCATCATAAATTTATTCTTAAAGAACCTCCCTCTTCTAATATTTATACCAGAAAGATTAACTGAATCCCATGATGTGGGACAAAATAAAAACAAAGCATTAAAATTTTTCGCCGCTGGGATATACACGTCAGATGACGCGTTATCTAATTTTATAAAAAAATGTAATGCATTTTCGGTTTTCCACCTGCTCCGCCGAACCCAAAAAAAATTTATAACAAAAAAAATTACAAAAATTATTAATTCAATTTTAAAAAAAATAAAAAAATTACAAATAAAAAAACTAAAAACCGCAGGGGGTGGGTGGAGCCCGCCGCCAAAAAATTTAAAACCGTCGGGGGATGGTGAAGCCCGCCGTCACAAAATTAAAAACCGTCAGCGGCGGTTCAAGCTCGTCGGAGGCGAGTGAAGCCTACTGTCGCAGCTCGGGTACTGTCGAACGGGGCACGGGGGGCCCCCCATTACTGTGCATGGTACTGTCGTGCACGCTACCGACATGGGTTGGGTACTGTCGTGCGGGGCACGAGGGCCAGAGGCCCGTGCCTGTCACTCGTATATATATATATATAATATACACAAGCACACACGAGTGCCTGACACGAGGCTCCGCCCCTATGGTCACACGCCACAGTACCTGGCCCGTGACGGCGGGCTTCGCCCGCCCCCGGCGGATCGCCCTGCGACAGTAGCCTAATCCAGCGACGTCGGTTGTCGCAAGCCCCTGGGCTGCGGCGGCGGCGTTGAGTGCACTCAACGCCTGCCTGGGGCGTTGAGTGCCCACTCAACGCCTGCCTGGGGCATTGAGTGCCCACTAGACGCCTGCCTGGGGAGTTGAGTGCCCACTCATCGCCTGTCTGGGGCGTTGAGTGCCCACTCAACGCCTGCCTGGGGCGTTGAGTGCCCACTCAACGCCTGTCTGGGGCGGCGGCGTTGAGTGCCCACTCAACGCCTGTCTGGGGCGGCGGCGTTGAGTGCACTCAACGCCTAGGGCGTTGAGTGCCCACTCAACGACTGCCTGGGGCGTTGAGTGCCCACTCAACGCCTGCCTGGGGCGTTGAGTGCCCACTCAACGCCTGCCTGGGGCGTTGAGTGCCCACTCAATGTCTGCCTGGGGCGACGGGCCCACTCAAATAATTAAAAATTAATTAAAAAAGCAATACCCCATCTCTCTCTATCAAATGAATACCCCCTGCTCTCTCTCTCTCTCTCTTTATCATATATTACATATTATTATATATTAAACATATTATATTAAATATTATCTCAAATCCTCCTCTCTCTCTCAATTCAGCGTCCCTCCCTCTCTCTATATCAATTCCACCGCCCCGTGCTCTCTCTCTCTCTCTCTATTAACTTCACCCCCTCTCTCTCTCTATCAATTTCGCCCCCCCCCTCTCTCTCTATCAAGCCTGCGGCCCGCCTATCTCTTTCATAATCAATTCCGCCGCCCCCCTCTCTCTCTCTTTCTCTCTCTCCCTCTCTTTCTCTATCTCTCCCGCGATTCTCTTCTGTTGGCAGCCCTTCTCTCCCCCTCTTCTTCTTCTCTTTCTCCCCCCCCCCCCCTTTCCTCTCCAATCCCTCATAGGTTGTAGGTATAAGAGACCTATTTTCTTTTGCTTTTGACTGACATGAATGATCCGATGGTGGTAGTTGATTTAAGGAGGCTGATCCAAAGGCCATATTTTCTTCCATGGATTTTAAAAATATGGCTTTTAAATGTCATTTCATATATCTTTTATAGTAGGAAATATATATATATATATACATATCATATACGGGCTAGCTTAGGTGCGGGCGTACGGGCTTGGGGATTTGGGGGTCAAGAAGGCTTCAAATCAAAAAGTGATAGACATGAAAGTTGTTCGGATCGCCGAGATCTACAACTTTCATGTTGATCACTTTTTTGCTTTAGAGCCTCCTTTACCCCCAATTTGGGACCCGAAAATTGGAAAATTTTCGGCTTACTGTAGCAGTCTCGCCGCCCAGACTTTTCGGGTCCCAAATCAAAGGTCACGGAGGCTCCAAATCAAAAAGTGATCAACATGAAAGTTGTTCGGATCGGCGAGATCTACAACTTTCATGTTGATCACTTTTTGATTTGGAGCCTCCTTGACCCTTGTCCGTACGCCCGTTTGCCCGCACATGATACATCCCCTATATATATATATATACATACGAGTGCCCGACACGGGGCTCCACCTCTATGGCTACGCGCCACAGTACCCGACCCGTGACGGCGGGCTTCGCCCGCACCCGTCTGGCTTCGCCAGCCCACGACGGGTCGCGGGCGTGACAGTACCCGACCGGCGACAGCGGGCTTTGCCCGCTCCCGCGGGCTTCGCCCATCCGCAGCTGGCTTCGCCCGACCCGCAACATATACATATGAGTACTCAAAATGACCGTAAAAATATATAAATCAAGAATACAATTTTTATTTTGTAAAACAAATTATATTTTAACGTTAAAGCATTAACCCTTCTCTTATCATTCCTAGCTAGAGACGATAGGTTTATGGTATCTAGTGTTTTTATTTTATTTTTATTTTAATATTATAAAGTTGTGTAATTAACTAAAAGGATATTGTTTTTATAATATACTAATATAAAGTTTTGTATAATTGTGTAATTATTAATACAACTATAAGGACAATATAGGGATATTTGCAATGTTTCACCAAAGATTAGTTTTGGTATAATAGTAGAGATATATATAACAGCGTGGAGGTCTGCTGTTGCGGGCTCGCCGGCCACCGCCCATCCTGGCCTCGTCGGTGTGGACGCCGACGAGCCCATGGTGGCTGGCGAGATCGCAGCCACCGTCCGCACGGCTGTAATGCTGGAAAAAAATCGCAACAGCAGGGGAGGCGTGAGGCGCCGCTGCCGCTGTTGTTGCAATTTATTTTACAGCAAGGCGGTCGGCGGCTGCGTTCGCGCCGAGGAACCCAGGGCGGCCGGTGGCCGGCAAGCCCGCAGCCGGCAAGCCCGCAGCCGCCGGTCATCCCGCTGTAATGTCGGTGTTTTTTTCGCGCTTTACACTGTAACCCTTCGATTAAATTCAACGGCTACAGTATTAAGCCCGGATATCTGAATATATATTCAGTAAGCCTATATATATATATATTTATATAATGATTAATGAGAGAATTTATCAATAGAATGAAGAAGCTATTGGGTCCTACATTTTGGGAAAAAAATTTAGTCAAACGCACATTTTACGTTACGGATAACAATATCAACAATAGATGCGGGAGTGTGTTGCATTTTACGGTGCAGTGCATCACATCCAACAGCTGCGCGTGCATCACATCTCGTGCACGCATCTCGGCGTCATTGGATGGCGCAATGGATGACGCATTGCACGGTGCATCACTTTACTCCCCCCTTCTCCATCAACAACGCTGTGATCGGTGTATTGAACAACATGTTAGAAACTGTGCAACGTGCGGGTTGTGGGCAGGGGTGGAGATCTTTGTTCAGATACACTCGATGGTGAACACGTGTTCGGATCTGCAAATAGAGAAATCCTGCATTTTCCAAATTTATTAATGTGTTGGGCTTGATTTTCCATAACTACTTGCGCTTGCGAGCCGTGCAGCCAGTGCCCCCCCCCCCCCCCCCCCCCCCTCATTTTTCCCTTTACTCATCCTTGCTTAATTTCAATTTTAATTTTGAGTTTGATTCTAAATTTGAACTACTATTTCCATTTTCATTTAGTTTTTCTTTCCCTAGCTACAGTAATCATCCCTTTCGAAACAACAGTGAGCAGTTATCCCTTCCCTTAGTCCCTTATAAAATTTGTTTCTATTCATTTTCAATCTTTGATATGTAAGGGTGTGTTTGGCGCGACTTACTGCAGCTTATTTGCTCCGGTGAGGTTAGACAAAAATGTCATTATCATAGAATGTATGTTTGGTATCACAAATATTACAAAAAAGAAAATAGTTTGAGGCATAAGATTTTGATATGACAATGATATTTTTGTCCAATCACACCGGAACAAATAAGTCGTGATAAACCGTGTCAAACACAGCCTAAAATCTGAAAGTATGAGAATCTCCTTCATTATCTAGTAAAAAGATGTATGTAGAATTGAAAGGGGTAAAAGAGATAAGTAGGATCTTTGTCAATAAATAGAACATAAAACTTTCAGCGGGGGAAGTCAAAGCTAGGTCTATTTACAAGAAAATTGAGTTATAGAAAAAAAAAAAGACATTACATAAGAGAATGAAATATCAACAAGAACATCTTCTAGAGCTAAAAACATTTTCCCCTAGTGTCAAGTTCTTTTTTAGATGTTGGAGTTTCGTATTAAAGAATTAATAAGCTATAAGAGAGTTTAGAGAACAATTACCTATAACCAAAGTCTAATTAGAAGAGTTTCATATGTGAAGGGTAATTTCACAAGCCCAAAAAAGATTTCATAAGACTTTCCCTTCGAAGACCTCATCGTTAAGCGCTTTGCTCAGGCATGCCTTGCTTTTCTTTTCAAATCAAGCTATCATTTTTGCTTATATAAGCTCACCTGCTTTGCCTATTAGCTCACCAGTTTCGCCTATCGGCTCACCAACTGTAACACCCCGCTTTCTCCTTTAACGAAATTTGATGGATGGTTGATTCCTTAAATAGACTTATGGTTGTGTGTAGTTGGTTCTGGAGTGGTCTGGAATGGGATTTGGGAGATTTTCATTCTACACGTCATGATAAGTGCACATCAGACTCTTCCAGTGAGCGACAAGATTTTTAAAACGGGTCGACCTACCCGTGCACTGGCACTTTGAAACACTCTACCTATCTACGCAATATTGTTTCTGCGAGATCAACATGAGAACCGGTAAATACTTCTGCAACAAAGAACTGAATCTTGCGTTCGTGCGCCCGAAGAGCTCCCTATGGAGCTACGCCGAGACAAGAAGGCACTATTTTATAGAGGGGGCAAGCGAATAATATGGGTCTGATCGGGCCTCCACAATATACAACATACACAAATAAATACTAAAGAGATGCAAGAACAATAGTTGAAAAACCAGCACTAGCGAAGGCAAATAAGTCTTTTAATACAAGTTCATCTAATACATTTAGAAATACAACATTGTTGGCTTTATGACCTTACATCAAATATAACTGCACGCTACATAAAAGAGAACAATGGATTGGAAAAGAGTGCATATGCATGGTAGGTGCATTTAAACAATCACTGGCCCGCATGTCGAGTTTTCAAAAATAATAAAGGTAGTCACCATCCGTGCAAGTTGCATATGGCTTTAAGCTCGCTACGTTTTTTTGCAAGCTACATCAAATATAACTGCACGCTACAGAAAAGAGAACAATGGAATGTTGGTTGTCGCAGGAACTCTGACTTGAAGATGACTTGAATGGCTTGAGGATGGCTTGAATGGCTTGAAGATGGCTTGAATGGCTTCAAGATGGCTTGAATGACTTGAAGATGACTTAAATTACTTTAATGGCTTGAAAATGGCTTGAATGGCTTGAAGATGGATTGCAAGGCTTGAGGATGGCTTGAATGACTTGAAGATGGCTTGAATGACTTGAATGGCTAGAATATGGCTTCGTAGGAGGAATCTGACAGAGCTCTGGTCTGAGGAGGAAGAAAGTTGCAGAGCGAAAATGTAAGAAAGGAGAAGGCCTGAGGCTCCTTTTATAGTTTTCAGGGCGTGGTTACATTGGTTATGCGGCTACCCGCACACCGTAACCATCCATATAATCATTTTTTAATATAGTTAAAGATGCGTATTTTGTCATCAAATCTGTTATATGTAGACCGAATATTTTAATTAAAATATTCCTCCACTAATCACGATGGTTAGTGTGCGGTTACGAATAAAACGGGCGACAAAGATCGCGCCGGAAAGATCGAACGGCGGGAAGGGCCACCATGGAAGAATGGCCAAACCGTCGGCTATGTTCGCCAGCGACCACCCTGAGCGGTGGCTCACAGCTGCGGGAGCGGCCACGAGAGGAGGGCAGCCGGGAGCGGCCGGCCGCCCGAATGGCGCCTCCCGGCCGCGGGAGGCGGCCGCGAGAGGTGGGGCAGCTGGCCGCCCAAGCGGAATCTCGCGATCGCGGGAGGCGACCGAGGGAGGCGACTACGGGAGGCAACCGCGGGAGGCGGGGCGGCCGGGCGCCGCCGACAGCCCGAGCGGCGCCTCGCGGTCGCGGAAAGCGGCTGCAAGAGGCGGGGCGGCCGGTCGTCCGACCGGCACCTCGCGATCACGGAAGGCGGACCCGAGGGGTGGGGCGGCCGGTCGGCCGGGCACGACCGGTCGGTCGGGCGCGGTCGGTCGGCCGAGCGCGACCAATCGTGAGTGGCGGGGCGGCACCTTGAGGCCGCGGAAGGCGGTTGCTGGTGGAGCGGCGGCCGGGAGCCGCCGGCCGCCGCCGGCATGACGGTGCCGGTTGCCGGCGAGTACGTGTAGCGGGATCGCGCGCGCTGATCGGGGGCGTCGATCGCGCGAGCGGCGGTCAAACCCATGATCTCCACTATTTTTGATGAGATCATGGTGGAGTGGGCTATGTGCACACCAATTTCTCCATAAAAGGGGGTTCATCCCCATCAATTATTCAATTGCCCCACGAAATTCACGGTCAGAAATCGGTACGGGTCAAGAACGAGGATTTCATCCCTTGAGAGTTGTTGGCGAGGATTATGATGATGGCGAATGGTGAAAGGCCGAAGAAGGAAGACGGTGGCGCCTCATAAATTCATGTAAGACGTTAGAGCAGGGGGAATATGGCGGGGATGAAAGTCGGAGCGCGCGGCTGGATGCGAACTAGGCCGCAGGTGCGCACGTTTGTGTCCGTGTGGGCACCTGTCCGCACGCGTGCGCTTGGGCGCACGACAAGATGACTACACAGATACCCATGCGCGTGCGTGTATGGGTGCCCGCGCACCTGGGCGCGCGCACACCAGGCCGTGCGGGCAGACTTGCGCGCGCACCTGGTCACGTGACTTAGTCGCGCTGCCTAGTGTGTGCGCACCTGGTCGCGTGCGCACCTGGGCACGCGGGAACAAGGCTGCACGCGCGGATTTGAACGCGCACCAGGGTGCACGCGCGCACTAGGCCGTGCGAAGTCGTGCGGTCTAGTGCGCGCGCGCACCTGGTCCTGTGACTTGGTCGTGCGGCCTAGTGCGCACACGCACCTAGTCGCGCGGCCTGGGCGCGCACACATTTTGTCACGCGGATACCTTCGCTGGCCGCAGGCTGCGCGCGCGGATCCAGGTGTGCGTGCACCTGGTCGCAAGCGCACCTGGTCGCGCTATCTCGGGCGCGCATGTGCATTCTTGGTTGTGCGTGCTGCTGGGTTTGTTTGAGTGCGTGTACACGCGCGTCTATGCCTATGCTAATACTTTTGTTGTGTGGGACTTGATTTTTATTGTCTAACCCCAATTTTTGTTTCTCTTTTATTTCAGGCTTCGAAGCGCACCGCGAGACCGATGCATCTACGTTCGTCACTTACTGATGATCAAGTTGTAATTTGGAGAAAGAGATGCGGTTTACCTGCTAATCTTGAGGTAAGGATACCGCGTACTGAGGAGAGGGTCCAAAACCCTCCAAGGGGATGGCTGACGATTTGCGAGATTACTCTGAGATCAGGCTTCCGACTTCCATCGGGCGAGGAAGTGGTATACATTCTGAAGTTTTGTGGCTATCTCGAGTGCGAGCCCGCTTGCCCCACTCGCCAACTGCCCCCCGAGAGCCAAGGCGAGTGCGAGCCCGCTTTCCCCACTCGCCCTTCACATGTCCCGCCCCCTGGGACTTGGGCTGAACTTGGCCGCTTTGGCTCCTACTCGCCTCAATCATCGGATACGGGGTTGTACACGATCCCCGCTCTTTGTGAGCTTTCATGAAAGCTCGGAAAGAAACATCCAACCCCAAGTATTTGATGAGTGAGGCGGGAGATGAAGAAAAAACAACTGGAGACAAAGAGCAAGTAGCTTCATGGCGAGCTATCTCGCTCGGGTAGAACTTGCCACTAGAATGTTCTTGAGTTAGGGCACATACCTGTGCAGAGATCTGGAGATCACGTCCCCACTTTTTAAGGGGACCCGGGCCATTCATCGCACTGGAACCGCGACCATTCAGGTTGTCTACGAGGTCTCTTTCCCTTAGAGATGTGCCTAAGGACCAGAGTTCCCAACATCTTGATGGGGTGGAGTGCAATTGCCGAGTTCAACCCCTACTCGCCTTCTTCTTAGGCAGTCCCTGTTCGGGACGTCTCGCGAGACCATAGACCGACTTTCCTCCGCATCAACCTGCAGATTACTGTTAATTTGGCATAGGGCTTGATCCTGCGCCATACTCGCCCTATTGGCTCACGCGCGCTGATGCCATTTGCATTTGATCTCACCGAACCGGATTTCAGTTCCTGCATTGTTCTCGCCACACTGGCTCATGAGCTGAAGCCATACATTTGGCGAGACCCCTGAAGTCAGACTTTTGGCGAGATCTCCTGCATGGTGAGATCCCTTCTCTTTAGAGGTTTGTTCCAAGCCAAAAATCCTTCCAAGATTTTCAAAGTGAAACCTCTATGAAGTGGAAGGTAGTTGCCAAGGATTGCCGCATGCCATCTAGATGAGAGTCTGATAGTGGGAGAAAGCTCGAGACTTGGATTCAGAGCCAAGATGATGTCCACCGAGGACCCCTACCCTGCCAGCTAGGTGAGAGCCTGACAGTGGGAGAAAGCTCGGGACTTGGCTTCAGAGCAAAGATGATGTCCACCGAGGACCCCTACCCTGCCAGCTAGGTGAGAGCCTGACAGTGGGAGAAAGCTCGGGACTTGGCTTCAGAGCAAAGATGATGTACACCGAGGACCCCTACCCTGCCAACTAGGTGAGAGCCTGATGGTGGGAGAAATCTCGGGACTTAGCTCTAGAGAAAAGGTGATGTCCACTGAGGACCCCTACCCTGCCAGCTAGGTGAGAGCTTGACAGTGGGAGAAAGCTCGGGACCCGGCTCCAGAGCAAAGGTGATGTCCACTGAGGACCCCTACCCTGCCAGCTAGGTGAGAGCCTGACAGTGGGATAAAGCTCGGGACTAGGCTCCAGAGCAAAGGTGATGTCCACCGAGGACCCCTACCCTGCCAGCTAGGTGAGAGCCTGTTAGTGGGAGAAAGCTCGGGACTTGGCTCCAGAGCAAAGGTGATGTCCACCAAGGACCCCTGCCCTGCCAATTAGGTGAGAGCCTGATAGTGAGAGAAAGCTCAGGACTTGGCACCAGAGAAAGGTGATGTACACCGAGGAACCCTACCTTGTCAGCTAGGTGAGAGCCTGATAGTTGGAGAAAGCTCGGGCCTTGGCTCCATAGTAAAGGTGATGTCCACCGAGGACACCTACCCTGTCAACTAGGTGAGAGCCTGATAGTGGGAGAAAGCTCAAGAATTGGCTCCAGAGAAAAGGGGATGTCCACCAAGGACCCCTATCCTGCCAGCTAGGTGAGAGCCTAACTGTGGGAGAAAGCTCGGTACTTGGCTCAAGAGAAAAGGTGATGTCCACTTAGGACCCCTAACCTGTCAGCTAGGTGAGAGCCTGATAGTGAGAGAAAGCTCGGGACATGGCTCCAAAGCAAAGGTGATGTCCAGCGAGGACCCCTACCCTGCCAGCTAGGTGAGAGCCTGACAGTGGGAGAAAGTTCGGGACTTGGCTCCAGAGTAAAGGTGATGTCCATCGAGGACCCCTACCCTGCCAGCTAGGTGAGAGCCTGACAGTGGGGAAAGCTCGGGAATTGGCTCTAGAACAAAGATGATGTCCACCAAGGACCCCTAACCTGCCATCTAGGTGAGAGCCTGACAATGGGAGAAAGCTCGGGACTTGTCTCCAGAGCAAAGGTGATGTCCACTGAGGACCCCTACCCTGTCAGCTAGGTGAGAGCCTGACAGTGGGAGAAAGCTCGGGACTTGGCTCTAGAATAAAGGTGATGTCCACCGAGGATCCCTACCCTGCCAGCTAGGTGAGAGCCTGACAGTGGGAGAAAGCTCGGGACTTGGCTCTAGAGAAAAGGTGATGTCCACCGAGGACCCCTACCCTGCCAGCTAGGTGGAAGCCTGATAGTGGGATAAAGCTCGGGACTTGGCTCTAGAGCAAAGGTGATGTCTGTAACACCCTTATCCGCCACATAGCATATAGCAGTAGGTCCGGCCGGGGCCCGACGCCATATTCTACGGACAGACCGGTTGGTTACGCGTTGAAACCATACAACCAATCACAAACGTCCTACACAGCACCTAGCGGAAGCAATTTATTAAGTTGCACAAAAATAAGAACCCTGCTAAGCACGAATGTCCACTACTCAAATAAAAATAGGAATGATTAATACAAGAGTACCGGCCTTATGGCCTTACAATAGTTTCCTCAAACAAGAGTGTCTTTCATACTTCGGCTCGCAGGCCGGCCATACATGAGATAAATGAAAAACATAAAAAGGTTCAACTTCGAGGGCAAGCACCGCAACATGGGCTTTAGCCCGCTATTTCCCGCTCGGCTCCGTAGCACCTGCAAGACACAATCCACCGCCCGGTGGTAAACAAAATAACGGTCAGCAATGCTGACAAAATTATAACGATCCCTCTCCAAAATCGGGGCGGCGATGCTCTTTCCCTGCACTTTATTACTATAGCATCATAATAGTGTAAACATCAAACAGACAACAACAGCAAGCGTAGACACTCGTGCACGGACACACACTCGGCGCACCAGTCACACGGCATTCACGCGAAGGCCAACGTCACGTCAATTCAAGTCATAGACGTTCGTTCCATCATCATTGCTCAATCATATGAGCATTTGTCTCTTGCTTCATGACAATTTAAGCCATAGACCGCCGACTCTCATCCATGCCAACGGTCCCACACGAACGACATAGATCGGGTACGGTTCCGCCTGACCTGTGCTCCACAACGACACTTTAAGCCATATGCGCAGGTCAAGACTCACTCCCTTTTCCGACAATTTAACCATATGCGTCAAGTTCATGTTGGCTCCCCGACCATTGTGTTGGCAAAACCCGCTTTTGCCAAGTTTCCGGGCACCTTGGAGTTAATCTCCAAGGCTCCCTACTGCTGCAACCAAGTAGAAAACCGAAAAAAAAAGCCCAAACATCCGGAGTCTTCCCCGGTTCATATGCAATGCAACATCACCGATCCGGCTCTACTTGTCCGGATAGGCTTCACACACAATGCATATGCCCGTTTTCGCATACGGACTCTATACAAGGGGGACTTCACATATCTACCCCAAGGAACGCTCCAACTCTTCGCTCACACGCGAGAGAGGGCTTCCTATGCAAAATAAAAGAGGGCTTCACATGCCCTAGGATGAGAAATCGTTACCCTTGCGTTTTTTCCGCGGCGCCATGAAAAATCTACGCGGTTGGAAAGCACCGCAACGGCGTCGCCTTTGCGGATCTGGACTCGGATCGCGATTCGGAGCTCCGACGCTCCACCGGTGGCCGGATCTTGGTCTCCTCCTCCACCCTGCTCTCCCCTCTCTCTAAAACTTAGAGAGAGATTCACTTGGATGAAATGAGGGATTCTATCCCTAAATCCCGGCTAAAACCTCTCAGGAATAGCCCCCACGTTGGATCCAAAGCCAAGGAAACGAACGGCCACGATTAGGCCTAAAATTACAAAATCTGGGCCGAACACGGTTTGCAACACGGCCGTGTGCATGGCCGTGTCACCCATTCGCCGTCTCGACCGACGCGATAACCAGCACACGACATTCAACACGGCCTCCGACACGCCCGTGTCGTATGCGACACGGCCGTATCACGACCCGTGTCACCCCCGTGTGCAACGACCCACACTCTTATCCCCGAGAAGGACACGTCCTGAGACACGGCACCAGACACGCCCGTGTCACATGTGACACGCCCGTGTCTGTGCCCGTGTCATGGCCTGTGTGCACCTCACTCAACGAGTGACTGACATGCCCTGGGACACGCCCGTGTCCCAGGCGTGTTCAGCCTCTCGACGATCGTCGACTCCAAAAATCGATGACCGCACGGCTACCACTGAACCCGAGCACGACACGCCCTGGGACACGCCCGTGTCCCAGGCCGTGTCACCCCTGCCAAAACACATATTTGGCTCAAAACATCACCCGTCACCCTGTTGAGTTTCGGGGTGTTACAACTCTCTCCCTCTTAAAAGAATTTCGCCCACGAAATTACTAAAGGAAAGAAAACGGAAAACTTTAAGCGGTACCTGAGTGGAATAACTCCGGGTACTCCTCCAGCATAGTTTGCTCCCATTCCCAAGAGTGTTCCTCCCGACCGCAATTTTCCCACCGGACCTTGACCATCCGGATCTCCTTATTACGGAGCTTATTGACCTCAGAGTCTTCGATACGAACGGGCTTGACCCTAGTCGTCAACCCTTCGTCCACCGGCACTTGATCAACTGCGATCACCTGCGAAGGCTCTTGCACCGCCTTCCGCAATACAGAGATGTGGAACACATCGTGTAGCCCACTTAACTCCTTCGATAGCCTCAAACGGTATGCCGCTTCGCCAACCCGCTCCAGAATCTCAAAGGGTCCAAGGTATCTTGGGCTCAGCTTCTTCAAGCGTCTCACCCACGAAACACCCATGAACGGCTTTATCTTCAAGTACACACAATCGCCTACCGCGAACTCCACGTTCCGGTGCTTGGCATTGTAATACTTAGCCTGCCTGTCCTGAGCGATCAACAAGTGCTCCCGAATGATCCGCACCAACGAGGTAGCACTCTCCACCTCCTGCTTCTTGTACAACCTTGCCTCACCCGTTTCCAACCACGATAATGGCATGCGACACTTTCTACCATACAGGGCCTCAAAGGGCGCCATTTGGATACTCGCCTGGTAGCTGTTGTTGTACGCGAACTCCACCAATTACAGGTGGTCCTCCCAATTCTTCCCGAAGTCTAGAACACACATGCGTAGCATGTCCTCCATCGTTCTATTGACTATCTCGGTCTGTCCATCTGTCTGCGGATGGAAGGATGTGCTGAACTTCAACTTTGTCCCCAGCATCTGTTGCACTAACCTCCAATCATTTGACGTGAAATGCCCATCGCGATCACTCACAATGCTACGGGGCACACCGTGCAGTCTAACTATATTATCCACATAAAGCTTTGCCAACTTCTCCACCGATTCATCCTTCCTATGCGAAATAAAGTGCGACACTTTAGTTAGCCGGTCTACGATCACCCAGATGGCGTCGTTCCCCTTCTGCGACCTTGGCAAACCATGCACAAATTCCATCGATATGTCGTCGAACTTCCACTCCGGTATAGGCAAGGACTTCAAGAATCCTCCCGGCTTTTGGCACTCCGCCTTCACCAAGGCGCACGTTTGGCACTTAGCCACAAACAACGCTACGTCTTTCTTGAGCCCCGGCCACCAAAACAGCTTCTTGAGGTCACGGTGCATCTTTGTGCTCCTTGGGTGGATTGAGTACTTGGTATGATGAGCCTCGTACATCAACTCCTCCCATAGGTTACCCCCGCTTGGGACGCACAACCAACTCATCAGCAACCGCATTGCCTTGGCGCTCGTCTGATTGTCAATGCAATAGATCTCAAGCTCCTCCAACTCCCGTATTAGCCGCTCATCATGCACCGACAACCAGTTGCCTTGGGCGGGAGCCCTGCGACTCAACGCATCAGCAACCGCATTGCCCTTCCCGGGTACATAATAAATCTTGAAGGTGTAGTCCCCCAGGAACTCCATCCACCTCCTCTGCCTCATGTTAAGATCCTTCTGATCCAACAGGTACTTCAGGATCTTGTGATCGGTATATATATCGACCCTTACGCCGTATAGGTAGTGCCTCCACAGCTTAAGTGCAAATATCACGGCCGCCAACTCCAAGTCGTGGACCGGAAAGTTCCTTTCATGCACTTTTAGCTGACGTGATCCATAAGCTATCACGCTCCCATGCTGCAACAGCACGCAACCTAAACCACTACCCGAGAAGTCACTATAAACCTCGAAGCCCTCGGTCCCACTCGACGAACTAAGCACTGGCGTCGTGGTCAACCGTCTCTTCAGCTCCTCAAATGCTTGCACGCACTCCTGCGTTCACAAGAATCTCTGATCTTTCCTTGTCAACTTCGTGAGAGGTAGCGCTATCCGCGAGAATTTCTCTACGAAGCGCTTGTAATATCCGGCAAGCCCGAGAAAACTACGGACTTCCGCGATAGAAGACAACGCAGGCCACTCCCGTATCACAATGATCTTCGCCGGATCCACCGCTATACCTTCCCCACTGATAATGTAACTAAGGAATGCTACTGAGGGTAGCCAAAACTCGCACTTGGAGAATTTCGCTTACAGTTCATTCCTTCTCAGAGTCTCCAACACCAGATGCAAGTGCTTGAAGTGATCTTCTTTGCACTGCGAGTACACCAATATATCGTCAATAAAGACGATCACAAAGCGGTCCAGGAAATCTCGGAACGTCCTGTTCATCAAATCCATAAACACTGACGGCGCATTCGTCAGTCCAAACGGCATGACCGTGAACTCGACGTGCCCATACTTTGTGCAGAACGCCGTCTTCGGGATATCACACTCCCTGATCCTCAACTGATAGTACCCCAACTTCAAGTCCAACTTAGACTATACCGACGATCCGACTAACTGATCGAAGAGATCATCAATCCTCGGGATCGGGTACTTGTTATTCTCCATTAGCTTGTTCAACTCTCTGTAGTCGATACACAGCAGCATACTCCCGTCATTCTTCTTAACTAAGAGGACCGGTGCGCTCCAAGGCGACGAGCTTGGACGCACATAACCTTGCTCCATTAGCTCCTCTAGCTGAACTTTCAACTCTACCATTTCCTTCGGCGCCAACCTATAAGGAGCACGTGACACAAGTTTAGCACCTAGCACAAGCTCGATAGTGAAATCAATCTCTCGCTGCGGTGGGGCCCCGGGAAGACTATCCGGGAACACATCGGGGTATTCACAAACCACGGGGATACTATCCAACGTGGACTTTGGCTCTACAGCCCCCACTATTGCGAAGAATAGCTTTGCGCCAGCACGAACTGCCTTTACCACCTGAAGAGCAGACATCAGTGTCTTGCTCGACCCCTTCAGTCCAGTGAATGTTGTCTCCCGTCCAACACCCAGCTTGACCTCCTTACTATTGCAATCAATCCAAGCCTTTTGCTCCGAAAGCCAATCCATCCCAAAGATAACGTCGAACTCTACTAGCGGCAGCAATGACGCTAGCAAGTCGAACTCTTGGCTCCCTATATGAACCTTTACGGCGCACACTCTGTCCGCACGCATCGAGCACCCATTCGGTAGCAGCACATCCAACTTGTCCTTCGCCATCGAAGAAGGGACTCCGATGCACGATATAAAATTTTCTGACAAGAAGGAGTGTGAAGCTCCCGTATCGAACAGTGCCCGCGCCGGACTATCGTTAATCAAAACAAAGCCTATGCAAACCATATTAGGCTAACAAATAATAGAGAACAGTATTTAAAGTTAACTTGCTATAAATTAACTCGTACCTGTCACCACGTCAGCTTGTTTAATGGCCTCCTGCTGGCCCAAGTTGTACACTCTAGGTTGAGTCGGAGCATAATGGGACGCGGTTGACTCCACTGCCTTGCCCTTCTCTTCGTATGTAGCTCCTTATTTTCTCTCGGAATTTGAGCGTCCGCTCCAGAAATCGCGGGCAAAGTGCCTTGTCTTTCCACACGTGAAACAAGCGCCCGAGGTTCGATTGGTAGTTGTCCCCGAGGCACCTGCAGAAGGAGCTGGACCGGACGTCCTAGCCTTCTTGTAGAATCTTCGATAGCCCGACTTCGACGTAGTCGGCGCTTTGAACTTCGATTTATTCCCACCGGATTCCTTTTTAGCTTGCACATTTCTCATGTCCTTCTCCAAGGACCGGGCCGAGTTGACCAAGGTAAGGAAACCCTGCGCCATAGGCCCCGACAGTAGCAACCTCATCTCATCTCTTAACCCTTCATAGAAGCGGTTCGTCTTTCGCTCCTCGTCGGCAAAGGTAGCGCTAGCATATCTCCCCAATCGAGTAAACTCGTGGAGGTACTCGTCTACAGTGCTATCTCCTTGCACCAACTTTTGGAACTCGTTCTCTAGTGCGATCCTCTGTGCTGAGGGGAGGTATCAAGCCATGAACAGTATCAAAAATTCCTCCATAGATACTTCGGCCAATGGCCTTCCCCTCAATTGGTGTAGCTCTAGACCTTCCCACCATAACATTGCGTCCCCATCCAATAGGAACGTCGCTATTATGGTCTTCTGCCACTCTTCCGTTTCTGTTGCTGTCATCACCCTATTGACTCTTGAGAGCCAATCTTCAGCCTGGGTCGGGGTTCCGTTCCCGAGAACACCGGTGGATGGAAGCCCATCACATGCTTCAACTGTCTTTCAGTTGCTCTCCGCGGTAACTCCGGCTCCACCGCCACCTGCAAACCCTTCTAGGCTCTGCCGCTTGGAGCGGAACTTGCTCCACAGTAGGAGCAGGCTGCTGCACCTACCTTGCAGGCTACGCGTTGATCATTGTCATGACAGCTTCTGCCACCAACCTAATGGTTTCGGCTAACAGAGGTGTTCTAGGCGCATCGCTTGGTGCGCTGCTTGCCTCGGAACCTGGCCGTTCCGACGGTCCAGCACCACTTCTGGTCACCTATAATCGTGCAAAACACCGATAAGCGACCAAAAAAAACTATTGCAAACAGCAATTATAGGAACACGCAGGTTCCTCAAACATGTGTATTTTCATTCCTAAGTGGACATTCATGGGTTCTTTTCATGTTATAACGATGACGCACACACATGTACTCACCACCCCTTAAAGTGAATTCGCCCACAAATTCATTTAAGTTTGATCGAAACCAGTAGTCTGATACCAATTTGTAACACCCCTATCTGTCACATAGCATATAGCAGTAGGTCCGGCCGGGGCCCGACGCCATATTCTACGGACAAACCGGTTGGTTATGCGTTGAAACCATACAACCAATCACAAACGTCCTACACAGCACTTAGCGGAAGTAATTTATTAAGTTGCACAAAAATAAGAACCCTGCCAAGCACGAATGTCCACTACTCAAATAAAAATAGGAATGATTAATACAAGAGTACCGGCCTTATGGCCTTACAATAGTTTCCTCAAACAAGAGTATCTTTCATACTTCGGCTCGCAGGCCGGCCATACATGAGATAAACGGAAAACATAAAAAGGTTAGGCCTTCGAGGGCCAGCACCGCAACATGGGCTTTAGCCCGCTACTTCCCGCTCGGCTCCGCAGCACCTGCAAGACACAATGCACTGCCCGGTGGTAAACAAAATCACGGTCAGCAATGCTGACAAAATTATAACGATCCCGCCCCCAAAATCGGGGCGGCGATGCTCTTTCCCTGCACTTTATTAGTATAGCATCATAATGTGTAAACACACTTCAACACAGGCGTAGGCTCGCACGGCCACACACCTCGTGCACACAGGGCACATTCACGGCGAACCGGCCAACGTCACGTCAATTCAAGCCATAGATGTTCCCGTTCCACCACAGCCCCTTGGACGGCCAATCATATGAGCATTTTGTCTTCCTGGCCTTGGTCACGACAATTTAAGCCATAGACCGCCGAAGACTCTCATCCATGCCAACGGTCCCACCGAACGACATAGATCGGGTACGGTTCCGCCTGACCCGTGCTCATTCCGCAACAACAATTTAAGCCATATGCGCAGGTCAAGACTCACCGAGTCTCGTTTCCGCCACAACAATCACATAACCCGGTTATGTTCACGTTGGCTCCACGACCATCGTGTTGGCAAAACCCGCTTTTGCCCAGTTTTTTGGGTACACCTTGGAGTTAATCTCCAAGGCTCCCTGCTGCAATCTACCACGTAGAAAACTCGAAAAACGCCTAAACATCCGGAGTCTTCCCCGGTTCATATGCAATACAACATCACCGATCCGGCTCTACTTGTCCGGATAGGCTTCACACACAATGCTTATGCCCATTTTCGCATACGGACTCTATACAAGGGGGACTTCACATATCTACCCCAAGGAACGCTCCAACTCTTTGCTCACTCGCGAGAGAGGGCTTCCTATGCAAAGGAAAAGAGGGCTTCACATGCCCTAGGATGAGAAATTGTTACCATTGCGTTTTTCCGCGATGCCATGAAAAATCTACAAGGTTGAAAAGCACCGCAACGGCATCGCCTTCGCGGATCTGGACTCGAATCGCGATTCGGAGCTCCGACGCTCCATTGGTGTCCGGATCTTGGTCTCCTCCTCCAGCTTACTCTCCCCTCTCTCTAAAACTTAGAGAGAGATTCACTTGGATGAAATGAGCGATTCTAGCCCTAAATCCCGGCTAAAACCTCTCAGGAATAGCCCCCCACCGTTGGATCCAAAGCCAAGGAAACGAACGGCCACGATTAGGCCTAAAATTACAAAATCTGGGTCGAACACGGGTTGCAACACGGCCATGTGCATGGCTGTATCACCCATTCTCCGTCTCGACCGACGCGATAACCAGCACACGGCATTAGACACGGGCTCCGACACGCCCGTGTCGTATGCGACACGGCCGTGTCACGACCCGTGTCACCCCCGTGTGCAACGACCCACACTCTTGTCCCGAGAAGGACACGACCTGCGACACGGCACCAG
The DNA here is from genome assembly GCA_039513925.1 of Platanthera zijinensis. NCBI lineage: Eukaryota > Viridiplantae > Streptophyta > Magnoliopsida > Asparagales > Orchidaceae > Platanthera > Platanthera zijinensis. Next base: position 209,615,269 of record CM077082.1, on the reverse strand, counting down.
ACACGCCCGTGTCACATGTGACATGCCCGTGTCTGTGCCCGTGTCATGGCCTGTGTGCACCTCACTCAACGAGTGACTGACATGCCCTGGGACACGCCCGTGTCCCAGGCCGTGTTCAGCCTCTTGACGATCGTCGACTCCAAAAATCGATGACCGCATGGCCAACATTGAACCCGAGCACGACACGCCCTGGGACACGCTCGTGTCCTAGGCCGTATCACCCCTGCCAAAACACATATTTAGCTCAAAACATATCCCGTCACCCTATTGAGTTTTAGGGCGTTACAATGTCCACCGAGGACCCCTAACCTGCAAGATAGGTAAGAGCCTGACAGTGGGATAAAGCTCGGGACTTGGCTCTAGAGCAAAGGTAATGTCCACCGAGGACCCCTACCCTGCCAGCTAGGCGGGAGCCTGACAGTGGGAGAAAGCTCGGGACTTGGCTCCAGATTAAAGGTGATGTCCATCGAGGACCCCTACCCATCCAGCTAGGTGGGAGCCTGATAGTGGGAGAAAGCTCGAGACTTGGTTCCAGAGCAATGGTGATATCAACCAATGACCCCTACCCTGCCAGCAAGGTGGGAGCCTGATAGTGGGAGAAAGCTCGAGACTTGGCTCCATAGCAAAGGTGATGTCCACTGAGGACCCCTACCCTGCCAGCTAGGTGAGAGCCTGACAGTGGGAGAAAGCTCGGGACTTGGCTCTAGAACAAAGGTGATGTCCACCGAGGACCCCTACCCTGCCAGCTAGATGAGAGCTTGATAATGGGAGAAAGCTCGGGACTTGGCTCTAGAGCAAAGGTGATGTCCACCGAGGACCCCTACCCTGCCAGCTAGGTGAGAGCCTGACAGTGGGAGAAAGCTCGGGACTTGGCTCCAGAGCAAAGGTGATGTCCACCGAGGACCCCTAACCTGCCAGCTAGATAAGAGCCTGATAGTGGGAGAAAGCTCGGGACTTGGCTCCAGAGCAAAGGTGATGTCCACCGAGGACCCCTACCCTTCCTGCTAGGTGGGATCCTGATAATGGGAGAAAGCTCGGGACTTGGCTCCAGAGTAAAGGTGATGTCCACCGAGGACCCCTACCCAGCCTGCTAGGTGGGAGCCTGATAGTAGGAGAAAGCTCGGGACTTGGTTCCAGAGCAAAGGTGATGTCCACCGAGTACCCCTGCCCTGCTAGCTATGTGGGAGCCTGACAATGGGAGAAAGCTCGGGACTTGGTTCCAGAGCAAAGGTGATGTCCACCGAGGACCCCTACCCTGCCAGGTAAGTTGGAGCCTGATAGTGGGAGAAAGCTCGGGACTTGGCTCTAGAGCAAAGGTGATGTCTGAAAGTGAGGATAGATACAACTCTAGAGGGGGGGTGAATAGAGTATTCAAAAATTATGACACCCTACTCAACTCCCTTAGAGTTAATTTGCGGAATGGGTTTATAGATATTTGAAACCATAGAGCCTAACACAAAGTGAAGTGCACAAGAGAAAGCTAACTATAATTACAGTTGAGCTTTGGTCCTATCACAGCAACTAGCAATCCTAGTTATTTCTACTCACAGCCACAGTGCAATAATTAAATTAAGTAACACAGACGACACAAGAGGTTTATAGTGGTTCCCTCTAAATAGGTACGTCCACTCTTCTACCACCCTGGTAGGAATCCACTACAGGTTTTTGTTCAGGTGCCCTGCCACCAACTGATCTGCTTCAGGTAGATCAAGTAGACTCTTTGAGCTTTTGATCAGGAGCTCAAAATCCAACACAGGTTTTTGATTAGGTGCCATGCCACCAATGTTCACTTTTGAAGGGAGTAATAACCCTTTATACAGGAGGTTGAGAGAGTTAGAATGTCTTCTCTATTGTTAAAACAATATTAGAGAAGCAAGTGGATTGCATAGAACTAGAAAGCTCTAAAGAATCAAGGCTCCCCCTGGCTTAGTGATATCCAGGAAGAAGTCTTGCTTCAGGGTGCAGGTTCTCTTCTGAACTTTTGATAGAGAGCTGTCTTGAAGTTCTTGAAGGAGCAGCTTGAGGAAGACTCTTGATTTGTAATGGATGTTTTCTTTCAACAGCTTTTCTTCCTTCTTCTTCTTCTTCTTGAGACTTTGAGTGAATGTTCCTGGCAGCAGGATGAACTCAGGATTGAAGAAGAGAGAGTTGAAGAAGGTTGATCTTCTCAGTTGAATGTAACAATATCATAGAGTTGTATCTCTTCTTGTTTTGAATCACTCTGTGTCTACTCTGCTTGCTTAGTATATCTGTGTGTATGTATATTGTTGTTGTCTTAAACTTCTTTCAAAAGAAGCTCTTTATATATATTAGCCTCTGTAACGGCTCTAATCTTTGTTTGAATTTTGTCTTCTTCTAAGATCTGCGATCTGGGCTGCAAATAGCACAATACAAAAAAAGATATCCTGCAGAAAAACATGCTATAAAGGGATAAAGCTTTCTGAGAAGCTGCATATCCAATCTGATAAAAGAATACTAGAGAAAGTCACATCAGACTAAACTCTTTACGGCCAGAGAAGACTTTTGTGTCTAACGGCTATAAAGGATAGCATGACAGATAAAGCAAAAAGATATTTCAACTAATAAAACAAAAAAAACTTTGTTAGAAAAAGCTTGACTTATGCACAAAGGATGGGGCAAAGATTGCCTTGAGATGTATGCATAAAATCAATGAAATAATATTTAATAAAATGCCAAATAAATAGGAAATAAATCATAGAACAGAAGGAGTACAAAATTACTAAAGGCAGACAAAAGATCGTCAAACGATCCACAGAGATCGTCGAACGAACTACAGAGATCGTCGAACTATCAAACAGATAGTCGAACGAAGCAGATAGTCGAACTATCAAAGCAGATAGTCGAACTACCACAGCAGATAGTCGAACTATCAGAACAGATAGTCGAGCTATCAAATAGTTGAACTATCAAGGCAGATAGTCGAACTATCAAACAGAACAGATAATCGAACTATCAAACAGATAGTCGATCTATCAGATAGTTGAACTATCAATGCAGATAGTCGAACTATCAAACAAATAGTTGAACTAACAAATAGTTGAACTATCAAGAAATCTGTCTGGTCAAAAGAAGTCGAGCAGGGTTCAACGATCGACGAGGCAGATACCACAGATCGTTGAGCTAACAAGAGTTGAACTAACTCAGAGATAGACGATCTGCTGACTGACGATAGTCGACCAACTGATAGACGATCGTCGAACAGTTGATAGACGATAGTTGAGCGGCGTTCGACCATAGTCGAACCAAAAACAACTTGACCAAATCTTCATCTGGAAAAGTGACAACTCTACAACTGAGGAAAAACTAATCTAACAACTAACTTTTGACCATAGATAAATCTTGGGTCAAGAAACTAATTGAGAGGACTAAACTCAAATCCAAACTAGGGTACCAACAATCTCCCCATATTTGGGTTAAGTCTCTCAAAAAAAACCTACTGGAAATAAATATAACTATGGAAAAGAAACATCTAAGCATCAAATTGCATTAAACAAACAGTCAAATAAACATACTATCAATACATAAAACTTAAGCACCATCAGAATCTGATTTAGATACAGAAGAACCAGGAAGGAAAGAAATTTTTCTGAAGGGATCTAGAGCTTCCTTCTTTGATATCTTCAAGTCTTGTTCTCCAATGATTTTATATTCTCCTGCTCTTGGCACTTACTGCTTCTGGGTTCTTTTCCATATATTTAGAAGGATCAAAAATCTCAGGTCTGATCTGGAATTTATCTAGCTCCTTCTTTCTAAATTTAGACATTGTAGTTAAGCCTGTAATATCTTTACCTTCAGCTCTGGCTTGTCTGATCTGGGCTGATCCAACTAGTTCGAGAAATCTGGCCATCCTGAAATCAGGATTTAGCTCTTGGCTCTCATATTCATTATCATCAGTTGAATCTAAAGGTTTTACAGTTTTGAATTTTGTAGAGAGTTCTAGCATACTTGCAGCTGGCTCTTTATTTTCTTGAATAACTAGAGAAGATGGAGGAGCAAACTCTGCATATTTTTTACTTGATTTTTTAGAGTAAATAATCCTTTTTCCTTTTGAATCTGTTTTCTTCATTTGAGCTGGCTTTTTGGATGGTATGCTTTTGCTTTCTTTAGGAGAGGATTCTTTTCTCTTGGGTGAAGGAGGAGAAAAGGTTGGCTTCTGATATACTACCTCCTTCACTTGCTCTTTTGTATCAGCCTCTTGTCTTTGATGTCCAGATTGAGATCTGCCTTGATATCCTGGATTACTTCTTCTTTGATGTGCTTGAGACGGAGTGAATCTAGCAGAAGGGGCTGATGGATTGGCAGATACATTTCCAGAGGCTCCTGCACTTGGAGGAGGAGGAGGAGGGCCTCTGGGATTCCACTTTGGAGCTGGACTGTCATATCTTTTGCTTTTCTTTCTCTGCTTTTGTTGGTTTTTGGATAGTCCCATCCAATGTTGATATTCTTTAGATTTGGGATCTATCCCTTTCAGTATGTAATAGGGAACATCATGATCAGGATTAGGAGGAGGAGGAGCAGCAGCTTTCCTTTTTCTTTTTGCTTCTTTCTTCTTCTTAGAATCTTCTGACTCATTAGAATCATCCTCATCATCAGAATGAGATGATTGAGGTTTATCATAGGGATCAAAAGCCTCTTGCTCAGCTTGTTCTTTGGTTTTCAATGCAGCTTTCTCTCTTTCTTCTTCTAAGGCATCCTGTGCCAGAAGAGTATCCAGGTCTAGTCCTGGGGTGTCATCCCAGACTGTAGATCTTTCTTCTTGATCATCTGAAACTTTTTATTGCTCAACTGTAACTGTCTTGAGAACCAGTTCATCTTGCACAGCTATCTGAGCTGGAGGAGTAGATACAGGATCTTGAACAGCAGGTTCTTGAGCTGGTTCTGGAGCTGGTTCTGGAGCTGGTTCTGGAGCTGGTTCTGGAGCTGGTTCTGGAGCTGGTTGTTGAGCAGCTTGAACTAGATCTGAAACCAAAGGGACACAAAGGTGTTCTAAATGGTATCGAAACATCCCTTCCAGGTATTCACATGCTAGAATGTCAGTTAACATGTCAAGGAATTGAGTAAATGAATTACCTTCAGGATTTTCTTCAGAATTTTCTAACTCCCACAAGTCATCTAGATAGGAGGTAATGACTCCTTCTAAGAATAGAGCAACTATGGGAGTGGAGGCTTCTTTAAGGCACACTTTGAAGGCAAATTCTGCTTCCATTATGATATCAGATGGCCTCTGAACTGGTTCTGGTTCTGCAGATGATGTTGTAAATTCAACTGGAACTGCTGTTTCTTTTTGAATTTCAGCTTGGGGATCTGCTGGAAGAGTAACAATGGGCAGTCCTGAGGCATCTTCCTCGAACATCTCCCCCTGTCTGATTTCAGTAGATACTGAAGTCAGGCCCCTAAATGAAGAGGGCTCAGCAGACTTGGAGAGGGCTATGATGGAGGATGACAGGGAAGAGATGGTAGAAACAAGAGGGGCAATTGCTTCTTCAATCATGATTTTGATTGAAGGAGTAATTAGCTCCAGGATGTTTGCAATGAAAGCTGGAGTTATTTTAAATGATGTGGATGGGGGAAGCTCAGTAGATGGAAGATCATCAGGGATGGTGGTCTCCTGATGAGATATGTTGTGAACTGGGGATTGATGAGTAGATGCAGGAAAATCAATATGATCTGGATGAGAAATGGTGACTGAGGTGGAGTGGGTAGATTCTCAGAAACCAACAGATCAAAACTAGGATGAGAAATCCTAGCAAGATGTGAAGGGAGTGGAGATGCTGGTGGTGATGCATGGAGAATAGTGGAGGAATCAAGTAGAAGAGAGACAGTGGATGTAGATGGTAATGCAGAAGTAGATGGCACTTCAGTAGAAGTGGATGGCAATGCAGAAGAAATGGATGGTAATGCAGAGGTGGATGGCAATGCAGAAGTAGAAGTAATGGGGGGAATGGAGGAGCCTCAGATAAAACAGGAGCTACCCCAGCTGGTGAAGGCTTCTGAATGCTCCTTTTCCACTTAACAAATAAGGTGGGATCCATTTTCTTACTGGCATTGATGGAAGTTGCAACTGTACCCAACAGTTGAGGATATTTTTCTTTTAGGAAAATTCCTATTACCCTTCCAAGGGTTACTTCCTTCTTGTTGTTCTTCTTTCTTATCAAATCAAACATTATCCCTGCCCAATTTATCTCTTTCTTATTGATAATCGCACTCATCAAGGCAAACTGCTGTCTGGTTATATTGTCATGAGCTGAGTACTTACCTAACAACACTTTTCCAACAAGTTCAGCTAAGAACTTAATCCTCAAAGGGAAGTTCACTTTCAGTAACTTTGTAGGAATGCCCTCAGCATGTCCTAGCTCGACGAGCATTCTTCCATACTCTTGAGTATCTTGGTCATACTCTTCTTGACCATTCAATAATCCGAAAATTTCAGTCAGTACGGCAGGAGTCAGGATTACCTCTTCGCCGCCTATTGTCCCGGTCATGGATTCGTCGCTGGAAGACGAAGAGTAAACCCATTCTTTGATCTCTGGAATGTTGATCTTGATCCTTGTTGACATTAGCTTTTCCATTCCTTGATCCTTGCAGAGCTGTAGCATCTCTATGATCTCCGCATCGCAGGCGCTGAACGAGTCGAAATCCACACTGAAACCGGCGTCAAACTTCATTGCTGTCAGGAGAGCTGGAGCAATCGCCATCGATTTTGTCGAAGAAGACGAGAGAAGCGAAGAGCAGAAAGCGCGGGGCAGAGCTCAAGCAAAAAGACGGAATATGAAAAGACGAGCTCTGTCGACTACTAAAAAGACGATCTCTTAACCTAGGTCGACCATCAGTTTTATATTAAAACGACAATCGTCGGCCTGTTTTAACAGATAGTAGAAGCGATAGTCGAACGGTCGTTCGACGATCGTTTCCTGAAGCAGAGTAGTCGAGCAATCGTTCGACTATTTCTGTCTTCACAAGCAAATGAGCCGGCGTCAACCATAGGTCGACGATAGGCTCAACCTGTTCGACTATCGTCGAACGTCGTTCGACGATCTTCAAACAGCTTTCAACAAGGCAGAAGTCACACTTAGTCTTTTCCATTAATCATGCCTAGTTGAAGCAAAAAGAACAGATGCTTCTGTTCATCTAAGAGCTTGGTGAAAATATCACCTCTCTGAAGGTCAGTGGATATGAACTCAAGGCTGATCTTGTTCTTTTCCACACAATCTCTTAGAAAATAGTGTCTAATCTCAATGTGCTTGGTTCTAGAGTGGTGCACAGGATTTTGTGCAATGGAGATAGCACTGGTACTGTCACACATGATTTTGGTGTTCTTGTAGGTGTACCCATAATCCAAAAGCTGGTTTTGAATCCACAGGATCTGTGAACAACAACTAGCAGCTGCTATACATTCAGCCTCTGCAGTTGAAGTTGAGACAGAAGCTTGTTTCTTACAGAACCAAGAGACCAATCTCTCTCCCAGGAACTGACATGTTCCTGAGGTACTTTTCCTATCAACTCTACAACCAGCATAGTCAGAATCAGAGTATCCAATTAACTCAAATTCTGATTCAGCTGGGTACCATAGTCCTAAATTTGGACATCCCTTCAGGTATCTCAAAATTCTCTTGAGAAGAATCAAATGAGATTACTTGGGGTTGACCTGAAATCTAGCACATAGGCATGTGGCAAACATTATATCTGGTCTACTTGCAGTTAAATACAACAGGGAACCAACAATGGCCCTATAGTTTTTCTGATCAACTAGCTTACCCTGAGGCAGGATAAGCCAGTTGATTAGAATGGCCCTATAGTTTTTCTGATCAATGGCCCTATAGTTTTTCTGAAACTGGCTACCCTATCACAGAATCTATAACTGCATTAGTAGCCATGGGTGTATGCATTGCTGAAGCATCAGCCATCCCAAACTTCTTTACCAATTTCTTGGCATATTTGGATTGGGAGATGAAGATGCCATCAGCATCTTGCTTTACTTGGAGACCAAGAAAGTAAGACAGCTCACCCATACTACTCATCTCAAACTTAGAATGCATCAGGTCTGAGAACTTTTTGCACAGTTTGGGATCAGTGGAGCCAAAAATAATATCATCCACATAAACTTGAACTAACATGATGGTGTCCTTGTGATGCTTAACGAAAAGGGTTCTATCAACTACTCCCCTAACAAAGTTGTGCTCTAACAGGAAACTAGCTAGAGTCTCATACCAGACTCTGGGTGCTTGTTTAAGTCCATAAAGAGCTTTTTGCAACTTGTAAACAAATGAGGGTTGAGTTGAAGAGACAAACCCAAGAGGTTTTTCAACAAACACCTCTTCCTTTAGCTCACCATTTAGGAATGCACTCTTGACATCCATTTGAAAAACCTTAAACTTCATATAGGCTGCATAGGCTAGAAAGATCCTTATTGCCTCTAGCCTTGCAACAGGGGCAAAGGTTTGGTCATAGTCTATACCTTCCTCCTGTCTGTAGCCCTGAGCTACAAGCCTAGCTTTGTTTCTTACAATAATTCCTTGGGCATCCAATTTGTTTCTGAACACCCACTTGGTGCCTATGATCAGTTGGCCTTTAGGTCTTGGAACCAAAGTCCATACTTTACATCTTTCAAATTGATTAAGCTCCTCTTGCATAGCAATGATCCAGTGGGGATCTAGCTCAGCATCTTTTAAGGTGAGGGGCTCAATCTGTGAAAGGAAACAAGCATGCATCACATCCTGTCTTAATTGATGTCTTGTTTGCACACCAGCTGATATGTCACCAATCACTTGAGATGTAGGATGATATCTTTAAGTGTGACAAGATCAGCAGGTGGGATGTGATCTTCAGCAACAGTTGGGATTAATTCCTCCTGAGGAATAGGATCACCTGTTGGTGGTACAGCAATTGCTTCCACAGTGTCTTCATCACTGTCTGAATCAGTGATATGAAGAGTTGATAGATGGAGAATCTCTTGAGTGACATCTTTGCATGACTCAGGTACCTGCAATAAGCTTGAGGAAGGAGAAGTTTCCTTCTCCTTGTAAAACATCTTTGACTCATCAAAAGAGACATGCACGGACTCCTCTATTTTAGATGTTGATTTGTTAAAGACCTATAAGCTTTGCTTACTTGGGAATATCCACGAAAGATTCCCATTGAAGCTTTTGCTTCAAACTTTCTAAGGTATTCTTTGTTGTTATTGTGAATATACACTACACAACCAAAGACTCTAAAATAATTAATTTTAAGTTTCTTTTCTTTAAGCAACTCATAAGAAGTTTTACTCTTAAGCTTGTGTATAAGACATCTGTTCAAGACATAATTAGCTGTGCTAACAGCTTCTGCCCAATAAGAGAGAGGCATGTTAGCATCTGCCAATAATGTTCCAGCAGCTTCAATCAGGGTTCTATTCTTCCTTTCCACTACCCCATTTTGTTGGGGAGTTCTAGGAACAAAGAAGTTATGTTTGATACCTTCTTTCTCACAGAATTCTTGCATGAGAAGAGACTCAAACTCAGTACCATGATCACTCTTGATCAAGGCCATATGAGTAGAATACTCAATCTGCACACATAGCAGAAAGTCTGTAAGAACTTTGAAGTTATCAGCCTTAGTTCTCAAGAAGAACACCCAAGTGAACCTAGAGAAGTCATCTACAATCACTAAAGTGTAAAACTTCCCTCCTAGACTCTGTACATTTATTGGGCCAAAAAGGTCCAAATGTAATAAATACAAGATTTTAGGTGAATCACTTTTATTTACAGATTTAAAGGAGTTTTTGGTTTGCTTGCCTAATTGACAAGTCTTGCATAGGCTTTCCTTCTTGTAGGGGCAAGCAGGTAAACCTCTAACAAGGTTGTATTTAGATAACCTAGATATGTTCTTGAGGTTAACATGGCTAAGCCTCCTATACCATAAGGTGTTATTATTTGTTACTTCATTAAACAGGCAGATTTCAGATTGAGTTGAGTTAAAATCTACTAAATAAATATTACCTTGTCTAATGCCTACTAACACTACATTACTCTTTAAAGTAATATTACAGAGAGTGTTAGTGAAAGATACCTGATATCCTGCATCACATAACTGGCTTACTGAGATAAGGTTGTGCTTCAGTCCAGTTACATATGTAACCCTTTTGAATGTTACTGCTCCAATGGTAGTCTTACCATATCCTTCAGTTTGACCACAGCTGGAATCTCCAAAGATCACCTTTGGTCCAAGCTTGGCCTTGTATTTTGACAGATTTTCTTTGTTTCCTGTCATGTGTTTGGAACAGCCACTATCCAAATACCATTTATCTTTAGTAATTGGATAGGTCTTCACCTGCAAATTAAACAGTTAGACATTGTGGACCCAGACAACCTTGGGTCCATTATTCTTCACATAATGAAAACTTGAAATAAAAGAATAAGCAGGTTGGGGTTTATATCCTAAGGGATAGGATCTCCTAGGTAGAATGCTCCATGCAGTTGATGGGTCAATAAACCTAGGATTTCTATTTACATTAGGATTTCTAAGGTTCAGGTGATTATTTTGAAAATCATATTGAGATCGTCGATCATCGTTCGACGATCGATGCTCAGATCGTCGAGCATCGTTCGACCATTGAGCCTTCGATCGTCGAGCAGCGTTCGACGCTTTTTGTAGCTCTTTAAATTTTTGTTTTCTCTTTTCTCTCTTGGCTTTATTTAAGGCTTTGTTAACTTATTTTACTTGCTCAGTATTCTTTATTCCATCAGCTGAAATATAATTTACTGGAGTTGAAAGATGATTTTTAAGAACCAAGGGGGGTTCACTTGATGAGGCTCCTAAGCCTAGCTTATTATTGCCTGACCTAGTGTTTGTCATGCTAGTGATCTCTAGCAGCTTAAGGCTTCTACCATTTAGAGATTCTTCTAATCTTTTTGATTTAGCTAGTTCATTTTAAAGAAATTTTATTTCTTCACTGGACTTAGTGAGTTCTGCTTCTAACCTAGCATTTTCAATGGAGAGGATTTCTGATTCTGCTATCCTATTTCTAAGCTCCTTAATTTCTTTTTCTGAACTAATTAAATCTAAACAAAGGGATTTAAATTCAGCAGAAGAAAAATCATAAGAAGATAATACCTGATCTTCTGTAGGAATTTCTTCTTCATCATCAGAACTCTCTGCAGCTGAGTGATTGTTGCAGGCATCAATTGCCATAAGGCAAATTTCCTTTGCCTTTTTCTCTTCCTCATCTTCACTGGAGCTTGAGGAGGAAGATTCCTCATCTGAATCACTCCAGGTTTTAGCAACAAATCCTTTCTCCTTCTTCTTATTTTTGTAGGAGGAGGACTTGGAGTGCTTCTTCTGATGTTCTTTTTCTTTCCTCTTATCCTTGTTCTTTTCCTATGGACACTCTAGTAGAATGTGTCCAGGTTTCCTACAACCATAACAGATAATTTCTTTAGCAGGAGATCTGTCATACCTTGGTTTATCTTCATATCTTGAAGACTTCTTTCTTAAGTCCTTTCTGCCCATCTTGAGAAACCTTTTGGCAAAGAGTGTCATCAGCTCCTCATTGGATTGGCTTCCTTCAGAAGCATCAGCAGCTTTGAGAGCAAGAGTTTGCTCTTTCCTTGTTGGAGTGGGAGTCTTAGCTTCAGCTTCAGCTTCCCTGGACTTTAGAACTTGCTCAAAAGATTTGAGCTTTCCAAAGAGGGCTTCAGTTGAGATCTCAGTAGTACTTCTGACCTCCTTGATGGGCCAGATCCTAAGATCCCATGTGCTGGGGAAGCACATCAGTATCTTATCATTGACCTCTGTCAATGTTATCTTCTTATCAAGGGTTCTCAGCTCATTGATGATTGAGCTGAGCCTGGTGTACATTCCTTCAACTGATTCAGCTTCAGTCTTCTTGAAGTTTTCATATTGGGATATAAGGTTGGACCTTCTGTCCTTCCTCTCATCAGCTGAACCAGCTACAATCTGGTTCAGTGAGTCCCACATGGCTTTTGCAGAAGTGCAATCAGCCACTTTCTAAAAGGTTTCATCAGACATAGTCTGAGCAAGAATATTCATTGCTTTAGCATCAGCTATTTTTTCTTTCTTGTATGCATCATTGTAATCTGGAGGTGGCACTGCACTCAGATTTGTAGATGTTGTAGCAGTGGCTGCAGTAGGAGGTGTTGGAGGTCCTGTCAAAATAGAAGAAAAAATATCTTCATCAATAGAATTCATATATAACTTGATTCTTGCCTTCTAGATGCTAAACTTAGCTAAGCTTCATATTGGAGTTCTAGTGCTAGAATAATCCTTGTACTGGGCCATGAAGTGAATATCTATAAGCTTGGTATCTATCAGGATCTTGTGACTCAGGTGTTAGCCTGTACAGTCAGTGAACCTCCCTCTGATACCAATTGAAAGTGAGGATAGATACAACTCTAGAGGGGGGGGGGGGGTGAATAGAGTATTCAAAAATTATGACACCCTACTCAACTCCCTTAGAGTTAATTTGCGGAATGAGTTTATAGATATTTGAAACCCTAGAGTCTAACACAAAGTGAAGTGCACAAGAGAAAGCTAACTATAATTACAGTTGAGCTTTGGTCCTATCACAGCAACTAGCAATCCTAGTTATTTCTACTCACAGCCACAGTGCAATAATTAAATTAAGCAATACAGACGACACAAGAGGTTTATAGTGGTTCCCTCTAAATAGGTACGTCCACTCTTCTACCACCCTGGTAGAAATCCACTACAGGTTTTTGTTCAGGTACCCTGCCACCAACTGATCTGCTTCAGGTAGATCAAGTAGACCCTTTGAGCTTTTGATCAGGAGCTCAAAATCCAACACAGGTTTTTGATCAGGTGCCCTGCCACCAAGGTTCACTTTTGAAGGGAGTAATAACCCTTTATACATGAGGTTGAGAGAGTTAGAATGTCTTCTCTATTATTAAAACAATATTAGAGAAGCAAGTGGATTGCACAGAGCTAGAAAGCTCTAAAGAATCAAGGCTCCCCCTGGTTTAGTGATATCCAGGAAGAAGTCTTGCTTCAGGGTGCAGGTTCTCTTCTGAACTTTTGACAGAGAGCTGTCTTGAAGTTCTTAAAGGAGCAGCTTGAGGAAGACTCTTGATTTGTAATGGATGTTCTTCTTCAACAGCTTTTCTTCCTTCTTCTTCTTCTTCTTGAGACTCTGAGTGAATGTTCCTGACAGCAGGATGAACTCATGATTGAAGAAGAGAGAGTTGAAGAAGGTTGATCTTCTCGGTTGAATGTAACAATATCTGAGAGCTGTATCTCTTATTGTTTTGAATCACTCTGTGTATACTCTGCTTGCTTAGTATATCTGTGTGTATGTATATTGTTGTTGTCTTAAACTTCTTTCAAAAGAACCTCTTTATATATATTAGCCTCTATAACGGCTCTAATCTTTGTTTGAATTTTGTCTTCTTCTGAGATCTGTGACCTGGGCTGCAAATAGTACAATACAAAAAACATATCCTGCAGACAAACATGCTATAAAGGGATAAAGCTTTCTGAGAAGCTGCATATCCAATCTGATAAAAGAATACTAGAGAAAGTCACTTCAGACTAAACTCTTTACGGCCAGAGAAGACTTTTGTGTCTAACGGCTATAAAGGACAGCATGACAGATAAAGCAAAAAGATATTTCAACTAATAAAACAAAAAAAAACTTTGTTAGAAAAAGCTTGACTTATGCACAGAGGATGGGGCAAAGATTGCCTTGAGATGTATGCATAAAATCAATGAAATAATCTTTAATAAAATGCCAAATAAATAGGAAATAAATCATAGAACAGAAGGAGTACAAAATTACTAAAGGCAGACAAAAGATCGTCGAACGATCCATAGAGATCGTCGAACGAACCATAGAGATCGTCGAACTATCAAACAGATAGTCGAACGAAGCAGATAGTCGAACTATCAAAGCAGATAGTCGAACTACCACAACAGATAGTCGAACTATCAGAACAGATAGTCGAGCTATCAAATAGTTGAACTATTAAGCCAGATAGTCGAACTATCAAACAGAACAGATAGTCGAACTATCAAACAGATAGTCGAGCTATCAGATAGTTGAACTATCAAGGCAGATAGTCGAACTATCAAACAAATAGTTGAACTATCAAGAAATCTGTCTGGTCAAAAGAAGTCGAGCGGGGTTCGACGATCGACGAGGCAGATACCACAGATCGTCGAGCTAACAAGAGTTGAACTAACTCAAAGATAGACGATCTGCTGACTGACGATAGTCGACCAACTGATAGACGATCGTCGAACAGTTGATAGACGATAGTCGAGCGACGTTCGACCATAGTCGAACCAAAAGCAACTTAACCAAATCTTCATCTAGAAAAGTGACAACTCTACAACTGAGGAAAAACTAATCTAACAACTAACCTTTGACCATAGATAAATCTTGGGTCAAGAAACTAATTGAGAGGACTAAACTCAAATCCAAACTAGGGTACCAACAATGTCCACCGAGGACCCCTACCCTGCTAGCTAGATGGGAGCCTGACAGTGGGAGAAATCTCAGGATTTGGCTCCAGAGCAAAGGTGATGTCCACTAAGGACCCCTACCCTACCAGCTAGGTGGGAGCCTGATAGTGGGAGAAAGCTCAGGACTTGGCTCCAAAGCAAAGGTGATGTCCGTCGAGGACCCCTACCCTGCCATCTAGGTGAGAGCCTGACAGTGGGAGAAAGCTTGGGACTTGGCTTGATCCGTCATTCGTTCACACATTCTACTTCCAAAGATCAATAATACCAAGGAATTTTATACCAAAAAAGTGCAGCGTACATGGTTCATGGGTAGTCCTCCACTTTGCCTTCCTGCCTTCTCTTCGGGTGGCCTCTCCTTCTCCTCCTCAGGGTTATTGCCATAATCGGTTGTTGATCGAGGTGAGGGGGTCCCTGGCCCTGCCTCCAGTCGGGTTGATTGTTCGGCTCCCGGCGCCGCCACCTTGGTTGTTGTTGTTGTTGTTGCTGCTGCTACTCCACCTACCTGGACTCAGCTCTCCTCACGTCCCGGCCTTGTCCACCTCCTGGCCCCTTCTCTTCCTTCGCGGCCCACCTGGCCAGCTTCCAGGCAAACTCTGGGTTCGATGCCTCCATGTCGACTTCCCCCGCCACCCTCTCCATCATCTCCTCGTAGGAGAGAGACAGTACCCTCTTCAACTCCATCCTGAAGAAACCCTCTTGCAGCCCCAAAGTGAAGGCCATCATCAGGACCTGGGTGACCTATTTCTAAAACTGGTCCACATAACTCCCCAGGGTCTCGTTTACCCCCTGCTTGATGCGGAACAGGGAATCTGAGTCTCCTTTCCTCTTCTTGGAGGTGGTGAACCTCAACATAAACACTCGGCACAGGTCCTCGAAGCAATAGATTGAGTTGGCCGGTAGTTGGTGGAACCGCTCCCTTGTCTTCTCCTTCAGAGTGACGACAAAGAGCCTACACTTGAAGGCATCCGACATTTGACTTATGGAAACGGTATCCTCGAACCACTACACATGCAGTACCGGGTGATCCCGACCCGTATAGTAGGACATGTCTGGCTCCCAGAACCCCTCTGGAATTGGAGCTGAAGAAATCAACTCGCTGAAGGGGCTGCCTCCCCCTATTTGGAGAGTCAGAGGGTCTCGCACCCCCATCTCGCCAAACCGGCCTCCGCTCGCTGAGCCCGGGAAAAGCACTCGCCCGGGGAGCTCGCGCTCGCTCCCCTCCGCTGCAACCTCCTTCCTAGCTCGCCACACCGGGGCATCCTCGCCTAAGGATGGGACGGCGACGACTGGGACAACTGGCGTCGAGCTCTCGGCACGCGTGTCGAGTGCAAACCTGATGAGGTCGAGCACCTCCTGCCTGAACTCCTCGAACATCCCCACTGTAGCGAGAGGGGGAGGGGTGGCGAGTCGGTCCTGCCTGAACCTTGTCCTTCTCCTCCAGTCCTCGAGCCCGTTGAAGATTTTCTTTGTTGACCACGCTTCACGCTCACCGCACCAAAAATGTTGAAACCGAAAAATCGGTCTCTATAGAGTTCACCCTTGGGGAAGGGGTGATCACACACTTACTTCTCTCTTGCGAGCCAAAAGACTAAGGAAGAAGAACAGGGGACAGACCCATGGGCTCGGCGTGGAGATCCCACCACACACCCGGAAGATGTTAAAGCGTTTCCCCTCCTTAGCCAAGTGCTGAAGCTAAGGATACCTCAGAAAGCGCAAGAAGACCGGGCACAAGTAAGCATGCCTTCTGAGGTACCCCCTTGGGTCTATTTATAGATTTCTGAAAATGGCCTGCAAATAGCCAACCTTCGTTGTTCCAAACGGCTATGCGCAACCCAATTGGGTCTGCCAACAGCGTAACTCCACTGTTCTAGATGGATAGGGGCAGACCAATGGGGGCAAAATCGTAAAAATATATCATAGGTCACTGGGCGAGTGGCTCTCAAAAACACCCACTCGCCCGGGGCGACGAGTGCTCGGTAGAGCTGGCACTCACCACTTCTTCTCGGCCTTTGGTGAGTGCGGGCCCGACTGGCCCTACTCGCCTGCTACTTGTCGAATGCCTCTGGGGCGAGTGCGAGCCCGACTGGCCCTACTCACCTGCTACTTGTCGAATGCCTCTGGGGCGAGTGCGAGCCCGACTGGCTCTACTCGTCTGTTACTTGTTGAGTGCCTTTGGGGCGAGTGTGAGCTGTCCTGCTTGCCCCAGGTGGGATCCAAAAGACCAAAGGGCATTGAGTGGAGAAGCATCACTCAACTCCATAGCTAGGAGGGTGCCGAGAGCGTCAAGTTGAGCAACATCACTCAATGCCATTGCCAGGAGGGCGTCGAGAGGGTCGAGTGGAGCAACATCACTCAACGCCATTGCCAGGAGGGCGCCGAGAGCGTCGAGTGGAGCAGCATCACTCAACGCCAAAGCCAGGAGGGCGCTGCGGGGGTAAAATATAAATGAAGCCTCATAAAATAGCTGGGCGAGTGGCCCTCTGGTACCTTCACTCGCCCGGGGCGGTGAGTGCTCGATGGACCTGACACTCACCGCTTCTGCCCGACCCTGGGCGAGTGCGGGCCTGGCCTGCCCCACTCGCCTTGTACCTGTCGAGCCCGCTTGCCCCACTCGCCAACTACCCTTCGAGAGCCAAGGCGAGTGCGAGCTCTCCTGCCCCACTCGCCCTTCACATGTCCCTCCGCGTAGGACTTGGGCTGAACTTGGCCGCTTTAGCTCATGCTCGCCTCACTCATCGGATACGGGGTTGTACAGTCGTCACTAGAATATTTTGTTTGGCTATGTTAGAAATTCTCGGAGCTTGCCGGAATTGTGGAATGCGCTGCCAGACCATTGTCGTCGTCAGAAGGGGAGGGAGCGGGAGTTCTCCCGGATGCTCCGATTCGCGGAGCACAGCGAGTTGGTCAATTGCCTTTTTAGTATTTCCTCATTCGTGGAGGAAAAGTGTTTGTTGTGTTGCGGAATCTCTTCCGATTCAGTGTGGGCAAGCAAGACTTCTCCAGTTCGTAATCGAAAGAGGAAAGTTGTTACAGTTGTCTGCGGTAACGAGGGTGTTGAGCCTTGTATGGCTTCTCTAGATTTGGTTGTTCCTTCTGATCGTCGAGCCGAGACTGCTTCTGTGGAGGCTGACGTACAGGCACTAGGGTTTTATGCCCCCAAGCTTCCTCTTTCAAAGGTTCCTGCTCCACGGGTGTCCTCTTCTCTGAAGGCGGTGAGTGAAGTAGTAAGTGGGCTTGCTTGCTTTGATTTTTTTTTTTTGTAGTTGTCATGTCGTACTAACTTTTCTCTCTTTTTTCCTTGTAGATCGAGGTCCAGGCTCATATTGATGTCACTTGCAATGATCATTACGTGAGCTTGAAAGACGGATATTTGGCTCTTCAGGAGAAGTTTCGGACGGCGGCAAGCTCACTTTCTACTTTGAGAGATGATGATGATCGGGACATCTCCCGATTTCGTCGGATTGGGTCGAAGCTGAAGGCAGAATTGGAGGAGACCCGGGCGTCCTTGGAGGTGGAAAAATCTCTGGTAGAGAGAACCGCGCAGATGTTGAAGGATGCCCAAGTGGAGATTTCTTGTTTGGAGACGAAGCTTGGGGCGTCGAAGGCTCGAGTGGAGACGCTTTCTTTTGAAAGCCGCGTGTCAGAGTTGAAGGTTGCCGGTCTTGCTGAATACCTGGATTCGTTGGATTACATGTGTGGTCGTTGCTTGATTGGCGAGGAGGTTCGTGAAGAGATTTGGACTAGAGAGGTGGAGCCTCAGATAGATGATGCTCGCGAGCTTGCGCTCAGGCGCGGGGTGTCCAAGGCCTTTCGCTTGGTTGCCAGAAGTTTGAGGTTTGATGTGTCTAGTCTCATTTTTGATGATATTTTAGATGGTGAGAGCCCGAGTCCAGGTCCCGATGTAGATGTTGCTGATGTATATCAGCGTGATTCTTTTATGCTTGTATGTTTGTGTCTCTTTTAGTTGAGTCTATTGTATGTTTGTCTTTACTTTTGATGGTCATTGACAGTGCGTTGTTTATGCGTTCTGGTATGACATTATTGTAACGGTATGTGTTTCGGTATATTTGTAAGTCTTACTTGCGGCGTCGTTTTGCGCGGGTTGTAATGACAGCTTAGTTTGCATGAGGTTGGCCCGTGGCTTTGTTTGCGCGGGTATCCTCACCTCAAGATTGGCAGGTAAATCGTATCTCTTTCTCCAAATTGTAACTTGATCATCGGAAAGTGACGAACGCAGACGCATCGGTCTCGCGGTGCGCTTCGAAACCTGAAATAAAAGGAGAAGCAAAATTTGGGATTAGACAACAAAAATCAAGTCCCACGCAACAAAAGTACTATCACGGGCATAGACGTGCGTGTACACGCACTCAAACGAACCCAGCAACACGCACAACCAAGAACGCACGCGCGCACCCAACATCGCGCGGCCATGTTTTCCTCGAAGATGAAAAATTTGGACCATTTCTCAATTTATGCGTGTCATCCTTGCGCAGGGGCCAAACACCCAAGAATATATTTATTTAGATAAGCGGTCCTTTCATTAGTAATTCCCCTATTTACATGACCCTTTTTTTTTTGGAATGTCACAAATTCTCTTCAATGCGAGATTGATTGGAAGAACACTGAGGTTCCTCAAACTAGCATGCATGTTTCATTCCTAAATGAAAATTCAACTTATTTGTAGTCATTTTAAGATTTACGCATGTGATGTGAACACCACCCCTTAAAAGAGTTCATCCACGAACCTAATGTCTAAGGATCGTAACCTTAAAGTCTTGATACCAAATTATAACACTCAATCTACCCACGCAACACTAAAAAAAAGAATTATTGAACCACTTTATTAATATTTAAAACATTAAATTGATATAATGATATTAATTTAGTAATAAAATATTAATCAGCCACCACACAACACTAAAAAAAAGCTTGTTAAAACTAACATTAAGGACGTGTTTGAGAACCTGTCAGGGCGCAATTCCGACGGGGCTGACCCGGGAGAAAACTGTTTGGGAGGAAACCGGCAGTTTTGATGCTGGCCTCGCGAGCTCCATTCCACCGTTCACGCCGGCCATTTTCTCTCTCCTACCTAGCGTGCCACCGGGCTGGTTTGTAACAGGGGGTCAAACACAACCTAAGACTTCGTTTGGTTGGCGTTTCGCCGCCTCCGTTTGGAGCAAACGCCGTCGGACGGTGAGTAAACAAACAGATGACGGCGGCGTTTGCACCCGCCAAATCGGAGCTTTTCCAGCCCCGCCTCCCCCCCCCCTGATTTGACACCTTCGTTTGAACCCGCCGGCTCCTCCCGCACCGCTCAATCAAATGAACCTTACGAATGAAAAAAAAAACAAATATAATCCCCCACTGTGTCAAAAGATTACAGATTCATCCACCCATCTTTGCAAGCATTACAAATAGACCACTCACACTTTGAAGTTATTAAAAAGGGTAATATTGGAATATAATAAATTTTATTTGCTAAATATGATATTTTCCATCAAAAATTTTAACTCATCTCTAATTTGCACTATTATTTCATTGTTGGGCACAAAAACACAACAGCTTCTGATGCAAACTTGTTTTCATACAAATATGAATTTGCAAGTTAACTTACATACCTGCTTCCCAAAGAGCTTCAACCTGAAGGTTTCCAGTAGATTATACTTTGAGCCCTAAACAACAATAAGATTTCTATTATATACTGAAGATCTATATATTTATAAATATAGAGTCAAGCACAGTATTAATTCAGGCCAGCTTTCTGCACTGAAACAGATCAAGCGCGCGGAGGCTTCAACTCAAGAGGCGGCGGCCAAGGATTCGATGAGAAGTTGGTAGCCTTCGGAGACAGCGGCTTGCCTTTGGACGCACTCGGCGAGAGTGGGGACGTCGTTGTTCAGATCCAGGTACTTGGCCAGGAGGAGGAGGATGTGGAAGTCGGAGATGCGTTTCACAAAGGGGAGACTCTTCGAGCGATCCATGTGGCTCTTCAGCGCCCGCAGTGTCACTGGAGTCAACCTGTTCTCGATTGGAAATGCCGATGAAAGCGAACCCTGCACTTGCATTACACGAGCGTGAGTTATGAGAAAACCAAAAAAAAAGCAAATGAGATGTTTGGACACGCTGAGTATATATGCAAACAAAACAACGTGATTTAGGCTCCGTTTGGCACGGTGCTGGCAGTCGTAAACGCATGGGTTAAACCGTCGTCCGTTAAGGATCACCTAATAAATATCATCAGTTTGAACATAAAAGTGGATGAAGTTGCTTAAGTGAGCGTTAACGAATGACAATTTAATCCACATGTTCATGGCTGCCACCACCGTACCAAACGGTGCCTTAATTATGGGCTTCTGTTTCTGGAAATAAGGGGATGATTTTTTTTTTTTTGAATTTATTTGATAGTATATTTCGTTATAATTATATGATTCAGAGTATCATATCCTATTTAATAACTCTGATTTGCATATTGGGAGCAGGCCTATTCGTTAAAATGAAATGATTTCATGCATTTTTTAATATACACATAGGTGCTATGTTCATGTAGATCAAAACCGATTTTCTTCAAATCATTTGAGAAAAAGGTTTAACTCTCCTCCATAAAAGACAAGGTAGAACCAATAAAAAAAAATTTTTTATTTAACAATCGAGCTCCTAAGAATCACATATAATACGCAATATCCGGGTTTTTGATAGATTGAATAGATCCTTCGTTTCTAGAAATCTTTCGGAAAAAATATCGTGGACATGGAACAAATCCAATGGAGGCTGGTAGGGCCAATAGCACAAAGAATTAGAGCACGTGTCTATAAAATATTACATGGGGGTGGGGTGGGGTTGGGTGGGGGGGGGGGGGGGGGGGGGGGGTCAAATCCTTCCCGGCTCACAACCCGGCCAAACAGGGTATGGATTTTTCCACTGGGATAAGAACCTATGGATCAGGATGGTGGCCACAATGCTATTGAATTTGGGTATGATCCTTTGCCAAAATAGAATGACCTGACAATTATAAAACTTTGTGATACAACTCCTAAGAATCACGTATAATGCACGAGATCTGGGTTATTGATAGATTGAATAAATCCTTCATTTCTAGAAATCTTTCGAAAAAATATCGCGGACACGGAACAAAATTCAATGGAGGCTCGGCAAAATCGATAGCACTTGAATGTCTTCGAGTGACGGTAGCTCCTCGGGAAGCTCGTCGTGCATAACATTAGCAAACTCATGAAGCATGCGACAAACATCTGAATGTATATCAGGGGGTGTTTATAGAATCCTCAAATGTCAGGGAGCAGACCACTACATAGACGATGTTGAAATATGAACTTTCACGCAGAAAATCACCCCTCATAATATGCACATGCCAAAGATGATTCAACCTTACCAAAGGATGGCTCCGTGGGTTGGATAGGGGATCCAGTGATCTTTAGACCCTTATCAAAGAAGATGTGCATGTTTGATCACGTAACACGTGATACCATGATTGTACAACCAGGGTTTTCAAAACAACAAATGTGCGATGTCCATGGGGAGCTATGTGTCACTAAGCTCGAGGCAGAGATCGACCTCCTCACCAATAAGTAGCTTCCACGTAGAGCACTGGCGAGCTATGTGTCCACTAATAGAGGCCGAACCAAAATTTAGCGGCAGTGGCAATATGTTCATCCTGAATGCCTCTCTTCACTACAAGTGCGTCGAACCTAGTCATATATTCTGCAACAGATAAGGTCCCCTTGCAAAGAAAATAAAGTTGGTCAAGGAGTTGTCCTCGGTAGGACACCGGAAGATACTTCTCTTTGATCCTACGCTTCATTTCTTCCCAATGGCAGATGAGATGATGGTCGGCGCGCAAAATTGATCTCTAGGCCGATCCTATAGATCTTGGTCTACCCAATTAACTTCATCCTAGCGAAGTGCACTCAGCGCTCATCGCTCGTCTCATACAATACAAAGTAATAGTCCATGTATGATAGTCGTGGCACTAAAAAATTTTAGATCCAGATGCTCGTCGAAGGATGGAGCGTCGATACGAACTGGCCTCGTTATCTCGTCCACACGAGGGTGACCCGCGAAGGAGCTCATGATAATCATCATGGCAGTCCTCTCTATCGTAGTTGGATCGTGCAGGGATTTCGACACAATCTCTACGAAAAGAATCTTGGTTTCCAGGGGTAACCCTTTGGCGACAATCAAAAAAGGATCAGGGTCCTCTACGATGGGTGGTGGACCCCTAGCAGAAGGGTGTCACTCATGATGCTCCAGAGGATCAAGTTCGTAAATCTCATGATGATGCTCAATCTGAAGTCAGATACACTTTCTCAACTGCGAGGTACACCTGGCGTCCTAAGCTGCTCGAGATCGCCAACCCAAGTGACTAAAGCACCCAATTGAGTGTTTATGCCGCTCAATTGATCGAATAAGTTATAGATGTCAAAGATACTTCAATCTCGTACTAAGGGCCTGACTATCTATTGTGTTGGGACCTACCATAATATTCCTAAAGACCTTACCACTATGAAGCATAAAATAGTAATGAACCACGCTCAGATACCAAATTTGCACAAGGCTTCGTTTGGGGGGACTTATTTTCACTGGTCAAGCGGTTACGACCGCATGAACCGGACCTTAATTAAGGTCCGGTTCATGCGGTCGTAACCGCTTGACTGGTGAAAATAAGTCCCCCCAAAACGGAGCCAAAATCACTAATTAGTGGGATCAAACCCTAACGTCTACTTTTAGGGTTAATGTGATTTACTAATACTATTAAGGTTTATTAAATACACACTCGAGTTAAAGGTTTCTTTACAAATAATTAGGGTTTTAGCTGTGTCTTAATAAGAGTTCCACAACAGAAATTAAAGGTGAATCTGCCATCACAATATCAACTAACAATCAGAATAGAAGCAATCAAGTAAACAGTCCACTAATCATAAAGGTAATCCAAGCATAAGCGTTGTGAGTACAAAACACATAAAAATCAACTAACAATGGATATGCATTGGCATCGAATCTGAATGGAGCTAAAGTCGAAGGCGGCAGAGGCCAAGCAATGGTGACGACGAACCACTCCCCAGAATGAGAAATGGCCGTGTACTAAATAGAGGGAAGAAAGGGGGATGATTGGCGGGGACTACACAATAAGGGATGTAGAGTGGTGGTAAGTGGCTTGGGAGCCACCAAATGGCTAGACGGTGGAGAACGAAAGTTGCGGTGGTCGGTTTTGGTGGGGTAGAGGGAGTTGTTGGGTGGGGACTGTGCAGTAGGGGGTAAAAGAGTGGTGGTTGGTGGATTGGGGGCAACCAAATGGCTCGATGATGGATGGAAAACGGGTGGTCCGCCTGGATGGAGAAAAAGTGGGGTTGTTTGGTTTGGGAGAAGGATAGGCTGGAAAGTTGCAAAATGGGAGGGAGGAGTCAACGGTCAAAGATGAGCAGGAAGGTTTTGAGATGGGAGGACGAAGGAGCAAGAAGCGATGGGCTGCTAGTAGGTTGGAGGCTAGGGAAGAAAATTGATCGGATGGTTGTGGGGTCATGGGAATCCTGCTATGGAGGAGAGGAGAAGTGAAAATGGGATATCCCATCACAGGAGATGAGTGCTCTGGCTTCGCACAAGATGGGGGTTTCACACTGGTCAATAGAAATGGAGCACTCTTTTGATACCTTCTTTTAGAGATTTAAGTGGCTTGCCTAATAAGACCTAGGGCAGCCATCATCGTGAATGGTTTAGAACGACAAATTTCAAACGAACAAAAGAAACCCGCTGCTATGGATGATTTCACTGTATACGCGCGAACCCGCTGCATTACAGCGGGGCGGCCGGCGGCTACGGGCTCACCGACAAGCCCAGGGCGGCCGGTGGTCGGCGAGCCGGCAGCCGCCGGCCGCCCCGCTGTAAAAAAGTTTGCAACAACGGCGTCGTCGCCGCTGCTGCAAATTTGTTTTACAGCGGGGGCGGCCGGCGGCTGCGGGCTCACCGCCCTGGGCTCGTCGGTGTGGACGTCGACGAGCCCGGGCGGTCGGCGAGCCAGCAGCCGCCGGCCGCTCCGTTGCTGGGCGCAATTATATATATAGGAACGGAAGAGAAGTTGGGAGAGAAAGAGAGATATCTAAGGTTTGAGAGAAGAAGAGAGAAATACCTTTGAAGTCTCGCTTGTCCACCGCCATGCAACCCTAGAGGTAATTATACCCCTTGGGCCCGGGAGGGAGCGGGCCAGCCCCCCTATAGGGTAAATCCATCGGTTCAGCCCCCAACCGCCATATGTTTTAATTAGGGAGGGTTGAACAACCCGGTTCAAACTCGCTTGGTGCCGCATCCTTCCTCCGTCTTTGGTATTGCAGTCCTGCGAACGGGTCGTTATGAGGGTTCATAACATTCCCTTCCCCTTCAACAACTACCTTTCCTCAAGGTGGAAATCTGGGTAAAGTTCCTGAAACTCGAGCAGATTAACCCAGGTGTTGTGTGATGTAGAAAAGTTCTTCCATTTGACATCTTGACAGTATTTTGTTTTGTGTTTCTTTCACTTGGTAAGCAGCGCCTCCTCAGCGAGTGGTCGCAATTCCCCACCGTTGGTTGCTTCCAAGAGAGTAGGGCGCACTTGTGTCGTTTCCCCGATTTTCTTCTTTAACAATGAGACATGGAATGTGGGATGAATATGTGAGCCCGCGGGAAGGTCCAAGATGTAAGCTACTGGTCCCACCGTCTGAATGATTCTGAAGGGACCATAATAGCGAAGAGCCAACTTCTGGTTAGTTCTTCGGGACACTTTAGTTTGTTTGCATAGCTGGAGCTTTAAGAAGGCTTAATCACCGATTGCAAATTGATGTTCGGACCGATGTTTATCTGCATGTACCTTCATCATGTTTTGGGAGACTAGGAGGTTTTCTCGTAATATGGCAAGGGTACGGTCTCGGTCACGCAACTCAAAATCAACCACAGGTAGCGTCGTTCCCTCCGGCTCATATGTACCCAAGCTCGGGGCGGAGCGCCCATAGACAATTTCAAAAGGAGTAAACTTATTGGCCGCATGGTAGGAGGTATTATAACAGTACTCTGCTCAATCCAGCCATCAAGTCCAAGTGCAGGGCTCATCCATAACAAAGCATCGTAAGTATATCTCAACTCCCTGATTGAGTACCTTTGTTTGACCGTCTGTTTGTGGATGGTTGGCAGTACTCACACATAGGTGGGTACCCTGCTGCCTAAAGAGTTCCTTCCAAAAATTGCTCATGAAAACTGGATCCCGATCAGAGATGATGGCTCGTGGGATTCCGTGAAGTCTATATCTCCCACACAAACAAGTCCGCTACTGATTCTCCTGTGTAGGGATGGCTCGGGGGCAAGAAGTGCTCGTAGTTGGATAATTTATCCACCACTACCAAGATGACTGTCTTCCCTTGGGACTTTAGCAGCCCGTCGATGAAGTCCAAAAAAATTGTGTCCCAAATCTGTCGCGGTATCTCCAGGGGAGTGAGAAGGCTCGTCGGCGATATGGTTTCATATTTTTGTCGTTGATAAATATCGCACTGTTGCACAAACCGTTGGGTATCCCTTCGTTGACCTTTCCAGAAAACATTAGCTCTGACCCGCTGTAAGATAGGTAGAACTCTTGCATGTCCCCTTACTGATGAAGAGTGGAACTCTCATAACATAGTGTCCTTCCATGGCGACAACGAGGGTATGACCACCTGATCGTGGAAGTATAAGTGCCCGTTCTGCAGTCGAAACCCGAGAGGAGAGTCTTGTCTGTGCCGAAGTGCCTCTCCGACAGGACGAAGCTCGGGGTCTTGTAGGACCTCGTTTTGTATGTCATCCAATGTGCCGATCAGCAGACATGAGATGTGTTGGAGTGTCGCCTCTGGTAGGCGGGATAGTGCGTCGGCCACAACATTCTCCTTCCCTTGCTTATAGACTATCTCATAGTCGTAGCTCAGTAACCTCATCACCCATTTCTGTTGTAGAGGAGATGTCACTTGTTGCTCCAAAAAATGTTTCAAACTCTGGTGATCAGTCCGGACCTAAAAGTGTCTTCCCAAAAGGTAAGGTCATCATGAGGCCACTCATATATGATGGACAGCATTTCCTTCTCGTAGGTCGACAAAACCAGCGTTCGTGGTGCCAACGTCATGCTGAAAAATGCTATCGGACGACCTTGCATGAGAATGGCCCCGATCCCTACGCCCTAGCATTGGTGTCATCGTCGTGGTCATCTTGAGAGCTTGGAATGCAGCTTCCGCTTCCTCTTGACAGCAAAAAGCATCCTTATGTAGCAGTTGGGTCAACGACTGAACTATCTTCCCATAATCTTTCACAAACCACCTGTAGTAGTCTGTCCCGAAGAAACCCTGGAGAGCACAGACAGTGCGTGTCCTAAGCCACGTTTGCATGCTCTCCACCTTCTTGGGGTCAGCCTTGACTCCTTGTGTAGAGACAATGTGACCCAGATATTCCACCTCTTCCTAATCAAATGAGCATTTGGATCGCTTGGCATAGAGCTGGTGCTGCCAAAGTATCACAAGCACTTGTTTCACATGTAGGAGATGCTCTTCTCAATTAGCACTGTAGATTAGAATGTCATCAAAAAATATTAATACAGACTTGCGGAGGAGAGGTCGGAAGATCTCGTTCATCACTGCCTGAAATGTAGAGCATGTGTTGGAGAGTCTGAACGGCATCACGACGAACTCGTAGTGATCATCATGTGTCCGGAAGACGGTTTTGAAGATATCTTTATCCTTCATCCTGATTTGGTGGTACCCGGAACGCAAATCCAACTTAGTGAACAAGTGTACTCCGTGTAGTTTGTCCAGGAGTTCTTCGATCATGGGAATATGGAACTTGGATTTTGATGGTAGAGTTGTTCAGAGCTCGGTAGTCAACACAAAATCTCCACAACCCGTCCTTTTTCTACGCCAGAATGATGGGTGAGGAAAACAATTTGGTGATGGGTCAAATGATCCCTACGGCTAGAATCTCCTTCACGTTTTGTTCTATCTCGACCATTTGCATATATGGGTAATGGTAGGGTCGAATGTTGGTCGGCTCAGTCCATTCCTTAAGACTGATCTGTGATCCCGGAATCGCCGAGGAGGTAATGATCGGGGTTCCTGGAATACCTCTGAATACTGAAGGAGTAGTGGCTTCATTTGTTCTAGGACTTCTTGCGGGGATGTAGCCTGAGGCATGATCTCCAAAATCTCAGCCATGTTGTCATCATGTTCTCACGGTCTCTCTAAGCATTGAAGAGAGATCTCTTTCATCGACGAGGTTTTGATCTCGTTCAGGTAGTACTCCTTTCCACCCTGAGCAAATTTCATGGTCATGTTGTCCCAATCCAGGGTTACTTTATCCAGCTGTTGTAAACACTAGACAACCAGAACCATATCTAACCCTTGAATGGGCAACAAGTAGACATCTATCCTGCAGGCTTAGTTATTAAAAGCGCAAGGCGCACCAAGGCGCAAAGGGGTCTTGGAGCCTAGGAGCAAGGCTCAAGGCGCAGACGCGCGTCTGACAAATGCAAGGCGCAATCGCATTCATTTTTTTAAAAAAAGCAACAAACATCAGTTCATCTTCTTAATCATATTTTTCATCTATTTTACACATTAATAATTCATTACTATCATTTATATCTCTTAAAATAGAATTAATATGGTCATTTGCATCATATTTAAGTATTAACAGTCGATTATGTTTCATAAACACTAAATCATGCAAAAACTATTGAGTTCTTACATTATTTTTTGCTTCTTTTGAAAAAAAAGATTTGCAACAAAAAACGCACACAGACGTGTCTTTTATGCTCCAAAGGCGCACAAAGGTGCAAGCCTTTGAGCCTGTTGAGCTTGGAGCCTTAGGCGCGCCTTTAACAACATAGCATGTAGGTGTATCCTTGCACACTGAACCCCACTCCCTTCAGCACCCCTTCGCACTGCAGCTTATTTTTGTCTGCCACCATGACCTGAAAAGTGGCATCCATGGTGATCTCTTGCCCCAGCTTCTGTGCCAAAGCAAGGTTGATGAAGTTGTGAGTGCTCCCGTTGTCGACCAAAATAGTAATCTTTTGTTTGCAGATCCACCCTGCGATACGCATAATGAGTCGTGTAGATCCTCCAACCATGGTCTGGATAGATACCCCGAACTCGGTTATATCAGGAATGTTCCTATGCTCCTCTCCTTCATCTGGCATCTCTCCCTCGTCTTCCTCTCATAACATGTACACCTGGATCGTCTGATATTTGTATCATGTGGTGAATTTTTCATCACAGTTGAAGCACAATCCCTTCTCCTTCCTTTCCTGTAACTCTAACCACGTCAATTTCTTCACAGTGGCCCTCCCAGTAGCTCTTTGATCCTTCTTGATGTCCCGGGGGTTCGTAGTGTTCTTTGTATTCCCCCATCTGGACTTTTGTCGGTTGAATCACTACTCTTGAATCTGGGTCAAGCTGATGGCACGGGTCAAACTGCGTGGCATGTAGGCATGCACCTCATCCTTGATATGCTCCTTCAACCCCAAAATAAAGTAACGAATGAGACCTCCACGTGTGCTAGATAGAGACGCACTATCTTTCTCATAAAGCGTAGTGTACCATATGAGCCTCAGAGTTTGGGAGATGTTACCCCTTTAAAAGATTAGTAGATTCGAGTTTATGTTTGTGAGACACTAGAACACCGGAGTTCCTTAGTATGACTCGGATCGTTAGACTATAATTGCGCATTAGACGCTACTCTGCCTAAATTTTTTAAAGAAGGATAATCATAAGCCTCATATAACTTAAGTATAGACCGAAGGATAGAGAATTTTTTAGTCAAACAACTTTAAGAACTTGAGTAATTATCCTTAAATTGGGTAAAATAGAACAGATATTTATACTACCAGTAATACTTTTGCAAAGCAAGCATATCACACTAGCATATAGTTTTTTATAGTATAAAAACTTATTTTAAAAAACATGCGTACTTATTCTTTCATATAATTTTTTTAGTGTCGCCCGGCAGAATAGTTTTTCATACTCTCCCTTTGGCTGACCCGTTTTCGGGCATGTTTTTACAGGGGACTCAGGTGGGAGGTTGCGCTTAGGATGAGCATTTTGTGGAGTTCTTCATATAGTTGGTTTTCATTTAGTTGACATTTCCGTTGGAAGACAAGGCAAAAAGATAGGAACAATCAGTTGAAAGATATGTTATGATGGAATCCTCAGAGATTTTGTGGGCTAAATTTGTTCAAGATTTTACAAATTGGTTCGTACAACCATCTGAGAAGAGGTTGTTCCGAAAGAAATTTCTCAAATTAATTCAAGGAAACTGATTGGTAATACCATATGAAATAGAGTTCACCTATCTAGCAAATTACGCTAGCAATTT
Organism: Platanthera zijinensis; assembly: GCA_039513925.1. Classification (NCBI taxonomy): domain Eukaryota; kingdom Viridiplantae; phylum Streptophyta; class Magnoliopsida; order Asparagales; family Orchidaceae; genus Platanthera; species Platanthera zijinensis. The sequence goes on along the minus strand of CM077082.1, from coordinate 209,585,413 downwards.
CTTTATTAATGAAGAGGATAGATGCTTTTGTTTCCAACAAGGATTACAAGATAATATTTGACCACACCTGGTGGTGACGAGGGGTAAGGTCCTACCTATCAAGCACGGATACTTTCCCGAAGGTAGCGTACCCATACCGGATACGTATCCGGTACCGGTACGTACCCGATACTCGACGAATACACCTATGTGGACACATTTGGGCTTAGCACATCATTCTGCATATTGTGATAGGAGTCTCTTTTTCTAGAGTAAACAAAAGTTGGCTCTATGCTAGGAAGCGTTGGTACGTCCAATTAAGATGTGTATCTGTGCTGAGTATGTTTCTGGAACTGGTACGATTCTGTTACAAGTACGTGTATTGAACGTGTTGATACGATGCAAGTTATTAACAAAGTGCCTAACTTGTCTCTACACTAACCTGAGATTGAAGATGTTGATCTCCAACAATGAAGTTGATCTCCAACGATGAAGAAGAAAAAAAAAAGACTGATGAGTAGACTTAAGTTTAATTTTATCTCTTTTGGTTAAACATATGAGATGTTAAATTTTATAACATTTAAGAATGCTTAATATTCGAAAACTTCATATTATGTTGCATTGATTTATAGACTTGTACTTCAAATTATGATTTATGTTTGATGTTTTGAGAACTATTTATTGCATTTGTGATATATATAAATTATATTTGTTATAATGTATCATGGCGTACCCGTATCTTTGTTTTTTTTAATTTTGTCGTACCGTCGTACCGAGTACGTATCATACCCGATACCCGTACCCGTACCGGTGCTTCCTAGGGTCCTACAGAGCGTAAAGGTATTTTTTTATATGCAGACACGCATGTGATCATTTGTCACAGTAGGTAAAGCATTCAAGCAAGGAAACACGGGACGTAGTACACATGCAAGAGTGTTTGAAATAAAATAACTAAACAAATGTGAGCATACATAGACACAAAAAACTTGGAAACAACAATTACAAATCAAAATATCCCTTAAGTAGGAAACTTGCACTTAATTCAACAATCAAATATTGACTTCAAACTAAAAACTCACACAAATCGGAAATGGGGGAGGGATCGATGGGATTCAGAGGACCTTCAGATGCCGAAAATGAGACCTAGGATTTTGCCTCCAGATGTAGCTCAAGTTGTTGGACGGCAATGGTGGATGTTGGAATGGACTTCTCAGGTAGCTGGTAATGGCAAACTGCTGTTGAATGATGGTCAGCTAGAGGTGGGAGGGTTGTGGTAGCAGCAATTAGATTTTGGAATGTAGATTCCTGCAGCTGGGACTAGAACTCATCCCCTGGACAGGTTTTAGGAGGGTTGTAAGTTGGATGACGAGTGTTGTATTTTGGGAGGGAGCCTATTGGAGGGCGGTTCCATGAGAAAGGGAGAGGAGGGTGGAGGGAAGAGATAGAGGGACTCTGTTTGGAGTGGGGAGGCGGGGAGAACTAATTCCACGTGAGAGGAATGTGGGGTAGGTTACTAGGTGGAGAGAAGGGGCTCGGTTTTGGAGTGGGAATGCGGGAAGGTGGCTCCACGTGGACTACTAATGGAGAGGAAGGGGGTGACTGTAGTGAAGGAGGTGGGAAGTGGAGATAGTGGAGGAAATTTATGAGGAGATCCTAAATTTAAAGAGGGATGGAGTTAATGGGGTAGTGGAGAGGTAGTTAAGGTGGTTATGGAGTGGTGGTGGCTGGCCGGAGGTGGCTAGAGTTGGTCGCCGTAAATGGTGGTGGTGGTGGCCGAAGGAGCTTTCCGGAGATCGCCGAAAAACTAAAAACGTTAAAAACGGATGAGACTTGAAGGGTGGTGGTAGAGGCCTACCGAAGGTGGCTGGGGAAGGATTTTTGTGATTGCCGGGAACTGAAAATGGAGGCGATTGGAAAGGGGATGGGGGCTGCTATGGAGGAATATGGGGAAGGAAATGTGGTGTGGCCGGTCGGTGGTTTAGAGGTGGTGGTTTGGCCAGCCGGTTAGTGGAGGTGGGAGGGGAATAGTGTTGTTGGTTGTAGGAGGTAGGGCTGGGCTGGGAAGGCTGGCTGGAGGTATAATAGGAGAGCTCAGTTTTTAAGGGGGCCCACCCGGCCTAAACATCCCGCAGCGTCGAGAACACGCGCTGAGATGGGTTGGGGTGTGCGGGCCGCGGCCCTATTGTGTAGCTCGATCGGCGGGATTAGACCCATGAATGAGCGGCCCATGAATGACCGGCCCACAACAATGTCATTGCCTTGGACACCAATGATATGAGTGTATAACTTGCAGGCAAGCTCTTGAGAGTAGCACTAAATAGACCCATACCTAGCCGCAACAACAGTTATTTCATATTGAAGCAACTAGAGTTTCAGACAAAGGTAAAGTTACTGAATCTATATCATCTGCCGCAGCAGACGAAGTAAATGAAGAGAGGAAGATACAGCCGCGAGTTTTTATTTTGAGTCAGCAAGAGGCCAAAGTTGATAATATTATGGAGACAGGTATGATTCATGTACATAACCATCTTCTTAGAGTATTATTTAATACAAGGGCTAGTCATTTTTTTATTTCTGAAGATATTACCTTCATATAGAACCATGTGAGGAGATAAATGCATTAATAGTTACTATGCTGAATAACAACTATGACAACTATGCATATAGAACCATGTGAGGCGATAAATGCATTAATAGTTACTATGCTGAATAACAACTATGACAACATCTTATAGATGCACAGTAAGCTTGAACGTGGGTAAATTGATAGAAGCAGATTTAGCAATATTAGCGTTTGTCGAATTTGATATCATTTTGTGAGTGGAATGGCTGAATAAGTATGAAACTGTCATTAATTGCAAAAGTAAAGAGATTATAATTAAGTGACCGGATCAAATACCCTACTCCTTTAATGGATTATGCAAGGTGTCCCAAACTTTAATTTTGAAAATGCAAGCTATCAGTAAGATAAGGAAAGGATGTGAGATAATGTTGGTTTTGATTAAAGGTAAAAAAGAAAAGAAACAAGAATTAATCACAATGTCAGTCCTCTGTGAATTTCCTGATGTCATCCCACAGGAGTTACCAGGGTTGCCACCTACAAGAGAAGTGGGTTTTGTGTTAAATCTAATTGAAGGAGAAATACATGTAACAAATACGCCTTATCGAATGGCTCTAAAGGAGATGGTCGAATTGAAAAACCAACTTCAAAATTTGTTATATAAAATTTATAAAAAAAAATACTATACGACCAAACTCATCAACTTAGGAAGCACCTTATTATTTATGGAGACAAGATGAAATCCTACAATTATGTATTGAGAGTTAAATAAGCTTATGTTGAAAATAAAGTATCATTTGCCTCACATTGATGATCTTTTCGACCAATTATCTAATGTCAATATGTTTTCTAAGATCGACCTTAAAATGGGTTATGGTCAACTGAGAATTAAACAAGAAGATATATACAAAACAGCTATGATTACAAGATATGTCATTTTGAATTTGTAGTGATGCCTTATGAATTGACAAATGGCCCAACAGTGTTTATGGACTTGATGAATAGGATGTTTAAAGACTTTCTTTATAAATTTACAATCGTATTTATTGATATATTTTGGCATGTTCCACGAGTAGAGAAGAGCATGTGAAACATTTATGAATTGTATTGCAGCTCTGAAGAATCACAAACTATTCACTAAGTTTTCAAAGTGTGAATTATGGTTAGAAGAAGCTGTTGGGTTTTACTAGATAGCACAACAGTTGTGCGCGCAGCGGAAATAAGAACAAGAAAACCCAAAAGAATTAGGATCTGGCAATATTCATGAATCAAGAAGTAAAGCTTGTTGTAATTAAAATTACCTTTGTGAGATTGAGTCTATACTCAACCTAGATGCACCAGAAAAATCCAGTCGGTCACTTGGTGGCTTTAGTCCTGAGCGCAGAAAGTATATCTGCGTCTGTACAGGAAAACCACACAATCGGGAGAACACGTAGCCACTTGTCGAACAAGCGCTAGGTCGGGAGAGGACACACAGCGTCTCCACAGACTGCTAGATCTGTTAGAGGAGGGGCGGCGACGACACTCGCCGGGATCGGCGACGGCGAAGGCGGAACGGCTTCTGTCGGCTTTCTAGGGTTATCGGTCTTATCGCACAGTAACTGCTCGTGTGCTTAGAAAGAAATGATTAATCGCATCGCATACTGTAGAAACCCTAAAAACATCTATTTATACTCCAAGAGATAAATAGAACAGCCTGTCGCTAATCGCAGACCCAAGACTTAGAATCCAAAAATTCCGCTAGACAACCCTTGTCTCGACGATTCGTTGAGTATCCATGACATATACGACGAATCATCGAGTATCATCTCATACTCGACGAATCGTCGAGTATCCATAAGATACACGACGAACTCAACCCCTACCTTCAGTTGAATCAACACTTGACATTGACGAAGGCGTTGAATGGACTCAACGCTATCAACGCTTTCTGCGCCATGGCGTTGAGTACACTCAACGCACTCAACGCCTAAGGCCGGATTCGTCGAATGGCGTTGAATGACCTCAAAGCACTCAACGCCTAAGGCCAAATTCGTCGAATGGCGTTGAGTGAGCTCAATGCACTCAACGCCTAAGAATCAGATCCGTCGAGTCAACACTTTGACTCGACGAATCGTTGAATGGACTCAACGCACTCAACTCTTAAGTGCAATACTCGACGAATCAGCTCCTTGACTCGACGAATCGTTGAATACACTCAACGCCACCATTCGACGAATCAACTCTTAACTCGACGAAGGCGTTGAGTGGTCTCGACACACTCGACGCTTTTGCCTTAGAACATTTTAAATCCTTTTCAACTCATCATATGAGTTATACCATACAGATCCAATCTCTCAATTTCTCCACAATCTTATGTGCGATCCTGATAGGCTCATACTGAGTTGGCAGTGAGGTCATATGTTTGATCACTTCAAGATCACAATGGTAACACCAACAGTCTCTCACTTGATCTAGAAAGTATCAAACAAAAGTTTCGCAAACAATGAGCGGCATCTAACAATACATCATTGCTCTCCAAACAGTAAGAGTTTATAAACTCAAAAGCCATTGTGACCAATGTTACAGTGTTGTCATGTCCCTTCGTCCCTTACATCCGGATAGAACTAGAGGTATAGACCGTGTCACCCTCATAATTGTTCAATCTCAGCTTCCTGATCTAGAATGGACTTCCAAAAATTGGTGAACCCAACATCATATATTGACTCAACCAAGCATGGTCATGTATTTCTCAGTCTCATTCCATCAAGGGGCCCATGGATGCAACTCCTGTCATAAAGGAGGACAAATCACATCTCTGCTCACACGCAAACACCCAAATGATTCGTAACGTACCTAATAACCACCTTTATCATCCAACTTTCTCAAGACTAGACTTTTAATTGCATCAAAGCACGCTCTTCCTCAGTCGATAAATGTTGTGACTTCAGATCAAAGGACCACAAACACCATTACCACTTGAGCCATACTTGTGACACGTTTATATAACAATCCACAAAGTATTCTCATGGTGGGTCTGTCCAGTACAACTTGTTCATAACAAACACTCATGTGATGACTTGATATCACAATATCATGACCTGTGAGGACGGGTCATCAGTCAACGCACATGCTACTCTTAAGGTATCATCATCGCCCTTAACTTTTAAGATGATACAACGACCAGGGACCTTTAAGAATGAAGCTTCTGGGATCATAGGTTCTCACATTCAAGTCACTACTTGACATATGGAAGCAAACACTCTAAGGGCATTTATTTGGTTAACTACTCTATCACAATAGAAATAATAACACAATAAAAGAACTTGCCAAAATATATAAAATGAAATGCATATAGTACATTATTCATCAAATGAAAAATTACAGCCAACAAACATACTATCCACAAGACTCTAACTAGAGTTGATCATTCAGGTATTGTATATTCATAGATCTAACATGACCATCATGCTTTCTCTGTGCGAGAGGCTTTGTCAGTGGATCTGTAATGTTCTCTTCAGTCGGCACTCTGTTAATGTTCACATCTCCTCGATCGACAATCTCTTGAATTAGATGGAACCGTCGAAGTATGTGTTTAGAGCGCTGATGAGATCTAGGTTCCGAAGCAAGTGTAATTGCACGGTTGTTGTCACAGTAGAGATCTACGGAACGAACAATGCTAGGAACTACATCTAACTCGCCAATGAATTTCTTAATTCATACAGCCTCCTTCGCTGCATTTGCAACGGCGATATACTCGGCCTCAGTTGAAGAATCGACAACTGTCTCCTGCTTGGAACTCTTCCAGCTAACAGCACCTCCATTAATGCAAAATATGAAACCTGACTGAGACTTTGAGTCGTCCCTATCAGTATGGAAGCTAGCATCCGTGTAACCCCTTACAACGAGCTCTTCCTCTCCACCAAATACGAAGAACGTATCATTAGTCCTTCGCAAGTACTTCAGGATATTCTTGACGGCAATTCAGTGACTTTCACCGGGATCAGACTGATACATGCTAGTCATGCTCAAGGCATAAGAGACATCGGGTCTAGTACATATCATTGCATACATGATTGACTCAATTGCCGAAGCATATGGAATCAATTTCATGCGGTCCTTATCTTTACAAGACTTAGGACACTGGTCCTTAGAGAGACTCACACCATGAGACATGGGTAAGAATCCTTTCTTGAACTAAAGCATGCTGAACCGTTTCAACACTTGTCAATGTACGTACTTTGGGTCAAACTCAGCAACTTCTTCAATCTATCTCTATAGATCTTAATACCAAGTATATAAGTCGCTTCACCCAAGTCCTTCATAGAAAAGCAGCTCCCTAGGTTGTTCTTAACAACTTGCAGGGTCGGTTTGTCATTCCCGATAAGCAGTATGTCATCTACATACAATATCAGAAAGACAACTATGCTCTCATTAATCCGTCTGTAAACACACGGTTCATCCTCATTCTTGATAAAACAAAACTCTTTGATCTTTTCATCAAAACGAAGATTTCAACTTCGAAAAGCCTGTCTTAATCCATAAATGGATCTCTGCAGCTTACATATTTTAGTGGCTTCACCTGGAGATACAAAACCATCGGGTTGTGTCATGTACACTTCCTTAAAGAGGTTTCCATTTAGGAAAACCGTTTTAACATCCATCTGTCAGATCTCGTAGTCATAATACGCAGCAATAACAAACAGAATTCTGATGGACTTAACCATGGCAACAGGGGAAAAGGTCTCATATAGTCAATACCATGAATTTGCTTGAAATCTTTACCCACCAGTCGCCCTTTGAATGTCTGAACATTCTCATCCATGTCGGTCTTCTTCTTGAAGACCCACTTGCATCATATGGATCGTACCCCTTCAGGTGGTTCCACCAAGGTCCAAACTTGGTTTTCATACATGGAGTTCATTTCAAATTTCATGGCCTCAAGCCACTTATCGGAGGCCGATCCACTCATAGCCTCTTAGTAGGTTGCAGGCTCATCACTATGATCTATAAGCAACACATTACCTATTTGAGACACGAGAAATCCATATCTCTCAGGCTCAAACCTTGGTCTACCAGATCTACGTGGAACTTGTATTTCCTGAGCAGGTTCTCCAACTACAACAACTTGTAGTCCTGGCTCAGGTTCCAATTCCGGTTCATTCACATTTTGTGGTTCTTGAACTTCTTCAAGTTCTACCATGTCAGTCTTTCTACTTAAAAACTCTTTCTCAAGAAAGACACCAGTCCTCGCGACAAACACTTTGCCCTCGGACGGTGGGTAAAAATAGTACCCTTTAGTTTCCTTAGGATACCCCACAAGATAACACTTATCTGATTTGGGTTCCAGCTTATCAGGCATTTGACGTCTTACGTAAACCTCACAGCCCCAAATCTTAATGAACGACATACTATGACGCTTCACAGTCCATATCTCATATGGTGTCTTTAGAACCGTCTTCGTTGGAGCACGATTTAATGTTAAAGCAGTAATTTCTAGAGCAAACCCCAAAAAGTAAACAGGCAAATCTGCATGACTCATCACCGACCGTACCATATCTAATAGAGTACGATTCCTCCGCTCAGACACACCATTATGTTGTGGTGTTCTATGTGGAGTGAGCTGTGATACAATACCACACTCTTTCAGATGATCACGGAACTCATGACTTAGGTATTCGACACCTCGATCAGATCGGAGTGCTTTAACCTTTTTACTCAGATGGTTCTCTACTTCGTTCTTGAACTCTTTGAACTCTTCAAAGGTCTCGGATTTGCACTTCATAAGATACACGTATCTGTATCTACTAAAATCATCAGTAAATGTAACAAAGTAGAGAAACCCACCTCTAACCATAGAACTCATGGGTCCACATACATCACTATGTACTATACCCAAGAGATCATCAGCCCTCTCATTGTTTCCAGTGAAAGGGACCTTAGTCATCTTGCCTAACAAATAAGATTCGCATCTCTCAAATGATTCACAATCAAATGAGTCCAATAGTCCATCTCTATGGAGCTTTCATATACGTTTTACATTTATATGACCCAAACGATAATGCCAAAGATACGTAGGGTTTGAGTCATTCGTTCTTAGTCTTTTAATATTTTCTATGTTATAGATCTGATGGTCTAAGTTTAAAACATATAAACCATTAAACATTTGAGCTACACCATAACAAATATCATTTTTAAATATAGAACAACAATTGTTCTTAATAATAAAAGAAAATCCAACCATGTCCAAACATGAAATGGATATAATATTTCTAGTTATGGAAGGAACAAAATAACAATTATCTAATTCTATTACAAGCTCACTGGGCAAAGCAAGACGGTAAACACTCACGGCGGCAGCAGCAACTCTTGTTCCATTGCCGACACGCAGGTCCACATCTCCTTTACTCAACATTCTTCTCCTTCCCAGTTCCTGCACATTTATAAAAATGTGAGAACCACATCCGGTATTCAATACCCAGGATGAAGGAGCAGAAAGGTTTATCTCTATAACATAAATACCTGAAACGGAAGTCATACCTCCCATCATCTTTTGCAGACCCTCAATGTATGAAGGACAGTTCCTTCTCTAATGACCAGTCTTGCCACAATGGTGACACTTTCCCTCTTTCCCTGAACCTTTCTTTTTCAGTGCAGAAGACTTGGGCTCTAGAGCAGACTTAGGTATTACCTTCGTCTTCTTGAAGCCTTTGGCCTTGCCCTTGCCTTTATGCACCATCAGTAAGGGGCTAGCAGGCTTGACCTTCTCCATGTTGATTTTGGCAGTTTGCAACATACCTAGGAGTTCGGGCAGTGTCTTGTCTATTTCATTCATGTTATAGTTCAAGACAAACTGCTCATAACTGTCCAGCAACGATTGCAGGATCAGGTCTATGGCTAACTCTTGGCTCAGAGGGAACCCTAGTCTTTCAAAGTTCTCGATATACCCAATCATCTTTAGTACGTGGGTCCCTACTAGGTACCGAGCTCCCATTTTGAACTGGAACAACGCCTTAGTGACATCGAATCTCTCTTAACGAGTTTGCCCTTGAAATATTTTCTTGAGATGCTCATCAATATCCTTGCAACTCATGTTCTCGTGTTGCTTTTGGAGCTCAGAGTTCATGATCGCTAGCATGAGACATTCGACGTCTGAGGAGTCGTCAAGATACTTCTTATAAGCATCCTTATCAGCACGGGACGCATTCCCGGCAGGCTCATCGGGGGTTACCTCTTCCAAAACATAGAGTTTGCGCTCTTGCCTGAGAACAATTCTCAAGCTCCTGTACCAGTCCAAATAATTAGTCCCGCTCAGCTTTTCTTTCTCAAGGATCGCTCGAAGGAGCAGGGTGGAATGTGAACTACTTGCCATGGAAATTCTACAAGGATCAAGCAAAACAAATTAGTACTGCATTTCAAAATATTATTTATCTTTCAATTAGGACTTTAATCAAAATAACTCTCACTATTTTTATCAAACTGATAACCTTCGATATTAATTCGAAGAGTTTAGCGAGTAACTCTCTTAGTGGACAAGATCTGTATTTCACTAACATTATGAGTCAGCTTTGACTTTTCTCTCACAATGCAGCTATTTAGGTAGACAACGCTTGTCAATTGCATCACAATGCAACTCTCGTATGGCTGGTGAATAACTCTTTATTCGCATCCATCATATGGTGCATGTCAACCATATGCCTCTGGGCACTCAACCTTTGAGGTCACCCGGTTAAGCTTGACCCGATGTTGATAGTGGGATATCACAATTATCCGCCCGCACCCTTACCAAGATAAATTAATACACTTTGCTTTGGCAAGCCCACACTTCATCGATCGAGGCAGAAAGAGTGTCATTCATCGGAAGACATCCGAATACTTAATATTGCTTAAGGGATTTTAAATTATTGATTAACATTTAATCATGGTTAACAATTAACCAATGTGCACATCCACAGAATGAAACAACAACAATCATAATCCAAATGCATCACAGATGTGCACAGGAAACATCATCAACACTTGATGAATTGGGCTAAATCTGAACATTTAGAACACTTCTAAATCTTCAGATTTACATGCATAGGACATGAGCAACACAAACTCCACTTACACAGTAGACAAGCTCGTCACTTTATGTGTGAGATTCAAAATCTACCACATCCTTGGCTTCACAAACCAACAAAAGTGACGGTTACTGTTAAGCAGTAGCAACAAGGAAATCAAATGCGTTCTTGGTGGAATTCCAAAAATAGATTTAGGCACTTTAGAACATTTCTAAAATCTCCAAATCTACACGTCATGAGTTTAGCAACTTCTGAAACGATGAATATTGTCGCGAACCTGCCTCTGATACCACTGTTGGATTTTACTAGATGACACAACAGTTGTGCGCGCAGGGGAAATAAGAACAAGAAAACCCAAGAAAATTCGGATCTGACAATATTCGTGAATCAAGAAGTAAAACTTGTTGTAATTAAAATTACCTTTGTGGGATTGAGTCTATACTCAACTTAGATGCTCCAAAAAAATCCAGCTGGTCACTTGGTGGCTCTAGTCCTGAGCGCAGAAAGTATATTCGCGCCTCTACAGGAAATCCACACGATCGGGAGAACAAGTAGTCACTTGTCGAACAAGCGCTAGGTCGGGAGAGGACACTCAATGCCTCCACAGACTGCTAGATCTGTTAGAGGAGAGGCGGCGGCGACACTCGCCGGGATCGGGATCGGCGACGGCGAAGGCGGAACAACTTCCGTCGGCTTTCTAGGGTTATCGGTCTTATCGCGCAGTAACTGCTCGTGTGCTTAGACAGAAGTGATTAATCGCATCGCATACTGTAGAAACCCTAAAAACATCTATTTATACTCCAAGAGATAGATAGAACAGCCCGTCGCTAATCGCAGACCCAAGACTTAGAATCCAGAAATTCCACTAGACAACCCTTGTCTCGACGATTCGTCGAGTATCCATGATATATACGACGAATCGTCGAGTATCATCTTATACTCGACGAATCGTCGAGTATCCATAAGATACACGACGAACTCAACGCCTACCTTCAGCCGAATCAACACTTGACATCGACGAAGGCGTTGAATGGACTCAATGCTGTCAACGCTTTCTGCGTCATGGCGTTGAGTGCACTGAACGCCTAAGGCCGGATTCGTCGAATGGCGTTGAGTGACCTCAAAGCACTCAACGCCTAAGGCCAAATTCGTCGAATGGCGTTGAGTGAGCTCAATGCACTCAACGCCTAAGACTCAGATCCGTCAAGTCAACACTTTGACTCGACGAATCGTTGAATGGACTCAACGCACTCAACGCTTAATTGCAATACTCGACGAATCAACTGCTTGACTCGACGAATCGTTGAATACACTCAACTCACTCAACGCCACCATTCGACGAGTCAACTTTTAGCTCGACGAAGGCGTTGAGTGGTCTCGACACACTCGACGCTTTTGCCTTAGAACATTTTAAGTGCTTTTCAACTCATCATATGAGTTATATTATACAGATCCAATCTCTTAATTTCTCCACAATCTTATGTGCGGCCCTGATAGGCTCATACTGAGTTGGCAGTGAGTGAGTGAGCCTCATTTTGGGGGTATGTAGTAATCAATGAGCCTCGCTTATCCGTGGATCCATCAAAATTAAAGAGATTATAAAATGGCCAAGACCTACAACGATAACTGAACTAAGAAGTTTTATATGATTAGCTGGCTATTATAAAAACAATAGTTGAAGACTTTTCAAAGATTGCCCTACCTCTAACGAAGTTGACTCGGATGGAATGATGAATGTCATAATGGTTTTGAATAATTGAAGGAAAAAACTAATTTCCACTCTAGTACTAGTAATGTCGTGTGGCACTGAAGGTTTTCAAATTTACAGCGATGCGTTTCTTAAAGGGCTTGGCTGCATTTTAGGGCATGTTTGGTGCAGCGGTGGTGGTCGTGAATGCAATGGTCATGAATGCAGTGGTTGGAAACTGTGGTCATGAACACAGTTGTGTTGTTTGGAAAAACTGTGTTTTCAGTGTAGTTATGAACGTGAAAGCAGTTTCATCTATTTAGCGACAGAGGTGGTGGTGGTTGAACTCAAATTGGCACGAACTTTTTGCAATGCAATGTTGTTTGTAATATTGGCTTGTGCCAATCAAATAACTACTAATTAATCACGCATTTGATACGATAACATTTTGAGCAAGATTTGAGAACATGGTACTATCAAGGGGAAAACAACCCAATGTGATTTATCAAAGCTTTCCATGAAGCAAAGAACTCCCAAACCTAATAACTATTACCAAGGAAAAGCATTTCAGTTTATATTATCCCACTTTTAAGATGAATAGAATAAGTTTTATCATTCTTGTTTAAGAAAAAGACAAACAAGAGGCTATATGTCATTACCACCCATCCAAAAAAAGGAAGATGAACCATTGCAAAAACAATTTCACTAGATTTATTAAAAAAAGTAAGAGAGCTATAACCTGTGTAGCCTTTGCAGTTTGCTTGGCATCTTGACGAATGAACAAAAAATTTTACCAAAATCTGCTTGTCCTAAAGTAACAAAACATAAATTGCACTGAAAAATCTACAAAACATTTTAATCATTTTTTTATTATTATTATTGCCACAAAAGATGGAGTATATGGAGCTTAAATTTAGCAGTACAAGAAGGACAGGTGACTTCATTATTAAGTTGGGTGATCAAGATATTCCCCGTAGTGAGTGTTTTAAATATCTTGAATCGATGGTTCAAAGAGACAGGTATTGATAAATATGTGACACATAGAATCCAAGCGGGTTGGTTGAAGTAGAGAGGCGCGTTAGGGATCTAATGCGATCGTAAAGTACCACTAAAACTTAAGGGCAAGTTTTACAGTACTGCAATTAGACCCGCGATGCTCTATGGTTCTGAGTGTTGGGCAGTGAATTGTGTACATGAGCAAAAAAATGGGAGTTGTGGAGATGAGAATGCTTAGGTGGATATGTGGACACACAAGATTGGATAAAATTAGGAATGAACGTATCAGGGATAAGATAGGAGTAGCACCAATTGCAGAGAAGATGCGAGAAGCTCATCTAAGATGGTTTGGACAAGTACAAAGGAGACCATTAGATACACCTGTTAGGCGTTGTGAGAGTCTAGTCACTAGGCATGTTAAACGAGGGAGGAGTAGACCAATAAAGACTTGGAAAGAAACTGTAAGGAAAGACATGATGTACTTAGGCATTAGTGAGATTATGACAAAAGATGAGGCACAATAACGACAAAGGATCCATATAGCCGACCCCACTATAGTGGAATAAAGGCTTAAATGTTGTTGTTGTATTATTTCCACAAAGAGGGAAAAAACAAATAATTCAACAAGACTTCTGTTACTTTGGACTCACCTGGGAACAACAAAATTCAAGAAACCAAAGCATATAACACATCAATATTCGAAAAGCAAAAGGGCATCCCCAACAGAACCCTAAACTTCGATCTTAAGGCGTGCCCGAAGAGACAAATTGATGCGGGGGCAGCAACAAGGATCGTCGAGGAGGCCTCGTTGTCGGTAAGGATCGTCGAAGAGGCCTTGTCGGTGGCAAGGATCGTCAAAAGAGGGCTTTGCCATCGTCGAATCCTGAGTTTGATAAGGGTTGTAATGGAGGGGGAGAATTGAATGAAGGAAGTTATATGGGTAGTTGTTCTATATTAAAATATGATCTAAGTTTAAACTCATTAAAGGTATTCCCAAACTCCAACGGTCCCTTTAAAAGTGTTAGATTATCCTCCTAGTGTCGTTAATGAAACCATTCCCTAGATTGCAACTCATGTTAATAAAAGGAAATTAAAAGTAAATTTTATGCATTTCAGAGCTACGAAGCACGAATACTTAAAAATGGTCTACGTATCGACTCGAATGCGTACCAGATACAGGAAACGCCCGGAAACGCATTTCCCAAACTCCAGGAAACGCATTTTTTAAAAAAAATATATAGTTTATTTTCGGAATCGCGTATCCCGCAAGGGGGATACGCGATTCTGTGAGATATAGAGGTCGCGTGTTTCATTTTACGCATTAGGTTTTCCGCCGATCCCGCAAGCGTTCCGCACCCGATCCCACAGGCTTGATTCCGCAGGTTCTTCTTCAATCCACAAAATTCCCCCTTGTGTAGACTGTTTCTCCATTATCTTAATTGTTTACTTGAGTTTCCCTTTAGTCGATTTGCATGTAGCTAGGATTTTCCACTCAACAGTTAATCTATTGTTGCTCTCAATTGATGTAATGATGTATTGATGTGGACATGTGATAGATTGTTCTTTATGGTGCTTGTTTCCTTGAATGTTATTTATAGCATTATATGAAATGTCAATGATATATAATATAGTTTTATTAATTTTTTTCGTTACAATTTAAGATATGTACAAATAGTTTGTTAGTTGTCTTATTCTTATATTAATTAATACTTATATAAAAATAATTAAAAAAAAATTAAAAACGTTTTCCGTATCCTAATTTTTTTAAAAATCACGTTTCTCGTATCCGTTTCGTATCGTATCCCGTTTTCGTCCCCATGCCACATAGTTTCAGAGGCCCTGTCCCCAGAAATACGATAAGTCCCGATGGAATAATTAACATATGAGATGGCATCAACGAAAGGAAAAGACATTGACCCTAGTAAGGAATAAGTAAAAGGGTAAATGAAAAGCTTCGGTGAGTTCTTGATTCTTTGTTTTACACTTGTTTTCTTTTAATTACTATGTCTTTTATTATATATGCTAATGATTATGAATTGCACTTATGAAATGAAAATGCATTTTGATGTTCATTAGATTATAAAATTATGATTTGCCTCAATGAGGAATGAATTCCTTTTAATACTAACAATGAACCTATGATTTATTCTAGATGCCCGGTCGACATACATCAATTGTAGGTGACAGAAATATTTAGAAAGAGAGGAAATATTAAATGAATGAAAAAGGAATGCACGTTACATAAGGACAATGTTAAAGATTAACCTTGAAGGGGTGTGAATTATCTGCCAATGATGAAACTTCGGTTCAGGTGTCCCATAGGGGGCCCCATGGTTGTTCGGTAGCCATGAACCGATATGAAGTGACCATTCTATGACATCCAAAAAGGGGTATAGAGCCAAATGGCTAACAAGATGAGCAATTGTCAGGCCCAAACAAGAAAAAGAAAAGAATAAGTTACTCTTAACCTTGTCAAATGAATGGAACAAGATGAGAAGCTAAAGAACATATTAATATTAGATTAGTAATATCAAGAATTGTAATGAATGCATGCTTAATACCATAATGAAGTAAGAAATATAATTACACTTTCAAGACAAACACAATGCAATGATATGTTATTACTCTATTGATTATCAAGTCTTTATTACTTAGTTTTTATTGCATAAGATTACTGCACATTTCTTGTGTTTTTTTGTTACCAACCTTTCTTCTGATATTTGCAGATGGTTAAAGAAATAAGATCTCACTTAGCCATTATAACTAACCTTTTATTTTAAACATATTTTTAGGACTCGGGAAAGGAAGAGGAAGAAATTTTTAGTAAATTGTCAGATGAAGGGAAACGACAGCTGAAGAAACGGAAGTACCGACTCTGAGTTAAAGCCATCACGGAGGCACTCGAGAAGTTGGACGAGTGTAACAAGGGAAATAAAGACCCGAAGTGATGGAATTAAGAGTTCTTATAGTTTTGGTCGTAGTAATTTGTAAGCTAGGGTAGAGTTTGTGTAGAGATCGCATTTTGGGATAATATAGTAATTTTACGGATGTCTCGTAAAGCCCTTTTTTGCGTAAAATAATCAAGGGCTTATAAATATGTATGTATGGTATTGTAATGAAGAACAATTATTGTAAATATTGAAGTTAGTTTATTCCTCTTTACATTCTGTGGTGCTCAGCCCCTTCTAGAGTCACAATAATAATTTTGTTACGCAGTGCAATGTCTATTTATTTCAAATTGTATACAAGAATCATTAAATGCTAACCCCTGCCTCTTGCCTCTGATTAAGAACAATATTTTCAATTGTGGCAGTCCAGCAGGCCTTTACATTTGTAGTAACAAAAAATGACGCTCTAGATTTCTACAAATAAGATGGGGCTTGGTATTTGTTAAAGTTATTATTATTCTATTGTTGAGTATTAGTCTCACACTGTCTATCGGTGTTGAGTGTCTTGATGTATTTCCTTTATATAACCCCTTTGAGGATGAATATAATTGCACCAACTATTTCTTTCTACATGGTATCAGAGAAAGTGTTCTGAAGACCTAAATAAATTTTTTTTTTTCCGCTTCCGCCACTGTTTCCCCTCTCCCGAGTCCCGACCCGGTGTTTCCATTTCCGCGACCTGCTAGGGCTAACGGGTAGAGCCCTTTTTCCCCTCGCTCCCGTCCACGGAATCGCCGTCTGATTCCGGAGACGGGAGCGGGACATTGTCCATGTACAGCTTCTCCCGACGGATGCTTCTCCCGACGTCGACATCGGCTGCTTCCGCCGCTGCTGTGCGCTGCCTGCGACGCCTCTGCTTCCTGCGACATCGACGGCTTCGTCTCTGCTTCTCTCCGAACCCGACGGTTGCTCCGTCTCTGCTTCTCTCCGACCCCGGCGGCTTCTCCGTCTCTGCTTCTCTCTCGACGGCTTTGTCTCTTCTTCTTCTCCGGCCTGCCGCTGCTCATCTTCTCCGGCCTGCTGCTCTGCCACTTCTTCTTCTCCGGCCTGCTGTTGCTGCAGCTGCTTCTTCTTCAGCAACTGCCCCGTCTCCGGTCCGGCCTTCTTGCCGGCTGCGCCTCTTGCCGATGCTGCTTCCCGGCCCCAGCAGCCCTCTTGTTGCTGCTGCTCTCTTCTTCTCCGGCATGGATGCCCTCTGCCGCACCGCTCTCTTCTTCTCCGGCATCGCTGGCCTATGTCGTTGTTGCTCTGCGTGCGCTGCTTCCTCTCCGGCCCTGCTTAAGCTTTAATGTTTTTTTTGTAGTTATTGTTGTAGTGTGTTGTGTTCTTTTGCTTCGCATGCGATTTCGGCCCCTTCTCCACGTGATCTGGGTTCATGTACCCGACGAGGGTCCCACACGTGTACATGGTCTACGTGAGAGGGAGTGTACGTCGCGGCCTCCAGGCATAGTCTATGCCTTCATGCACGTATTCCACGTGAGGGGGAGTGTTTGTGATAACGGCGACTCAGATGTCTCTTTCCCGACTCCTGACTTAGTCACACATTGCCTCCAGGTCAATTTCATATGTCGTTTGTGTCTCCTCGTCGTTTTTCTGGTTTTGGTAGGGTTGGTTTGGCCTTTCATGGTTGACCTAGTTTCCGCTCCGAGTGTATCCAGCGTGATCATGGTCGGTTTTGTGGACCAACGTCGTGTGGCTCTTGCCCGGTTGAAGTATCCCCGGTGACACGAGGTTGGGCCTCGGTGGCTGCTGTTTTGTCCCACGTTGTCAACCTTCTTTTACCTTCCGTTTTATGTTGTGTTCAAGTTGTAGGGTCCCCCTTCAGCTTGAGGGGGAGTGTTAGAGTTATTATTATTCTATTGTTGAGTATTAGTCCCACACCGCCTATCGATGTTGGGTGTCTTGATGTATTTCCTTTATATAACCCCTTTGAGGATGAATATAATTGCACCAACTATTTCTTTCTACCGGGGGGAGTGTTAGAGTTATTATTATTCTATTGTTGAGTATTAGTCCCACACCGCCTATCGGTGTTGGGTGTCTTGATGTATTTCCTTTATATAACCCCTTTGAGGATAAATATAATTGCACCAACTATTTCTTTCTACATGGTATCAGAGGAAGTGTTCTGAAGACCTAAATAAATTTTTTTTGCCGCTTCCGCCACTGTTTCCCCTCTCCCGAGTCCCGACCCGGTGTTTCCATTTCCGCGACCTGCTAGGGCTAACGGGTAGAGCCCTTTTTCCCCTTGCTCCCGTCCACGGAATCGCCGTCTGATTCCGAAGACGGGAGCGGGACATTCTCCATGTACATATTCTCCCGACGGATGCTTCTCCCGACGTCGACATCGGCTGCTTCCTCCGCTGTTGTGCGCTGCCTGCGACGCCTCTGCTTCATGCGACATCGACGGCTTCGTCTCTGCTTCTCTCCGACCCCGACGGCTACTCCGTCTCTGCTTCTCTCCGACCCCGACGGCTTCTCCGTCTCTGCTTCTCTCTCGACGGCTTCGTCTCTTCTTCTTCTCCGGCCTGCCGCTGCTCATCTTCTCCGGCCTGCTGCTCTGCCGCTTCTTCTTCTCCGGCATGTTGATGCTACAGCTGCTTCTTCTCCGGCAACTGCCCCGTCTCCGGCACGGCCTTCTTCTTGCCGGATGTGCCTCTTGCCGATGCTGCTTCCCGGCCCCAGCATCCCTCTTGTTGTTGCTGCTCTCTTCTTCTTTGGCATGGATGCCCTCTGCTGCACCGCTCTCTTCTTCTTCGGCATGGCTGGCCTATGTCGTTGTTGCTCTGCGTGCGCTGCTTCCTCTCCGACCCTGCTTAAGCTTTAATGTTTTTTTTTTGTAGTAGTTATTGTTGTAGTGTGTTGTGTTCGTTTGTTTCGCATGCGATTTCGGCCCCTTCTCCACGTGATTTGGGTTCATGTACCAGACAAGGGTCCCACACGTGCACGTGGTCTACGTGAGGAGTGTACGTCACGGCCTCCAGGCAGTCTATGCCTTCATGCACGTATTCCACGTGAGGGGGAGTGTTTGTGATAACAGCGACTCGGATGCCTCTTTCCCGACTCATGCCTTAGTCACACATGGCCCCCAGGTCGATTTCGTATGTCGTTTGTGTCTCCACGTCGTTTTCTCTGGTTTTGGTAAGGTTGGTTTGGCCTTTCGTGGTTGACCTAGTTTCCGCTCCGAGTGTATCCAGCGTGGTCATGGTCGATTTTGTGGACCAACGTCGTGTGGCTCTTGCCCGGTTGAAGTATCCCTGGTGACACACGGTTGGGCCTCGGTGGCTGTTGTTTTGTCCCACATTGTCAACCTTCTTTTACCTTCCGTTTTATGTTGTGTTCAAGTTGTAGGGCCCCCCTTCAGCTTGAGGGGGAGTGTTAGAGTTATTATTATTCTATTGTTGAGTATTAGTCCCACACCGCCTATCGGTGTTGGGTGTCTTGATGTATTTCCTTTATATAACCCCTTTGAGAATGAATATAATTGCACCAACTATTTCTTTCTACAGTAATGAAACATGGCTGAGAACTTGTATAAATCTACTTATGAGAATTTTGATCTGATAGAATGATGACTCAAAATTATTTACATAAAGAAGCAATGCAACTCAAAACAATCTGATGTGATGGTCACATTTCTTTCTTTCATCAATATTGAGGAAATCTAGATAACATCAAATTTATTGACTATTCAGTATTCATATTAGCTCAACCGTGCTTATGTTATTATGAACTATCTAAACATCAAAGACAACAACTTACGAAAATCCTTTAACTATAAATAAGGCAGCATAAACATAAAATTACAACAAACAAAACAGTAAATCAAATTGGGAACCCAAAAAGGTGTTGAGCCTCTGTTCCATTCACGCCAAACACAACGTGATTCCATAAATTGTCTGTTTTCCCACTTTCAGTTGTAACCGCACGCGTTTTTTTATTTCTAATGCTTTTACGATGTTAGCAACCCGTGGCCAACACCTCCAGTCCGGCTTTGCAATTCTTCCTTTCATGTTCTCCATTGAAGGCAGGCAGCAGATCTGAGATCTTGATCTTGATGATATTCATCCTCGATGATCCTCTCTCGACATTCCGGCCTCGATGTTCCTCCTACCCTGCTCTCCGTAGAAGGCGGTCAACAGATATCGGAGCTCGATCTTTCAGAAAAGCCCTCTCTTGACGATACTCATCAAGATCGAAGAAAATCCCTCTCTCGACGTTCCTCCTCAAGCTCGAAGAAAACCCCTCTCTCGATGATCCTCCTCAAGCTCGAAGAAAATCCCCCTCTCCCAATCAATCTTCCGCCATAATACCCACAGATCTGCAGCTCCCTGAGATCACCCTTTCGCTGTAAGAACATCTTTTCGTTCTCTTCACAAATATGTAGCTTCCCGAGCCAAACCTTCAATCTTTGATATTTTTTGTTATGTTCTAGTTTGGAATGCATAATTTATGCAATATTGCGAACCAAACTACTGTAGTTTTTTATGTTCTCATTTTTCCATTCAAGGATCTGCAAAAAACAAAATTACAATTCATGGCATGTTGTGATTTGTTTATCTCTTTTAATTTCTTGATCGAGAATAAGGAATAGTTTTCTCCTCCCTAATGAAGTTGGAACTGCAAGTAAAAAAATAAAAAACAGCAGGGAATATGGCTGTCATGATCTGTGAACTTGTTTTTTTACTAGTATATTTAAGTTCAAGTGGTTATGCTTGTATGTAGGACCTAAAAATAATGTTAAGCAGTTGTTTGGGACTGTAATTATGATGAAATCAATAGCTAATCAAGTGGTATGTGTGTGTGTTTGTGTGTGTTTGTGTGTGTTTGTGTTTTGTTTATAGCTAATCAAGTGGTATGTGTGTATGTGTGTTTGTGTGTGTATGCATGTGTTTGTGTGTGTATGTGTGTGTATTTGTGTTCTTTTATGTGAGCATGTTTGTGATTTTTTGTGTGTTTATATGTGTGTATGCATGTAATCTGCATGTGTGTTTTGTTTGTGTGTTTGTACGTGTTTGCATGTGTTTTGTGTATGTATGTGTTTGTATGCATATGCATGTGTTTGTATGCATATGCATGTGTTTGTGTGTATGCATGTGTTTGTGTGTATGCATGTGTTGTGTTCTTTTGTATTCTTTTTTGCGTGTATGTTATGATTTTTATGTTTTTATGTGTGTAGACATGTAATATGTATGTGTGTTTGTGTTTTGTTTATGTGAGTATGCATATGTTTGTGTGTGTATATGTGTGTATATTTGTGTTCTTTTATTTGTATTCATGTGTATTTGTGTTATGTGTATGCATTTGTTTTTATTACCACACGTGTATTTTTTTGTGTTTGTGTTTTACGTGTGTGAATCTGTGTATATGTATTTGTTTTATTAACTCTCATGATCAGTTCCTTGTATTTCATCATGTTTTCTTATTTATAGCGGTTAGATGTTTCTTTTAGAGCAATGTTAAAAGCACACCAAAATTGGCTATTAACACACCAAAAATCTGTCTAAAAAACCCAAAGCCCTAATACTCCTACCTTTAAGCGCACGCCCAAAGGATTTTGCTGCCCCTTCCATTCTCGCAATTCCAAAACAAGTTCTTAGCTTTCGCCGGGTCTATGCTCGCCGGCCATGCTGCGGCCGGAGCCGCGCTTCCTCCGTAGGTATAAGGCATGGATCATTGTCGGCAATGGTGGCAGGAGCACTGGCGGCGTTGGTGAACACGATGGAGCATGGAGGGCAGGTGGGAATGGTCTGCGCCGGATTTAACCGGCGGTTGGAGGAGAAGAATGAGTTCAATTTGGAGGAAGAGAAAATGCGCGAGCAGGGAGAGGTTTTTGAGGTGAAAATGACGCTGCAACTTGGGAGGAATCTGTCAAAGCTCACGGAGTTGGCTTCCTACGCCTTCCCTGCTTCTTGTGAAGATGATGAGATCAATGATTTTGCAGGGAAGCTCTTCTAAATCTGTCTGTGATGACAACACAACATCGATTTTCCCAGTTGCGGCATCAAACCCTTCTACCTCACCACAGCCCCATTCAGGCAATTCATCAAACATATTGACTCCGCTCTCATTCCCTACAAATAACAGCAGCACACTTGGCGCCGCCTCTCCGCCGGAACAGCTGCTCATCTCCCGCTAGCCGTTCTACCTCTACTTATTTGACATCATGTTCTGCCTCCTGACAAGCAACAACAGCCCTTTCAACATTCTATCTCAAACAACAATTGGTGTGTCAATAACGCATTGGTGTGAAAATAAAAAAAATGGTGTGTTAATATAGTTTGGTTATCAATAGTCATAATTGGTGTGCTTTTAACATTGCTTTTCATTTATCCGGTGAACAAATCATGGGTAAACATAAAGGAGTTTATGCAACTTGGGCGATCAATGATATTATGATATTTTGCAATCTATGTTTGAAAGAAATTGAATTTGGCAATAGACCAACAACACACTTTAGCAAGGATGGATGGACTAATTTGACAAATCATTTTCACACAAGCACGGGGAAGTCACATAATCGAACTCAATTGAAAAAAATGGGATCAGTTAACGAAAGAATGGAAGTTATGGAAAGAGCTAAAGCAGGGTGAGACAAGCTTGGGATGGGATCCAATTCGCAAAACTATTGTTGTTTAAGATAAGTGGTGGAAAGAACGATTGGAGGTGAATATATTTTTATTATCTTATTAATTTACATTTTATAGGAGTAATAATTGTTCTAATAAAAACAAATATATTCATGTTAGGTTGTGCTAAATGCAAAGAAGATTCGATACACTGGCATTTCGCCAGAATTAGAAAAGAAATTGGACATGATGTTCATCTAAGTAATTGCAATTGGAGATCTAGCATCGGCACCCAATTCACGAAGTTTAGCTCCCAAATCAATTGATGAACTTGATATGTCTAATGATGATGATGCGCAAGACGTGGAAGAATTACCAACTCCTTCACAAACAAACAAGAAGAGGAAGGATAATGAGAAAAAGAAGAGTGGCAGCAAAAAGGCAATGAGTTCCACCATGGATGAGATAGCTGAAACATCACGTATAATTGGTCGTTACACGATGAAGCATCCAAATATCTTATTTACAATCTTGGAAGCAATCGCAGAACTTGGAAATATTCAGCTATTATTGATGACTTTGATTTCTACGACTTTTCAACAATGTTTCGTATGGAGAAGCTACGCTATTAAAGGCGCACCGAGACGCAAAGAAGTCCTGGAGCCTAGGCACAAGGAGCAAGTGCATGCCTAACGCAAATGAGGCGCAAAAAAGTAAAAAGCCTATTAATTGGAAATAAATCCAATTAATTGATCATGAAGCATGGAGAAAAACATACTCAAATAAATAAGTGCTATTAAATAAGTTTTCCTACATGTTGAAAGCATACTCAAATCCTAGCTATGTGCTGATCTATTGGTGCATGCATATAGTATACATTATTAATGGTCCTAGACTGTATGTCTGTATTGAAATAATCCGAAGATTATGATGAATCCCATTGATGTTTTACTTTTTTATATAATAAAATGAAATGCCCCATGAATATAAAATTTATGAAATTTATTTGAGTTTGGGAGTAAAGAAGTTTTAAGGGAGAATGTATATAGCATTCTATAGCACTAAATATTTATAACAATTGGCGCACGAAAGAAATATATAATTTACAGACTAAAAATTTATAGTATACCGATCAACATTGGAATATTTCATTTTTGTGAAATAATAATTTATCAAAGGTTTTCTCTTTCCCTTATTTTGGTTTAATTTATTGTAGGGTTGATATTGTAGGGTAGATTTTGAACACTTTAAAGATATTGTTAGAAAAGACCATGTAAAGACCCATGTTTTAACTCATTTATGTATTTTCCTCCTTTTTGTTTTAGCCCCACATCTTGGATTTGGGATCCTTCTCTCTCTTCTCTCCCTATATATTTGTACTCATACTTGTATTTACATACTGAAGAAGGATATATAAGGTTGATTGGTTTTCCTACATTACTTGTGTACTTCTCTACATGGTATCAGAGCATCCAATCCTACCTACGGTTTTGAGCGGACACTTCTTTTTCTAACCGCCCAACTCCTGCAGTTAATCCCTTTCTATCCGCCTCTTCTGTCTAACTGCGTCTCCTTAGCGGTCATCCTTTTCTCTACCCGACTTCTCCTCTCCTCTCGTGGAACCCCCCCCCCCCCCAATTTTTCTCTCCCGCTCCGCTTTTATAGCTTTCCTCTCTCTCCCCTGGAACCACCCCTTCTCGCGCGGTCTTCCACTCCTAGGCGCGTCTCTCCCCTGCTGTAGTCGCTGCTATTCTGTTGTCGGTCTATCTTCTAGTTGCGGCAACCTCCTCTCTTCTAGTTGCAGCGACCTCCTCTCTTCTAGTCGCGGCGACCTCCTCTCCTCTAGTCGCGGCGACCTCCTCTCCTCTAGTCGCGGCGACCTCCTCTCCTCTAGTCGCGGCGACCTCCTCTCCTCTAGCCGCAACGACCTTCTTGTTGACCGGCCTCTCCGTTGCAGATCTTCTTGTCGCTGCGATTTCTACTGGCTTAACTGCGGCCTTCTCTTGCGTTGTTTCCTCTTCTAGCTGCTTCTCTTGTCGGGATTCTTTTCGTGTTGCGGCCTCTTCTCTTCTTGATCTGTGACTGGTTAGCCGCGCGGTCTGCCCCAGAGTTCCTCCTGTTCTCGTAGCGGTCTTCTGCTCTAGCCGCTTGCTCTCGCTGCCTGTTCTCGTTGCGGCCTGTCTCTTTGTCTGATCTAGATGCTTCTTCTTTGTCGCGCGGCCTGTTTGCTTGCTTTTGTCGCTGCTCTAGTCGTTGTGAATTCTCTATAGCCGATGTCCGCTTTGTATATCTACTAGAGACATCTCTCTGCGGCCTTCTCTAGTCGCAATCTGCTGTGCTAACCGTGGCGGCCTCCTGTCCGGCGATTTTCTCGTCTCTAGTCGCTGCGGATTCTCCGTAGCCGTTGGCCGCTACGATCTTCCCTGCTTCCTGCAGTCCGCTGCAAATTCTTATCTAGTTGTTGCGGCTTTCTATACGCTATGATCTTCTCCTCTGGTCGTTGGCCGCTGCCCGCTGCCCGCTGCTCGCTGGAGCTTCTCGCTCGGACTGTTCCCTATGTTCGTCGGGGTTCCTCTTGTCGGCCTCTTCTTCTTCCCGAGCGGGCTCTCTCTCTTTACCCGTTTACCCCTTATCTCTTAACCGCCTGGCATGGGTTCTTCTAGTGCGACCTCCATTACAGTTGGGGCGGCTGTCCCCATCCCAGAAGTCCGTGATGAATTGCGGATTACCACCATTTCCCTCACTGGGAAGAAGAACTTTGTGGAGTGGGTGCATTCAGTTCGCTGAGTCCTTCAGTCCAAAGGATTTCTTCATCATCTAACCCAGGATGTTCCTTCTGCCCCTACCGATGACTGGCTTCGTAACGATGGTCGTGCTCAAACATGGCTTCTCAACTCCCTTGATGGCGAACCATACCGCATGGTCATGTATCACGAGACGGCTAAGGCGATGTGGGATGAGCTCCATTCTCTTTACTCAGGCAAGAACAGTCTCTAGCACCTATATGACATCATTACTGATCTCCAGAGCCTTGACTCCGGCAGTGCTACTGATTTAACCTCCTTTGTTGCTCGTTCTAAGACATTGGTTAAAGTCTGGATCCAGCCTCAGCCCCCTACTACGAATCTTGTTGCCCAGCGCGCTCAAAAGGAAGCAGTCGGTATTGTCATGATGATGGCTCGTGTCCCGCCTCATCTTCAGAGTGTTCGTGCTCAGATCCTCTCGTCTGCTACTACTCCCTCATTCTCTGATGTGTGCTTCATGCTGCTAAAGGTTTCACCACCTCCTGGTACTATCGGGCATCCCTCCCCGGCTTTTCTCCAGCACTCTTCAGCGCCATTACTACCTCTCCCTCCCCCGGCTCGTGGAGGACGTTGAGGCTCTTGGGGGAGGGGTCGAGGAGGCCGGCCACGGTCTAAGTGTTCTTTTTGTGGTAAGGATGGTCATCTTGAGGCCACCTGCTACCGCAAACATGGTCTTCCTCCTCGTCCAACTGTTTCTGTTGTTGCCCTCCGTCCGTCAGCCACTTCATGCTGATCTTGATGAAGTCCGCCTCCAGCTCCAACAACTTCAAGGGTTGCTCCACAACTCGTTTGTCTTTGTTGTCTCTATCTCTACTGAAGGTATCGCTTGTCTCTCCACTAGTCCGAGCTGGATAATGGATTCAGGTGTTACCATATCACATCCCTGAAACCACCCCGATACTTGGATTCTCCGCAAACAAAGTTTATCATCATTGTCAATGGCAACACCGTTCCCGTCTCCGGCTCTGCCGGCACACCCCTCAATCCCTCTATTTCTCATCACTCGGCTCTCCATGTCCCGGGCTCTCTTTTTAATTTACTGTCTGTTAATCGCCTCACTGCAGATTTGGATTGTTCTATCACGTTCACCCCTTCTTCTTTTTTGATGCAGGATTGCAGAACGCAGAGTATCATTGGTAGAGGACGACTGCAAAACGGGCTCTACCTTCTCGATGTCTCTCCTACCATTCTCACCTCTGTCTCCTCAGTTAACTAGCATCGGCGTCTTGGGCATACTCCGCTTCCCGTTCTCCGGAAGGCACTTCCTGATGTTCCATTTAAAGTTTTTTTCTGTGATTCAAGTATTCTGGGGAAACAACATCGTTCCTCGTTTCCCCCTTATTGTACCCGGAGCTCTGCTCCTTTTATGTTAGTTCATTCTGATATTTGGGGCCACTATAAAATAGCAAGTGTATCTGATTATCGTTATTTCATTACTTTCACTGATAATTATTCACGGTTGACTTGGTTGTACCTACTTCGTGACCGCTCCGAACTTCCTCGTGTGTTCCGTGTTTTCATTCTTAAGACTCGCACTCAGTTTGTCGATACACTCAAAACGCTCCGAACAGATAATGCTCAAAAATACACTAGTCATGAATTCAATACTCTCTGCTCTGAATTTGGGATTATTCATCAGACTTCCTGTGCCTATACTACTCAATAAAACGGTGTGGCTGAGCGCAAAAATAGACATCTTCTTGATGTTGTTCGCTGTCTCATGATCCAAATGCATGTTCCCAAGGTGTACTGGAATTTTGCGGTTTCCATGGCATGTCATCTCATCAACCGTCTCTCTTCCTCCGTTCTCAACAATTCTACCCCATTCAATCTCCTTTTTCCCTCTACACTACCATTCCCTCTCACCACTCGCACATTTGGTTATACTTGCTATGTTCATCATCTCGGGCCCTCCACTGACAAGTTCAATCCTCGGGCGGACAAATATATGTTTGTTGGTTACTCTCGTACTCAAAAAGGGTACGTTTGTTACTCTCCCACTACTCGCAAGGTGACTGTTTTGATAAATGTTACCTTTCTAGAAGATCAATCGGTTTTTCTGCTTCATCACCAACTCCTCCATCGCCATCATTACCTCGACCTGTTGTTCCAATAACGCCTTCTCCCCCACCGCCACTTCCCACTGAAGTTCCTGTTCACCACCAACCTCCTCTTCCTCGTGTCTACACTCGTCGCCTCCCTCGTTCTGCCTCCCCAATGCAGCAAGCTTCCACCTCTGGCACTCTGCGCTACCAATCTTGTGACTTGCCGATCCGACGCAGGATTCCACCACCCATCCCATGGCGAATTACGTATCCTTACATTGCTTGTCCTCGGCGCTTCAGGACTTTGCCACTACATTATCCTCTATTTCTGTCCCTAATTCTGTGCAGAAGGCTCTCCAATATCCGGGCTGGCGGGCGGCCATGGACAAAGAAATGACTGCTCTCTGGGCAAATCACACGTGGGATTTGGTCCCTCTTCCTCCAGGACAGTACCATGTTGGTTGTAAATGGGTCTTTGTCATCAAGCATGCTCCTGATGGGACAATTGACCGTCTTAAAGCCCGACTGGTGGCTCGCGGCTTCACTCAACAACGGGGCCTTGACTATGAAGAAACCTTCTCTCCGGTAACGAAACTCAACACGGTTCGTGTCCTCTCTGTTGTTGTGCATCGTCAGTGGCCATTACATCAACTGGATATCAAAAATACCTTTTTAAATGGAGATCTTCAAAATATAGTTTACATGCAACAGCCTCCCGGGTTTGAGACCACGGGGGATTCCCAAGTTTGTCATCTTAAGAAGTCAATTTATGGTCTCAAACAATCCCCTCGGACATGGTTCGAAAAGTTCAGTAAGGCTGTTCGGGAGGTTGAATTTACTCGGAGCTCGGCAGACTTCTCTTTGTTTACTCGACATCGAACAACAGGAACGGTTCTTCTTCTGATGCATGTTGATGACATCCTAATCACTGGAGATGATTCAAAGGGAATACAAGTGGTCAAACAGCACCTTAGTTCCGTGTTTCAAACAAAAGATCTGGGGAACCTTTGATACTTCCTTGGCATTGAGATCGTAAGACGTCCTGATGGTCTTGTTCTATCTCAACGGAAGTAATGTCTCGACCTTCTCCAGGATGCTGGCTATTCTGGATGCAAGCCGGTTATCACTCTTATGGATGTCAATCACAAGTTGTCTGTGCATGCTTCTGATGCAGATCTTCTTCTTCCAAATCTAAAATACAATCGATGATTCATTGGGAAGTTGATTTACCTAAAGGTCACGAGACCGGACATATCCTTTGTTGTTGGGCTGGTCAGCCGGTTTATGCATTCTCCTCGGATGTCTCATCTTGAGGTCGTCGAACGCATCCTGAGATATCTAAAAACTGCTCCTGGTCAAGGGCTGGCATACAAAACCTCTTCTTCTACTCCAACATTGATTGCGTATTTTGATGCAGATTATGTTGGTTCCCTGGACGATCGACGTTCTACCAGCGAATTTTGTACCTACTTTGGAGGTCACCTTGTTACCTGGCCCAGTAAAAAACAAGTCGTGGTTGCTCGATCCTCGGCTGAAGCTGAATATCGGTCAATGACGTCTGTTATATCCGAGCTTACATGGCTTGAAAGTCTCTTAAGTGATATGGGAGTAAAACTTTCCTCATCGGTTACGTTACTCTGTGATAGTCAAGCTGCTATTCACATAGCTAAGAATCTGATATTTCAAGAAAGAACGAAACACATTGAAGTTGACTGCCATTTTGTTCGGGAAAAGGTTCAAATGAAGAAGCTGGAATTGAGACATGTTCCGGCTACTGACCAAGTGGCGGGCATCCTCACTAAGGCCTTATCAAGTGCTCTACTTTATCAGTTCTTGTCCAAGTTGGGTTCCTACGATTTATACGCTCCAGCTTGCAGGGGAGTGTTAGAACAGACCATGTAAAGGCCCATGTTTTGACCCATTTATGTATTTTCCTCCGTTTTGTTTGTCACGGATCTTGGATTTGGGATCCTTCTCTCTCTTCTCTCCCTATATATTTGTACTCAAACTTGTATTTACATACTGA
Source organism: Platanthera zijinensis (assembly GCA_039513925.1). NCBI lineage: Eukaryota > Viridiplantae > Streptophyta > Magnoliopsida > Asparagales > Orchidaceae > Platanthera > Platanthera zijinensis. The sequence continues at coordinate 209,555,757 of CM077082.1, read as the reverse complement.
AGAAGGATATACAAGGTTGACTGATTTTCCTGCATTACTCGTGTACTTCTCTACAGATATAATCATACAGAAAATATCTACAACAGAGGGGAGGGTGATTAAACAGAGTGTTGGTACTATAAAGAACCTAAATGTTACCTTTCGATAATTCCAGGGACTATATTATAGGAAAAAATACATATGCATGCTCATGTTACTGAATTTCAAACAACAGAGGGAGATGTGAATAGACAAAATAAATAACAGAGGGGAGATGTGATTAAACAAAATAAATTTGTTAAGAGTAAGAACCGACGACGAGAGCTATTCTCCGGCGAAAGCTTTTCTCCAGCGAGTATAGAAAGCAGGAGGAGCGACGACGAGAACTTTCGAGCGGACAGCAGGATGAAGACGAGAACTATCAAGCGGTAAGAGGGAAAAATGAATCGTCTAGCTTGATTAATAGAGTAAACGGAACAGACTTAAACCGAACCGGTTTTTAAGTCTTAAACCGGCATTTTGGCTGAGCCGCACCTAAGCAGTGCCTGGGGAACACGCAAAGCGCGCATGAGCCGCGCCTGAGTCACCTCGCATGCCTTGACCTAGCTAAGGCGGGGATGTCTGCACCTTGTGCGTCTAGCGCCTTAGGCACGCCTTTCATAACGTAGGGAAGAAGGCCAGCAGAAACTTTAATGAGCATTCCAAAGCATTTAAGAGTTAAATGGTTGATGACACGATATAGTAATAATTCACAATAATCTATTTTTTATTTTATGTTTGTTGAAATTTATGTCTGTTGAACTTTATGTTTGCTATATGGGATGTATGTTAGACTCTAATATGAGCAATTTGTGATGTATGTATGTGGAACTATTATTTATGCAGTTGTTGCAATTTTATCTATTTTTGTTGAAGCATCTATGTTACTTACGAAATCGTACGCAATATTATTCACAGTTAGATAATTTATGTTATATATGCATGTTGCAATTTTACAATGTCATCATCAAATCATACTAATAGCACTAGTGAGAACAATCGGCAGAGAGTAGATGACTGGATACTTCTCCGAAGGCAGCGTACCCGTACCGGACACGTATCTGGTACCAGTACGTATCCAATACTCGGCGGATACACCAATGTGGACACACATGGACTTAGCACATCCTTCTGCATATTGTGATAGAAGTCTGTTTTCTAGAGTGAACAAAAGTTGGCTCTATGCTAGGAAGTGTTGGCACGTTCAATTAAGTTGTGTATCTGTACCGAGTATGTTTCTGGTACTGGTACATTTCTGTTACAAGTACGCGTATTGAACGTGTTGATACGACACAAATCATTAACAAAATAGCTAACTTGGCTCTAGACTAACCGGAGATTGAAGATGTTGATCTCTGTTATGGGTCCAAATATTACGGAACTACACGACGACGAGCCACCATGACAAGTCTACACGCGTCGGGCACGTATATCGCAAGGGCCCACCGAGACCGCGGAGAATATTTAATAATTATTAGACTCATTAGTCCCATATCATGTATTTTTGATCGTTTGTTGTTTCCTCTTTATATATATATCTACCGTGGACCTCTATGTGGAGTACCAAATTATTCCACTACCTGATTACATGGTATCAGAGGGATTTTAGGGTTTCCTCGCTCGCTCCTCGCTCGTCTCGCAACCCACCGATTCCGCTCCATACCGCTCTGTGTCGTCACCCTCGTTGACTACTCGCCCGCCTGCGACACCGCCTCTGCGCGCCTCTGGGCGCATCCCCCGACCGGGATGGAGGCGTGCCTCAGGACGATGCCACCTGCCGTCGACTTCTGAAGCTCCGGGCCTGTCGTTGATGAAGATCTTTGTCGTCGGTTTCTCCCTCATGATCTCTGACAGCTTTTACCGTATGATCTCTGTCGTGGGCTTCTCTTGTTGATCCCTGCCCGCATGATCTCTGTCGTCGGCTTCTCCTGCTGCCGACCTTGATGTTGCGGGTTCTTCTATGGATCTGGATCCTCTCCATTTCAAATGAAATGGAAGGGATCCATTTCATATTTAATGGACAAGATCAGTCCAAAAAAGATATAGTGAACAAGGTTTTTTTGAATAAAAAATATATATAATGATGGGAAAAACAGAACCCGTCGGATCAAAAAGTAGAAGATCGTGTACGTGAAATGGATCCCCTCAATTTCGTTTGAAATGGAGAGGATCCTGATATTTCTTCTATGCCCCTGATCCTTGTTGTCGTCCAGCATCTCGTCTTCCTTCACCGTTGATCTAGGTCATGGGTTCCTCAGTTACGAGCACCATATAGACGACCGTTCCCTCAGGGGATTCTACCAATACATTTCCTCCTAATGCGAGGCTTGCTACTACTATCCTTACCTCCTCCAACTTTCAATTATGGAAAAAGGGGTTACTATGTCCCTGTCAGGTATCCGACGTACGCACCACCTTACCCATCTCCCAACTCATGTTGTGGGAAGTACAGAATATGAAGATTGGTATAGTGATGATTGCCGCATCTTTGCTCTTCTCCTGAGCTCCATGAATCCATCCGTTCAGCAAATGTGCAAGAATTGTGACAGCACTAAGGAACTATGGGATACTCTGCATATGATGTTCTCTCAGGCAAACAATCTCTCCCGTCTTGGTGAACTCTTCCCCAAGATGGCTGAGCTGAGACAAGGGGCGCGCCCCGTCACCGAGTACTCTCCACAAATACATTATATCATCGGATGTTGTCTTCCTGGAATCGGACTCTTACCTTTCTAGTGGATCACCATGTCCTGACCCATCTCTTGATGTCATCTTGGTTCCTCATCCTACACCTACAATCCTCTCTCAGACCGACCTTCTGTGTCCCCTTTGGGGGCAAGTTTACTCTCGTCGCTCTTCTGACAGAACATTAGTACCACCACCTCAGCCTACCTCTCCCGTCGATGATACGACGACTGTTCCTACGGAAGCACCTGCTAGCGTGCCTGCTGCTCTCTTGCCAGTTAGCCCAGATCTCCCTATTGCTGTCCGAAAAGGAAGTCGGACTTGTCGGGATAAACCTCTATATGTTAGTTCTTGCCAGGGATTGTCAGCCTCTAATACTACCCTGCACTCCACTCTGGATCAATACCGCCTCCCCTCTACTGTTGCGGAAGCCAAAGTTCATCCTGGATGGTTGACTGCTATGCACGATGAATTGACAGCTCTTCAACTTAACAACACATGATACTTGGTCTCCTTACATACTGGCAAGCGGGCTATTGGATGCAAATGGATCTATTCTATCAAAGTCAATGCGGATGGTTCCCTCTATCGCTTGAAAGCCCGCTTGGTTGTCAAAGGTTACGCTCAGACTTATGGCGTGGATTATGATGAAACCTTTACCCCCGTTGCTAAGATGTCCTTTATCCGCCTCCTGCTCTCTCTTGGAGCCTCTCACTAGTGGCCCTTGTACCAGTTGGACATCAAGAACGCATTTCTTCATGGGTCCTCAGATGAGGTGTATATGGAACAACCACCTGACTTCGTTGTTGAGAGGGAGCGTAACAAGGTGTGTCATCTCCGGAAGTCGTTATATGGATAAAAGCAATCCCCTCGAGCATGGTTTGCTCGTTTCCGATCTGTGGTCACTCAATTCGGGCTTACCAAGAGTACAAAAGACTCGTCTCTCTTTTATCAGAACTCTTCGGCTGGTACTGCTCTTCTAGTGGTTTATGTCGATGATATTGTCATCACAGGCAGCAATTCTGAAGGGATAACAAATCTCAAGGCATTCTTACACTCCAACTTCCAGACAAAAGATTTGGGCTCATTACGGTACTTCCTAGGGATTGAAGTTGCTAATTGTACAACCCCGTATTCGCCGAGTAGGGCCCTCCCGGCAGGCGCGGAACCAACTGTAGGTTTTTAAGCTTTTGAGAGATCTTACACTCTTGGTGGCCAATTTTGGCTTAACCTTGGAAATATAAGGAAATATTTATCTCCCCAGGGCCCCCTTGAAGAGTCACGCAGACCCTCTCGTCCGGCAGGCCCTCTCGTCAGGCAGGCCCTCTCGTCAGGCAGGCCCTCTCGTCAGGCAGGCCCTCTCGTCCGGCAGGCCCTCTCGTCCGGCAGGCCCTCTCGTCCGGCAGGCCCTCTCGTCCGGCAGGCCCTCTCGTCCGGCAGGCCCTCTCGTCCGGCAGGCCCTCTCGTCCGGCAGGCCCTCTCGTCCGGCAGGCCCTCTCGTCCGGCAGGCCCTCTCGTCCGGCAGGCCCTCTCGTCCGGCAGGCCCTCTCGTCAGGCAGGCCCTCTTGTCAGGCAGGCCCTCTCGTCCGGCAGGCCCTCTCGTCAGGCAGGCCCTCTCGTCCGGCAGGCCCTCTCGTCAGGCAGGCCCTATCGTCAGGCAGGCCCTCTCGTCAGGAAGGCCCTCTCGTCAGGAAGGCCCTCTCGTCCGGCAGGCCCTCTCGTCCGGCAGGCCCTCTCGTCCGGCAGGCCCTCTCGTCAGGCAGGCCCTCTCGTCAGGCAGGCCCTCTCGTCAGGCAGGCCCTCTCGTCCGGCAGGCCCTCTCGTCCGGCAGGCCCTCTCATCAGGCAGGCCCTCTCGTCAGGCAGGCCCTCTCGTCAGGCAGGCCCTCTCGTCAGGCAGGCCCTCTCGTCAGGCAGGCCCTCTCGTCAGGCAGGCCCTCTCGTCAGGCAGGCCCTCTCGTCAGGCAGACCGCAGACTGTCTCGTCTCGCAAGCCGCCTGTTCGCCCAGGCCGCCCCTCGCTTCTCGCCTAACCGCCAGCTCGCCCGACCTGTTTTTACTGTTGTGCCCTCGAGGGGGGATTACCTCTTTACCCCCCGATGTGGAGTTTTCCTATTGGCTTAAGGCTTATTTGCCTTAGGGGCATTTTGGTCATTTTGACCCCAAAACTTGGAAAAACTATAAATAGACCCCCTTGGGTGCCTTTGGAGAGGATGAGTTTTCCTTACCTCCTCCTCCCTTAGCTTCTTCTTAGTATAGTAGAGAGAGCTCTCCAAGGCGCCCAGCCTAGCCCTTTGGTGAGGGAGGGGAAGGGTTCCTGTGACCTTCCGGGTGTGTGGTGGGACCTCTGCGCTAGAGCCGAGGGTCTGTTCGTAGTTTCCTAAGTCTTCATCCCGTGACGTTCCCCCGAATGTAGTAGGTGTGAGGTCACCCCTCTTTTGGGACCCCGAACTCCACGAGAGACCAGTTTTTGGTTTCAACATTTTGGTGCGGTGAGCGTGGAGAGTGACCAGCACAGAAGATCTCGGGAGAGTGTCATGGCTGGAGATCAGGGAAGTAGTGATGACCTCGGCGGTCTCCCCAACACAGGACCCTTCGTAGGAAGGGAAGAGTTCATGGCTTCCATCTCTGGCATCATGGAGATGTTGCGAAGCATTGCCCCTCGGGCTGGTAGCTCAGCCCCCACCCCCCAGGGACCGGCTCCCGGGGACCTCAGTGAGCTGCCTCCCAGGGATCTAAGCGAGATCACCCCAGCAGGGGGAGAGGGAAGTGCCCCAGGGAGGCGACCTGGGAAGGAGAGGATGGGAGAGGGGGTCGAGCGAGACCTCCCCGTCCGGGAGTTGTTCCCCAGCCCGTCGAGTGCTCGCCCTTTAGGAGGTCAGGTCGCGCCAGTAGAAACCGCAAGACCACCCCTTAGGGGGTCACCCTTCGGCGAGCTGATCATCTCAGCTCCCGTTCCCGAGGGGTTCAGGGAACTTGACAAGGTATACTATACCGGGAAGGATGACCCCATCCAGCACCTGCAGTGGTTTGAAGATGCTGTCTCCATCATGCCAATGACGGATGCCTTCAAGTGCCGTCTATTTGCGATCACCTTGAAAGAGAAGGCGAGGGACTGGTTCCATCAACTCCCCCCAAGGTCCATCTTCGGGTTCGAAGACTTGAGTCGGAGCTTTCAGCTTCGCTTCTCCACCTCCAAGAAGAGGAAGAAAGGTCCTGAGTCCCTCTTCCTGATAAAGCAAAGGGCCGAGGAGTCGCTGGCTCACTACGTTGACAGGCTCCAGGAGGAGGTCCTTGATATCCAAGAGGTGCCAGGGTATGCCCTCCAAATGGCGTTCACGGTGGGGTTGCGCGAAGGGTTCTTCAAGATGAGCTTGACTCGGAAGACCCCCCCTTTCCTTCGAGGAGCTGATGGAAAGGGCAGCAGAGGAGATAGCCATGGAGGCAGCCAACCCGGCCTTCGTGAAGAAGTTGGCAAAGTTGACAGAGGTGGAGTCAAAAGAGCAAGGTGGCCCAAGGCACCAGGAAGGAAGGCGGAGAGAAGAGAAGAGAGCCCAGGGGTTCCAGAGACAGGAGGGTCTGGAGCCAGGCTGGAGGCAGCAGGGAGGACCTGCCCAAGGTCCAGGAAGAGCTCTCATCCAGGGGGGAAAACTTCCACGGGGGCCAAGGGAGGTTCAACTTCCAGAGGCAAGCACCGAGGCAGCTCCTACCCCCACCACAGCAAGCCTTGGCAATAGGTGAAGGAAGAAGAGGCAACAGGAGAGATCGCCGGACCCGCCGAAGGGGGGGAGGAGGAGCGTTGTTGTACTGTGACTTCCACCAAACGGAGGGTCACGCCACGGCTACCTGCCTTGAGTTCCTGGAGGTGAGGGGAGCGGAAGCTCCAGCCCAGCAACAGCCACCAGAGCAGGTTGAAGCTCTGCCCCAAGGCGGAGGAGATGGAGAAGATCAGGGAGAGCCTGAGCAGGATGGAGGTGTCCAGTGGGATGGAATCCGAAGATGACCACCATGCCAAGACCCCCTGAAGAAGCTTCGCCTCGACGGAGTCATGTACCTTTTCCTTATGTTGTAATGAGTCCAACTCCCGACCTGCTGAGTCGGGGGGGTCATGTAACCCATCTTTTTTCCCTCTTTGGAGGATGTTGGATTTGGTAAGGTTTGGTTGAGATGCTTAGTCCCCCCCACACCAAGAGAACCTCCCCTTGTCAGGCCCTTGCTGGCTGGATGGGTTGAGGATACCTTGAGGAACCATAGTTCCTTTGATCCGATGACGGTCCCGCTGCAAGGCTCCCTCTAGCTGGCAGGTCCGGTGGTACCTCTCGTGGTAGCCTAGTCCCTTTGCTCTGATAATGGTCCCGCTGCCAGGCTCCCTCTAGCTTGCAGATCCGGTGGTACTTCTCGTGGTAGCCTAGTTCCTTTGCTCTGATGACGGTCCCGCTGCCAGGCTCCCTCTAACTGGCAGGCCCGGTGGTACCTCTCGTGGTAGCTTAGTTCCTTTGCTCTGATGACGGTACCGCTGCCAGGCTCCCTCTAGCTGGCAGGTCCGGTGGTACCTCTCGTGGTAGCCTAGTTCCTTTGCTCCGATGACGGTCCCGCTGCCAGGCTCCCTCTAGCTGGCAGGTCTGGTGGTACCTCTCGTGGTAGCCTAGTCCCTTTGCTCCGATGATGGTCCCGCTGTCAGGCTCCCTCTAACTGGCAGGTCCGGTGGTACCTCTCGTGGTAGCCTAATTCATTTGCTCCGATGACGGTCCCGCTGTCAGGCTCCCTCTAGCTGGCAGGTCCGGTGGTACCTCTCGTGGTAGCCTAGTTCCTTTGCTCCGATGACGGTCCCGCTGCCAGGCTCCCTCTAGCTGGCAGGTCCGGTGGTACCTCTCGTGGTAGCCTAGTCCCTTTGCTCCGATGACGGTCCCGCTGCCAGGCTCCCTCTAGCTGGCAGGTCCGGTGGTACCTCTCGTGGTAGCCTAGTTCCTTTGCTCCGATGACGGTCCCGCTGCCAGGCTCCCTCTAGCTGGCAGGTCCGGTGGTACCTCTCGTGGTAGCCTAGTTCCTTTGCTCCGATGATGGTCCCGCTTCCAGACTCCCTCTAGCTGGCAGGGCCGGTGGTACCTCTCGTGGTAGCCTAGTCCCTTTGCTCCGATGACGGTCCCGCTGCCAGGCTCCCTCTAGCTGGCAGGCCCGGTGGTACCTCTCGTGGTAGCCTAGTCCCTTTGCTCCGATGACGGTCCCGCTGTCAGGCTCCCTCTAGCTGGCAGGCCCGGTGGTACCTCTCGTGGTAGCCTAGTCCCTTTGCTCCGATGACGGTCCCGCTGTCAGGCTCCCTCTAGCTGGCAGGTCCGGTGATACCTCTCGTGGTAGCCTAGTTCCTTTGCTCCGATGACGGTCCCGCTGCCAGGCTCCCTCTAGCTGGCAGGTCCGGTGGTACCTCTCGTGGTAGCCTAGTTCCTTTGCTCCGATGACGGTCCCGCTGCCAGGCTCCCTCTAGCTGGCAGGTTCGGTGGTACCTCTCGTGGTAGCCTAGTTCCTTTGCTCCGATGACGGTCCCGCTGCCAGGCTCCCTCTAGCTGGCAGATCCGGTGGTACCTCTCGTGGTAGCCTAGTTCCTTTGCTCCGATGACGGTCCCGCTGTCAGGCTCCCTCTAGCTGGCAGGTCCGGTGGTACCTCTCGTGGTAGCCTAGTTTCGTTGCTCCGATGATGGTCCCGCTGCCAGGCTCCCTCTAGCTGGCAGGTCCGGTGGTACCTCTCGTGGTAGCCTAGTTCCTTTGCTCCGATGACGGTCCCGCTGCCAGGCTCCCTCTAGCTGGCAGGTCCGGTGGTATCTCTCGTGGTAGCCTAGTCCCTTTGCTCCGATGACGGTCCCGCTGCCAGGCTCCCTCTAGCTGGCAGGTTCGGTGGTACCTCTCGTGGTAGCCTAGTTCCTTTGCTCCGATGACGGTCTCGCTGTCAGGCTCCCTCTAGCTGATAGGTCCGGTGGTACCTCTCGTGGTAGCCTAGTCCCTTTGCTCCGATGACGGTCCCGCTGTCAGGCTCCCTCTAGCTGGCAGGTCCGGTGGTACCTCTCGTAGTAGCCTAGTTCCTTTGCACCGATGACGGTCCCGCTGCCAGGCTCCCTCTAGCTGGCAGGTCCGGTGGTACCTCTCGTGGTAGCCTAGTCCCTTTGCTCCGATGACGGTCCCGCTGCCAGGCTCCCTCTAGCTGGCAGGTTCGGTGGTACCTCTCGTGGTAGCCTAGTCCCTTTGCTCTGATGATGGTCCCGCTGTCAGGCTCCCTCTAGCTGGCAGGTCCGGCGGTACCTCTCGTGGTAGCCTAGTTCCTTTGCTCCGATGACGGTCCCGCTGCCAGGCTCCCTCTAGCTGGCAGCTCCGGTGGTACCTCTCGTGGTAGCCTAGTTCCTTTGCTCCGATGACGGTCCCGCTGCCAGGCTCCCTCTAGTTGGCAGGTCCGGTGGTACCTCTCGTAGTAGCCTAGTTTCGTTGCTCCGATGACGGTCCCGCTGTCAGGCTCCCTCTAGCTGGCAGGTCTGGTGGTACCTCTCGTGGTAGCCTAGTTCCTTTGCTCCGATGATGGTCCCGCTGTCAGGCTCCCTCTAGCTGGCAGGTCCGGTGGTACCTCTCGTGGTAGCCTAGTCCCTTTACTCCGATGACGGTCCCGCTGCCAGGCTCCCTCTAGCTGGCAGGTCCGGTGGTACCTCTCGTGGTAGCCTAGTTCCTTTGCTCCGATGACGGTCCCGCTGTCAGGCTCCCTCTAGCTGGCAGGTCCGGTGGTACCTCTCGTGGTAGCCTAGTTCCTTTGCTCCGATGACGTTCCCGCTGCCAGGCTCCCTCTAGCTGGCAGGTCCGGTGATACCTCTCGTGGTAGCCTAGTTCCTTTGCTCCGATGACGGTCCCGCTGTCAGGCTCCCTCTAACTGGCAGGTCCGGTGGTACCTCTCGTGGTAGCCTAGTTCCTTTGCTCCGATGACGGTCCCGCTGCCAGGCTCCCTCTAGCTGGCAGGTCCGGTGGTACCTCTCGTGGTAGCCTAGTTCCTATGCTCCGATGACGGTCCCGCTGCCAGGCTCCCTCTAGCTGGCGGGTCCGGTGGTACCTCTCGCGGTAGCCTAGTTTCTTTGCTCCGGTGATGGTCCCGCTGCCAGGGTCCCTCTAGCTGGCGGGTCCGGTGGTACCTCTCATGGTAGCCTAGTCCCTTTGCTCCGATGACGGTCCCGCTGCCAGGCTCCCTCTAGCTGGCAGGTCCGGTGGTACCTCTCGTGGTAGCCTAGTTCCTTTTCTCCGATGATGGTCCCGCTGTCAGGCTCCCACTAGCTGACAAGTCCGGTGGTACCTCTCGTGGTAGCCCAGTTATTTTCCCCAAGGTGGTCTCGTCACTCAGGCTCTCATTAGCTGGCCTTGCAGGTTGACCCCGTGAGGAGGCCAAGTGATTTTCACCCCCAAGAATACCACTCAGCGAATACGTTGGGTTGGATGTTCTTTCCGAGCTTGTGCCAAGCTCAAAAAGAGCGGGATTATGTACAATCTCGTATTCGCCGAGTAGGGCCCTCCCGGCAGGCGCGGAACCAACTGTAGGTTTTTAAGCTTTTGAGAGAACTTACACTCTTGGTGGCCAATTTTGGCTTAACCTTGGAAATATGAGGAAATATTTGTCTCCCAGGGCCCCCTTGAAGAGTCACGCAGACCCTCTCGTCAGGCAGGCCCTCTCGTCCGACAGGCCCTCTCGTCCGGCAGGCCCTCTCGTCCGGCAGGCCCTCTCGTCCTGCAGGCCCTCTCGTCAGGCAGGCCCTCTCGTCCGGCAGGCCCTCTCGTCAGGCAGGCCCTCTCGTCCGGCAGGCCCTCTCGTCCGGCAGGCCCTCTCGTCCGGCAGGCCCTCTCGTCCGGCAGGCCCTCTCGTCCGGCAGGCCCTCTCGTCCGGCAGGCCCTCTCGTCCGGCAGGCCCTCTCGTCCGGCAGGCCCTCTCGTCCGGCAGGCCCTCTCGTCCGGCAGGCCCTCTCGTCAGGCAGGCCCTCTCGTCAGGCAGGCCCTCTCGTCAGGCAGGCCCTCTCGTCCGGCAGGCCCTCTCGTCAGGCAGGCCCTCTCGTCAGGCAGGCCCTCTCGTCAGGCAGGCCCTCTCGTCAGGCAGGCCCTCTCGTCCGGCAGGCCCTCTCGTCCGGCAGGCCCTCTCGTCCGGCAGGCCCTCTCGTCCGGCAGGCCCTCTCGTCAGGCAGGCCCTCTCGTCAGACAGGCCCTCTCGTCAGACAGGCCCTCTCGTCAGGCAGGCCCTCTCGTCAGGCAGGCCCTCTCGTCCGACAGGCCCTCTCGTCAGGCAGGCCCTCTCGTCAGGCAGGCCCTCTCGTCAGGCAGGCCCTCTCGTCAGGCAGGCCCTCTCGTCAGGCAGGCCCTCTCGTCAGGCAGACCCTCTCGTCCGGCAGACCCTCTCGTCAGGCAGACCCTCTCGTCAGGCAGACCCTCTCGTCCGGCAGGCCCTCTCGTCAAGCAGGCCCTCTCGTCAGGCAGGCCCTCTCGTCAGGCAGGCCCTCTCGTCAGGCAGGCCCTCTCGTCAGGCAGGCCCTCTCGTCAGGCAGACCGCAGACTGTCTCGTCTCGCAAGCCGCCTGTTCGCCCAGGCCGCCCCTCGCTTCTCGCCCAACCGCCAGCTCGCCCGACCTGTTTTTATCGTTGTGCCCTCGAGGGGGGATTACCTCTTTATCCCCCGATGTGGAGTTTTCCTATTGGCTTGAGGCTTATTTGCCTTAGGGGCATTTTGGTCATTTTGACCCCAAGACTTGGAAAAACTATAAATAGACCCCCTTGGGTGCCTTTGGAGAGGATGAGTTTTCCTTACCTCCTCCTCCCTTAGATTCTTCTTGGTAGAGTAGAGAGAGCTCTCCAAGGCGCCCAGCCTAGCCCTTTGGTGAGGGAGGGGAAGGGTTCCTGTGACCTTCCGGGTGTGTGGTGGGACCTCCGCGCTAGAGCCGAGGGTCTGTTCGTAGTTTCCTAAGTCTTCATCCCGTGACGTTCCCCCGAGTGTAGTAGGTGTGAGGTCACCCCTCTTTTGGGACCCCGAACTCCACGAGAGACCAGTTTTTGGTTTCAACACTAATTATGATGATTCTCTCTTTATTTGTCAACGCAAATATGCTCTCGAACTTCTATCCGGCCTTGGAATGTCTAACTGTGGCCCGATGGATTCTCCACTTGAACCAGGGGAAAAAGGTCTTCATGTCAAAAGCAAACCACTTGATTGACCAGAGAAGTATCGTAGAATAGTTGGCAAACTGAACTACCTTACCATAACTCGTCCCAACATTGCTTGTGTTGTAAGTAAGGTCAGTCAATTCATGGTTGCTCCAACTATCTCTCAATGGGAATCTGTTCTCCGGATCGTCAGATACATAAAGTAAGATCTTGGTCTCGGGATATCATACAAGAATCGAGGCCATTCTAATATAGAGGCATACTGTGACTCTGACTGGGCAAGCTGTTTAACCACCCGAAAGTCAACCCCAGGATTTACTATCTTTATGAGTGGAAATCTCGTCTCCTAGAAGAGAGAAACAAACCACGGTTGTTAGATCCAGTGCTGAGGCGGAATATCGGGATATGTCCCACTATGTTGCTGAAATCATGTGGGTTAGACAGATTCTTATGAAATCGAATACCCTGTTCAAGATCCTACTCCTCTATGGTGTGATAATCAGGCTGCGATACAGATAGCTACTAATCCAGTGTTTCATGAACGCACGAAACGCATAGAGGTCGACTGCCATTTTGTAAGGGAGAAGTATGAAGAAGACCTTATTTCTCTAAGTCACGTGAAGACAGGAGATCAGGTTGCAGATATTCTTACCAAAGGAGTTACAGGGGTCAGAATGAACTTTATACGTAACAAGTTAGGTCTGAGAAGTTCACACTACCCAACTTGCGGGGGAGTGTTAGACTCATTAGTCTCATATCATGTATTTTTGATCGTTTTTTGTTTCCTCTTTATATATATATCCACTGTGGACCTCAATGTGAAGTACCAAATTATTCCAATACCTGATTACAATAATAAATAGGTTGTTATGTTTGTTGACGTATTTTTAGTATTTCCAGTATTTCCTAATATAAGCATTTCCTAATTTCCAGTATTTCCTAATTTCAGTATTTCCTTTTATATTCACTATAAGAGGGACGACGGACCTTTTAATCTTTATCTTGGAATGTATGAAGGTTTCTAGGGTTGCACCATAATTTCGTCTCTTCTCGTCCTCCTTCATTCTCGCTCACCCCCATCGGCCCTTCCCCTTGTCAGATTCCTCCTGGAATTTTTCCGTGATCGTATCAATTGGTCTGAACTGCCGCACGGCCCGCTCTCGTTGTCGGTGCTCGAGTTGCCTAAGGAATTCAGAAATCTATCTCCCTGATCCGCTGACCCACACAGCACCCGATCCCCGCCGACCCGCGTCATCGCGACACAGCCCTGTTTTCGCGACACTGCACCTGATCCCGCGTCGTCATAGGAAAGATGAGCGGCACGATCGTTGTCGTCGTTCCGTACGACGCGCGGTTCACCCTTGGCGGGCATCCCGACCCCGATCCGCCTCCGGCATCACACCGCCAACGCTGATCCGCCACGTACTGCCCTCCAGCAAACGGATCGGCCCTCCAGCAACTGGATCGGCCCGCTCCACCTCCTCCAGCAGTCGGATCGGTCTCCGACGTCCTTTCCGCACTCGATCCGCCCCGATCTGCCACAAAGCCTCCTTCAATAACTGGCTGATCCAGTCGCGCCCCAACCCCGACGTTCCAGCCCTCCGGATCTTTCGCCGCCCAAGGCCTCTGTTCTGCATTGTTCTCTTCTCAGCGCCTGGCCCTTCTCCGCTCCAGGTATCGACGTCCTTCGTCCGTGCCGCAGGGCTTCTGTCAGTCGGATCTGCTTCCCCTTTCGTTTCTACTGCGGGAAGGCCGCCGCCCCGGGCCTCTGTTCCGTTGTGTCGACCGTTGTGTCGTCACGGACATCGTCGACATCACATCCAGCCTACATCCTGGACATCATGGCCGCCGCCCAATACGCCGCTCCCGGGCCGCTGTTTTTGCTGTCGCCGACCACCAACCCTCGGCTAGATTTCTCTGACCTAGCTGCACAAATCCTAGCCACATGCGCCTCCCTCCACGCCAAAGTCGATCGTCTTCTCGTGTACCATGGACGGGCTTCTGCAACCCCCCCCACCACCACTAAGTTCCCTGCCCTAAGCCGTCTCCACTACGACTGCCTCCTACACCATGTGAAATTTTTCCGGCCATGTCACCTCTCTCCACGGTCGCTAATGCACCACCTCTCTCTACGGTGGTCGTCGCTCCACCGCTTCCACCGGCCGCATCACCGCCTCTTCTGCCGCCCCGTCCGGTAAACTCGCTGCCCCCTCTACCGGCTCTTACTCCGCCGGCTCCAGTCTTGTCACCCCCTCCGATCATCTCACTGTCTCCTCTCCCGGCTCTCGCTCTGTCGGCCCCTGCCCTACCGCTTCCACCGGCCGCATCGTCGCCTCTTCTGTCGTCTTGTGCCTCGCTGCCCCCGACGGATCCGTTCCTGTTGTCGGTCGTCGCGTCTTTGACATCCTTGTGTCGGCTGCTCACCACCGCCCTACCGACCTTGCGGAAGCCATTACTTCCGTTGTTTGTCCTTCCGATGGCGTCGCCGCTACTCACAAACATCGCCGCCACTGCTACGTGCTACCTGGCCTTGTTCTGGCAGGAGGTCATGGTACCAGATGATCCGGCCACCCGCTTAGTACACGAGCTTAAGGGCAAGCTCGTTTTGAAGGAAAGATGGAGTGTTACGGGTCCAAATGTTACGGAACTACACGACGACGAGCCACCATGACAAGTCTACACGCGTCGGGCGCGTATATCGCAAGGGCCCACCGAGACTGCGGAGAATATTTAATAATAAATAGGTTGCTATGCTTGTTGACGTATTTTTAGTATTTCCTAATTTCAGTATTTCCTAATTTCAGTATTTCCTAATTTCCAATATTTCCTAATTTTAGTATTTCCTTTTATATTCGCTCCTCGCCACTATAAGAGGACCGACGGACCTTGTAATCTTTATCTTGGAATGTATGAAGGTTTCTAGGGTTGCTTCCTAATTTCATCTCTTCTCGTACTCCTTCATTCTCGCTCACCCTCGCCGGCCCTTCCCCTTGCCAGATTCCTCCTAGAATTTTTTTGTGATCGTATAAATCTCCAATAATTAAGAAGAAAAAAAAATACTGATGAGTAGACTTAAGTTTAATTTTATCTCTTTTGGTTAAATATATAAGATGTTAAATTTTGTAATATTTACGAATGCTTAATGTTTGAATACTCCATGTTATGTTGCATTGATTTTTGGACTTGTATTTCAAATTATGATTTATGTTTGATGTTTTGATGTTGTGAGAACTATTATTGCACTTATATATATATATATATTATTTGTTATAACGTATCATGTCGTACCCGTATACTTATTTTTTTTAAAAATCGTACTGTCGTACCAGGTACGTATCGTACCCGGTACTCGTACCCGTACTGGTGCTTCCTAGATCATAATAGAGACATTTGTAGTCAACGATATCTAACATCGGTTGAGTGTCACTTGCACAGGGCTAATCATCATCATCCAGAAGTAATCCTTGCATGACATTACACCAAACTGGAGCAAGGTGGGTTGGAGAACTTCTCAATAAACATCCTGTGAAATTTTTCAGTGTTTTCATGATGTCGAAGATTGTATTTGTTAATTTACTTCAATTACTTAAACAACACCATGAGCTACAAAAATCTAAGAGAACTGCTCCATGAGAAGTAATTGCAATTATATTGTATGGTTTAGCTCAAAACCAATCAATTAGAGCTGCAAGCGAACGATTCCAGCACTAAACGAAAATTATAAGCGGATATTTTTCAAAGGGTATAATTGTTATAAAGAAACTATCTTTGGATATTATAGCACTTACAGAAGAATATTTCAGATAGATTCCAAAACAAATACTAAATGACGCTCGATATATGCCTTACTTCAAAGATTATATCAGAGCGATTGATGAAACACATGAGGATGCACGAGTTTTGGCCGAATAACAAGTTTCATACATTGGCCGACAATGGTACAACACAGAATGTTAGGGCGGTTTGCGACTTTAATATGTACTTGTAATGGTTGGGTAGGAGGATTTAACTCATGATAATCATAGTTTTCAGCGTGCTCTTTGGACTCGAGTTACAATTTCTCGTATCCACCTCATGGTAATTTTTAATATTATAATTTTCATAACTTTGTTGTTCTCCTTACATTATACTCACTATAGTTATAAATTTTCCATGAACATATTATTTGATCGATGTTGGATATCCACTGCAGCGTGACTTTCTAAAACCATATTCAAATACACGGTATCATTTACCAGATTTTGCGAGGGGAAGTCGGCCTATACAGGGGAAAGCATGAAATATTCAATCAAGCTCATTCTTCATTGTGTAGCATCATAGAACGAGCATTTAATGTTTGGAAAAATAAGTGAGTTATACTTAGGGATATGGCACAATATAATTTAGCAAAACAATGTGACATTATGATAACAGCAATGACTTTGCACGATTATATTTGTAGACATTCATCCCGCTCGGACGTTAAATGCAGGACTTGTGATGAAAATGAGAATTTGATTTACCCCATTTACCCCAAGGCACATCAGATAAGAGCAGGTCAAAGTCAAACCATTAGTAATGTAAGATCAAATACAGATCATGTTAGAGGCGTCTAATTAGGAGTTGATGAAATGTTTGTGATGTGTGACTTCATTGTCGAACAACTATAACTTATATGTATGCACGTTTTCAAATTGTTCAAGTTGATGTACATATGTATTTCGAGCATCGAAGCAATGGAAAAAATATTTAGAAAAAAATTCTTGTAATTCCATAATTTTTAAAGCAATTCTTTTACATAAACATCGCACAGCTATTTTTCTAAACAATTCAAAAAAGTCACTGATATGAACAGTTCTGCAAATAGAGATCTTCCAAACAGACCTTTCATTTAAAACAGCCAAATTCCTACATCTCCATTTATAACCCTCCATTTACCACTACTTTTGTTCTACCGCTCTCCCAAACAAAGCATGGGGTACATACATGAAAAAGCAAATCTCACAATCAAATAAAAAAGTACAAATGTATAAATTGTTCAAATGCTAACATCTCCAAAATATAGTAGAAATTTGATTTAATGAGTAACTAGCATATGTCCTTGATGGGCTCTGCGAATACTATGAGTCTAATGGACACAGCTTGTACACTCCCAAAGATCTTTGCTTTGACTTTGACCAACTTTTGTTGAGCCATCGTGGGGTCAGCGAGATCTGAGTATACATCGCCAATATGAGATATCGTCGTGTTAGCTACATTTTTACTTAATTTTCCACCTACCTTAGAATTACTAAATTATCCATGCATGTTTCTCTCGCACAATGAACCTCATGTGAAACGATTTAATTGTATATCCCTACCTTAGAATTACTACTTTATTTAAAAAGAACTTCTCCCTGTAACAACAATGAAAAACCCTCACGCAATGAATCCTTCCAACAACAAACTCTTTCTCCCTGTTGACTTCTACTTCTACAAAATAGTGTGCATGAAGGAAATGTTACAAAGTGAATTATGGGTGCAACTGATGCTGATAATGAGGATGAGGATGAAGTTTCTCTTGGAGAGGAGTTGGCATGGAGATATTGAAAATATTATGGATGTTGATGTAGGGATGATAAAAAATTCCTGATCTATTCTGAATAGTATCAAGAGGTTAAAGAAAGCAGACATTGTCAAAAAAGGATAAGGAAGAACAACTTGGGTCTTTAAGTTCGTCGACATCAGAGGTTCATGATATATCTACAACCTAAGCTTTTAATGATTACAGGACCAAGAATGTTGAAACTCAAAAAGTGGATAAAAATAAGGAATGCTTTAGAAAAATTTATCAGTTAGCGTTATCATATTTGTTAGTTGTTATATTATGAGCTTTATTTTTTTTTTGTAGGAAACCATGAAAGGAAAATACTTGGTGCAATATATTCTTTCACAAAGGGGCATAATATAGGAGATACAACAAGACACCCAACACCGATAGGCGGTGTGAGACTAAACTCAATAATATAAATACTACTAACTCTAACACTCTCCCTCGAGCTGGAGGGGAAACCTACAGCTTGAACACAACATAAAAAGGAAGCTAAAGGAAGGTTGGCAACGTGGGGCAAAACAACAGCCACCGAGGCTCAACCGCATGTCACCGAGGATACTTCAACCGGGCAAAAGCCACACGACGTTGGTCCACAAACCGACCATGACCACGCTGGATGCACCCGGTGCTAAAACTAGGTCAACCACGAAAGGCCAAACAAATCCTACCTCAACTTGAAGAAAAAAAAGGCGGGGAGACACAAACAACAAACGAAATCAACCTAGGGGTCATGTGTGTGTCAGTCACGGTGTGACTAAAGCAGGAGTCGGGAAAGAGGCATCTGAGTCGCCGTTATCACAAACACTCTCCCTCACGTGAATCATGTGCATGAAGACATAGGCTACACCTGGAGGCCATATGACTAAGGCAAGAGTCGGGAAAGAGGCATCCAAGTCGCCGTTATCACAAACACTTCCCCTCACGTGGAATACGTGCATGAAGGCATACACTACGCCTGGAGGCCATGACGTACACTCCCCCTCACGTAGATCGCGTGCAAGAAGGCGGAAATCGCATAGAGACGCGGACAATCACAACAACAAACAACTTAAAAAAATACAGCAGCTACGGAAAAGCTAGACCGGAAAGAAGAAGAAGAGGCTCATGCGCAACAGCAGCAAGGCACGACCAGCAGATCTCGGCCGGAAGATAGGAGCAGCAATACCGGAAGAGAAGAGCGGCAGCAACATGGATCTACCAAGCCGAAAGAGGAGGCAGCAAGCCAGACGAGCGGGAGAAGGCACGGCCCTGCAGATCTAGCGCAGATGGAGGCGTCGGAGGAGGCGCGAGAACCAGCAGGAACAATGGAGGAGAAGCTCTTGCAAGGAGAGACGGGCAGCGGAAGCGTCGACGAGGTCGGCCAGATCTCAAACATCGTTAATCGCCGACGATATCGCGCAGAGAAAAAGAACGACGGAGCAGGAATTCGAAGGGAGAAGCGCAACAAGTTCTCACAGGAGAAGAAGGGGGAGAGAGAGGAAGCAGCAGCAGGAAGACGCCTGGACAATCGTCCTCGATGAGCAGCGGCTGGACGGGACCGTCGACGAAGGCAGCAAGTACTGTCGGAGCAGGCGGGGGAAGGAAAGCTCTCGTTGATGGAGTCACCAGGCGATCACGTCGACAGAAGCACGGAACGGAAGCGCTGGATTGCGGCTTGCGGCGGAGTCGAACCAAGAAGCAGATCGGGAAAATAATTAGGGCATATGGGATTTCACTGGAGAGGATTTCACGGGGATTCAGAGAGAGGAAGCAACGAAAAATTAGGTCGCCAACAATCGGACAACGAAATTTTAGGAGTCAATGCCTTCCTCTGATACCATGTACGAAACCACGAAAGTGAAATACTTGGTGCAATATATTCTTCCACAAAAGGGCATAATATAGAAGATACAACAAGACACCCAACACCGATAGGCGGTGTGAGACTAAACTCAATAATATAAATACTACTAACTCTAACACTCCCCCTCAAGCTGGAGGGGAAACCTACAGCTTGAACACAACATAAAAAGAAAGGTAAAAGAAGGTTGGCAACGTGGGGCAAAACAACAGCCACCAAGGCCCAACCGCATGTCACCGGGGATACTTCAACCGGGCAAAAGCCACACGACGTTGGTCCACAAACCGACCATGACCACGTTGGATGCACCCGGTGCTAAAACTAGGTCAACCACGAAAGACCAAACAAATCCTACCTCAACTTGAAGAAAAAAAAGGCAGGGAGACACAAACAACAAACGAAATCAACCTAGGGGTCATGTGTGTGTCAGTCACGGTGTGACTAAGGCAGGAGTCGGGAAAGAGACATCTGAGTCGCCGTTATCACAAACACTCTCCCTCACGTGAATCATGTGCATGAAGACATAGGCTACACCTGGAGGCCATATGACTAAGGCATGAGTCGGGAAAGAGGCATCCAAGTCGCCGTTATCACAAACACTTCCCCTCACGTGGAATACGTGCATGAAGGCATAGACTACGCCTAGAGGCCATGACGTACACTCCCCCTCACGTAGATCGCGTGCAAGAAGGCGGAAATCGCATAGAGACGCGGACAATCACAACAACAAACAACTTAAAAAAAATACAGCAGCTGCGGAAAAGCTAGACCGGAAAGAAGAAGAAGAGGCTCATGCGCAACAGCAGCAAGGCACGACCAGCAGATCTCGGCCGGAAGATAGGAGCAGCAATATCGGAAGATAAGAGCGACAGCAACATGGATCTACCAAGCCGAAAGAGGAGGCAGCAAGCAAGACGAACGGGAGGAGGCACGGCCCTGCAGATCTAGCGTAGATGGAGGCGCCGGTGGAGGCGCGGGAACCAGCAGGAACAATGGAGGAGAAGCTCTTGCAAGGAGAGACAGGCAGCGGAAGCGTCGACGAGGTCGGCCGGATCTCAAACATCGTCAATCGCCGACGATATCGCGCAGAGAAAAAGAACGACGGAGTAGGAATTCGAAGGGAGAAGCGCAACAAGTTCTCACAGGAGAAGAAGGGGGAGAGAGAGGAAGCAGCAGCAGGAAAACGCCTGGACAATCGTCCTCGATGAGCAGCGGCTGGACGAGACCGTCGACGAAGGCAGCAAGTACTGTCAGAGCAAGCGGGGGAAGGACAGCTCCCGTCGATGGAGTCACCAGGCGATCACGTCGACAGGAGCGGAAGCACGGAACGGAAGCGCTAGATTGCGGCTTGCGGCTTGCGGCGGAGTCGAACCAAGAAGCAGACCGGGAAAATAATTAGGGCATATGGGATTTCACTGGAGAGGATTTCACGGGGATTCAGAGAGAGGAAGCCACGAAAAATTAGGTCGCCAACAATCAGACAACGAAATTTTAGGAGTCAATGCCTTCCTCTGATACCATGTACGAAACCACGAAAGTGAAATACTTGGTGCAATATATTCTTTCACAAAAGGGCATAATATAGAAGATACAACAAGACACCCAACACCGATAGGCGGTGTGGGACTAAACTAAATAATATAAATACTACTAACTCTAACGTTATTAAATGTTATTGTTAATAATGTTTTGATTTATTAATTATTATGTTAGTACTTAAAAATGCTTTGACATGCAATACTTGGGACATTTAAAAGTTAAAAGTTATATCTGTGTGTGTCCCGATATTTCTCTTGCGCTTTAATATCCAACATTTCAAAGACAAACGACATAAGCCCGACAACCTCTATCTGCAACCATGTGTACATGTCTAAAAAGTTAGCAAATAAGTCACCCACAAACGAGACTTAAATGCTAGGGCCCTTTGAGGCCAAACAGGGGAACTACAGTCAGGAGGCCTCAAAAAAAATCATCAATTACGAAGGCTACCAACCACCTTGGCATGGCAAATTGGACTGCATGAAGCAAAAATAGATCATTACAGTTCTCTCTTATTACTCTCCATGCAAAAGGATAATCAAAAGAAAACAGAAGTAATTTCTACATAGAAGCATGACAAGAAGTTTTTACAGTGTAAATTATGAAGGTAAAGAGGGGATTGATATCAAAACTCAAAAGTAAGTCTTTTCCATTCTTTAAGTTGGTTAGCCACCAATATCAGGTTTGTTATAGCTAATCTTAGTGTATTATAGACTTAATAGTCCAAATTAATTGGGAAATTAAATTAGCAGAATGCATAATTAATTAAACCATGATATATCGTTCAATCGCCCCTCCTCTTTCTCTTCCTAACACTATTTCTACCTATTCTCTTACCCTAGAAAGCGGCAATGTGAAGCATGAACTCAGCAAGAGGCGGAAAAAAGGTAAAAGTGGCCGAAAGAAAGGGACAAATACAAGCAAAATTGAACAGAATTAAAGAAGATTTGGGATCCATCAAACAGAAAGAAAGAAGAATGGTACACAAAGGTTATTACTTTAGGTTGCTATTGTCATTAGAATGAGACTCTGTTTGGAAGATCAGCGCAAGTGGCTCGGGTGGAAAATCCGGTGAGCAATGAAATTATGGCATTTTACATGTCATCGGAACTCCAAAATGGAGATTATCCAAAAAAAATTCATTTTTCAGTTGAGGTCATCAAAAATACCACCAGAGCAAAAAAGGTGTACTACAGAGAGTCTAAAACTACTAAAAATTATTCTCTCTATTTTTGTTTGATAATAACAATCAATTTTAAGGTGTACTAAAGAGAGTCTAAATCTACTAAAAATTATTCTCTCTATCTTTGTTTGATAATAATAATCAATTTTAACCTAAACAACACCAAGCTGCTCCCCATTAAGAATAATTTAGCTTGGTTGCAATGGTCCACAATCCACATACTCTTCTGCACACTGCTAAACCAACCTATGCATTTCAAGAATCAAGACAATCAAAACAACCTCGAGTACAGAATACCCATCAAGCCCCTTCCATCTAGGTCTAAGAGCGGGTACCATAGGTATCATTCTCCAACTTTAGATCATCTCAAAAAAGTTTGAATGGTCATCCTTCCGGTTCCCGGTCTTTTTCAGAGGGTTGAATGGCCTTCTAAAATCATGGAAACTCTCGTTACTTCAGAGGGTTGAATGGCCTTCCAAAACCTATACTTGTTATGACTAAGGCTCTGTTTGGTACTGTGTTTTTGCTCTGGTGAGTTTGGACAAAAATGCCACCATCATAGACTATATGTTTGACATGACAACGGTTATGACTGCCACTAAGAAAAGAAAATTAGTTTTGAACCGGATGAAGTTTCTTAGGTGGGATTGGTCGTTCATGAAATCGCCGCAGTTGTGCCAAAAGGAGCCTAAGAGTGTACAAAATGGTTTTGATCAGAGGAAACCTTTTACCAACTGATTTCTCAAAATGTCTCAATTAGAGACCATCTTCACAACACACTTGCAAATGATAAGTATGTAAACTGCAATTAAGAAACAAAACATACAGCAAATTGCCCCACAACACTGGCATTTAGAAGAAATAAAAAGGAAGATCTTGCTCACCTGGTGATCTGAAATCTTCACTGGTACCAAAAAGAAGTCATTATCCACCTCTCTGACATCCTTAGTCCCAACCACCACATCCTTCTTCATCTTTGATACCTTCGGATCGCCATTAACGTCCTCTGTATCAAGCCACCCCTCTTTGAAAAGCTTTACACAGATATCACTCATCTGAAACGCCTCGAAGTGCACATCCGCCGCTCCGTCCTCGTTCACTTCAAGTTTCACCACGGCCGTCACCCACTCCTGGATCCCGCCCTCGGCCTGCAGCTCGGCCGCCTGAATCACCTCTCTTCTCGACATAGTGTATTCTCCCTTGCCTTCTCTCCCCACGGCTTGCGTGAACACAAAACCTACTCTTCTCATCCCGAGCCCGATAGCGATCGCCTCCACGAGCTTCTCCTCCTCCGGATCCCTCAAGAGTGTGAGCACGTCCTCCGTCCCCACCTGAGGCGGCTCGTAGATGAAGTCGACCTCGATGGCGCCTTTCTCGCCAATGCGGCCATACATGAAGCCGCCGCGCTTGATGGCGAATGCAAGGGTTTCGTTGACATATAGCTGGAAGGCGTGGGCGGCATCGCGGTCGAAGGAGGTGGAGTCGCAGTGGGGGTTTTCCTGCCGGGAAACGCGCATCTGACGGGCGATGAGGTCGTCCATAGTCATTTTCCGGCCAAAGGATCCGGCCGGTGTGACAGCGGCGGGGCCACTAGGCCCGCGAACTGATCGCATTCCCTCGTAGAAAAGGAAGATGAGGGAACCATGGGAGATGCCGAAAGTGGAGAGCGGCGTGGAGGGATTGGATAGGTCGGAGAGAGAGCCGGCCTCGGCGGGGGATTTGGCAATTAGTAGGTTACGATCGTTAGAGAGGATCTGTGCAGGGACAGGGACGCCGAGCTGAGCCTGTATTAGGGTTTTTAGGGTGTCGACGGTGGCGGATTTGGGGTCAGGGACGGCGACGCGCTCCAGCCCGTCACGGCTACGGATGCGCACAATCATGGTGCCGCCGCCGGCACTCAGGTTTCCCTCCGGCAGGGGCATTTCGTCGAGCAACTGGGAGTCCCTGTGCTTTCCTGAGCTTCGCTGTGCAAATTGGGTAAAAGAGGAGCGATGCTAAGAACAAAGCGGCAAAGAATAAAAATAGTGAGTAGGTGTTCGTCGAAAAAAAAATTGGGTGTTTTTCTCTTAAATACAGTGGCAATAGGTTTTTATGGAATATTGTAGTATTCTAAAGATATTATCATTATTATTAGTATTTTGATGGGCATTCTCACAGTGATCTTAAATGGAAGGAATGCACCTAAAATATATTTGTATTAGACATCTACTGCGGGACTTTATGCCCCCACATTATAGGATCGGAATCCTCTCCATTAATTTTTCGTCTAATTTACATTGATTTATCTTGCATTATTTAGGCTCCATTTGGATCGGCGGTGACGGGTCGATCCGGGGGTGGAAACGGAGTATTCGAACCGGAGGGGGGAGGTGGCTGCTCCAAACGGAGCTTTCTGGGACGTTTCTCAAGGCGGGTGTGGAAACGGAGCAAACGCCGCCGGAGGTTCATTTGTTTACCCTCCTTCCGACGGCGTTTGCCCAAAACGGAGCAACGAAACGCCCAAATAAATAGAGCCTTAATTTAGAGTATTGTTACGTGCAAACTTATATTGACTAGGTGCAAATCATTCAAAAAAAATCAAATAATAGATCTGATTAAAATAATTAAAACACTCTCATGACTAAGTGTAGACCATTGTGTTTTTCATCTTCCCAGATCTAACAACTAGGATACCAATTCTGTAGGCTTGGGCGACAGAAGAGAAGACGCTGAGAGAGCTTTAATCGTGACGGGGGATGAGCGGTTGAAGGTGGTGCACAACAACTTCAGCGACGAGATTCCGATGATCTCGACCCGTCTCGACATAAGTCAGAGTGCGCTTCGGGCGGGCCGTGATGTCACAGGCATGGGAGGAAAGAAATCTATGTCTGCTAAGGCGGATGCTGTCACAACCCGCATTTTCTACGAATTAAAGAATTATCAGAGTATGAGAAAACACGCGTCATGATGTCACGTCAAGCAGGGGATAACTGCTGACGCCGGCAAAACCACCTACTATACTTTAAGAAAGAAATTCATGATTTTAATGATTAGAAAATCAGTTATACTTAGAGGATGTATCCCTCGGCTCGGTGGATCACCTAGTCCACGGTTAAAAACTATACTTAAGCGCTGCGGAAAAATACTTTATTCAGGTATGACATCCTAAGAAGTGCATAAGAGCCCTAAGAAGACCACTTATGGTATGCAAGACTCTACATTTACTTTATATTATATATAGGAAAACGATCTTTATACGCTGCTTGGAAAATAGTGATTTACTTTTATAAATCATGTCGATCATGCAATAAATTTACAATATTAGTTGTAGTTTCAAAATAACTAGCATCCTAGCATAAATCCTCCCCATAGCAAGTAGACTATCTCCAGAAAATGGTAGCAGCAAAAGTAATATATCTAGTACAAAGGTAAAAAAAACTATCAGTGGGCGCCAACAACCTGACAAGAACCCACTGGCAAATATGTATGTCTGTAAGAAAAGTACAGAAAAACTACCTCACTAACAAGCAACAGAACCTCCAAGGTCAAAGAGACCACCAACAACACCACCGCAACCTAGCTACCAAACTGGCTGCTGCTCAGAACCTGAGGCATTCAAAAGAAGAAAGAATACCTCAGCAAGCAAAACAAGAAAAAACTGCATGAAAGTGTCAACTAGGGGGAGGGGGTAAGTGAAAGAGGAAAACACACAGTAGTAAAAGTCACAACTACCCCAAGGCAAGACAACAAGGAATGCACTACTTGCGAGGAAACAACATCAACCCTGCCCAGAAACTACATCCTACAGGGTCTACTAGGCTTCCAAGAGCTCAAAATGCTGCAATCTACCAAAGAAGAAACACCTAACACCCTAAGCTGTGGGAGATGGTAGTAGCAAAAACAAATAACATGGATCCGGGTTGGAGGCAAACTCAGTCCCCCAACCTCCATTTCCAAGCCAACAAGCTCAAGAGTCTACATGTGAAAGCACAAGGGACCTTCCACCCCCTTGCCCAGCCCGTGCCTGGAGCAAGATAGAAGAATAAGGGTGGCCTTGGCTAAATTACACAACACCTCCCTCATGAAGAGCATCAAACCACCACTACTAACCACGACCCACGATTCAGCCTTTAGGAAAGAAAAACATGCCCGACAAAGAAACTACAAATATAATCAAAGAATTCACTCGGGTACGAAAATCGAGATAAGGGAAACAGTGTTGAAATCACTCAACACGGCTTGGCGTTGAGTGGGACCCACTCAACGCCTAACCAGACCTTGGCGTTGAGTGAGTTAGCCTCACTCAGCGCCAGAACAGCCATGGCGTTGAGTGAGAATCACTCACTCAATGCCCTCCGCAAGAACAGCTCTGGCGTTGAGTGAGCTATCCTCACTCAACGTCAAAACAGCCATGGCATTGAGTGAGGTCCACTCCCTCAACGCCTTCAGCAAAAGAGGCAGTGGCGTTGAGTGAGCTAACCTCACTCAACGCCAAAACAGCTATGGCGTTGAGTGAGGTCCACTCCCTCAACGCCTCTAGCAAAACCACAAAACCCAACAGTGGCGTTGAGTGAGTCCACCTCCCTCAACGCCAAAACAGCTTTGGCGTTGAGTGAGGTCAACTCACTCTACGCCAAAGTTCATTCCCGAAGGAAAACCCTAAACCATCGCCAACAAGAGGAGGTCGGCGGGAATGCCGACTGATTCTCGCGGAATCGGCGGGAATGCAGGATGATTCTCGCCGAATCGGCGGGAATGCAGGATGATTCTCGCCGAATCGGCGGGAATGCAGGATGATTCTCGCCGAATCGGCGGGAATCCAGGATGATTCTCGCCGATCGGCGGGAATCCAGGATGATTCTCGCCGAATCGTCGGGAATCAAGGATGATTCTCGCCGATCGGTGGGAATCACTGACGTTACACGTCGAAATTGGCGGGAATCACTTGGTGATTCCCGTCGATTTTGACTTAGATGAAAATTCTCACTCAATTGCCCTACCACTCAGCCGCAAAGAACAAACCAAACTATGGTTTTGTGTGTGTCGACCACACTCAACGCCAAGTCCGGGCGGCTTTTGGCTTTGAGTGTGTGCACCACACTCAACACCAAAACCCGAGAGTCTACCAAGACTGGTTCTTACCAGAGCCCTACAACAACAAACTTCCTCACTCTCTCTCTCTCGGCTCCACCCGCCAAAGCATCCAACTAGAACTACAAATCTGGAGTCTAAATAATGAACACAACTAGCAGGTTGAGCAAACAGCACAAGTAGGGGGCTCATAGGAGAATCTAAGCCCTAAACTTAGCAAGATAAAGAAGAACATGCTTGGTTTCTACCCTAAGGCTAACCGGGAAATATTCCAGAATTAAAAAGAACAACAATGGCAAGGGCAAGAATACCACTTGCCTCGATTTCCGGCGAAGCTTGGTCGGCTTTTCCTCCTCTTCGTTCTGCACTAGAAGGAGCAGCACCTAACAAGCAAAACCGCACTTTAATGACGGAAAACCACAAGAAACCGAAAATCCAAGTCTCCTAAAACTCCACGAAAAACAAACCTCTTACCGTCGAAACATAGGTCTGAGCGAGAGCAAGCCAACGCCGCTTTCGGAAACGAATTCCGTCCACGAAAGCTCCCGAAATCGCCGGCCGAAGGCTAGGGCAGTCCGTCGTTTCCGCCTCTACTTTCCGCGAACTGGAGCAGCGGTTATAGTTTTCGAGAAGGAGGAAATAGAAGTGGGCCCCCCACTTCTTAATAAAGCCTTTATATAAGCTTTAAAGCATCGGTTCAGCAAAACCGAACCCAACCGCTTGCTCCTTAAATAAAAAAAAGAGAATTTCTTCTAGTCTTTACTAATGGCACACCCAAAGCGACGCGAAAACCAAACTATCTCGGAATTCGACGAAATTCGCACCGTAGCTAAATATCCACACTACAAACACAACGGTGAAGTCGAAATTAACTTTCGACGAACAGAACTCGAGTTATACCCTCCCGAAGCCAAAACACAAGCATCCCCCGAGAGGCCACACCGGGTCATCCAAAACGACTCGGCTTGCGAGGGAGATCTTGCCAATAGGCTATAAAATAGGGCACCCAGTTCTAAGGAGTTAAGAACACTCTTCACAGATGGCACAAGCCAAGAAAACGCGTCGACGTAACGCCAAACGAGAATTAAATAATCGCAGAAAAATCGGGGGCGTTACAGTCACTCCCCCTAAAAGAAAGTTTCATCCCGAAACTTTACGCACAACACTTCTACTATATAAGGAAAGTTATAATCCAAACATTACAAGAAGAACAACAAACCAAACTAATCAAGGAAACAGCTGAGGATAAGCCTCCCTCATAGTCGACTCTAACTCCCAAGTCGCGCTCTCCAAATCCTGATTCCTCCAAAGAACTTTCACCATCGGAATAGACTTCTTTCGCAGCACCCGTTCCTGAGTATCAAAAATACAAACTGGCACTTCAATAAAAGAGAGGTTGGGCTCCAACTGGGGCACAACGTCCAAAACTTGCCCACTGCTGCGCACACACTTCCGCAATTGACTAACATGGAAAACATTATGAACACCTGAGAAGTTTGCTGGCAAATCTAACCTGTAAGCTGACACGCCAATCCGCTCCAAAATCTTAAACGTGCCCACATACCTCGGGTCCAATTTCCGATTCTTACCAAACCTCTTTACACCCACCATCGGGGAAACCTTAAGGAATACAAGGTCCCCTACAGAAAACTCCAAGGCAGACCTATGCCGATTGGAGTTCTTCTCGTATCTCTCCTGAGCTATACGAAGCTTTTCTCGAATAAGCTTCACTGCGACTTCCATTTCCTCAAGCACATCAGGACCCAACAAAGGCCTCTCACCAGCCTCAGCCCAAAACAACGGAGTTCTGCAGCGCCTCCCATACAAGGCTTCGAACGGAGCCATCTGCAAGCTCTCCTGATAACTATTATTGTATGCAAATTCCATAAGTCGCAGCCGCTCATCCCACACTCCACCATGGTCTAAAATGTAGCATCGGATCATATCCTCAACTATCTGGTTCACCCCGCTCCGTCTGCCCATTGGTCTGTGGGTGGCAAGCAGTTGAATACCTCAGATCGGTACCCAAGCCCTCCTGCAGACTCTGCCAAAAGCGAGAAGTAAACCGGGAATCTCGATCAGAAATGATGCTAACTGGCACACCGTGCAGTCGGATGACTTCATTCAAGTACAACTCCGCTATCTTCTTCATCGGGTAATCAATCTTATATGGCACGAAGTGAGCACACTTCGTCAGTCTATCTACTATGACTCAAACAAAATCAAACCCCCTTGGGGATTTCGGTAAGCCCGTGATGAAATCCATAGATATACTTTCTCACTTCCAAGTCTGGATCTCTAACGAAGTCAACTTGCCACCAGGCCTTCCATGATCGTCCTTCACACACTTGCAAGTGTGGCACTCCACAACAAATCGGGCTATATCGTCTTTCATGCCATACCACCAGGCAATTTGCTTTAGGTCACGATACATCTTTGTAGATCCTGGATGATAGGCAACACTGGATCCATGAGCCTCTCTGCAAACCATACCCCTAATGTCCCCAACCGCGGGGATGCAAAATCTGTCGCGGTACTTCAAAGTTCCCGCATCATCGATGGAATAATCCGGCAACTCTCCTCTCTCAGTCCTGGAGAATAAGTGTATAAGATCTGGGTCGTCCTTCTGGTGCAGTCTGGTCAAAGAAATCCAAGACGGCTCTGCCACTGACAAACTACTCTACAAGCCACAGCATCCCACTGATATATCCATAAGGAGAAACTCCTCCACTAAACGATCGGCGGTGAGATTAAAGATCTTTTCCATCTTACGGCTCAGGGCATCAGCCACCACATTGGCCTTGCCTGGATGATACTGGATCTCTACGTCATAATCGACCACATACTCTATCCACCGACGCTGGCGCAGATTTAACTCCTTCTGCGTGAACACGTACTTCAGGCTCTTATGGTTGGTGAAGATCTTGCACTGAGCCCCATAAAGTAGGTGTCTCCATAGCTTCAACGCATAAATAACCGCTGCGAACTCGAGGTCATGCGTAGGATAATTCTTCTCATGAGTCTTCAGTTGCCTTGACCCATAGGCAATCACCTTACCAACCTACATTAATACGCATCCCAGACCTACATGCGAAGCATCCACGTATACATCATAATCCACACCCTCAGTAGGCAGGGTCAGAACGGGAGCAGTGCACAATCTCCTCTTTAACTCCAGGAAGGCTTCTTCGCACTTCTCGCTCCAAACAAAAGCCACGTTCTTCTGAGTCAGCTTGGTCAAAGGTGCAGCTAGGGTAGAGAAACCCTCCACGAACCTCCTGTAATAGCCAGCCAACCCTAGAAAGCTCCTGATCTCCTTAGGTGTGTCCGGCCTACTCCAATCCATCACTACTGCGATCTTTTCCGGGTCGACCGAGATCCCATCCTTATTCACCACGTGGCCCAGAAACGAGACCTGAGGAAACCAAAATTCGCACTTGCTCAACTTGGCGAATAACTTGTGGTTCCTCAACTCCGATAGAACCAAGCGTAGATGCTGCTCATGCTCCTCAGCGCTACGAGAATAAACCAACACGTCATCGATGAAGACCACCACGAACTTATCTAGGAAATCCTTGAACACCCGGTTCATCATATCCATGAACGTTGATGGTGCGTTGGTCAATCCAAACGACATCACTAAGAACTCAAAATGTCCATACCTCGATCTAAACGCAGTCCGTGGAATATCTGCCTCACGGATCCTAAGCTGATGATAGCCTGAACGAAGATCAATCTTGGAGAAGATCGTGTTACCGCACAACTGGTCAAATAAGTCATCGATCCTCGGCAGAGGGTACCTGTTCTTAATTGTGACTTTGTTCAGCTCCCTATAGTCGATGCAAAGCCGTATTGACCCATCTTTCTTCTTCACAAATAGAACAGGAGCACCCCAAGACGACGAACTCTGCCTGATAAACCCTTTCGCCAACAACTCATCTAACTGGACTCACAACTCCTCTAGCTCTCGAGGGGCCATCCGGTATGGCGCCTTAGCAATAGGACGCGTACCCGACTCCAAATCGATCACAAACTCAACATCCCGCTCGGGAGGAAGACCAGGAAGGTCATCAGGAAAAACATCGGTGAAATCACGAACAGCTAGAATCTCCTCTAAGCGCGGTACACTAACAGCGGTCCCCAACCACCGAGACCAGACAAGCAAAACAATCCGAAAGAAAAAGCTTCTGAGCACATACCGTAGAGATGACAGGAGAATCCTGGCTCAAATCTGCATACACGCTTCCGGGCTGACCGTCGTCCCTGATGAAGTCCAAGCGCTTCCATTTGCACTGAATGACTGCATCATAACTAGACAGCCAGTCCATGCCCAAAATAACATCGAAGTCCTCCAGATCAATCATCTTCAGGTCTGCCTTCGCAAGGAAGTCCCCCAACAAAACAGGGCAATCTAACATGCCCAAATCTGAGAACACAGATTCACAAGAGGGGAACTTGACACAAAAGGTATCCCGAACTCGATCTAAAGTCAACCGATGTCGCTCTATAAAGGCTCTAGCCACGAACGAGTGGGTAGCGCCGGAGTCAAACAGAACACGCGCCCAACGGTTCTTCACCTTAAACTTCCCTATAGGAACATATATAACTAAGGAACTACCACAACAATACTACAAACATTCTAGCAAGACAAAAACAAAACATTCAGGCTGGAAAGACAACTAACCTGAGATGACCTGAGTCGAAGCTTGAGCCTCCTCGGAAGAGATCACGTTCAGCTTTCCCTTTCCTTTGTCCACACGCTGAGGTGAAGGTAATGCCTGCAGAGGAACTGCAGGAAGAGCAGGCTGGACCTGAGGACACCTAGACTTGATGTGTCCCTTCTGCCCACACTGAAAATAGACCTTATCCTTGGACCAGCACTGGGCAGCATCATGCCCGGGTCGCTTGCAAACGGAACAGGTGACATCTCTCCTAGGAGCACCCTGAATCGCATGAACCTACTCCTTCCTCTAAGCTGCTGCCCTCTTGAAACATCTCTCGACAGGGTGGCCTGACCGGCCACAGAAACTGCACACCACTTTGCTCTTCTTTCCCGGAGCTGCATCAGGTACCTGGGGTTTCTTTTCCTCCACAGAATTCCTCTTGTCCTTCCTCATTTGCTGGCCTCTGGTCTTCGTGGTCTCAATAGCCTCCACCTTGAGAGCAGCCTCCACTACTCCTACATAAGTCTCTAACCCATAAGTATTGGTCAACTGTTGTACCTCGCTCTTCAAACCACCAAGAAATCGTTTAACTCGATCAGCCTCAATGCTGACCAATCCAGGGGCAAAACGGCTCAACTTGCTAAACTCTATCTCATACTCACCCACCGTGAGTTGCCTTTACTTCAGATGGAGGAAGTCGTTCATGAGGCGGTCACGCTCGACCGAGGGTAAGAACTTCCTCAACAGCATCTCCTTGAACACCTCCCAAGAGCATCCAGCTACCAAGCTCTCCTTCCATCTCAGCCACCAATTCTTAGCCAAACCTTTAAGCTGATAGGCGACTAACATCACCCTCTGATCATCTGCAATCCCTGAGTACGAGAACATCTCCTCCATGGAGATCAGCCAGTCATCTATCACCATGAAATCTGCCTTCCCGTCATAAGTGGGAGGGCTCAGCCTCTGAAACTGCGAGATGAAGGCCATCTCTGCTGGCACCACCATAGGAGGTCTTAAGGGTGCAGGAGGGGGAGGAACAACAATCCCCCCTGTAGGGCCTTGCACTCCCTGAGTCTGTCCTGCCACAACTGCTACCAAAGACTGGATCTGGGCTCGTACCTCCACCAACTGCCTGCTCAAGGAATAGCTACTCTGCCGCAAGCTTTTGATAACAACATCATTCTGCGCTCCCGATGACTCACCCTCAGATAGGGGAGTCGATCTTGTCGAAGGACGTCTCGCCATCCTAAAGCCATAGCAACACTAGTTAGATCCTAGTATAACGGCTAGACCCAACTACAAGTACAGACAATACATATATAGATATGAACTTAAAGCTGCTAAACTTGCTCTGAGAGTTTATCTTTTTACAAAAATTGATGTTATATCCTAACCTAGGATGGTTAACCACCACCCTACTAATTCTTGTGCCTAGGTCGGGAATGCATGACTTTATATTATTTTTGACTCGAAAACTTATGTGTGTACATATGTCATCCTGCCAGTCTTTAGCTTGGCACGTTGTGCTTATGCAATGTTATGCTATGCATGTTTGTGTTATGCATTCTAAAAAGGCCCCAATGCATGTTATGAGCGGCGTACGCATGAAAATGTTATGCATCCCATACTACATAATATTCGCATGCAACGAAAAAGAAAACGTGCTAGTCGCAGCCATGTGGTAAGGTTATGCATCCCATACTACATAACCCTCACATGTTGCCCCTATGGTGGATCCATATACGAACACATATTATGCATCTCATACTACATAATATACCCCGTATACTTTATGTTATGCTATAAGTATAGTGTTTGTGCTTTTGCCAAGACATGCTGATGACATATCGGTGTGTGAATGACATGATGCTGAACTACTAATGCAATCAAAAGGGAAGGTTGCCCAACTAACTTGTAAGGCAACCTCCCTCTGATACCAACTATCACAACCCGCATTTTCTCAGAATTAAAGAATTATCAGAGTATGAGAAAACACGCGTTATGATGCCATATCAAGCAGGGGATAACTGCTGACGCTCAGGCAAAACCACCTACTATACTTTAAGAAAGAAATTCATGATTTTAATGATTAGAAAATTAGTTATACTTAGAGGCCGTATCCCTCGGCTCGGTGGATCACCTAGTCTACGGTTAAAAACTATACTTAAGCGCTGTGGAAAAATACTTTATTCAGGTTTGAAATCCTAAGAAGTGCATAAGAGCCCTAAGAAGACCACTAATGCTATGCAAGACTCTACATTTAATTTATATTATATATAGGAAAACGATCTTTATACGCTGCTTGGAAAATAGTGATTTACTTTTATAAATCATGCCGATCATGCAATAAATTTACAATATTAGTTGTAGTTTCAAAATAACTAGCAACCTAGCATAAATTCTCCCCAGAGCAAGTAGACTATCTCTAGAAAATAGTAGCAACAAAAAAAATATATCTAGTACAAAGGTAAAAAAAACTACCAGTGAGCGCCAATAACCTGACAAGAACCCACTGGCAAATATGTATGTCTGTAAGAAAAGTACAGAAAAACTACCTCACTAACAAGCAACAGAACCTCCAAGGTCAAAGAGACCACCAGCAACACCACCGCAACCTAGCCACCAAACTGGCTACTGCTCAGAACCTGAGGCATTCAAAAGAAGAAAGAATACCTCAGCAAGCAAAATAAGAAAGAACTGCATGAAAGTGTCAACCAGGGGGAGGGGGTAAGTGAAAGAGGAAAACACACAGCAGTAAAAGTCACAACTGCCCCAAGGCAAGACAACAAGGAATGCACTACTTGCGAGGAAACAACATCAACCCTGCCCAGAAACTACATCCTGTAGGGTCTACTAGGCTTCCAAGAGCCCAAAATGCTGCAATCTACCAAGGAAGAAACACCTAACATCCTAAGCTGTGGGAGATGGTAGTAGCAAAAACAAATAACATGGATCCGGGTTGGAGGCAAATTCAGTCCCCCAACCTCCATTTCCAAGCCAACAAGCTCAAGGGTCTACATGTGAAAGCACAAGGGACCTTCCACCCCCTTGCCCAGCCCGTGCCTGGAGCAAGATAGAAGAATAAGGGTGGTCTTGGCTAAATTACACAACACCTCCCCCATGAAGAGCTTCAAACAACCACTACTAACCACGACCCACGATTCGGCCTTTAGGAAAGAAAAACATGGCCTACAAAGAAACTACAAATATAATCAAGGAATTCACTCGGGTACGAAAATCGAGATAAGGGAAACAGTGTTGAAATCACTCAACACGGCTTGGCGTTGAGTGGGACCCACTCAACGCCTAACCAGACCTTGGCGTTGAGTGAGTTAGCCTCACTCAGCGCCAGAACAGCCATGGCATTGAGTGAGAATCACTCACTCAACGCCCTCCGCAAGAACAGCTCTGGCGTTGAGTGAGCTATCCTCACTCAACGCCAAAACAGCCATGGCGTTGAGTGAGGTCCACTCCCTCAACGCCTTCAGTAAAAGAGGCAGTGGCGTTGAGTGAGCTAACCTAACTCAACGCCAAAACAGTTATGGCGTTGAGTGAGGTCCACTCCCTCAATGCCTCTAGCAAAACCACAAAACCCAACAGTGGCGTTGAGTGAGTCCACCTCCCTCAACGCCAAAACAGCTTTGGCGTTGATTGCGGTCAACTCACTCTACGCCAAAGTTCATTCCCGCAGGAAAACCCTAAACCATCGCCAACAAGAGGAGGTCGGCGGGAATGCTGACTGATTCTCGCCGAATCGGCGGGAATGCAGGATGATTCTCGCCGATCGGCGGGAATCCAGAATGATTCTCGCCGAATCAGCGGGAATCAAGGATGATTCTCGCTGATCGGTGGGAATTACTGACGTTACACGTCGAAATCGGCGGGAATCACCCGTCGATTTTTACTTAGACGAAAATTCTCACTCAATTACCCCACCACTCAGCCGCAAAGAACAAACATAACTATGTCTTTGAGTGTGTCCACCACACTCAACGCCAAGTCCGAGCGGCTTTTGGCTTTGAGTGTGTGCACCACACTCAACACCAAAACCCGAGAGTCTACCAAGACTGGTTCTAACCAGAGCCCTACAACAACAAACTTCCTCACTCTCTCTCTCTCGGCTCCACCCGCCAAAGCACCCAACTAGAACTACAAATCTGGAGTCTAAATAATGAACACAACTAGCAGGTTGAGCAAACAACACAAGGAGGGGGCTCATAGGAGAATCTAAGCCCTAAACTTAGCAAGATAAAGAAGAACATGCTTGGTTTCTACCCTAAGGCTAACCGGGAAATATTCCAGAATTAAAAAGAACAACAATGGCAAGGGCAAAAATACCACTTGCCTCGATTTCCGGCGAAGCTTGGTCGGCTTTCCCTCCTCTTCGTTCTGCACTAGAAGGAGCAGCACCTAACAAGCAAACCCGCACTTTAATGGCGGAAAACCACAAGAAACCGAAAATCCAAGTCTCCTAAAACTCCACGAAAAACAAACCTCTTACCGTCGAAACGTAGGTCTGAGCGAGAGCAAGCCAATGCCGCTTTCGGAAACGAATTCCGTCCACGAAAGCTCCCGAAATCGCCGGCCGAAGGCTAGGGCAGTCCGTCGTTTCCGCCTCTGCTTTCCGCGAACTGGAGCAGCGGTTATAGGTTTCGGGAAGGAGGAAAGAGAAGTGGGCCCGCCACTTCTTAATAAAGCCTTTATATAAGCTTTAAAGTATCGGTTCAGCAAAACCGAACCCAACCGCCTGCTCCTTAAATAAAAAAAGAGAATTTCTTCTAGTCTTTACTAATGGCACACCCAAAGCCACGCGAAAACCAAACTACCTCAGAATTCGACGAAATTCACACCGTAGCTAAATATCCACACTACGAACACAACGGCGAAGTCGAAATTAACTTTCGACGAACAGAACTCGAGTTATACCCTCCCGAAGCCAAAACACAAGCATCCCCCGATAGGCCATACCGGGTCACCCAAAACGACTCGGCTTGCGAGGGAGATCTTGCCAATAGGCTACAAAATAAGGCACCCAGTTCTAAGGAGTTAAGAACACTCTCCATAGATGGCACAAGCCAAGAAAATGCGTCGACGTAATGCCAAACGAGAATTAAATAATCGCAGAAAAATCGGGGGCGTTATAGATGCAGATAATACTGAAAATAATTTTAAAGTAGTTAATTTGGAGAAAAACAATTTGATTTTTTTATGCTGAAGTTTTTTGAGTTTAAAATAGTGTGAGATTTTAAACGCATATGTATTTTATAAAATCATGTTTTACCGGGCACTACTACAGATTTCATACAATTATGATTCAAAAGAGGATGCACATACATTAATATCAAATTCTAGTACATAAAGTATTTAAATAGTCTAGCAGTTGTCCATAATACCAGAGAAAATGTCTGATTGCAATTATTACAAAAAAGAAATATTTGACAGTAAATTAAATGTAAACATAGAACCTGAAACTTTAAGCAGATCGGGCTCGAGGACCTGGCGGCGGTGCACGTACGCTAAGGCAATTTCAAAATAAGAAGGAAAAGTCTCAAACCATTGAAATAATCAGGATGAGCAAAGTAAAGTACAGAACAGTAATAGAAGCAAAAATGTATGAGTGTACCAGTTTTCATAAATCAGAGTTACTAACTCAGACAAGTAAATGAGTTAAACAAAACAAGTTAGATTATTATACTACTCCGGAGTATAATATAGATAAGTCAATAATGCCATTAGTTGTAATCTGTGAAAGGTGGAAGTGTTTTATTTGATGCACATGATTCTAATGTAAATCTAAATGCAAGTCTTATCAAAATAGTTATGTTTGCTATAACTATTTGTTGATTTCCATTGTCAGTTAAGCGGAAACTTTAGTCAAAGCGTCACATCAACTTAACACTGCATTTTAATGATTGCTTATGACATTAATGACTTTAAGGATTCATGGTTTAGAAGATTCCTAACATATCAAGACCTGTTACAAATATAGTGATTCAGTTGTGCAAGATTAGAGCTCATAAGCGCGTCGAGAGAGGAATTGAGTTATGGAGCAACATTCGCTCAAGTTATGGTACCAGACAGACCTAAGAAACCAGACTCGATAACACTAGATTCGATGACACAAGGTTCGATGACACAAGATTCGATGACACAATATTTGATGACACGAGATTCAATGACATAAGATTCGGTGACACAAACAAAACTAGATAGGGAGTAATATATTTTTTGGATTCAAGTATTTACGAGTGGTATGACTACTACTATACATCATTCTTCTCGGATACCAAAATACTTAATTAGATTAATCCATTTCAATGTACGATCGTCTTCAGAGTAAACATGTACTCGATACAAACATTTATATAAAATCACAGATCATCAATTTGTTTACTATCTAGTTAGAATCATTATCAATTACAATTAAGACACTTATTACACATGCTTAATAATCTATCGTTCTTCCAGTTTTATCTTATTTGAGCAATTCCCTCATCTAAGCGAATATCCAAATAAAAATCATCCACGATCAAAATTTCATGTAAATCCAACATATCAAACCCTAAATTATTAACTTATCAGATTCGGCATTCAAGATTTAAATTCATTTGACAAACCAGACATTTCAGGATGAAATCATAGAATCATAAGAACAGACCAAATAATTAAAATACCAATCCATTCGACAGATCAAAATATATACAATAATGTAGTCATGAATCAAGGAACAAGGACATAAATTTAATTTCGATGCTTGCAAGAGAGAGAGGGGGATCTCTACTTGACTTAAGGAAGTTGAAACTGGCGGCGACGGCTAAGCGGTGCAAGAAAAAATCAGAAATCCTAATTGGACCTCCCTCAAAAGTGAGGGGAGAAGAGACACACGTGGAGTCGGAGACTTGGCGATGCTTGGGTTACGAAAACCCTAATTCAGAGAGGACTTAGAAGAAATTCCATCACTTGAGTCGAGGAACTGCGCCAAAGAGACCGAGATCGAACTCAAAAATCTAAAAAGTGTTGGATCCAAGCAAAACCCTAGACGATCCTCTTTAAATCAACCGCCAAAAGAAGCGAAAGAGGAGCCAATAGAGATTTTGGAGGATAAGGTTGTTGTCTACACTTGGAGGAGAAGGAGAAAGAGGCTCTAATGTCGGCTCCAGGAGGTGGGATTATCGGCCTCCAGGAAGAAGTTTGTCGTAGCTGTCAGCCTTGGGGGAAGCAAGAAATTGTCGGCTAGAGGAAGAAGAGGAGGCACCAACCACTGGAGAAGGAGGATGAAGCGCCGAAAACAGGTCGGGAGGCGCTGGGATGCGGGAATGGGAGGCGCGACGGTTGCTGCTTGCGGAATCAGGAGTCGGCGCTGAAGGGGGAGACAGGATCAGGAGAGTTTGCAGAAAACCCTAGCCCGAGTGGGTTTTGCGTTTTGCGGGAGAAATAAAAGCGGGGGAACCGGCTCGGGTTATAAGGGGGGAGTAATTTAGGTTTTATTATTATTATAAACCACTGTGTCGAGATTTACGAGGAGGGGGATGAGGGAAGTCGGAGGGCTGAGATATGCCAGAGAATCGTAGCCACTGTGTTGAGATTCTCACAAACGGTGTCAAACTGTTGTGGTCAAACTAGGCAAGCACAAAAAAACCGAAAACTACACCAAATCGCAAAACCGCACCGCACCGCACTACATTGCAAACCGCACCGATCGGGTGTGATGCGGTTCGGTTTTGTGGGTCTGAAAACCGCAGGTTTATTGGTGCGGTGCGGTTTTTAGTTCGTGAAAAACTAGAAAATCGCACCGCACCGTAATTAATTTATAAATTGGTGTGGTGCTGCCAGTGCAATTGCTTGGGCTTAAACGGTTCGCAGGCCTAGCAAATTTGCTATGTGCCAGTTTTCACGGGTTGCCCGTTTCAACTCAATCAAAAAGTTCAAAACCCTATTTGATAATTATTTGCCAGTCCACAAACTCATTTGAGTCATTTCTCACTTTTGCTCTCCCGAGTCTCGTCGTTGTGCGCCACCCGCCCCCTCGGTTTGCCCTAGCATCTCTTGATCTTCAACTTTTGCTCTCCCGAGTTCCCATTGAAGCCATCAAATCAGGCATCTTCACAGATTCGCTCCTCCATGCT
Source organism: Platanthera zijinensis (assembly GCA_039513925.1). NCBI lineage: Eukaryota > Viridiplantae > Streptophyta > Magnoliopsida > Asparagales > Orchidaceae > Platanthera > Platanthera zijinensis. The sequence continues at coordinate 209,515,898 of CM077082.1, read as the reverse complement.
TGAGCTCCTGCCGGTGCGGCTCCGTCAGCTGACCGCATTTTGAAGCGGAGCCTTTAGGGGGCTACTATGAGCAAAGAAGAGGTGAATGAGAAAGATTATTCTATAAAAAAATAGATCGGGTGAAGGAAGGCGAAGAAGATCTCATCTGATATTTTTCACAATTACCAAATTGTACAACCCCGTGTTCGCCAAAGGGACTCAGGCAAGCAGGCGGGTTGACCCAAGCTCGCGCCTTCCTAGGCGGGTCAGCCTCGGCCCACGCCTTCCCAGGCGGGTCGCCCTCCGACCTGCGCCTCCTAGGCGGGTCAGCCCTGCCCGCCTCTCCTAGGTGGGCCAGCCCTCGGTCGCCCTCCAACCCGCGTCTTTCCTAGGCGGGCCGGCCCTCGGTCAGCCCCTGCCCGCCTCTCCTAGGCGGGCCGGCCCTCGGTCAGCCCCTGCCCGCCTCTCCTAGGCGGGCCAGCCCTTGGTCAGCCCCTGTCCGCCTCTCCTAGGCGGGCCATCCCTCGTTCGCCCTCCGACCCGTGCCCCTCCTAGGCGGGCCAGCCCTGCTCGCTCCCACCCAGTAGGGTTGCGAGCCGACTCAGAGGCCAAGAGATCCTTCCCTGGTGGGGCCAAGAGGCCAAATTATCAGGGTGACCCCATGTGAGAGGTGCACATAACCAGTTAGAACAGCGGCGTTACGCTGTTAGCAGACCCGGTTGGGCTGCATATAGCTGTTCAGAATAGCGGAGTTTGGCTATTGGCAGGCCAGCCCAAGAGGCTTTTAGTAATTTCAGACCAGCAGAGGTTAGTTATTTGCAGATCATCTTCGGAAATCTATAAATATGATCCAAGGGGTACCTCAGGGGGCATGCTTACCTGTCTCCTAGTATTCTAGCGCTTTTTGAGGTATCTTAGCCCGACATTTGGCTAAGGAGGGGAAGCGCTTAGTGATCTTCCGGGTGTGTGGTGGGACCTCCGTGTCGGGCCCTTGGTCTAGTCCTTTGCTCTTTTTCCTTGTTGTTTTTCTTGCAGGAGCGAAGTAGGTGCGCGACCACCCCTTCCCCAAGGGTGAACTCCACATAGACCGATTTATCGGTTTCAACATTTTGGTGCGGTGAGCGTGGAGCGTGGTCAGCACAGAAACCTTCAGCGAGCTCAATGACTGGAGGAGAAGGGCAAGGATCGGACAGGACCGACATGCCACCCCCTCCTCCTCTTGCCATCCTGGGGATGCTCGAGGACTTCAAGCAGGAGGTGCTCGGCATGGTCCGATTCACACTCGGCGTGCGTGCAAAGAGCTCAACTTCGGCGATTCTAGTTCTCGCGGATCCGGCACTCGGCGAGGTTGCCCCCGCCAGACGAGCCGGGAAGGAGGTCGCCGAGGAAGGTCGGGGTGTCGAGCTCCCTTGGCGAGTGCTCTTCCCAGGTTCGGGGAGCGATGGCAAGTTCGGCGAGTTGGGGGCGCGAGACCCTCTAGCTAGCCCGATGGGCGGAGATAGCCCTTCAGCGAGTTGGTCTCCTCTGCACCAGTCCCGGATGGGTTCAGGGAGCCCGAGATGTCCTACTACACCGGGAAGGTGGACCCGGTCCAGTACGTTCAGCGGTTTGAGGACGTGGTCTCGATCTGAAAAATGTCGGACGGATTCAAGTGCCGACTCTTCGTCATCACCCTCAAGGAGAAGGCGAGGGAGTGGTTCCACCAACTGCCGGCCAATTAAATCTACTGCTTCGAGGACCTATGCCGGGGGTTCATGTTGAGATTCACCACCTACAAGAGGAGGAAGAGGGAGTCGGAGTCCCTGTTCCGCATCAAGCAGGGGGTGAATGAGACCCTGGGAAGCTACGTAGATCGCTTCCAAGAGGAGGTCACCCAGGTCCAGGAGATGTCGGGCCACACTCTGATGATGGCCTTCACCTTGGGGCTATAACAGGGTTTCTTTAGAATGGTTTTGAAGAGAATCACCTTTTCCTATGAGGAGTTGATGGAGAGGGCAACGAGAGAAGTCGAAGTGGAGGCGTCGAATCCGGAGTTTGCCCAGAAATTAGTCAGGTGGGATACGGAGGAGGAGAGGCCCAGAGGGGGCAGAGGTGAGGAGGAGAGGAGAGCTGAACCCCGATTGAGGGAGCAGCAGCAGCAGCAGCCTAGGTGGGGGCATCAGGAGCCGAACCATCGGCTAGGGTGGAGGCCCGACTGGAAGGAGCAGGGGGAAAGGAGAGGGTTCTATGGAGGGGACTATCTCCAGGGAGGCCAGGGCCAGTTCTATCCTCCAGACGGGAGGCAGGGCCAGAGGCCACCTCTCCCCGACCAGGAGTAGGCTATGGCCATAGCCATGGGAGAGAGGAGAAGGGCAGTGCGAAGGAGAAGAAGGGAGTTTAGGGTGGAGTTGCCCTACTGTGACTTCCATCAGGAGGAGTGGCACGCCACGGCCACGTGCCCGGAGTTCCTCGAGATGATAGGAAACAGGGAACAGCAGCAACGGCAAGATCGCCAGGGATTACGGATCGAGGAGGTCATGCCTCGGGCGAAGGGGGACAGGTGCGAAGACCGGGCGGATGTGAGAACCCGGGGAGGGATCAGAGCGATCCACAAGGGGGGGATCGAGGCTTCCCGTAAGGCGAGCCTCAACACCATGTGCCGCAGGAGCGTAGGCTCCACGTCCCAGACTCCGCCCCCGGAAGAGAGAATCACCTTCTCAGTCAAGGATATGCCGGGTCATGAGGATCCCTTTTGCGATGCGCTGGTCATCCAGACGACCATCGAAGATTTCACTGTCTCTCGGATCCTCATCGACAACGGGAGATAGGTCAACGTCATCTTCAAGAAGTCGTTTGACGTGATGAAGGTGGAGGCCAGGAGGGTGTTGGCCTCGGATGGGCCCCAGTTTGGCTTCTCGGGGGAAAGGAAGGAAGTCGAAGGAGGGGTAGGACTCCATGTCTCTCTAGGGGGGGGGGCAGCCCCGTAACTACAAGTTCGTCATCGTGGACTCCCCCAGCAGCTACAACGCCATCTTCGTGAGGCCCCTCATCAGCGCCTTCCGCTGCGTCCCCTCATCCTTCCACTAATGCCTGAAGTTCAACGTTGAGGGGGTCCAGGTCTGGGTTCGTAGAGATCCCAAGGTAGCGAGGGAGTGCTACACTACGGCAATGAACTCCATCTCTTGGCTGGAGGGGGCTACAGAGATGGGGCGGAGGATGGAGGAGGCGGAGCAGAAGGCTGGCAGAGAGGATATGGAGGTGGATGAGAGCCGCGCCCAGGTGGAGGTGGCGGAGGAAGTCCAGGAGCCGGCCAAGGCGATGGCCGTAGAGGAAGCCGAGGAAGAGGTCCTCGCCCCCATAAGAGGGAATGCTGAAGAGTGGGGGGAGCAGTCTCGTCTGGAGGCGGCGGAAGAGGTGGTAGAGATGGAGGTTCTCACCCTCGGAGGTAGGGTGGAGAAGGTTCGCGTCAGCGGGGGGATGACCCCGGGGGCCCAAGGCAGGATGCTGGATTGCATCCAGAAGAATGTGGACATCTTCGCTTGGAGCGCCGCAGAGATGCCAGGGATCGACGTCAACGTGGCCTGCCATCGCCTCAACCTGGATCCAGGAGCTCGCCCCATCCAGCAGAAGAAGAGGTACACCGCGGACAGGCTGGTCGAGCCGATCAGGGAGGAAGTAGCCAAGCTCCTCAAGGTTGGCTTTGTATCCGAAATACAATACCCCAGTTGGGTCTCCAATGTAGTAATGGTTAATAAAAGAGACGGTTGGTGGCGTATGTGTGTTGATTTTTCTCTTCTTAATAAATCATGCCCCAAGGATTGTTACCCCTTGCCTCGAATCGACGCGCTGGTTGATTCAGCCGTCGGTTTCCCTGTAATGAGTTTTTTAGATGCATTTTCAGATTATCACCAGATCAGTATGCACCACCCGACATCAAAGATGTCTCCTTCATCACCGAGGATGGGTGCTACTGCTATAAAATGATGCCCTTCGGGCTAAAGAACGCAGGTGCAACTTATCAAAAAATGATGGACATCGTCTTCCGAGAACAAAGGGGGAGAAACTTGGAAGTGTATGTTGACGACCTCATGATCAAGAGTCGAAATGTCGAGTCTCACCTCCAGGATTTGGAGGAAACCTTCGCCACCCTACGTAGGTATAAGATGAGGTTGAACCCTGTGAAGTGCGTCTTCGGGGCGAGCAGGGGGAAGTTCCCTGGACATCTCCTCACCCCCGCCGGCGTAGAACCCAACCCAGAAAAGGTGAGGGCGATTGTGGAGTTGGGGTCACCACGGAATGCTAAGGAGGTACAGCGGTTGACAGGGAGGCTGGCAGGGTTGAGCAGGTTCCTCTCCTGGGCCGGGGAGAAGTGCTCTCCTTTCTTCAAAACTTTGAGAGGAGGCCGGAAGTTCGTGTGGACCTCGGAGTGCGAGGAGGCATTCCATGCCTTGAAGAGACAGCTGACTCAGGCCCCCTGCTCCAGGGGCCAAAGGAAGGGGAGGACCTATTCTTATATCTAGGGGTCGGGGCGGAGACCCTTATCTCTGTTTTGGTTCGGGAAGAGGGGAATAAGCAGCTCCCAATTTATTATATGAGTAGGGTGTTGAGGAAGGCCGAGCTCCGCTACCCTATTTTAGAGAAGCTGGCCTTCGCTCTGATCGTCTCGGCCCAGAGGCTCCAGCCTTACTTCCAAGCACACTCGATCCGAGTAGTGACTGACCCACCCCCTCCGCAACATCTTCGAGGGGGTGGAGCACTCGAGCAGATTGGATAAGTGGTCGGTGGAGTTGAGCGAGTTAGACATCTCTTTTGTCCCTCGCCTCTCGAACAAGGCCCAAGCTATGACCGACTTTCTGGCTGACTATGTGGTCGAGGTGGCGGAGGATGAACTCACTCGCTCGATTCCTTGGAAGGTCATGGTGGACGGGGTTGGGGTCATCTTGGAAAGCCCCCAGGGGATAAGGATCAGGCAGACAGTGGTAGTGCATTTTCCCATCACCAACAATCAGGCCGAGTACGAAGCTGTGATTGCAGGCCTCCGCCTGGATAGGGAGCTGGGCGTGCATAATGTGGAGGTCCTCACTAACTCCATGGTGGTGGCTTCCCAGATCAACGGGGAGTTTGAGGCAAGGGAGCCCACCATGCAGCTGTACTTAGCAAAGGTGAAGGGGGTCATCGGCACGTTCTAGACTTTCTCCATCCGGCACGTGCCCAGGGAGGAGAACGAGCAGGTAGGCCAACTGACGAAGCATGGTCCCCAGGTGGGGTACCATCACCGACCTGTTCCTCCCTTCCATAGAGGAGGGAGAGCTGATGGAGGTGGACCAGCACTCCTCATGGATGGACCCTTTCGCGACCTTCTTTTCCACGGGAGAGTACCCAGAAGGGATGGACAAAAAGAAGTTCAAGTATAAGTCGGCATATTACCTCATGCTAGACAGCCAGCTATACCGGAAGACCCTCTCAGGGATGTTGGCGCGTTGTGTGGCCGAGAGGGAGGTCCCGAGGATCTTGGAGGAAATTCACTCCGGGGAGTGTGAGAGCCACTCCGGGAGTCGGACCTTAGAAGGCCGAATCATCAGGCAAGGATATTTTTGGCCGACCCTGGATCACGATGCGGCAAAGTTCACAAGGGAGTGTCATAAGTGCCAGCTGTTCGCTCCCCTCCAGCTGCATCCGACCCAGCGCCTCAAGAGTATCACAGCCCCCTGGCCATTTGCAATATGGGGAATGGACTTGGTCAAACCCTTCCCCCAGGCCAGCGGCCAGAGACGATTCCTACTCGTGATGATCGATTATTTCTCCAAGTGGGTGGAGGTGAAGGCGTTGTTCAAGGTGACCTCCCAGGTCATCAGGAACTTTGTGGGGGGGGGGGGGAGATCATCTGCCGTCACGGGTTGTCCCAGACCATTGTCACAGACAATGGCCCTCAGTTTGCAAGTGCCGAGTTCATTAGCTTTTGCGGGCAGCTCGGGATCGATCTTAGGTTCACCTCGATTCATCATCCTAGGAGCAACGAGCAGGAGGAGGCGGCAAACAAGATCATCATTAATCTCCTCAAGAAGAAGGTAGAGAACTTGAGGGGAAGCTGGGTGGAGCAACTCCCTTCGGTCCTCTGGGCCCTCAGGACCACGCCCAACACAGCTACATGAGAGAATCCTTTCAAACTCTCCCATGGATGCGAGGTGGTACTTCCGGTAGAGTTCGAGGTCCGGACGCATCGGGTGGTCGAGGCAGGGGAAGACAGAGAAGAGTGGAGGGCCGAGAATGAGGAGCTGTGGCTCTCCCTCGACATGGTTGAGGAGCTGCGAGACCTCTCTGCCATCAAGCAAGAGGAAGTAAAGAGAAGAATGACCAAATACTTTTACAAGCACGTCAGAGTCAAATAATTCGCAGAAGGGGACTTGGTCTTAAGAAAGGTGGATGCCGCAGGGAGATCAGCCGCAGTGGGGAAACTCAACCCCAATTGGGAAGGATTATATATAGTGCAGGAGGTCGTGAAGTCAGGAGGGTATCGCCTTCGAAATGCGGAAGGCGAGACCCTAGGTCTCACCTGGAGTGGTGATGACCTGAAGCGCTTTAACCCCTAAGTCATGTAAGTTTTATTTTGTGGAATAAAATTTCTTGATATGCTTATGGTCGTGTCATGTTTTGTGCAAGTGGAAAAGTGAGTCTGCCCCAAACCCCGAGCAGATCCCGCTGCCAGGCTCTCATCAAGCTGGCAGGGCTGGAAGTCACTTGGAGGAGTCTGCCCCGGACCCCGAGCAGATCCCGCTGCTAGGCTCCCATCAAGCTGACAGGGCTGGAATTCACTCGGAGGAGTCTGCCCCAGACCCCGTGTAGATCCCGCTACCAGGCTCTCATCAAGCTGACAGGGCTGGAAGTCACTCGGTGGAGTCTGCCCCGAACCCCGTGCTGATCCCGCTGTCAGACTCCCGTCAAGCTAGCAGGGCTGGAAGTCACTCAGAGGAGTCTGCCCCGGACCCTGAGCAGATCCCGCTGCAAGGCTCCTGTCAAGTTGGCAGGGCTGGAAGTCACTCAGAGGAGTCTGCCCCAGATCCCGAGCAGATCCTGCTGCCAGGCTCCCATCAAGCTGGCAGGGCTGGAAGTCACTCAGAGGAGTCTGCCCCGGACCCCGAGCAGATCCCACTGTCAGGCTCCCATCAAGCTAACAGGGCTGGAAGTAACTCGGAGGAGTCTGCCCCGGACTCCGAGCATATCCCACTGCTAGGCTCCCATCAAGCTGGCAGGGCTGGAATTCGCTCGGAGGAGTCTGCCCCGGACCCCGAGAAGATCTCGCTGCCAGGCTCCCATCAAGCTGGCAGGGCTGGAAGTCACTCGGAGGAGTCTTCCCTGGACCCCGAGCAGATCACGCTGTCAGGCTCCCAACAAGCTGACAGGGCTGGAAGTCACTCGAAGGAGTATGCCCCAGACCCCGAGCAGATCCCGCTGCTAGGCTCCCATCAAGCTGGTAGGGCTGGAAGTCACTCAGAGGAGTTTGCCCCAGACCTCGAGCAGATCCCACTGTCAGGCTCTCATCAAGCTGGCAGGGCTGGAATTCACTCGAAGGAGTTTTCCCCGGACCCCGAGCAGATCCCGCTGCCAGGCTCCCATCAAGCTGGCAGGGCTGGATGTCACTCTGAGGAGTCTGCCCCAGACCTCAAGCAGATCCCACTGCTAGGCTCCCATCAAGCTGGCAGGGCTTGAAGTCACTCGGAGGAGTCTGCCCCAGACCCCGAGCAGATCCCGCTGCCAGGCTCCCATCAAACTGGCAGGGCTGGAAGTCACTCGGAGCAGTCTGCCTCAGACCCCGAGCAGATCCCGCTGCCAGGCTCCCATCGAGCTGGCAGGGCTGAAAGTTACTCGGAGGAGTTTGCCCCAGACCCCGAGCAGATCCCGCTGCCAGGCTCCCATCAAGCTGGCAGGGTTGGAAGTCACTCCATGAGTTTGCCCAGACCTTTCCGTTATCTGGCGAGGGCGGGGCGCCTCGGTGGGCGCAGCGCATAAGGGAAGGAGTTAGTCGCCTGCGTCGCGAATGATTGGATTGACGGGCCGACGAGTGGACCTCAGCGAGTCAGCGAGCCGGGAGTGCTGACCCCGACCTATAGATCGGCAAGCCCTGGGGAAGGGTTATAGGCGGCGAGAGCTCGGCCGGGCCAAGACCCCCGGAAAGGCTTGCCCGCGCGAAGTCTTTTTGCGTACTAGCTGGGTTTTTCTCACCTGCTCTACGACATGAGTGGAGTGGCGAGCCCGGACGGGGGATACAAGTCGCCCGCTCGCATCGCGGCTAACTAACGTCCCCCTCGCTCCTAAGTCTAAGTTTTGGATCTCGAACGAACAGACGACCTCACTCGCCCGCAGCAGCAAGACCAAAAGTTAACATTCAAGGCAAAGAATAAATAGCGAGTGCGAAAAATGAAGGGCGAGTGTGTAACATCCCATTTTCAAATTGGACCCCCCTAGGAGTGACTTGAGCATAACTAGGTCCTATGAGTTAACCTAGGTGAACCCAGAAGACCAAGTAACCTAAAAACCTAATTGAGACCCTCTTGGTCTGCAAATAGTAATTTTCTAAACTCTGATTTTTGGGTGGTCTAGTAGGTTCATTTTGACTCTAAAGATCCCCTTAGACATAATGTGGGCCCAAGGAGTCACCAAGGACCCACTTGGGTCAACCACAGTGGTCAAATTGACCAAGTCAACCCCAAGCTCAAATCAAGTCAAACTAGTCTTTATGGGTTAACCCAACCTCAAGCCACCCTCCCCTTAGGCTAATCTCTTGCATGATTATTATGTATTAATTTGGCTGCCCATATCCTAGAGGATTGACCAAGTCAACCTAGTGACTAGGAGAGAGAGAGAGAAGCCTAAATTTAGAGAAATAAAGAGGAGAGAAAAAGTGTTTAAAGAGGCCACTTATGGTGGAAGGTGAACCACTCCCTTCATGATTTTTCCTAAGGGGATTATAAACCTTAGTGGGCTGCCAATAGGCTAGGGAGATGAGAAAATTCATTTATGATGGTGAAGAGAGAGAAAGCTTCATTTGCCCTTTAATGGAGGAGAGAGAAAGTGAGAAAAAGAAGGCTATTCATGGTGGGGAAGGTGAATCACCCCTCCATTCATCACCAATTGATTAGTATTCACCTCCCCTATCAGTTTTTAGGAGTTTCCAAACGTATTGGGACCAAGGGGAGGTGAATTTCAAGGGTTTTTCTCCATGGCCGAAATTTCATTTTAATGGCCATTAATGGCCATCAAGCCTACACCCTCCCTCTCCCCCATTTGATGCTTTTAAAAGCTTCCCTAGACCAAGAGAAGTCGTTTCCACCCTTCACCTAAAGAAACCGGGCTGTTTGGTAGTGAATTTGCAAGCATCGGAAAGCTCAACCGCCGACCATGGCACACCACCACCGCACTCGCCGACAAGCTTGGTTAAAGGTCCTCCCTCACCTCTTTTTCCATGCTTAGATCCTAGGAATGTTTAGGAGTTGATGTCGTGCTCAAACAAGACGGATTAGGAGTTTTAAATTTCAGAAAAATTCCATTTTTCATGGACTTTTGGAGCTCTCGGGTAGGGCGGCGCCGCCACCTCCGGTCGCCCTAGCTCCGGCCATGGATAGCCCCCACCACCGGGAACAAATGGGTGATGTTTCCCGGTGGTGGCGCCGCCTTAGGCCGCCGGAAAAGGGCCCGTAAAAACCACCTGTGCGGGCTCTTTTTAGGTCCAAATTGGAGAAGATGACTAGCTGCCGTTGGATCTTGCTTTAAGATTCGTGCAACCCTATTAATAAGTTTAATGATTTATATATTCAATTTTCTGTATTTATTTACACAGATTTACTGTAAATGGAATTTAGGTCCATTAGAGGCATCTACTGAAAAAGTGTATAACATGAAAGTTGTAGGTCTTTTGAAGACCTACAATTTGATATTTAGTGGTGAAAAATTGGATGAGGGGACTGCCCTGTAGAGCCTTTTTAGTAAGGGTATGTCCTACAACTAGGGCAGATTTCTTCTAAAAATTATTTAGGCCCCTTAGGGACATGTTCATCAAAAATGATCAACATGAATATTGTAGGCATTTTTATTATCTACAGTTTGATATGTAGTGGAAAATTTTAGGACAAGTCTACTGACCTATAGAGCCATTTTTTCTAGGGTAGGACTTATATGTAGGGCAGATTTTAAAATAATTCCCCACACTTAACCCTTGGTCCAAATGCTTTGAAATTTTGACAGGGACTCAATATCACCTAGACCTAACTCCTGTAAAAATTGGAGACCATTTGAGATAGTGTAACTTAGTGTTCTGCCCTAACACTAGAAAAGCTAGGGTAAGATAGTTTAAGGGTCAAATGACCTCCATACCCTCCCAAATTTTGGTGAGGTGTCCCTGTGATGGGTATCTAGGTCTGGTTCAAATTTCAACTCATTTGGTTGAGTTTTGAATAGGAATCCTCTAAACCCTAGTTTTGACCTAGTGAAGGGAAGCTTAGGGAAAAAGGTACTTTTGACACTTCTGTGATCATCCCACCTCAACATAGGTTGAGATTCTGACCATTGGTTTTAAATGGTCCTAAGAACTCCCTTAGGGAAAATGGGATGGATTAGGGTATGTTTACCCTAGGTCCCAGGTTCAAACCCTAAATGTGGACTTTGGGGGTTTGTGAAGGACATAGGGGCAAATGCCCTTGTATTGCCTTGGGATTTAGTGGAGAGGTTGGTAATAAGTTTGTAACTCTATGGTTGTAATGTTAGAGAATTTTGATGTAGATAGCTACCTCAAAATTTAAACCCTAGTTTTAGGGTAGAAGGGATTTTAGGTCAAAATAGTATCTTAAACTCTTTTAAAAGCCATGAAATTTGGGTAGTGTGTTTCTAGGGTAGTTGGGACTCTTGGATAATTTTACTAGAAATTTTGGATAGGTATTTCTAGTACTTCATTCATGAATATGTGTATAGCCCTATTTGATGTTTTATTTATTAAAGATTTTTAATTCAAATAAGACCCCCTTAAAACTCTGGAATTAGATGTTTTTGGCCAGTGGGAATGCTCATGAATTTTAGTTTAATTTTATGTTGAATAAATAGAGTAGTTCTTTCACAAGTGTTATTAAAGGGCCTTATGGTTTAAAAATATTTTATGACATAAATAGTTTCTGGAAAATTATGAAAGTTGGTAAATAGAGTTTTTAAATAATTTTAAATCCGTGGGATTTTATTCTGGATTTTTGGAGTTATGAATATAGTACTTTATTCACAAGCATGCTAGATTAGGGTTTTAGTAAATGATTTATTATAAATTAATTTCCAGCAGTAAAATTATGAAACTTTTATAGTACTATTTTCATGATATTTCTAGTACCTTGTATTTAATCCAAATGGTTTAGAAGAGAATCTGATGTAGTTTATTCATTAGACATGAAAGAAATGGATTATTGCAAAAATATGTTTAGGCCCCTTAGACCTTAGTGAAAATTGCCAAACCTTGGATATATCAATTTTAGACATATTAGTATTTGTCTTAAATTTATTATGATTTATACATGACTGAAAAGTATACTCCTTGTTCAAATTTGGAAGACCTTGGATTTTAGTAAAATTAATTAATTAATAGATTAATTGAGAAAATTTTTATAACCGGGAATTGATTCAATTATGTCGTGATAGACCCCCAGTAAATAACTTAGGCAGTTCGGATGAAAACACAAAGGACATCCTATCATAGACATCATTTAGTATAAGGTGGTCTGTAGTTAGTAACTTTGGGAAAATGAGTAACAAGATAAGTTTTGGGTTAGCGTAAGGATAGCTTGTGTTGGCTGGATTTAAAGAAAGAGGATGGATCACCATAGGAGGTTCCAAGTGTGGTGAGGAATGAGTTGATGCGCTCTAAAAGGTGCGCGGGAACGACGAAAGATCGCCGTCCCCGTAGGAGTGAAGAGTGTTCGATGCAATTTATAGAGAGAACGGGTAAGGGAAAAACAACCAATAACAATAAGTGCCTTGCGAAAGGGAACTTCGGGCCGTAATACCGCCGTCTTGGTTCCTAGTGCCCTTTGAGAGCCCTTCACGGGGTATGCCGGGGGCAGTCCTGGGCTAACGTAAATCTTAAAACAAACGAAAGAGTAATTAGCCTAATAGGAATTCACATTGCACACACTCATTAGTTAGGGTTGGTAATGGTTAAGTCATCCCGAGGTGTTCAAGGGGGCGCTGTCCCGTGGTGTTCTAAGGGATGAAGTCTGGAGATGAGCCGGACGGTTTAGTCCGGGGAATTTGGTCTCGGATGTGGTTGATACGAACGGTTTAGTCCGGGAGTTTGACACTTTAAATTGTTATATATTAAACTGCTGCATGTGAATAAAAATAGGAAAAATTAAGGTGGTGGGTTCTCAATATCGGGGAGTTCGATTGCACCGATACCGATATCGTTGACTCGGCAAGGTGACTAGCACTTAGCCAAGGTTAAGTCCGGCGGACCAGTCGGCAAGAGTACGCAGGAGTCCGCCTCGTGCACCAGGCATTGAGGGCGTACGATAGGTCAGACCAGTGGTGCTTTTACTGGTTTTGAGGTGGGCGAGGCCCAACCCACCGCTTTCGTCTGCCACTACGGGAGTAACCTGGGAGTTATCTCCAGAAAGGGGGAACTAAAGGTTTGTGTACACAAAGTTGGGTGTGTGAGTTGCACTGCTTGAACATCATAACCCACCATATAGCTGCATGTCATAATCATTCATAACGACCTTGACACTTAAAATATAAGTGGAATGGGACGCTTATACTTTAGGACTTGCAAAACGACCCCTTGGTCTATAAGCTTGTGTGGGCAAGTTTATAAATTAAGGTCAATTTGATATATGTAAATCTGCTGCTTGATAACCGACACCCCAACGTATAAGCGGTATGAGACGCGTTATACGATGGGAGCCTTGCAAAAGATCCCTTGGCTTATGTGTACTCACATAAGCGAAGGTTTAATTTCTTACTTACTTCCTTTCTGTTATACCTATTACAACATTTATACTGTTCACCTGTCATAACTTGCTAGTTAGGTCCACCGTCATCTGCTTTGGAATTTATCTCCACTTTCATATCCTCCCCTTTCTTCCTCTCCGCTCGGTGCCTTAGAGCGTGGGGGAAGGGGTGGGGGATGATAGGGCTTAGTCTTTTAGACTAACGGTTTTCGAACCATATCATATTAGGGGATCGCGGTGCCCAGCATGGAGGAGCAGCCCAGGAGGCCGGTACGCTTGGAGATGGGGCAGTCTAGCACTGGAGTCCAGACTGCAGGGACCGTGAGTTCCGACCTTTAGTAGAGTTTTAGTTTTTGCTTCCACATTGAGTGATTTTGTAGTGAGGACTTGATGTACCAGGCATGAGCCCTTATATTTCTAGTATCTTTATACTCTGATGTTTTCTGTGGACACTCCCTTCGTGGAGTTTATATATATGTGATTTATTATGGTGGACTGCATTTCTCTTTCTTTACTATATGCTACTTGATCGTGATCAAAAAGGCCGGCAGAATCGGCGCGTTGTGGTGACAACCTTCCCGGGTGCGAAGGTGTCACCGCAAAGCGGCGGTTCTGGGCATAAGACCCCGGCCTGTTCAAAAAAAAAGGGGTCTTACAGAGTGCGAGAAAGAAAAATATTTGCATTACAGTAAAAAGAAAAAAGTACAAAGTTCTTGAATACGTTGGGGTCGATCAAAAAAGTGACTATTATAAAATTCGGGCTTTTGCCCGCAACATTGCTGCGACAAAAAGTTAGGCGAGTGCAAGCCCCCGGCGAGGCGAGCCCCTTATTTATGGTGGTAGGGGCCGTTGCCCGGCTTTGGTACCGGAAGGAATAGCTCTGGTACCACCTCGCTCGCCGAAAGCATGGCACTGTCACTCTTGATGAGGTTGGCCCGTGACAGCGTTTGGAAGGTATACTTCGCCACGCCGGCCGCATTCTTCTGCATCATCACCTCGATCTCATAATCGTTGTAATGTATGAGTTGGCAACCGCTTGTAGATGGCGGAGCAGCCGCCGCAGCCTCCAGCGCGTCCACCCGCGCCTGTAGTGCCTACTTCTCCTGTTGAAGGGTGGCGATCTCAGTGCCCAGTTGGCTGGCCGTCGCCACGTCCTGGGAAAAGGAGGATTACTGAGTTAAAATTGCGCAGAAGTACGAGAAGGCGGACGCGAGTCAAGGAACTTACCACCCCCCAGGTGCTGCGCAAGGGCGGCATCGGATGCTTCGACCCGCTTCCACAGTTAATCCGCCTCCTCCTGAGCGAGTGATAAGTTGTAATTATACCTACTTTTATAGTATTGTTATTATGATATTTTACTTTATTTTTGCCCTTTTTTGTTTGTTTTGTTCAATAAATTTTTCATATTTTGTAAATTTTATTTTTAACTTAGTTATTTTTGTTTTCCAGAAAAATTCAGAAAAATGTCAAAATTTGACCTGACACGCCCGTGTCATTGCCCGACACGCCCGTGTCAGGCACTCAATGCCTTCGGCCAGTCGACACTCAATGATTTTACTGTTCAACACTCAACGCCATCATGCCACGCCCGTGTCCAAGCCTGTCATGCCCGTGTCAATGTCGACACTCAACGATTTTTCACACTCAACGTTGCCGGCTTCAGAACTGCCAGCTGTCCAAGTCACGCCCCCCGTCACGCCCGTGTCCAAGCCTGTCACGCCCGTGACGGACACGTGGCCCTTCCCGAACCTTTTAGAATGACGCCAGCTCGCCTAAGTCACCAAGTCAAACACGGCAGCTGTGACACGCCCCCTGTCATGCCCGTGACCTAGGGCGTGTCACACCCGAATTTTTGCCTATAAATAAAAATTTTCTGTAATGCCCAAGGGTTCACTTTTTTGAGCCAATTTTAGTGTGTCTTCTTGTGGGCTGCCCTTGGTGTTTCCAATCCAATGTAAGGAGAACTTTCTCCCCCCCTCCCTTCTTATGTTTTTTTTAGCTTTCTCTTTAGCTTTGTAATAGTTTGTAGTAGCTTTAATTATGGAAATAAAAATTATGTTCTTTCTTTTTTCTCACTACTTGGAATGAAAATGCATTTGGGTGGCTCATTTTTCTTCTTCTTTTTATCCTTATGTTTTTCTTTGTTCATCTTTATGAAAATGTGTGTGCGTGTGTATGAGAGTAATTTGTTTTTTTTTATGCTCTTAGTATGTTGTAATGATAGGTTTTATTATAGGTTTTTATCTAAAAAAATGAGCCGTTATAATGACAAAATTTTGTTTAAGTCTTCTTTTAAAAATCAAAGTTGTATTGAAAACTTTTTAAAGGCTTATATTTTCATTCTTATGAAATTGTAAAAGAGGCTTTAAAGTGTTTTGTTTTTTTTTACTTAGCTTTGTTTTAGGATTGTAAAACCTTTTTTGTTCCTTTAATTTTTATTTTCACTTTTTCATCACTTTTATGAAATCATAATGATGAAAATATAAACGTTTTAATTTTTCAACAACTTTGATTTCAACTTTGTTTTCAAAACTTTTGCTTCTTTAATTTTTATTTCATCTTTTTATTTGTTTTTGACAAGTTTTAATGGTAGAAAAGTTGTAGTTTTAATTTTTAGATAACTTTCATTTTCGTGTTATTTTTATGTGTGTGAGTGTATAAGACTAACTTTTCATGCTTTCTTTTATGCTTTCTTCAATCATGTAGAGTGTGTGAGTGTAGGTGATAACTTTTATTGCTTTGTTTTAATGTTTTCTTCAATTATGTAGAGTGCGTGCGTGTAGGTGATAATTTTATTGCTTTCATTCTCCCGCCCACTCATTCGAGCCGGGACCCGCAATTTTATCGCTTTCTCAATTATGAAGAGTGTGTGCGTGTGCGCATCTATTTTCGCCTACTCGTTAAGAGTTAAACGACGCTCTGCTTTAAATTTCCCGCCCACTCAATTGAGTGGGACTTGTAATTTTCATTTTTTGTAACTTAGTTTCTTTTTAATTATGCATTTATTTTCGCCTACTCGTTAAGAGTTAAATGACGCATTGCTTTAATTTACCGCCTACTCAGTTTTGAGTAGGACTTGTACTTGCATTTATTTCCCGCCTACTCATTCGAGTAGGACTTGCTTTATTTAATTTCTTTATGGTTTTGAAGTGTGTGTGAGTGTCTGCATCAATTAGCTTTCAATTTATCTAAACGCCCTATTTTTTTATGTTTTCTCTTATAACTTTTTAGCTCTTAAATTTAAACTCACGTTTCACTAAAAACCATAAAGCCGTCTCCATACCGATGAGTGGCTAATCTCTATTAGCCTTCGGCATCAAAGAGCATTGAAACATATAAAATGATTTGAAATAATTAAAGAACTCTATTTTAATTTTAATTTAAGGACTTAAGGTTTGCCCCGGGTTAACGACGCATAGGACCACATAATCGATGTGTGGGCTCTATTTCCGTTATCTATACGCAATGCCGAGAGGCTGCACGTATGGACCGATTCCCCTTGGGTAAATAGAATTGCGTACATTCCCTCGAAAGAGGACGAGCGTAGTTCTACCGAATTGGGTTCCCCACCCAATAACGAGGTTCTTAGCGTAAAGCGGGCATTAAGAGGAATCCTTCGTCGGTCTAACGATCGGTCGAATAGTCTTCATGTTCAGGTGAGTAATATTCCTAGAGATAAGTGCGCTCATATTTATGGAACCTCCACGGCCAAGTGCCTTTTATTAATTTAAAAACTAAGTTCGATAATTGTTAAGAATTATTTTTGTCTTAATCGATTCGATGCCGAGCGTTAACCCGTCATCGAACTAACTTAAAAATTTCCTGCTTTCATTTTCTTTTTAATTTAACTAAAAATCCCACCTTACTGATAGTAAGATAATAGTCTTCCTGGAAGAGTAAATATAATCAACGCGCCCCCGAGAACAATACGACCTCGGTATTCTCCCGAATACCGAGTACTACGCGATAAGTGCACTTGCCTCCTCTCGTTAGAAAACTCGATCTTCTAACCGGCCCGCGGAATCTGACCATTTCGAACCACCTACAGTCGGTCTCTGTTCTGCGGCCATCAAGTTTTTGGCGCCGTTGCCGGGGAGCACGGTTGTTATATCGAATCCGGGACTCTATTAATTTTACTTTATTTTCAAAAAAAAATTTAACAAAAAAAATCCATCCCCCTTCGTTTTTTTAGGGTGTATGACCCGTGGACAACCTTCGAGTTCTGAAAATCTTGAATTTGACCCTGAGATCGACCGCTCTCTTGCGCGCATCCGATCTCTACGTTGAATTCCCCTTTTAGACCCGGAAGAATCCACTAGAGAACCCTCTTTCTCTTTTATAGTCGACCCAAATAATGCCCAAGCGGCCGAGCGTACGATGTCTTACTACGCAAGACCCAACTTGGATGATACGGGGTCAAGTATTGTTCGGCCTATTGTGGCGAACAATAATTTTGAAATTAAGTCAAGTGTTATACAAATGATCCAAAATGCCGTGCAGTTCGACGGACAGCCGGATGAGGACCCCAATAACCACTTGTCTAATTTTTTAAAAAATTTGCGATACTTTCAAGATAAATGGCGTCACTAATGACGCCATTCGTTTGCGCCTCTTCCCCTTCTCCCTTAAGTCCAAGGCCAAGGAGTGGTTGGTCTCCCTCCCACGGGGATCCATCACGACCTAAGCGGAGTTGGCAGAGAAATTCCTTACTAAATATTTTCCGCCCGCAAAAACTGCTAGATTGCAGGTGGACATATCCTCCTTTGTGCAAATCGACTCTAAGTCTCTTTATGAGACTTGGGAGCGTTTTAAGGAATTTCTCCGCCGGTGCCCGCACCACGCGCTGTCAACGTGGTTGCAGGTACAGATTTTTTATAATGGACTGAACAGTCAGACGCATCAAATGATTGACGCGGCTGCTGGGGGCACTCTGAATAATAAGACCCCCGAGGCCGCCCAGGCTCTTTTCGAAGAAATGGCTATGAACGCCTACCAATGGAATGTCCCGCGGGCGCGCCATAAGCAGGCGGGCCTTTATGAAGTGGATGCCACTACTCAGCTAGCCCTTTAAGTCGAAAGGCTAACTAAGTAGGTGGCGGAGATTTCTGTTGCCTCCCCCACTCCGCCTTGTTTTCTCCCGCCTAATGCCTGCGTGGTCGACGAGTTCGTGGACTACATGGGGAATCTGGTGCGTCCCCCCTTTCAAAACAACCCTTATAGTAGCCACTATAATTTGGGTTGGAGGAACCACCCGAATTTCTCATGGAGTAACCCGAATAACGCGCAGTGCCCTCCTCCCCCTCCTTTTGCGCTCTCTTTTCCCGTCCCCTCCTCCGAAGCGTCTTCCGGCGGAGGAAATTTTTTATCGTTATGTCGCGTCCAACGAGTCCAATATCCGGAACAAAACCGAATCGCTTAAAAATTTAGAAATACAGGATGGACAGCTGGCGCGACTTATGTCGGAACGCGCTCTGGGGGCACTGCCAGGGAATACAGAGCCCAATCCAAGGGAAAATACCAACGCTATAACCCTCCGTAACGGTAAGGAGGTGGTCGATCCAAAACGGATCGATCCTCAGGTACATATTTCACCTCCGACCCATCTTCCCTCTTCTTCGATTACGCAGCCCTTACCGATTTTAAACGACAAAACTATTTTAAACAAGGAGTTGCCCTACCCGCATAAGTTAGATAACGAGCGAGTGAACGCACAATATGAAAAATTTATTTTATTACTTAAACAAATTCATATTAATGTTCTTTTTTGCGAGGCCATCTCGCAAATGCCTAAGTATGCAAAATTTTTAAAAGAGCTTCTTTCTAACAAACGAAAACTTGAAGATGTTTCACATATTTCTCTTAACGCTGTCTGCTCGGCGGCTCTTACTAATAAGTTGCCCTCGAAACAAAACGACCTGGGACGGTTTTCCATCCCGTGCCTTTTTGGGGATGTATTAGTAAAATACATCTTGGCAGACTTAGGCGCGAGCATTAATTTGATGCCGTTCTCGCTCTTCCTGCATTTAGGTTTGGGTACTCCTGCTCCTACCAATATGCACATCCAACTAGCGGATCGCTCGGTTAGGTTCCCCATCGGGGTAGTTGAGGATGTCCTTGTCCGAGTAGACAAGTTCACCTTCCCGGTGGACTTCGTCATCTTAGACATCGATGAAGACGCCCATGTACCAATAATACTTGGTTGCCCTTTCCTCGCAACCTCACATGCGCTAATCGATGTAAGTACTGGTCATCTTCTCCTTCGGGTAGGAGACGACCAAGTTACTTTTTCTATTAACCCCTCAATGGAAGACTCGTCGCCGAGCGACGATTTCTGCTACTCTTTAGATTCTTTTTATGGAGATTGTTCTTCTCCGGTTTTCGAGTCCGAGTTTTTAAACGAAAAAATTTTTTCGCTCGAAAATTTTTATTGCGATGAGGACGCGTCTACGGATATGCCTTTTGAACCAATCGGTTCAAAAGACATTAGAACTAAAACCTCGCTAGAAGAACTGCCCACCCTAGATCTAAACCATTACCCGAATCCCTTAAATACGTCTTTTTGGGGAAAAATGATACACTCCCGGTAATCATTTCTTTGCATTTAAGAAATTCGGAGACCTCCGATTTATTGGAGGTTTTGCTTAAACATCGCCACGCAATTGCATGATAAATTTCTGACCTTAAGGGGATTAACCCTTCTTTCTACACTCATAAAATTTTCTTAAACGATAATTGCCGCAAAACCATTCAGTCGCAGCGACGTCTTAACCCAAACATGAAAGACGTTGTGAAAACTGAGATAATTAAATTATTAGATGCGGAGATTATTTATCCCATTTCTGATAGTTCATGGGTTAGTCCCATTCATGTCGTGCCTAAGAAGGGATGTATAACCGTAGTGGCGAATGAGCACAACGAGCTCGTCCCAACTCGTACTGTTACGGGTTGGCATGTGTGCATTAATTATTGCAAACTTAATGATGCCACCCGCAAGGACCATTTCCCACTACCGTTCCTTGACCAGATTCTCGAGCGTCTTTCTGGTCATCCATTTTATTGTTTTCTCGACGGTTTATCGGGGTTTTTCCAAATCCCCATTTCCCTCAAAGACCAAGAGAAAACAACTTTTACTTGCCCGTTTGGCACCTTCGCCTACCGAAGAAGGTCATTTGGCCTCTGCAATGCGCCAGCTACATTCCAAAGATGAATGCTAGCAATATTTGGCGAGCTAGTAGAAGATATAATGGAAGTATTTATGGATGACTTTTCTGTATTCGGATGCTCATTCCCGGATTGTCTTCGTAATCTCGATCGTGTCCTCCAGCGATGCGAGGACACACATCTTATTTTAAATATGGAGAAGTGCAACTTTATGGTTCGAGGAGGTTTGGTACTCGACCATAAGATTTCGATTAAGGGGATAGAGGTCGATAAGGCCAAAGTAGAAATCATAGAAAGCTTCCTCAGTCGACTAACATAAAATCTATTAGGAGTTTCTTAGGCCACACGGGCTTTTACAGGCGTTTCATTCAAGATTTTTCAAAAATAACAAAGCCGCTTACTCACCTCTTGGAAAAGGAATCACCTTTTGTCTTTAGTAGCGATTGCGAGTCTTACTTTAATTTTATAAAACAAAAACTTATCAATTCTCCAATTCTAGTGGCCCCTAATTGGTCCCTTCCGTTCGAAATTATGTGCGACGCTAGTGATATTGCCTTAGGCGCCGTTCTTGGCCAACGCATAGAAAAACATTTTCATCCTATTTATTACGCTAGCAAGACGCTCACTTCCGCACAAGTGAATTACACAACGACGGAAAAAGAACTCTTAGCCGTCGTTTTCGCTTTCGATAAGTTTCGCTCTGTTGGGGCTGCGGTCCGGAATCGCCCCCGCGCTGCGGTGCTATGCGGTAATGGCTTAACTGGCTGCCCCGTGGATCCGCCCGAGGACCTTTGATATAAAGATTAGTATGCGCCTTTGACCTTCAGGCCGGTCTTTTGGTGCAGTTGGTAGCGCTAAGTCCTCTCAATTGGTATCAGAGGGGGTCGCGGGTTCGAAACCCCGGGGTCGTTTCCGGGGGGGGGGGGGATTGTTGGGGCTGCGGTCCGGAATCGCCCCCGCGCTGCGGTGCTATGCGGTAATGGCTTAACTGGCTGCCCCGTGGATCCGCCCGAGGACCACGCTATCTAAAGTTATCGTTTTTACCGATCACTCCGCCCTTAAGTATTTACTAGCCAAAACCGACGTGAAGCCCCGCCTTCTTCGATGGATTCTCCTCCTTAAAGAATTTGATTTGGAGATCAGAGACAAGAAGGCTGCGAAAAATCTAGCGGCAGACCACCTCTCCCGTTTAGAAAATCCGGGTGCGGAAGCGCTCGTCGAATCTGAAATAAATGATAGATTCCCCGAGGAACGTCTTCTTGTCATTTGTTCGTCTTCGTCATCTTCGCCTTGGTTCGCAGATTTTGCGAACTATTTAGTCGTGCGGGTGCTTCCAAAAGAATTCTCAAGTAAGCAAAAGAAGAAATTCTTTTCCGACTTGAAAAATTTCTTTTGGGAGGACCCATTTCTTTTTCGTATCTGCGCGGACCAAGCGGTCCGAAGGTGCGTCGCGGGTGTGGAGTGCACGCAAATATTGAGGCACTGCCACGAGGGTCCAGCCGGGGGGCACTATCAAGCCAACCAGACCGCTAGGAAGGCGCTAGAGGCGGGCTATTTTTGGCCCACTCTCTTCAAAGACGCACATAATTTTGTGCGCGCATGCGATAACTGTTAGCGGTCAGGTAACATCTCACGTCGAGACGAGATGCCCCAAAACATGATTTTAGAATGCGAAGTCTTCGATTTATGGGGCATAGATTTTGTAGGCCCTCTACCTCGTTCTTACAAAAATACGTATATTTTAGTGGCGGTCAACTACGTATCGAGGTGGGCGGAAGCGCAAGCTCTCCCCACCAACGATGCGCGAGTCGTCGTTACATTTTTAAAAAAAATTATTTTCTTGCTTCGGCACGCCTCGCGCTATTGTTAGTGATAAGGGAACGCATTTCTGTAATGCTCTAATGACAAAGACGTTAGCTAAATACGGAGTCACGCACAAACTTGTCACCCCCTACCACCCGCAAACAAGTGACCAAGTTGAGGTAGTAAATTGAGAGATAAAACGAATATTAGAAAAAACCGTTTCACTTAATAGGAAAGATTGGTCCGTTAAATTCGACGACGCGTTATAGGCGTATCGTACGGCGTACAAAACAGCTACCGGTTGTACTCCGTTTCGATTAGTCTATGGCAAAGTGTGCCATTTACCCGTAGAACTAGAGCACCGCGCACTTTGGGCATTAAAACTTTTAAACCTCGACGCTAACTTAGCCGCTCAGAATAGAAAACTGCAACTAAACGAGCTCGATGAATGGCGTGCGAACGCTTACGAGAGAAATAAATTCTATAAAGAGCGTTCTAAGTTATATCACGATCGAAAAATAAAAACCCCAAAATTTTTTTCTCCGGGCGATCTTGTCCTTCTTTATAATTCTCGTCTTAAACTTTTTCCTGGCAAACTCAAATCTCGTTGGTCCGGTCCCTTCTTAGTTGAAGAAGTTTTTTCATATGAGACCGTACTCGTCTCCCACCCGGAAAAAGGCTCCTTTAAAGTGAACGATCATCGATTAAAGTCTTATATAGCGGGCGACCCTGTGATCGGTAGGAGCGAAACCATAACCCTTCTTCATATATAATCCCCGCCAATATAGTCAAGCTACGCGACTATAAATAAAGCGCTCCTGGGAGGCACCCAACGCTTATCTTTTTTTTTTTACGTCTTTATTTATCATGTTTTCTATTTTTCTAATAACTGCAGGGTTTCTAATGAGCTTCCCCGAGCGCGGATCAGGGATATTTTTTGCCCCCTCTCTCTTTTTTTCGTACATATAGCTGCTATTTTGTTCCTCATGCTTAACATACAATATTGGGGACAATGTTGGAACTAAGTATGAAGGTGTTTTCATATTTTCGTACTTTCTTTTTCACTTAAAAAAACAAAAACAAACAAATTTAAAAACAAAACTTCAAAAATAAAAAAATATATAAAACACGCAATTCAAAAATTTTTTTTGATGAAGTTTCATTTTTGAAACTTTGACTTGTTTTTAACTCGGTCCGCGAGATCCGGCTCATCGAGCCATCCACATAATGAGTCATCTCGCGGCAACCTAGTTCTAATTTTTGTAAATATTTTTTGTAAATATTTTTTGTAAATAATTTTGTAAATAATTTTTGTAAGTATTTTTTTTGTAAATATTCTTTCTCTTTCCCCTCTCCCTTTTTCCCTCTCATCCTTGTAAATAGCTTCTCTTTTTCTCTCCCAAATTTTTGTAAATAGAATGAAACTTTTCTTAAAAATTCAAAAAAAAATTTCACAAAACTTTAAAATACAAAAAAATTCGCAAAACTCAAAAATCCAATTTTTTTTTTATTTTCGCATTTTCCTTTCTTTAGTATGTATATATTAAAGAAAAGAATACAAAAATACAAAAAAAAAGATAATAACTTCAAAAATTCAAAAAAATATATAATTTATGAAACAAATAAATCAAATATATCATTCTTAAGTTTTTTTTGCTATCCAAAAATTTTGTTTTGAGTTTATTTATATGCGAATTTGATCAATTCTTTGTTCACTATTCGTTTGTTAATTATAGATTGAAAAATTTAAATAGTCAGAGTTAAGTTTTAAAGAATTTATTATACTTTGTTAAAGATAGAGGACTCATTTTAGACACTACTTCTAATTTTTCATAGATAGAAGCACGTATACTATGTTAGAAAATAACGACTATAGAATTCAATTATGCTTACTTTTAGCTTTCTAAAAAAATGGAACGTACAATTTATGAAGGTTGCTCTCAAAATTTTTTTAATTAAAAATCTATTTCTCTTTTCTCCCCTTACTTATCATGACCTACTTGGTATGATAAAATTTCCCCCCCCCAAAAAAAAGATCTTATGTCAATGAGAATAAGATTTCATTCCGTAAACATAGGCACCCAATAAATTAAAAGATTATATGTTACAGAGTAAGAGAATAAAATTCATTACTCCTACACATATACATTGGGTTAATTTTTATTATGAAGAAGAAAAAAAAAATTTCATGTTAAGGAAAATAAGATTTTGTTTTCCTATAAACATCCAAATCAAAAAAAATTGGAGGTTCGAGAAAAAATTACCTCGCCTCAAAATCCAAGCATCTTCATAAACCAACATCAACCCCCCTTAGCCAATTTCATGACTCTAGAATTAATTTAAAAATCTTTTTGAGAGCATAATTCGTAAATTGCATTATTTTCGGTAAAACTCCTATAAGCTAGAGTTCATATAATTCCAAACTATTTTTGTTAATCTAACAAATACAATTATTGCTTTCTATTTGATTACATTAAGAAGTCTTTTGGCCAAAACTTCTGCCCTGTTTAAATCATCTACATAATTTTAGGACTTAACTCTTATACCCCGTATATTTATTTAGATCTCTCTTATAATTAATTTAGCGGTAGCAGAACTTAGAGTTTTTTATTATTCCTTATAAGTTCACCTCAAACTTTTGCTCTGGAATAGCAAAAGCTTAAGTATGAGAGTATTTGATAAGTTGTAATTATACATACTTTTATAGTATTGTTATTATGATATTTTACTTTATTTTTACCCTTTTTGTTTGTTTTGTTCAATAAATTGTTCATATTTTGTAAATTTTATTTCTAACTTAGTTATTTTTGTTTTCCAAAAAAATTTAGAAAAATGTCAAAATTTGACCTGATACGCCTGTGTCATTGCCCGACACGCCCGTGTCAGGCACTCAACGCCTTCGGCCAGTCGACACTCAACGATTTTACTGTCCAATACTCAACGCTATCATGTCACGCCCATGTCCAAGCCTATCACGCCCGTATCGATGTCGACACTCAATGATTTTTCACACTCAACGCTGCCGGCTTCAGAACTGCCAGCTGTCCAAGTCACGCCCCCGGTCATGCCCATGTCCAAGCCTGTAATGCCCGTGACGGACACGTGGACCTTCCCAAACCTTCCAGAATGGGGCCAGCTCGCCTAAGTCACCAAGTCAAACACGACAGCTGTGACACGCCCCCTGTCACGCCCGTGACCTAGGGCGTGTCACACCCGAATTTTTGCCTATAAATAAAAATTATTTGTAATGCCCAAGGGTTCACTTTTTTGAGCCAATTTTAGTGTGTCTTCTTGTGGGCTGCCCTTGGTGTTTCCAATCCAATGTAAGAAGAACTTTCTCCCCCCTCCCTTCTTATGTTTGTTTTAGCTTTCTCTTTAGCTTTATAATAGTTTGTAATAGCTTTAATTATGGAAATAAAAATTATGTTCTTTCTTTTTTCTCACTACTTGGAATGAAAATGCATTTAGGTGGCTCATTTTTCTTCTTCTTTTTATCCTTATGTTTTTTTTGTTCATCTTTATGAAAATGTGTGTGTGTGTATGAGAGTAATTTGTTTTTTTATGCTCTTAGTATGTTGTAATGATAGGTTTTATTATAGGTTTTTATCTAAAAAAATGAGTCGTTATAATGACAAAATTTTGTTTAAGTCTTCTTTTCAAAATCAAAGTTGTATTGAAAACTTTTTAAAGGCTTATATTTTCATTCCTCTGAAATTGTAAAAGAGGCTTTAAAGTGATTTGTTTTTTTTACTTAGCTTTATTTTAGGATTGTAAAACCTTTTTTCTTCCTTTAATTTTTATTTTCACTTTTTCATCACTTTTATGAAATCCTAAGGATGAAAATGTAAATGTTTTAATTTTTCAACAACTTTGATTTCAACTTTATTTTCAAAAACTTTTGCTTGTTTAATTTTTATTTCATCTTTTAATTTGTTTTTGGCAGGTTTTAATGGTAGAAAAGTTGTAGTTTTAATTTTTAGATAACTTTCATTTTCGTGTTATTTTTATGTGTGTGTGAGTGTATGAGACTAACTTTTCATGCTTTCTTTTATGCTTTCTTCAATCATGTAGAGTGTGTGAGTGTAAGTGATAACTTTTATTGCTTATTTTTAAAGCTTTCTTCAATTATGTAGAGTGCGTGCGTGTAGGTGATAATTTTATTGCTTTCATTCTCCCGCCCACTCATTCGAGCCTGGACCCGCAATTTTATCGCTTTCTCAATTATGAAGAGTGTGTGTGTGTACGCATCTATTTCCGCCTACTCGTTAAGAGTTAAACGGTGCTCTGCTTTAAATTTCCCGCCCACTCATTTGAGTGGTACTTGTAATTTTCATTTTTTGTAACTTAGTTTCTTTTTAATTATGCATTTATTTCCGCCTACTCGTTAAGAGTTAAATGACGCATTGCTTTAATTTACCGCCTACTCAGTTTTGAGTAGGACTTGTACTTGCATTTATTTCCCGCCTACTCATTCGAGTAGGACTTGCTTTATTTAATTTCTTTATGGTTTTGAAGTGTGCGTGAGTGTCTGCATCAATTAGCTTTCAATTTATCTAAACGCCCTGTTTTTTTATGTTTTCTCTTATAACTGTTTAGCTCTTAAATTCAAGCTCACGTTTCACTAAAAACCATAAAGCCGTCCCCATACCGATGAGTGGCTAATCTCTATTAGCCTTCGACATCGAAGAGCATTGGGACATATAAAATGATTTGAAATAATTAAAGAACTCTATTTTTATTTTAATTTAAGGACTTAAGGTTTGCCCCGGGTTAACGACGCATAGGACCACATAATCGATGTGTGGGCTCTATTTCCGTTATCCATACGCAACGCTAAGAGGCCTCACGTATAGACCGATCCCCCTTGGGTAAATAGAATTGCGTACATTCCCTCGAAAGAGGACGAGCGTAGTTCTACCGAATTGGGTTCTCCACCCAATAACAGGGTTCTTAGCGTAAAGCGGGCATTAAGAGGAATCCTTCGTCGGTCTAACGATCGGTCGAATAGTCTTAATGTTCAGGTGAGCAATATTCCTAGAGATAAGTGCGCTCATATTTATGGAACCTCCACGACCAAGTGCCTTTTATTAATTTAAAAACTAAGTTCGATAATTGTTAAGAATTATTTTCGTCTTAATCCGATTTGATGCCGAGCGTTAACCCGTCATCGAACTAACTTAAAAATTTCCTGCTTTCATTTTCTTTTTAATTTAACTAAAAATCCCACCTTTTTAATAGTAAGATAATAGTCTTCCTAGAAGAGTAAATATAATCAACGCGCCCCCCAGAACAATACGACCTCGGTATTCTTCCGAATACCGAGTACTACGTGATAGGTGCACTTGCCTCCTCTCGTTAGAAAACTCGATCTTCTAACCGGCCCGCGAAATCTGACCATTTCGAACCACCCACAGTTGGTCTCTGTTCTGCGGCCATCAGCGAGCTTACGGGCCGCCTCCTTCTCGTCGATTAACTTGTTGAGGGACGAGGTGTTCTTTTCCAGCCGAAGGCACCGCCGACTTACCATATGGGCCAACTCAAGGCTGCGAAACTGGGCCCGCGTGCTTTTGTAGATTAGCACCCACGTCGCCTCCTCATTGTAGACAGCAATGTCCTATCGCCCGTAGACGCCGAAGGAGAGGTTATAAGCATCCCCGCTGCTGGTTTCCTGCTCTAGCCAGCTCGGCAGCAGCGAGGATATGAAGAACCAGTTGGTCTCCTCGTCCCATTGAAGCAGCGGGACTCCGAACTCGTCCGTGGGCCCCTCACCGTAGCCAAAGTTGCGGTGCCCCCGGGGGACCGGCTTCTCGGTGGGCTGAGCCCCCTCTTGCGACTGTGATGTGCCTGCCTCCCCGCCAGCAGATCTGACGGCCGAAGGGGCCGCGGGGAGGGAACCAGTGGATGGTTGGCTCACGAGGGCCTTGCCTTTGTCGCGAGCCAGGGGAGACGTGCCACCCATTTTCTTCGATTTCTTGGGCGGTGGCGGATCCTGAGGCCGCTCGTGGCTGGGTCGCTTCGGGGGAGCAGGGACCGAGAGCTCGCGGTGGGCGGCCGCAGCCGCCTCGGCCCGAGCGAGCTCGCCGGAAGCGAGTCGCGCGCTCTCATAGGGAGGATGGAGGGGGATTTCATGCTCGCCTGCAAAAAGCGTAAGACTTAGAAATATTCGAAGGACGATTTTGAGAGAGCAAAAGCAGGCGAACAACTTACCTTCACCGGGAGGGACGGGGAAGAGGTCATCCAGGTTCCTGCGGAGGTAGGCCACCTCGAAGTTCTTCCTAGCGAAGAACCCGAACAGCCCCGCTTCATGGCCCCCCCAAGCTCGCGGGGCGATAGCTCGCTTCGCCGAGTTGAACTTGCGAGAAGGGGACGTTGCCGAAATCCCCCTTGACGAACATGAACTTCTTGAGCCAGTTATGGCTCCTATTGACCGTCTCCCACACCTTGACGTGTGTGTCGGCGAAGCAGGCGGTCCCGTCCTTGTTCGCGCGAAAAGAGAACATCTTGCGGAATACCGCAAGACTGAACTCGATCATCTCCTCTCGCAAGAAACAGGCGAACCCTACTATAACCACGATAGAGTTTGGAGTCATCTGCCCGGGGACGACCCCATAGTACTTGAGGACTTGGCGGACTTCCGGCCATAAGGGTAGCCAGAGGCCCGCCTCAAAGTGGGTCATTGGGAACGCAAGCTTGTCGGCAGAGAGCTTGTTGATTCGCTCCTCCTTCCCGGGCTGCCTCTCCTCGAAGCCCGGCGAGACGTAATTGCCGACGACATCCACAAATTCTCTCTCAGTGATGGCGGCAAAAGGGAAGTCATGCTCAGAAAAAGTCCAGGCACACTTGCCCCTCCCGTCTGCCTCGCCGCTGCCGCCGACCATCTTGCAAGATCTACATTAAGCGGGGTAAAGGGGGTTCTCGCGGGGGAAGCAATAAGAAGCCTTAAATGCGATAGGTAAAGAGTGAGTCAGCATGGCCTATTTATAGAATTAGAAAAGGCAGGAAAGAGTTTCGATGACGGGAAAAGTGCGGATAGCAAGTTTAACCCCGACGCTTTGACTTTCGAACCCAATCTGTATCCACGTCGACCCGCCAGTCGGCCGCGAGAAGCTCTCAGTCGCAAGCCGCCCGCACCCGCTCCCGCATGAAAGAAGAATAACCGGAGATGCGAGCCCCGTCAGGATCGATGCGCGAGTCCCTCAATACGCGACCCGCCCCCGCCACTGCAAGTACAACTAGGGCTAGGCGAGTCGCCCGCGATGCCGAGCCCGCTGGAAAGAATAACCGGCCGAGCCGGTTTGCCTCGTCCGCATCTCCCCCAAAGGCCGAGAACACCAACGCAGTCAAAAGAAAAAGTAGTGAGTGCACGCCCATATGCAGGCGGGGAAGGTCCTGAATTATTACAGACAGTTAATTGTTCAAAACAAACATCCAATGACTCTGGGAGCTTCGATCGTTGCGCGAGGGTGCAATCCAGACCCAGTGGGCAGCAGCGGGCACCGGCGGGAGAGAGGTAGGCGGCTCAGTACTGAATCCATTTCCACCTACCCCGCCTCCGCTTACCGGATCGAGGCAGCACGCAAGGATAATGATACTCCCGAACCGCCGTCAGTTCCTGCTGGGTCAGATTGACCTGCTCCGAGACATGGCTAAGCCGCTCCTCGGCCCGCATAATGTGTGCTCCCAGGGATGTTACTCCGTCCTCGTCAGCTGGGCGCCCCACCCCTTCCAAAGCTGCAAATCGCCCCTCCGCCTCGGCCTTGTCTTTCTCCACTCTGTCGAAGACCTCATGTAGTAGCATCGTATGTTTTTAAAATAGTCGCGTCACTTGCGTATTCATCTTCTCGGCATTCAGCGGGTCACCCAGGTAGTCTGCGATGCCTTCCAGCTCAGGGGGAGGCGAGTACCCCTCGCTCATCTTGACGTCAGAAGAGACCGCATTATAACCTGCGAAGGCAAGGTCAGAAGAAGCCGACAAATGATAAGCGGGCTAAAACAAGGGAATTACCAGGCGTTGGCACGTCTCCGGCACCATCAGCTGACCGAGAAGGGCCCGACCGACCCTGGAAGGCTTCTCCTCCCGGGGTAACGAATGGTTTCCCCAGACCAGGGGGCCTTGGCGATGGAGGAGTCGTAGGAAGGAAGTACACCTGGGATAAGGGACTAGCGGACCGACCAGTCACCACCAGGGTAGAAATCCCCGGGTCCACCCTGTCCACTCAATCATCGTGAGGCGCCTCCTGCAAAAAGAGAATTCAGAAGGAGTGGCGGATCAAAGAGGGGAACCACATACCTCAGGAACGACCTCGGCGTCGCTGGCCAAGCCGGAAGCGGTGTCATCACTCAGTGGGGACCGCCAGATGATTTTCCCTTTCACTGGCTTGAATAGGGGACCGAGGGACCCGCGCGCTAGCCACGGGGCGGCTTCGAGAGCCACTTCCCGGGCACCCTCCCTCGCAGCCGCTAAATGAGCCCGAATCTCCTCGGACATAGGCATCTTCCGACTGTGAATCGCGGAAGAGGGCAAAGAAGAGGAGTTGTCCCCAAAGGTCCGACAACTTATTTATAGCATGAAGGTGGGCCCCCACCAAAAGATTCCCTCCAGCTCAGCACGGTTTTCTCCGAACACGTAGGGTTTGATGTTTCTTTCTGAGCTTTTGCAAAGCTCGCAAAGAGCGGGGATTGTGTACAACCCCGTATTCGCCGAAGGGACTCAGGCAAGCAGGCGAGTCGACCCCAGCTCGCGCCTTCCCAGGCGGGTCAGCCTCGGCCCTCGCCTTCCCAGGCGGGTCGCCCTCCGACTCGTGCCTCCTAGGCGGGTCATCCCTGCCCACCTCTCCTAGGAGGGACAGCCCTCGGTCGCCCTCCGACCCGCGCCTCTCCTAGGCGGGCCGGCCCTCGGTCAGCCACTGCCCGCCTCTCCTAGGCGGGCCAGCCCTCGGTCATCCCCTGCCCGCCTCTCCTAGGTGGGCCAGCCCTCGTTCGCCCTCCGACCCGCGCTCTCCTAGGCGGGCCAGCCCTACTCGCTCCGGCCCAGTAGGGTTGCGAGCCGACTCAGAGGCCAAGAGATCCTTCCCTGGTGGGGCCCAAAGGCCAAATTATCAGGGTGACCCCCTGTGAGAGGTGCACATAACCAGTTAGAACAACGACGTTACGTTGTTGGCAGACCCGGTTGGGCTGCATATAGCTGTTCAGAATAGCGTAGTTTGGGTGTTGACAAGCCAGCTCAAGGGGCTTTCAGTAATTTCAGACCAGTAGAGGTTAGTTATTTGCAGATCATCTTCGGAAATCTATAAATAGGATCCAAGGGGTACCTCAGGGGGCATGCTTACCTGTCTCGCAGTCTTCTAGCGCTTTCTGAGGTACATTAGCCCTACATTTGGCTAAGGAGGGGAAGCGATCTGTGATCTTCCGGGTGTGTGGTGAGACCTCCGTATCGGGCCCTTGATCTAGTCCTTTGCTCTTTTTCCTTGTTGTTTTTCTTGCAGGAGAGAAGTAGCTGCGCGACCATCCCTTCCCCAAGGGTGAACTCCACAGAGACCGATTTATCGGTTTCAACACCAATCTCCTCCCTAAATTATTACCACCATTTTTTATCTTTACTGCCAATTTAGCACATTCTCGTCTTACTCCCTTTTCCTATTGACGTTTTCATAATTTTTTGATTTATAAGCTTTCATAATAAAAAAGAATCAAGGGTTATATAAGTTTTTATTATAATTTTGAATCGTTATGTAAATTACTGTAGTTCTGTTATAACTTTATGTTATTTTTTGTTTATGTTATGCTTTATAATAATCATTAATCTCAACCCAATAGTCCAACACTACAAGAAAAACCTTGATTAACAAGGAATAAAATTCCTTGCTAAATTGCAAAATTAAAATTAGCAACGAATTTAAGAACAAAAAAAATACCTAGCTAATATGACCTCAGCTAATTTTAGCTAGACATTTATTGTTTGCTAATTTGCAAGGATTATTTAGCAAGGTATCATATCCTTCGTAAATTAGCAAAGAAATTTAGTTTCGTTGCTAACAAAAAAAATACACTTTTAATAGTGCTGGTTGAGGATCAAACCCTCAACCATCCATATACAATAAACTATACTTAACCAACTCACTTAACTAACTAATATGTTTTAAGAATGTGTTAATATATATATGTACAACCCCGTATCCGGCGAGTGGGTTAGCAGGAGCCAGACCGGCTAGCTCGGGCAGTCCGAGTTCCTGGGCAAGCTCGGCAGGAGGGGGAGATCGGCAATCTCTGGCTCGCCCGGGCGGGGTGAGATTCTTTTGGGAGGTGAGTTCGTACTCGCCAAGCCCTGTTCGTCGAGCTCCGGGCCCTTCGTCGAGCTCTGAGCCGCTCGCCGAGTTCGAACCGATCAACAAGCCCGTGACGTGCGAGTAGGATAGGTCGGGCCCGTACTCGCCCAAGGTCGTAGATAAGCGGCGAGTGTCTGCTCCATCGAGCACTCGCCGTCCTTACCAAGTAGGGTTTGTTGAGGCCTACTCGTCCAGTGATCTGCGAGGTGTTTTTACCATTTTCCCCCCGTTGGCCTGCCTATAGCCAGTTAGAACAATGGGGTTACACTGTTGGCAGACCCAGTTGGGCTGCACATAGCTGTTTGGAACATCGAAGGTTGGCTATTTGCAGGCCATTTTCAGAAATCTATAAATAGGACTCTAGGGGTACCTCAGAGGGCATGCTCACTTGTCTTCTAGCCTTCTAGCGCTTTTTGAGGTACCTTAGCCTGACATTTGGCTAAGGAGGGGAAGTGCTCAGAGATCTTCCGGGTGTGTGTTGGGTCCTCCGTGTCGGGTCCTTGGTCTAGTCCCCTGTTCTTTTTTCCTTGTTGTTTTTCTTACAGGAGAGAAGTAGGTGCGCGATCACCCCTTCCCCAAGTGTGAATTCCATCGAGACCGAATTCTCAGTTTCAACATTTTGGTGCGGTGAGCGTGGAGCGTGGTCAACACAGAAAATCTTCAGCGAGCTCAATGACAGGAGAAAGGCAAGGATCGGACAGGGGCGACTCGCCACCCCCTCCCCCTCTCACCACGATGGGGATGTTCGAGGACTTCAGGCAGGAAGTACTCAGCTTGGTCAGATTCGCACTCGGCGGGCATGCCGAGTGCTTGACACCAGCGGCCCCTATTCTCGCGATTCCAGCTCTCGGCGAGGACACCCCCGGCAAGCGAGCTGGGAAGTAAGTTGCCGAGGAAGGGAGAGACGGCGAGCTCCCCAGGTGAGTGCTCTTCCCCGGCTCGATAAGCGGTGGCAGGTTCGGCAAGATAGGGGTGCGAGATTCCCCAGCTCGCCCGGTAGGGGAGGCAGCCCCTTCAGCGAGCTGGTTTCTTTTGCTCCTGTCCTAGAGAGGTTTAGGGAGCTCGAGATGCCCTACTACACTGGGAAGAAAGATCCAGTCCAGCACGTCAGTGGTTTGAGGATGTGGTCTCGATCCAACAGATGTCGGATGGGTTCAAGTGCAGGCTCTTCTCCATCACTCTCAAGGAAAAGGCGAGAGAGTGGTTCCCCCAGCTGCCGGCCAATTCCATCTACTGCTTCGAGGACCTACGCCGGGGGTTCATGCTGAGGTTCACCACCTCCAAGAGGAGGAAGAAGAAGTCAGAGTCCCTGTTCCACATCAAGCAGGGGGTGAACGAGACCTTGGGGAGCTACATTGATCGCTTCCAGGAGGAGGCCACTCAAGTGCAAGAGATGCAGAGACATACCCTAATGATGGCCTTCACCCTAGGGCTGCAACAAGGTTTCTTTCGAATGGAGCTGAAGAGGGTGCCCCCCTCTCCTACGAGGAGTTAATGGAGAGGGAGACAAGAGAAGTCGACGGGGAGGCGTCGAACCCAGAGTTTGCCCGGAAGTTAGCCAGGTGGGCTACGGAGGAGGAAAGACCTAGAGGGGGCAGAGGTCAGGAGGAGAGGAGAGCTGAACCCCGGCAGAGGGAACAATAGTAGCAACAACAGCCCAGGTAGGGGCATCAGGAGCCAAACCATCGGCTAGGGTGGAGACCGGAGTGGCAAGATCAAGGGCTGAGGAGAGATCATCATGGGGGGATAACCGCCAAGTAGGCCATGGCCAGTTTTATCCCCTGGGAGGGAGGAAAGGCCAGAGACCACCTCTTCCCAATCAGGAGTAGGCTATGACTATAGCCATGGGGGAGAGGAGGAGAGCATCGGGGAGAATAATAAGGGAGGTTAGGGTTGAGCTGCCCTACTGTGAATTCCATCAGGAGGAAGAGAACGCCACAGACCTCTATTTGGCTTCTTGGGGGAGAGGAATGAGGTCGAAGGAGGAGTGGGACTCCATGTCTCTCTAGTGGGGGGGGGGGGGGGGGCAGTCCCGCACCTACAGGTTCGTCATCGTGGACGCCCCTAGCAGCTACAACGCCATCTTTGGGCGACCCCTCATCAGCGCCTTCCGCTACGTCCCCTCGTCGTTCCACCAATGCCTGAAGTTCAACGTCGAGGGGATCCAGGTCTGGGTCTGAGGAGACCCCAAGATGGCGAGGGAATGCTATGTCATCGCCGTGAACTCCATCTCCTGGCAGGAGGGGGCTGAGGAGATGGAGCGGAGGATGGAGGATGCGAAGTAGGAGGTAGTGGAGATGGAGGTGGAGAGCTGCACCCAGGTGGAGGTGGCAGAGGAAGTTCAGGAGCCGCCGAAGTCGTAGCCGTAGAGGAGGCTGAGGAGGAAGTTCCTGCCCCGGGTGGGGAATATGTCGGAGAATAGGGAGAGCACTCTCGTCTGGAGGCTGTGGAAGAGGTGGTGGAGATGTAGGTTTTCACCCTCGGAGGCAAGGTGGAGAAAGTCTGCGTCAGCGGGGGGTTGACCCCAACTGACCAGGAGAGGATGCTTGAGTGCATCCAAAAGAATGTGGACATCTTCGCCTGGAGCGCCGCGGAGATGTCAGGGATCGATGCTGACATAGCCTGCCATCGCCTCAACCTGGATCCAGGAGCACACCCCATCCAACAGAAGAAAAGGTCCACCACGGACAAGCCGGCCGGGCCGATCAGGGAGGAGGAGGCCAAGCTCCTTATGGATGGCTTTATATCCGAAATTCAATACCCCGGCTGGGTCTCCAATGTAGTAATGGTTAAAAAAGGAGACGGCCGGTGGCGTATGTGTGTTGATTTTTCTCTACTTAATAAATCATGCCCTAAGGATTGTTACCCCTTGCCTCGGATCGACGCGCTGGTTGACTCGGCCGTTGGTTTTCCCGTAATGAGTTTTCTGGATGAATTTTCAGGTTATCACCAGATTAGGATGCACCCCCCTGACGTCAAAGATGTCTCCTTCATCACCGGGGATGGGTGCTACTATTACAAAATGATGCCCATTGGGCTGTAGAATGCAGGGGCAACCTACCAGAAGATGATGGACAGGGTCTTCCGAGAGAAAAGGGGGAGGAACCTGGAGGTGTATGTGGATGACCTCATAATCAAGAGCCGAGATATGAAGTCCCACCTCCGAGACCTAGAGGAGACCTTCGCTATCCTGCGCGAGTACAAGATGAGGTTAAACCCCCTAAAGTGTGTCTTCGGGGCCGGTAGGGGGAAGTTCCTGGGCCACCTTCTCACCCCCGCGGGGGTAGAGCCAAATCCTAATAAGGTCCGAGCGATCATGGAACTGGGATCACCTTAGAATGCTAAAGAGGTGCAACAGTTGACAAGAAAGCTGGCAGGGTTGAGCAGGTTCCTTTCCCGGGTTGGGGAGAAGTGATCCCCCTTCTTCAAAACTTTGAGGGGAGGCCAGAAGTTTGAGTGGACTAAGGAGTGCGAGGAGGCATTCCAAGCCCTGAAGAAGCAGTTGACTCAAGCTTCGCTGCTCCAAGGGATGAAGGTGGGGGAGGATCTATACTTGTATCTCGGGGTCGGAGCAGAGGCCTTGAGTTTCGTCCTGGTTTGGGAAGAGGGGAAGAAGTAATTCCCCATATGCTATGTAAGTCGGGTATTGAGGAAGGCCGAGCTCCGCTACCCCATCTTGGAAAAGCTGGCCTTCGCTCTAGTCATCTCGGCCTGGAGACCCCGACCTTACTTCCAGGCACACTTGATCCGGGTGGTGACCGACCATCCCCTCCGCAACATCTTCGAGGGGGTGGAGCATTCAGGCAGATTGGCTAAGTGGTCGGTGGAGCTGAGTGAGTTCGAGATCACCTTCATCCCCTGCCTCTCGATCAAGGCCCAGGCGATGGCCGACTTTCTGGCCGACTATGTGGTCGAGATAGCAAAGGAAGAGTTCACTCACCCAGTTCTATGGAAGGTAATGGTAGATGGTGCGCCGGGGAGGCATTCCTTGGGGCTGGGGGTGATCTTGGAAATTCCTCAGGGAACGAGGATCGAGCCAACGGTGGTAGTGCATTTCCCCATCACCAACAACCAGGCCGAATATGAGGCGGATATCGCGGGGCTACGCCTAGCCAGGGAGCTGGGGGTGCAAGACGTGGAGGTCCTCACTGACTCCATGGTGGTGGTGTAACACCTCCCCTGTAATGACCGTATAATATGGATCTGGTCGGGGCCCCACAACATACAAACGCCACAGCTTCAGCATTATAAGATGATATTTACTACCCGATCTCAAAACTCAGAACAAAACATAGCAAAAACAAAACAAACAACTAGAAGTTATGTACCACTAACACGAGTATCAAATGGCCTTAAGACCTTACACAAAAAGAGTCCAACACATAAAGACCACAAGGTTAATCATCAACGTGCAAAAGCACTCTTAAGCTACCTCGGTGTGCAAGCCGAACAACATCTAAAACATGGATCATACAATCACAGGAAGCAAACTAAAAAATACAGTAACCCTCATGAGTCCTAGGGATTTTCGCCCGGCGCACTAGCTCCCGCTTGCGATCCTTGCCCTGTAAAGATTTGAAGTAACGTGGGTCAGCAAAGACTGACCTCTACTGTGTAACCAACACATCTCCTCCCGGCCACCCCTAACGGAGCCCGGGGTACCCCTCCAACCGGCAAGTCAGCACTTCGTATACCATATACATAAATATATAAAGCTTTAAAACAGGTTTGGATGTCTCATACAACAAACACGTTTTCTATGTTGAGAACAGTGTGAAAGGGGCCTACTATGCAACATGTATGCAAACCCGGGCTTCGCCCAAGGCACCCTATCTCGTATGCATCTAACACATCATCAAACAACTGGGTACTTCTGTTTCCCAATTGGCATAAAGCCGCAAACAAAAGAGAACTACTATGTCCCTAACGACCCAAGCGCCGTTACACGAAAATCTTGCAAAGGCCCTACCCGCACATGGGTCTTAAACCCCGGGCTTGCCTGCAAATTCTGACTTCTCACATCAGGATTCCGTATCACACACAAACCGATTCTAAGAACCCTTGCTGGACCCAACCCGCTCATGGCTTCATTGCCCGGGCTTGCCCTACGCTCGACGTTCTCGTCAGTCTCACAGAAGGGGAATAGTCTCGCTGGGACACTCTCTCCACATGACTTGCACGTCACAGGATAGCCAGCCGACCACGGAGACATAGCCACGCCTTAGCACAACACAACCATAAACTTTCCCACCCTAATCCACCATTTGTACTGCAACGTTCCCGCGCACCAAGGAAACCATCTACCGCCAAAGCGGAGCTAACCTTTTCTGGTTCTGGCTACGAGTACTCACACAAGAAAAGGGATAAAACGCATACATCACAACGACATCTTGCAGCAACGGATTTCTACCGAATCCTCAAGGCTCGATATGCAACATCACCGAGTCAGACTAACGGTCACGACTACGGCTTCACCCACAATGCCTAATCCACTAACGGAGTGGATCTCTAATGCAAAATCATGCCGGGGACGGACAAAATCGACCCGGAGGTTCCTTTTAAACCATGACAACCCAAACCCCTCTCATTTGAGAGATCTGGAGCCCAAATCTGAAAAGAAAAGATGTTAAACGTGCATCCTAAAAAAAACCAAGAGGAGAAGTGTCGTTACCTTACGACCTCTCTTCCTAGCCATGGAGAACTTGGTTGGATGAACACCACCACAATGATCTTGCCTTCGCGGATCTGGACTCCGCTCGCAAAACGGGGCTCCGAAGCTTCACCGGCGGCCGGAGTTGACCTCCTTCTTCCTCCTAGTTCTCCCCTCTCTCTAAGCTTTTAGAAAGAGGATGAATATGGGAAATGAGGGTTTGAAAACCCTATTCCTGGCCTTAAATCCAGCAAATACCAACCACAGCCCTTGGATCCCAAAAGAAGGAAACGGACGGCCACGATTCGCCCTGAAAATAAACTTCCTGGGCCGAACACGGCTTGTGACAAGCTCGTGTCCGAGGCCGTGTTCCTCATTCGCTGTCAAACCAGAAAATCTCGACCAGGACATGGCCTGTGACATGTCTTGGGACACGCCCGTGTCTCATATGACACACCCGTGTCAAGGCTCGTGTCAAGGCCCGTGTCATGGCCCGTGTGCTCCAAACGACACAGGACCAAACGTCCCAAGAAAGACATGGCCATGTGACACGCCCGTGTCACATACCGTGTGCTAGACATGCCTGGGACACGCCCGTGTCCCTGGCCGTGTAACTTCCCCAGCATAAACCAGCAAATGAACCTGAGTAGGACACGACCATTGACACGACCATGTCTCACGCCGTGTGCCCTCACTCAACGCTTTTCAATCGTTGAGTGCTCGGTGAGGCGTTGAGTGACCGACATGCCCCTAGGACATGCCCGTGTCCCAGGCCGTGTTCCCTGTCTCAACGCTCGTCGACCGAAATTTCGCCGACCACACGATCTCATCGATCTCAAGCACGACACGCCCTGTGACATGACCGTGTCACAGGCCGTGTCAACCTATCCAGAACCCATCTTGGCCCGATGCTAACCGTTCCCCTTTTAAGTTTTTGGGGCGTTACAATTCCTCCCCCCTTAAAAGAATTTTGTTTCGAAATTTAAACAGAAAGTACGCAAAACTTAAACGGTACCTAAGATGAAAAGCTCGGGGTACTCCTCAAGCATGGCCTGCTCTCGCTCTCAAGAAAGCTCCTCGCGACCACAGTTGTCCCAACGAACTTTTACGAGTTTAACCTCCTTGTTCTGTAACTGCCGAATCTCTGAATCATCTATACTGATTGGACGAACTCGTGTCCTCAAGTCCTCTTCTATCGACACTACTACCGATTCGATCACCACGCTAGCCTCTACCAAAGCTTTCCTCAAGATAGAGACATGGAAGACATCGTGTAATCCACTCAGCTCCGTGGACAATGCCAACCGGTACACTGCTTCTCCCACCCGTTCTATAATCTCGAACGGTCCCAAAAACCTCGGACTCAACTTCTTGAGTCGGCGAATCCGCGAAACTCCTTTGAACGACTTGATCTTTAGATAAACCCAGTCGCCTACCGCGAACTCCACATTCCTGTGGCGAGCATTAAAATACTTCGCTTGCCGATCTTGAGATACCTTCATGCGCTCTTGAATGGTTCGCACCAACTCACAAGCGTCAGCTAAAACTTCTTTCCCCAAAAGCTTGGTGTCTCCCGCCTCTGTCCAAGACATCGGTGTTCGACACCGCCTCCCATACAAATCTTTGTATGGCGCCATCTTTATATTTGCTTGGTAACTATTGTTATATGCGAACTCTACCATAAAGAGATGATCCTCCCATTTCTTGTCGAAGTCAAGAGTACACATCCTCAGCATATCCTCCATAGTACGGTTCGTTCTCTCAGTCTGCCCATCAGTTTGAGGATGGAAGGCCGTACTGAACTTGAGCTTCGTGCCTAGGATTTTTTGCACCAACCTCCAATCCTTAGGCGTGAAATGTCCATCGCGATCACTAACTATGCTCTTCGGAATCCCATGCAGTCACACAATGTTGCGAACGTACAATTCAACCAGCTTCTCCGCGCTGTCCTCCTTCCGATTTGGGATGAAGTGTGCCACTTTGGTCAAGCGATCCACGATCACCCAAATTGCATCGTTACCCTGCCGCGATCTAGGTAATCCATGCACAAAATCCTCGGAGATGTCATCGAATTTCCACTCTGGGATAGGAAGAGGATTCAAAAACCCGCCCGGCTTCTGACACTCGGCCTTCACCAAGGCACAAGTTTGGCACCGACTCACATACAAAGCTACGTCCTGCTTCAGACCAGGCCACCAGTAGGATTTCTTCATATCCAAATACATCTTTGTATTACCAGGGTGAATGGAGTACTTTGTGAAGTGGGACTCAAACATCAACTCCTCATGGAGCTTGCAAATTTGCGGTACACAAATCCTCCTGCCCTTCTCAGGATCCCATCAATCATCTCCCATGCGCTACCCTCACCCTTTTGAGCTTCCTCCACATATAGTTGGAACTCCGCATCCAAACGGGTCGCTTCCCGAAAACGATCGCACAAATCATTCTGTATTTCAATCCAGTTCAACCGAGCCACATTAGACTCGCCTCTGGCCACACACTCTATGCTTAGGGACTCCCAGTCCCGCCTCAATCGCTCATCATGAGCTTCGATCCAATTTCCTTGCCCAGAGTATTTTCTACTCAAGGCATCAGCCACCACATTGGCTTTGCCTAGCGTGTAGTGAATCGCCACATCGTAGTCCCCAAGGAACTCAACCGACCTGTGCTGCCGCATATTTATGTCCTTCTAATCTAGGAGATACTTCAGACTTTTGTGGTCCGTGAAGATCTCCACTTTCGCACCATAAACGTAGTGCCGCCACAATTTCAGCGCAAAAATTACCGCTGCCAATTCCAAATTATGGATGGGGTAGTTTCTCTCGTGAGGCTTCAACTGCCTAGACCCAAAGGCGATCACACTACCTTATTGTACCAATACGCACCCCAAACCGCATCCGGATGCGTCGCTGAGAATTTTAAATCCTTCAGTCCCCTTCGGCTGACTTAGGATTGACGCCGTCATCAGCCTTTCCTTAAGGGTATCAAACGCCTGATTACACTTTTGTGTCCAAACAAACTTATGATCTTTACGAGTTAGTGAAGTGAGGGGTAGAGCTATCAGCGAAAAGTTTTCCACGAACCTTCGATAGTACCCGGCTAGTACAAGAAAACTCCAGACTTCTGCCACGGTCCTCAATACTGGCCAATCTTCGATGGCTTCCACTTTCATTGGATCTACTGCCACCCCATTCACACTAATCACACGGCCCAAAAACGCCACTTTCTCCAACCAGAATTCGCACTTGGAGAACTTTGCATAAAGCTGGTTCTCTATCAACACTTACAACACTATCCTCAAGTGAGTCTCGTGCTCCGCTTCCGACTTGAAATAAACAAGGATGTCATCAACAAAGATGACTACAAAAGAGTCCAAGTATTTGCGAAATACTCTGATAGTTTTACTTTCAAGACAACCTAAACACCTAGAGGGGGGGGGGGTGAATAGGTTCTAATGCTTGTTAACACTTTTTTGGCAGAATTCAATTACAGAATTAAAACACACAGCACAGCAGTCACAGAAATTTAACCATCACAGATTGCACACTGTTTTATAGTGGTTCCCCAAGGTCTGGGTACATCCACTTTCCCCCTTCACCTATCTAGCAGTATGCTAGATTCAGCCAAACTTCCTCTTTACTCAGATCCACAGATCCTACAGCTCAGAACCTGAAAAGGTTCCTACAACTCAGGCTCAACAGCCCTACCTCAGCCTTATCACAAAGCCTACAACTCAGAGAAGAACCTTCTCCTACACTCAGGCAAACAGCCCTACCACTCAGAGATCAACTCTCCTACACTCAGCCTTTATAACACAGGCTTACAACTCAGATCTGTATTGACAGATCCTACAGAAATTAGAAAAAAAGTTTTTAATGTCTTGCCTTTGTTGAGAGAGAAAAGAACAAGACAATTCTTGATCAGCTGATGAAATCAACTGAATCTGAGCTTTCTTCAAAGCTTCTTGAATCTGAACTTAGCTGAGTTGATTTCCAAACAGCTTCTTGAGAAACCAATGACGGCTTCCTTCTTCTTCTTCAAGTGGCTGGATCCCTCTCTCTCCAACACCTTTGATGATACTTCTGAATTCTTGAAAGAACTCTACTTAGACTGATCCTGAGATCGTCTTCTTAGATCTTCTGATGAAGATCTTCTTTAATGCCTTGCACTTTCTTGAAGAGAGTACTTGTCTCTTAACTGATGTGTTGATTAAGAATTAATTTCCTCTTGTATATGTATATATTTCTTCTTCTGAATCTGTCTATTTATAGATCTTCTTCATGGTAACTGGCTGATCCGGTTTCTAACTAACTTCTGACAAGTCTGACACTTTAGTTAACCTGTCATAACCCACAGCTGTCAAGTCTTCAAACAGATCCTGTGCCTTAGTCTTGGACAGCAAAGTGTTGAGACAGACTGTCAGAAAGTGTCGAGACCAACTGTCTATATGCGTCGACACAAGTGACTTTGGTGTCGACACAGCCTTTGATGATGTCGACTAGTTTGCCTTTAAGTCGACACTGCTTCTTCAGAACTTCATCTTGAGAATGAGTCGACACAGAGAATTTGTGTCGACTCAACACTTCATCTTTCTTCAGAAAATAACTTGGTCTTGACTTTGCAGTGTGTCAACACAAGTCCTGTGTGTCGACACAGTTGTTGTAGATTCAGAACTCAGTATGTGTCGACTCTGCCTTCAGGTGTCGACATAGTTGAGGTCGACTATCTTTCTGTGAGTCGACACTGCTTCCCAGTGTCGACACAAATGTGGTCGACTATCTTTCTCTGTGAGTCGACACTGCTTCTCAGTGTTGACACAAATGTGGTCGACTATCTTTCTCTATGTCGACACAGCTTCCTTCAAGTGTCGACACAATTATTCTGAAGTGTTGACCCAGTCGACACATGGACTTAGAATAATTTCCTGTATTCTTTAATACTTCTTCACCTGCACATGTCAACTTAAAACAACATCAAATACACCTTGATGTATATCATTAAGCTAAGTTAGGCTTCTTCAAATCAGGTACACATTTTTCAATGTACCCAATAATCTCCCCCTATTTGGAGAAGTCATAACCCTTTTAGTTAATGATATACACCATTTATAACAAAAATAATATGATGATGTATGACATTACAGGAATATTTTATATAAACAAAATATTAACAATTCATCACAGAGTGAACATGAATATATGATTCTAAACAAAATTTTGTTTATAACTTGATAATGTTTGATTACAGATGTTTACATTGAATGATCAAAACATTACAAAATATTTGAAAGAACTTAGAACTAAGACTGATCAGGCTCTCTTATAACAATTCCTTTGCCAGATTGGATTTGAACCTTCACAGGAGCTTCAGCAACTTCAGCAGGCTTCTTGCCTTTTAGCTCAGCTTTCTTCCGAGCTTCTTCCTTTAGCCTTTGCCTTTCAAAGTAATGAAAGGGCTTTGGAAAGTACTTGTTCGGCTCCTGAGCATCTGGTGGCAGCCTTCCCAGCTTGGCTTTTCTCCTGAAATGTACTA
The DNA here is from genome assembly GCA_039513925.1 of Platanthera zijinensis. NCBI lineage: Eukaryota > Viridiplantae > Streptophyta > Magnoliopsida > Asparagales > Orchidaceae > Platanthera > Platanthera zijinensis. The sequence goes on along the minus strand of CM077082.1, from coordinate 209,472,492 downwards.
TGGCTTCCTGCCTAGCATCATACTTTTGCCATTCCATTTCATTATACCACTTTCCTCTTTCATGTACTTGGTCCTTTACAGCCTTCCATGCAGTTAGTATAATATTTCTTGAAGTAGGGCTCCACTGCTCAAAATCTGGCTTAAGTTCAGCCTGCTCTCTAAATCTTTTCTTGGATAGTAGAGCATCTTGCTGTTCTTTCAAGTTGGCATCAGGCTTATCAACTTTTTCAATAACTACCTTGGTAACCTCCTTTGGAGGACTATACATATCCTGAACTTGCTGATTAATCATATCAAAATCAGGAGGAGGGTAAATGACTTGGGCAATCTCAGGTTGATTGCCTTCAAGTAGACCTGTTTGAATTCCTGACTCAGCCACCATATCATCATCACACAACGGTGGATATCCCAATGTGGCTCGAATACTATTTGTCACCCATTTGGTGTGCTCTGAGCCAGCATGAACTAACAACCTCTCCCCCTTTATGACTTCTCTGGTAATATGATCTCTTAGATCATCCTTCTGAAATCTGATCTGGCCATCTAGATAATTCACACCTTCTTTAAAATATGGTTTCAATTTTTGAAGTTTGTCAGATATTTCCTTCTGAGATGTAGTGATGGCAGATTGAACTGAAGCTATAGCCTCCTTTAGTTTCTGATCAAAAGCTTCCATCTCTTTTGCTCTTGCTTCAGTCATCCCTGCAGTAGCCTTTTTGAACTCTTCAAGAATTTCATGGTGAGATTCAGCCAAATTATCATTCATCCTCAGCTGATTCTCCAAAACATAACCTTGCTTCAAAGCAATATCATCCACTTTAGTGAGGATAGACTACTGTTGTTTAGCCAAAAACACTACAGTATTACCTCCCTTATAGAAGCAATCTGTCATCTCCTTCTTATTCATATTTACTTCAAATCTAATAGACTTAATATCTTGAGCCAAGTCAAATTGAAGGGATTTATTGCTCTCATCAACATACTTTTCCATTGCTAATCTTTGCTCATCCAACTTAACTTGCAAATCTACCATGAACTTGTTGTAGTTAAATTCAGATGGAGATTGGTGAGTTGATGTTTGGAGTGCCTGCTTATGACTTTGGCTCCTTCTCTTGAAGACTATGAGCTTTCTCTTCTTAGCCATTCTGGCTTCTTCAGTCTCAGAGTCTGATGAACTTTCTATTTGAACTCTTTCAGGAGGAGTAGGAGGAATATTTGTTTCAGTGACATGTTGCTCTGCCTCAACATTCACAGGCTACCCCTCAACTACTTGCTCCTCTTCAACTCCTTGTTCCTTCTCAGCTTCTTGCTCTATCTCCATGTCTAGTGCCTTCTCATTGTCTTGCTCCTCCTCTACTCTATCAGTAGCAATTTCAACATTAGGAAATAACTCATCTAGAGTGTATTCCTTCTGAGCTTGAACAGATGTTGAATTATCCAGATCTGCAATATTCAAATCTTTTGATAAATCAATTTGTTCTTTCTCCTACATTGTTTCAGACATCTGCTCCCCCTACACTTGTTCAGTATTTGGAATATCCTGGGCAGGTGAATACACTTGCTCCCCCTGCACCTGTGCAGGAATAGAAATATTAGTAATGTCCTTGGCAGGAAAATACACTTGCTCTCCCTATACCTGTACCTGGTCAGGAGTAGATACATTCTGGGCAGGAGAGTGAGCTTGCTCCCCCTGCATCTGTGCATGAATGGTTGCTTTCTGAACTTGAGTAGACTCAGGCTGATCTTCAACCTGCTTTCTCACTTGCTCTTCTGGATGCTGGGCAGTGCCTAGATCATGTGCAGGGGATCTCTCAGGGGTGTCCTGCCTGTTCTCATCAGGCACATCTTTAGACAGCACCCTATCCCACCTTGAAAATAATCTTATATCCATTTTCCTCATGTGATTAATCTTTGTCCCAGGCAGTTGTTGCATAACCTCAGGGATCACTCCAGTCAGGTATAAACTCATAATTCTAGCCAGATTTGGCTTCTTGATTCCTTCCTTGATCTTATCAAATACTACAGCTGACCAGTCAGTTGGAATTATAAAAACAATTCTGGTCATTAGGCTGAACATATAGGCTGAAATCCTATCATGTCCACCTGGTTTGCACAAAATTACCTTCCCAACTACTTCTGACAGAAACTTGCCCTGTTGATTCATGCCCTTCCTGTTGATAGCTGCTCCAATCTTCAGGGTTGGATCCAATCCACACCATTGGAGAGCCTCCCTGGTCTTAGAGGCTGGAACCTCTTCTTTATTCTCAATGTTTGATAATTGAAGTATTTTTCTTAAATTTCTTGGTGTCAATTTCACTTTCGTCCCATGAATAGTGGATTTTATCTTGAGACCAGCTGAATCCACTGATGCAGAGGTAAAGAATTCAATCACCTCCTTCTTCCAGATCTTTGATGGTTCAGAAACTAGAAATTCTAATCCAGATTCAGAAATTAGAGTGACAACCCTTTGAACATCTGTCGGGGCATCCACAATGGCATTGCGCACTAACTCATATCCTTCGTTGACGTTATCTGCAACCTTTGGCGCCATTGATCAGACGAGAAATCTTGAGAGAGAAGAGAGAGAGATTGTCGACACAGGGTTTCAGTCTCCAAAACCTTGTAAGCGTGTCGACAGAATAAGTTCTTGACCTATTTATACCTTCTAGGGAAAGAAGATCAAAAGTCGGGCAAAAACAGTCTATATGTGTCGACACAGATGGAGTGTGTCGACACAAACTTCTATTGTCTTGACAGTAAGTCTGTCTACTATGTGTCGACACCAATTATGGATATGTCGACACCTGAGAGACATAGTAGAGCATTAGAAATTCTGTGTCGACTCTTAGGATAAGTGTCGACACAAAATCTGTAAGTGTCGACACCACTATTCTGGTGAAGTCGACACTACATTCCTGGATGAGTCGACTATTTGATTCTTAAGTGTCGACACAAATTCTCTGTGTCGACACATATTCTCTGACTAGTCGACAAGACTTCACTGAGTCGACACATTATCACTGAATGTGTCGACACTATTTTACTTAGCCAATTTCTGTTTTTGTCAATACCACTTGATAATCTAATATCACTTGTAAGTTTGTTGATAAACTAATCAATGGTCAGCATGCCTAATTCAATTTTAAATTTATGGAATTTTGTTTCATCCAGTAGCTTAGTAAATACATCTGCTATTTGATAATCTGTTTTAACAAATTCCAATGAGATGTCTTCTCTTTCTACATGCTCTCTAAGAAAATGGTATTTAGTTTCTATATGCTTAGTTCTACTGTGAGAAATAGGATTATTAGCAATAGAAATAGCACTTTTAGAATCACACAATAAAGGTGTTCTACTTACTTGAATACCATAGTCTTTCAACTGATGCTGTATCCACAATAGCTGTGCACAGCAACTGCCAGCAGCAACATATTCTGACTCAGCTGTGGATATTGCCACACTGGTCTGCTTCTTACTACTCCATGATATCAATCTTCCTCCCAAGAATTGACAAGTACTTGTTGTACTCTTTCTATCCTCTCTACAGCCTGCAAAGTCTGCATCTGAATAACCTGTTAGTAGAAAATCTCTATTCCTAGGGTACCAAAGGCCTAGATTAGGTGTGCCCTTAAGATATCTCAGAATCCTTTTGACTCCAGTATAATGAGATTCTTTAGGGCAGGCTTGGTACCTAGCACAGACACATGTAGCATACATAATATCTGGTCTACTAGCAGTGAGATATAGTAGAGAGCCAACTATTCCTCTATACAAAGATTCATCAACAGGTTTACCTGCATCATCTTTGCATATAGGCATACTTGTTCCCATAGGAGTTCTCATAGTGGAGGATGACTCCATACCATACTTCTTAATTAATTCTTTGTTGAACTTAGACTGGGATATGGACAGGCCATCATCAGTCTGTCTTACTTGGAGTCCCAAGAAGAACTTAAGTTCCCCCATACTGCTCATCTCAAACTTCCCTTGCATAAATTTGGCAAACTTTTTACAAAGGTTGTTTTCAGTAGATCCAAAGATTATGTCATCAACATAGATCTGAACTAAGATGATCTTACCTTTGGATTCCCTTAGGAATAGAGTTTTGTATATTTTTCCTCTTGAGAATTTATTCTCAATAAGGAAAGTAGACAGGATTTCATACCAAGCCCTTGGGGCTTGCTTTAACCCATACAAAGCTTTCCTAAGCTTATAGACATAATCAGGTTTAAGAGGATCTACAAAACCTGATGGCTGCTCTACATAGACTTCCTCTTTTAAATCACCATTCAGGAATGCTGATTTCACATCCATCTGGTACACTTTGAAGTCTTGATAGGCTGCATAGGCAAGGAACATTCTGATTGCCTCCAGCCTTGCTACTGGGGCAAAGGTTTGATCAAAGTCAATCCCTTCTTTCTGCCTGTATCATTTTGCAACCAATCTTGCTTTATTCTTCACTATTATTCCACTCTCATCCAATTTGTTCCTATAAATCCACTTTGTGCCAATTATGTTGTGGCCTCTTGGTTTAGGAACAAGCTCCCAGACATTGCACCTTCTGAATTGATTCAGCTCCTCTTGCATAGCATCAATCCAGTGCTGATCTTGGATGGCTTCTTCAAACTTCTTAGGCTCCATTTGAGACAGGAAACTTGAATGCAGGTCTGTGCTTTGATTTCTGCTTCTAGTCTGCACTCCCTGTCTTGGATCACCTATAATCTGATCAGCTGGATGATCTCTTAAATGTCTTGTAGCTGGAGGAAGATTCCTTTCTGGTTGAACATCTCCAGCTCCTTCTTCATGCTGAACCTCTTGGTTTTCATCAGCATCTATTGAGTCTTGTACTCCCCCTGGACAGTAGCCTTCATTTTCCAATGCTCCATCTTCCTTTGATGCTTCAGCAATGGAGAGCTTGTCCATTCTTTTGCTTATACCTGTTGAATCATTTGATCTACAAGACAACTCACAGTTGATTAATCTTGTTTCATCAAACACAACATGTACAGATTCTTCAACAACTTGAGTAGTCAAGTTGTAGATTCTATAGGCCTTACTATTTATGCTGTACCCAACAAATATCCCATCTTGGGATTTGGCAGCAAACTTAGTTAGGTATGACTTGCCATTGTTAAGTATATAGCATTTACAACCAAAGATCCTGAAGTAGGATAGATTTGGTTTTCTACCTTTCATAATCTCATAGGGAGTCTTTTTGTGGTTCTTGGTGATAGAAGCCCTATTGATCACATGACATGCGGTGTTAACTGCCTCAGCCCAGAAATATTCTGGGAGAGAGGTGTCACTCAATAGAGTTCTGCCAGCTTCAATTAATGTTCTATTCTTTCTTTCAGCAATGCCATTTTGCTGTGGTGTTCTAGGTGAGGAGAACTCTTGGAAAATCCCAAAGTCTTCACATAATTTTGTCATGCTTTCAGATTGAAACTCAGTACCATGGTCACTTCTGATTTTGACCACTGTACTATTCGGTTCATTCTGAATTTGCTTTACAAAACTAAGTAATACACTTGGGGTTTCTGATTTCTGTCTCAGAAAGAACACCCATGTAAATCTAGAATAGTCATCTACCACCACAAAAGTATAGACTTTCCTACCTAGACTATGAACTGGCATAGGACCAAAAAGATCCATATGTAAGAGGTATAGGCACCTCCCAGAATCCTTGTTTTCAAGGCTTTGAAAGGAGGATTTTGTCTGCTTGCCCTTTTGACAAGCTGAGCATATTTCTTCCTTTATACACTTAACTTGAGGACCATTCCTCACTAACTCTTTGCTAAAGAGTTGGCTAATTGTCTTGTAGTTAAGATGAGCCAATCTCTTGTGCCACTTGACACAATGAGAAACATTATCATCAGCTACAAGACAGATGGAAGAAGCCTTGTTCTCACATACAAAATTAAGACAATAGACATTTCTCTTCCTATACCCAGTCAATATGATCTTTTGATCACTTGACCTTTTGATTTGACATCCATCCTTAACAAATGAAATGTCATATCCTAAATCACTCAGCTGGCTTATGCTTATTAGATTGTGTTTCAAACCTTTTACATAAGCCACTTGGGTGATAGTAATTAGGTTAGTAGAAATGTTACCAAGCCCTTTGATGATTCCTTTTTCAGATCCACCAAAGATCACTTTAGGTCCATCTTTGACAGATGTATACTCCTTCAGCAGCCCCTTTGTTCCAGTCATGTGCCTGGAACAACCACTGTCCAAGTACCATATAGGGGCATGACCACTTGGACTTTCTTACAACACAGATTTACTTACCCTTAGAACCCAAGTAAGTCTTAGGTCCTTGGTTCAGGTTAGCATTAACAAAGCTACCATTATCTCTTCTAACAGATAGACTATTGTTCTTTCTAACACTTGTGTTATGCCAGCAATCTAATACAAAATGGCCTCTCTTTCCACAACACCAACATTCAAACTTATTGTATCTAGATCTAGATACACCCTTGACAGAAGAATTTCTGTCCATTACTGGTGCTGCAGTAGCTTCACCCACTGATTTCTTATAACCATTGGGTTTATGAACATGGATAGGCCTGTTGGCATTTACACCCTTATTTATCAGAACATTAGTCTTAAAATGACCATGAATATTTTCATGATCATATTGGTTAGAAGGCACTTGCACCTTTCTAAATTTAATAGGGACTGAAAGGTTCAGTGGCTTGACAGGAGCTTTGCCTTTCCTCTTGAATTGGGCTGCCCTGGGGTTACCTTTGAATCCTAATCCTGCCTTACCCTTTTGAGTCACAAATTCATCTATCAAGGGTAAGACAGACTTTGGCTTAGAGTAACTAGCCACTAACTCCTTTTCTATTCTTAATCTGGCCTCCAGACTCTTCACTTGATCATTGGTATAATTGATTGTGCCCATCTGAATAATAGTTATATTCTTCAGTTTGGCAATTTCATTTAACTTCTGATCAATTACTTTTTCAAACTCAGTTGCAGCTATCTTTAGATCAGCAATTTCCTGAGCCTGAGATTTAACCAGGTTCTTGCTTTTCTTAAGGGCCTGCAACAAGTCCCCATACTTATCTATCAATTGATAGACATCTCCTTCAGATTCAGATGCATCTACATCACTTGATGCAGATGTAGCTGATTCTGCACTTGTACTACAAACAGATTTTATTGAAGGACATAATACCTTACTAGGACCAGACTGATTCTGGCACATGTCTTCTTCTAATCCTGCCATCAGTCCCATGCACTGATGATCTTCTTGTTCATAGATGAAGTCTAGCAATTGCATGAACTCCTCTTCTTCAGTAGCAGCATACAGTCCAATATATGCTTCAGCTTCAGATTCTGATTCTGAAGTTGATTGATCTGTTAGGCTCTTTTCCTTCTTTGCAATAAAGGATTTTTCCTTCTTGCCCTTTTGATAAGTCTTCTTCTTGTCTGATGACTCCTTTCTCTTATCAGGACAGTCAGCCACTACATGTCCAGGCCTACTGCAACAATAGTAGACAATCTTTGAAGTAGTGGTCTTGCTGGGCTTTGTTCTGCTCTTCTATTTCCTTGATGACTTTTTCTTCTGATAATAGTCATCAACTTGCTGTGATGAGGAGGGCCTAGACTTCCACTGCTTCTTCTTTAAGAATCTCTGGAATTGCCTTGTAAATGCAGCAAAATCTGCATCTGACTCACAACTTTCTGAACCCTGATTATCTGAATTTTTAGAACTAACTTCTGCAACTTCCTTAGGAGGAGATGATGATATCCTCCTATTCTTTCTAGTGGCTTCTGCCTTGAAGGCCACTGTCTTCTCTCTATGCTCTCCTTTTGAATTCTTTTCCTCCTCCTTCCTCACCATAAGTTGCATTTCATAGGATAACAACTTTCCAAACAAGGTTGGAGGAGAAATCTCTGCCAGTTTAGCCACTTCTCTTATGACACAGATCTTTGTGTCCCAATCCTTTGTCAAGGATCTTAAGAATTTGTCATTCAGTTCATAGGTACTGAAGACTCTTCCATAGGACATTAACTCATTCACAATTCTATAGAATTTTTTATAGCATTCAGTTATGCTATCAGTTTTTCCTTGTCTAAAACTTTCATATTCCTGGTTGAGCATAGACTTCCTATCCTGTCTTACTTCTTCAGATCCCTCCATGTAGACAATCAAGGTGTCCCACATTTCTTTGGAGGTCTTGCAGTGAATCAGATTCTGAAATGTAGAATCATCTATGGCACTCACAATAATATTCTGAGCTCTCTTGTCCATGGTTGCCAAAATGATTTCATCCTTGGTCATTTCAGAATAACTCTTTGGAGTTTGAATATTAGTATCAAGAACTGATACCTTCATTGGAATGAAGGGTCCTTCCTGAACTGTGATGTATATCCTTGGGTCAGATGCTTCCATGAACAATCTGACTCTTTCTTTCCAAATTCCAAAGATTTCCTTCCTGCAGATGGGTAACTTCATTGACCCTAACTCCTTGTGATTTTCTCCAGAACCCATCTTCTTGAATCTTGATTCTGCCTTTCAGATCTACCTCAGACTGTTAAGTCCTTTTTGAGGAACCTCCCTCTGATACCACTTGATAGTTTTACTTTCAAGACAACCTAAACACCTAGAGGGGGGGGGGTGAATAGGTTCTAATGCTTGTTAACACTTTTTTGGCAGAATTCAATTACAGAATTAAAACACACAGCACAGCAGTCGCAGAAATTTAACCATCACAGATTGCACACTGTTTTATAGTGGTTCCCCAAGGTCTGGGTACATCCACTTTCCCCCTTCACCTATCTAGCAGTATGCTAGATTCAGCCAAACTTCCTCTTTACTCAGATCCACAGATCCTACAGCTCAGAACCTGAAAAGGTTCCTACAACTCAGGCTCAATAGCCCTACCTCAGCCTTATCACAAAGCCTATAACTCAGAGAAGAACCTTCTCCTACACTCAGGCAAATAACCCTACCACTCAGAGATCAACTCTCCTACACTCAGCCTTTATAACACATGCTTACAACTCAGATCTGTATTGACAGATCCTACAGAAATTAGAAAAGAAGTTTTTAATGTCTTGCCTTTGTTGAGAGAGAAAAGAACAAAACAATTCTTGATCAGCTGATGAAATCAACTGAATCTGAGCTTTCTTCAAAGCTTCTTGAATCTGAACTTAGCTGAGTTGATTTCCAAACAGCTTCTTGAGAAACCAATGACGACTTCCTTCTTCTTCTTCAAGTGGCTGGATCCCACTCTATCCAACACCTTTGATGATACTTCTGAATTCTTGAAAGAACTCTACTTAGACTGATCCTGAGATCGTCTTCTTAGATCTTCTGATGAAGATCTTCTTTAATGCCTTGCACTTTCTTGAAGAGAGTACTTGTCTCTTAACTGATGTGTTGATTAAGAATTAATTTCCTCTTGTATATGTATATATTTCTTCTTCTGAATCTGTCTATTTATAGATCTTCTTCATGGTAACCGACTGATCCGGTTTCTAACTGACTTCTGACAAGTCTGACACTTCAGTTAACCTATCATAACCCACAGCTGTCAAGTCTTCAAACAGATCCTATGCCTTAGTCTTGGACAGCAAAGTGTTGAGACAGACTGTCAGAAAGTATCGAGACCAACTGTCTATATGCGTCGACACAAGTGACTTTGGTGTCGACACAGCCTTTGATGATGTCGACTAGTTTGCCTTTAAGTCGACACTGCTTCTTCAGAACTTCATCTTGAGAATGAGTCTACACAGAGAATTTGTGTCGACTCAACACTTCATCTTTCTTCAGAAAATAACTTGGTCTTGACTTTGCAGTGTGTCGACACAAGTCCTGTGTGTCGACACAGTTGTAGATTTAGAACTCAGTATGTGTCGACTCTGCCTTCAGGTGTCGACATAGTTGAGGTCAACTATCTTTCTGTGAGTCGACACTGCTTCCCAGTGTCGACACAAATGTGGTCGACACTGCTTCCCAGTGTCGACACAAATGTGGTCGACTATCTTTCTCTGTGAGTCGACACTGCTTCCCAGTGTCGACACAAATGTGGTCAACTATCTTTCTCTGTGTCGACACAGCTTCCTTCAAGTGTCGACATAATTATTCTGAAGTGTTGACCCAGTCGACACATAGACTTAGAATAATTTCCTGTATTCTTTAATACTTCTTCACCTGCACATGTCAACTTAAAACAACATCAAATACACCTTGATGTATATCATTAAGCTAAGTTAGGCTTCTTCAAATCAGGTACACATTTTCCAATGTACCCAACATACTCGGTTCATCAAGTCCATGAATACGGATGGTGCGTTCGTCAACCCGAACGGTATCACCGGAAACTCAAAGTGACCATACCTCGTTCCAAACGCGGTCTTGGGTATGTCTTCGTCTCGAATTCGTAACTGGTAGTATCCTGACTTCAAGTATAACTTGGAATACACCACCGACCCCACCAACTGGTCGAACAGATCGTCTATCCGAGGAATCAGATACTTATTCTTGATAGTCAGTTTGTTCAACTCTCGGTAGTCTATGCACAACCACATACTACCGTCCTTCTTCTTTACGAACAACACCGACGCGCTCCACGGTGAAGAACTGGGTCTGATATACCCCTGCTCCAAAATCTCCTATAACTGAACTTTAAGTTCGGACAACTCCTTTGGTGCCATCCTGAAGGGAGGACGTGATACCGGCCTAGCCTCTGGCACTAACTCGATAGAGAAATAAATCTCCCGCCGAGGAGGTGCTCCCGGAAGCTCCTCAGGAAACACGTTTTCAAACTCTGCCACTATGGGTACTTCTCCAAGAGATAACCTGGAAAGGCTAACCTCCAACAATGCTACAAGGGCTACACCTCCTTGGTTAACCGCCCGTACTAACTGCATGGCCGAAACTAGGGAACAGGCCACTCCGTGAAGACCCTCAAACTTGACTTCTGCTTGCCCTTCGCTATTCAGGGTTACCACCTTGTATAGGCAGTCAATACTAGCACGCTTCTCTGCTAGCCAGTCCATCCCCAATATTACGTCAAACTCTGCCAACGGTAAGACTGTCGCTATCAACATGAAGTTGACACCGTCTAAACTCCAACATATATGTCCTTTAGCCCTAGTAGTCATGGATAACCCATTGGGCATGCGCACTTTCAACTCTGCGTCCGTTGAGAAAGACTCAACTCCAATACTCCGGATAAAGCTTTCTGCAAGGAAGGAGTGGGATGCTTACGTATCAAACAGTACCCTAGCGGGGTACCCAGAAACTATCACAAAGCCTAAACACATGCAACAAACATAAATGGCTTGAAAGCATGAAAACTCAAGGTGGAAGTTAAACTCTCATACCTATCACCACATCGGGTTGACGGATCGCTTCCTATTGCCCAAGGTTATATGCCCTTGGCTACACCGGTTGGAACTGAGAAGCGCTCGACTCCGTCATCTTCCCTTTCTCTGCGGCACTAGGGCCGGAGCGCCCAGTCTGATCCTGCCTTGGCTCTTGTTCAGTGCCTCCTTGAGTACAAAATCTTGTTATGTGCCCTGCCTTGCCATAATTATAGCACGTCAGAGGTCCCTTAGAGCGAGACCCTCCAGAAGTCCAGTTGCTTTTCTCACCGGACTTGTATGGGTGAGGCTTCTTCTTCCATCTGCTCCCTTCCGACTTCCCGTGGGATTGAGAAGGCTTCCCTTTCCCTTGCTTGGGTGCGAAACCCTTGCGATGCTGGGTTCGCTCCATATCACTTTCCAAAATTCTGGCCGCCTCAACCAACTCATTGAAACCTGCGTGTTTCATGGATATGAGTGGTTGTCTCAGGTTTTCCCTCAATCCGTGGTAGAAGAGGTTGTCCCTCTCCTCATTGTCCGTCATGGTCGTTCCTGTATAATGACCCTGTTGGGTACATTGGAAAATGTGTACCTGATTTGAAGAAGCCCAACCTAGCTCAATGATATACATCAAGGTGTATTTGATGTTTCTTTTTAGTTGACATGTGCAGGTGAAGGATTGATAAAGTATGCAGCAAAATTCTAAGTCCAAGTGTCGACACAGAGGAAGTAGTGTCGACACATAGAAGAAAATTGTCGACACATCACTGGGAAAAAGTGTCGACACAGAAGAAGTAAGTCGACACAACACTGGGAAGCAGTGTCGACACATAGCAGTAAGTCGACACAACACTGGGAAGCAGTGTCGACACATAGCAGTTAGTCTACAACTACACTGGGAAAAAGTGTCGACACAGAAGAAGTAAGTCGACACAACACTGGGAAGCAGTGTCGACACATAGCAGTTAGTCTACAACTACACTGGGAAAATGTGTCGACACAGAAGAAGTAAGTCGACACAACACTGGGAAGCAGTGTCGACACATAGCAGTTAGTCTACAACTACACTGGGAAAAAGTGTCGACACAGAAGAAGTAAGTCGACACAACACTGGGAAGCAGTGTCGACACATAGCAGTTAGTCTACAACTACACTGGGAAAATGTGTCGACACAGAAGAAGTAAGTCGACACTTACTAAGTTATGATTCTACAACAACTATGTCAACACACAGGACTTGTGTCGACACACTGAAGAGTCAAGACCAAGTTATTTTCAGAAGGAGCTGTGTCGACTCAAAGGCAACTTAGTCGACATCACTGAAGACTGTGTCGACACCAAAGTCAATTGTGTCGACACAAATAAACAGATGGTCTCGACACTTTCTGACAGACTGTCTCGACAACTTATGGTTCAAGACTAAGGCACAGGACTTGTTTGGAGACTTGACAGCTGAGGATTGCCACCAGTTAACTGAAGCTGTCAGACTTGTCAGAAAACGGTTAGAAACCGGATCAGCCGGTTACCATGAAGAAAGTCTATAAATAGACGGATTCAGAAGGAGAAAGCAACTGTTGGAAAACATTATTGAGAATCAAAAAGTTGAGAAGGATTACGATCCAATTCATTTCAAGAAAGTGCTAGGCACTTAAGAAGATCTTCTCCGGGAGATCTAAGAAGACTATCTAAGGATAGATCAAAGAAGAGTTCTAATCAGAATTCAGAAGAATCATTCAAAGTGCTGGATAGAGAGAGATCAAGCCAGAATTTGAAGAAGAAGAAAGAAACCACCAGTGGATTCTCAAGAAGCTGTTTGGAAATCAACTCAGCTAAGTTCTTATTCAAGAAGCTTTGAAGAAAGCTCAGATACAGTTGATTGCATCAGCTGATCAAGAATTGTCTTGGCCTTTTCTCTCTCAACTTTGGCAAGACAGTTCAATAATCTTTTCTATATTTCTGTAGGATCTGTTTACACAGATCTGAGTTGTAAGCCTATGTTATAAAGGCTGAGTGTAGGAGTGTTGAACTCTGAGTGGTAGGGCTGTTTGCCTGAGTGTAGGAGAAGGATATTCTCTAAGTTGTAGGCCTTGGGGCAAGGCTGAGGTAGGGCAGTTGTGCCTGAGTTGTAGGAACCAGTTGGGTTCTGAGTTGTAGGATCTGTTGATCTGAGATAAGTGGAAGTTTGGCCGAATCTAGCATACTGCTAGATAGGTGAAGGGGGAAAGTGGATGTACCCAGACCTTGGGGAACCACTATAAAACATTGTGCAATCTGTGATGCTTTATTTTCTGTGATTGCTGTACTTATTGTGTTAGCTATTGAATTGAATTCTGTCTAGAAGTTTTTATAAGAAAAGCAGAACCTATTCACCCCCCCTCTAGGTGTTTAGGCTGCCTTGAAAGTTAAACTATCAAGTGGTATCAGAGGGAGGTTCCTCAAAAAGGACTTAACAGTCTGAGGTAGATCTGAAAGGCAGATTCAAGATTCAAGAAGATGGGTTCTGGAGAGAATCATAAGGAGCTAGGGTCTATGAAATTACCCATATGCAAGAAGGAAATCTTTGGGATCTGGAAAGAAAGAGTCAGATTGTTTATGGAAGCATCTGACCCAAGGATTTACATCACAGTACAGGAAGGGCCCTTCATTCCAATGAAGATATCTGTTCTTGATGCAAATATCCAAATACCAAAGACTTATTCAGAAATGACAAAGGATGAAATCATCTTGGCAACCATGGACAAAAGGGCACAGAACATCATTGTTAGTGCCATAGATGATTCAACATTTCAAAATCTGATTCACTGCAAGACCTCCAAGGAAATGTGGGACACATTGATTGTCTACATGGAGGGATCTGAAGAAGTAAGGCTGGACAGAAAGTCTATGCTAAATCAGGAGTATGAAAGCTTTAGACAAGGAAAATCTGATAGCATAACTGAGTGCTATAAGAAATTCTATAGAATTGTGAATGAGCTAATCTCCTATGGAAGAGTCTTCAGTACCTATGAACTGAATGACAAATTCCTAAGATCCTTATCAAAGGACTGAGATACAAAGATCTGTGCCATAAGAGAAGTGGCTAAATTGGCAGAGATATCTCCTCCAACCTTGTTTGGAAAGTTACTATCCTATGAAATGCAACTTATGGTAAGGAAGGAGGAGGAAAGAAACTCAAGAGGAGAGCATAGAGAAAAGACTGTGGCATTTAATGCTGAAGCCACTAGAAAGAGTAGGAGAAAATCACCATCTCCTCCTAAAGAAGTTGAAGAAGATAGTTCTGAAAATTCAAATAAGGGTTCAAAAAGCTGTGATTCAGATGCAGACTTTGCTGCATTTACAAGGCAATTCCAAAGGTTCTTGAAAAAGAAGCAATGGAAGTCTAGGCCTTCCACATCACAGCAAGTTGATGACTATTATCAGAAGAGAAGGTCATCAAGGAAAGAGAAAAGCAGATCAAAGCCCAGCAAAGCCACTACTTCAAAGATTGTCTGCTATTGTTGCAATAGGCCTGGACATGTAGTGGCTGATTGTCCTGACAAAAGGAAGGAATCTTCAGAAAAGAAGAAGACTTATCAGAAAGGCAAGAAGGAGAAATCCTTTGTAGCAAAGAAAGATAAAAGTCTGTCAGACCAGTCAACTTCAGAATCAGGATCTGAAGCTGAAGCATATATTGGACTATATGCTGCATCTGAGGAAGAGGAGTTTATGCAGTTGCTAGACTCCATCAATGAACATCAATGCATGGGTTTGATGACAAGATCAGAAGAGGACATATGCCAGAATCAGTCTGGTCCTAATGAGGTAAACTGTCCTTCCTGTACATCTGTTTGTAGTACAAGTGAAGAATCAGCTACATCTGCATCAAGTGATGAAGATGCATCTGGATCTGAAGGAGATGTCTATCAATTGATAGACAAGTATGGGGACTTGTTGCAGGCCCTTAAGAAAAGCAAGAACCTGGTTAAAACACAGGCTCAGGAAATTGCTGAACTAAGGGTAGTAACAACTGAGTTAGAAAAAGTCCTTGATCAAAAATTAAATGAAATTGCCAAGCTGAAGAATATAACTATTATTCAGATGGGCACAATTAATTATACTAATGATCAAGTAAAGAGTCTGGAGGCCAGACTTAGAATTGAAAGGGATTTAGTGGCTAGTTACTCTAAGCCAAAATCTGTCTTACCCTTGATAGATGAATTTGTCACTCAGAAGGGTAAGGCTGGATTAGGATTTAAAGGTAACTCCAGGGCTGGCAGATTCAAGAGGAAAGGCAAAGCCCCTATTCAGCCACTAAACCTTTCAGTCCCCATAAAGTTTAGTAAGGAGAAAGTGCCTTCTAACATATATGATCATGAAGACATTCAAGGTCATATTAAGACAAATGTTCTGAAGAACAAGGGTGTTAAGGCAAGCAGGCCAACCTATGGTCATAAACCCAATGGTTTTAAGAAATCAGTAGGTGAAGTTGCAACAGCACCAGCAATGAACAGAAATTCTTCTGACAAGGATGTATCTAGATCTAGATACAATAAGTTTGAATGTTGGTGCTGTGGCAAGAGGGGCCATTTTGCATTGGACTGCTGGTATAACACAAGTGTTATAAAGAATAAGAGTCTACCTGTTAGAAGAGGTTATGATAACTTTATTAATGCTAACCTGAACCAAGGACCCAAGACTTACTTGGGTTCTAAGGGTAAGTAATTCTGTATTGCAGGTGAATCCAAGTAACCATGCCCCTATATGGTACTTGGATAGTGGTTGTTCCAGGCACATGACTGGAACAAAGGGGCTGCTGAAGGAGTATTCATCTGTCAAAGATGGACATAAAGTGATCTTTGGTGGATCTGAAAAAGGAGTCATCAAAGGGTTTGGTAACATTTCTTCTAACCTAATTACTATCACCCAAGTGGCCTATGTAAAAGGTTTGAAACATAATCTAATAAGCATAAGCCAGCTGAGTGATCTAGGATATGATATTTCATTTGGTAAGGATGGATGTCATATCAAAAGGTCAAGTGATCAAGAGATCATTTTGACTGGGTATAGGAAGAGAAATGTATATTGCCTTAATTTTGAGTGTGAAAATAAGGCTTCCCCCATTTGTCTTGTAGCTGATGACAATGCTTCCCATTGTGTTAAGTGGCACAAGAGATTGGCTCATCTAAACTACAAGACAATTGGCCAACTCATTAGTAAAGAACTAGTGAGGAATGGGCCTCAAGTTAAGTGTATAAAGGAAGGGGTATGCTCAGCTTGTCAAAAGGGCAAGCAGACAAAATCCTCATTTCAAAGCCTTGAAAACAAGGATTCTGTGAGGTGCTTATACCTCTTGCATATGGATCTTTTTGGTCCTATGCCAGTTCATAGTCTAGGTAGGAAGGTCTACACTTTTGTGGTTGTAGATGACTATTCTAGATTTACATGGGTGTTCTTTCTAAGACAAAAATCTGAAACCCCAAGTGTACTACTTAATTTTGTAAAGCAAATTCAGAATGAAATGAATAGTACAGTGGTCAAAATCAGAAGTGATCATGGTACTGAGTTTCATTCTGAAAGCATAACAAATTTGTGTAAAGACTTTGGGATTTTCCAAGAGTTCTCCTCACCAAGAACACCTCAGCAAAATGGAATTGCTGAAAAAAAGAATAGAACATTAATTGAAGCTGGTAGAACTCTATTGAGTGACACCTCTCTTCCAGAATATTTTTGGGCTGAGGCAGTTAACACTGCTTGTCATGTCATCAATAGGGCTTTTATCACCAAAAGCCACAGAAAGACTCCCTATGAGATTGTGAAAGGCAGAAAACCAAATCTATCCTATTTTAGGATCTTTGGTTGCAAGTGCTATATACTTAACAATGGCAAGTCATATTTGACTAAGTTTGCTGCCAAATCCCAGGATGGAATATTTGTTGGGTACAGCACAAATAGTAAGGCCTATAGAGTCTTCAACTTAACTACTCAAGTTGTTGAAGAATCTGTGCATGTTGTATTTGATGAAACAAGATTAATCAATTGTGAGTTGTCTTGTAGATCAAATGACTCAACAGGTATAAGCAAGAAGATGGACAAGCTCTCCATTGCTGAAGCTTCAAAGGAAGATGGAGCATTGGAAAATGAAGGCTGCTGTCCAGGGGGAGTACAAGAGATAATGGAAGCTGATGAAAACCAAGAGGAACAGCAGAATGAAGAAGCTGGAGATGCTCAACCTGAAGGGAATCTACCTCCAGCTATAAGATATCTAAGAGATCATCCTACTGATCAGATAATTGGTGATCCAAGACAAGGAGTGCAAACTAGAAGCAGAAATCAAAGCACAGTTTTGCATTCTAGTTTCTTGTCCCAAATGGAACCTAAGAAGTTTGAAGAAGCTATCCAAGACCAGCACTGGATTGATGCTATGCAAGAGGAGCTGAATCAATTCAGAAGGTGCAAAGTCTGGGAGCTTGTTCCTAAACCAAGAGGCCACAACATAATTGGCACTAAGTGGATCTATAGGAACAAGCTAGATGAAAGTGGAATAATAGTAAAGAATAAAGCAAGATTGGTTGCAAAAGGATACAGACAGGAAGAAGGGATTGACTTTGATCAAACCTTTGCTCCAGTAGCAAGGCTGGAGGCAATCAGAATGTTCCTTGCCTATGCAGCCTACCAAGACTTCAAAGTATACCAGATGGATGTGAAGTCAGCATTTCTGAATGGTGATCTTAAAGAAGAAGTATATGTAGAGCAGCCATCAGGTTTTGTAGATCCTCTTAAACCTGATTCTGTGTATAAGCTTAGGAAAGCTTTGTATGGGTTAAAACAAGCTCCAAGGGCTTGGTATGAAACCCTGTCTACCTTCCTCATTGAGAATAAATTCTCAAGAGGAAAGATAGACAAAACTCTATTCCTTAGGGAATCCAAAGGAAAGATCATCTTAGTCCAGATCTATGTTGATGACATAATCTTTGGATCTACTGAAAACAACCTTTGTAAAAAGTTTGCCAAACTTATGCAAGGGAAGTTTGAGATGAGCAGTATGGGAGAACTTAAGTTCTTCTTGGGACTCCAAGTAAGACAGACTGATGATGGATTGTCCATATCCCAGTCTAAGTTCACCAAAGAATTAATTAAGAAATATGGTATGGAGTCATCCTCCTCCATGAGAACTCCTATGGGAACAAGTATGCCTATATGCAAAGATGAGGCAGGTAAACCTGTTGATGAATCATTGTATAGAGGAATAGTTGGGTCTCTACTATATCTCACTGCTAGTAGACCTGACATTATGTATGCTACATGTGTCTGTGCTAGGTACCAAGCCTGCCCTAAAGAATCTCATTATACTGCAGTCAAAAGGATTCTGAGATATCTAAAGGGCACTCCTACTCTAGGTCTTTGGTACCCTAGGAATAGAGATTTTCTACTAACAGGCTATTCAGATGCAGATTTTGCAGGATGTAGAGAGGATAGAAAGAGTACTACAGGTACTTGTCAATTCCTGGGAGGAAGACTAATATCTTGGAGTAGTAAGAAGCAGACTAGTGTGGCAATTTCCACAGCTGAGACAGAGTATGTTGCTGCTGGAAGCTGCTGTGCACAGCTATTGTGGATGCAGCATCAGCTTAAGGATTATGGTATTCAGGTAAGTAGAACACCCCTTTTATGTGATTCAAAGAGTGCTATTTCTATTGCTAATAATCCAGTTTCTCATAGTAGAACTAAGCATATAGAAATCAAATACCATTTTCTTAGAGAACATGTAGAAAGAGGAGACATCTCATTGGAATTTGTAAAAACAGATTATCAAATAGCAGATGTATTTACTAAGCCTTTAGATGAAACCAAATTCAATAAATTCAAAATTGAATTAGGTATGTTAACCATTGATTAATGTATTAACAAAATCATTAACAATGCAATTGAAGTGGTATATAAGTAAGTAAAGGTAATAACAACATAATCAAGTGTTAAAAAGGACACATTGAAGTTACAGAAATTGGCTAAGTAAGAATGTGTCGACACATTCAGTAGTAATGTGTCGACTCAGAGAAATTATGTCGACAAGTCAGAAATATTGTGTCGACACAGAGAATATGTGTCGACACTTGAGAGTTATATTGTCGACTTAACCAGAAATGTAATGTCGACTCAACCAGGAAAATGGTGTCGACACTTACAGAATATGTGTCGACACTTATCCTTAGAGTCGACACAGAATTTCTGTATATCTACGGTGTCGACATAACCACAAATTGGTATCGACACATAGTAGTCTGAAGTAATGTCGAGACATAGAAGTTTGTATCGACACATTCCATCTGTGTCGACACATTTTGACTGTTTTTGGCGCCTTTTGAACTTCTTTCAACTGAGGCTATAAATAGGTCAAAAACTCATTCTGTCGACACGCTTCCAAGGTTTTCGAGACTAAAACCCTGTGTCGACAGTCTATCTTTCTCTCTTCTCTCAAGCTTTCTCGACAAAACGATGGCGCCAAGGATTGAAGATAACATCAATGAAGGGTATGAGTTGGTGCGCCAGGCCTTTGCAGAGGCGCCGCCAGATGTTCAAGGAGTTATCACCCTCCTCTCTGAGTCAGGGTTAGAATTTCTCATCTCAGAACCAACAAAAATCTGGAAGAAGGAGGTGCACGAGTTCTTTATCTCTGCATCAGTCCACTCTACTGGCCTCAAGATTAAGTCCACTGTTCAAGGGACTAAGGTGAAGATTAATCAAAGAAGTTTAAGAAAGATCTTTCAATTGCAAGTAGTTGAGAATGAAGAGGAAGTTCCTATATCTAAGACAAGGGAAGCCCTTCAATGGTGTGGACTGGACTCAGGATTTAAGATTGGAGCTGCATTCAACAGGAAGGGTATGAATCAGCAAGGGAAGTTCTTATCTGAAATAGTTGGGAAAGTGATCCTCTGCAAGACAGGTGGACATGATAGGATTTCTGCCTATATGTTCAGCCTGATGACCAGGATTGTTTTTACTATTCCTACTGATTGGTCAGGAGTGATCTTTGACAAGATCAAAGAAGGAATCAAGAAGCCTAACATGGCTAGGATCATGAGCCTGTACCTCACTGGAGTGATTCCTGAAGTGATGCAGCAACTGCAAGGGAGTAAGATTAATCATATGAGAAGAATGGATATGAGATTGTTCTCTAGGTGGGATAGGGTGCTGTCCAAGGATGTGCCTGAAGAGAGCAGGCCAGACACCCCTGTGAAATCCCCTACACAAAATCAAGAATCTGAACAATTACAAGAAGACCCACTGAGGACACAGGTTGAAGAACAGCTTGCCTCATCTATAGTCCAGGAAGTGTCAACACCTGCACAGATGCAGGGGGAGCCAGTTTCCACTCCTGCTCCAAAGGTATCTACTCCTGCTCAGGTATAGGGGGAGCTAATGTATTTTACTATACAAGACATTGCTCATATTCTTATTACTGCACAGGTTCAGGGAGAGCTAGTGTCCACTCCTACTCCAGATACTACAAATACTGAAGTGCAAGTACAAGAGGATGCACAGTTAAACTTGTCTCAAGATTTAACTGCTGCAGAAGTTACAGCTCAACTGGAATTTACTATGGAGGAGTTATTCCCTGATATTGATACTACTGCTGATAAAGTAGGAGGAGGACCAGATATTGAGAAGTCCATAGGTATGGACATTGATCAGGAAGTTGAAGTTGAGCCACAGGTTGAGGGTGAGCCAGTGGATGTTGAAGCTGAGCAACAGGCCCCTAGAACAGATACAATTCATCATCCTCAAGAAAGAATTCATGTAGATACTTCATCTGAAACAGAAACTGAAGATGCCAGGGTGGCAAAGAAAAGAAAACTTGTTGTCTTTAAGAGAAGAAGCAAGAATTATAAGCAGGCTTTACAGACCACACCTCTACAAGTATCTCCAGCCTTTGATTACAACAAATTTATGGTAGATCTACAAGTAAAATTGGATGAACAAAGGATGGCTCTGGAAAAGTATGTTGATGAAAATAGCAAGTCACTTCAGTTTGACTTAGCTCAGGATATAAAGTCCATCCAGTTTCAGGTCAATATGCATAAAACTGAAATGACAGATTGCTTCCACAAGGGTGGCAATGCTGTGGTTTATCTAGCTAAACAACAGGAGACTATTACTACAAAGGTGGATGACATTGCTTTGAAGCAAAGTTATGTTTTGGAAAATCAGATCAGAATGAATGAGAATTTAACTGAATCTCATAATGTGATCATTGAGGAGGTAAAGAAGATTGTTCCAGGTCTGCCTGCAGATAGAGCCAAAGAAAGGGAAGAATTTGAAAAGAATTTTCAAGCTGCCATTGCTTCTGTTAAGACTGCCATCACAACCTCTCAAAAAGAAATATCTGAAAAGCTTCAAAAGTTAAAACCATTTTTCAAAGAGGGTGTGAATTATTTGGATGGCCAAATAAGATTTCAAAAGGAAGATCTAAGAGATCATGTATCTAGAGAAGCCATAAAGGGGGAGAGGATGCTAATTCATGCAGGCTCAGAGCACTCCAAATGGGTGACCAATAGCATTCGAGCCACTTTGGGATATCCCCCATTGTGTGATGATGCTATGGTAGCTGAGTCAGGAATACAATCAAATCTACTTGAAGGCAATCAACCTGAGGTTGCCCAAGTCATTTACCCCCCTCCAGATTTTGACATGATTGATCAGAAAGTTCAAGGAATGTATAGTCCTCCAAAGGAGGTTACTAATATTGTCTTTGGAAAGGTTGATAAGCCTGAGGCTACTCTGAAAGAACAGCAAGATGCTCTATTAGCAAAGAAGAAATTCAGAGAGCAGGCTGTACTTAAGCCAGATTATGAGCAGTGGAGTCCTACTTCAAGGAACATAATACTCACTGCATGGAAAGCTGTACAAGATAAAGTTCATGAGAGAGGGAAGTGGTACAATGAAATAGAATGGCAGAAGTATGAGGCAAGACAGGAAGCAATAGTCCAATTTAGAAGGAAAGCTAAGCTGGGGAGGCTGCCATCTGATGCTAAGGAGCCAAGCAAGTACTTTCCAAAGCCTTTTCACTACTTTGAAAGGCAAAGGATCAAGGAAGAAGCTCAGAAGAAAGCTGATCTAAAAGGAAAGAAGATAGCTGAAGCATCAGAAGCTCCTGTGACAGCTACAATTCAATCTGGAAAAAGGATTATCATTAAAGAGCCTGATCAATCCTGATTATGTTTTTTTTTAATTCCTTCATATTGTTTTGTAATGTTGTGATGTAATCATTAAATGAAAAACAATGTAATCAAACATTACCCAGTTATAAACAAAATGTTGTTTGGCATATTATAAGGTGCATTCTGTGATGGATTATTTTGTTTATGTTTTGTTTATCTTAAGTATTCCTGTCATGTCATATATCATCATTTAGTACTGTTTATAAATGGTGTATATCATTGGCTATAAGGGTTATGACTTCTCCAAATAGGGGGAGATTGTTGGGTACATTGGAAAATGTGTACCTGATTTGAAGAAGCCCAACCTAGCTCAATGATATACATCAAGGTGTATTTGATGTTTCTTTTTAGTTGACATGTGCAGGTGAAGGATTGATAAAGTATGCAGCAAAATTCTAAGTCCAAGTGTCGACACAGAGGAAGTAGTGTCGACACATAGAAGAAAATTGTCGACACATCACTGGGAAAAAGTGTCGACACAGAAGAAGTAAGTCGACACAACACTGGGAAGTAGTGTCGACACATAGCAGTAAGTCGACACAACACTGGGAAGCAGTGTCGACACATAGCAGTTAGTCTACAACTACACTGGGAAAAAGTGTCGACACAGAAGAAGTAAGTCGACACAACACTGGGAAGCAGTGTCGACACATAGCAGTTAGTCTACAACTACACTGGGAAAATGTGTCGACACAGAAGAAGTAAGTCGACACAACACTGGGAAGCAGTATCGACACATAGCAGTTAGTCTACAACTACACTGGGAAAAAGTGTCGACACAGAAGAAGTAAGTCGACACAACACTGGGAAGCAGTGTCGACACATAGCAGTTAGTCTACAACTACACTGGGAAAATGTGTCGACACAGAAGAAGTAAGTCGACACTTACTAAGTTATGATTCTACAACAACTGTGTCGACACACAGGACTTGTGTCGACACACTGAAGAGTCAAGACCAAGTTATTTTCAGAAGGAGCTGTGTCGACTCAAAGGCAACTTAGTCGACATCACTGAAGACTGTGTCGACACCAAAGTCAATTGTGTCGACACAAATAAACAGATGGTATCGACACTTTCTGACAGACTGTCTCGACAACTTATGGTTCAAGACTAAGGCACAGGACTTGTTTGGAGACTTGACAGCTGAGGATTGCCACCAGTTAACTGAAGCTGTCAGACTTGTCAGAAAACGGTTAGAAACCGGATCAGCCGGTTACCATGAAGAAAGTCTATAAATAGACGGATTCAGAAGGAGAAAGCAACTGTTGGAAAACATTGTTGAGAATCAAAAAGTTGAGAAGGATTACGATCCAATTCATTTCAAGAAAGTGCTAGGCACTTAAGATGATCTTCTCCGGGAGATCTAAGAAGACTATCTAAGGATAGATCAAAGAAGAGTTCTAATCAGAATTCAGAAGAATCATTCAAAGTGCTGGATAGAGAGAGATCAAGCCAGAATTTGAAGAAGAAGAAAGAAACCACCAGTGGATTCTCAAGAAGCTGTTTGGAAATCAACTCAGCTAAGTTCTTATTCAAGAAGCTTTGAAGAAAGCTCAGATACAGTTGATTGCATCAGCTGATCAAGAATTGTCTTGGCCTTTTCTCTCTCAACTTTGGCAAGACAGTTCAATAATCTTTTCTATATTTCTGTAGGATCTGTTTACACAGATCTGAGTTGTAAGCCTATGTTATAAAGGCTGAGTATAGGAGTGTTGAACTCTGAGTGGTAGGACTGTTTGCCTGAGTGTAGGAGAAGGATATTCTCTGAGTTGTAGGCCTTGGGGCAAGGCTGAGGTAGGGCAGTTGTGCCTGAGTTGTAGGAACCAGTTGGGTTCTGAGTTGTAGGATCTGTTGATCTGAGATAAGTGGAAGTTTGGCCGAATCTAGCATACTGCTAGATAGGTGAAGGGGGAAAGTGGATGTACCCAGACCTTGGGGAACCACTATAAAACATTGTGCAATCTGTGATGCTTTATTTTCTGTGATTGCTGTACTTATTGTGTTAGCTATTGAATTGAATTCTGCCTAGAAGTTTTTATAAGAAAAGCAGAACCTATTCACCCCCCCCTCTAGGTGTTTAGGCTGCCTTGAAAGTTAAACTATCAGACCCAATCGAGTGAATTCCTGAACATATTCATCCACGGTCTTGTCTCGCTACACCAAGTACAGAAATTGCCTTTGGAGGGCTAACTTTGTCGACACCGGAATGTACTTTTTCAGAAAAGCATTCCAAAGCTCATCAATGGACGGGATACGTCCAGGAAATTGCCGGCCACTGTGGCTCACCCACCACAACTTGGAGTCTCCTTCCAACATGAAGGCTGCAAACTCTTCTTTCTTCTCTTCTGGCATCTCTGCCGCCCTCAAAAGCTCCTGAATTCGAGCCCACCAATCCTCTGAATCAGTTGGCATACCGACTCCCTTAAAGGTTGGAGGGTGGAAGCTCAGGAAATACTTCATTTGCCGGTCCCCTTGCCCGACAATCCCCCTTTCAGCCATCGGCTCTACTCGCCTTGCTTCTCCACCCGGTGCGGCCGTCGCCGTATTCGGGGCAGCAGGAGTTGCTGTCTGAGAAACGGGGGATGCTACCTGTGCTGCTGCTGCAGCTTGGGCTGCCACCATTTATTCTGCAAGCATGCGTCAAAAATCAGCCGGGGTTACCCCCATGCCTAAAGGACCCTGTGCAGTAGCGCTGCTCGCTGAAAGCTCTTCTCTTGTCGTCGACGTTCCCACCTCGTTGCTTGCACTCTTAACACAAGAAAAGTAAACACAAATCAGTCTCTAATCGCAAGACTCAAACACAATGACACTCATGGTCCTGCGATACTCCTATGTGGATAACTTCTTATACGCGATTCGATTATGACTTTCGACCACGAATCCTCTCCTTGGAACGCTAACCTCGCTCTGATACCAAATTGTAACACCTCCCCTATAATGACCGTATAATATGGGTCCTGTTGGGGCCCCACAACATACAGACGCCACAGCTTCAGTATTATAAGATGATATTTAATACCCGACCTCAAAACACAGAACAAAACACAGCGAAAACAAAACAAACAACTAGAAGTTATCCACCACTAACAGGAGTATCAAATGGCCTTAAGGCCTTACACAAAAAGAGTCCAACACATAAAGACCATAAGGTCAATCATCAACGTGCAAAAGCACTCCTAAGCTACCTCGGTGTGCAAGCCAGACAATGTCTAAAACATGGATCGTACAATCGCAGGAAGCAAACTAAAAAATTCAGCAACACTTCATGAGGATTAGGGCTTTTCGCCCGGCGCACTAGCTCCCACTTGCGATCCTTGCCCTATAAAGATTTGAAGTAATGTGGGTCAGCAAAGGCTGACCTCTACTGTGTAACCAACACATCTCCTCCCGGCCGCCCCTAATGGACCCCGGGGTACCCCTCCAACCTGCAAGTCAGCACTTCGTATACCATATATATAAATTTATAAAGCTTTAAAACAGGTTTGGATGTCTCATACAACAAACACGTTTTCTATGTTGAGAACAGTGTGAAAGGGGCCTACTATGCAACATGTATGCAAACCCGAGCTTCGCCCAAGGCACCTTATCTCGTATGCATCTAACACATCATCAAACAACTGGGTACTTCCGTTTCCCAATTGGAATAAAGCCGCAAACAAAAGGGAACTACTATGTCCCTAACGACCCAAGCGTCGTTACACAGAAATCTTGCAAAGGCCCAACCCGCACATGGGCCTTAAACCCCGGGCTTGCCTACAAATTCTGACTTCTCATGTCAGGATTCCGTCTTACACACAAACCTATTCTAAGAACCCTTGCTGGACCCCACCCGCTCATGGCTTCATTTCCCAGGCTTGCCCTACGCTCGGCGTTCTTGTCAGTCTCACAGAAGGGGACTAGTCTCACCGGGATACTCTCCCAACATGACTTGCACGTCACGGGATAGCCAGCCGACCACGGATACATAGCCACGCCTTAGCACAGCACAACCATAAACTTTCCCACCCTAATCCACCATTTGTACTGCAACATTCCCGCGCACCAAGGAAACAATCTACTGCCAAAGCATAGCTAACCTTGTCTGGTTCCGGCTACGAGTACTCACACAAGAAAAGGGGGAAAATGCATACATTAGAACGACATCTTGCCGCAACGGATTTCTACCGAATCCTCAAGGCTCGCTATGCAACATCACCGAGTCGGACTAACGGTCGCGACTACGGCTTCACCCACAATGCATAATCCACTAACGGAGCGGATCTCTAATGAAAAAACATGTCGAGGATGGACACAATCGACCCGGAGGTTCCTCTTGAACCATGTCAACCCAAACCCCTCTCATTTGAGAGATCTGGAGCCCAAATCTGAAAAGAAAAGATGTTAAACGTGCATCCTAAAAAACCAAGAGGAGAAGTGTCGTTGCCTTATGACCTCTCTTCCTAGCCATGGAGAACTTGGTTGGATGAACACCACCGCAATGATCTTACCTTCGCGGATCTGGACTCCGCTCGTGAAACGGGGCTCCAAAGCTTCACCGGAGGCCGGATTTGACCTCCTTCTTCCTCCTAGTTCTCCCCTCTCTCTAAGCTTTTAGAAAGAGGATGAAGATGAAAAATGAGTGTTTGAAAACCTTATTCCCGGCCTTAAATCCAGCAATGACCAACCACAGCCCTTGAATCCCAAAATAAGGAAACGAACAGCCACGATTCGCCCTGAAAATAAACTTCCTAGGACGAACACGGCTTATGACACGCTTGTGTCCGAGGCCGTGTTCCTCATTCGCCGTTAAACCAGAAAATCCCGACAATGACACGGCCTGTGACACGGTTTGGGACACGCCCGTGTCTCATGTGGCACGCCCGTGTCAAGGCCTGTATAATAACCTGTGTGCTCCAAACGACACAGGACCAAACGTTCCGAGAAATACACGGCCATGTGACATGCCCGTGCCACATGCCGTGTGCTAGACATGCCTGGGACATGCCCGTGTCCCTGGCCGTGTAACTTCCTAACACAAACCAGCAAATGAACTCGAGTAGGATACGACCATTGACACGCCCGTGTCTCAGGTCGTGTTCCCTCACTCAATGCTTTTCAATCGTTAAGTGCTCGATGAGGCGTTGAGTGACTGACGCGCCCGTGTCCCGGGCTGTGTTCCCTGTCTCAACGCTTGTCGACCGAAATTTCGTCGACCACACAATCTCATCAATCTCAAGCACGACACGTCCTGTGACACACCCGTGTCACAGGCTGTGTCAACCTAGCCAGAACCCATCTTGGCCTGAATAATTCCAACCGTTCCTCTTTTAAGTTTTTGAGGCGTTACAGGTGGCCTCCCAGATCAACGGGGAGTTTGAGGCAAGGGAGCCTACTCTACAACTATACTTGGCGAATGCGAAGGGGGTCATCGGTATGTTCCAGACTTTCTCCATCCGACACATACCCAGGGAAGAGAACGAGCAGGTAGACCAACTGGCAAAGCATGGTCCCCGGGTAGGAGGTACCATCACCGATTTGTTCTGCCCTTCCATCAAAGAGGGAGCTGATGGAGTTAGATCAACACCCCATATAGATGGACCCATTCACGACCTTCCTCTCCACATGGGAATATCCCGAAGGAATGGACACGAAGAAGCTCAAGTATAAGTCAGCATACTATCTCATGCGCGACGAGCAGCTGTATCGAAAGACCCTCTCAGGGATGTTGGCACGTTGCATGGCCGAGAGAGAGGTCCAGAGGATCTTGGAGGAGGTCCACTCTAGAGAGTGTGGAAGTCACTCTGGGAGTCGGACCCTGGAAGGGAGGATTGTCATGCAAGGGTATTTCTGGCCTACCTTGGGCCTCAAAGCGGTCAAATTCACAAAAAGGTGTCACAAGTGTCATTTGTATGCCCCACTCCAGTTATAACCAGCCCAGAGCATCAGAAGTATCATGACCCCCTGGCCTTTCGCCATCTGGGGAATGGATTTGGTGGGACCTTTCCCCTAGGCTAGCGGGCAAAGGAGATTCTTACTCTTCATGATAGATTATTTTTCTAAGTGGGTGGAGGTCAAGGAGCTGACCAAGGTAACCTCCCAGGTTATTAGAAATTTTTTTGGGGGAGATCATCTGCCGACATGGGTTGTCGCAGGCCATTGTCACGGACAACGGACCTCAGTTTGTCAGCACCGAGTTCATCAGCTTTTGCGAACAGCTTGGGATTGATCTAAGATTTGCCTCTATCCATCACCCAAGGAGCAACGGGCAGGTGGAGGTGGTGAATAAGATCATCTTCAACCTCCTAAATAATAAGGTAGAGAACTTGAGGGGTAGCTGGGTGGAGCAACTCCCTTCAGTCCTCTCGGATCTTTGGACCACTCCCAACACAGCCACAGGAGAGACTCCCTTCAAACTCTCCCATGGGTGCGAGGCAGTACTCCCAGTAGAGTTCGAGGTCCGGACGCCTCGGGTGGTCGAGGCAGGGGAAGACAGGGAGGAATGGAGGGCTAAGAATGAGGAGGAGCTACGGCTCTCCCTCGATATGGTAGAGGAGGTACGCGACCTCTCTATCATCCACCAGGAGGAAGTGAAAAGAATAATGGCTAAGTATTTTGACAAGCACGTCAGGGTCAAGAAGTTCGCAGAAGGGGACTTGGTCTTGAAGAAGGTGGATGCCGTGGGAAGGTCAGCCGCCGTAGGAAAGCTCAACCCCAACTGGGAGGGCCCGTACATTGTAAAAGAAACATTGAGGTTAGGAGGATATCGTCTCCAGAATGTGGAGGGCGAGACCCTAAGTCTAACCTGGAGCAGTGATGGCTTGACACATTTTCCCTTAAACCATGTAAGTAGTATTCCTTTTTCTAATGAAATTTGAAGTGTCAATGCTCTCGCTGCGATCTATGTGAATGGTTGAAGTGTTCATTTAATAGACCCCGAGCAGATCCCACTGTCAGTCTCTCACCTAGCTGACAGGGCTGGATGACACTCGAGGAAATCTGCCCCAGACCCCGAGCAAATCTCGCTGTCAGGCTCTCACCTAGCTGACAGGGCTGGATGTCACTCAAGGGAGTCTGCCCCAGACCCCGAGCAGATCCCGCTATCAAGCTCTCACCTAGCTGGTAGGGCTGGATGTCACTCAAGGGAGTCTGCCCCAGACCCCGAGCATATCCCGCTGTCAGGCTCTCACCTAGATGACAAGGCTGAATGTCACTCGAGGGAGTCTTCCCCGGACCCCGAGCAGTTCCCGCTGTCAGGCTCTCACCTAGCTGGCAGGGCTGGATGTCACACGAGGGAGTCTGCCCCAGACCCCGAGGAGATCCCGCTGTACCTAGATGGCAGGGCTGGATGTCACTCGAGGGAGTCTGCCCCAGACCCCGAGCAGATCCCCCTGTCAGGCTCCCACCTAGCTGGTAGGGATGGATGTCACTCGAGGGAGTCCAACCCTCTCCGGGAGTTATTTAGGAAGATCAATTTCCTAAGGGTGTAGAGGAAAAGGTCCTTATAGGCGAGTCGGGGCTCGTGGGTCCAGCTCGGTAAGAAGAAGGCGAGCCATCCTAAGCCTCCTACTGAGGAGGGCGAGCTCCAACAAGGCATTCCACCCCCCTTCAATTTTATTTGTGGATATTTCAACAATCTTGGCTCGACATCGACAAGAGAAGAGGCAGCTCGCGCGCGAGCTGGGTGGTTGTGGACCTAGATTGGTAGGGGGGCATTCCTGGTTAACCTGGAGGGGCGAGCTCTGGTAATCCGCTCGCGGGTACGAATCCTAAACAGGCACTCTAGCGGCGAGTTCTATCCTAGCGATGTCTAACAAAGAGGAGGGATCGCAGGCGAATGCATCACAGAAAGGAAGTTCAAGAAAAAGAAGAAAGAAAAATTTACTTTACAATAAGTATAAAGCGAATTACAAAAAAGAGAACTCGCCTAGGCGAGGTTATAAAAAGAGGAGAGAGAATTACAAGAAAGAAAAAGGGGGTGAGTCAGCTCTCGCCTCCTCCCCCGGATTGGCGATCTCTGCCCGCCCCGCCAGAGGGATTGTTTTGGAAATCCTTCCCGAAGAATAGGTCGAGGCTGTCTTCCTTCTCGCGTGGTGGTGTGGGCGGGAACAAACTCAGCATAAGGTCTCGGACCGTGACCTCCTCGCAACCCTCCTCCAACACCTATATATCCTTCATGATTTGCAGGGTGCATTCGGCGGTTTCGATTGAGTTGACCCGCAACCTTTCAACGACCTCAGCCACGCCGAAGATCCTCAGGCTCTTGAATGGGAAGGGGGCTCACTGCCACTCTGAGGGAGGAAGGCTTCCGCCTGACGGATGATCTCTCCATGAAGCCTCCCGTTTTCCTCACTCAGCTGTGCGTTCTTCCCCTCCAGCTTGGCGGTGCGAGCCTTCAGCTCGACAACACGATACTCCAGCTCGGCGGAGCGGGTTATTCTCTTCCTCCAGCCCGACAATGCGAGCCCACAATTCCCTAGTGGCCTCGGCATCCTGAGGCAAGAACAGGTAAGTGAATCTGAAACTAAAAATTTCTAAGTAGAAAGAGAAAGGGGTAACTAGTGCTTACCAGTCCGCCGACACCCTTGGCGAGTAAGTCCTCGGCAATGCCGAGCCTCCTCTCCAGGTCGACGACCTTGTCCTGGGCCAGGTCGTGCTTCTGCTCAGCCTTCTGCAAGAGGTGGCTGAGGTTGAATCCGCGACGAACCACCATGTGGTGGAGCTCCAGTGCCCGCATATGGGCCTGCAGACCCTCATGGACGAGTTGGCGCAGGGTCATGCGCCTATAGGCCGCGGCATCCTCGCGCCTGTAGAGGCCGAAGCCGAGCGCGTAGGCTTGACCAAAGGAGGGCTCGCAGTCGGCCCAGGAGGGTTGGAGGGTGGAGTCAAAGATCCTGTGGGACGACTTGTCCCATTGGACCATGGGCTCGCCGACCAAGTCCTTCCACCTCTCCCCAAGGCCGAAGAGGGGATGACCCTTCGGCGGGCCCGACTCATGGGCTGGGGTCTTCTTGACTGCAGGAGCAGAGGGCTCGCCTCTCTCCTGCTCTTTATTGGTTTTCGCCTTCAGCGGGCTCTCCGGCGACCCATCTGGGGAAGGCTCGGGCGAGCTCATGTACTTGGGCTGTTGTTGTTATTGTTGCTTTGCCCGAGAAACCACCATCGCTTTCAGCTTCTTCTGCGGTGGATGTCGGCGAGGCGATCTGGACCCCGCGGGATCAGCCCGCTTTTTGCCAGAAGGCTTGGACGATGCCGGCTCATCTCGGCAGGAGGCCACATCCGCTTTATCGCGGGCAAAAGGGTCGGGGAGTAGTCTCAGATCCGCAAAAGGCGGGTTCTCGGGAATCAGTCGCTCCCCTGCATAAATAACTTAATCAAAACTCCGATGTATTTGGCGAGATCTAGAAGGGAGGAAGGTTGAAAGGTATACCTTCGCCAGGAAGGACGGGGAGGAGCGAGTCGAGGCCCTTTTGGAGGAAGGTGACCTCTAAGTCCTTGTGGAGAAAGAACTTGTGGAGCTCGACGTCGTTGCCGGACACGGTAGGGGGTCGATACACCTCCTCGCCCTTCTGTTGAGGCGAGTAGGGGACATTGCCGAGATTGCCCTTGATGAAGACGATCTTGGTCATCAAGTTATGGTGTTTGTTCGCGATCTCGCGAACCTTTATGAAGGAGCCCCCGAAGAAGGCGATGTCGTCGGGAGTCACCTTATAAGTAAAGAATTTCCTGAAGACGGTCAGGTTGAACTCTATTCTCTTCCGGCGTAGGAAGCTCGCGAACGCCACCATCATAGCGATGGAGTTTGGATTTAACTGCGTGGGCACCGCGCCGAAGTATTTGAGGATCTGGCAGATTTCTGGCCACAGCGAAAGGCGCAACCCCATCTCGAAATGCAAGATAGGGAAGGTGAGCTCCTCGGGGTAGAAAGTATTGATGACCTCGCCCTCCCTGGGCCGGCGCGCCTCGAAGCCAGGGGGCTTTAAGTTGGCATTTAACGCGGCGAACTCCTCCTCCGTCGTATTCCCCTCAAAGAAAGATTAGTTAGTAAAGTGCTGAGCGCACTTGGAGTGACCGTCGGAATCAGGATTAGCCTTACCCATGCTCGCGGAAGGTGTAGGGAGCGAGTACATGTAGGAAGAAGGCGAGCAGGGGAGGAAGGTACGAGAGCAATAAAAGCAATAAATCAGAGTAGGTGAGGGGGCCTATTTATAGGAAAGAGAAAAAGGGTCGAGCCGACCGATCGGTCCAGCTCGCCTAACCCGGCTCGCCGACCCCAGCTCGCCGACTTCCCAAACCATTCCCATTACGTGCCAAGAAAAAGATATTATATTCGAAGAACAAGCAATAAAATCTAAAAATATTCTAAGTTATTACAGGCCCAAGAGGGATATTGTTCAAAGAAATCAAATGCAAACAAAGCAGCAACAAGTTCGGTACATGCGCGAGCTGAGGGGGCAGGAGGCGAGTGCTGGTAGGTCCGACAGGGGGGCCATTCTCTACATACCCCGGCCTCGCGCCTCCTTCCCCGCAGATCGGCGCGAGTCACGGAGCTCGCGGATCCGTATCAAGCATCCCCGGGCGGCCAGGAGGTTCTCGTCCAGCTCCTCCATAAGCGGTGAAAAGGAAATCGCATCACTCGCCAGGCCCTCCTTTGCCTCGCCTACCAGCCACACACACTCCTGCTGCAGCACGTCGTTGTACTCCCACAACCGGTTGAGCTCGCGCACCATCTTTTTGAGGACCCCAATTCCTCGCTTCGTCAGTTCGGGGCCCTCTAGCTCGGAGTCCAGGAAGGACTATAAGGTCTTCGGGGAAGGAAGGGGCGAGTAGCGAGCTCGCTCCAGAGATTCGTCAGCCTCCGATTGACTGAGGAAGGCTGCAAGGATAGTCAAACATCAATATAAAGGGCGAGCACGCCATGACAACTATGGGAGAAAACTAGTAAAGGATAACTTGCTTGACAAGCTCGGTGCCTCGAAGGAGAGGAGGGGTGGAAGCATCTTCAGATTTTTACCTCACCCTAGAGGGTGTGTTCCCGGCAGAAGAATGCAGAAGCCCGACACTGGGATAGTTCCAACACCCTCCCTCGAAGTCTCGGCAGGCTGAGAAAGGGGAACGCGGGCTTGCGAGCCCGGTCTTTGCAAGCTCAACTCCAGAGTCCCGAAGGGCGGGGACGGGTTGCGTTCACGAACCTTCGGAGCCTTAAACAACGGGTCGGCAGGAAGAACCTCGACCCGCGGAGAGGTGACCTCGGCGTCCCCACCTCGGCAGTCCGGGTCTGCACAGAGGTCAATGAAATTCCCCTCCTTCCCAGGGGAAGGCAGGGTGGAGGAGCCGGTCTCAGGCTCAAGGGTCATTTTCAAGTCTTGGAAGACGCGCTCGGACGCTTCTGCGTCTAGCTTTGCCCTCTTGGCAGAATTAGATTCGGCTGGGACGCCCCGCTGGATGTTAAGGGGAACAACAATCAGGCTGGCGACGCGAGCAGAAGAGAACTTGCGAGCCTTCGCAAGCCTCTCTTAGAGCTCATTGGGGAAAGGCATCTCGACAAATTCAGAGCGAGGGGGGATGACAAAGGTCACCCTGGTACGCAGGCACATATTTATAGCCGCTGGTGGACCCCGCCGAAAGATTCTCTAGCTCCTGCCACACTCGCCGAATCCCGTGGGGTTAGATGTTTCATTCCGAGCTTATGCCAACCTCGCAAAGAGAGGTGTTAAGTATTGTATCCACAATAACCCAGATTTGCATGAAGTCACCCTTAAACTAAGATGAATTAAGTTGTATTTGATATCTCTATTTAGTTGTGTGTTTTCATACTATCATTGCTAAATGTAGACCAATGTCAATCTACAATGGGTCATGAACATAGTACCATATAGTGTAATCCCTCACTGTGTGATCCAAGGTGTTGACTCATGAGTAGCCTCTCAATTGGGATACACTTCATATTCAAGCACTTGGATCATGGGATGAAGATTGGATTCCTGAAGAGAAGAAGAAAATTCTCTAAGTTCTAAAATTTCTCTAAGTCCACTTCTCGAGAAGTCTACTATAGTTCTCGAGAAGTAGAGTTAGCAGTATTCGAGAAGTTCACTTAGTTCTCGAAAAGCCTAGACTAGTTCTCGAGAAACATCTTTATAGTTCTCGAGAAGCTTAGTCTAAGTTCTCGAGAAGTCACAACCTATACTTCTCGAGTAGCCAGAGACAGCCTTGAAAATATTCTAAGTCCATCTCTCGAGAAGTCCATTATAGTTCTCGAGAACTTAGCTTCTAGTTCTCGAGAAGTCAGCTTAGTTCTCGAGTACAAGATTTGGCTTTCGAGTAATAGTTCTCGAGAAGTCTAGTTAGTTCTCGAGAAGCCTTAGCCCTTAATTCTCGAGTACTAACTTAAGTCTAGAATGTTTAGCTCTCGATAAATCAGCCTTGTTCTCGAGAACTTATTCATACTTCTCGAGAACATCAGTTCATTTTTTCAGAAAATTTACTTAAAGTCCAGATTGACGGGATTTTCAAATGAATTGACGTGATTGGTCCACGTGTCGTCATTAATGTCTTTTCTAACCGTTAGGGGAAATTTTATATAATGTCTTTTCATTAAGACTAACCCTAAGCGGTGATCCGTACTTTCCATTATTCTGAATCGGACGTCTCTCTCCAAGAACGAATTTACAGAAGCTGCCGCCGCCGCTCGGGAAGAAGATCGACACGGCTGTTTTCGATCAAGAACGACTTGCTGTTCAAGGAATATTCTTCTTCTCCTTGATCGAGTAGGTCCTAAGTTTCTCAGATCAGATCTACAGAGGTTCTTCTTCAATAAATTCTTAAAAAACCAGCAAGTTCAAGAAGAAGACCTAGAGATAATTTTTCAAGATCTGAGACAAATCTCTGTTTGTATTTAAAATCTCTTTGTAATTTTGTAAGAGATTTTTCTCAGTGTAGGAGCGTTGTTCTCCGAGTTGTAGGAAGTTTTCATCTTCCAAGTGTAGATCTATTTGAATCGAGATTGTAGGAACTTGGTTCCGAGGCATATGATTGGTTTTCAATCCGAGATAGTGGAGTAGCCGAGTCTAGTGATTTACTAGATCGGTGAGGGAAAGTGGACGTACCCAAGGTTGGGGAACCCCTATAAATCTTCTTGTCGTCTGTGATTGCTTGATTGTTTGTGCTAGTTCGTTAAAATTTTTTTATTCCTCAAATAGACGCACAATTCACCTATTCACCCCTCTCTAGGTGATTTAGGTTGACAACTTAACACTTTCAATTGGTATCAGAGGGAGGTTAGTCATTAAAAGTTTAACACCTTGATCAATTTCCTCTCTAAGGTTTCTCTTGAGAATTTTCAAGCAATGAACAAGGCTAAAGATTTTTCCAAGCTTCCCCTGTGTACAAAGAACAACTTTCCCATGTGGAAAGAGAGAATTAAATTTTTCATGGAAGCTGTGGATCCTAGGATCTTCATGATTGTTGAAGAATATCCTTACGTCCCCGTGACTACCTCTACTATAGATCCAACAAAGAAAGTCCCAAAGAAGTTGATGGATCTAGATAAAGACGAGATTGCACTTGTCTCTCTAGATAAGAAAGCTAAAAATATAATAGCAAGTGTAGTCGATGACTCTATGCTGCAGAATCTGATTCACTGCCAATCTGCTAAGGAGATGTGGCAGTCTCTCATCACTCTTATGGAAGGTACAGAAGAAGTGAGGGATGATAGAAGATCCTGATTGAATCTGAAGTACGAAGACTTCAGGCAATGGCCAAAGGATACCATTGCAGATACATTTGAGAACTTTTTCAAGATAGTTAATGGCCTCAGAGTATATGGCCGAGTCTTCACCAACGGAGAACTGAATGACAAGTTCCTAAAATCCTTAACCAAGGAATGAGACAATAAGGTATGTGCCATCAGGGAATTTGGAAAGCTAGCTGAGACAGATCCTCAGAATCTCTTCGAGAAGTTGATGTCATATGAGCTTCAACTCAATACAAGGAAAGCTGAAGAAGAGAAGAGCAGATCTGCATCCAAAGAGAAGTCTGTTGCTTTAAAGGCAGACACCTCCAGGAAGTCAAAGGCTACCTCTCCAGCCCCAGCACAAGAAGTTAGTGAAGAAGAAAACTCGGAGCCAAGTACCTCGGGATCAGAACTATCTGAAGGAGAGTTCTCCTTACTCTCACGGCAGTTCAAGAAATTCTTGAACAAGAAAAGCAATGGAAAGGCAAGGACGCCTCTCACAGAAGATCACGACATGACGGTGATCGACACAGAAAAGGCTCAAGCAGCCATGACAGGTATGGTTCTAAATAGAACAAACATATTTCGACTGACATAATTTGCTACTGTTGTAACAAGCCAGGTCACGTCATAGCTGACTGCCCCCATAAGAAGAAGGAGGGTGGCAGAAGAGAAGAAAAGAAGTCCTTGTACAACAAGAAGAGGACAGAGAAGAGCCTGATAGCCAAGAAGGGCAACACTCCTAGTGACTCTGACTTATCTGAGTCAAGTGAAGAAGAGGAAGCCTACTTTGGACTTATGGCCCAGTCAGATGATGAACAAGAGCCCCAGTTCACTGGGGAGGTAAAATCTCACACCCCTCTTTCAGATTTTGAAGTTTCTGAGCATGATCATCAGGATAGCTCCTCTGACGATGAGTCTGAATTCATGGCCCAGTACAAGGAGTTGATCATGACTTACGACAAATGTCGACGAGTCGTGAAAAATCAAGCTAAAGAGATCAAATCTCTAAAAGCTAAAGAGAGCACCTCGAGAGAGGAAATTGCTAAGACTGACTCACTCAAGGAAGACTTCAATAATACTATTGAAGAATATAATAAGGCTCTAGAGCACCTTGACTTGAAAGAGAAAATCATCAAGGAGTTGGAAGAATAACTCGCAGTTGAAAAGAAACTTGTTGAAAGTTTCTCGAAGCCTAAGACTGTCCTTCCTCTCGTTGCTGAATTCTCAGCTAAGGCCAAGGGTGCTGGACTAGGCCATGTAGAAGCTCCTAGTAAATCCTCTAGGAGAAATAAGGCTAAGAGAAAGAATAAGGCCGCCAAGAAGGACTCAGCCGAAGAAAAGGGGAAAGCTCCTCTAGATCAGACTATTTTTAAGAAAGTCATCTTTCCAACGAATAATTTTGATCATGACTCGTCCTACGGTCACTTGACTAGGCCTACTTATGTAGAGCCAAAGTCTCATTACCAAGGATGGACTCGCCCTAGAAACTTTGGTGAGAGTGTCTTTAAGGCACCTTATGAAGAAGTCATTCTTCAGGGCTATGGACCTTATGATTATGGTCATAACTTCAAGAAAGCACCAAAAGTAAAATCCATTGTGGAAAAGCCTGTGATGGAGAATAAATCATGTGATTGCCATCATCATGAAGCTTCTTCCTCCAAGAATGCTACCCCTGCTAGGCCACCATCCCAGGAGGTCAAGCAGGAGAACTTAAGGAAAAGATACAACAGGTTTGACTGTTGGTGTTGTGGCAGAATTGGTCATTTTGCCATCGATTGTTGGTTTAATCCAAGAAATTTTGCAACTCCTCAAGTTGGCAACATGAGAATGACCACTCAAAATGCTAACCCTCGTAGGGGGAGTTTTCTAACACGAGACCAAGGACCCAAACATGTTTGGGTTCCTAAGGCAAATTAATTATGATTGCAGGTATGTCCAAAGGCCACCAAAACGCCAATCTGGTATTTGGACAGTGGATGCTCTCGGCACATGACCGGGACAAGAAGCCCACTTCAAAATTATTCTCCAGTGTTGAACGGACCAAAGGTCATCTTTAGAGGTTTAGACCGAGGAATAACCAAAGGCTACGGTATGATCACTAATGGTAGTGTATCCTTTTCGGATGTAGCTTATGTGGAGGGATTGGAACACAATCTTATAAGCATAAACCAACTATGTGACAAAGGATACATAGTTGAATTCCATGCTGACAAGTGCTTGATAAAGTCTGTTGACAATTTTAAAATGATTCTATCAGGTACTCGAAGCAGGAATATATTTTGTTTAAATTTCATTTGTATAGACTCTTCTACACCAGTGTGCTTTTTAGCAAAAGATAGTGCATCTCTTGGTGATCAATGGCACAAGAGGTTAACACATATTAATTTTAAAACTATTAATAAATTATTCTCCCAGAACTTAGTACGTGATGCCCCGAATGTTAAGTACGTCAAAGATAGACCTTGTCATGCATGCGTAAAAGGCAAGCAAACAAGGGCTACCTTTAAAAGCATTATTGACAAAGATTCAAGTAGATGTCTCCATCTACTTCATATGGACTTGTTCGGTCCACTGCAAATTAGAAGCTTGGGAGGTAAGGAATATACATTGGTCATTGTTGATGACTACTCGCGCTTTGTGTGGGTGTTCTTTCTGAAACACAAGTCAGATACCTTCGATATATTTACTAATTTTGTCAGGCAAGTCCAGAATGAATACAACAGTTCCGTAGTCAAAATCAGAAGTGACAATGGAACAGAATTCAAGTCTGGGGCCATGACAGAATTCTGTGAAAGCCTAAGTATCTTTCATGAGTTTTCATCTCCTCGTACTCCACAACAAAATGGAGTAGCTGAGAGAAGGAACAGAACACTCATAGAGGCCTGCAGGACTATGTTGATTGATGCTTCACTACCAGAGTACTTCTGAACTTAAGCCGTCAATACTGCATGCCACGTGCAAAATCGAGCACTCTTCAATAAGAATCATGATAAGACACCCTACGAACTTCTAAATGGCAGGAAACCAACTGTTTCATATTTTAGAATTTTTGGCTGTAAATGCTTCGTGCTTAACAATGGCAAGTATCACACTACCAAGTTTAGTGAGAAAAGTTTTGAAGGTATTTTTGTAGGTTATAGTAGTCATAGTAAGGCATACAGGATTTTCAATAGAAAAACTCTAGTTGTAGAGGAATCCATACATATTGTATTTGATGAGACGAGCTTGCTGCAAAGCAAATCGTCTAGTGTGCTTGTTGAAGATGTAGGTACAAAGCTGAAGGAAATTAGCTTGGATGAACCGACTGAAGGTGAAAGAGAAAAGTTCATCAAGATCACTACTCCAACCCCCATTGGAGAGATAGACGATCAAGATGAAGAAACCATCTAAGTTGATGAAGTCACTCCAGTGGCTGAAGAAGTTCCAGATGCTAGGAATCTAGAGCTCAGACATCTGAAGGATCATCCATTGGACCAGATCATAG
Organism: Platanthera zijinensis; assembly: GCA_039513925.1. NCBI lineage: Eukaryota > Viridiplantae > Streptophyta > Magnoliopsida > Asparagales > Orchidaceae > Platanthera > Platanthera zijinensis. The sequence goes on along the minus strand of CM077082.1, from coordinate 209,432,777 downwards.
GAGATCCCGGGATGGTGTCAGAACTCATCGAGGTACAACTAATGAGAATCTATATTTAAGTTTTCTCTTGCAGGTTGAACCATAGAAGTTTGAGGAAGCAAACTCAGACGCATCATGGATCTTGGCCATGGAAGAAGAACTGAACCAGTTCAGGCGATGCAAAGTTTGGAAACTAGTTCCAAGACCCAAAGGTAAAAATGTCATCGGAACGAAGTGAGTCTACAGGAACAAGTTAGACGAGGATGGGACAATCATAATAAACAAGGCCATATTCGTCGCTAAAGGATATCGTCAAGAAGAAGGGATCGTCTTCGACCGAACATATGCTCCAGTGGCAAGGCTGGAGGCCATCAGACTGTTCCTGGCTTATGCTGCACTGAAGGGCTTCACTATCTATCAAATGGACGTGAAGTCCGCCTTACTTAATGGTGACATAAAGAAAGAAGTGTACGTGGAACAGCCCCTAGGTTTTGTTGATCCTAACTTTCCTGACTATGTTTATTTATTATCGAAAGTGCTGTACGATTTGAAACAAGCTCCTCGAGCATGGTACGAAATGTTGTCTAGCTTTCTCCTCGAGAACAAGTTCACAAGGGGAAAGATAGATAAGACATTATTTCTTAGGGAAATTAAAGGCAAGATTTTGCTAGTGCAAATCTATGTCGACGACAATATTTTTGGTTCTACAGATAACAACCTCTGCAAAAAATTTTCTAAACTTATGTAAGGGAAGTTTGAAATGAGTAGTATGGGAGAGCTGAAGTATTTCTTAGGACTTCAGGTGAAACAATCTGAAGATGGAATTTTCATCTCACAGACGATGTTCACCAAGGAGTTGGTTAAGAAATTCAGAATGGAGAGTGCAACCTCTATGAGGACTCCAATGGCCTCAACTATGTCTCTGGACAAGGATGAGAAAGGGAAACCTTTTGATGAAACCAAGTACAGAAGTATAATTGGATCCTTGCTCTACCTTACTGCCAGTAGACCAGACATAATGTTCTCTATATGTGTTTGTGCTAGATTCGAAGTGAACTGTAAGGAATCTCACTATGCTGCTGCAAAGCGGATCTTGAGATACCTTAAAGGTACACCGAATCTTGGCTTATAGGACCCAAGAAGTAATGACAGCGAACTAATTGGTTTTTCAGATGCAGACTTTGTAGGTAGCAAAGATGACAGAAAAAGCACTTCCGGGACGTGTCAGTTCCTTGGAAGAAGGCTTATCTCATGGAGCAACAAAAAGCAAAATTGTGTCGCAATCTCAACGGTCGAGTCAGAATATATTTCTGCCGGCAGTTGTTGTGCACAATTGCTTTGGCTAAAGAACCAGCTAAAAGATTACAACATGAAGGTTAAAGACATTCCGTTATTTTGTGACTCCTCCAGCACAATAGCAATTGCCAATAACCCAGTCTTGCACAGCCGGACAAAGCACATCGAGCTCAAATATCACTTCATCCGGGAGCATGTGGAGCAAGGGGATGTGGATCTGCAGTACGTGCCAACAGATCGACAAGTTGTAGATATTTTCACAAAGCCGCTGGATGAGACTAAATTCAATTTCTTCAAAACTGAACTTGGGATGCTGAACAAAGAAGGATAGATCAAAGGGAATCCGTTCAAAGCTTAAGAATCGAGGATACTTCAAAAAGGTCAGAAATTTCTCAAGTGGAAGGCAGTTCTCGAAAAATACAGTTACTTCTCGAAAAGTACATAAATAGTTCTCGAAAACTTAAGTCCACTTCTCGAGAACTAAAGATCTGTCTCTCGAGAAGTACAATAAGTTATCGAAAACAAGAAATATACTTCTCGAGAACTATAACCATGTCTCTCGAGAACTAACCCTACCTCTCGAGAAATGCCCCGTCTGTTTTCAATTTCTATTCATTTCTTCAATTTCGAAAACTGATCGATTTCTGCTTTAATCCAAGGGTTATTTTAGATTAATTAGACACCTAATCAACATTACTAGGGTTATATATATATAAAACTTTAGAAATCTCAAATCAACTGACATTTCAAAATCAATTCTCTCGAAAACTCTTTGCCTTCCGCCGACCAGAGCTTCGATACCGCCGCTTTCTCACGCTCCGTCTATCGCCGTCATCAGTCTCAATTGCACAACAGTCTAGAATCAGAGTCGGCAGTGAACTTGTGGTCGCCGGGATTGCAGAAATTTCAGACGATTTCAAGAATTTGCTTCTTTTGCTAGAAACCGCAGGTTTGAACTTTGTTCTTTCAGAACCTTGTAAGATTATATTTCCAGAAGTAGAAGAGTTCTATAGAAATGTCAAGATAAGGAGGAATAACACTATACTGAAATCCAAGGTCAAGGGAGTTAAGATTAAGTTAAGCCCGACCATAGTGTCCAGACTTCTAAGATTGCCTACTGTAGATGATGACGAGGAACTTACTCAAGAAGACAATGACAGAACCTGTCATTTCTGTGGAGTTCTAGTGTACATTACCTTTCTAAGGAGGACTGCTCTGAATGATGTTAACAAACTTCTAGTGGATATAGTTAGGAAAATTCTTTGGTGCAGGACAGGGTCTATAGGTTTCATAACCAATGACCTATTCGATGTCATGATAACCATAGTCTGCAGGAAGAAGTTTCAATATGGTATTATGATTTTTGACATGATTAGAGATAGCATTAAAGAACCAAAGTTTGCCAGGATAATCTCCTTGATGTTGCATGAGATTGATCCAGTTGTCTTCAAGACTTCCAAAGGTACACCAATTCATCACCTAAAGAAGATCTCCTTAGCTTCCATTCAAAGGTGGGAGTTAAAACTCAAGAACCCCAAGCAGCTAGCTAAAGATCTTGCAGCCCCTGCTTCAGAGGTCAGGACCCCATCTCCCTCCTCTCATGATGTTGTCGAACCATCTGGTGCAACAACTGAGGGGGAGCCTGCATCCTCTGTTCCAGTAGATAGAATTCCCTCCTCTCCTCCTCCAGCTAGATCTCCAGTCAACAGTCCAGTCAGTTCACCAACCAGAAGTCCAGCTAGATCACCAGTGAGAAGTCAAATTAGATCTCCAGTCAGGTCCCCACATGCAGATATCTCAGATGATACAATCTCAGATGAGCAAGTACAGAAAACTCTCAACTCTACTGCTGAAGAAATAGAAAACATGATAAAAGAACTCACCTCTGATGAACCTCTTCATTCACTCCATTCAGAAAATGCTGAAGAACCTTCAAAGGATCCATCTCTAGCTCCTTCTCCATCTCCAATAGCTTCTCCAAGTGTAACTCCTCCTTCTCCCAGAAAAGGATCACCTCCACCAGAAACCATCCTTCTCTCAAGAGAGGATGAGCCAGAACCAGAGGCAGTTGAAGCTCCTCTAAAGAGACTTGATTTCTCCATTACTACCCTACTTGGTGAGGAAGGTGATATACTCATTCACACTGTCAGAGCTAAAAGTTATGTAGTTGTTGAAGAGATCCCTCCATGGGTAGTTCCTCATCCACCTCAAACTGCTACTCCTATTATTCCTGTTGCTGTTGCTGCTGCCTCTGTAAGTTCAGATATTCTAAGCAAGATTGAAGTTATGCTGGCTGACCAAAGGAAATATTTTGATGAATCTCTGAAGATAGTCCAAGACAAAGTCACTGTTCTAGAGAAAGAGATGAGTAGAGGATTTGCAGAAATTCAGCACAACACTGACTCTCTCAAAGAATTGTTTCAAATTGGTGGAAAAGCTATAGACCACACTATCACTAGTGTTGGTAAGGTAATGGAACAATCAGTCACTCTTGCTAACAATCAAATCCAACTGGAGAAGAAAGCCCAGGAAAACCTCATGAAAATCTGTGAAGAGGTTTGTACCTTCAAAGAAAATGTCATAGACACACTATCAGTAGAATTCAGAAAGGGGGAGAGTCTAGTGAAAGAAAATGTGGACAAGTTTATTGCTAATACCAACATTGTCTGGTCTGTGCAGTTAACTGCAATTAATAAGAATGTCTTATCACAGATTCAGTCTGTGAAATTTCATACCTATGACACTGCAGCCTCAATGCACAACCAGATATTCCCTGAATTCCAAGTTGATCCTAATGTCATACCTCATCACCTGAACCCTCTTGTTGAAGGTCAGTCAAGTCAAATACCTGCTCAGATGCAACAACCTCAGATGCCCTGCTTCTCTCCAAGGCCAGAAGATCAGAATCCTCCTCCTACTACCTATGATCAAGTTTGGGATGATGTGATTCCTCAAGGTTTACCTGAAATCAACACTTCTAAGAAAAGGAAGAATGGGGAAGGCCCATCTGCAAGCAAAAATGTTCCCAAGCCAGATTCAGAGAAAAGAAAAGCACGGGAATTTGCTGAAGTCTGGAGTCCTACCTCCAAAGCATTGATTCTTGATACTCTCAAATTAGTAATGGACTACAATGAAAACAGTAATCTCCACTACAGCTCCTCATAGTGGGAACTCTATGAGAAGTCCATGACTAAAAGGAGAATCTATGACAAAGGGTATGTCAAGAACAATCCTAAGGCTCCTCCAAAACCTCTAAGGTACTACCCAAAGCCTTTCAGCTACCAGAGGAGACAATAAGAGAAGCATGACAGACAACATCAGAGCAAGGAATGATTTTCTATTGATAACTGTTTTGAGATTATGGATGAAATGAATGTTGATTGGAAATCTAAAACATTATATATATACAATTTCTAGTTTTGCTAATTGTGTGTTTAATTCTTCATTTCTTGTATTTGAATCTATTCTTCATTTACAGTTCTTTCTTTATTGGTATAATTCACCTTAGTGTAGAGGGTTCTGACTTCTACAAATAGGGGGAGATTGTTGGGTATTGCATCCACAATAACCCAGATTTGCATGAAGTCACCCTTGAACTAAGATGAATTAAGTTGTATTTGATATTCTAAGTCCATCTTTCGAGAAGTCCATTATAGTTCTCGAGAACTTAGCTTCTAGTTCTCGAGAAGTCAGCTTAGTTCTCGAGTACAAGATTTGGCTTTCGAGTAATAGTTCTCGAGAAGTCTAGTTAGTTCTCGAGAAGCCTTAGCCCTTAATTCTCGAGTACTAACTTAAGTCCAGAATGTTTAGCTCTCGAGAAATCAGCCTTGTTCTCGAGAACTTATTCATACTTCTCGAGAACAACAGTTCATTTTTTCAGAAAATTTACTTAAAGTCTAGATCGATGGGATTTTCAAATGACTTGACGTGATTGGTTCACGTGTCATCATTAATGTCTTTTCTAACCGTTAGGGGAAATCCTATATAATGTCTTTTCATTAAGACTAACCCTAAGCGGTGATCCGTACTTTCCATTATTCTGAATCGGCCGTCTCTCTCCAAGAACGAATTTACAGAAGCTGCCGCCGCCGCTCAGGAAGAAGATTGACACGGCTGTTTTCGATCAAGAACGACTTGCTGTTCAAGGAATCTTCTTCTTTTCCTTGATCGAGTAGGTCCTAAGTTTCTCAGATCAGATCTACAGAGGTTCTTCTTCAACAAATTCTGAAAAAACCGCCAAGTTCAGGAAGAAGACCTAGAGATAATTTTTTCAGATCTGAGACAAATCTCTTTGTAATTTTATAGGAGATTATTCTCCGAGTGTAGGAGCGTTGTTCTCCGAGTTGTAGGAAGTTTTCATCTTCCGAGTGTAGATCTATTTGGATCGAGATTGTAGGAACTTGGTTCCGAGGCATAGGATTGGTTTTCAATCCGAGATAGTGGAGTAACCGAGTCTAGTGATTTACTAGATCGATGAGGGAAAGTGGACGTACCCAAGGTTGAGGAACCACTATAAATCTTCTTTTCGTCTGTGATTGCTTGATTGTTTGTGCTAGTTCGTTAAATTTTTTTATTCCGCAAATAGACGCACAATTCACCTATTCACCCACTCTAGGTGATTTAATTTGACAACTTAACACTTTCAAGAGGGGATTGTGTACAACCCCGTATCCGACGAGTGGGTCAGCAGGAGCCAGACCGACCAGCTCGAGCAGTCCGAGTCCCTGGGCAAACTCTGCAGGAAGGGGAGCTCGACAATCTCAGGGTCGCCCAGGCAGGGTGAGATTCTTTTGGGAGGCGAGTTCGTACTCGCCAAGCCCTGTTCGTCGAGCTCCGGCCCCTTCGTCAAGCTCTGAGCTGCTCGTCGAGTTCGAACCGATCAACAAGCCCGCGACGTGCGAGTAGGGTAGGTAAGGCCCGTACTCGCCCAAGGTCGCAGATAGACGGCGAGTGCATGCTCCATCGAGCACTCGTCGTCCTTGCCGAGTAGGGTTTGTTGAGGCCTACTCGTCCAGTGATCTGCGATGTGTTTTTACCATTTTGCCCCCGATTGCCTGCCCATAGCCAGTTAGAACAGCGGGGTTACGCAATTGGCAGACCCAGTTGGGCTGCACATAGTTGTTTGGAACAACGGAGGTTGGCTATTTGAAGGCCGTTTTCAGAAATCTATAAATAGGACTCAAGAGGTACCTCAGAGGGCATGCTCACTTGTCTTCTAGCCTTTTAGCGCTTTCTGAGGTACCTTAGCACGACATTTGTCTAAGGAGGGGAAGCGCTCAGAGATCTTCCGGGTGTGTGGTGGGTCCTCCGCGCCGGATCCTTGGTCCAATCTCCTGTTCTTTTTCCTTGTTGTTTTTCTTATAGGAGAGAAGTAGGTGCGCGATCACCCATTCCCCAAGGGTGAACTCCCTCGAGACCGAATTCTCGGTTTCAACAATATATATACACATAAAAAAATGTTTATATAATTTATAAAATTATATGAAAAAAATATAAATGTATATATATAGTTAACTATATAATATTTAAATTTATGTATACATATAATTGTATAAATATATATATAGTTATTTATATAATATTTAAATATATGTATATATATATATAATTATTTAGATATTCATGTATAAATATAATTATTTATTGAAATATATATATTTTATATAATTTATGCAAATATTTTATTATTTCATAATATATATATTTACATGTATATAAATAATTTATAAATATATATAAACAAAAAAATTATTTTATAAGAGAGGTTAAGGAAATTAAAAATTCTATTTTTAATTAAGAATTCATTTGGGGAGGCGTTTTCACACTGGTGCACAAGCAGACACCGCGACACGACAGAAAAATAAACGGGTGGTGCGTTCTCCCGCCGCGCTAGAGGAACGAATCGAAAACTCTTAGTTTAGAATCCCTACCTCCCCCTCCAGCTTTGAACGGCGGCAGCGTTTTCACACATTCGTCTACTCCCACTGAATCAAACGAAGCAAAAGAGAGATAAAAATTTTCAAAAAAATAATTTTTTATCTCTATAAATATTTTTCAACAAAAAATTTGTTGTTATTTTGCAACAATTTTTTTGCTACAAAAAAATTCGTTGCTATTTTAGTAACGAAAATTTTACAACAAAAATATTTATTGCTGATTTTGCAACAAAGAAAATCTCTTCTTATTTTTGTGGGTTAAATAAAAAAGTATTTTCCTAGCTAAATTTGATGCTAATTATGAAGGATTATCAAGCCTTCCTAATTTACATAGCAATTCATAGTGATATATTGGTTTCCTGTGTAGAGTGTTGTTGAAAAAATTAACGTTATTTTTTTCTAATAAAGAGATGAGATCAGATCTTCCATGGAGTCTCGCAATTATTGTTATTAAAAATGAATGTGATAAAAAAGCAGTGAAAAACCGAAACCACATCGCAAAAACCGATCGCAAACCGCACCGAAATGAAACCGCACCGCATGGTTTCGGTGCGGTGCGGTTTCGGTTGGTTAAAAACCGCACCCTTGTGGTGCGGTTTCGGTTTGGACTCAAATCGCACCGCTCGCAGGCCTAGGTCAAACTTGTCGCCCCGGTTGGACCGTCTTATTTTACGGAGCGGTCGAGCTCGCACACAGTCAATGAGAGAGAAAATGTACACACGATGTTTTGACGTGGAAAAAACCCCTGATTGGGTAAAAAACTACGTGATCGGATCTGTGGCGTTCGAAATCCACTATCTGCTTGTGGTTACAACCTATTTGAAGAATCGAGGGCGACAGATCGCTCCTCATTACACTTTGGGGGGCAAGAGAGAGATTCTTGAGCTCACGACGAGCAATAGGTTGCTCCGCGTGAGGATTGCTACTTCGGCAATGCGCACGAACGAGGGTTTATTTTATTGGGACTTTTCTTCTTATAGTACACTTGTGTACTTAGGCGAGTTTCAGGTGGAGAGGAAGCAACTCAAAGGTGGCTTGATGGTGGCTCGAATGTGGCTCATAGGAGCAATCCGATAGAGCTCTAGCCTGAGGAAGAAGAAAGCATATGAGAGAAAGATGTGAAATGAGGAGGCCCGAGGACCTTTTTATAGCCTCTAGGAGGTGGTTATGATGGTTATGCGGCTATCCGCACATCGTAACCATCAATAGTATAATTCCAAGTATAGTGTTATGCAATTATTATTTGCATGATATTATGCTAAATGCAGAACCACTATTAAATTAATGGGATCCCCTAACTAACCATGATGGATAGTGGGTGGTTAGGCCCAAAATGGATGGCGATGATCATGGCGAGATGATCAGACGGTGGGGAAGGCACCCAAGGAGGGCAAGAGAGGCGGCCGACTACCACCACGCGGGTGGCCGGCCCTGACAAAGGCGACGGGCCGCCGACGCAAGTCCGGTCGGGGGCGCGACTGCCGGCTAGAGGTGGCCGGCCGGCAATACCCGGGCGGCACCTCGAGCATGGTTCCGACGGCGGCCTCCGGACACAGCCCCAGCGCCGGTTGCAAGGCGCGGCACCGACCGGTCGCAAGGCACGGCCGGCTGGAGCCAGCCCAAGAGGGGGCGACCGTCATGCCCACCTGAACAAGGGGCAGGGTGCGACCGGACATTCCCGACACCTTCCGCAGTAGTCGCGGGATGAAAGGCTCCCCGTCGGTCTTGGCGGCCGGCGGGAGCGTCGTGCCTCACGGTTGCCGGTGTGCGGTCGCAAGCTGCGGCTCCTTGGCCTGTCGGAAATCGGGCCGGCCTAAGCCGGCCCACCAACATCGGGAGAGAGGGGTCGACCCCGGAGGCGAGCCCCCAGATGGTTTGGAGAAGATGATCCTGCGCGTGTGGATTGCGCACGCCGATCGCGTACGCGGTGGTACCCCTATGATCCCCACTTTGATGATGGGATCATGGGGGAATGGGCTAATCGCACCCCTAAATAAAGTATAAATAGGTTTGGCCCCATAATTTGTCCCTCGAAAGCCTTGGTGTTTGAAACCATTTTTGTGAGAAGAGCGAGGATTTCTTCTCCTCCTTCGAATGATTCAATTGGTGACAACAAGGGTGATGGAAAATGGAGAAGTGCTAAAGAGAGAGTGTTGGGTACATAGGAAAATGTGTACCTGATTTGAAGAAGCCTCACTTAGCTCAATGATATACATCAAGGTGTATTTGATGTTATTTTGAGTTTATATGTGCAGGTTAAGAATATGCTAAAATGCAGGAAAAAAGTTTACAAGTCCATTTGTCGACACTTAAGAAATCCTGTGTCGACACTTGGAAAAGCAGTGTCGACACCAGAAGCAACTGTGTCGACACACAGAATTTTTAGTCGACATCAACTATGTCGACACCTGGAAGCAGTGTCGACACACATAATTTTTAGTCGACATCAACTGTGTCGACACCTGGAGGTAGTGTCGACACACAGAATTCTTAGACTATATCAATTGTGTCGACACACAGGACTTGTGTCGACACACATCAGAGTTTCAACAAAGTTGATTGTTGTGAAGTGAAGAAGTGACTTTGTCGACACAAAGAAGCAGTGTCGACACATTCTACAGATGCAGTGTCAAGAAGTAGTGTCGACACCAAAGGAGCTGTGTCGATATCACCAAAGCTTGTGTCGACACTTAATCTACTTGTGTCGACACATAATGAAGATCAGTCTCGACGCTTTGCTGACAAAGACAAAGGTTCAAGAAATGACTGAAGACTTGACAGCTGTGAATTCCAACAAGTTTGTTGAAGCTATCTGAACTATCAGAAGTTCGTTAGAAACCGGATCAGCCGGTTACCATGGATGAAGTCTATATAAAGACGGATTCTTTCAAATCAAAACACGAACAACTAATGAAGAATTGATCATTGATCAAGAAAGAGCACGTCACACAGAAGAAGATTTTCATGAGAAGATCTAAGAAGACAGTCTGTAGTGGCAATCTACTCAGAATTTGTCTAAGGAGAATTCAAACAAGAATTAAGAAGAAACTTCAGAAGATTTGGAGAGTAAGAGAGAGCTCCAACTGTTTGAAGTAAAGAAGGAGACATTTACAAGTCTCTTAAGAAGCAGATCCTGAACAAATCTGCTAAGAAGAATTCAGATCTATTTTTGAAATCTAAGAAGGAAGCTGCCAGCCAGTCAACTTCAAAGAAGATCAACCCTACTGAGTTCAGATTCAAGAAGCTTTGAAGAAAGCTAAAAACAGGTTGATCTCAGCAATCAGTTTTATCAAGAGTTGATCAAGAAATCTTTTATCCCTTCTCTCTAAACAAGGGTAAGAGTCAAACTATAAGATTTTTCAAATTCTGTAGGATCTTTCAAGATCTGAGTTGTAAGCCTATAATATAAAGGCTGAGTGTAGGAGATATAGATCTCTGAGTTGTAGGCCTTGTGACAAGACTGAGGTAGGGCTGTTAGCCTAAACTGTATGAGTGTGGATACATTCTGAGTTGTAGGCCTTGTGACAAGGCTGAGGTAGGGCTGTTAGCCTGAGCTGTAGGAGCGTGGATACATTCTGAGTTGTAGGAACCTTTCAGGGTTCTTAGCTGTAAGATCTGTGGATCTGAGAAGAAGGAAGAAGTTAGGCCGAATCTAGCACACTGCTGGATAGGCGAAGGGGGAAAGTGGATGTACCCAGACCTTGGGGAACCACTATAAACAGTTGTGCAATTTATGATGTGTGTGTGATTATGAATTCTGTGCTGTGGTTGCTGTGATAGCTATAGAATAGTTAGCTTCTCTTTAAAGAACTGAATTCTTATTCTGCCTTAAGTAAAAAAGGAAAGAACCTATTCACCCCCCCCCCTCTAGGTGTTTGGGTTATCTTGAAATCGATTCTATCAAGTGGTATCAGAACGAGGTTGCTCAAAGAAGGACTTAACAGTCTGAGTTAGATTTATAAGGCAGATTCAAGATCAAGAAAATGGGTTCAGGAGAAAATCATAAGGAACTAGGTTCTATGAAATTACCCATATGCAGGAAATAGATATTTAGAATATGGAAAGAAAGGGTCAGGCTTTTTATGGAGGCTTCTGATCCAAGGATCTACATTACAGTAATGGAAGGTCCTTATATTCCAATAAAGTTGTCAGTTCTAGATGCAAATCTAAGAATTCCTAAGGATTTTTCAGAGATGACTAAGGAAGAGATCATCCTGGCAACTATGGAAAAAAGAGCCCGGAATATCATAGTAAGTGTCATAGATGATTCAACCTTTCAAAATTTGATTCACTACAAGACCTCCAAGGAAATGTGGGATACTTTGATAGTCCACATGGAGGGTTCTGAAGAAGTCAGACAAGATAGAAAATCTATGCTGAACAGGAATATGAGAGTTTCAGACAAGGAAAGTCAGATGGTATAACTGAGTGTTATAAAAAGTTCTATAGAATAGTGTTGGAACACCCTATTACTGATTTGGGTAAGGATCACTATGTTCATAGGATTGTGTCTTGACCTCATTGTATAGATTTAAAGGTCAACTAGAATAGGTCTAAGGCTTAGTACTTAGGTTTGAAAGCTACCCCCAAGACCTCCTAGTTCAGATTACAAGTGCAGAAGACTAAGGCGATTATCGTCGAGCTCAGTTCAACGAGTCGTCGAACTCAGTTCGACGATCTCCAAGCTCAGATCGACGTTTCTGTCTCAAGTTAAAATTCAGATCTCTGAGCTCAGGTCGACGATAGTCGAGCTCAGATCGACGTTTCAGTCTCAAGTTAAAATCCAGTCTCCGAGCTCAGGTCGACGATAGTCGAGCTCAGATCGACGATTTTCTTGAGAGATCGACGATGTCAGGATTTCAAATTCAGTCAGTTATGGAATTCAAATTTCTTCATATCCAGCATTTAATGCAAAGGATTTTGTAGTCGTTTCAATCAATCTGGAGCAAGTTTCAAGGAGACTAAAAGGGAATGTTTCTTAGGACTTTCCTCCAGAGACAGTTATCAATTAAGGGAGTCATTTATGGTTGGCCAACGACTATCTAGAAGATTGGATTTCAATATATCTTTTTCAGACAATAGAGACAGAGAACAATAACAAGAGAAAACTAAGAACAATATCTGAGATCTGTGAGACACACACAAGAACTACATGATTACAGTATCTCATCTCTAATTCAAGTTTTTCAAGGCTTCATCAATTAAGACTCCAGACACATCACATTTCAGTCATTGCTGAAATTATCTTTTGCTGGAGATCTCATCTTCTGAAGGCTTATCACCCTGTACAAAGCTTCTTCTCCTGAACAACTGCAAATCTCAGGGGGAGCTTTGACATCACAAATCCACTAGTCTTCTCTTTGACTGTTGACAGAGAAGAACAACTTCACCTCCTTTTCTTTTCTTTTGCTGTAAAATGGTTATTCAAAACTCCCTTTAAAAGTTTTGTGTTTGGTTTCTGAGACCTTGTCAAAACTCAGTGGTGGCAAGACACCTGATCAAAAAAATCTGGTTTGGTTTTTGAGCACCTTATCAAAAGCTCATTGGTGCCCAGGACACCTGATCAACTCATCCTACAGTGGATTCCTACCTAGGGTGGTAGAAGAGTGGATATACCCAGGTTGATTGGGGAACCACTATAGCTCCTTGTGTCTTCTGGTTGTTTGTGTTTTATTTACTGTGTGCTGTGAATTAGTTTCTTGCTTTACTTTATTTTACTGCAAGCATAATACACTATAATTACATTAAGTCTTCCACCGCCAATTAATTTTTAATTTGCAAAATTATTTTAATATACTTTATTCACTCCCCCTCTAGAGTAAAGGTAGATCTTACCCTCACTTTCAATTGGTATCAGAGGGAGGTTGGTTATTCAATAACTAGATCTTCACTAGGTTGGTTGTTTTTACAGGCTAACACCTGAACCAAAAGATCTCTGATAAGATCAACCTTTAATAGAGGGTTGTTATTTCTATTATATTTATTTTCATATAAATCCATGGCACAGAACAAAGACTATGCAAGCACCAGACCTCCAGTGTGCAATCTTTCTAAGTTTGCACTTTGGAAGACAAGGATTAAATTATACATGAATTCTATTGATGAGGATATCTTTAATTCTTTTTTGACAGTGTGTCCAAGACCTCCAGAAACCACAATTACAAGTGCTGTTCCACCCCCTTCAGGAACAGATGCAGATATCAAGAAGTGGAAAGCTGTTGATGCAAAGGCAATGAATATATTGGCTCAGACAATATCTGATGATATATTCCAGAAAGTAGCTGAATGTAACTCAGCAAAGGAAATCTGGGACAAGCTATCTGAGCTTGTGTCAGGATCTGCTGATGAGAGAAAGGACAGAAGATCTCATCTCATAACTCAGCATGAGAACTTCAAGAAGGGAGAAACTGAGTCAGTAGCTGACATATATAACAGACTCAGTCTGATTATTAGTGAATTGAAAACTTTGGATAAGGAGATCTCACTAACTGAACTCAATGATAAGATCCTAATGTGCTTCCCCAGCACTTGAGACTCAAGGATCTGGCCAATCAAGGATGCCAGAAGCTTGAATGAGATCACCACTGAAGCTCTATTGGGCAAGCTCAAGTCTTATGAGTTGCTCATCAAAAATAGAGAGGAAGAGCAAAAGACAGCTTCTCCAGCAACGAAAAAGGAGAAGACAATTGCTTTTAAAGCTACAGAAGAACAACCTGAAGAAAAGGTCATAGGCAATGAAGAGCTAATGATCCTACTAGCCAAAAGATTCTATAAGATGGCTAGAAAAGACTTCAGGAAAAGATCATCCAGAGGCCATGGAAAGCTAAGGTATGACAAATCTAGTAATAAAGAGATTATTTGTTTTGGATGCAGGAAACCAGGCCACATTGTGCCTGACTTTCCAGAGAACCAAAACAAGGACAATAAAGATAAAAGAGAAAGGAAAAGAGACAAAGACTCCAGGAGAAACAACTATGACAAATCCTCCTCTAGTAAGAACAAGCATACCAGGAAAGGATTTGTAGCTGAGACCTGGAGTGAGACTAAAGAAGAATCAAATACTTGATCAAGCTCAAGTGATGATGAAGATGATTCCCAAGAGAAGGACTTCTGCATGATGGCTATCAATGCTTCTCAACACAATTCAGATATAGAACAAGAGTCAGGATCTGAATCTGAACCTGAAGCTGAAGAAGATCAGGTAATAGACTCTTTTGACTTTGATTCAGAGGACTTTAGATTTGAGTTTAAGGCACTGTGTTTAGACCTACTCAAGTCTGAGAAAGAGATTATCTCTCTCAGAAATCAACTGTCTGAACACAACACTTTAAAATCAGATAACCTCAAACTCTTTGAGGAGTTAGAATGCTGTAGGGAGCAGATAGCTTCACTGAAAAGTGAACTATATAAGGCAAAGAAGTTTGAAGAATCCCTCAATGGGAGAAGCATCAGACTGATGGACATCATAAGTACAGTGAATTCAAGACTTAACAGTACACTGGGCTTGGGTGCTTCATCCAGCCAACCTATAGTATTAACAACCCCAATCAAATTTATCTCAGATAAATGAAAGGGAGTTGTAGAGGTACTTAGGAAGAATTCTGATATATCTAAGAAAAATAAGGTTCAAAGGAAAACGTCGAACAGAGCTCGAAGATCTCTGAACGGAGCTCAACGATCTCAAGCTGAATCGTCGAACTCTGGTCGACGATCTCTGAACTCTGAACTCAGGCAAAGTCGATCTTCGAACGGAGCTCGACAATCTGACCCAAGATCGTCAAACTCAGCTCAGAGATCGTCGAACAGAGCTCAAAGCTTTGAATAATCTTTTAATGGTAAGTCAAAATTCAATTCTAGAGGTCCTACATCCCAAGGCTTCAACCCTTATGGTGAATGGATAATACCTCCTAGGAGATATCATCCTAAAGGCTATAAGAGTCAACCAGGGATGTCTTTTATTTCAGATTTTAAAGGTTATCAACCTATGCCCAAGGTAAACTGGGTCAAAAACAAATAAATTGTTATATATGCAGGTGAAGACCTATCCAACAATAAACTAGCAATGATATCTGGATAGTGGGTTCTCAAAGCACATGATAGGGAGCAAGGATAATCTTACATCCTTCAAAGCCAAGCTAGGACCCAAGGTCATATTTAAAGACTCAAACTTTGGACAGACCAAGGGATATGGTGCAGTCTAGATAGGGTCAGTCACATTCAAGAAGGTTGCCTATGTGGAAGGACTGAAGCACAACTTAATCAGCATCAGTCAATAGTGTGATGAAGGCTTCCAAGTGATCTTCAACAAATCTTCATGCAAAATCAAATCAGAGGACAACACAACTGTGTTTACAGGTAAAAGGAAAGGTAACATCTATCTTGTAAATTTTCAATCAACTAAGGTAGATATCTGTTTGTTCAATTCTGTTAGTAAACCAAATGAACTATGACATAAGAGATTAAGACATGTAAACCTTAGAACTATTGCTAGGCTATCCAAGGACAACCTTGTTAGAGGACTACCTTCTGGCCCCTACAAGAAGGAAGGACTTTGCAGGGCTTGTCAATTAGGCAAACAAACTAAAAATAGCTTTAAGTCACTACATAAGAGTGATTCACCTAGAATTTTGTATCTGTTACACATGGATCTGTTTGGACCCATTACAGTACAAAGTCTAAGAGGGAAATCTTACACTTTAGTAGTTGTAGATGACTTCTCTAGATTCACATGGGTGTTCTTTCTGAGGAATAAGTCTGATAACTTAAGTGTTTGACAGATTTTCTCAAATGCATATAGATTGAGTTCAATACTCACATTGCCCTGATCAGAAGTGATCATGAGACAGAGTTTGATTCTCTTCTTATGCAAGAGTTCTGTCAGAGTGAAGGGATCATGCACACTTTCTCAGCTCCTAGAACTCCTCAACAAAATGGGGTAGCTGAAAGGAAAAATTGAACCCTTATTGAATCTGCTACTATATTGTTGACAGATGCTCATCTTCCTCTATCCTTTTGGGCAGAGGCAGTGAACACCTCAAACTATGTGTTGAATAGAAGTTTGATACATAAACTGAAGGGCAAGACTCCCTATGAATTACTCAAAGGGAAGAAACCTAAAGTAGACTATTTCAGAATTTTTGGTTGTATTTGTTACATACATAATAATGACAAGAAATATATAGCAAATTTCAAGCCAAAGCTGATGAAGGAGTGTTTCTGGGATACTCCATGATCAGCAAGGCTTATAGGGTATATAACAAATCATCCCTTAAAATTGAAGAATCTGTACATGTGTCTTTTGATGAAACTAACATGTCTTACAAGGAGGAGAACACTTCTACCATAGAACCTTTGCAGGTACATTCTCTTTAAGAGAATTTGAACAGGTTAAACATCATCGAAGAGGATACAACACCTTCACTAATCCAACAAAAAGGTGAAAGCAGTGAAGATGAAGAAGACAATCAACATCCTGATGATAATCACATTGAAGAGCCAGTTTTTGTTCCACAAGAGGAAATAACAACACAGGTTGGTGAATAATCAACATCCCCTATTGATTTAGTAACATCAAGAGATCATCCAATCTCCCAAGTGATTGGAGACATCTCAGCTAGTGTGCAAACCATAAATCAGGTCAACCAAAACCTGATGCACACCTGCTTTCTTTCTCAAATTGAGCCTCAATCCATACAAGATGCAGAAAAAGATCCACACTGGATCATTGCAATGCAAGAGGAGTTAAACCAATTTGAAAGAAACAAGGTTTGGGAGCTAGTGCCAAGGCCAAAGGATCATCCCATTGTTGGAACAAAATGGGTATTCAGGAACAAACTAGATGATCAAGGCATTATTGTAAGGAATAAGGCAAGGCTAGTTGCACAAGGATACTCTCAAGAAGAAGGAATAGATTGCGACCAGACCTTTGCACCAGTTGCAAGGTTGGAGGCTATAAGAATATTTCTAGCCTATGCAGCTCACAAGAGATTCAAAGTTTACCAAATGGATATGAAGAGTGCATTTCTAAATGGAGATATCAAGGAAGAAGTCTATGTCAGACAATCCCCAGGTTTTATCTCTCCTACTCATCCTGATTATGTTTTTAAATTGCATAAAGCATTATATGGTCTCAAGCAAGCTCCTAAAGCATGGTATGAGATCTTAGCATGCTTTCTTTTGGAAAATAATTTTAAAAGGAGTAGAGTAGACCAAACTCTTTTCATTAGAACCCATAAGTCCAATATCCTACTAGTACAAATTTATGTAGATGACATTATCTTTGGATCTACTGATTCAAATTTGTGCAAAAGGTTCTCTAACCTAATGCATTCAAAATTTGAAATGAGTAGCATGGGTGAGCTTTCCTTCTTTCTAGGATTGCAAGTCAAACCGCATGCTGATGGCATATTCATTTCTCAAACCAAGTATGTAAAAGAGTTGGTTAAGAAATTTGGTATGTCTGAAGCATCCTCTATGAAAACACCTATGCCTACTAATGCTGTATTAGATGCTGATGAACATGGGAAACCTGTTGATCAGACAATATATAGAGCAATGATGGGCTCTTTATTGTATCTTACAACTAGTAGACCTGACATAATGTTTGCTACATGCATCTGTGCTAGATTCCAAGTAAGCCCTAGAGAGTCACACCTAACATTAGTAAAAAGGATTCTTAGGTATGTGAAAAGTTGTCCAAATCTAGGTCTCTGGTATCCAAAAGATTCAGGATTTGAATTAACTGGATTTTCAGATGCTGATTATGCTGGATGTAGAGTAGACAGGAAAAGCACTAGTGGAACTTGTCAGTTTCTTGGTGACAGACTTGTCTCCTTATTTTGTAAGAAACAAACATCTGTGTCCACATCAACTGCTGAAGCTGAATACATGACAGCAGGTAGTTGTTGTTCACAGATATTGTGGATTCAAAATCAGCTCCTATACTATGGTTACAACTTAGATAAGTCAAAAATCTTTTGTGATAACACTATTGCTATTTCTATAGCCCAAAATCTAGTCCTCCATAGTAGGACAAAATATATAGAGATTAGGCATCACTTCTTAAGAGATAATGTTGAAAAGAATAAAATTGAACTTCAATATATCCCAACTGATTTGCAAAGGTGAGATATTTTCACCAAACCCTTGGATGAAAAGAAACACACATTCTTCCTGAATCAGTTAGGAATGTTAGATGGAGGAAGTTTAAATTAAAATCCAAGATTTTAAAACTTTAAAAATTGACCAAGACTAGGCAAAAATTTTAATTTCTCTAGTGTCTATAGGTTCTTTCTGAACTCTGAACTGCGCTCGACGTTTTTCCCAAAGATCGTCGAAGGGAGATCGACGTTCTCATGAAATCGTCAAACGGAGCTCAGCGTTTTTCAGATAGTGCTAGGCTATCTATTTTCGGTCAGAGATCGTCGAACAGAGCTCGACGCTCTCCAATATCGTCAAACGGAGATCGATGATGTTGAAGACCTTTCAGATTCCTTTAGAAGCCCAGATCGTCGAACTGTGTTCAACGATCTTTCCTTTTCTGCGTCGAACCCTGATATAAAAATCATTTTTTCGGCCGTCGTTCTCTTTTGCGCATTCATACTTTCTGCAGAGCTTTTCTTCCCTCCAAACCCTTCAACACTTGGTCTTGTTTGTTTGTTTTTGCAGGAAAAACATGGCCGTTTCAGTTGTTGTCTTAGCCGCGATGAAGTTTGATACCGGATTTGACATCTACATGGACTCGTTTGAAGGCAGTGATCAGATATTCAAAGACATACTAGAGCTATTAAAGGAACAACAGTTGGTCACAATCATGACTACAAGTATTAAGCTGGCTGTAGATGAAATCAAAGAATGGGTATACATAGCCCATAATCTGGATCAAAATACAGTTGTCGGGACTATCTCGGGAACCAAGGTATCCCTCTCTCCCGCACTTCTGACAGAAGTTTTTCAATTAAGTACTGGACATGATACTGTTGAGTTGTCTGGAGAAGAATTTTCTGTTATGCTAGATAGAATGGGACATAATGCAGCAAACCCTAACAAGTTGCTTAAGAAAAACCTTTCAGTAGAGTACAGGTTTTTGGCTAATGTAGTGGGAAAAGTTCTCTTAGTCAAACATTCTGCTCATGATACAATCTCTAGGTATCAGTTTTATTTAATGGCTGCTATAGTTGATAAGAAACATCTGAACTCGGGAGAAATCTTCTTTGACTTGATTAAGAAGAAAATTAACAAGAACTTTGTTAACTTTGGGAGGATAGTAGGCTTGTTTTTAAACAACAGATGCCCCCAACTGCTTGTGTCAAATGGTATGCACATAAATGCTTCCAAGAGACTCTCCTGTGCTCTCTTTGGAAAATGGGATAGGCAGATTGCCAAACCCAGTAGGGGTCATGCAGCTAACTCTACTTTAGGCACAAGGACTGTTTCAGTCACTTCCCCTCAGGGAACTGCCCCACTAGAAGATTTGCCTGCTTCCTCCTCCTCATCTCCACCATCTCCACCATCTCCACCTCCTATTTCCTCAACCATCCCTACATCCACCATCTCAATTTCATCCCCCATCATAATTTCCTCACCCATCTCAATTCCATCACCAACAACTTCTTTACCACCACCGGTCACTCTTCAAGAACAATTTCATCCTCTACATTTCTATCCCCCTCTTGATCTTGACTCATCCATTTATTTTCCATCATTCAACCTCATAGATGAATCCTACATGGATGATTCTCATTCATCTCCACAAGAGCCTCCATCTTCTTCTACCTCCTACCAACAAATACTTCAGGATATCCTAGCTCAGCCCTCATTCACCCCATCCATAACCACAGTCACTCCATCCATTACCATCCCAGTTACATCCATCACCACCATCCCTATATCAGAACCATCCATACCACTTCCATCCATATCATCTCTCCAAATTTTTGCAGCTCCACCAACATCATCAACTTCTGCAACTTTCTCCTCTACCTCTACTCAAGCATCCCTTGAGCAAGTAGATATTCCTGCCCTTGCAGATAAATTATATGAGATGTTTGCTCCCAGGCTAACACTCTTGCTGGATACCTTCTTGGCTCCACTTCTCAAATCAATTAATGATTTATCTGCAAGGCTTTCTTCTTCCCATCTTCCTCAGGCAATCCCTTCTTTGGGGTGCCTTGATCCAGTCTATACTGAATCCAGGCAGGGGGAGATGCCCAATGAAGTAGTCATACTGCCTGCTGAAGATTCAGACTTCATGCAAAGTTCAGAAGAAGTGCCAGAGCTTCCAGCTCCAGCTCCAACTCCAGTTCCATCTTTCAGTACAGTTGACTTTAGGTCGCTACTTTCAGATTTTGATGCTCTATATAACAGATATCTTCCAGCCCAAGATGCTGAAGATCTTACTAAGGCCATTGTACCTGTTTCTCACTGTGATCCCAGCTTGATATTATCATATATCAATTCAATCAAGGCTGTGGAAATTACTGCTGCTGATGTTTGTATTGATACTGCTGTTGATGATAATGATGTGATAATCATAGAGGCTAGTGTTTCAGAGTCTGATGATATTGATTCAGAGCATGCTGTTATTGCTTCAGATGCTGATGTTGTTTTTTCTGTTGTTGTTGCTGCTGCTGTTATTGTTTCTACTTTTGCTCCTGCTATCAGTATTCCTGCTCCTGCTACTGTTTCTGCTCCTACTCCTGTTACTCCTTCTAAAGCTACATAGGAACACATAAAGAGGATTAATGATCTATATAACAATCCCCAGAGTTCTGAAAGTGATGAATACAGGACTGATTCTGATGATTCCTATGCAACCATTGCAAGGAAGAGGAAAGGTAGAAGTAAAGCTATGAGGAAAGTTCCTGCAGAGAAAGCCACTTCTGATAATGATATTCCCTACTATATATTGCATGATTGTCCAATAACAGAACCCTGGATGCAATACTCAAGAAATCAGCTGAAGGCAATGAAAAAGAAAAAGAGATGCAAGGAAAGATCTCTTCCATTTCTTACTCCTCCTCCTCCTTCTCCTGGTGCAGGATCCAGTGCTGATTCAGCCTCAATTATCTCTACTCAAAGATCTGCCCAGTCTCATGTTCAAGCAAGAGGTTCTCAGTCAAGAAGTTACAGCTCCAGGGGAAATCAATCCAGAGGAAGTCAATAAAGAGGTAATCAGAGAGATCAGCAAGTATATTCCAGAGGACAATCCAGATAAAAACCATATGAAAGGAAAAGACCAGCTGCTTCAAGTGAAACTTCTACTGGTCCATTCCCTTATAGGCTCAAAGAAAATGTTCCCTCAAGAGCTCCTCCTTCTAACACTATTAACAGATATGAACCTCCTGTACCCTTTGAAGATCCAAAGAACAACCCATTCTCTTGGACAACAAGAATGAATGAGTTAGCTGCATTAGATCAGATAAGGAAAGCCAGAGAACAAGGAAAAGACACTTCCAACATTTCAACTTTTTCTGAACAGAGAAAGAAAGAGCTTGAAAGATATTCTTCCAGAAAATTCTTTGATCCAGAAAGATACATGGAATTGCACCCAGAGGCAGTTGTCCCTAGAGCCAAATCTCAAACTACCCTTGGTGCTGCTGATAACATAAGATCTAAAAGAGAAGCTGAAAACCCCAATAGGGAAATCCTTTTCAAAAAGGGCAAGAAAAAGGACTGATAGTGTAAGACCGAACTATATATATCTCTCACTCTGAACAAATTTGTTGTGCTTATGCAATGCTGTTATTTAATCTTCTGCAATGTTGTATTTGTTTCTGCTTATCTGCATTTAAATTCCTAAATCTTGTAAATAGTAATCCTAACCCAAATAGGGGGAGATTGTTGGAACACCCTATTACTGATTTGGGTAAGGATCACTATGTTCATAGGATTGTGTCTTGACCTCATTGTATAGATTTAAAGGTCAACTAGAATAGGTCTAAGGCTAAGTACTTAGGTTTGAAAGCTGCCCCCAAGACCTCCTAGTTCAGATTACAAGTGCAGAAGACTAAGGCGATTATCGTCGAGCTTAGTTCAACGAGTCATCGAACTCGGTTCGACGATCTCCGAGCTCAGATCCACGTTTCTATCTCAAGTTAAAATCCAGATCTCTGAGCTCAGGTCGACGATAGTCGAGCTCAGATCGATGTTTCTGTCTCAAGTTAAAATCCAGTCTCTGAGCCCAGGTCGATGATAGTCGAGCTCAGATCGACAATTTTCTTTAGAGATCGACGATGTCAGGATTTAAAATTCAGTCAGTTATGGAATTCAAATTTCTTTATATCCAGCATTTAATGCAAAAGATTTTGTAGCCGTTTCAATCAATCTGGAGTAAGTTTCAAGGAGACTAAAAGGGAATGTTTCTTAGGACTTTCCTCCAGAGACAGTTATTAATTAAGGAAGTCATTTATGACTGGCCAACGGCTATCTAAAAGATTGGATTTCAATATATCTTTTTCAGACAATAGAGACAGAGAACAATAACAAGAGAAAACTAAGAATAATATCTGAGATCTGTGAGACACACACAAGAACTACAGGATTACAGTATATCATCTCTGATTCAAGTTTTTCAAGGCTTCATCAATCAAGACTCCAGACACATCACATTTTAGTCAAAGCTTAAATTATCTTTTGCTGGAGATCTCATCTTTTGAAGGCCTATCACCCTGTGCAAAGCTTCTTCTCCTGAACAACTGCAAATCTCAGGGGGAGCTTTGACATCACAAATCCACTAGTCTTCTCTTTGACTATTGACAGAGAAGAACAACTTCACCTCCTTTTCTTTTCTTTTGCTGTAAAAGGGTTATTCAAAACTCCCTTCAAAAGTTTTGTGTTTGGTTTCTGAGACCTTGTCAAAACTCAGTGGTGGAAAGACACCTGATCAAAAAATCTGGTTTGGTTTTTGAGCACCTTATCAAAAGCTCATTGGTGCCCAGGACACCTGATCAACTCATCCTTCAGTGGATTCCTACCTAGGGTGGTAGAAGAGTGGATGTATCTAGGTTGATTGGGGAACCACTATTGCTCCTTGTGTCTTCTGGTTGTTTATGTTTTATTTGCTGTGTGCTGTGAATTAGTTTCTTGCTTTACTTTATTTTACTGCAAGCACAATACACTATAATTACATTAAGTCTTCCACTGCCAATTAATTTTTAATTTGCAAAATTATTTTAATATACTCTATTCACCCCCCCCTCTAGAGTAAAGGTTGATCTTACCCTCACTTTCAAATAGTAAATGAGCTGATGTCCTATGGAAGGTTCTTCAGTACATATGAACTGAATGATAAATTCTTAAAATCCTTGACAAAAGATTGGGACACTAAGATTTGTGCCATTAGGGAAGTGGCCAAACTTGCAGATATCTCTCCTCCAACTTTGTTTGGAAAATTACTGTCATATGAGATGCAGCTGATGGCTAGGAAAGAGGAAGAGAAAAGTGCAAAAAGGGAGCATAGAGAAAAGTCTGTGGCCTTCAAGGTGGAAGCCACTAGGAAGAATAGGAGGATGTCTCCATCACCTCCTAAGATAGTTGCTGAAATTACTTCAGATAATTCAGACAACCAAAGTTCAGACAATAGTGACTCAGATAAAGACTTTGTTGCCTTCACAAGGCAGTTTCAGAGATTCCTGAAGAAGAAGTAGTGGAAGTCTAGGCCCTCCACATCTCAGCCTGTGGATGACTATTATCAAAAGAGGAAGTCATCTAGGAAGGATAGGAGCAGGTTTAAGCCTAGCAAATCTATAACATCCAAGATAGTTGCTACTGCTGTAATAGGTCTGGACATGTTGTGGCTGAGTGTCCACAAAAAAGAAAGGAGTCTGCTGATAAAAGGAAGACTCAATAAAAGAGCAAGAAGGAGAAATCCTTTGTTGCTAAGAAGGAGAAGAGCTTGACAGACCAATCATCTTCAGAGTCTGAATCTGAAGCTGAGGCATACATTGGTCTATATGCAACAGATGAAGAAGATGAGTTTATGCAAGTGCTGAACTCTATCTATTAACAAGAAGATCATCAGTGCATGGGACTGATGGCTGTGTCAGAAGAAGACAAGTGCCATGATCAACCTGGTCCTAGTAAGGTACAATGTTTTTCTAGAAATTCAGATTGTAGTATTGGTTCAGAGTCAGCTACATCTGCATCAAGTGATGTGGATGGGTCTGAGTCTGAAGGTGATATTCATCAACTGATAGATGAATATGGGGACTTATTGTAGGCACTAAAGAAAAGCAAAAACTTGGCCAAAACTCGGGCTAAGGAAATTGCAGATCTTAAGATGGCTGCATCTGATTTAGTGAAAGAGTTGGATAAAAAAATGAATGAGATTGCCAAACTAAAAACTATAACTGTTACTCAGATGGGCACAATCACATAAAAAAATGATCTAATTAAAAGTCTGGAAGCCAGACTTCAAAAAGAAAAAGATTTGGTGGCTAGTTATTCCAAGCCAAAATCAGTTTTACTCTTAATAGATGAGTTTGTGGCTCAAAAGGGTAAGGCTGGAATAGGCTTTAAAGGTGACACCAGGGCTGTCCAATTTAAGAGAAAGGGCAAAGCCTCAGTCCAACAACTGAACTTTAAAGTCCCTGTAGTTTTTAGAAAGGTACATGTGCCTTCTAACAAGTATGACCTTGAGAATACTCATGGTCAAAGTAAGACCAAAGTTCTGAATGACAAGGGTGTTTATGTCAATAAGGCAGCCCATGTCCATAAACCCCACGTTCTTAAGAAAACAATGGGTATAGCTGCAGCAGTACCAACACAAAACAAAAGATTTACTGTCAACCAGACTACCAAGAATGTATCTAAAAATAGATACAACAAGTATGAATGTTGGTGCTGTGGCAAGAAAAGCCATTATGCCTTAGATTGCTGGCACAACCTTAGTGTTAGGAAGAACAACAGTCTACCTATTAGAAGAGCAACATGTAGATTTGTTAAGTATGAAGCTAACTTGAACCAAGGACCCAAGACTTACTTGGGCTCTAAGGTTAGGTAATTCTTTATTGTAGGTGAGTCCAAGTTACCATGCCCCTATATGGTACTTGGACAGTGGATGTTCCAAGCACATGACTGGAACAAGGGAGTTGTTGAAGGAGTACTTACCTATAATAAATGGGTCTAAAGTAATCTTTGGTGGTTCTAAAAAAGGTTTCATCAAAGGATTTGCTCATGCAGTTCTATAGGTATAAATGAGAGAATGGACAAGCTTACCATTACAAAAGAGTCAACTGCAGAGCAGGAAGTGGAAAATGGTGGCCACTGTCCATGGGGAGTACAAGACTCTCTAGATGCTGATGAAAACTAAGAGGTACAGCATATTGAAGAGAATAGAGGTGTTCAACCTGAAGATAGTCTACCTCCAACTGTTAGACACTTAAAGGATCATCCAACAAATCAGATAATTGGTGATCCAAGACAAGGAGTGCAAACCAGAAGCAGGAACTTGAACACAGTTCTTTGCTCAAGCTTCCTATCTCAACTGGAGCCAAAGAGATTTGAAGAAGCTATTCTAGACCCACATTGGATTGATGCCATGCAAGAGGAGCTGAATCAGTTCAGAAGGTGCAAGGTCTGGGAGTTAGTTCCTAAACTAAAAGACCACAACACCATTGGAACAAAGTGGATCTTTATGAACAAACTGGATGAGAGTGGGATCATTGTGAAGAACAAAACAAGACTTGTTGCAAAAGGATATAGACAGGAAGAGGGTATTGACTTTGATCAAACCTTTGCCCCAGTAGCAAGACTGGAAGCAATTAGGATGTTCCTTGCCTATGCAGCATATCAAGGCTTCAAGGTATTCCAAATGGATGTAAAATCAGCATTCCTAAATAGAAATCTAAAAGAAGAAGTCTATGTAGAGCAGCCCTCAGGTTTTGTTGATTCTCTCAAACCTGATTATGTTTATAGACTTAGGAAAGCTTTGTATGGGTTAAAGCAAGCCCCAAGGGCTTGGTATGAAACCCTATCTACTTTCCTTATTGAGAACAAATTCTCAAGGGGGAAAATAGACAAAACTCTATTCCTAAGGGATTCCAAAGGAAAGATAATCTTAGTCCAGATTTATGTAGATGACATAATATTTTAGTCTACAGAAAACAACCTTTGCAAGAAGTTTGCTAAACTTATGCAAGAGAAGTTTGAGATGAGCAGCATGGGAGAACTTAAGTTCTTATCGGGACTTCAAGTAAGACAGACTGATGATGGCTTGTCCATATCCCAGTCTAAGTTCACCAAGGAGTTAATTAAGAAGTATGGTATGGAATCATCCTCCACCATGAGAACTCCTATGGGAACAAGTATGCCTATATGCAAAGATGATGTAGGTAAGCCTGTAGATGAGTCTTCTATAGAGGAATAATATGCTCTCTTCTATATCTGTCTGCTAGTAGACCAGACATTATGTATGCAACATGTGTCTGTGCTAGGTACCAATCATGCCCTAAAGAATCTCATTACACTGCAGTAAAAAGAATTTTGAGATATCTAAAGGGCATACCTAATCTAGGCCTTTAGTACTCTAGGAATGGAGATTTTCTACTGACAGACTATTCAGATGCAGACTTTGCAGGTTGCAAAGAAGATAGAAAAAGCACAACAGACACCTGTCAATCTCTAGGTGTTTGGGTTATCTTGAAATTGATTCTATCAAGTGGTATTAGTAAGAAGACTATGGTAATTTTTAGGAGAAAGATTGGTGTCTTGGAGCAGTAAGAAGGAGACTAGTGTGGCACTTTCCACAGTTGAGTCTGAATATGTGGCAGCAAGAAGTTGCTGTGCACAGCTGTTGTGGATTCAGCACTAGCTAGAATACTATGGTATTCAGGTAAGTAGAACACCTTTGTTTTGTGATTCTACAAGTGCTATTTCTATTGCTAATAATCTGTTTCACATAGTAGGACTAAGCATATAGAAATTAGATACCATTTTCTTAAAGAACATATAGAGAAAAGGACATCTCACTAGAATTTGTCAAAACAGATTATCAAGTGGTATCAAGTGGTCAATTTCTATGAGGAAGATTGGTGTATTGGAGCAGTAAGAAGCAGACTAGTGTGGCAATTTCCACAGCTGAGTCTAAATATGTGGTAGCAGGAAGTTGTTGTGCACAGCTATTGTGGATTCAACACCAGCTAGAAGATTATGGTATTCAGGTAATTAGAACACCTTTGTTTTGTGATTCTACAAGTGTTATTTCTATTGCTAATAATCCTGTTTCACATAGTAGGACTAAGCATATAAAAATTAGATACCATTTTCTTAGAGAACATGTAGAGAAAAAGGACATCTCACTAGAATTTGTCAAAACAGATTATCAAATTGCAGATGTGTTTACTAAGCCTCTAGATGAAACTAAATTCAATAAATTTAAAATTGAATTAGAAATGTTGAACATAGATTAGTTTAACAAAATTGGCTAAGTAAATCAGTGTCGACACATCCAGAGAAGTGATGTCGGCACATCTAGAGTAGTGGTGTCGACACATCATCAATTGGTGTCGACACTTAGAAGTCATCACCGTTGTCGAGACATTAGAAGTATGTATCGACACATTTCAATAGTGTCAACACATTTAGTCAGTTTTTGCCCGCCTTTTGACCTTCTTTGTTTAGAAGGGTATAAATAGATCAAGAACAATCTCTGTCGACACACTCTCCAGGTTTTCGAGACACAAAACCTTGTTTCGACAAACTCTCTCCTCTCAATCCAAGCTTTCTCACCATCCCAATGGGACCAAAGGTAGAAGATAACATCAACGAAGGATATGAGTTGGTTCGCCATGCCTTTGATGATGCAGAATCTGAGATTAAAGGGGTAATTACCCTAATTGCTGAAAATGGTTTGGAGTTTTTGGTATCCGAACCAACCAAGATATGGAAGAAAGAGATACTTGAGTTTTATGGCGCAGCTACAGTAGATTCAACTGGCCTTAAGATTAAATCAACGGTTCATGGCGCTAGAGTCAAATTGACCTTGAAGAGTTTGAGGAAAATTCTTAATCTTCCAAGGACTCAGGATGAAGAAGAAGTACCCGTATCTAAGACAAGGGAAGCACTACAATGGTGTGGATTGGATCCCACCTTGAAGATTAGATCTGCTATAAACAGGAAAGGGATGAATCAGCAAGGGAAATTCCTCTCTGAAGTGGGTGGAAAGGTAATTCTATGTAAGCCAGGGGGACATGATAGGATTTCAGCCTATATGTTGAGCCTAATGACAAGGATTATTTTTAGACTAAACACAGATTGGTCTATAGTAATTTTTGAGAAGATTAAGGAAGGCATCAAGAAGCCTAATTTGGCTAGACTGATGAGTTTATACTTGGTTGGAGCAATTCTAGAAGTAATGCACCAGATTCCTGGTTCTAAAATCAACCATATGAGAAAAATGGACATCAGGATTATCTCCAGATGGGATAGGGTCCTAACAAAGGACATACCTGATATAGAAAAACAAGAAGCTGCTAGAAATCACCTGCAAAGGACATTACTGATAATGCACAGGTGCAGGGGGAGCCAGATAATGCATAGGCACAGGACATTACTGATAGTGCACAGGAGCAGGGGGAGCCAAATAATGCACATGTGCAGGGGGAAGAGACAACACACTTGGCAAGTGAAATGGCTTCACAAACAATTCTTGAGAGACCTCATGTCAACATTCCAGCACAAGATGTTATCATGGAGGATACATCTGTAGTTGCTGATGCTTCTGAGAAAGAAGTACCACCAGTCCACACTCAACAAGAGTTTACTCTTGAAGAGTTGTTTCTTGATATTGAGGGGGAGCAGGCTGACTTTGAGGGGGAGCAGATTAGGACTGAAAAGGAGCTCCCACCTAGTCCTAAGAAAAGAGTAGACATTTCCAGTTCATCTGCTTCAGAAGATGAAGAAATCACAAGTGCCAAAAAGAGAAAACGGATGGTTTTCAAGAGAAGGAGCCAAAGCTATAAGAAAGCATTACAAACTACTGCTCCACAACCTGCCCCAGAGGCTGATTACAACTCATTATTGGTGGCCTTGCAAGTGAAATTAGATGAGCAGAGAGTAGCTCTAGAGAAGTATGTGGATGAAAGTCATAAGTCACTTCAATTTGATTTGGCTCAGGATATCAAATCCATCAGGTTTGAAGTGAATCTACATAAGAAAGAGATGACAGATTGCTTCCACAAAGGGGGCAATGCTGTAGTATTTCTAGCTAAGCAGCAAGCAGTAGTAAAGGCTCAAGTGGATGACATTGCTATTAAACAAGGCTATATCCTTGAGAATCAGATTAGGATGAATGACAATCTGACTGAATCTCACAATGAGATAGTAACTCAAATAAAGAATACAGTCACTGCAATGACTGAAGCAAGGGCTAGAGAAAAAGAGGAGTTTGATAAGAAGCTACAGGTTGCCTTAGACTCATTTCAGACAGCCATTACTACTTCTTCGAATTTAATCTCTGCTAAGCTTCTCAAGTTAAAATAATTTTATAAATATGGTGTAAATTTTCTTGATGGACAAGTGAGATTTCAGAAAGATGACTTATGAGACCATATTGAAAGAGAAGTCATAAAGGGGGAGAGAGTGTTAGTCAAAGCAGGCTCAAATCATGCCAAATGGATATCCAATAACATCAGAGCCACTCTGGGATATCCACCCCTTTGTTATAATGATAATGTTGCTGAGTCAGGTGTGCAACCTGCTTATCTTGAAGGTGATCAACCTGAAGTTGCTCAGGTCATCTACCCTCCAGCAGATTTTGATATGATTCAGCAACAGGTTCAATCAATGTACAGTCCTCCACAGGAAGTTGATAATGTTATTATTGAGAAAGTAGAAATGCCAGAAGCTGCCTTGAAAGCTCAGCAGGAAGCTCAACTTTCAAAGAAAAGGTTCAGAGAACAGGCTTAGTTAAAGCCTGATTTTGAGCTGTGGAGCCCCACTTCCAGGAATATCATTTTGATTTCCTGGAAAGCTGTGAAAGAACAGATCCATGAAAGGGGCAAATGGTATACTGAACAAGAATGACAGAAATATGAAGCAAGGCAAGAAGCCATTCTGCAATATAGAAGAAATGCTAAAATTGGGAAGCTACCTCCTAATGCTCAGGAGCCTAGCAAATACTTCCCTGAGCCTTTTCATTATTTTGAAAGGCAGAGAATTAAGGCTGAAGTACAGAAGAAGGCAGAGTTGAAAGGAAAGAAGCCCATTGATGATGCAGAACCTACTGTGCAGGCTTAGATTAAGCCAGGAAAAGGCACAGTCATCAGGGAGCCTGATCAGCCTTAGTATAGATTTTCTAGATTTTTCAAGAACAATGTAATCTTTAGTATTAAAGAAATCTATGGAAACAATTGTTAAGAAACTTTTTGATAGTATAAACAAAACAATGTTTCATGTTCATTAAGTTTGCATCATTATTCTGTAATGTCATTTTGGTATATGTTTTGTTTATAAGTTACCCTATAATATAATGCTTATATACATCATAATGTTTGTTTATTATAAGTGGTGTATATCATTGACTAAAGGGTTATGACTTCTCCAAATAGGGGGATATTGTTGGGTACATAGGAAAATGTGTACCTGATTTGAAGAAGCCTCATTTAGCTCAATGATATACATCAAGGTGTATTTGATGTTATTTTGAGTTTATATGTGCAGGTTAAGAATATGCTAAAATGCAGGAAAAAAGTTTCTAAGTCCATGTGTCAACACTTAAGAAAGCCTGTGTCGACACTTGGAAAAGCAGTGTCGACACCAGAAGCAACTGTGTCGACATACAGAAGTTTTAGTCGACATCAACTTTGTCGACACCTGGAAGCAGTGTCGACACACAGAATTTTTAGTCGACATCAATTGTGTCAACACCTGGAGGCAGTATCGACACATAGAATTCTTAGACTATATCAACTGTGTCGACACACAGGACTTGTGTCGACACACAGCAGAGTTTCAACAAAGTTGATTGCTGTGAAGTGAAGAAGTGACTGTGTCGACACAAAAAAGTAGTGTCGACACATTCTACAGATATAGTGCCAAGAAGCAGTGTCGACACTAAAGGAGTTGTGTCGACATCACCAAAGCTTGTGTCGACACTTAATCTACTTGTGTCGACACATAATGAAGATCAGTCTCGACGCTTTGCTGACAAAGACAAAGGTTCAAGAAATGACTGAAGACTTGACAGCTATGAATTCCAACAAGTTTGCTGAAGCTATCAGAACTGTTAGAAGTTCGTTAGAAACCGGATCAGCCGGTTACCATGGATGAAGTCTATATAAAGACGGATTCTGTCAAATCAAAACACGAACAACTAATGAAGAATTGATCATTGATCAAGAAAGAGCACGCCA
The DNA here is from genome assembly GCA_039513925.1 of Platanthera zijinensis. Taxonomy (NCBI): domain Eukaryota; kingdom Viridiplantae; phylum Streptophyta; class Magnoliopsida; order Asparagales; family Orchidaceae; genus Platanthera; species Platanthera zijinensis. The sequence continues at coordinate 209,401,216 of CM077082.1, read as the reverse complement.
CACAGAAGAAGATTTTCATGAGAAGATCTAAGAAGACAGTCTGTAGTGGAAATCTACTCAGAATTTGTCTAAGGAGAATTCAAACAAGAATTAAGAAAAAACTTCAGAAGATTTGGAGAGTAAGAGAGAGCTCCAGCTGTTTGAAGTAAAGAAGGAGACATTTACAAGTCTCTTAAGAGTAGATCCTGAACAAATCTGCTAAGAAGAATTCAGATCTATTTCTTAAATCTAAGAAGGAAGTTGTCAGCCAGTCAACTTCAAAGAAGATCAACCCTACTGAGTTCAGATTCAAGAAGCTTTGAAGAAAGCTAAGAACAGGTTGATCTCAGCAATCAGTTTTATCAAGAGCTGATCAAGAAATCTTTTATCCCTTCTCTCTAGATAAGGGTAAGAGTCAAACTATAGGATTTTTCAAATTCTGTAGGATCTTTCAAGATCTGAGTTGTAAGCCTATAATATAAAGGCTGAGTGTAGGAGATATAGATCTCTAAGTTGTAGGCCTTGTGATAAGGCTGAGGTAGGGCTGTTAGCCTGAGCTGTAGGAGTGTGGATACATTCTGAGTTGTAGGCCTTATGACAAGGCTGAGGTAGGGCTGTTAGCCTGAGCTGTAGGAGTGTGGATACATTCTGAGTGTAGGAACCTTTCAGGGTTCTGAGCTGTAAGATCTGTGGATCTGATAAGAAGGAAGAAGTTAGGCCGAATCTAGCACACTGCTGGATAGGCGAAGGGGGAAAGTGGATGTTCCCAGACCTTAGGGAACAACTATAAACCAGTGTGCAATCTGTGATGTGTGTGTGATTATGAATTCTGTGTTGTGGTTGCTGTGATAGCTATAGAATAGTTAGATTCTCTTTAAAGAACTGAATTCTTATTCCGCCTTAAGTAAAAAAGGAAAGAACCTATTCACCCCCCCTCTAGGTGTTTGGGTAATCTTGAAATCGATTCTATCAGAGAGGACAGTGGCGCTTCGTGCATGAAGGTAATGCTTAAAGAAGACAAAAAATGGAGAAGGCGCATTGGCGATGGAGGTCAGAATGTGAGGCCAACGAGCGGAGCACCCTAATGCGGAGGCGGGCTCGCCAGCCAAGGTGCCCCTAGTGAGGGCTCCCTAGGGGAGGCCGCGCCCCTAAGTGTGCTGGCACGCGCCTTAGGTGTGTGGGGGCAGGTGCGTATGGGGGCACGCACCTCGGGTGTGCACGGACGCGCTTTGGTTGTGCGCATGCACACGCTTGGGAGTGCGCTGGCACGTGCGCGCGTGTTCCTCGATGTGTGTTGAGGCGCACGTACCTTGGTGGAAGCAGTGACACACACCTTCACGCATGCGCTGCTGGGTGTGTGTGTGTCACACCTTTTTACTAGGTCGGGTGTTCGCGCCCCTCACCCTTTTGGGTAGGTGTCCTAGGTGTGCGTTCGTTCGAATGCTCGCACACAATTTGCACGGTTTTTGAATTCCCGTGCCGGGATTGCAATTATCGAGCGCTTGATTGATTTTGTCTGACCTTTGTTTTTTTATTTTCAGGCTTCGAGTCGCCATACAAGGCCCATGCGGCTGCGCTCTACTCTTACTATTGAGCAAGTCATAGTTTGGTGAAAAAAGTATGGGTTACCTATTGATCTTGAGGTGAACATACCTCGTCCTAAAGAGAGAGTCTAGAACCCACCTAAGGGTTGGTTGACGATTTGCGAGACGACTTTGAAGTCCGGCTTCCGCTTTCCACTGTGTGAGGAGGTTATGGATATCCTGAAGTTCTGTGGCGTCCCGATATCCCAGCTCACTCAACTAGGGATGACTCGCACTATAGGGCTGGTGGCTTTTTTCAGGGAGCATGACTCGAGATTCTCTTTGAAGTTGTTCAGGGATTGGCACAAAATCCGTACCGACGGTGCCGACCGTGTCAATAATTGCAGCAATAAAAGTTGGCTTGACTTTGAGACCCGGACAGAACGTCGTCACAGGAACACCTTGTTTGGATATGTCAAAAACTCTTAGAGCTTGCCTGAGCTCTAGAATCCCTTGTCTGATCGTTGTCGTCGTCAGAGAGGGCGAGAGCGGGACTTTTTGTCGATATTGGGATTCTTAGATTCTCGGGAGTTGGTGAACACCTTATTCAGTATTTCTTTGTTCGTTGAAGAGAAGCGATTGTCCCAGTGTGGTCTTTTAATTGATGTTGAGCGTGCTGACCCATTAGTTCGTAAGAGGAAGCTTGTTTTGAATAGTAGCTATGATGTTGTTGCAGAGTCGCAAACTTTGCCATGTCAAAGAGAGGACTTGACTGAGGAGGCCCCTTGTGACGAGCCTGCTCCAGTTGATTCAGATCTTGAGGTGATTAAGATGTCCCCCCCCCCCCAGAGTCCCCAGCACAGAGGCTTCTGCCCCCAAGTGTCTTCTTCTTTGAAGGCAATGAGTGACGTGGTAAGAGAATCATTCACTTTTTTTATTTGAACTGATTAATTTGTACGACATTAACCATTTATTTGTTGTGTGCAGATCGAATCTAAGACGCATATAGCATTCACGTGGAACGATCATTATGTGAGCTTTAAGGATAGATATTTGACTTTTCGAGAGAAGCTTTTGGCAGCAGAGGCTTCAATTGCCTCCTCCAGAGAGGAGCTAGATTGAGAGGTATCCCGATTTCGGTGGATCAGATGAGAGTTGAAGTCAGAGATGGAGGAAGCTCGAGCATCATTGCAGACAGAGAAGTCCATGACGGAGAAGATCGTGCAGACATTGAAAACTGCTTAGAAGGAGAGCTCCAACTTTAGGGCGGAGTTGGAAGCTTCCAAAGCTGAGATAACGTGTCTTTCTTCAGAAGAGCGGGTACTTGTGATAAAGGCAACTGGACTTGAGGAGTACATGGATTCCTTGGACTATATACGCGATCGTGATTTACTTGACAAGGAGGTCCGTGAGGACGTTTGGTCCCGATAGGTTGAGCCTCAGATAGAGGATGTCCTCAAGGTTGCGCTCAGACATGGGGTGTCGAGGGCATTTCACCTAGTAGCCAAGTATCTGAATTGCGACGTCTCTAGCCTTAGCTTTGATGACATTTCTGATGATGAAGGCAGTGAGCCCTGAACCTGGTATAGATATAGCTGACGAGTAACAGCTTGTACTTTTATCTTTGTATGCTTTGATACATTTACTTTTTTTTGTTGAGACTAATGTTTGTTTGTCACCATCATTTGGTGATTTTATGTAGCGTATTTGCGCCTATATTGACATGATAGTATTGTTTTAGTTCTTCTTGCTTTTATTGTATGGATAATGATAGCTGGCAGAATGTAAGCTTGTAGCAATGTCAGAGAGTGTGATGATTCAATCTGAATATCAAAGAATATAAGGATTCGATCCGACTGCGGGGTCGAGCCTGGCCAAGAGAGGACTGCCAAAGAATGTAAGTATTCGATCCGGGTGTCGGAGAATGTGGGATTCGATCTAAGTGCGCGACCACGAGGGGGGCAGGCCCTGGCGAGGCATTGACCTATATTAACGACGAAGAATGTAATGATTCGATGTGACCGCCAGAGAATGTAAGTATTTAATTCGGTTGCGCGACCTAGCCTGCCTATGAGCTGATTATCGGAGAATATAAGTATTCAACTCGGGTGTCGGAGAATGTAAGGATTCAATCTGATAGTGAGACCGTGAGGGGGCATGCCCTGACAATGGCGAGATGTTGGCATGCAGTAACGACGGAGAATATAATGATTCGATCTGACCGTCGAAGAATGTAAGTATTTGATCCGGTTGTGCGACCTAGCCTGGGTGTGAGTTGCTCGCCGAAGAATAAAGTATTCAATTCTGGGAGTGTCCTAGCCTGGCCGAGGAAGTCTCGAAACGAGAATAGGGAAATCATAATGCGATATAATCAAATCAAAGATAGTTTGCGACTTTTACATCATACAAAGTTGAAGATATGAAATCGAAATACAAGGAAAATAATAAATAAATATATAAAAACAATGATAAGGGTGACGATGTGTTCTTGGCTGACGGGGGGTCTTCCTCTCCTGCTGAGAGCTTCCTTGCTCCATAACGACTTCACTACGCAGATTGATGTCATTGACATCAAATATGATTGTTGCTTCCGGTTGAGCCTACTTTGAGTACCTGGCGCGAGCTGCTTCCTAGTTCCCGCAAATAACCCATATGCCTCTGGGAGTTGGAAACTTCATAGATAAGTGTGGAATTGATGAGATAGCTCCAAAGACTGACTAGACAACCCTTCCGAAGATGACATTGTAGGGTGAACTTAAGTCGATGACGACGAATTGGACATCATGAGTAACCTGCCTTGAGAATTCACCTATTGTTACTGACAGGGTGATTGTCCCCAAAATGGGAACTGGATGTAACACCCCAAAAAGACCCCAAAAAGACTCAAAATGGTTTTGAGGTGCAGGTCAGTTTACACGGCCTGGGACACGGGCGTGTCCCAGGGCATGTCGGGGGTACACGGCCTGGGACACGGGCGTGTCCCAGGGCGTGTCACGCAAATAAAATGCGTTTTGAGTCAGAAGATTACACGGTCTTGAACTAAGCCTTGAACACGGGCGTGTCAGGTTGGACACGGGCGTGTCCGATGCCGTGTTCCGACCCGTGTACTGCTTGCAGCTCGATGAGGCAGGGGTGACACGGGCGTGTCTCAGGAATGACACGGGCGTGTCAGGTCCGACACGGGCGTGTCGATGCCCGTGTTCTGGTAAATCTCAGTCGGTACGAATACCGTGTGTGCCGCTTAAGGGTACACGGCCTGTGACACGGGCGTGTCACAGGCCTTGTCAGCCAAAAATTGAGTTTTTTGGGCAAATCGTGGCCGTTCAGATTTCTCTCTTTTGATCCAAGGGCTCAGGTGATTTCCTGGCTGGATATTAGCCGTAGAGGCTGATGAAGAAAGCCATTCTTCATTTGCTTAAGGAAGAGAGAAAGAGAGAGGAGGAAGAAGAAGGAGGAGGAGATCAAGCCACCGGCGGAGTTCCCGTGGTCTGATTCGTGATCCGAAGCCGGCGTTGTGAAGGCAAGGCTGCTGCGGTTCTTTCTCACCGGCTAGTTTTCGATGGCTCCCAAGAGATCGACAAGGGTAACGATCTCCCTTCTTGGACATGTGAAGTCCTTCTTTTCTACATTGCATAGGGAAAACCCTTCCCCGCGAGTGTGCGGTGGGTTGTGGTGTCCCTTGGGGTAGATATGTGAAGTCCCCCTTGTTAGAGGCCGGAATTGGAGTACGGCTCTAGGCATGCTGTGTGAAGCCCATCTGGACATGGTCTGGATTGGTGATGCTTGTTTGTATATCGGAGAAGGCTCCGTGATTATGGCTTGTGTTGCCTTGTGCCTACCTGTTGCTTGGTGCAGCAGGAAGTACTGGATGATGTCCAGGAAATGAAGAGGGTTGGATGCAACTCTTGTGGCCGTGCATTGCCACTTTATGAGCAGTTGAGCCGTTGGGCTGCAACTCGATGAAAAGGCAGATTGCCGAACAGGAAAGGTGAAACCGACCCACGCCTATAAATAGCCATGGATACTTCCGTATTCGAGGTAGCACGACGACTTGAGCAACGGGGGGTGGCTGATCCGTACCTGTGTTAGGTCCGTCCGACTTGGAAGCCTGGTTATAGGTTTTGTTGGAGCGCCTAATGAGAGTCTTAGGTCCGCGCGCCAGAAAGACTAGAATGCTCAAATACCGTGTAGACGGTGGTGTTGACCCTGGTATTCCGGTACACCAAGAATGTGCCCTGAGTGCACGGACTGTCGGGCCGTGTGGCCGATAGTTGTGATTGCTTGAATGTGCCTGTGCGCACATATTTGCTATATGATGATGCCATGCTTTGCAGGGAAAGAATGCTAATGCCCCGAGAAAGGGGTAGGATTGTTATAATTGGGTCAGCTGAATGCTGACCGTTGCATTGTTTGCCACCGGTTGGGTGGATTGTTCCCATGCAGGTGCTGGAGAGCCAAGTGGTAAGTGAAGGGCTGAAGCCCTACTGCTGTTGCTGCTGCTGCTGCGGCTAGCCCTTGAAGGCTAAGCGAATGGTTTTGCTTGTTTTCTTTTACTCATGTATGGCCGGCCTGCGCGCCGAGGTTTATAAACCATACGGTGTGAAAAGAGGAACTGTAAGGCCTTAAGGCCAAACTCTATGTATTTGTGTACATTCCGTGATTATATATAAAGGTGGTTTATATATTGGACATTCCTGGTTAGAGTTCAAATTACTACTTAAAGCTTCCGCTAGAATGCTCTGAGTTAGGATTCATGTTTGGTTTGGTATTATCCTGTGACCTCACCATCTGTTTGTGGCATATAGTGTGGGGCCCCGGCCGGACCTTCTACTATACGTCATTTAACGGATGGGGTCGTTACATTTTGGTATCAGCTTCGTTCGGTCTTCCTCTATCGAATTCGTGGACGAATTCTTTTATGGGGTGGCGAGCGCGTGTTTATGCGCCCTGCTATAACGCTAATGAACTCTGGAATGTCCACTAAGGAATGTACAAAATCTTGTTTGAGGAATCTGCGCGTTCCTTTTTGTGTTGTTTTGCTTGCATACGTTCGCTAATGTGTGTCTTGTCCACCTATAGGTGACGCGTAGTGGTGCTGGGCAGTCTGAGCCCCAGCGCTCTGATGAGAGTGCGGCACCCGCTGAGGTGCCAACACCTCCTCCATCTGCGGAAACTGTTCGTTTAGTTGCTAAGGCTCTATTTGCCATGATTCAGCCGACCGGGCAAGCGCAGCCGGTAGTCGAGCCAGTTCGTGTTGTTGTAAGACCCGAGCCGGTTGAGGCTGTAGATCCACGAGCAGCTGACCGACAGTTGAAGCAATTCATGAGCTTCAGTCCTCCTACGTTTACGGGAATGGGATCCCCAACGCAGACAGAAGATTGGTTATCGCGTGTCAAGCGGATAATGACAGCGATCAGGGCGGAGGAAACTCTCAAAGTCACCTTGGCCACCTTCATGCTTGAAGGAGAGGCGCGGTTGTGGTGGGACGAGGTTGAGGTACACCATTTGGCGGGCAGGCAATTAACGCAAGTGTCGATTGAGGAGTTCTCTCGAATATTTCTGGCGAAACATGTCCCAGCGGCGCAACGCATTGCTATGGAAAATGAGTTCCAACGGTTAAAGCAAGGGGAAGATAGCGTGGATATCTACTTGCATGAGTTTACCGGGTTGGGACGGTATGCGGGCACAATCTTCGCGGATGACCAAAGGAAAACGAATCGGTTCTATGAAGGATTGCGGGATGAGTTGCGATTCCTGCTTTCGAGTTCAGTGAACCAAGGGTTTCAGGCGTTAGTTGATACTGCGTGTGCGTTGGAGAAGGACATGCGGCGGGTGCAAGGGAACAAGGGCTTAGTTGTGTCAAAGCCAGAGGTTCAAGCACCTCGCCCGAGCAAATCGTTTTACCAGAAGAAAGGGGGCAAGAGGTCCAAGCCGTCTGGGCAAGTGACGACGGCCGTTGTGTCGGGGGCGACATCAAGGCCGGATTCTCGTACATGCTATAACTGTGGCCGAGTGGGGCATATCGCCCGTGACTGTCGGGTTGTTCAGCCCAAAGGGGACAAGAAGGCGGGTGCGTCTTATGCTGAGAAGGGCAAAGCGGTGGTTGATTCCTCTGCGTCTCAGGCACAACCCCGAATCTATCAGCTTGGCCAGCAGGAGGCGATTAAGCAAAGTGACGTTGTCACAGGTACGAGTTGATTTAGCCTACTTGCTTATGTGCTATTGTTTGTGGTTATGTATAGCTTGTGCATGATGTGTGTGCTGCAGGCTTTGTCCTGATTCAGAATAATTTGGCGAGAGCCCTGTTTGATACGGGTGCTTCGCATTCTTTTCTGTCTGAGGATTTCGTAACTCGCATTGGGGTACCAAGTCATGTGACGGTGGATAGTACAAGGGTGCTATTGCCGAATGGCTGTGTGATGCTTGCGGAGAGGGCTTGCGATGTGGATGTGCAAATAGGAAGTCAGGATTTCGGTTTGAGTGCAGCTGTGCTACCGTTGTCGGAGTTTGATGTGATCTTTGGTATGGACTGGCTCTCGGAGCAGCGTGCCTTTATTGATTGCAACTCCAAGGAGATTACACTAGGCCAGAACACCGGACTTGTGACGAAGTTCTCTGGTATGCGAGGAGTTGGCGGGACCCTGTTGTTTGCACTCCAAGTCGTCAATGCTGTTCGAAAGGGCGCGGAGTTATTCTTCACGTTAATTCAGGCTGTTGAGCCAAAGGCCAGTGTCGGTGAAGTACTAGTTGTGTCAGAGTTTGCCGATGTGTTTCCTAAAGATCTTCCTGGGTTACCACCCCAGCGGGAGATTGACTTCTCTATTGAGTAGGTGCCAGGTGCGAAACCTGTGGCCCGCTCTCCATATCGCGTCGCGCTAAAAGAGATGGCTGAGTTGAAAGTCCAATTGCAAGAGTTGTTGGAGCAGGGATATATACGCCCAAGTATGTCACCTTGGAGCGCGCCTGTTCTATTTGTGAAAAAGAAAGACGGTAGCTTACGGTTATGTATTGACTACCGCGAATTGAATAAGCTGACGGAGAAAAACAAATATCCGATTCCACGAATTGATGACCTCTTTGATCAGCTGGCAGGATCAACGGTCTATTCCAAGTTGGATTTGAAATCGGGATATTATCAGCTGAAGATTAGGGAAGGTGACATTCCCAAGACGGCGTTTGGAACACGCTACGGTCATTATGAGTTCACGGTAATGCCGTTTGGCCTATGTAATGCGCCTTCGGTATTTATGGACCTAATGCATCGAACGTTCCGAGAGTACTTGGATTTGTTCGTGATTGTGTTTATCGATGATATCTTAGTATACTCTCAGTCGGAAGAGGATCATGCAAACCATTTGCGGTTGGTCTTGCATACCCTGCGGAGGAATAAGCTTTATGCCAAGTTCTCAAAGAGTGAGTTCTGGCTCTCTTCAGTAGCCTTTTTAGGCCATGTGGTAAGTGGAGAAGGTATCGCGGTGGATCCGTTGAAGATAAGTGCCATCCGAGATTGGCCAGTGATTTTTTCAGTGGCCGAGGTCAGGAGCTTCCTTGGACTTGCGGGCTACTATAGACGGTTTGTGGAAAACTTCTCACGGATTGCTTTACCTCTGACCACGCTGACGAGAAAAGATCAAAAGTTCATTTGGACGCCGGAGTGCGCGCGAGCTTTTGAAGAATTGAAGAGTCGTTTGACCACGGCGCCTGTGTTGACATCGCCATGTGGTACAGATGGGTATGAGATCTATAGTGATGCTTCCGGGAGCGGCTTAGGCTGCGTTCTTCTGTAGTTTGGTAAAGTGATTGCTTATGGCTCGCGCCAGTTGAAAGTGCATGAGCGGAATTACCCCGTCCATGATTTGGAGTTGGCGGCGGTAATCTTTGCGCTCAAGTTGTGGCGGCACTATCTATATGGCGTGAAGGTGGATATCTATACAGATCATAAAAGCCTAAAGTATTTGTTGGATCAGAAAGATTTGAATATGCGACAACGAAGATGGATGGAGTTCCTTGGGGACTACACCTTCGAGATTCACTATACTCCCGGGAAGGGAAATGTGGTCGCTGATGCTTTGAGTCGGAAGACTCCGGTACGGGCAAGCTGGTTGCAGAGGCATGATCAGCGTTTAATCCAGGAATTGGAAGCATTGGAGATATCTTGTGTTGACAAGGGTTGGTCAACCGATGCATGCTTGAACTGGACGGAGGTTCAATATGACCTTATGGACAGAATTCGGCGAGCAATGGAGCTTGATGAAAGCCTCCAACGCTATGCAAAAGATGGGCCGGATGACCAATTCTCTTGGGATAACGGTTTGTTAAGAAGAAATGGGCGAGTGTGCGTCCCGAGTGTGGGTAAATTGAGGGAAGAGTTGATGTACGAAGCTCACTTTGCAAAGTACTCAGTTCACCCAGGGAGCACAAAGATGTACAGAGATCTGAAAAAGCTGTTCTGGTGGCCCGGATTAAAGAAAGATGTCGCACGTTATGTGGCTGAATGCAATACCTGTGCGTTGGTGAAAGCAGAATGCCAGAAGCCTGGCGGTTTCCTGAAGTCGTTACCTATTCCGGAGTGGAAGTTCGATGACATTTCGATGGATTTCGTGCACGGGTTGCCGAGATCTCAACGCGGTCATGATTCAATCTGGGTGATTGTGGACCGGTTGACAAAAGTGGCGCACTTCCTTCCAAACAGAAGAGACGATTCAGTGGAAACCTTGGCCAAGCTTTATGTGGAGCAAGTTGTTCGACTGCACGGTGTTCCTCGGAGCATCGTTAGTGACCATGATGGGCGGTTCACATCGAATGATTGGCGGCTCGTTCATCAAATGTTGGGTACAAAATTAGCGTTTAGTACGGCCTTTCATCCCCAAACGGATGGCCAGACTGAACGAACCAACAGGACGATGGAGGATATGCTCCGCATGTGCGCCCTAAACTTTGGTAAGAGATGGGAAGATTATATATTTCTTGTCGAATTTGCCTATAATAATAGCTACCAAGCGAGTATTGGTATGGCGCCATTTGAGGCTTTATATGGTCGGAAATGCCGTACACCGTTAGCTTGGGCAGAAGCAGGCGAATCTAAGCTGAGTGGGAAAAAGGAAGTCGAAGAAGCTACCTCGCTCATACGCTCTATTCGGGAGAGGCTATTAATAGCCCAAGATCGTCAAGCAAAGTACTACAATGCCAAACACCGGAACGTGAAGTTCGCGGTGGGTGATTGGGTATATTTGAAGATCAAACCCTTCAAAGGCGTGTCCAGGATTCGGCGTTTGAAAAAGCTAAGTCCGAGGTATCTTGGTCCATTTGAGGTGGTGGAGCGAGTTGGGGAAGCTGCTTATCGACTAGCACTTTCAGCAGACTTGAGTGGATTACATGATGTATTTCACATCTCAGTCCTTCGTAAGGCGATGAAGGATCCAGCTCAAGTAGTGGAGAATGATCGGGTACCGGTCGAGTATGGGCTAACGACGAGGGTTAGACCCATTCGGATCGAGGATCGAGCCGAGAAACAGTTGCGGAACAAAGTGATCGGGATGGTCAAGGTCCGATGGGACAATTGTGGCCGTGAAGAGCTAACATGGGAGCGAGAGCAGACCATGCGAGCTGAATTTCCCGAGCTGTTTGTATAAACTGTAGACCGTGTACTTTTGTTATATTAGAATTCTCAAATTAGCGTATTGTTGGTTCTTGTTTCTTTACCGTGCAAATTTCGGGACGAAATTTTGTTAAGGGGGGGAGGATTGTAACACCCCAAAAAGACCCCAAAAAGACTCAAAATGGTTTTGAGGTGCAGGTCAGTTTACACGGCCTGGGACACGGGCATGTCCCAGGGCATGTCGGGGGTATACGGCCTGGGACACGGGCGTATCCCAGGGCGTGTCACGCAAATAAAATGCGTTTTGAGTCAGAAGATTACACGGTCTTGAACCAAGCCTTGAACACGGGCGTGTCAGGTTGGACACGGGCGTGTCCGATGCCGTGTTCCGACCTGTGTACTGCTTGCAGCTCGATGAGGTAGGGGTGACACGGGCGTGTCTCAGGAATGACACGGGCGTATCAGGTCCGACACGGGCGTGTCGATGCCCGTGTTCTGGTAAATCTCAGTCGGTACGAATACCGTGTGTGCCACTTAAGGGTACACGGCCTGTGACACGGGCGTGTCACAGGCCGTGTCAGCCAAAAATTGAGTTTTTTGGGCAAATCGTGGCCGTTCAGATTTCTCTCTTTTGATCCAAGGGCTCAGGTGATTTCCTGGCTGGATATTAGCCGTAGAGGCTGATGAAGAAAGCCATTCTTCATTTGCTTAAGGAAGAGAGAAAGAGAGAGGAGGAAGAAGAAGGAGGAGGAGATCAAGCCACCGGCGGAGTTCCCGTGGTCCGATTCGTGATCCGAAGCCGGCGTTGTGAAGGCAAGGCTGCTGCGGTTCTTTCTCACCGGCTAGTTTTCGATGGCTCCCAAGAGATCGACAAGGGTAACGATCTCCCTTCTTGGACATGTGAAGTCCTTATTTTCTGCATTGCATAGGGAAAACCCTTCCCCGCGAGTGTGCGGTGGGTTGTGATGTCCCTTGGGGTAGATATGTGAAGTCCCCCTTGTTAGAGGCCGGAATTGGAGTATGGCTCTAGGCATGCTGTGTGAAGCCCATCTGGACATGGTCTGGATTGGTGATGCTTGTTTGCATATCGGAGAAGGCTCCGTGATTATGGCTTGTGTTGCCTTGTGCCTACCTGTTGCTTGGTGCAGCAGGAAGTACTGGATGATGTCCAGGAAATGAAGAGGGTTGGATGCAACTCTTGTGGCCGTGCGTTGCCACTTTATGAGCAGTTGAGCCGTTGGGCTGCAACTCGATGAAAAGGCAGATTGCCGAATAGGAAAGGTGAAACCGACCCGCGCCTATAAATAGCCATGGATACTTCCGTATTCGAGGTGGCACGACGACTTGAGCAACGGGGGGTGGCTGATCCGTACCTGCGTTAGGTCCGTCCGACTTGGAAGCCTGGTTATAGGTTTTGTTGGAGCGCCTAATGAGAGTCTTAGGCCCGCGCGCCGGAAAGACTAGAATGCTCAAATACCGTGTAGACGGTGGTGTTGACCCTGGTATTCCGGTACACCAAGAATATGCCCTGAGTGCACGGACTGTCGGGTCGTGTGGCCGATAGTTGTGATGGCTTGAATGTGCCTGCGTGCACATATTTGCTATATGATGATGCCATGCTTTGCAGGGAAAGAATGCTAATGCCCCGAGAAAGGGGTAGGATTGTTATAATTGGGTCAGCTGAATGCTGACCGTTGCATTGTTTGCCACCGGTTGGGTGGATTGTTCCCATGCAGGTGCTGGAGAGCCAAGTGGTAAGTGAAGGGCTGAAGCCCTACTGCTATTGCTGCTGCTGCTGCGGCTAGCCCTTGAAGGCTAAGCGAATGGTTTTGCTTGTTTTCTTTTACTCATGTATGGCCGGCCTGCGCGCTGAGGTTTGTAAACCATACGGTGTGAAAAGAGGAACTGTAAGGCCTTAAGGCCAAACTCTATGTATTTGTGTACATTCCGTGATTATATATAAAGGTGGTTTATATATTGGACATTCCTGGTTAGAGTTCAAATTACTACTTAAAGCTTCCGCTAGAATGCTCTGAGTTAGGATTCGTGTTTGGTTTGGTATTATCCTGTGACCTCACCATCTGTTTGTGGCATATAGTGTGGGGCCCCGGCCGGACCTTCTACTATACGTCATTTAACGGATGTGGTCGTTACACTGGATGGTTGCCAAAGCCATATGCGGGTCCCGTGGCAGGAATGAGATGTTGCTGAGTAAGTTTCATGTTGTAGAGAGTGGTAAGAACAAGACGTCAATTAAAATTTTATTGTCTATGAGAATTCTTTTGGCGTTAAAGCATGGATCTCCAATTCTCGCAGAGATGACAAGCGGGTCCTAATGGGGTGTGGGGGTCTGTAACCCTTCGAGGTCTTCAATTCTGAAGGAGATGGTGGAATCCGGGTTGAGCTCTATATTCATGCAGGCTCATCTGTAGTATCAACTGAGAATATCTGGGTAGGGAGAAATGGGGGCTCGACGATGGATTAGATGTTGTCTACCATTTACTTAGCGTCGGGGGCCCCTTGCGACGCATTCTGCTAGTTTCTTCCTTGACACTATACTTAGTTACCCTGCGCTTATCTCTGTAGAAATCTTCTAAGGAGTCCCTGACCGACAAGGCGCTCAATATCATTCTTCAGCCCAGAACATTACTCGATAGTGTGACCAGTCGTGGGGTGAAACTCGCAATATTTCGACGGGTCACTTCTTGGGTTTGGCGGCGGCACTCTCAGTTGCAAAAATGCCAGATCATCCTGAATCGCGTACAACACATTGGTGGGGGTGGTATTTAGTGGAGTGTATTCTTGGGGCGGACGCTACCCCCATTCCTTGGCGGGTCACGACGATAGTTGTCATTCCGGCACTCATGCTAGATTCATTCTTCTTGTCTTGTGGGGGCTTGCTCATGTCCCCTCTTCCTCCTGTCCGCCTTCATACTGTTGGCGTTATACTTCAATGGACTCGTCGGCTGCTATCTGGGCTTCTACACGATGAATACGGTCTGGATAACTGGGCTCAGTTTCTCTCATGAGAGCTGAATAGAAACTTCTTTGGTGGAGCCTTTCGAGGAAGATGCCTCTAAGAAGTTCGGGGTCGACCCCTTGAATCTAACACGCTACTTAGGTGAAGTGGCAAAAGAAGTCTTTGAAGGATTCTCCCTCATTTTGCCGGATACCAGAGAGGTGCAAAGGACCCCGAACAATTCTACGGTTGGCAATAAACTTCTCTGAAAAATGTCGTGCTAGCTCTGCAAAGTTGAAGATGGTTCCTGTACAATCCTGTATCCGGCGAGTGGGCTTGACAGGGACCAGGCGGGCCAGATCTAATAGTCCAAGCCCCGGGAGAGCACCCAAAGGAGAAAGGAGTTCGGCAGCCCCCTTACTCGCCTAAGCGGGGTAGAGTGTTTAAGGGGCGAGTGGAGCAGGCGGGCTCGTACTCGCCCCAAGGGAGCTTGGCAAACAGCGGGAGAGCAGGGTCAGCCGGACCCGTGCTCGCCAAGGTTCGGGGGAGGCGGTGAGTGCCAGCTCCATCGAGCACTCGCCGCCCCAGGCGAGTAGAGGCCTGAAGGATAACTCGCCCAATCTTCTGCGAAGTGTTTTTTACCATTTTTCCCCCGCTGGCCTGCCCATGACCAGTTAGAACAGCGGAGTTACGCTATTGGCAGACCCAGTTGGGCTGCACATAGCTGTTCAGAACAGCGGAGGTTGGCTATTTGCAGGCCGTTTTCAGAATTCTATAAATAGGACTCAAGGGGCACCTCAGAAGGCATGCTCACTTGATCTCAGACCTTCTTGCGCTTTCTGAGATAGCCTTAGCTCGACATTTTTCTAAGAGAGGGGAAGCGCTCTAAGATCTTCCGGGTGTGAGGTGGGACCTCCGCACCGAGCCCTTGGGTTAGTTCCCTTTGTTTTTTTTCTTGTCATTTTGCTTGCAGGAGAGAAGTAGGCGCGTTACCACCCCTTTCCCAAGGGCGAACTCCACAGAGACCGAACTCTCGGTTTCAACAGTTCCCTCTTGAAGTGAATGAAACCAAGTGCGGGCCTTACCCTTAAAAGTGGCTGGAAACACTTAGCATAACAACTAATCTGGGCATTAAAAATCCTCACTATAGTGAGGAAATGATTGGCGTATTCAAGCGGATCCTCTGTTACATCAAATGTCTCAATGTTAGAGAGTTTGAAGCCGTACAGTACTAGATGGGCTAGAACCTGGGGGCGAGCGGGGATCCCTGGTGGAGAGAGTGGCGTGCAAGGATGTCCTGTCGTTCAAGCTGTCTATATCCTTGGGCAATCATCTCACGTATCTCCTTGCCGGTGAGCCTTTCACCCGACGGCGCACGGGTTACTTCTTCCAGATTATGTTGACGGCCACCTCCAGTGCCTCGATGAGTGAGGTGTGTAGAACTGGCGACATCAGAAAATTCTTCAGATTCATTCTCCCCGTGTGGGGCTTGCTAACGCGGAACATGATCCTGAGCTGGAGGCGGGAGATTGGCCGGCATAGGAGGCTGTGGAGGAGCTGGAGGAGCCGCGATATTCTGGAGGAGGGTGAGCATCTCGACCTAATGCTCCTCCATATACTGCATGCGCCCTTTAAAGACTGCTATGGTCGGGAGAGCAGCCTCCCCACCGAGAAATGCGTTGACTAGTGAGTGAGAGGGAGCCGGGTCAACGCGTCATCCAAGGGGGATCCATTTGTTGTACGAGTGCTCCTTATGGCCATGTGAGCAAGTCACGAGTACCGCTGTATTGAGGGTACTGTCTTCTAAATCTTTAGAGGATGCTGGGAGCTGGTTCCCACAGACGACGCCAAATTGTTGCGGTCAAACTCGATGCCCCGGTCGGACCGGAGTAACTTGGACCGTCTTAGCTCAAGGATCGGCCGAGCGTGCACTCAGTCATTGAGAGAGAAAATGTACACATAATGTTTTGACGTGGAAAAAACCTTCAACTGGGTAAAAAATCACGCGACCGGGTCCATGCTGTTCGAAATTCACTATCTGCTTGCGGTTACAACTTGTTTGAAGAATCGAGGGCGACAGACCTCTCCTCGTTACACTTTAGGGGCAAGAGAGAGAGAGAGAGAGATTCTTGAGCTCACAACGAGCAACAGGCTGCTCCGCGTGAGGATAGCTGCGTTGGCGATGCGCAAGAATGAGCGCTTGCTGTAGTAGGACTTCCCTTCTTACCACACACTTGTGTATTTAGGCGAATTTCTATTGGAGAGGAGGCGGCTCGAAGGTGGCTCGTAGGAGGAATCCGACAGAGCTCTGACATAAGGAGGAAGAAAGCAGAGGAGAGAGATGAGAAATGAGGAAGCCTGAGGGTCTTTTTATAACCCCAATATTATAATTCCAAGTATAATATTATGCGAATATTATTTGCATGATATTATGTTAAATGCAGAGCAACTATTTAATTAATGGAATCCCACCCCGACTAACAATGGTGGTTAGTGGGTGGTTATACTCGAAATGGAAGACGACGATCATGGGGAGACGATCAGACGGAGAGAAGGGCACCCAAGGAGGGCAAGAGAGGCGGTCGGCTACCACCACGCGGGTGGTCGGTCCTGGCATAGGCAGCGGGACACCGGGGTGGGTCCTGCCGGGGGCGCGGCCGGCCGGTCACACCTGGGCGGCCCCCCGGACACGGCTCCGGCGGCGGCCTCCGGGCGCGTCCCCAATGCCGGCCGCAAGGCGCGACATTGACCGGCCGCAAGGCACAGTCGGTCGGAGCCGACACGAGAGGTGGCAGCCGACCATGCCCACCTGAATAAGGGGCGCGGCGCGGCCTGCCGTTCCCGACACCCTCCGCAATGACCGTGGGAGGGAAGGCTCCTCGCCGGCCGAGGTGGCCGGTGGGAGCGCCGCGCCTCGCGGTCGCGGGCGTGCGACCTTGAGGTGCAGCTCCTTGGTCAGCCGGAAACCGGGCCGTCCTGAGCCTGCTCACCGGCTGTGGGAGAGAGGGGCCGGCCCTCAGAGGGTTCGGGGAAGACGATCCTGCGTGCGTGGTTCACGCGCGATTGCGCACGCCGATCGCGTGCGCGGCGGTTCCCCC
This sequence comes from Platanthera zijinensis, assembly GCA_039513925.1. Taxonomy (NCBI): domain Eukaryota; kingdom Viridiplantae; phylum Streptophyta; class Magnoliopsida; order Asparagales; family Orchidaceae; genus Platanthera; species Platanthera zijinensis. The sequence continues at coordinate 209,384,059 of CM077082.1, read as the reverse complement.
ATGATCCCCACTTAGATGGTGGGATAATGGGATAATGGTCTAATCGCACCCCTAAAAAAATTATAAATAGACTTGACCCCATCAGACATCTTTCATGTCATGGACCACGGCCTGCACGCCGGACTCATCCATGACATGACCCAGGTTATTTTGATCCCAAAACAGTAAAAACACAATTGCCTTGGACTATTCCTCAGATCTAACAGCAAGTCAACAGCAAGTCAGCAACTTCACCCTTGGAATTCGAGCCGATTAACTTGTCTTTCCTTCGCCCCTCGCTCTCAAAATTCAGTGAAAATTATTTAATTAAGGCTCTATTTGGGACAGCTTATGCTGATCAATAATTTCTATTTAAAACGCAAAAGTAGTTTTATAGCTGTTTGTTTGTGCAGCTTATATAAAATCACTTTTTTTTTAAAATTGAAGATAAGTTGATTTTTTTATAAGCTATCCGGGTTCAGCTTATGCCTTCTCATAAGCGATTATCTCTTAAAAAAATCATACGAGTGATTTTTTGTCGAGATGTGATTTTTTCGCTCGGACGGGATTTTTTCACCAGGATGCGATTTTTTCAACTGAGCGTAAATTTTTCGCCCGAAAGTGAATTTCTCAGCCGCGAGATAATTTATCACCCGAGCGCGATTTTTTTGACCGGGCATAATTTTTTCGCCAGGGCTAAACTTTTTCGCCAGGACGCGATTTTTTCGCCCGGGCGCGATCTTTTTCGCTTGGGCGCGATCTTTTTCTCCTGGGCGCGATCTTTTCGCCCGGGCGCGATATTCCCCAGTACATTTTTTCGCCCGGGCGCGGTTTTTTGCACGGGCGCGAATTTTTTGCCCGGGCGTGAATTTTTCGCCCGGGCGCGAATTTTTCGCCTGGGCTCGTTTTTGTCGCACGGGCGGGAATTTTTCGCCCGGGCGCGTTTTTGTCGCACGGGCGAGTTTTTTTTGCCCGGGCACAAATTTTTCGCCCGAACGCGAATTTTTCGCCCGAAAGCGAATTTTTCGCCCGAAAGCAATTTTTTTGCACGAAAATGATTTTTTCGCCGAGAAGCGATTTTTTCGCTCGGACGCGTATTTTTTTGCCTGGGCGTGTTTTTTTCGCCCGGGCATGATTTTTTCATCCGAGCACGTTTTTTTCTTTTTTCTCCCGGCGAAAAAATTGTTTCGGGTTGAAAAAATTTTGCTGAGAAAAAATCGCACAGTGAGAAAATATTGCGCCCGAGACAAAAAATGCGGTCGGTCGAAAAAATCGCGCCCGGGCGAAAAACGCGCTTCGACGAAAAAATGCGCCCCGGCGAAAAAAATGCGCACCGGCGAAAAAACCGCGACAGAGTGAAAAAACTGAGATTGGGCGGAAAAAAATGCGCCCGAGCGAAAAAAGGCTCCCGGGCGAAAAAATCGCGGTCGGGAGAAAAATTTGCGCCCGCGTGAAAAAAGATGCGCCTGATTGAAAAAATCGGGAGGGCGAAAAAAACCCGATCAAGAGAAAAAACGCGACCTTGCGAAAAAATCACGCCCCGGCGAACAAGTCGCGCCTGGGCAAAAAAAATCACGCTTGAGCGAAAAAAATCGAGCTTGGGCGAAAACAATCTTGACCGGACGAAAAAAATCGTGACGCGCGAAAAAACACGCCATAGCAAAAAATCGCCCCCAGGAAATAAAATCGTGCACTGACGAAAAAAACGCGTCCAAATAAACAAAACCTTATGAATGAATGAAATTTTAAATAAGCACTTATGAACAAACTATCCAAACAGTCGACTGCTTATTCATCATTGATTTTATAAAATCTCTATGCAAGCATCAATTTTCAATTAACGGCTTATTCATTATCATAAGCTGTCCCAAACAGAGCCTAGGTCTCCTCTTCTCAATTTCCCATCATTTAATTAAGTGAAAATTATTATTTTCTTTAAATTTTCATTTGGTTTGCACTTAACAGACTAGTTTGCATGTAAAATTTTTTAAGTTGCACATATCAATGATTTGCACGTAATCAAATTAATTTGCACTTAAAATTACTCTTAATTTAAGGCAATTGTTAGGAGCATTTTGATTTTAGCTATCAGCAATATTTTGTTATCCGCAAAATGTTTTTTTGATAAAATTATATCCGTAAATTAAAATTATATCCGCAAAGAAATTATCCTCTCCAACCTCCCACGTCACCCCCTCTCTCGACCGTCGCCCCACCTCCGCCGTCTCCTTCTCCGGTTTCATCCTTCGAGATTATCTCGTCAGAAAATCACTAGTAGAAGGTCTTGAAGAAATACTTCATGTTTAGAGAGCAGCGATTCCTCTTCTAGTCTGAAAATCGTAGCTCCTAAGATCCAGCAACCTCCTAGAGTCGAGGACGCTTTACTACAGGCGATGGACGGTTACCCTCGAAGAGGATCAAGCGTTTGGGTTGCTTTGTGTCAAAAAGGTGTCCACGTTTTGGTTCGTGGGCGATACAGCCGTTTAAGGTTTTTGTCGGACGCTCGCCGAATGTCTCACTCATCCCGCGCTTCCCACGGGGCGGTAAGGAGCCCTCCAAGACTTATGATCCAGTTCACCGGCTGTGAGACAGAACAAATCCGTCAGTGTGGGATGCTAAGTGAGGGGAGGCAAAACTCTTCTGCCATGGGAAGAAACCAAAGAGGCGGAAGGCGGAAATAGTGCTTTGCGATGATCAATTATTAAGGAGGAAAAAATACCTAATTTCGAGTGCTAATAGCCAAAAACGCAGTGATCCTACGGTGGAGAATTTGTGCTTGCAAAAAAGGGATGGCCAGATATTCACGTGCATGGTAAATCATTTGGGACTCTAAGTAGAGATCTAATTCATTGTGAAGATTGATTCTCACTTTATTTAAGGGTGCATAATTTTTTATTAAAAAGAAAATATAAATGATGCGATTAGTGAGCACATCCGGTCATCCACGGGCGATGAAATGGATACTATCCATTGAACTCAAATGCAGAGGATCCTGATACCTTTTAAATACGGGCGCGCAGTACTCCCAAGCATTGTGTGGTGATGTTATTTCATGTGTTGCTCAAACATTTATCATGCTCGGGGGACTGCAAGCGGTGATAGTCCTATTGAACACTGGCAGGTTTGCAATCCCCATGTGCACGGTGTGGCGATAGTACTTCATATGTCGCTTGATAATTTATTGTGCTAAGGGGAACAACAAGCGGGGGCAATCCTGTCAAGCACAAGCGAAGCATGTGCGCCCACATTAAGCATGAATGAAGCGCGTGTGAAGATGCGTGTATTAATTAATATAAGTACATGTTGCGGGCCGCTCGAGGCTCCTAGTAAACCAGCTTAAATTGGACCGTCTTAGCTCCTGAGCGGTCGAATGCGCAAATAGTTAAAAAAAGAGACAATAGCCAAGAAGGTTTTTTTATGTGGAAAATTCCGGAAATGGGTGAAAAACCATGTGGTCGGGTCTATGCCGACCGAACTTCATTAATTGTTGTTTGTTGTACAGAGCTTTTAAGAAGAATCGTGGGCGACAGACCGCTAGTCGTTACAACTTGAGAAGAGAGAGAAAGAAGTGTTTGGAGGGTGACATGCCACCACTCACGAAGCTAAGTGTCGGTCTTTGTTTGCGGTGGAGAACACGCACCCTGGAGACTTGGTGGTCTCCTGTCTGTGTTCAGATGCTAGATTGGAGAAGGCTCGCGGTCCACTGGAGACCGCTAAGTTCTGAGCTTGCTGCGAACGTTGAGTGTTAATTGCGGGGTCTGCGGAGCGCTTTTCACGAAGGAGAACTGTGGCCTTCGAAGAATCTTTCAGGTGCTCAAAGATCTTCGAAGGAGGCGAATGCTATTTCTAGAGAGCTCTGACACGTAAGGGGTGAGCAGAGGAGGAGAAAGGTGGAGATGAAGAAGAGACAGAAGTCCTATTTATAGGCCTCATGAGTGATTATATATGGTGGTTACGCGGCTGTCCGCAGACCGTAACACCATAATTACCATTTGCAGACAAATACATTATCAATTATGACATGTATTTTTATAATATCTTTACTACGTGTAGACCGATATAATTTTTGTTATTTGTATCCACTCATAATGGGTGGTTACACGGGTGGTTATGCATGTGGTTAATTGCACATCAGATGGTAGAAACTGTATGGGGATGATCGGACGACGATGAAAGAGTTGACGGTTGTGGTGGTCGGTGACGAGCCCCAGGCGGCGGGAGGCCCGCACATGGTGAAAGGAGCGGCGGCGAGCCGGCCGCGGCTCCACGCGGTCGCAGGCGGAGGGGCGGTCATGGTCTCGTGGCCGCGGGCGGAGGGATAGTCGTGGTCCTTGCGATATTTGGCGAAGGGCCGGTCGCGGCCCTCACGGGGTGGGGGGGGGGGGGTCGCATCCCTCGCTGCCACGCAGGGAGGGCCGCGGAACCACGGCCGCTAGAAAGGTGTGCTCGCACAGGTGTGCGCGTCGGGGAGCGCGCAACCTTGTGTGCATGGGGATCACATGGCCTTACATGTGCGACACGCGCGACCTTGAGCGCATAAGGCGCGCGGGCCCCATGCGCGCGGGGTGCTCATAGGACACACGGGGCGCGCGCCCCAGACTCGCAAGCAGTGCGCATAGGCCCTGCGCGTGTGGCCTCGCGCATTCGAGGCGTGCGTGGCCTCGTGAGAGCGGGGGGCGTGGGTGGCCTCACACGTTCTGGCCCAGACGGCTTTGCGAGGTGGGCGCAACCTCTTTCGAGAGAGGATGCGCACGCGGCCTTACAGTCGTGCGGCGATGTGAAGTGGTGCGGTCGCGCACATGCGTGTGTGTAGTCTGACGATGATTATGGTCATGACGTTAGTGTGGTTGACTTTGAGCAACCCCACTTTCTTCATCGAAGTTGGCAGGTGCTTTTGCAATCCGCGGCTCAGATTTCCTATGATATTTGGGGGACCCTATAATTTGCCCCCTATTTTCCAGAGTCTATGGCTCTTTTGCAAGTAGAGTGCGGGAATTTTTCTTCCCATTGTGAGCGTCGAATATGTAACACCTCTATCCGTCGTATAGCGTATAGCAGTAGGTCCGGCTGGGGCCCGACGCCATATATTACGGACAGACTGGTTGGTTACGCGTTGAAACCATTCAACCAATTACACGTCCTACACAAGCACCTAGCGGAAGCATTTTATTAAGTTCCACAAAAAATAAGAACCCTGCCAAGCACGAATGTCCACTACTCAAAATAAAATAGGAATGATTAATACAAAAGTACCGGCCTTAAGGCCTTACAATAGTTTCCTCAAACAAGAGTGTCTTTCATACTTCGGCTCGCAGGCCGGCCATACATGAGATAAACGGAAAACATAAAAGGTTAGGCCTTCGAGGGCCAGTACCGCAACATGGGCTTTAGCCCGCTATTTACCGCTCGGCTCCGCAGCACCTGCAAGCCACAATCCACCGCCCGGTGGTAAACAAAAGCAACGGTCAGCTATGCTAATCAATTATAACGATCCCGCCCCTAAAATCGGGGCAGCGATGCTCTTTCCCTGCACTTTATTAGTATAGACAACAAAATAGTGTAAACACACTTCATCACAGGCGTAGGCTCGCACGACCACACACCTCGTGCACACAGGGCACATTCACGGCAAACCGACCAACGTCACGTCAATTCAAGCCATAGACATTCCCGTTCCACCACCGCCCCTTGGACGGCCAACCATATGAGCAATTTGTCTTCCTGGCCTTGGTCACGATAATTTAAGCCATAGACCGCCGAAGACTCTCATCCATGCCAACAGTCCCACCGAACGACATAGATCGGGTACGGTTCCGCCTGACCCGTGCTCATTTCGCAACGACAATTTAAACCATATGCGCAAGTCAAGACTCACCGAGTCCCGTTTCCGCCACAACAATCACATAACCCGGTTATGTTCACGTTGGCTCCCCGACCATCGTGTTCGCAAAACTCGCTTTTGTCCAGTTTTCCGGGTGCACCTTGGAGTTAATCTCCAAGGCTCCCTGCTGCAATCTACCACGTAGAAAACCCGAAAAACGCCCAAACATCCGGAGTCTTCCCCGGTTCATATGCAATGCAACATCACCGATCCGGCTCTACTTGTCCGGATAGGCTTCACACACAATGCCTATGCCCGTTTTCGCATACGGACTCTATACAAGGGGGAATTCACATATCTACCCTAAGGAACGCTCCAACTCTTCGCTCACTCGCGAGAGAGGGCTTGCTATGCAAAGGAAAAGAGGGCTTCACATGCCCTAGGATGAGAAATCGTTACCCTTGCATTCTTCCGCGGCGCCATGAAAAATCTACGCGGTTAGAAAGCACCGCAACGGCGTCGCCTTTGCGTATCTGGACTCGGATAGCGATTCGGAGCTCCGACGCTCCACCGGTGGCCGGATCTTGGTCTCCTCCTACACTAGCTCTCCCTTCTCTCTAAACCCTTAGAGAGAGAATGCCCAAGAGAAAATGGGGTATTCCACCCTAATTCCCGGCTAAAAGACCCCAGGAACAGCCCCCAACCGTTGGATCCAAAGCCAAGGAAACGAACGACCACGATTAGGTCTGAAATTATAAAATCTGGGCCGAACACGGGTTGCAACACGGCCGTGTGCATGGCCGTATCACCCATTCGCCGTCTCGACCGACGCGATAACCAGCACACGACATTCGACACAGCCTTCGACACGTCCGTGTCGCATGCGACGCGGCCGTGTCACGACCTTTGTCACGCCCCGTGTGCAACGACCAACATTCTTAACCCGAGAAGGACACGGCCTGTGACACGGCACCAGACACGCCCGTGTCGCATGTGACACGCCCGTATCTGTGCCCGTGTCATGGCCCGTGTGCACCACACTTGACGAGTGACTGACACGCCCTGGGACACGCCCGTGTCCCAGGTCGTGTTCAGCCTCTCGACGATCGTCGACCCCAAAATTGATGACCGCGCGGCCAACACTGAACCCGAGCACGACACGCCCTGGGACACGCCCGTGTCCCAGGCCGTGCCACCCATGCCAAAACACATATTTGGCTCAAAACACCACCCGTCACCCTATTGAGTTTCGGGGCGTTACAACTCTCTCGCTCTTAAAAGAATTACGCCCACGAAATTACTAAAGGAAAGAAAACGGAAAACTTTATGCGGTACCTGAGTGGAATAACTCCGGGTACTCCTCCAGCATAGTTTGCTCCCGTTCCCAAGAGAGTTCCTCCTGACCGCAATTGTCCCACCGGACCTTGACCATCCGGATCTCCTTGTTACGGAGCCTCTTGACCTCAGAGTCTTCGATACGAACGGGCTTGACCCTAGTCGTCAACCCTTCATCCACCGATACTTGATCAACTGCGATCACCTGCGAAGGCTCTTGCACCGCCTTCCGCAGTAAAGAGATGTGGAACACATCGTGTAGCCCACTTAACTCCTCCGATAGCCTCAAACGATATGCCGCTTTGCCGACTCGCTCCAGAACCTCAAAAGGTCCAAGGTATCTTGGGCTCAGCTTCTTCAAGCGTCTCACCCGCGAAACCCCCTTGAACGGCTTCACTTTCAAGTATACCCAATCGCCTACCGCAAACTCCACGTTCCGGTGCTTGGCATTGTAATACTTCGTCTGCCTGTCCTGAGTGATCAACAAGCGATCCCGAATGATCCGCACCAACGAGGTAGCACTCTCCACCTCCTTCTTCTTGTACAACCTTTCCTCACCCGTTTCTAACCAAGAAACTGGCGTGCGACATTTTCTACCATATAGGGCCTCAAAGGGCGCCATTTGGATACTCTCATGGTAGCTGTTATTGTACGCGAACTCCACCAAATATAGGTGGTCCTCCCAATGCTTCCCGAAGTCTAGAACACACATGCGGAGCATGTCCTCCATCGTTCTATTGACTCTCTCGGTCTGCCCATCCGTCTGCGGATGGAAGGCTGTGCTGAACTTCAACTTTGTCCCCAACATCTGCTGCACCAACCTCCAATCATTGGACGTGAAACGCCCATCGCGATCACTCACAATGCTACGAGGCACACCATGCAGAATAACTATATTGTCCACATATAGCTTCGCCAACTTCTCCACCGAGTCATCCTTCCTATGCGGAATGAAATGCGACACCTTAGTTAACCGATCTACGATCACCAAGATGGCGTCGTTCCCCTTCTGCGACCTTGGCAACCCATGCACAAAGTCCATAGATATGTCGTCGAACTTCCACTCCGGTATAGGCAAGGACTTCAGAAATCCTCCCGGCTTTTGGCACTCCGCCTTCACCAAGGCGCACGTTTGGCACTTAGCCACAAACAACACTACGTCTTTCTTAAGCCCCGGCCACCAAAACAGCTTCTTGAGGTCACGGTACATCTTTGTGCTCCCTGGGTGGATCAAGTACTTGGTATGATGAGCCTCGTACATCAACTCCGCCCGTAGGTTACTCCCGCTTGGGACGCACAACCGATGATCCTTCCTTAACAACCCATCTTCCACTGAAAATTGGGAATTTGACCCATCCAACGCTGCCTCCATAAGCTCCTTCATGGAGTCATCTAACTCCAATGCCTGCTGAACCCGGTCAGCCAGGTCATACTGAACCTCTGTCCAGTTCAACATTGCTTTGGCGCTCGTCTGCTTGTCAACGCAACAGATCTCAAGCTCCTTCAACTCCCGTATTAGCCGCTCATCATGCACCGACAACCAGTTGGCTTGGGCGGGAGCCCTGCGACTCAACGCATCAGCAACCGCATTGCCCTTCCCGGGTACATAACGAATCTTGAAGGTGTAGTCCCCCAGGAACTCCATCCACCTCCTCTGCCTCATGTTAAGATCCTTCTGATCCAACAGGTACTTCAGGCTCTTGTGATCGGTATATATATCGACCCTTACGCCGTATAGGTAGTGCCTCCACAGCTTAAGTGCAAATATCATGGCCGCCAACTCCAAGTCATGGACCGGATAGTTCCTTTCATGCACTTTTAGCTGACGCGATCCATAAGTTATCACGCTCCCATGCTGCAACAACACACAACCCAAACCACTACCCGAGGCGTCACTATAAACCTCGAAGCCCTCGGTTCCACTCGGCGAACTAAGCACTGGCACCGCGGTCAACCATCTCTTCAGCTCCTCAAAAGCTTGCACGCACTCCTGCGTCCACAAGAATCTCTGATCTTTCCTTGTCAACTTCGTGAGAGGTAGCGCTATCCGCGAGAAGTTCTCTACGAAGCGCCTGTAATATCCGGTAAGCCCGAGAAAACTACGGACTTCTGCGACAGAAGACAATGCAGGCCACTCCCGTATCGCCGGATCTACCGCTATACCTTCCCCACTGACAATGTGACCAAGGAATGTTACTGAGGGTAGCCAGAACTCGCACTTGGAGAATTTTGCATACAGCTCATTCCTCCTTAAAGTCTCCAACACCATATGCAAGTGCTTGAAGTGATCTTATTCGCACTGCGAGTACACCAATATATCATCAATAAAGACGATCACAAAGCGGTCCAGGAAATCTCGGAACGTCCTGTTCATCAAGTCCATAAACACTGATGGCGCATTCGTCAGTCCAAACGGCATGACCATGAACTCGAAATGCCCATACCTTGTGCTGAATGCCGTCTTCGGGATATCACACTCCCTGATCCTCAACTGATAGTACCCCGACTTCAAGTCCAACTTAGAATATACCGACGATCCGACTAACTGATCGAAGAGATCATCAATCCTCGGGATCGGGTACTTGTTCTTCTCCGTCATCTTGTTCAACTCTATGTAGTCGATACACAACCGCATACTCCCGTCCTTCTTCTTAACGAAGAGGACCGGTGCGCTCCAAGACGACGAGCTTGGACGCATATAACCTTGCTCCATTAGCTCCTCTAGCTGAACTTTCAACTCTGCCATTTCCTTCGGCGCCAACCTATACGGAGCACGTGACACGGGTTTGGCACCTGGCACGAGCTCGATGGTGAAATCAATCTCTCGCTGCGGTGGGTCCCTAGGAAGACTATCCGGGAACACATCGGGGTATTCATAAACCACGGGGATGCTATCCAACGTGGACTTTGGCTCCATAGCCCCCACTATTGCGAAGAACAGCTCTGCACCAGCACGAACTGCCTTTACCACCTGAAGAGCAGATATCAGCGTCTTGCTCGACCCCTTGAGTCCCTCGAATGTTGTCTCCCATCCAACACCCAGCTTGACCTCCTTCCAGTCGCAATCAATCCAAGCCTTTTGCTCCGAAAGCCAATCCATCCCAAAGATAACGTTGAACTCTACTAGCGGCAGCAATGACGCTAGCAAGTCGAACTCTTGGCTCCCTATGTGAACCTTCACGGCGCACACTCTGTCCGCACGCATCGAGCACCCATTCGGTAGCAGCACATCCAACTTTTCCTTCGCCATCGAAGATGGGACTCCGATACGCGATATAAAATTTTCGGACAAGAAGGAGTGTGAAGCTCCCGTATCGAACAGTACCCGTGCCGGACTATCGCTAATCAAAACAAAGCCTATGCAAACAATATTAGGCTAACAAGCAATAGACAACAATATTTAAACTTAACTTGCTATAAATTAACTCGTACCTGTCACCACGTCAGCTTGTTTAATGGCCTCCTGCTGGCCCAAGTTATACACTCTAGGTTGAGTCGGAGCATAATGAGACGCGGTTGACTCCACCGCCTTGCCCTTCTCTTCGTAAGTAGCTCCTTGTTTTCTCTCGGACTTTGGGCGTCCGCTCCAGCAATCGCGGGCAAAGTGCCCCGTCTTTCCACACGTGAAACAAGCGCTCGGGGTTCGATTGGTAGTTACCCCCGAGGCACCTGTAGAAGAAGCTGGACCTGACGTCCTAGCCTTCTTGTAGAATCTTTGATAGCCCGACTTTGACAAAGTCGGCGCCTTGAACTCTGATTTCTTCCCACCAGATTCCTTCTTAGCTTGCACATTTCTCATGTCCTTCTCCAAGGACCGGGCTGAGTTGACCAAGGTTAGGAAACCCTGCGCCATAGGCCCCGACAGTAGCAACCTCATCTCATCTCTTAACCCTTCATAGAAGCGGTTCGTCTTTCGCTCCTCGTTGGCAAAGGTAGCGCTAGCATATCTCCCCAATCGAGTAAACTCGTGGAGGTACTCGTCTACGGTGCTATCTCCTTGCACCAACTTTTGGAACTCGTTCTCTAGTGCGATCCTCTGCGCTGAGGGGAGGTATCGAGCCATGAACAGTCTCGAAAATTCCTCCATAGATGCTTCGGCCAACGGCCTTCCCCTCAACTGGTGTAGCTCTAGACCTTCCCACCATAACCTTGCGTCCCCATCCAATAGGAACTCGCTATTGTGGTCTTTTGCCACTCTTCCGTTTCAGTTGTTGTCATCACCCTATTGACTCTTGAGAGCCAATCTTCAGCCTGGGTCGGGGTTCCCGTTCCCGAGAACACCGGTGGATGGAAGCCCATCACATGCTTAAGCTGTCTCTCAGTTGCTCTCCGAGGCAACTCCGGCTCCACCGCCACCTGCTCAACCCTTCTAGGCTCCGCCGCTTGGAGCGGCACTTGCTCCCCCGCAGGAGCAGGCTGTTGCACCTGTCTTGCAGGTTGCGCATTAATCATCGCCATGACAGCTTCTGCCACCAACCTAAGGGTTTCGGCTGACAGAGGTGTTGCAGGCGCATCGCTTTGGGCACTGCTTGCCTCAGAACCTGGCCGTTCTGACGGCCCAGTACCACTTCTGGTCACCTATAATCATGCAAAACACCGATAAGCGACCAAATACTATTGCAAACAGCAATTATAGGAACACGCAGGTTCCTCAAACATGTGTATTTTCATTCCTAAGTGGACATTCATGGGTTCTTTTCATGTTATAACGATGACGCACACACATATACTCAAAATAAAATAGGAATGATTAATACAAAAGTACCGGCCTTAAGGCCTTACAATAGTTTCCTCAAACAAGAGTGTCTTTCATACTTCGGCTCGCAGGCCAGCCATACATGAGATAAACGGAAAACATAAAAAGGTTAGGCCTTCGAGGGCCAGTACCGCAACATGGGATTTAGCCCGCTATTTCCCGCTCGGCTCCGCAGCACCTGCAAGCCACAATCCACCGCCCGGTGGTAAACAAAAGCAACGGTCAGCTATGCTGACCAATTATAACGATCCCGCCCCCAAAACGGGGCGGCGATGCTCTTTCCCTGCACTTTATTAGTATAGGCAATAAAATAGTGTAAACACACTTCATCACAGGCGTAGGCTCGCACGGCCACACACCTCGTGCACACAGGGCACATTCACGACAAACCGGCCAACGTCACATCAATTCAAGCCATAGACGTTCCCGTTCCACCACCGCCTCTTGGACGGCCAACCATATGAGCAATTTGTCTTCCTGGCCTTGGTCACGACAATTAAAGCCATAGACCGCCGAAGACTCTCATCCATGCCAACATTCCCACCGAATGACATAGATTGGGTACGGTTCCGCCTGACCCGTGCTCATTCCGCAACGACAATTTAAGCCATATGCGCAAGTCAAGACTCACCAAGTCCCGTTTCCGCCACAACAATCACATAACCCTGTTATGTTCACGTTGGCTCCCCGGCCATCGTGTTGGCAAAACTCGCTTTTGTCCAGTTTTCCGGATGCACCTTGGAGTTAATCTCCAAGGCTCCCTACTGCAATCTACCACGTAGAAAACCCGAAAAATGCCCAAACATCCGGAGTCTTCCCCGGTTCATATGCAATGCAACATCACCGATCCGGCTCTACTTGTCCGGATAGGCTTCACACACAATGCCTATGCCCGTTTTCGCATACGGACTCTATACAAGGGGGAATTCACATATCTACCCTAAGGAACGCTCCAACTCTTCGCTCACTCGCGAGAGAGGGCTTCCTATGCAAAGGAAAAGAGGGCTTCACATGCCCTAGGATGAGAAATCGTTACCCTTGCGTTATTTCGTGGCGCCATGAAAAATCTACGCGGTTAGAAAGCACCGCAACGGCGTCGCCTTCGCGGATCTGGACTCGGATCGCGATTCGGAGCTCCGACGCTCCACTGGTGGCCGGATCTTGGTCTCCTCCTCCACCTGGCTCTCCCTTCTCTATAAACCCTTAGAGAGAGAATGCCTAAGAGAAAATGGGGTATTCCACCCTAATTCCCGGCTAAAAGACCCCAGGAACAGCCCCCAACCGTTGGATCCAAAGCCAAGGAAACGAACGACCACGATTAGGCCTGAAATTACAAAATCTAGGCCGAACACGGGTTGCAACACGGCCGTGTGCATGGCCGTGTCACCCATTTGCCGTCTCGACCGACGCGATAACCAGTACACAGCATTCGACACAACCTCCGACACGCCCGTTTTGCATGCGACACGGCCGTGTCACGACCCGTGTCACGCCCCGTGTGCGACGACCAACATTCTTAACTCGAGAAGGACACGGCCTGTGACATGGCACCAGACACGCCCGTGTTGCATGTGACACGCCCGTGTCTGTGCCCGTGTCATGGCCCGTGTGCACCACACTCGATGAGTGACTGACACGCCCTGGGACACGCCCGTGTCCCAGGCCGTGTTCAGCCTCTCGACGATCGTCGACCCCAAAATTGATGACCGCGCGGCCAACACTGAACCCGAGCACGACACGCCCTGGGACACGCCTGTGTCCCAGGCCATGTCACCCCTGCCAAAACACATATTTGGCTCAAAACACCACCCGTCACCCTATTGAGTTTCGGGGCGTTACAGAATATATGGAGGCAAGTTGTCCAACATTGTCATATCAGAGGTTGGTATTTGGTAGGAGGAATATCACAAATTAGTGTGGGTTCCAAAGTCGTCACTTCGAGTTAGCGTTCTTCCCTGATGTACTCATTTTTTTTGGTAGGACCCTTTGCTCTGTGGTGCAGAAGCTTAGTTGCATTGCTGCTGTACTCAGCTTCAAGGATATTGATGAGTACCATAAAATTGACATTAATGAGTAGCTTTAGAGCTTTATATCTTGTGTTATTGCCCTCACTTTGGTGGTGTATTTGTATTTGTACCATTATATTTGTAGTATCTTGCATTATATGTTGTCATGAATCGTACACTTTTTGTACTATGCCTTGTTGTTTGTGGATTGCTCTGGCTTGGAGTATTACTTGTGTAGCGATTTGGTTCTTATAGTATCGACATTGTTGCTTTTGTGTATCTTTGTTTTGTGCTCTTCACTCTTAGATGCCATCAGTGTGGGGCAGAGACCCCGACGATGTCGCAACCTACTATGCGGGCAAAGGGCAAACGCTTCAAGTCGGGGTAGTTAGAAGTCGAGGCCACCATGTTATGGGTTACCCTTGGCTGTGACAGAACCTACTATGGGGGAAAAGGGCGGATATTCGAGCTGCGACAGTGAGACGAGAGGACGAGACCCTGACGATATCATAACCTTCTACGCAGGTGAAGGGAGGACCTTTGAGCCGGGTAGTGAAAGGTTGAGGTTATTGTGTTGTGGGTTGCCCTTTGCTGAGGTAGTGAAGGGCGGTCCTTCGAACCTAGGCGACCATGAAGGGGGCAGTCCCTATCGATGTCGTGACCTACTGTGGGGAGAAAGGTGAAACTTCAATCCACTGCAGTGGGGATTCACTAAGGGAGGAGTGCACGTCGTCTCTTTGTTCGGTCGATGTTGGGTCCTTTAGAAAGGTCGAAATCTTTGTTTGGGATATCTGATCACTCTGTTTAGGAGATATCAGAGTCTCCGCATAGGATATCTGAACACTCTATTTGGGAGAGACAAGAGTCTCTGCTTGGGATATCTGAGCACTTTATTTTGGAGAGTTCAGATTCTTCGCTTCAGATATCTGAACACTCTGCTTGGGAAAGTTAGAGTCTCCATTGGGACATCCGAACACTCTGCTTGGGAGAGGTTGGAGTCTCCGCTTGGGAAATCAGAACACTATGCTTGGGAGAGGCCGGATTCTCCGCTTGGGATATCTGAACACTCTATTTGGGAGAGGTTGGAGTTTCCACTTGGGTGTCTGAACACTCTATTTGGGAGAGGTCGGAGTCTCCACTTGGGATATCTGAATACTTTGTTTGGGACAAGTTATAGTCTCCACTTGGGATATATGAACACTCTATTTAGGAGAGATTGAAGTATCTGCTTGGGATATCTGAACACTCTAGTTAAGAGAGAACAAAGTCTCTTCTTGGGATATCCAGTCACTATTTGGGAGAGGTCATAGTCTCTGCTTGAGATATCCGAACTCTATTTGGGAGAGGCTGGAATCTCCACTCGGGATATCCAAAAACTTTGTCTGGGAGTGGCTGAAGTCTCCGCTTGGGATATCTGAACACTCTGTTGTGAGGCAAACAATGAAATTCAAAATTGCATTGGTTGCTTGTGTACATGACGAGAAATATGTGGCTTGTTTAGATGGAGCTGGAAACATGAGATACAAGTTAAGATGTAGGATTCCCTGGACAACCCACAAGCAAAGAACAAGGTCTTCTTTGGGACGGTCTCCATGAGGATTGTCCCCCTACTAGATCTAACTTGATCTGTTGATTCAGGATCTTTGGATTAGAGAAATTTTCTAAGAAGCCCCAAACAAATGAATTGTTCAGTTTCTGCCTACAATCGTGAACAATCTTCTGTTTTATGCTCGTGACCTCCGTGGTAGTCACAACACTTGGATTGGTATCTAGAATTTAGTGTAAGAGCCCTCGCTTCTGAAGAGAGGGGTGATCGCAGATGGCGAGCAATACTTTCGTTCCTAAGGTATTGAGTGAGGTGAAGGTTTGATGGTGGTGGTGCCCCCCGGCTTGGCAGCATTCGTCGCAAAACCTGTCATTCCTCTTAGGTATTGCTGGTTGGTCTTTCTCCCTCTTTCTTTTTAGACTGCCTTCAAATTGTTGTCGATGAGTTGTTATTGCTTCGTCTACAGCTATTTGGGTTTTGACGAGGTGAATGGGGTAAGGGTAGCTGGAAGTTGTTTCTCGCATCAGTGCTGAGTAGAAACCACTAGGGCAGAGCCCTCCCAGGATGAAGCTACACAAAAGTTCAGGAATTATTTCTGGAATCTGTCGTGCTTTAGATGTGAAACGATGAAAAAAGTCCTTAAGGGTTTTGCCTTCGTTCTGACGAATCCCCAGAAGGTGAGAAGGGTCACATATAATGCTCTGGTTTGTGATGAACTGGTCGACGAATAGTTGAGATAAATTTGCAACAACATACGCATAACTCTCGTTAGTGTTACAGGGTTAAGAACACTCTGCTCCACTTCTAGTCACATATAATCGTGAAACACACAATTTAGTGACCGAAAACTAGCAAAACATCAATCATGGAATACTCAAGTTCTACAAGCAAGCATGTTTTTCATCCCTAAGTGAACATTTATCTCGAAAACTAATCATTTAGGTAAACGCACTACATGTGCACTCCACCTTATCAAAGGCTTTCTCCATAAACCTAATGAATACAAATCAACACCCTAAAGTCCAATAATTAATTGTAACATCCTTTTTGCATACATAATATAACATGGGTCTGGCTAGAGTCCCACGACAAACCATACAATTAAGCAAGATATTGTATAGGACACAAAAATAAACTAAACAAAGAGCAGTAAGCAATAATAGAAGCTTAATATTATTGAGTTTTCTAAAGGGGGTGAAATAGTACATCACAATGTGTGCAGCAAAATAAAACTGTAGAAAAACCCAAACTAGAAAAATATCTTGCAAAATTCATGAATCAAGAAATAAACAAACGACTAGGGTTTTCCAAGTACCTGTATGAGGACGATTCAGAAATTGACCAAGGTGCACCTGCCAAAATACTCCAGAAAAACTTCAGGCTCTGATCTTGAATCCTTTTCCATAAGTTTCTGGTCCGTCGAATCCAAAAGTGCAAGGAAATTTCTGCACCTTTACGGGTATCCACACTAAAAGGAGAAACGCCACACCGTCATCGCACGAGGACAGGCTGGAAGGGAAAGGATTGAAGCCTTCGTCTCCACGAACTGCTAGGTTTGTTTACAAGAGAGGACCGTCAGCGGTAGGAATCGATTGATAAAGGAGTCCGTCATCGGGGTTTCACCGCATGGAATAGTTCCGTGGCTAGGGCTCGGGAAAAAGAAAATGATGAACCGAAAAATCATGCCCTAACCTTGAAATTATATCTATATAATGTTCAGTGAACCGGGATTGGTCTAGACAGTAATTACAACTTAAAAGGCCGAACCAGGTTCAAGATTCAAAATCTGGCAAAAAGGCGGGTACGTCCGAATTTTAACTTAGTCACAAAACCAAGTCAACAAGAGGTCAAATAGCATGAAATCTGACTACACTAATTCGACTTCATAAAATTCGACAACATTGGCTACATGGAATTCGACTTCATGAAATTCGACTGCATCATCTTCATGAAATTCAACTGCATCAACTTCATCGGCTTCATGATGTTCGACCACATCAACTTGATCAGATTGATGAAAATCAACTGCATATAGCCAACAGTACTGGACTTAGTCATTTTCAGCCAACCCCTTTTGTTGACAAACTATCAAACAGTTTCTAATCAATAATATTTCCCTTTGTACCCATAACCTTTATGAGTTGAGTTACTTCAATCTATTATCCAATTTCTCATACATTATTATGTGCGACCCCATAATCTCATATTACATTGGCAGTGAGACTAACTAGTTGAATACTTCTAGAACACAAAGACACCAACAGTCTTCCACATAAGCTAGAAAATATCAACTATAGTTTCATAAACAATGAGTGACATCTAGCAATGCATTATTGCTACCCAAGTAATATAAGAGTTCATAACTCAATAAACTTAATGTGACCAATGTTTTAGTGTTGTTATGTCCTTTTGTCCCTTACATCCGGATAGAACTAGAGTCATAGATTGTATCACCCTTATATTTATTTAATCCTAATTTCCCGATCTATAATGGACTTCTAGAGAATGATGAGCCCAATATCATATATTGACTCAACCAAACATGACAATGCATTTCTTAGTTTCATTCCATCAAGGTGCCCATAGATGCAACTCCTGATATATAGGAGGACACATTTCATTTCTGTCCACACACAAACACCTAAATGATTTGTAACACAACCAAAAACCACCATTATCATCAACCTTTCTCAGAAAAGACTTTAGATGGCATCAAAGTATGCTCTTCCTCACTTGATGAATATTGTGAATTTAGGTTAAAGGGGTAACACCCCCATCCATCACGAAAAATATAATAGAAGGTCCGGTCGGGGCCCCACGCAATATTCCACGGACAGTCAGCGAAGTTACGCATTGAAACCAAAACATTCATGTATCTTAACTCAGAGTTGCATTCTAGCGGAGGTATTTTATTTGCTTAAGAACCCAACACCAGGAATGTCCACTAACCAAAAATAAGAATGACATATAAATACACAATCTGTTTGGACTTAAGGCCTTACAAACTATTTCCTTCACAAATGTGTTTTACATACATCGACACACAAGCTGGCTACACATAAAAACAGTAATAAACACTTGGGCCTTTGAGGGCCAGCCAACATAACAAAAGGGCTTCAGCCCGCTACTTCCTGCTCTATTCTCCTGCACATGCACAAGGACAATCCACCAAGACGTGATAAATAAGGCAATGACTAACTTTAGCTGACCAATTTATAATGACCCCACCCCTCACTTGGGGTAGCGGTGCTCCTTCCCTGTATGAACGCAACATGTATATATATTGACATAAAATGTGCAATTTAAGCACCATTCATCACAAATGTTTGCGCGCATGACCAAACGTCTCGTGCACTCAGGGCACATTATCGGTGTACTAGATTCCAAATCCCACGACCATACTCAGTGATGGTTCAACATTTGAGCTTTACTAGTCTTTTCGTCCCAAAGTTTAAGACTCTCTCCTATGTTATGACATAGTTAAAGATGCTCTCTGTTGGGTACATTGGAAAATGTGTACCTGATTTGAAGAAGCCCAAACTAGCTCAATGATATACATCAAGGTGTATTTGATGTTTCTTTTTAGTTGACATGTGCAGGTGAAGGATTGATAAAGTATGCAGAAAAAATTCTAAGTCCAAGTGTCGACACAGAGGAAGCAGTGTCGACACATAGAAGGATAAGTCGACACAACACTGGGAAGCAGTGTCGACACATAGCAGTTAGTCTACAACTACACTGAGAAAAAGTGTCGACACAGAAGAAGTAAGTCGACACAACACTGGGAATTTGTGTCGACACAGAAGAAAAGCGTCGACCTCAACATTGGGAGAATGTGTCGACACAGAAGAGTATAGTCGATCTCAAGATTGTTGACATCAGCTGAATGTGTCGACACAGAAGAAAATAGTCGACCTCAAGTTTGTCGACACCAGCAGAATGTGTCGACACATTATGATTAAGTCGACATATTATAGCAGAGTTAAAAAAATGAATATGTCGACACCTGAAGGCTAAGTCAACACTTACTAAGTTATGATTCTACAACAACTGTGTCGACACACAGGACTTGTGTCGACACACTGAAGAGTCAAGACCAAGTTATTTTCAGAAGGAGCTGTGTCGACTCAAAGGCAACTTAGTCGACATCACTGAAGACTGTGTCGACACCAAAGTCAATTGTGTCGACACAAATAAACAGATGGTCTCGACACTTTCTGACAGACTGTCTCGACAACTTATGGTTCAAGACTAAGGCACAGGACTTGTTTGGAGACTTGACAGCTGAGGATTGCCACCAGTTAACTGAAGCTGTCAGACTTATCAGAAAACGGTTAAAAACCGGATCAGCTGGTTACCATGAAGAAAGTCTATAAATAGACAGATTTAGAAGGAGAAAGCAACTGTTGAAAAATATTGTTGAGAATCAAAAAGTTGAGAAGGATTACGATCCAATTCATTTCAAGAAAGTGCTAGGCACTTAAGAAGATCTTCTCCGGGAGATCTAAGAAGACTATCTAAGGATAGATCAAAGAAGAGTTCTAATCAGAATTCAGAAGAATCATTCAAAGTGCTGGATAGAGAGAGATCAAGCCAGAATTTGAAGAAGAAGAAGGAAACCACCAGTGGATTCTCAAGAAGCTGTTTGGAAATCAACTCAGCTAAGTTCTTATTCAAGAAGCTTTGAAGAAAGCTCAGAAATAGTTGATTTCATCAGCTGATCAAGAATTGTCTTGGCCTTTTCTCTCTCAATTTTAGGCAAGACAGTTAGATAATATTTTCCATATTTCTGTAGGATCTGTTTACACAGATCTGAGTTGTAAGCCTATGTTATAAAGGCTGAGTGTAGGAGTGTTGAACTCTGAGTGGTAGGGTTGTTTGCCTGAGTGTAGGAGAAGGATATTCTCTGAGTTGTAGGCCTTGGGGCAAGGCTGAGGTAGGGCAGTTGTGCCTGAGTTGTAGGAACCAGTTGGGTTCTGAGTTGTAGGATCTGATGATCTGAGATAAGTGGAAGTTTGGCCGAATCTAGCATACTGCTAGATAGGTGAAGGGGGAAAGTGGATGTACCCAGACCTTGGGGAACCACTATAAAACATTGTGCAATCTGTGATGCTTTATTTTCTGTGATTGCTGTACTTATAGTGTTAGCTATTAAATTGAATTCTGCCTAGAAGTTTTTATAAGAGAAGCAGTACCTATTCACCCCCCCTCTAGGTGTTTAGGCTGCCTTGAAAGTTAAACTATCAAGTGGTATCAGAGGGAGGTTCCTCAAAAAGGACTTAACAGTCTGAGGTAGATCTGAAAGGCAGATTCAAGATTCAAGAAGATGGGTTCTGGAGAGAATCATAAGGAGCTAGGGTCTATGAAATTACCCATATGTAAGAAGGAAATCTTTGGGATCTGGAAAGAAAGAGTCAGATTGTTTATGGAAGCATCTGACCCAAGGATTTACATCACAGTATAGGAAGGGCCCTTCATTCCAATGAAGATATCTGTTCTTGATGCAAATATCCAAATACCAAAGACTTATTCAGAAATGACCAAGGATGAAATCATCTTGGCAACCATGGACAAAAGGGCACAGAACATCATTGTTAGTGCCATAGATGATTCAACATTTCAAAATCTGATTCACTGCAAGACCTCCAAGGAGATGTGGGACACATTGATTGTCTACATGGAGGGATCTGAAGAAGTAAGGCTGGACAGAAAGTCTATGCTAAATCAGGAGTATGAAAGCTTTAGACAAGGAAAATCTGATAGCATAACTGAGTGCTATAAGAAATTCTATAGAATTGTGAATGAGCTAATATCCTATGGAAGAGTCTTCAGTACCTATGAACTGAATGACAAATTCTTAAGATCCTTATCAAAGGATTGGGATACAAAGATCTGTGCCATAAGAGAAGTGGCTAAATTGGCAGAGATATCTCCTCCAACCCTGTTTGGAAAGTTGCTATCCTATGAAATGCAACTTATGGTAAGGAAGGAGGAGGAAAGAAACTCAAGAGGAGAGCATAGAGAAAAGACTGTGGCATTTAATGCTGAAGCCACTAGAAAGAGTAGGAGGAAATCACCATCTCCTCCTAAAGAAGTTGAAGAAGATAGTTCTGAAAATTCAAATAAGGGTTCAGAAAGCTGTGATTCAGATGCAGACTTTGCTGCATTTACAAGGCAATTCCAAAGGTTCTTGAAAAAGAAGCAATGGAAGTCTAGGCCTTCCTCATCACAGCAAGTTGATGACTATTATCAGAAGAGAAGGTCATCAAGGAAAGAGAAAAGCAGATCAAAGCCCAGCAAAGCCACTACTTCAAAGATTGTCTGCTATTGTTGCAATAGGCCTGGACATGTAGTGGCTGATTGTCCTGACAAAAGGAAGGAATCTTCAGAAAAGAAGAAGACTTATCAGAAAGGCAAGAAGGAGAAATCCTTTGTAGCAAAGAAAGATAAAAGTCTGTCAGACCAGTCAACTTCAGAATCAGGATCTGAAGCTGAAGCATATATTGGACTATATGCTGTATCTGAGGAAGAGGAGTTTATGCAGTTGCTAGACTCCATCAATGAACATCAATGCATGGGTTTGATGACAAGATCAGAAGAGGACATATGCCAGAATCAGTCTGGTCCTAATGAGGTAAACTGTCCTTCCTGTACATCTGTTTGTAGTACAAGTGAAGAATCAGCTACATCTGCATCAAGTGATGAAGATGCATCTGGATCTGAAGGAGATGTCTATCAGTTGATAGACAAGTATGGGGACTTGTTGCAGGCCCTTAAGAAAAGCAAGAACCTGGTTAAAACACAGGCTCAGGAAATTGCTGAACTAAGGGTAGCAACAACTGAGTTAGAAAAAGTCCTTGATCAAAAATTAAATGAAATTGCCAAGCTGAAGAATATAACTATTATTCAGATGGGCACAATTAATTATACTAATGATCAAGTAAAGAGTCTGGAGGCCAGACTTAGAATTGAAAGGGATTTAGTGGCTAGTTACTCTAAGCCAAAATCTGTCTTACCCTTGATAGATGAATTTGTCACTCAGAAGGGTAAGGCTGGATTAGGATTTAAAGGTAACTCCAGGGCTGGCAGATTCAAAAGGAAAGGCAAAGCCTCTATTCAGCCACTAAACCTTTCAGTCCCCATAAAGTTTAGTAAGGAGAAAGTGCCTTCTAACATATATGATCATGAAGACATTCAAGGTCATATTAAGACAAATGTTCTGAAGAACAAGGGTGTTAAGGCAAGCAGGCCTACCTATGGTCATAAACCCAATGGTTTTAAGAAATCAGTAGGTGAAGTTGCAACAGCACCAGCAATGAACAGAAATTCTTCTGACAAGGATGTATCTAGGTCTAGATACAATAAGTTTGAATGTTGGTGCTGTGGCAAGAGGGGCCATTTTGCATTGGACTGTTGGTATAACACAAGTGTTATAAAGAATAAGAGTCTACCTGTTAGAAGAGGTTATGAGAACTTTATTAATGCTAACCTGAACCAAGGACCCAAGACTTACTTGGGTTCTAAGGGTAAGTAATTCTGTATTGCAGGTGAATCCAAGTAACCATGCCCCTATATGGTACTTGGATAGTGGTTGTTCCAGGCACATGACTGGAACAAAGGGGCTGCTGAAGGAGTATTCATCTGTCAAAGATGGACATAAAGTGATCTTTGGTGGATCTGAAAAAGGAGTCATCAAAGGGTTTGGTAACATTTCTTCTAACCTAATTACTATCACCCAAGTGGCCTATGTAAAAGGTTTGAAACATAATCTAATAAGCATAAGCCAGCTGAGTGATCTAGGATATGACATTTCATTTGGTAAGGATGGATGTCATATCAAAAGGTCAAGTGATCAAGAGATCATTTTGACTGGGTATAGGAAGAGAAATGTATATTGCCTTAATTTTGAGTGTGAAAATAAGGCTTCCCCCATTTGTCTTGTAGCTGATGACAATGCTTCCCATTGTGTTAAGTGGCACAAGAGATTGGCTCATCTAAACTACAAGACAATTGGCCAACTCATTAGTAAAGAACTAGTGAGGAATGGGCCTCAAGTTAAGTGTATAAAGGAAGGGGTATGCTCAGCTTGTCAAAAGGGCAAGCAGACAAAATCCTCATTTCAAAGCCTTGAAAACAAGGATTCTGTGAGGTGCTTATACCTCTTGCATATGGATCTTTTTGGTCCTATGCCAGTTCATAGTCTAGGTAGGAAGGTCTACACTTTTGTGGTTGTAGATGACTATTCTAGATTTACATGGGTGTTCTTTCTAAGACAAAAATCTGAAACCCCAAGTGTACTACTTAATTTTGTAAAGCAAATTCAGAATGAACTGAATAGTACAGTGGTCAAAATCAGAAGTGATCATGGTACTGAGTTTCATTCTGAAAGCATAACAAATTTGTGTAAAGACTTTGGAATTTTCCAAGAGTTCTCCTCACCAAGAACACCTCAGCAAAATGGAATTGCTGAAAGAAAGAATAGAACATTAATTGAAGCAGGTAGAACTCTATTGAGTGACACCTCTCTCCCAGAATATTTTTGGGCTGAGGCAGTTAACACTGCTTGTCATGTCATCAATAGGGCTTCTATCACCAAAAGCCACAGAAAGACTCCCTATGAGATTGTGAAAGGCAGAAAACCAAATCTATCCTATTTTAGGATCTTTGGTTGCAAGTGCTATATACTTAACAATGGCAAGTCATATTTGACTAAGTTTGCTGCCAAATCCCAGGATGGAATATTTGTTGGGTACAGCACAAATAGTAAGGCCTATAGAGTCTTCAACTTAACTACTCAAGTTGTTGAAGAATCTGTGCATGTTGTATTTGATGAAACAAGATTAATCAATAGTGAGTTGTCTTGTAGATCAAATGACTCAACAGGTATAAGCAAGAAGATGGACAAGCTCTCCATTGCTGAAGCTTCAAAGGAAGATGGAGCATTGGAAAATGAAGGCTACTGTCCAGGAGGGGTACAAGAGATAATGGAAACTGATGAAAACCAAGAGGCTCAGCAGAATGAAGAAGCTGGAGATGCTCAACCTGAAGGGAATCTTCCTCCAGCTATAAGATATCTAAGAG
Organism: Platanthera zijinensis; assembly: GCA_039513925.1. Lineage (NCBI taxonomy): Eukaryota > Viridiplantae > Streptophyta > Magnoliopsida > Asparagales > Orchidaceae > Platanthera > Platanthera zijinensis. Next base: position 209,359,535 of record CM077082.1, on the reverse strand, counting down.
ATCATCCAACTGATCAGATAATTGGTGATCCAAGACAAGGAGTGCAAACTAGAAGCAGAAATCAAAGCACAGTTTTGCATTCAAGTTTCTTGTCCCAGATGGAACCTAAGAAGTTTGAAGAAGCTATCTAAGACCAGCACTGGATTGATGCTATGCAAGAGGAGCTGAATCAATTTAGAAGATGCAAAGTCTGGGAGCTTGTTCCTAAACCAAGAGGCCACAACATAATTGGCACTAAGTGGATCTATAGGAACAAGCTGGATGAAAGTGGGATAATAGTGAAGAATAAAGCAAGATTAGTTGCAAAAGGATACAGGCAGGAAGAAGGGATTGACTTTGATCAAACCTTTGCTCCAGTAGCAAGGCTGGAGGCAATCAGAATGTTCCTTGCCTATGCAGCCTACCAAGACTTCAAAGTATACCAGATGGATGTGAAGTCAGCATTTCTGAATGGTGATCTTAAAGAAGAAGTATATGTAGAGCAGCCATCAGGTTTTATAGATCCTCTTAAACCTGATTATGTGTATAAGCTTAGGAAAGCTTTGTATGGGTTAAAACAAGCTCCAAGGGCTTGGTATGAAACCCTGTCTACCTTCCTCATTGAAAATAAATTCTCAAGAGGAAAGATAGACAAAACTCTATTCCTTAGGGAATCCAAAGGAAAGATCATCTTAGTCCAGATCTATGTTGATGACATAATCTTTGGATCTACTGAAAACAACCTTTGTAAAAAGTTTGCCAAACTTATGCAAGGGAAGTTTGAGATGAGCAGTATGGGAGAACTTAAGTTCTTCTTGGGACTCCAAGTAAGACAGACTGATGATGGATTGTCCATATCCCAGTCTAAGTTCACCAAAGAATTAATTAAGAAGTATGGTATGGAGTCATCCTCCACCATGAGAACTCCTATGGGAACTAGTATGCCTATATGCAAAGATGAGACAGGTAAACCTGTTGATGAATCATTGTATAGAGGAATAGTTGGGTCTCTACTATATCTCACTGCTAGTAGACCTGACATTATGTATGCAACATGTGTCTGTGCTAGGTACCAAGCCTGCCCTAAAGAATCTCATTATACTGCAGTCAAAAGGATTCTGAGATATCTAAAGGGCACTCCTACTCTAGGTCTTTGGTACCCTAGGAATAGAGATTTTCTACTAACAGGCTATTCAGATGCAGATTTTGCAGGATGTAGAGAGGATAGAAAGAGTACTACAGGTACTTGTCAATTCCTGGGAGGAAGACTAATATCTTGGAGTAGTAAGAAGCAGACCAGTGTGGCAATTTCCACAGCTGAGTCAGAGTATGTTGCTGCTGGAAGCTGCTGTGCACAGCTATTGTGGATGCAGCATCAGCTTAAGGATTATGGTATTCAGGTAAGTAGAACACCCCTTTTATGTGATTCAAAGAGTGCTTATTTCTATTGCTAATAATCCAGTTTCTCATAGTAGAAACTAAGCATATAGAAATCAAATACCATTTTCTTAGAGAACATGTAGAAAGAGGAGACATCTCATTGGAATTTGTAAAAACAGATTATCAAATAGCAGATGTATTTACTAAGCCTTTAGATGAAACCAAATTCAATAAATTTAAAATTGAATTAGGTATGTTAACCATTGATTAATGTATTAACAAAATCATTAACAATGCAATTGAAGTGGTATATAAGTAAGTAAAGGTAATAACAACATAATCAAGTGTTAAAAAGGACACATTGAAGTTACAGAAAATTGGCTAAGTAAGAATGTGTCGACACATTCAGTAGGTAATGTGTCGACTCAGAGAAAGTATGTCGACAAGTCAGAAATATTGTGTCGACACAGAGAATATGTGTCGACACTTGAGAGTTATATTGTCGACTTAACCAGAAATGTAATGTCGACTCAACCAGGAAAATGGTGTCGACACTTACAGAATATGTGTCGACACTTATCCTTAGAGTCGACACAGAATTTCTGTCTTTCTACTATGTAACCACGGTGTCGACATAACCACAAATTGGTGTCGACACATAGTAGGCTGAAGAAATGTCGAGTTAATAGAAGTTTGTGTCGACACATTCCGTCTGTGTCGACACATTTTGACTGTTTTTGGCGCCTTTTGAACTTCTTTCAACTGAGGCTATAAATAGGTCAAAAACGCATTCTGTCGACACGCTTCCAAGGTTTTCGAGACTAAAACCCTGTGTCGACAGTCTATCTTTCTCTCTTCTCTCAAGCTTTCTCGACAAAACGATGGCGCCAAGGATTGAAGATAACATCAATGAAGGGTATGAGTTGGTGCGTCAGGCCTTTGCAGAGGCGCCACCAGATGTTCAAGGAGTTATCACCCTCCTCTCCGAGTCAGGGTTAGAATTTCTCATCTCAGAACCTACTAAAATCTGGAAGAAGGAGGTGCACGAGTTCTTTATCTCTGCATCAGTCCACTCTACTGGCCTCAAGATTAAGTCCACTGTTCAAGGGACTAAGGTGAAGATTAATCAAAGAAGTTTAAGAAAGATCTTTCAATTGCAAGTAGTTGAGAATGAAGAGGAAGTTCCTATATCTAAGACAAGGGAAGCCCTTCAATGGTGTGGACTGGACTCAGGATTGAAGATTGGAGCTGCATTCAACAGGAAGGGTATGAATCAGCAAGGGAAGTTCTTGTCAGAAGTAGTTGGGAAAGTAATCCTCTGCAAGACAGGTGGACATGATAGGATTTCTGCCTATATGTTCAGCCTGATGACCAGGATTGTTTTTACAATTCCTACTGATTGGTCAGGAGTGATCTTTGACAAGATCAAAGAAGGAATCAAGAAGCCTAACATGGCTAGGATCATGAGCCTGTATCTCACTGGAGTGATTCCTGAAGTGATGCAGCAACTGCAAGGGAGTAAGATTAATCATATGAGAAGAATGGATATGAGATTATTCTCTAGGTGGGATAGGGTGCTGTCCAAGGATGTGCCTGAAGAGAGCAGGCCAGACACCCCTGTGAAATCCCCTACACAAAATCAAGAATCTGTACAATTACAAGAAGACCCACTGAGGACACAGGTTGAAGAACAGCTTGCCTCATCTATAGTCCAGGAAGTGTCAACACCTGCACAGATGCAGGGGGAGCCAGTTTCCACTCCTGCTCCAAAGGTATCTACTCCTGCTCAGGTATAGGGGGAGCTAATGTATTTTACTATACAAGACATTGCTCATATTCTTATTACTGCACAGGTTCAGGGAGAGCTAGTGTCCACTCCTACTCCAGATACTACAAATACTGAAGTGCAAGTACAAGAGGATGCACAGTTAAACTTGTCTCAAGATTTAACTGCTGAAGAAGTTACAGCTCAACTGGAGTTTACTATGGAGGAGTTATTCCCTGATATTGATACTACTGCTGATAAAGTAGGAGGTGGACCAGATATTGAGAAGTCCATAGGTATGGACATTGATCAGGAAGCTGAAGTTGAGCCACAGGTTGAGGGTGAGCCAGTGGATGTTGAGGCTGAGCAACATGCCCCTGGAACAGATACAATTCATCATCCTCAAGAAAGAATTCATGTAGATACTTCATCTGAAACAGAAACTGAAGATGCCAGGGTGGCAAAGAAAAGAAAACTGGTTGTCTTTAAGAGAAGAAGAGAGAATTATAAGCAGGCTTTACAGACCACACCTCTACAAGTATCTCCAGCCTTTGATTACAACAAATTTATGGTAGATCTACAAGTAAAATTGGATGAACAAAGGATGGCTCTGGAAAAGTATGTTGATGAAAATAGCAAGTCACTTCAGTTTGACTTAGCTCAGGATATAAAGTCCATCCAGTTTCAAGTCAACATGCATAAAAAGGAAATGACAGATTGCTTCCACAAGGGTGGCAATGCTGTGGTGTATCTAGCTAAACAACAGGAGGCTATTACTACAAAGATGGATGACATTGCTTTGAAGCAAAGCTATGTGTTGGAAAACCAGCTAAGAATGAATGATAATCTAACTGAATCTCATAATGAGATCATTGAGGAAGTAAAGAAGATTGGTCCACGTCTGCCTGCAGATAGAGCCAAAGAAAGGGAAGATTTTGATAAGAATTTTCAAGCTGCCATTGCATCTGTTAAGACTGCCATCACAACCTCTCAAAAAGAAATATCTGAAAAGCTTCAAAAGTTAAAACCATTTTTCAAAGAGGGTGTGAATTATTTGGATGGCCAAATCCGATTTCAAAAGGAAGATCTAAGAGATCATGTATCTAGAGAAGCCATAAAGGGGGAGAGGATGCTAATTCATGCAGGCTCAGAGCACACCAAATGGGTGACCAATAGCATTCGAGCCACTTTGGGATATCCCCCATTGTGTGATGATGCTATGGTGGCTGAGTCAGGAATACAATCAAATCTACTTGAAGGCAATCAACCTGAGGTTGCCCAAGTCATTTACCCCCCTCCAGATTTTGACATGATTGATCAAAAAGTTCAAGGAATGTATAGTCCTCCAAAGGAGGTTACTAATATTGTCTTTGGAAAGGTTGATAAGCCTGAGGCTACTCTGAAAGAACAGCAAGATGCTCTATTAGCAAAGAAGAAATTCAGAGAGCAGACTGTACTTAAGCCAGATTATGAGCAGTGGAGTCCTACTTCAAGGAACATAATACTCACTGCATGGAAAGCTGTACAAGATAAAGTTCATGAGAGAGGGAAATGGTACAATGAAATAGAATGACAGAAGTATGAGGCAAGACATGAAGCAATAGTCCAATTTAGAAGGAAAGCTAAGCTGGGGAGGCTGCCATCTGATGCTAAGGAGCCAAGCAAGTACTTTCCAAAGCCTTTTCACTACTTTAAAAGGCAAAGGATCAAGGAAGAAGCTCAGAAGAAAGCTGATCTAAAAGGAAAGAAGATAGCTGAATCATCAGAAGCTCCTGTGACAGCTACAATTCAATCTGGAAAAGGGATTATCATTAAAGAGCCTGATCAATCCTGATTATGTTTTTTTTAATTCCTTCATATTGTTTTGTAATGTTGTGATGTAATCATTAAATGAAAAACAATGTAATCAAACATTACCCAGTTATAAACAAAATGTTGTTTGGCATATTATAATGTGCATTCTGTGATGGATTATTTTGTTTATGTTTTGTTTATATTAAGTATTCCTGTCATATCATATATCATCATTTAGTACTGTTTATAAATGGTGTATATCATTGGCTAGAAGGGTTATGACTTCTCCAAATAGGGGGAGATTGTTGGGTACATTGGAAAATGTGTACCTGATTTGAAGAAGCCCAAACTAGCTCAATGATATACATCAAGGTGTATTTGATGTTTCTTTTTAGTTGACATGTGCAGGTGAAGGATTGATAAAGTATGCAGAAAAAATTCTAAGTCCAAGTGTCGACACAGAGGAAGCAGTGTCGACACATAGAAGGCTAAGTCGACACAACACTGGGAAGCAGTGTCGACACATAGCAGTTAGTCTACAACTACACTGAGAAAAAGTGTCGACACAGAAGAAGTAAGTCGACACAACACTGGGAATTTGTGTCGACATAGAAGAAAAGCGTCGACCTCAACATTGGGAGAATGTGTCGACACAGAAGAGTATAGTCGATCTCAAGATTGTTGACATCAGCTAAATGTGTCGACACAGAAGAAAATAGTCGACCTCAAGTTTGTCGACACCAGCAGAATGTGTCGACACATTATGATTAAGTCGACATATTATAGCAGAGTTAAAAAAATGAATATGTCGACACCTGAAGGCTAAGTCGACACTTACTAAGTTATGATTCTACAACAACTGTGTCGACACACAGGACTTGTGTCGACACACTGAAGAGTCAAGACCAAGTTATTTTCAGAAGGAGCTGTGTCGACTCAAAGGCAACTTAGTCGACATCACTGAAGACTGTGTCGACACCAAAGTCAATTGTGTCGACACAAATAAACAGATGGTCTCGACACTTTCTGACAGACTGTCTCGATAACTTATGGTTCAAGACTAAGGCACAGGACTTGTTTGGAGACTTGACAGCTGAGGATTGCCACCAGTTAACTGAAGCTGTCAGACTTGTCAGAAAACGGTTAAAAACCGGATCAGCCGGTTACCATGAAGAAAGTCTATAAATAGACAGATTCAGAAGGAGAAAGCAACTGTTGAAAAACATTGTTGAGAATCAAAAAGTTGAGAAGGATTACGATCCAATTCATTTCAAGAAAGTGCTAGGCACTTAAGAAGATCTTCTCCGGGAGATCTAAGAAGACTATCTAAGGATAGATCAAAGAAGAGTTCTAATCAGAATTCAGAAGAATCATTCAAAGTGCTGGATAGAGAGAGATCAAGCCAGAATTTGAAGAAGAAGAAGGAAACCACCAGTGGATTCTCAAGAAGCTGTTTGGAAATCAACTCAGCTAAGTTCTTATTCAAGAAGCTTTGAAGAAAGCTCAGAAACAGTTGATTTCATCAGCTGATCAAGAATTGTCTTGGCCTTTTCTCTCTCAATTTTAGGCAAGACAGTTAGATAATATTTTCCATATTTCTGTAGGATCTGTTTACACAGATCTGAGTTGTAAGCCTATGTTATAAAGGCTGAGTGTAGGAGTGTTGAACTCTGAGTGGTAGGGCTGTTTGCCTGAGTGTAGGAGAAGGATATTCTCTGAGTTGTAGGCCTTGGGGCAAGGCTGAGGTAGGGCAGTTGTGCCTGAGTTGTAGGAACCAGTTGGGTTCTGAGTTGTAGGATCTGATGATCTGAGATAAGTGGAAGTTTGGCCGAATCTAGCATACTGCTAGATAGGTGAAGGGGGAAAGTGGATGTACCCAGACCTTGGTGAACCACTATAAAACATTGTGCAATCTGTGATGCTTTATTTTTTGTGATTGCTGTACTTATAGTGTTAGCTATTAAATTGAATTCTGCCTAGAAGTTTTTATAAGAGAAGCAGTACCTATTCACCCCCCCTCTAGGTGTTTAGGCTGCCTTGAAAGTTAAACTATCACTCTCCTACATTGAGATTCAAGCAAGTGACTCACTCCGAGTCGAACGTCATAGGACGGGTACATTTTAGCCACATCCCATTGCTCAAATCATTAGACGCAATAAGCCACGATGCATGTCAACTTCCCCTTGCCCGTTCACAATATATATAACCACGTTATGTTCCATGGCTGGTTCTCACGACCACCATAGTTTGGCACTTAAGGCTCTATAGTTCAACAAGCTACACATATTGTCTCATGGACGCAGGATTCACAGTCACAAATTAGCTTAATGGGAGCTATTGCCAGCAGTAACACTACTGTCGGGCGGTATAAAACAAAATCATAACATCTGTCTTTAGCTAGTCACAGTAGGCCTTCACGCTGCCTGATGCTACACTCCCCATCCCAGGACCTGGGATTCACATCCATCACTATCAGCTCACTAGATACGACTAGAAGCTATTGTCAGCGGTATCGCTACCGCCGGGCAATATCATACAGAATAAATGAGGGTTTCTACGCAAGTTTACTACCGGGGATACCGCCGATCAACCCATTGGAAACTTCTCATTCTCCACTAATTGATGCGGGTTTCTATGCAATCATGTCAAATAAGGAATTCACTGGTCCAAGAAGGAAAATCGTTACCCTTGTAGATCGCTTAGGAGCAATGAAATTACAAGTGATCCGGATGGAAGCGTTCGCAACACCTTCATATCCATAGATCAAGCCTTGGCTCATAAATATGATCACAAGAACTCCTTCAATGACTTTCCAAATCTTCACCAAGGGCTGAAAACTAGCTCCTCAGTCTTCTTTTTCTTCTTTCCTCAAGAATGAAGAGAGAGTGAGTGAAGAAGAGAGAATGAAAGATTCTCAACCTCTTAACCCCTTAATACTCTCGGATGGCCCAATTTAATCATCCATTCTTTTTAAATTCACTACCGTCGGGCAGTAACATACTATCGTGGGGCGGCAGCTCCAGCAGTGGTCGCTTGACCCAGTCCACGCCGCTCTACGGCTGCTTCGCCGCTTACTGACATGTGGGGGTCTACCACGTGACACGCTATCTCCTGGCAATAGAGCTATTGTCGGCAGTAGCATCCAAAAATTATTGTTTTCAAAAATTAGAAATGTGGGATGTTACAAAAAAATTACAAACACCATTATCCTTGAGACTTTCTTGTGAAACGTTTATATAACAATCCACAAAGTATTCTCGGGATAGGTCTTTCTAGTACAACCTGTTCACTAATATAAAAAAGAGCTAAATTAAGGCAAATTTTATTGCTATAAAAAGGTAATCATTACATAGGTATGCCCCCTTATTTATAGAAATTGGGGGAGAACGAGAATACAACAATCGATGTGAGACTAAATACAAGTCGGGGGGTCTATGCGGTTTGACATGGTCAAACCGCCCACTATACAACAAATAATAAAACACCAATCGATAATTAGGAAAGTAGCCTAACTGCCAGGGAAGACCGTTGGTACAAACTGCCAGACCACAACAATGGGTTTCCACCAGACCGTAGTTATGGCTACCCATCAGACCGCAGTTGTTGCAAGCTATCGGACTACAACCGCGGGTTGCCACCAGACCGCAGTTGCGGTTAATCATCTGTCCACTGTTGTGGCTTCAACCAGGTCATTGTGGCTTCAACCAGGCCGATGTGGCTTCATCCAGACCGCTACGGCTTCACCGACAGACCGCTACTGCGACACTTTGCCAGATCGCTGCTGCGACTCTCTGCCAGACTGTTGCTGCTTCATTCAGACCGCTACAGCTACCCAATAGACTGTTACTGTGGCTTCTACCAGAACGCTCAAACTTCCTTCAGACCGTTGCGGCTAACCTCTAGACCGTTGCTGCGGCTATCCGCTAGACCTCCACTACTGCTGTCCACCTGACCACAAACCGAGGTTCACCACCAGACCGATGGACCAAACCGTTAGGTCGCTAAGACAGATAGACCGCTGCGGTTAGACACCAGTCCACCCGGTCTCCTCAAGATCCAACATTCCCCCTCAAGCTGGAGCATATATATCGACCATGCCTAGCTTGCTATAAACCTTCTCGAAAGGAGTAACTGGATTGATGAAGAAATCAGCTAGTTCTTTCTCTGAGGTAACAAACGAAGTGCAAATCTGATTCTTCAAAATCTTCTCTCTAATAAAGTGTCAATCAACCTCGATATGCTTCGTCCTATCATGAAAGACAGGATTCCTCGAAATATATATGGCTGCATTGTTGTCACAGAACATTGACAGAGGATGATTATAAAGATCTCCAAAATCAAGCATAAGTGTCTGTAACCACTTCAGCTCGTAAGTAGTTAGGGTCATGCTCCTATACTCAGCTTCTGCACTTGACCTGGAGATAACATCTTGTTTCTCTATCTTCCAGCTGACCAAATTCCTTCCAACAAAAGTACAAAATCAAGCTGTGGACCTCCTATCTTCCTTATCATCTACATAGCTCGCATCAGAATATGCATCAACCTTTAAATGTCCCCTCTTCTGAAACAGAAGTCCTTTCCCTAGAGCACCTTTCACATACTCTAGAATCTTCATTGTCGATTGCAGATGACACTCCTTAGGAGCTTGCATAAACTGACTCACTCTTCTTACTACATAACAAATATCCGGTCTTGTGACTATCAGATAAATGAATTTCCCCACAAGCCGGCTGTACCTGGTGACATCCTCAAGAAGAGGTGAGGACTCACTCCAACACTTGTCATCTCCAACCGATATCGAAGAATTAGCAGGTTTAGCCCCAAGGAGGCTTGTCTCTTTTAAGAGGTCCAAGACATACTTTCTTTGTGATAGAACAACAGATCCTGGTTTCCTAGATATTTCAATGCTCAAGAAATATTTCGTAGACCCCATATCTTTAATAGCAAAATGCTTAAGAAGATACTTCTTTGTCATATTCACACCTTCTCTATCATCTCCTGTGAGAAGAATATCATCCACATAAACAGCAAGGACAACAAGACCGACCAATGTCTTGTGAATGAATAACGAGTGATCCGCTGCACTTCGAGCAAACCCAACCAACAAAATTACCTCATTGAACTTGTCAAACCAGACCCTGGGACTTTGATTAAGACCCTAGATTGCCTTTCACAGTTTGTAGACCTGAGACTCCCCCTGAGCAACATACCCAGTAGGTTGCTCAATATAGACAGTTTCTTGTAAATCACCATAAATAAAGACATTCTTCACATCCAGCTGAGACATTTTCCAGTCTCGGTTGACGGCCACAAAAAAGAGCACATGTATTGTAGTAATCCTCGCCACAGGAGAGAAAGTATCAAAGAAATCCACGCCATAAGTCTGCGTAAAACCTTTGGCAACAAGCCAGGCCTTGTAACGATCAATTGATCCATTAGGTAGAAACATAATGACAAAGATCCAGCGACAGCCAACTATATCAGCACCTGGAGGTGTGGAAACAAGAGTCCAAGTATCTCGTTCAGTAAGAGTACGCATCTCTTCATCCATAGAAACATTCTAATGAGGGATAACAAGAGCATCTTGATACGAGGCGGGAACAATATTAGCTAAGAGGGTCAAAGCAAAGCTCCTAGATGAAGGAGAGAGCTGAGCATAAGAGACCACAGCCTGAAGAGGATGTTGGGTGCAAGAGCGAACACCTTTCCGAAGAGCAATCGGAAGATCCAAATCTGACCTGTCTACTGCATTATCCCCATCCAAAGAAGAGACTACTGTCCCGGGAGCTGGTTGCAGCGATCAAGAGAAGAAGTAGGGATACTAGAGGAGTTAGAAGGAGAAGAGTCAGAGATAGGAGATGAAGAAAGCAGGACAGGCTCCGGAAGAGGTGTCGGGACATCGGGAGAAGGAGAAGAACCATCCGAAGAAGAAGGAAGAGAGGAAGAAGAAAAGAAGGGAGCATTCTCAAAGAAAGTAACATCCACCGAGACATACTATCGCCGAAGAATAGGATCAAAACAACGATACCCTTTCTGTGTCGGACAATGACCCAAAAATATGCACTTCATAGAACGAGGAGAGAGTTTGTCACATCCAGAAGCAGGAGAGTGAACAAACGTTCTGCAACCAAAGACACGAAGAGGTAACGAAAAGGGTGTCCCATCAAGATAGAGAATAGAAAAGGGTGTTTTCCCATTAAGAACTGAAGATGGAACTCGATTAATGAGAAAACATGAAAGAAGAACTGTATGAACCCAATAATACCGAGGAACATGCATATGAGTAAGAAGACTACGAGCTACATCTAAAAGATGGTGATTCTTACGCTCAGCAACAACATTCTGTTGGGAAGTATAAGGGCAAGAAGTTTGATGGACTATGTCATGATCCAAACAAAATGAAGTAAACTGATGACTAAGGTATTTCTTAACATTATCAGTACGAATAATTTTAATAAGGGTATCAAATTGTGTACGAATTTCATTATAAAAAGCAAAAAAATCGAGAAAATCTTAGAGCGTTCGCGTAATAAATATAACCACGTACACCTGGAAAAATCATTTATGAATGTAACAAAATATAAACTACCCTACCAATAATTTGAAGGAGGGTAGGACCCAAAATATCAGAATGAACTAAATCAAAAGGACGAGAAGAACCGCGGACCTGCTTAGCAGGAAAAGAAGATCGGTGATGTTTGCCAAACTGACAAGCTTCACAATTTAGAGTAGAATCTCCGCGAGGTAAATCTGGCAGAAGCTGATAAAGAATGCGAGGAGGAGGATTCCCAAGGAAAAGATGCCACTGAAGCAGAGCAGAAGAGGCAGTGTTGGGTACATTGGAAAATGTGTACCTGATTTGAAGAAGCCCAAACTAGCTCAATGATATACATCAAGGTGTATTTGATGTTTCTTTTTAGTTGACATGTGCAGGTGAAGGATTGATAAAGTATGTAGAAAAATTCTAAGTCCAAGTGTCGACACAGAGGAAGCAGTGTCGACACATAGAAGGCTAAGTCGACACAACACTGGGAAGCAGTGTCGACACATAGCAGTTAGTCTACAACTACACTGAGAAAAAGTGTCGACACAGAAGAAGTAAGTCGACACAACACTGGGAATTTGTGTCGACACAGAAGAAAAGCGTCGACCTCAACATTGGGAGAATGTGTCGACACAGAAGAGTATAGTCGATCTCAAGATTGTTGACATCAGCTGAATGTGTCGACACAGAAGAAAATAGTCGACCTCAAGTTTGTCGACACCAGCAGAATGTGTCGACACATTATGATTAAGTCGACATATTATAGCAGAGTTAAAAAAAAATGAATATGTCGACACCTGAAGGCTAAGTCGACACTTACTAAGTTATGATTCTACAACAACTGTGTCGACACACAGGACTTGTGTCGACACACTGAAGAGTCAAGACCAAGTTATTTTCAGAAGGAGCTGTGTCGACTCAAAGGCAACTTAGTCGACATCACTGAAGACTGTGTCGACACCAAAGTCAATTGTGTCGACACAAATAAACAGATGGTCTCGACACTTTCTGACAGACTGTCTCGACAACTTATGGTTCAAGACTAAGGCACAGGACTTGTTTGGAGACTTGACAGCTGAGGATTGCCACCAGTTAACTGAAGCTGTCAGACTTGTCAGAAAACGGTTAAAAACCGGATCAGCCGGTTACCATGAAGAAAGTCTATAAATAGACAGATTCAGAAGGAGAAAGCAACTGTTGAAAAACATTGTTGAGAATCAAAAAGTTGAGAAGGATTACGATCCAATTCATTTCAAGAAAGTGCTAGGCACTTAAGAAGATCTTCTCCGGGAGATCTAAGAAGACTATCTAAGGATAGATCAAAGAAGAGTTCTAATCAGAATTCAGAAGAATTATTCAAAGTGCTGGATAGAGAGAGATCAAGCCAGAATTTGAAGAAGAAGAAGGAAACCACCAGTGGATTCTCAAGAAGCTGTTTGGAAATCAACTCAGCTAAGTTCTTATTCAAGAAGCTTTGAAGAAAGCTCAGAAACAGTTGATTTCATCAGCTGATCAAGAATTGTCTTGGCCTTTTCTCTCTCAATTTTAGGCAAGACAGTTAGATAATATTTTCCATATTTCTGTAGGATCTGTTTACACAGATCTGAGTTGTAAGCCTATGTTATAAAGGCTGAGTGTAGGAGTGTTGAACTCTGAGTGGTAGGGCTGTTTGCCTGAGTGTAGGAGAAGGATATTCTCTGAGTTGTAGGCCTTGGGGCAAGGCTGAGGTAGGGCAGTTGTGCCTGAGTTGTAGGAACCAGTTGGGTTCTGAGTTGTAGGATCTGATGATCTGAGATAAGTGGAAGTTTGGCCGAATCTAGCATACTGCTAGATAGGTGAAGGGGGAAAGTGGATGTACCCAGACCTTGGGGAACCACTATAAAACATTGTGCAATCTGTGATGCTTTATTTTCTGTGATTGCTGTACTTATAGTGTTAGCTATTAAATTGAATTCTGCCTAGAAGTTTTTATAAGAGAAGCAGTACCTATTCACCCCCCCTCTAGGTGTTTAGGCTGCCTTGAAAGTTAAACTATCAAGTGGTATCAGAGGGAGGTTCCTCAAAAAGGACTTAACAGTCTGAGGTAGATCTGAAAGGCAGATTCAAGATTCACGAAGATGGGTTCTAGAGAGAATCATAAGGAGCTAGGGTCTATGAAATTACCCATATGCAAGAAGGAAATCTTTGGGATCTGGAAAGAAAGAGTCAGATTGTTTATGGAAGCATCTGACCCAAGGATTTACATCACAGTACAGGAAGGGCCCTTCATTCCAATGAAGATATCTGTTCTTGATGCAAATATCCAAATACCAAAGACTTATTCAGAAATGACCAAGGATGAAATCATCTTGGCAACCATGGACAAAAGGGCACAGAACATCATTGTTAGTGCCATAGATGATTCAACATTTCAAAATCTGATTCACTGCAAGACCTCCAAGGAGATGTGGGACACATTGATTGTCTACATGGAGGGATCTGAAGAAGTAAGGCTGGACAGAAAGTCTATGCTAAATCAGGAGTATGAAAGCTTTAGACAAGGAAAATCTGATAGCATAACTGAGTGCTATAAGAAATTCTATAGAATTGTGAATGAGCTAATATCCTATGGAAGAGTCTTCAGTACCTATGAACTGAATGACAAATTCTTAAGATCCTTATCAAAGGATTGGGATACAAAGATCTGTGCCATAAGAGAAGTGGCTAAATTGGCAGAGATATCTCCTCCAACCCTGTTTGGAAAGTTGCTATCCTATGAAATGCAACTTATGGTAAGGAAGGAGGAGGAAAGAAACTCAAGAGGAGAGCATAGAGAAAAGACTGTGGCATTTAATGCTGAAGCCACTAGAAAGAGTAGGAGGAAATCACCATCTCCTCCTAAAGAAGTTGAAGAAGATAGTTCTGAAAATTCAAATAAGGGTTCAAAAAGCTGTGATTCAGATGCAGACTTTGCTGCATTTACAAGGCAATTCCAAAGGTTCTTGAAAAAGAAGCAATGGAAGTCTAGGCCTTCCTCATCACAGCAAGTTGATGACTATTATCAGAAGAGAAGGTCATCAAGGAAAGAGAAAAGCAGATCAAAGCCTAGCAAAGCCACTACTTCAAAGATTGTCTGCTATTGTTGCAATAGGCCTGGACATGTAGTGGCTGATTGTCCTGACAAAAGGAAGGAATCTTCAGAAAAGAAGAAGACTTATCAGAAAGGCAAGAAGGAGAAATCCTTTGTAGCAAAGAAAGATAAAAGTCTGTCAGACCAGTCAACTTCAGAATCAGGATCTGAAGCTGAAGCATATATTGGACTATATGCTGTATCTGAGGAAGAGGAGTTTATGCAGTTGCTAGACTCCATCAATGAACATCAATGCATGGGTTTGATGACAAGATCAGAAGAGGACATATGCCAGAATCAGTCTGGTCCTAATGAGGTAAACTGTCCTTCCTGTACATCTGTTTGTAGTACAAGTGAAGAATCAGCTACATCTGCATCAAGTGATGAAGATGCATCTGGATCTGAAGGAGATGTCTATCAGTTGATAGACAAGTATGGGGACTTGTTGCAGGCCCTTAAGAAAAGCAAGAACCTGGTTAAAATACAGGCTCAGGAAATTGCTGAACTAAGGGTAGCAACAACTGAGTTAGAAAAAGTCCTTGATCAAAAATTAAATGAAATTGCCAAGCTGAAGAATATAACTATTATTCAGATGGGCACAATTAATTATACTAATGATCAAGTAAAGAGTCTGGAGGCCAGACTTAGAATTGAAAGGGATTTAGTGGCTAGTTACTCTAAGCCAAAATCTGTCTTACCCTTGATAGATGAATTTGTCACTCAGAAGGGTAAGGCTGGATTAGGATTTAAAGGTAACTCCAGGGCTGGCAGATTCAAAAGGAAAGGCAAAGCCTCTATTCAGCCACTAAACCTTTCAGTCCCCATAAAGTTTAGTAAGGAGAAAGTGCCTTCTAACATATATGATCATGAAGACATTCAAGGTCATATTAAGACAAATGTTCTGAAGAACAAGGGTGTTAAGGCAAGCAGGCCTACCTATGGTCATAAACCCAATGGTTTTAAGAAATCAGTAGGTGAAGTTGCAATAGCACCAGCAATGAACAGAAATTCTTCTGACTAGGATGTATCTAGGTCTAGATACAATAAGTTAGAATGTTGGTGCTGTGGCAAGAGGGGCCATTTTGCATTGGACTGCTGGTATAACACAAGTGTTATAAAGAATAAGAGTCTACCTGTTAGAAGAGGTTATGAGAACTTTATTAATGCTAACCTGAACCAAGGACCCAAGACTTACTTGGGTTCTAAGGGTAAGTAATTCTGTATTGCAGGTGAATCCAAGTAACCATGCCCCTATATGGTACTTGGATAGTGGCTGTTCCAGGCACATGACTGGAACAAAGGGGCTGCTGAAGGAGTATTCATCTGTCAAAGATGGACATAAAGTGATCTTTGGTGGATCTGAAAAAGGAGTCATCAAAGGGTTTGGTAACATTTCTTCTAACCTAATTACTATCACCCAAGTGGCCTATGTAAAAGGTTTGAAACATAATCTAATAAGCATAAGCCAGCTGTGTACAACCCCGTATCCTGCGAGTGGTCGACAGGGATTGAACCGGCCAGCTCAGATCACCTTGGACCCAGCTTGCCGAGCCCGAGCTCGGCAATAGTCGAGCTAAGCTCGGCGATGGCCGAACGAAGTCCGGCATGCCGAGACCGAGCTCGGGTGCGGAAACAGGGCTCGACGATGGTCGAGCCAAGCTCGACGATCTCCGTGCCGAGTCCGAGCTCGGCGATCGTCACGCCGAGCCCGAGCTCGGCAATAGTCCAGCCGAGCCCAGCGCTAGCCGAGCACAGTCCGCCCAGGGCGAGGCGAGTCGGGCCCCTTGCCGAGCGAGTGCCCCCTCAGGTCCAGCTCGCATCTTGGCCATGGCACACTTTTACTGTGTGGCCCCCTTTGGTTTGCCTGTAGTCCTCGAAAACAGTGAAGGTTGTATATTGGCAGGCCATCTTTTCCTATAAATAGGACCCAAGGGGTACCTCAGAGGGGGCTGACGAATTCTCCGGCCTACTAGCGCTTTCTGAGGTACCTTAGCCCGGCATTTGGCTAAGGAGGGGAAGCGCTCTGAGATCTTCCGGGTTTGTGGTGGGACCTCCACGCCGGGCCCTTGGTCTAGTCCTTGTTTCTTCTTTTCTTTGTCGTTTTCTTGCAGGAGTGAAGTAGGTGCACGGCCACCCCTTCCCCAAGGGTCGAACTCCACAGAGACCGGTTTTCCGGTTTCAACATTTTGGTGCGGTGAGCGTGGACAGTGGTCAGCAGAGAAAATCTTCTGCAGGTTCGATGACCGGGGAAGAAGGACAAGGATCAGGCAGGGGCAACTCGCCACCCCCTCCCCCACCCCCAGCGGCGAGCATGCCGGCGGAGCTTAGGGAGGAGATCCTCGGGCTCGTAAGGACCGCTCTCGGCATGCGAGCTGAGAGTGCGACGCCGGCTGTCCCGGTGGTCGCCGTTCCCGCACTCGGCGACGACGCGCCGCTCAGGCGACCAGGGAAGGAGCCCGCCGAGAGGGGCGAGCGCGAGTTCCAGGGGCGAGTTCTATTCCCCGGCTCGGCCGCCGAGTACCACTTCGGCGAGACGGCAGGGAGGGAGTTCCCGACTCGCCCGGCCGAGGGGGGGAGCCCTTTCAGCGAGTTCGTTTCTTCAGCCCCCGTTCCCGAGGGGTTTCGCGAGCCGGAGATGACTTACTACTCCGGGAGAGGAGACCCGGTCCACCACATCCAGTGGTTCGAGGACATGGTCTCCATTCGACAGATGTCAGACGGCTTCAAGTGCCGGCTCTTCGCCATCACCCTCAGAGAAAAGGGAAAGCGCGAGCTCGGGAAGACAGAAGCGAAGCAAAAATTCGAAAGCAATAAAGGCGTGCTTCGGGGGTAGGTGAGAAGGCCTATTTATAGAAGAAGGTAAAGAAGGGTGAGAGGGAGGGCGAGTCGGCCGATCGGTCCAGTCTCGCCGCGCCACCTCGCCACCCTCTCCTCGCAAGTCTTGCGAGCCGGCCAGGCCCCCGAAGGGGGAATTCGAAAAGACCCGCCAAAATATTGAAAAAGCGTCTACATATACAAAGTAGTTAAAAAATTGTTCCAAGATTATTACATGCAGACCATTCAGAGTAAATAAAAGGAAAAATACAAATAGGGGCGCGAGGACCATGCGAGGGCGGGGGCGAGTACCGGCCGACTGACAGAAGAGCCGTCTCATTCTCCCCGGTCTCGCCGGCCCGCCGTCGCAGGCCGCCGCGCATGAAGTTCGCGAAGCCGCCCCATGTTCCTGTTTATCACCCGCAGGTTCTCGTCGATTTCGTCCATCAGCACCAGGGAAGACGCCTCCTCGAACGCCAGGCTGACTCCAGCACCGTCCGCGAGACGCGAGCACTCCCACTGCAGCCTGTTGTTGTCCTTCCGCAGGTCGTGGAGCTCGCGCACCAGCTTCTTGAGAACCTTCCGCTCCCGTCTTGCGCGTTCAGGGCTGCCCACCTCGGAGTCCAGGAAGGCGTCCAGGGCGCTTGGAGAAGGGAGGGGCGAGTAGGGAGGTCGATCCACGGACTCGCCGTCCTCCGTCCGCCCGGGAAATTCTGGGTGAAGAATTGAAAGACGGTCAGAAAAGCAAAAATCCACGGAACAGAAGAGCAATGCCGGAAACCTACCGCGCGAGCCTGGCTCCTCCGGGTGGGCGCGAGGAGAGAAGTGGCGCAGGTCCTTGCCACGCCCCAGCAGTTCTTGAGGAGCGAGTTGGTAGCCGGGAACGGGGATAATCCCGGCACCCCTCCCCACGACCAGGGATCCAGGGGAGGGTTGCCGGGAAGGGAGGCGACTCGGCGACGCCGGTTCTCGCGAGCCCGGCTCCTTAACCTCGGGATCCTGCCGTGGCGAGTTGACAGGAGCACTTTTGGTCCGGGGGGTGGACGCTTCGCCGCTGTTCTCCCGGTCAGAAGACAATTCCACGAGATTTTTAGTGGAGGAGCCAAGAATTGGCTGGTTGGAGGAACCGGCCCCGTTCCCCAAGGCGGCAGTAAAGTCGGCCAGGATGGGTTCGGCCCCCGGGGGAAGGGGCTTCGCCCGCTTGGCCGAGCTGAGATCGGCAAAACGGCGAGCAGGGGCTTCAAGGTTGGTTAGCCCCGCGGCCTGGGCAGCGATCTCCCCGCGGGAGCGTGCGAGTCGCTCTAAGACTTCCTTGGGGAGCGGCATCTTGTCAGAATTTGGGGAAGGGCAAAGGTCAGCCAGATGCGCAGGGGTACATATATATAGCTATCCGTGGGGCCTACCAGAAGATTCCTTTTTGCCCCTGTCGCACTCGCCGGATCCCATGGGGTTGGATGTTTCTTTCCGAGCTTGTCCCAACCTCGCAAAGAGCGGGGATTATGTACAACCCCGTATCCCGCGAGTGGTCGACAGGGATTGAACCGGCCGGCTCAGATCACCTTGGACCCAGCTTGCCGAGCCCGAGCTCGGCAATAGTCGAGCTAAGCTCGGCGATGGCCGAACGAAGTCCGGCATGCCGAGACCGAGCTCGGGTGCGGAAACAGGGCTCGACGATGGTCGAGCCAAGCTCGACGATCTCCGTGCCGAGTCCGAGCTCGGCGATCGTCACGCCGAGCCCGAGCTCGGCAATAGTCCAGCCGAGCCCAGCGCTAGCCGAGCACAGTCCGCCCAGGGCGAGGCGAGTCGGGCCCCTTGCCGAGCGAGTGCCCCCTCAGGTCCAGCTCGCATCTTGGCCATGGCACACTTTTACTGTGTGGCCCCCTTTGGTTTGCCTGTAGTCCTCGAAAACAGTGAAGGTTGTATATTGGCAGGCCATCTTTTCCTATAAATAGGACCCAAGGGGTACCTCAGAGGGGGCTGACGAATTCTCCGGCCTACTAGCGCTTTCTGAGGTACCTTAGCCCGGCATTTGGCTAAGGAGGGGAAGCGCTCTGAGATCTTCCGGGTTTGTGGTGGGACCTCCACGCCGGGCCCTTGGTCTAGTCCTTGTTTCTTCTTTTCTTTGTCGTTTTCTTGCAGGAGTGAAGTAGGTGCACGGCCACCCCTTCCCCAAGGGTCGAACTCCACAGAGACCGGTTTTCCGGTTTCAACAAGCTGAGTGATCTAGGATATGACATTTCATTTGGTAAGGATGGATGTCATATCAAAAGGTCAAGTGATCAAGAGATCATTTTGACTGGGTATAGGAAGAGAAATGTATATTGCCTTAATTTTGAGTGTGAAAATAAGGCTTCCCCCATTTGTCTTGTAGCTGATGACAATGCTTCCCATTGTGTTAAGTGGCACAAGAGATTGGCTCATCTAAACTACAAGACAATTGGCCAACTCATTAGTAAAGAACTAGTGAGGAATGGGCCTCAAGTTAAGTGTATAAAGGAAGGGGTATGCTCAACTTGTCAAAAGGGCAAGCAGACAAAATCCTCATTTCAAAGCCTTGAAAACAAGGATTCTGTGAGGTGCTTATACCTCTTGCATATGGATCTTTTTGGTTCTATGCTAGTTCATAGTCTAGGTAGGAAGGTCTACACTTTTGTGGTTGTAGATGACTATTCTAGATTTACATGGGTGTTCTTTCTAAGACAAAAATCTGAAACCCCAAGTGTACTACTTAATTTTGTAAAGCAAATTCAGAATGAACTGAATAGTACAGTGGTCAAAATCAGAAGTGATCATGGTACTGAGTTTCATTCTGAAAGCATAACAAATTTGTGTAAAGACTTTGGAATTTTCCAAGAGTTCTCCTCACCAAGAACACCTCAGCAAAATGGAATTGCTGAAAGAAAGAATAGAACATTAATTGAAGCAGGTAGGACTCTATTGAGTGACACCTCTCTCCCAGAATATTTTTGGGCTGAGGCAGTTAACACTGCTTGTCATGTCATCAATAGGGCTTCTATCACCAAAAGCCACAAAAAGACTCCCTATGAGATTGTGAAAGGCAGAAAACCAAATCTATCCTATTTTAGGATCTTTGGTTGCAAGTGCTATATACTTAACAATGGCAAGTCATATTTGACTAAGTTTGCTGCCAAATCCCAGGATGGAATATTTGTTGGGTACAACACAAATAGTAAGGCCTATAGAGTCTTCAACTTAACTACTCAAGTTGTTGAAGAATCTGTGCATGTTGTATTTGATGAAACAAGATTAATCAATAGTGAGTTGTCTTGTAGATCAAATGACTCAACAGGTATAAGCAAGAAGATGGACAAGCTCTCCATTGCTGAAGCTTCAAAGGAAGATGGAGCATTGGAAAATGAAGGCTACTGTCCAGGGGGGGTACAAGAGATAATGGAAACTGATGAAAACCAAGAGGCTCAGCAGAATGAAGAAGCTGGAGATGCTCAACCTGAAGGGAATCTTCCTCCAGCTATAAGATATCTAAGAGATCATCCAACTGATCAGATAATTGGTGATCCAAGACAAGGAGTGCAAACTAGAAGCAGAAATCAAAGCACAGTCTTGCATTCAAGTTTCTTGTCCCAGATGGAACCTAAGAAGTTTGAAGAAGCTATCCAAGACCAGCACTGGATTGATGCTATGCAAGAGGAGCTGAATCAATTTAGAAGATGCAAAGTCTGGGAGCTTGTTCCTAAACCAAGAGGCCACAACATAATTGGCACTAAGTGGATCTATAGGAACAAGCTGGATGAAAGTGGGATAATAGTGAAGAATAAAGCAAGATTGGTTGCAAAAGGATACAGGCAGGAAGAAGGGATTGACTTTGATCAAACCTTTGCTCCAGTAGCAAGGCTGGAGGCAATCAGAATGTTCCTTGCCTATGCAGCCTACCAAGACTTCAAAGTATACCAGATGGATGTGAAGTCAGCATTTCTGAATGGTGATCTTAAAGAAGAAGTATATGTAGAGCAGCCATCAGGTTTTATAGATCCTCTTAAACCTGATTATGTGTATAAGCTTAGGAAAGCTTTGTATGGGTTAAAACAAGCTCCAAGGGCTTGGTATGAAACCCTGTCTACCTTCCTCATTGAGAATAAATTCTCAAGAGGAAAGATAGACAAAACTCTATTCCTTAGGGAATCCAAAGGAAAGATCATCTTAGTCCAGATCTATGTTGATGACATAATCTTTGGATCTACTGAAAACAACCTTTGTAAAAAGTTTGCCAAACTTATGCAAGGGAAGTTTGAGATGAGCAGTATGGGAGAACTTAAGTTCTTCTTGGGACTCCAAGTAAGACAGACTGATGATGGATTGTCCATATCCCAGTCTAAGTTCACCAAAGAATTAATTAAGAAGTATGGTATGGAGTCATCCTCCACCATGAGAACTCCTATGGGAACTAGTATGCCTATATGCAAAGATGAGACAGGTAAACCTGTTGATGAATCATTGTATAGAGGAATAGTTGGGTCTCTACTATATCTCACTGCTAGTAGACCTGACATTATGTATGCAACCTGTGTCTGTGCTAGGTACCAAGCCTGCCCTAAAGAATCTCATTATACTGCAGTCAAAAGGATTCTGAGATATTTAAAGGGCACTCCTACTCTAGGTCTTTGGTACCCTAGGAATAGAGATTTTCTACTAACAGGCTATTCAGATGCAGATTTTGCAGGATGTAGAGAGGATAGAAAGAGTACTACAGGTACTTGTCAATTCCTGGGAGGAAGACTAATATCTTGGAGTAGTAAGAAGCAGACCAGTGTAGTAATCTCCACAGCTGAGTCAGAGTATGTTGCTGCTGGAAGCTGCTGTGCACAGCTATTGTGGATGCAGCATCAGCTTAAGGATTATGGTATTCAGGTAAGTAGAACACCCCTTTTATGTGATTCAAAGAGTGCTATTTCTATTGCTAATAATCCAGTTTCTCATAGTAGAACTAAGCATATAGAAATCAAATACCATTTTCTTAGAGAACATGTAGAAAGAGGAGACATCTCATTGGAATTTGTAAAAACAGATTATCAAATAGCAGATGTATTTACTAAGCCTTTAGATGAAACCAAATTCAATAAATTTAAAATTGAATTAGGTATGTTAACCATTGATTAATGTATTAACAAAATCATTAACAATGCAATTGAAGTGGTATATAAGTAAGTAAAGGTAATAACAACATAATCAAGTGTTAAAAAGGACACATTGAAGTTACAGAAAATTGGCTAAGTAAGAATGTGTCGACACATTCTGTGGTAATGTGTCGACTCAGAGAAAGTATGTCGACAAGTCAGAAATATTGTGTCGACACAGAGAATATGTGTCGACACTTGAGAGTTATATTGTCGACTTAACCAGAAATGTAATGTCGACTCAACCAGGAAAATGGTGTCGACACTTACAGAATATGTGTCGACACTTATCCTTAGAGTCAACACAGAATTTCTGTCTTTCTACTATGTAACCACGGTATCGACATAACCACAAATTGGTGTCGACACATAGTAGGCTGAAGAAATGTCGAGTTAATAGAAGTTTGTGTCGACACATTCCGTCTGTGTCGACACATTTTGACTGTTTTTGGCGCCTTTTGAACTTCTTTCAACTGAGGCTATAAATAGGTCAAAAACGCATTCTGTCGACACGCTTCCAAGGTTTTCGAGACTAAAACCCTGTGTCGACAGTCTATCTTTCTCTCTTCTCTCAAGCTTTCTCGACAAAACGATGGCGCCAAGGATTGAAGATAACATCAATGAAGGGTATGAGTTGGTGCGCCAGGCCTTTGCAGAGGCGCCACCAGATGTTCAAGGAGTTATCACCCTCCTCTCCGAGTCAGGGTTAGAATTTCTCATCTCAGAACCTACTAAAATCTGGAAGAAGGAGGTGCACGAGTTCTTTATCTCTGCATCAGTCCACTCTACTGGCCTCAAGATTAAGTCGACTGTTCAAGGGACTAAGGTGAAGATTAATCAAAGAAGTTTAAGAAAGATCTTTCAATTGCAAGTAGTTGAGAATGAAGAGGAAGTTCCTATATCTAAGACAAGGGAAGCCCTTCAATGGTGTGGACTGGACTCAGGATTGAAGATTGGAGCTGCATTCAACAGGAAGGGTATGAATCAGCAAGGGAAGTTCTTGTCAGAAGTAGTTGGGAAAGTAATCCTCTGCAAGACAGGTGGACATGATAGGATTTCTGCCTATATGTTCAGCCTGATGACCAGGATTGTTTTTACAATTCCTACTGATTGGTCAGGAGTGATCTTTGACAAGATCAAAGAAGGAATCAAGAAGCCTAATATGGCTAGGATCATGAGCCTGTATCTCACTGGAGTGATTCCTGAAGTGATGCAGCAACTGCAAGGGAGTAAGATTAATCATATGAGAAGAATGGATATGAGATTGTTCTCTAGGTGGGATAGGGTGCTGTCCAAGGATGTGCCTGAAGAGAGCAGGCCAGACACCCCTGTGAAATCCCCTACACAAAATCAAGAATCTGTACAATTACAAGAAGACCCACTGAGGACACAGGTTGAAGAACAGCTTGCCTCATCTATAGTCCAGGAAGTGTCAACACCTGCACAGATGCAGGGGGAGCCAGTTTCCACTCCTGCTCCAAAGGTATCTACTCCTGCTCAGGTATAGGGGGAGCTAATGTATTTTACTATACAAGACATTGCTCATATTCTTATTACTGCACAGGTTCAGGGAGAGCTAGTGTCCACTCCTACTCCAGATACTACAAATACTGAAGTGCAAGTACAAGAGGATGCACAGTTAAACTTGTCTCAAGATTTAACTGCTGAAGAAGTTACAGCTCAACTGGAGTTTACTATGGAGGAGTTATTCCCTGATATTGATACTACTACTGATAAAGTAGGAGGTGGACCAGATATTGAGAAGTCCATAGGTATGGACATTGATCAGGAAGCTGAAGTTGAGCCACAGGTTGAGGGTGAGCCAGTGGATGTTGAGGCTGAGCAACAGGCCCCTGGAACAGATACAATTCATCATCCTCAAGAAAGAATTCATGTAGATACTTCATCTGAAACAGAAACTGAAGATGCCAGGGTGGCAAAGAAAAGAAAACTGGTTGTCTTTAAGAGAAGAAGCAAGAATTATAAGCAGGCTTTACAGACCACACCTCTACAAGTATCTCCAGCCTTTGATTACAACAAATTTATGGTAGATCTACAAGTAAAATTGGATGAACAAAGGATGGCTCTGGAAAAGTATGTTGATGAAAATAGCAAGTCACTTCAGTTTGACTTAGCTCAGGATATAAAGTCCATCCAGTTTCAAGTCAACATGCATAAAAAGGAAATGACAGATTGCTTCCACAAGGGTGGCAATGCTGTGGTGTATCTAGCTAAACAACAGGAGGCTATTACTACAAAGATGGATGACATTGCTTTGAAGCAAAGCTATGTGTTGGAAAACCAGCTAAGAATGAATGATAATCTAACTGAATCTCATAATGAGATCATTGAGGAAGTAAAGAAGATTGGTCCACGTCTGCCTGCAGATAGAGCCAAAGAAAGGGAAGATTTTGATAAGAATTTTCAAGCTGCCATTGCATCTGTTAAGACTGCCATCACAACCTCTCAAAAAGAAATATCTGAAAAGCTTCAAAAGTTAAAACCATTTTTCAAAGAGGGTGTGAATTATTTGGATGGCCAAATCCGATTTCAAAAGGAAGATCTAAGAGATCATGTATCTAGAGAAGCCATAAAGGGGGAGAGGATGCTAATTCATGCAGGCTCAGAGCACACCAAATGGGTGACCAATAGCATTCGAGCCACTTTGGGATATCCCCCATTGTGTGATGATGCTATGGTGGCTGAGTCAGGAATACAATCAAATCTACTTGAAGGCAATCAACCTGAGGTTGCCCAAGTCATTTACCCCCCTCCAGATTTTGACATGATTGATCAGAAAGTTCAAGGAATGTATAGTCCTCCAAAGGAGGTTACTAATATTGTCTTTGGAAAAGTTGATAAGCCTGAGGCTACTCTGAAAGAACAGCAAGATGCTCTATTAGCAAAGAAGAAATTCAGAGAGCAGGCTGTACTTAAGCCAGATTATGAGCAGTGGAGTCCTACTTCAAGGAACATAATACTCACTGCATGGAAAGCTGTACAAGATAAAGTTCATGAGAGAGGGAAATGGTACAATGAAATAGAATGGCAGAAGTATGAGGCAAGACAGGAAGCAATAGTCCAATTTAGAAGGAAAGCTAAGCTGGGGAGGCTGCCATCTGATGCTAAGGAGCCAAGCAAGTACTTTCCAAAGCCTTTTCACTACTTTGAAAGGCAAAGGATCAAGGAAGAAGCTCAGAAGAAAGCTGATCTAAAAGGAAAGAAGATAGCTGAAGCATCAGAAGCTCCTGTGACAGCTACAATTCAATCTGGAAAAGGGATTATCATTAAAGAGCCTGATCAATCCTGATTATGTTTTTTTTAATTCCTTCATATTGTTTTGTAATGTTGTGATGTAATCATTAAATGAAAAATAATGTAATCAAACATTACCCAGTTATAAACAAAATGTTGTTTGGCATATTATAATGTGCATTCTGTGATGGATTATTTTGTTTATGTTTTGTTTATATTAAGTATTCCTGTCATATCATATATCATCATTTAGTACTGTTTATAAATGGTGTATATCATTGGCTAGAAGGGTTATGACTTCTCCAAATAGGGGGAGATTGTTGGGTACATTGGAAAATGTGTACCTGATTTGAAGAAGCCCAAACTAGCTCAATGATATACATCAAGGTGTATTTGATGTTTCTTTTTAGTTGACATGTGCAGGTGAAGGATTGATAAAGTATGCAGAAAAATTCTAAGTCCAAGTGTCGACACAGAGGAAGCAGTGTCGACACATAGAAGGCTAAGTCGACACAACACTGGGAAGTAGTGTCGACACATAGCAGTTAGTCTACAACTACACTGAGAAAAAGTGTCGACACAGAAGAAGTAAGTCGACACAACACTGGGAATTTGTGTCGACACAGAAGAAAAGCGTCGACCTCAACATTGGGAGAATGTGTCGACACAGAAGAGTATAGTCGATCTCAAGATTGTTGACATCAGCTGAATGTGTCGACACAGAAGAAAATAGTCGACCTCAAGTTTGTCGACACCAGCAGAATGTGTCGACACATTATGATTAAGTCGACATATTATAGCAGAGTTAAAAAAAATGAATATGTCGACACCTGAAGGCTAAGTCGACACTTACTAAGTTATGATTCTACAACAACTGTGTCGACACACAGGACTTGTGTCGACACACTGAAGAGTCAAGACCAAGTTATTTTCAGAAGAAGCTGTGTCGACTCAAAGGCAACTTAGTCGACATCACTGAAGACTGTGTCGACACCAAAGTCAATTGTGTCGACACAAATAAACAGATGGTCTCGACACTTTCTGACAGACTGTCTCGACAACTTATGGTTCAAGACTAAGGCACAGGACTTGTTTGGAGACTTGACAGCTGAGGATTGCCACCAGTTAACTGAAGCTGTCAGACTTGTCAGAAAACGGTTAAAAACCGGATCAGCCGGTTACCATGAAGAAAGTCTATAAATAGACAGATTCAGAAGGAGAAAGCAACTGTTGAAAAACATTGTTGAGAATCAAAAAGTTGAGAAGGATTACGATCCAATTCATTTCAAGAAAGTGCTAGGCACTTAAGAAGATCTTCTCCGGGAGATCTAAGAAGACTATCTAAGGATAGATCAAAGAAGAGTTCTAATCAGAATTCAGAAGAATCATTCAAAGTGCTGGATAGAGAGAGATCAAGCCAGAATTTGAAGAAGAAGAAGGAAACCACCAGTGGATTCTCAAGAAGCTGTTTGGAAATCAACTCAGCTAAGTTCTTATTCAAGAAGCTTTGAAGAAAGCTCAGAAACAGTTGATTTCATCAGCTGATCAAGAATTGTCTTGGCCTTTTCTCTCTCAATTTTAGGCAAGACAGTTAGATAATATTTTCCATATTTTTGTAGGATCTGTTTACACAGATCTGAGTTGTAAGCCTATGTTATAAAGGCTGAGTGTAGGAGTGTTGAACTCTGAGTGGTAGGGCTGTTTGCCTGAGTGTAGGAGAAGGATATTCTCTGAGTTGTAGGCCTTGGGGCAAGGCTGAGGTAGGGCAGTTGTGCCTGAGTTGTAGGAACCAGTTGGGTTCTGAGTTGTAGGATCTGATGATCTGAGATAAGTGGAAGTTTGGCCGAATCTAGCATACTACTAGATAGGTGAAGGGGGAAAGTGGATGTACCCAGACCTTGGGGAACCACTATAAAACATTGTGCAATCTGTGATGCTTTATTTTATGTGATTGCTGTACTTATAGTGTTAGCTATTAAATTGAATTCTGCCTAGAAGTTTTTATAAGAGAAGCAGTACCTATTCACCCCCCCTCTAGGTGTTTAGGCTGCCTTGAAAGTTAAACTATCAGGCAGAAAAAGCAGAAGCAGGATCAAGGTAGAATAAGCTGCCGCTCTCAGTCCCAGTAGCAATCACCTTCTTGGAATGAGGAATCTGAAAAGTACAAGTAAAGACAGTAAAAATAGCTTCACAATGCAACTGTTTACAAAGAGCAGTAACCAAAAGAAAGTTGCATGGAAAATTCGGGACATAAAGAGTGTCCTACAACTGAAGAGAGAGAGTAATATGCACAGTGCTAGACCCACAAACCGGATAAGGAGAACCATACACAATAAGAACCGGAGGTAACCAGTTGCTCTTGTCAAGAGAAGAGAAAATGCGATAATTGCCGGTCATATGATTTGTTGCACCAGAATAAATAAGCCACCTACCCAGAGTAGCCAACTAAGCAGTTCCAGAAGTAGCAAGAGAAGACGTGGATGGCTTGGAGGAATCAGCTGATGTTGGATGAAGATGAGGATACTTGATCCAACACCGATCAACCAAGTGACCAAGTTGGCCACAATGAGAACAAAGATACTTGGAGGAACCACGACCACCAGTACGGCCCCCACGACCACCAGAGATGTCATGACGAGCTGGATGAGCCACAAGATCAGGATACTGAGACAGAGAGGAGAGAAAAGGAAGCTGAAGAAGAGTAGTAAAAGCAGATATCCTAGTAGTAGTAACATCCAGAGTCGGAGTATTCGCCTCTCCTAGAATTTGCTAGCAGATCATATCATAGAAATCCAACAGGCAAAGCAGATAGCAAGCAACTAGATGCTCCTGAAAATGTCGGTGTTGCTCAGCCAGATCTACAGAAAAAGGGCGATGCTGAAAAAGTTCAGCACCAAGAGTCTAAACCTCCTTGTGAGAAACGAACTAAAAACAAGCCGGAACGGGTATAACTGAAATTTTATTATCAGAAAAAGGTATCTATTACAAAGGTATGCCCTCCCTTATATAGAATGGAGGAGAGAAGAGAGAATACAAATAAGAGATGTGGGACTAAAAATTTACAGGACTAAGCGGACTATACAGATCAAACCGCACAGACCGCGCAGTTAGACAGAAGGGCTAACCGCACGGCTACCACCAGAGAGAGAGAGAGACCGCCAGGGGAGACCGCCAGACCGTTCGGCAACCAGACAGCAACAGCACAGCAACCAAACCGCTGAGTGAGACCGTCAGACCGCGCGGTCTCCAACTCGCCAAGACAGACCGCCCGGTCACACTTCAACACTCCCCCTCAAGCTGGAGCATATATATCGATCATGCCCAGCTTGTCACAAATATGAAGGAACGAGGCGGATACTGGCTTGGTGAAGATGTCAGCCAGCTCTTTCTCAGAAGTAACAAATGGAGTGCAAATTTATTCCTTTAAAATCTCTTCACGAATGAAATGACAATCGACCTCAATGTGCTTGGTTCTTTCATGAAAGACTGGATTTTTGGAGATGTATATAGCAGCCTTGTTGTCACAGAACATAGGTAGAGGATGGTTGTAGACCTCTCCTAAATCCAGCATGAGAGCCCGAAGCCACTTTAACTCACAAGTGTTCGATGCCATACTCCGATACTCTGCTTCAGCACTGGACCTGGAGACAACAGACTGCTTCTTGCTCTTCCAGCTTACCAGATTTCCCCCAACAAAAGTGCAGAAACCGGAGGTAGACTTGCGATCCCCTTTGTCATCAGCGTAACTCGCATCTGAGTATGCTTCAACCCTCAGATGACCATTCTTCTGAAAGAGCAATCCTTTCCCAGGGGCTGCTTTGACGTACTCCAAGATCCGCAAGGCGGACTGTAGATGGCACTCCCTGGGTGCTTGCATGAATTGACTCACCTTGCCCACAGCATAGGAAATGTCGGGCCTGGTCACGGTGAGGTATATGAGCTTACCAACAAGTCGCCTGTACCGCGTAGTATCCGAAAGAAGAGGCAAATCATCTGTCCAGGTTTTGTCTTCTCCAACAGCCATGGGACACCGGGCAGGTTTAACCCCAGTCAATCCTGCTTCTTTTAAAAGATCAAGGGCATACTTACGCTGAGAGAGGACTAAGGAGTTGGGCTTCCGAGAGATTTCGATCCCCAAAAAGTACTTCGGAGAGCCCATGTCTTTCGTGACTAGATGTTGACGAAGGTGTCGCTTTGTCAAGGCTACCCCTTCCTGATCATCGCCAGTGAGAAGAATGTCATCAACATAAACTGCAAGAACCACCAGTCCCGAGGAGGTTTTGCGAACAAATAGAGAGTGATCAGCAGAGCTGCGCACAAAACCAACGGCCGCCACGATGCCGCTGAACTTGTCAAACCAAGCTCGAGGGCTCTGCTTGAGGCCATAGATTGCCTTCTGCAGCCGGCATACTCGTGTCTCCCCCTGAGCAACATACCCAGGAGGTTGCTCCATGTAGAAGACCTCCTGAAGATCACCGTAAAGAAAGGCATTCTTGACATCCAGCTGGGAAATTGGCCAGTCTTTATTGACCGCCACAAAGAGAAGAACCCGTATAGTGCTGAGACGAGCCACAGGAGAGAAGGTGTCAAAGTAATCAACTCCATAGGTCTGAGTAAAGCCCTTAGCAACAAGGCGAGCTTTATAACGGTCCACAGTGCCATCCGGGGAAAATTTCACCACAAAGACCCAGCGACAACCAACGACATCAGTACCGAAGGGAGGAGGAACAAGAGTCCAGGTACCCCGCTCCGTTAGGGTGGCCATTTCCTCATCCATGGCCATCTTCCAGTGAGGAATAGCAAGGGCCTCCTGGTAAGAGCGGGGCGTGGCAGTGGCAGAGATAGCTAGAGCAAAGGCCCGGCGAGAAGGGGTAAGACGATCATACGAAACAACGGCAGTAAGGGGGTGTAGGGTACACGTCTGCACCCCTTTGCGAAGAGCTACAGGAAGATCCAGGTCAACAAGTTCCTCGGCATCCGGAGCATCCGTGGCAGAGAGAGCTGGCCCGGGAGTAGAGAGCGACGACGGCGGAGATGCGGGAGACGGTGGTGGAGAAGAGGGAGACGGCGGCGGAGTGGGAGGAGTGGACGGAGATGGAGTAGGGGTGAATATCATAGTAGGAAACGAGGGAACAAAGGGAACAGCAGGAGAATCAGAAGATGGGAGAGGAGGAGAGGAGTCATCCGAGAAGTAGGAGGTATTCTCGAAGAAGGTGACGTCAGCAGAAACGAACTGCTTACGAAGGATGGGATCAAAGCAACAATACCCTTTCTGAGTGGTGGAGTATCCCAGAAAGATACATTTGGTGGAGCGAGGGGATAGCTTATCACGGGTGGCAGAGGGGGCATGCACAAAAGCAGTGCATCCAAATATTTGGAGAGGGAGGGGAAACGGCTCCTTGCCCGGATACAAAATGGAGAATGGGGTTTTTCCGTGAAGAACGGTGGAGGGAATGCGATTGATGAGGTAACAGGCAAGGAGAACGGCATAGCCCCAATAGGAGCGAGGGACATGCATCTGGGTCATCAAGGAACGAGCGACATCAAGAAGATGACGGTTTTTGCGTTCTGCCACACCATTTTGTTGTGAAGTATAGACACAACTAGTGAGAGGTC
The DNA here is from genome assembly GCA_039513925.1 of Platanthera zijinensis. Classification (NCBI taxonomy): domain Eukaryota; kingdom Viridiplantae; phylum Streptophyta; class Magnoliopsida; order Asparagales; family Orchidaceae; genus Platanthera; species Platanthera zijinensis. Next base: position 209,328,126 of record CM077082.1, on the reverse strand, counting down.
TAAGTTGTTAGCCTAAATCACCTAGAGGGGGGTGAATAGGTGAGATGCGTGTCAAATGCGGAATTAAAAACTAACACAGCAAATATCAAGCAATCACAGAAGACAAGAGATTTATAGTGGTTCCCCAATCTTGGGTACGTCCACTTTCCTCACCGATCTAGCAAATTACTAGACTCGGCTACTCCACTATCTCGGATTGAAAACAATCCTACACCTCGGAACCACGTTCCTACAAATCTCGATCCCAAAACGGATCTACAAAAACTCGGAAGACAAAACTTCCTACAAGTCTCGGAGAAGAATCTCCTACAATGAAATTTGGTTTGAAAATAAAAATCAAAACAACAATCTCAGATCTGGATCTGTCTTCTTCTTTAGGAACTTCGGCTTGATCAGAAAATGTAGAAGACGACTAGAGAAATATCCACGAATCTGAGATCTAGAACCACCTCGATCAAGAAAGTAGATCTGGAATCTTCAAGGCTTGGCAAGATCGAGTGATTCTCTTTCTTCTGGATCGCTGGAGAAAAGATCGATGAAAACGAAGGTGGCGATCCAAACTTTTCTTCTTCTTCCGTGAACGGCAATGGCGGCGGCGTGAAAATTAGGGTTCACTGAATTTCTCTTTCTTAAAAAGAATATTTCTGTAATTATGCTTGAAAAGTCATTTCTGAAAAGACCTATTTATAGGTGGGTTCCAACGGTCAAAATATTGATTATTGATGACACGTGGACCAATCAGAATTGACAGATTCAAAATATTCATGATAAAAAAGGACTTAGAATAATTCTGGAGAAGTTGACTGCGATACTCGAGTAATGGAGGATATACACGAGTATGGAGAGATGGATTACTCGAGTAGCAAGAAGCAGTATACTCGAGTATAGAAAGAGAGAATTACAGGAGAGAAGAATGAATTACTCGAGTATCAAAATGGTATACTCGAGTATCAGAATTGTATACTCGAGTAATAGAAAGTATACTCGAGTATCAAGACGATATACTCGAGTATCAAAAGGCTAAACTCGAGTATCAGAAAATATACCTGAGAAACGTTAACATACACGAGTATCAGAGGATATACTCGAGTATGGAAGAATTTACTCGAGTATCAAAGATCAATTACTCGAGTATGAACATACTTACTCGAGTATCAGAATATATACTCGAGTATCAGGAAACACTTACTCGAGTATAAACATACTTACTCGAGTATCAGAATATATACTCGAGTATCAGGAAACACTTACTCGAGTATAAACATACTTACTCGAGTATCAGAATATATACTCGAGTATCAGGAAACACTTACTCGAGTATAAACATACTTACTCGAGTATCAGAATATATACTCGAGTATCAGGAAACACTTACTCGAGTATACACATACCTACTCGAGTATCAGAATATATACTCGAGTATCAGGAAACACTTACTCGTGTATTACAAGGAAATACTCGAGTATAAAGGACTTAGGAAAATTCTAAGAGGAAATTTGCTCCAATGCTTCTGTCCATCAATCCAAGTGCATGAAGGAAGTGTATCCCAATAGAGAGGCTATACATGGGCCAACACTTTGGATCACACAATGAGGGATTACATTGTATGGTCCTGTGTTTGGTGACCCATTATAGACTGACATTGGTCTACACTTGGCAATTAGAACCTGCATACATACAACTTAAACACAGCATCAAATACACCTTAATTCATCTTAGTTCAAGGTCTGACCTCCTACAAATCTGAGGTATTGTGGAGACAAATCCCAACAATCTCCCCCTATTTGTAGATGTCAGCACTCTCTATACTAAGGTGAATTGCTTAAGAGTAAAAGAACAGCAAGCATATAACAGGAGAATAAGCTTAACTAAAGCAGAGTAAACAAAATATGGCCATAATCAGAATTAAATATATATATATATATGAGGAAATGTTTTTAAAGCACATAAACAAAATAGTCCAATTCCACTTTCTCAGATCCACTCATGATGGAGCATCCTTGTGCATTCTTTCCCTTTTGAGCTGTTGCCTCTCCAGGTAGCTGTAAGGCTTTGGGAAATAAGTCCTGGGCCTGGGAGGAGCAGCAGGGTTGTTGTGTCCCCAGTTTCTGTCATGGAGTCTGATTTTAATCTGTGAAGCTTCATATGCTTTCCACTCTGAGTAGCTGTAATGATTGTCTCTGTTTTCCCCATGATCTGTCACTAATTTCAGGGTATCAAGAATAATGGATTTTGAGGTGGGACTCCAAATCTCTGAGTGAACAATTGCTGGATCTCTTCTGGGTTCAGAACGACTTGCAGAAGCACCTTCACCATACTTTCTTTTCCTTTTAGATGGACCTTGAGAACTGGAAACAAAATCATCTTGCCACAAGTCAGAGTAGTTGAGAGGAGGCTCAGTCAGATCACCCTCAGGTCTAGGAGAGAAGACTGGCACACCACTTTCTGGAATGGTAGCTTGGACAGGGGCATCTGCAGAGGGTTGCTCTTCAAGAGGATTGAGGTGCTGAGGAATGATGGCTGGGTTGAGCTGAGCATTGGGGAAGTTCATGTTATGCAGCCACACAGCAGTATCATATGTATAAAACTTTACAGATTGAAGTTGAGAGAGAATGTCTGCTTTCATTTCCTTTACAATTTCATCCACTGTAGTTTGAGCCTGTTTAGAGAGAGTTTCAACTTGTTCTTTTGCAACTGCTTGGGCTTGCTCATAAAGTTTTTCCACTTGTTCTTTTACAACTTTCTCCCCCTTGCTGATATCTATGTTTAGCTTTGCAATGGCTTCATCTTTGAAGGTGCCCACTTCATTACATACTGTCACAACATTCATTTCAGCTCTCTCATCCAGCTTGATCTGATTGTGAGCTACTGTCTCAGCCTGATTTCTTAGCTCACCAATGCTTGTAATGGTGTGGTCTATGGCTTTGCCTCCAAGTTGGAACAACCTTTTTAGTTCATCAGTATTTGCTTGGATTTCTGCAAAGCCTCTGCTCATCTCTGTTTCAAGAGCAGAGACCTTGGATGTTACTGATTGCAGAGAGGCATCAAAGTATTCTCTCTGTTCTTTTAGCATAAGCTCTATCTTGCTGATAAAATCTGAGGATGAAGAGGAGGGAGCTGAGGTTGGTTCAGGAGCTGAAGCAGCAGGAGCAAGAGCAGAAGTAGAAGCAGAAGCAGTCCAAGGAGGGATTTCTGAGATCACCACAGAGCTGACTGCTCTCTTGAATGGAACTGTTTCAACATCTTCTTCTGAGGGTAGGAGAGAGGGCATGGAGAAATCCAAATTCTTCAGAGGTGCCTCCACAGGATCTGGAGACATCTCATCATCAGACAGGAGAATATGAGCTGATTTATTAGGCTCATTCTCAGGAGAATGGACTGGAGATCTTGCAGGGGATGGAGCTGGGGTTCTAGCAGGAGACTGAACTGGAGTATGGACTTCAGACTGAACTGGAGACTTAGCAGCTGAGTCATTCTGGAAGAGAGGGGCATCTGAGCTGAGCTCATCAATGAATTTGTTGATATCTTCAGCTGTAGACAGAAGGGCTGCTGAGTCTGGAATCTCTGAGACTGGATTTGCTGAGTGAATATCTGCTGGAGGAGGAGAGATTGGAGGAGTAGGAATTCTTACTTCTTCTGTTTCTGGAATTGCTGATTCTGAAGAAACCTGATTCTGAGGAAGAGAAGAGGCAGGCTCCCCCTCAATTGCTGCACCCAGAGTGTCAGCAATTTGATGTTGAGGAGGAGATGGGGTCCTGATGACAGCTTGCTGTCTGGAGGTTTGGGCAGGGTTCATGATCTTGAGGTCATACCTCTGAATGGATGATATTGAGACTTTCTTCATGTGGTGAAGAGGAGTCCCTTTAGAGAAGTCAAACACTGTAGGATTTATCTCATGGAGGAGGAGGGAGATAATCCTGGCAAAGCTGGGATGTTTGACACTTTCTTTGATCTTATCTAGTATCATCATTCCAAACTGAAACTTCTTCCTGCAGACAATAGCTTGCATAACATCAAAAAGATTTTGTGATACATCTCGAATGGAGTAAGTCTTGCACCAGAGGATTTTGGCAATGATGTCAACTAGAAACTTCCCTTCCGGATTGAACAGAGAGCGGTTCAGGGTTTCACCTCCACCTTCTGGATCTCGACCACAGAATAAGGAGGTGCGGTCGGCATCTGCCTTGTCTAAATCATCTTCTTCATCGACCACTGGCATCCGAAGCAGAGTGGCGACAGAGGTTTTATCTAACCGAATATCAACTCCCCTTACCTTTGATTTCAGAACTGTACCATTGTGTCTAATCTTCAAGTTTTTGTAGAACTCTTCAACATCAGAAAGCAAAAGGCGGCAAGGTTCTTGAAGAACGAAGGTTAATCCGGCCGTGTCGAGGAGAATCAGAAGGTTCTTGAAATCATCGGAGATATCTTCAATGCCATCAGTCACTAATTCCGAGCCGATTCCAAACTTGGAGGAGGGAGGAGCCATCAGCGATTCTGCAATGAGGAAGACGGAAATCTGCGGCGACCGAAGACGAAGAACAGGGTTTCGGGAATACGAACAGCCGGCGGCTACTCGAGTGAATGAGAAGTGGAAAGGACTTTGTCGTTTTGAATATATATATAAATAATCCTAATTAGGTTTAAAACGAATTAAGTATAAAGACATACCTGAAGAGGCGGCAAATTAGTTGTGCGAATAGAGAGTTTGAAAGATTCCAGAGAAATCCGATTACACGAGAGAAGTTTACGGCATACACGAGTAATCCTTAACATATACTCGAGTATGGACTGAGTATACACGAGTATTAAGTCCAGACGGATTTTTCCATACTCGAGTATAAGAAATTCATACTCGAGTATCAATCTGATTACTCGAGTATATGAAGTTCAATACACGAGTATTAAATTCTGAAGACTTTTCATACTCGAGTATAAGGAGTGCATACACGAGTATTGATTTGATTACTCGAGTATGTTGGACTTGTTACTCGAGTATTCACTATTTCACTCGTGTAAATGTAACTATTCTCGAGTCTCAAATTTCTTGAAGGAATTTTCACTAAACAAAAAATGTACCTCAGAGTATCCAACATTTCTGACCTCTTCTAAATTTCTGAGTCCATCATTGGTCTTCTTTGTTAAGCAGTCCAAGCTCAGTTTTGAAGAATGAAAACTTGGATTCATCCAGCGGCTTGGTGAAGATGTCTGCAACTTGCCTGTCTGTGGAGACATACTGTAGATCTATATCTCCATTTTCCACATGCTCCCGGATGAAATGGTAGCGAAGCTCTATGTGCTTGGTCCTGCTGTGGGAGACTGGGTTGTTGGCTATTGCAATTGCGCTGGAAGAATCACAGAACAATGGAATGTTCTGGAACTTCATGTTGTAATCTTCAAACTGATTCTTGATCCACAAAAGCTGTGCACAACAGCTCCCTGCAGAGATGTACTCTGATTCAGCCGTTGAGATGGCTACACAGTTTTGCTTCTTACTGCTCCAGGAAATGAGTCTCCTTCCGAGGAATTGGCAAGTCCCGGAGGTGCTTTTCCTGTCGTCTTTGCTTCCTGCAAAATCTGCATCTGAAAAACCAATTAGTTCACTATCATTACTTCTTGGGTACCATAAGCCAAGATTTGGTGTTCCTTTGAGGTATCTCAAGATTCGCTTTGCAGCGATGTAGTGAGATTCCTTAGAGTTCACCTGAAATCTAGCACATACACATGTCGAGAACATTATATCTGGTCTACTCGCAGTAAGGTAGAGCAAGGACCCAATTATGCTTCTGTACTTGGTTTCATCAAAAGGTTTCCCTTTCTCGTCCTTGTCTAGAGACATAGCTGAGGCCATTGGAGTCCTCATAGAGGTTGCATTCTCCATTCCGAATTTCTTAAGCAGCTCTTTGGTGAACTTGGTCTGAGAGATGAAAATTCCATCCTCAGATTGTTTCACTTGTAGCCCTAAGAAATACTTCAGCTCTCCCATACTGCTCATTTCAAACTTCCCTTGCATAAGTTTAGAAAACTTCTTGCATAGGTTGTTATCTGTAGATCCAAAAATGATGTCGTCGACATAGATTTGCACTAGCAAAATCTTGCCTTTTATTTCCCTAAGAAATAATGTCTTATCTATCTTTCCTCTCGTGAACTTGTTCTCAAGAAGAAAGGTAGATAGCGTCTCATACCAAGCTCGAGGAGCTTGCTTAAGACCATATAGTGCTTTTTGCAATAAGTAAACATAGTTAGGAAAGGTTGAGTCAACAAAACCTGGCGGTTGCTCTACATACACTTCTTCCTTTATGTCACCATTTAGGAAGGCGGACTTTACGTCCATCTGATAGACGGTAAAGCCCTTAAGTGCAGCGTAGGCAAGAAATAACCTGATTGCCTCCAGTCTTGCTACTGGAGCATAAGTTTGGTCGAAGTCGATCCCTTCCTCTTGACGATATCCCTTGGCGACAAGTCTGGCTTTATTCTTTATAATTGTTCCGTCTTCATCCATCTTGTTCCGGTAGACCCATTTTGTCCCGATGACGTTCTTATGCTTGGGTCTAGGAACAAGTGTCCAGACTTTGCATCTTTTAAACTGGTTTAATTCTTCTTCCATGGCTAGAATCCAGGATGCGTCGGAGTTGGCGTCCTCAAATTTCTTTGGTTCAACCTGTGAGAGAAAGCTTAAGTGTAAATTCTCGTTAGTTGTACCTCGACGAGTTCTGACACCATCCCGAGGATCTCCTATGATTTGGTCAACAGGATGATCCTTCAAGTGTCTGAACTCTAAAGTCCTTGCATCTGGGATCTCTTCAGCCACTGGAGTTATATCTTCAGCTGGGATGTCTTCTTCATCTTGATCATCTCCCTCTCCAAAGGTGGTTGTAGAGGGGATCTTGATGAACGTCTCATCTTTATCTTTAATAGGTTCATCCAAGCTGAGTTCTTTCAACTTTGTACCTGCATCTACAATAGGCACACTAGACGAGTTGCTTTGCAACAGACTCGTCTCATCAAATACAAGATGTATCGACTCTTCCACAACCAGAGTTTTTCTATTGAAAACTCTATAGGCCTTACTATGGCTACTATAACCTACGAAAATACCTTCAAAGCTTTTCTCGCTAAACTTTGTAGTGTGATACTTGCCATTGTTAAGTACGAAGCACTTACAACCAAAGATTCTAAAGTATGAAATGGTTGGTTGCCTGCCTTTTAGAAGTTCGTAAGGAGTCTTATCATGGTCTTTGTTGATGAGTGCTCGATTTTGCACGTGACAAGCGGTGTTGACGGCTTCAGCCCAGAAATACTCCGGAAGTGAGGCATCACTCAACATGGTCCGACAAGCCTCTATGAGTGTTCTGTTCCTTCTCTCAGCCACTCCATTTTGCTGTGGTGTGCGGGGAGAGGAAAACTCATGAAAGATACCTTGACTTTCACAAAATTCAGTCATGGCTCCAGACTTGAATTCCGTTCCATTGTCACTTCTGATTTTGACTACGGAACAGTTGTATTCATTCTGGATTTGCCTGACAAAATTAGTGAAAATACCGAAGGTATCTGACTTGTGTTTCAGAAAGAACACCCACGCAAAGCGCGAGTAATCATCCACAATAACCAACGTATATTCCTTACCTCCCAAACTTCTAACCTGCAGTGGACCAAACAAGTCCATATGAAGAAGCTGTAAACTTCTATTGGAATCCTTGCCTATTATGCTTTTAAACGAACTTCTTGTTTGCTTGCCTTTGATGCAAGCGTGACAGGGACTGTCCGTAACGCACTTGACCTTGGGTGCATCACGCACTAAGTTTTGAGAGAATAATTTATTAATAGTTTTGAAATTAATATGTGCTAGTCTCTTGTGCCATTGGTCAGCAAGGGATGCACTACTTTTTGCCAAAAGACACACTGGTGTCGAAGAGTCTATACAAATAAAATTCAAACAGAAAATATTTCTGCTTCGAGTGCCTGATAAGATAGTTTCCATATTGTTAACCGATTTTATCAAACACTTGTCTGCATGAAATTCAACTACGTATCCTTTGTCGCATAGTTGGCTTATGCTGATGAGATTGTGTTCCAATCCTTCAACATAGGCTACATTCGAGAAGGATACGCTACCGTTAGAAATCATACCATAGCCTTTAGTGATTCCTCGATCTGAACCTCCAAAGATGACCTTTGGTCCGTCGCAGACTGAGGAGTAGTTCAGTAGTAGGCTCCTTGTCCCGGTCATATGCCGAGAACATCCACTGTCCAAGTACCAGATTGGCATTTTGGTGGCCTTTGGACATACCTGCAATTACAATCATTTAGCCTTAGGAACCCAAACAAGTTTGGGTCCTTGGTCTCGAGTTAGAATACTCCCCCTACGAGTATTAGCCTTATGAGTGGTCACTCTCACGTTGCTAACCTTAGGGGTTGCAGCATTTTCAGGATTGAACCAACAATCACTGGCAAAATGACCAATTCTGCCACAGCACCAACAGTTGAACCTGTTGTATCTTTGCCTGGTGTAGTCCTGCTTGACTTTCTGGAATGACGGTCTGGCAGAAGCTTTACTCTTGGAGGAGGAGACTTCATGATGATGGCAGTTACATGAGGTCTTCTCCTTCATAGGCTTTTCTACAATGGGTTTTACTTTTGGTGTCTTTTTGAAATTATGACCATGAGCATAAGGTCCATAGCTTTGAAGCTGAATCTCCTCATAAGGTGCCTTGAAGACACTCTCGCCAAAGTTACGAGGACGAGTCCAACCTTGGTATCTTGACTTAGGCTTCTCAGGGATCGGCCTAGAAAAGTGTCCATAGGTGGACTCATAATCGAGTTCGTTCGTGGGAAAGATAACTTTCTTGAACACAACAGGTTCCAAGGGAGCTTTCCCTTTTTCCTCAGCTAGAGCCTTCCGGGCAGCCTTATTCTTCCTCTTGGCCTTGTTTCTCCTAGAGGATTTACTAGAAGATCCAATGTGGCCTAAACCAGCACCCTTGGCCTTAGCAGAGAATTCAGCAACGATTGGAAGAACTGTCTTAGGCTTAGAGAAGCTCTCAACAAGCTTCTTTTCAGCCTCGAGCTGTTTTTCCAGTTCTTTGATGATTTCCTCTTTAAGGTCGAGGTGCTTGAGAGCTTTATTGTATTCCTCCATAGCTTCATTTAGGTTCTCTTGAAGAGAGTTAGTCCTATTGACTTCTTCTCTCAAGTTGCTCTCACTAGCCTGTAGAGAATTGATCTCTTTGGCTTGGCTTCTCACCATTCTACGACATTTCTCGTAAGCGGTGAGTAATTCCTTATACTGTCCCATGAGTTCAGATTCATCTTCAGAGGAATATCCCTCTTGCTCATTGTCATTTTCAGAATCAGAGAGAGGAGTGTGAGATTTTACCTCCCCAGTAAACTGGGGGACTTGTTCATCATCCGAATGAGCCATGAGCCCAAAGTAAGCTTCCTCTTCTTCACTCGACTCAGATGAGTCAGAGTCGCTGAGAGTTTTGCTCTTCTTGGCTACTAGGCTTCTCTCTGTCCTCTTCTTGGGGTTTGAGGATTTCTTTTCCTCTCTTCTTCCACCCTCTTTCTTTTTGTGAGGGCAATCGGCGATGACGTGACCTGGCTTATTGCAGCAATAACAAATGATGTCAGTAGAAATCTGTTTGTTCGGTTTAGGATTATACCTGTCATGGCTACATGAGCCTTTCTTCCGATGATCACTGTCATGTCGTGATCTTCTATATGAGGCATCCTTGCCTCTCCATTGCTTCTTCTTGTTCAAAAATTTCTTGAACTGCCTTGAGAGTAGGGAGAACTCTCCATCAGATAGTTCTGAGCCAGATGAGCTAGGCTCAGATGATTCTTCTTCATCAGCCTCAGGAACTGGGGCAGGAGAGCTAGCTTTTATCTTCCTTGAGCTATCTGCCTTTAGAGCGACAGATTTCTCCTTGGATGCAGACCTGCTTGTCTCTTCTTCAGCTTTTCTTGAGTTGATTTGCAGCTCGTAAGACATAAGCTTTCCGAACAGATTCTGCGGGTCCGTCTCAGCTAACCTTCCAAACTCCCGAATGGCACATACCTTATTATCCCATTCCTTGGTTAGGGATCTTAAGAATTTGTCATTGAGTTCCCCGTTGGTGAAGACACGGCCATACACTCTTAGGCCATTTACTATCTTGAAGAAGTTCTCAAAGGTGTCAGCTATGGCCTCCTTGTGACCTTGCCGGAAGGCTTCATACTTTTGATTCAGAAGGGATCTCCGATCATCCCTCACTTCTTCAGTGCCTTCCATCAGAGTCACCAGGGATTGCCACATCTCCTTGGCAGACTGGCAATGAATTAGATTCTGCAGCATTGAGTCGTCGACTGCACTTGCTATAATATTTTTAGCCTTCTTGTCCAGAGAGACAAGTGCAATCTCATCCTTGTCTAGATCCATCAACTTCTTGGGAACTTGCTTGGTGGGATCTATGGTGGATGCAGTCATAGGAATGTGGGGACCTTCTTCAACAATCATGAAGATCCGGGGATCTACTGCTTCCATGAAGAACTTTACTCTTTCCTTCCACATAGGAAAGTTGTTCTTGGTGCAGATAGGGAGTTTAGCAAAATCCTTGGTCTTACTCATGCTTGATACTTTTCAGAAAACAACTTAGAAGGATAAGATCAAGGTGTTAACCTTTTAACGATCAACCTCCCTCTGATACCAATTGAGAGGTCTAAGTTGTTAGCCTAAATCACCTAGAGGGGGGTGAATAGGTGAGATGCGTGTCAAATGCGGAATTAAAAACTAACACAGCAAATATCAAGCAATCACAGAAGACAAGAGATTTATAGTGGTTCCCCAATCTTGGGTACGTCCACTTTCCTCACCGATCTAGCAAATTACTAGACTCGGCTACTCCACTATCTCGGATTGAAAACAATCCTACACCTCGGAACCACGTTCCTACAAATCTCGATCCCAAAACGGATCTACAAAAACTCGGAAGACAAAACTTCCTACAAGTCTCGGAGAAGAATCTCCTACAATGAAATTTGGTTTGAAAATAAAAATCAAAACAACAATCTCAGATCTGGATCTGTCTTCTTCTTTAGGAACTTCGGCTTGATCAGAAAATGTAGAAGACGACTAGAGAAATATCCACGAATCTGAGATCTAGAACCACCTCGATCAAGAAAGTAGATCTGGAATCTTCAAGGCTTGGCAAGATCGAGTGATTCTCTTTCTTCTGGATCGCTGGAGAAAAGATCGATGAAAACGAAGGTGGCGATCCAAACTTTTCTTCTTCTTCCGTGAACGGCAATGGCGGCGGCGTGAAAATTAGGGTTCACTGAATTTCTCTTTCTTAAAAAGAATATTTCTGTAATTATGCTTGAAAAGTCATTTCTGAAAAGACCTATTTATAGGTGGGTTCCAACGGTCAAAATATTGATTATTGATGACACGTGGACCAATCAGAATTGACAGATTCAAAATATTCATGATAAAAAAGGACTTAGAATAATTCTGGAGAAGTTGACTGCGATACTCGAGTAATGGAGGATATACACGAGTATGGAGAGATGGATTACTCGAGTAGCAAGAAGCAGTATACTCGAGTATAGAAAGAGAGAATTACAGGAGAGAAGAATGAATTACTCGAGTATCAAAATGGTATACTCGAGTATCAGAATTGTATACTCGAGTAATAGAAAGTATACTCGAGTATCAAGACGATATACTCGAGTATCAAAAGGCTAAACTCGAGTATCAGAAAATATACCTGAGAAACGTTAACATACACGAGTATCAGAGGATATACTCGAGTATGGAAGAATTTACTCGAGTATCAAAGATCAATTACTCGAGTATGAACATACTTACTCGAGTATCAGAATATATACTCGAGTATCAGGAAACACTTACTCGAGTATAAACATACTTACTCGAGTATCAGAATATATACTCGAGTATCAGGAAACACTTACTCGAGTATAAACATACTTACTCGAGTATCAGAATATATACTCGAGTATCAGGAAACACTTACTCGAGTATAAACATACTTACTCGAGTATCAGAATATATACTCGAGTATCAGGAAACACTTACTCGAGTATACACATACCTACTCGAGTATCAGAATATATACTCGAGTATCAGGAAACACTTACTCGTGTATTACAAGGAAATACTCGAGTATAAAGGACTTAGGAAAATTCTAAGAGGAAATTTGCTCCAATGCTTCTGTCCATCAATCCAAGTGCATGAAGGAAGTGTATCCCAATAGAGAGGCTATACATGGGCCAACACTTTGGATCACACAATGAGGGATTACATTGTATGGTCCTGTGTTTGGTGACCCATTATAGACTGACATTGGTCTACACTTGGCAATTAGAACCTGCATACATACAACTTAAACACAGCATCAAATACACCTTAATTCATCTTAGTTCAAGGTCTGACCTCCTACAAATCTGAGGTATTGTGGAGACAAATCCCAACAACTAGTTTGATGAATAATCCCATATTGCATGCAGAAGACAGAGAAATCATGACTGATATATTCTTTGGCATTATCAGATCGAAGAACTTTAATAGAAACATCAAACTGAGTCTTGATCATGAGATAGAAGGATGTCCAGACAGAGAATAATTCGGAGCGATCTTTTAACAAATACACCCATGTACAGCGAGAGAAATCATCAATGAATGTGACAAAATATGAACTACCCCGACCAACGGTAGGAGTAGGAGAAGGACCCCAAATATCGGAGTGGATGAGATCAAACGGACGGGTGGATCCACGAACGTGCTTTGGAGGGAAGGAGGAGCGGTGATGCTTGCCAAGCTGACAGGCTTCACAGTTGAGCGGAGGACTTTGTGGAGGAAGGTGGGGCAGAAGTTGACGAAGAAGATGAGGAGGAGCATGACCAAGGCGGAGATGCCATTGGAGAAGATCTATGGAGGTGGAGGAGAAGGTGGAGAAAGCGGAAATGTCATCCAGGAAGTATAGGCCGCCACTCTCAGTCCCAGTAGCAATCGTCCGTTGGGAGGCCGGATCCTGAAAAGAGCAATTAGTAGAAGTAAAAGTAACAGAACATTGTAATTGCTTGCATAGAGAGGTAACAGATAATAAGTTGCATGGGAACTTGGGCACGTAGAGAGTATCCTCCAAACGAAGAGACGAAGAGACACGGACTATTCCCGTCCCATGAACCGATGATGAAGAGCCGTCAGCGAGAGTAACCGGGGGCAACCGACCATGTGTTTCTAGGAGAGAAAAACACTGGGGATTGCCGGTCATATGATTAGTAGCACCGGTGTCGATCAGCCATTTTCCTTGAGTAACAACGTGGGCACTACCAGAAGACGTGACCACCGAGGCGAGCGGCTCTGAGGAGTATATGGAAGCCATGACAGGAGGAACAAAAGAACTGCAACGGTCACGGTGACAGCACACCAGCGGCAAGAAGGGCCACGACCAAGATGCAGAGCAAGGCAAAAGGGAACCACAAGCCGCGCGACACAATAGGAGGTCGCGCCGACTAACAGGCAGGAGCGGCTAAAAGAAGAGCCGCACAGAGGAAAAACAAGCCGCTGCGACTAAGAGACAGGTCGCGGGGACAAGAGAGGGCGGCGAAGGAAGAAGGGCAGAGAGGATGCCTAAACAAGGAAGAACACACGCGAACAGAGAGAAATCGCGCGGATAGGAAGAAAAGATCTGCAGCGGTCACGATGGCAGATACCAGCGGCCAGAAAAGCCACGACCAAGCCGCAGAACCAAACAGAAGGAGAGAAGTCGGGCGGCTAGCAGACAGACCGCGCGAACAGAAGAGGAGGATACCAGGAGACAGGTCGCAAAAGGCAACCAAGGCAAAAGAGGCCGCGGAGACAGGTCGCGGAGACAGGTCGCAAGCAACCAAGGCAAAAGGCAAAAAGCAACCAAGGCAAAAGAGGCCGCGGAGACAGGTCGCGGCGACTAGAGAAGAGAAGGAGGGAGCGGCGACTAGAATAGGTCGCAAGAAGCAAGCAACAGAAACAGGCCGCGAGAAGAAGAGGCAGGTCGCGCGGACAGAAGCAAAGGAGCAATAAGGCAACTGGTCGCGCACACAGAGGGCAACGACAAGGAGGGCAAGAAGCCGCGCGAACAGGGCGCAAGCAGGCGAAGTAAACAGGTCGCGAGAAACAGGTCGCGAGAAAAATAAGCGGAAGAAACAAGCCGCGGAAACAGGCCGCGAGAAGAGGAAGAAAGCCGTGCGAACAGGGCGGACAGAATCAGGAGCCAATGACCAATGGCTCTGATACCATGTGAGAAACGAACTAAAAACAAGCCGGAACGGGTATAACTGAAATTTTATTATCAGAAAAAGGTATCTATTACAAAGGTATGCCCTCCCTTATATAGAATGGAGGAGAGAAGAGAGAATACAAATAAGAGATGTGGGACTAAAAATTTACAGGACTAAGCGGACTATACAGATCAAACCGCACAGACCGCGCGGTTAGACAGAAGGGCTAACCGTACGGCTACCACCAGAGAGAGAGAGAGACTGCCAGGGGAGACCGCCAGGGGAGACCGCCAGACCGTTCGGCAACCAGACAGCAACAGCACAGCAACCAAACCGCTGAGTGAGACCGTCAGACCGCGCGGTCTCCAACTCGCCAAGACAGACCGCCCGGTCACACTTCAACACTCCTGATAGGCAGAAGCAGGAGTCATGACTAGTCGGGCGAAAAGATCGGCATATAGAGTATAAACGCGCGAAGTTTGGGCTCCTTTGGAATATAAAGCGGTAAGATGATTCCAGGAAACCTTGACCGTCGGATCATGCCGCATGACAGGAAGGCACTCGTCAGATAAACTATTGGCCAACCAAGTCCGCACCAACGCATCAGAAACATCCCAATCATCAAAAGAAATAGATCCAAAAGGAGGTGGGTCATCAGTCAAATGATGATGTTTGTGCTGAGAAAACAAAAGAAAAATGAAAGAGACACTACAATCATGGTAATTTGGACCTGTAAGATTCGAAGCAGTCCCAAATAACCAGAAGCAGAGAAGGAAGAAGTAGAAATAGAAGGAGGAATAGAGAGAGTAGAAAAAGGAGTGTCCATAGAAAACAGAAATAAACTGCACAGTTTCACAAAACAAACCACGCGAACAAAACAACGCAAACAAACCGCGCGAATAAGAGGAGAGACTGCACGGTCTCGATGTCAACACACCAGCGGCAGGAAAGATGTTGTGACCAAACTATGGAACCCGCGATAGAGAAGAGAAAGACCGCACGGTTAAGGTGGCAACACACCAGTGGCAAGAAAAGAAACCGAGACCAGGATGCAGAGCCCGCAATGGTTAGAGAAACCACAACGAGAAGAGAAAAGAGGAGGAGAAGCAAAGGAAGAACGCGTACAAGGAAAACGCGCAACCAAGAAAAGCATAAGCCGAAATAGAACAGGCCTCAGAGAGAAATCGCGTGGACAGAAAAAGAAGCAAGGGAGGGCAAGGAGGGAAACTGCGCGGACAGAATAAAAGCCGCGCGAATTGGAGCAAAGGACCGATTAACCATGATACATTGTAAAAAGGAGCTAAATAAAAACAAATTTTATTGATCCAAAAAGGTATCATTACATAGGTATGCCCCCTTATTTATAGAAATCTGGGAAGAGAGAATACAACAACTGATGTGGGACTAAATACAAGTAGGATGGTCTACACATTTTAATATGGTCAAACCGCCCACTATACAACAAATAATAAAACACCAATCAACAACTAGAAAAGTCGCCGAACTGCCAGGGAAGACCACTGGAACAACCGCCAGATCGCAACTGCGTGTTGCCACCAGACCGCAGTTGCAGCTACCCATCAGACCGTCGTTGCTACAAGCTATCAGACTGCAACCGCGAGTTACCACTAGATCGCAGTTGCAGTTAACCATCTGTCTGCTGTTGCGGCTTCAACCAGGTCGCTACGACTTCATACAGACCATGCGGCTTCACCGATAGACCGCTATTGCGACTCTCTACTAGACCGCTGCTGCTTCATTCAGACCGTTGCGGCTAACCGACAGACCGCTACTGCGCCTTTCTGCTAGACCGCTCCGACTTCCTTCATACTGTTGCGGCTAACCTCCATATTGTTATTGAGGCTATCCCCCAGATTACCACTACTGTCCACTTGACCACAAGCCGAGGTTCACCATCAGACCGATGGACCAAACCGTTAGGTTGCTGAGACAGATAGACCGATGTAGTTAGACACTAGTCCGCCCAGTCTCCTCAAGCTCCAACAACTAACAAGTATACATGTGATGACTTGATATTACAATATTATGACCTGTGAGAACAGGTCATCAGTCAATGTATATGCTAGTCTTAATGTACTACCATTGCCCTTAGCTTCTAAGGTGATACATCGACCAGGGTCCATTTAAGAATGAAGCTTCGTATAAAACATAGACCCTCACATTCAAGTCACGTACTTGAATTCCTATGAAAGCGGTCATTCTAAGGGCATTTATTATATTAATTTATCTATCATATAGAAACAGTTGACATAATAAAGAACTTACCATAAATGTAAGAGGAAATATAAAGTACTATATTCATCACATGAATAAACAATAACAGATAAATATACAATCCATAAGTCTCCAACTAGAGACGATCATTCAGGTATCTAATACATATTGATCTAGTATGATCATCATGATTTTTCTATACAAGAGACTTCGTTAGTAGATTCTCAATATTCCCTTCAGTCGGTACTCTACAAATGTTCACATCTCCTCGATCGACAATCTCTCAAATAAGATGGAACTACCGAAGTATGTGCTTAAAGTGCTAATGAGATCTATATTCCTTTACTTGTGTAATTGCACCGTTGTTTTCACAGTAGAGAACTATGGGATCAATAATGCTAGGAACTATATCAAGCTCGTTGATGAATTTCCTAATCCACACAACATTTTTACCACATTTGTAGTGACGATATACTCGACCTCAGTTGTTAAAAGTATCTAGTTGTTAACCTAAATCACCTAGAGAACGTGAATAGGTGAATCTTGCGGCTTATAACGGAATAAAAATCTAGTAAAAATAAAGCGCACGGAACAAGAGAATAAGCACATCACAAATACAAGGATTTATAGTGGTTCCCCAAATTGGGTACATCCACTGTCCCTCCTCCCCTATCTAGCACTTCGGGCTAGTCTCGACTGCTTCACCAATTCTTAGATTAATAATAATCTTATAACTCGGAGTCTTCCACTCCAACAAACTCGGAGAATAACTTCCCCTATAAATGACCCTTCAACATGGATCTACAAAAACTCGAAAGAACAATCTTCCTACAAAGTAATAAGAATAATAATGTTTGAAAGAAAACTATTTTTCTCAGATCTGAAATAATAGTTCTTCGTTGCTTGAATTTTATGACTGACTTCTTGAAGACGAAGAAGAGGAATATGAATTTACTCCACAGATCGGATCTGAGAAACGGCTGATCTCAAAACGGATGTAAATCTGAAATCTTAAGATTGATTGTCTTTTCTTTCCAAGAGGAATAGCTAATCGAGAGTGTCATCGACGACAAAGTTTTTTGTGAAACTCGATATTAAATCCTAATCTTTTTTGGCAATAAGAAATTGGAACACGATTTGACTTGCGATTATTAGGGTTATCTGAAATAATCCAAGACTATTTATAGACGATTCCTCACTAATGACTTGAATTTGAACTTAGGTCTACCGTCCATGTGTACTGTATATGGTAGAAGCCCTAATTTAGGAAAGCCGTGAAAACGAGAATAATAATGAAAGAAAATTCACTTAAGTTTAATTCATCGAGATATCGCGTGTACTCTCCAAAATACTCGACGAACCTGTTTAAATGACTTAGGAGGGAGATTGCGTGAGATGTTGAGACTACACGAGACCTTTCGTCGAATTAGCTGAAAGCTCTCGAGAGTACTCGATGAATATACTTGTCATCTCGATGAATTTTACTTAGAACCGGCTAACACCAACTTTCTCTATAGTACAAAGGTAGTTCACTTGACTTCTCGAGAGGACTCGGCAAATTTCACGAGTACTCACTTAAGTACTCGACAAATTTGAAAGATAGGGTAAGCTCTGAACAACTCTAGAGGGGGGGTGTGTGAATAAAGTTTTTAAATCCTTTTTGATTTGTGTTGAAATAACAAGTCTTTAATCAAATATGTTACTATGATATAAGTATATAAGTGTGCAAGTGCAGCAAGTGAATTAGAGAAAAGGTAACTAAGCTACACAGCAAAATATATCACAGCACAAACACACAGGAAAATCACAGCCACACAGACAACGCAAGAATTTTATACTGGTTCCCTAAACTTGGGTACATCCACTCTTCTACCACCCTAGGTAGGAATCCACTACAGGTTTTGATCATGTGACTGCCACCAATGAGCTTTTGATCAGGTGCTCAAAAACCAACCCAAGTCTTTTGGAAGGAGACTTGCAACCAGAATAATTTTGAAGGGAATTAAAACCCTGTATAGAGGTGGGGATGAGAGTGATGATAGTCTTCTCTATTCTCAAAAGTAACTGAGAGAAGACTTTGTGGATTCAGAGATGTTGTCAAAGCTCCCCCTGAGATCTTGAATGGTTCAGGAGTGGAAGCTTTGTAAAGGGTGAGTAGGCCTTCTGCTATAAGATCTATTTTCTGAGATCCTTTGACTGATTTGAATACTTTTGTCACTTGAGATCCCAGAAAACAAATAAGGAGAA
Source organism: Platanthera zijinensis (assembly GCA_039513925.1). Lineage (NCBI taxonomy): Eukaryota > Viridiplantae > Streptophyta > Magnoliopsida > Asparagales > Orchidaceae > Platanthera > Platanthera zijinensis. The sequence goes on along the minus strand of CM077082.1, from coordinate 209,309,388 downwards.
GAAAGACTCTTGATATTGATTGTTGTTCTTTCTTATTCTTTTGAGAGCAGTTGATTTTTCTTCAGAGAGCTGTATGCACTGCACTTGTGTATTCTGAAAAGTTTCTGTGTATCTTGCTTGTTTTTGGCTGAGAGATTATCGGCTCTATAACTGCCTCAAGGTCGAATTCAAAACCCAGCAATTAATGCTTAGCCGAAATCTCAGAAAATGAAAATGGCAAGTATGCTGTCATATATTCTATTCTATGTCTGTCCCGAGATATAAACAATTAATTCCATGGGGGATATTTGCAATCAATGCTGCCAGTAACGGCTTTATTCAAATGCATTGATTATCCAGGGAATTAACGGCCTATAATAGATATGCAATAAGGAGACAGAAAAGGAAAGAATAAATAACAATATTTCTTATAGTTTTCGTCGACCACAGAACAGCTTTCGTCGACCTGGGATCAACGAACAACTACACTGCATAAACTGGCAGATTCTTTGCTCTGAGTTCGTTGACCTTAGAATGGCTTTCGTCGAGCTGAGAATAGCTGTTCGTCGAGCTGAGATCCAAAATCATCGAACTCTGAATGCTGCTTGATAACTTTCTTCTTCTGTGCATCAAGTTCATCGAGCTGAAGTCTGAGATTGTCGAGCTGAGTCTGCAGTCTAGACTTAGAATATTTTCTGGTGTTGAATCACTTCAATCAGAATTAGTCGATCAAAGATCAAGGTTCTTCTGGCTGTTGTTCTTAGTTCGTAGATTGAGTGTTAGACTTAGAAGGTATTACTTTGTCCAGAGTTCGTCGATCTGAGATATGAGTTCGTCGAGCTCAGCTCAGAGAATTGTCTCTGAGTTAGTCGAGCTGAGCACGACAATCGTCGACCGGAGACAATTCAAGTTTTGGAAAAAGGAGATCTACGTTCGTAGATAATTTAATAACAAGTGCAGTAGATATATGTTCATAGTCAGCTTTGTAATAGAAAAGAAAACATAATTTTAACAAAGTATACCAAAAGTAGCAATTCTTCTTCAGGATTTTCTATTTCTACTTCTTGGATTTTTCTTCCTTCTTCTTTTCTCCATGCTTGGTAAATATAATTTCCCTGTTATGATTGGCAGCTTCTCTTTTTGATATATACAGATCTGCTGCTCCAATCACTGTCTGGGTTGAAGTTTTGGGAACAATTGCCTCTGGATGTCTAGCCATATAATCAGCAGGGTCAAACAATTTCTTGCTCACCTGAAGTCTTTCAAGTTCTTTTTCTCTATAAGTAGACATTGTAGAGAATTTAGTTGGATCTTGTCCTTCTTCTCTGGCCTTTTTCATCTATGACAGAGCAATCAATTCTTGGAGCCTGGCCATCCTGAAATTTGGATCATCATCTTGACTGATAGATGACTAATCTTCTTGAGAGGGTAGCAAGGTGACATGCCTGAATTATGTTGACTGTTCTTGGAAGTTTGTAGCAATCTGGCTTTCACTACTTTGAGTGTACAATGATTTTGGAGGTGCAGCTTCACTGTATTTTCTTTTGGGTTTATGTGATACAAAGTGTCTTCCTTGTTCAGTCTGTGGTTGAGGGGGAGTGAATTCTAGTTTTTGATACACTATTTCTTTTATTTGTTCTGTACATCTAGTACTTCTTTGCTGACTGCTTCCATGTGATTGCTGTCTGGATGGCCTTTCTTACCTCTGATAAGTTCTGGTGAATGAGGGCTTGAAAGGTGCATCTGACTTTTGAGAACTAATTCCAGAAGCACCAGCAGCTGGTGGAGGAGGAGGAGGGGGATCCTTCCTGTATTTGTGAGCTGGGGGAGGAGAGCACCATCTACTTTTCTTCCTGGCCTTTTGTTCATTCTTTGAGAGCCACATCTGGGCCGGCATTCCCTTGTATGGGGTTATTTTTTGTAGGATATAGTAGAGAGTATCATTGGTGTTTCCAGGTTTGGGGCAGGAAGAGGTGGAGCCTTCCTTTTCTTAGAGATTTTCCTTTTCTTAGATTCCTCCTCCTCCTCCTCCTCATCATCATCAGAAGATTGAGGTTTGTCATACATAGCATCAATCTCTTTTAGTGCTTCATCAGAGCTTGTTTTCTTTGTTGCATGAGATGTAACTGGGGAGGGAACTGTAGAACTGTATACTTCTGTGCTCTGAGCAGCTAACTTATTTTCTTCCTCTATGTCAGCCATAATCAATGCATCCAGATCTGGTATTGGAGAATCATCCATTACAAAGACTGGGGCCATAGAAGAAGATACGATTGGGGAGGCAATCTGTCTAGATGATAGAGTGGTAGGAATGACAAAACTAGCCTTTAGTTATTTAACAACATCATGGCTTATTGGGGAAGAATATGGAATAATAGCTAATGATGGCTTGGTATACTCAGTTGGAGGAAGACTGTGATGAGCTGTATCAAAAGATCTTAACAAACTTATCAAGTCAACTGTGGGATTTATGAAAATATCACCAACAGTATTTATTTTTGGTATAACTGACTCATCAATGTCCATGTCAGTTTCAATAAAATGAATCAAATCTAATAAATCTATTTCTTCTTCTATATCCATTTCTAATGTATCTGATATATGTACAACTGCTGCTGTTGGTCCTGCTGCTGCTGCTGTGACTGCTACTTATTCATTAAGTATCTCTCCCTGCCTGGTTTCAGCAAGTGCTGAAGCTAGGCCCCCAACTGAAGATGGAGCAGTGGTGAGGGCAGATATTTGGGTAGTAAGAGATGAGATGGAGGCAGCTAGAGGATAAATGGTCTCTACTATAAGAGTTTTGAGTAGTTTGGTGAGAAGAGTGATGAGAGTGGTGGTAAGAGAGGAATCCAGAGTTGGAGAGGCAGAAACTGGGGCAGTAGCTGACAGAGTAGATGGTGTTGGGGGATGGATGGGTGGAGGTGGACGTGGAAGTGGAGTTTCTAAGGGAGATTCATTTTGTGGGGATGTGGAGTTCAGGGGAGAGGAGAGCAGGTTAAAGGAGGGGAGGGAGGAGAGTTTGATATGGGGGATATCAACCAGGTGAGATGGTAGAGGGGATAGAGGTGGTGTAGGGATGGAAGTGTCTGGTTGAGGTGAAGGAGGAGGAGATGGTAGATGTGTAGGGGAAGAGGGAAGTGGAGATGTTGGTGGTATTGGAGTATGGATGTGGATGGTAGTAGAAGGTGGGGTTGGTGGGACTTGTTGTTGAGATGAAACTAGAGGGGCAAGAGATGGTGGAGGGGTGGAAGGGAGCCGTTCAGTGGGGTGGGGAGAGGCTGGTGCAACCCTTGTACTCTTGGAAGTTTTAGTGGAGGAGGAGGTAGCCTTAGTTGGATTGGTGATGGTCCTCTCCCACTTGCCAAAAAGAGAACAGGTGAGTCTCTTTGAGGCATTGATGGATATGGTCGAGGAGACCAGGGATCCTGCAGCCTTTTCCTTTAGGAAGATCCCTAGGATCCTTCCAAAGCATACCTTTTCTTGCTGTTCTTCTTTGTGATCAAATCGAACAGAATCTGTGCCCAGTTCACAGCTTTCTTATTTACAATGGCGCACATGACCAGGAACTGATGCCTGGTGATACAATCATGCGCAGTGTGCTTCCCGAGCAACACTTTCCCAACTATATCTGCGAGAAATTTATACTCGGCAGACAGTAGTTTCTTGAGAAGCTTGTTTGGGGTGTCTCCAGAATACCCCATTGTATTCAGCATTAGATCAAACTCTTCCGAATCAATTTCTAAATCCTCCTCACCATTTTTCAATCCAAAAAATTCAGTAAGAATATCGGGGGTAAGAGAAATTTCGTTACCCGCGATGGTGCCAGTCATCTTGTTCTCATCGACAGTAGCTGTGTACACCCATTCTCTGATTTCTGTGGCAGATATCTTTATTCGGGTTGAGAGCAGAGTCTTCAGTTGTTGTTCTTTTAGCAGTTGGAGAATGTTCAAGAAAACTGGATCAGAATACTAGAATGATTCAAATTCTATGTCGAAGCCATCATCAAATTTCATGGCAGTGAGAGAGCCAGCGGGAATCGCCATGAAAGCACCTACAAAAGGAAGATGACGATCAAGTGCAAAGGGAATTGAAAGCGCGGGATGGAGGTCGAAGAAAACCTAAATATAAGGTTTTCCAGAATATGAACCGACAAACTCCGTTCGACGAAAAATTATAAGATCTTTAATCTGAGATCGACGAAATAATTTAGAGTCAACCAGTTCGTCGATCTCAAGTTGAAGATTTGAAAGCATTTCGTCGATCTGAGGTCGATGAAAGGTTTCTGAAGTAAGTTCGTTGATCTTAGGTCGACAAAAATCACTTCACCAAGAGATTTCATCGAGCTCAGGTCGACGATAAATCTCAGGAACGGTTACCAGTTCGTCGATCTCAGGTCGACGAACAGAGACAATTATTTGACCAGTGACAGAGTATTAGATTAAATCCTGACCATTTATCATACCAAGCTGATTGACAAAGAATAGATGCTTGGATGAGTCTAATGGATTAGTGAATATATCTGCTCTTTGCAAATCAGTAGAGATAAATTCAAGTTTAATCTTTTGTTTGTCAACACAATCTCTAATGAAATGATGTCTAATGTCTATATGCTTGGTTCTAGAATGCAATACTGGATTTTGTGCAATTGAAATAGCACTTGTATTATCACATAGAATAATTGAATTATTTAAGTTGACACCATAATCAAGTAGTTGGTTTTGTATCCACAATATCTGTGAACAGCAACTGCCTGCAGCCATATATTCAGCTTCAGCAGTGGATGTTGAAACAAATGTTTGTTTTCTACAGAACCAAGATACAAGTCTGTCACCAAGGAACTGACAAGTTCCAGAGGTGCTTTTCCTGTCTACTCTGCATCCATCATAATCAGCATCAGAAAATCCAGTTAACACAAATGTTGATTCTGTTGAATACCAGAGGCCTAGATCTGGACAACCTTTTATATATCTTAAAATCCTTTTTAATAAAATAAGGTGAGATTCTTTAGGGTTCACCTGGAACCTATCATAAAGACATATGACAAACATAATGTCTAGTCTGCTTGCTGTCAAATACAGTAGGGATCCAACAATGGCCCTGTACATGGTCTGATCAACTGGTTTGTCAGATTCATCAGCATCTACAACAATATTGGCAGCCATGGGAGTTTTCATGGCAGAGGCATCATTCATCCCAAATTTCTTAATAAGCTCTTTAGCATATTTAGATTGAGAGATGAAGATTCCTTCAGGAGTTTGTTTCACTTGGAGACCAAGGAAATATGATAACTCACCCATGCTACTCATCTCGAACCTTGAGTGCATTAAATCAGAAAATATTTTGCACAGATTTGGATCAGTGGAACCAAAAATTATGTCATCCACATATATTTGTACTAAGAGAATTTTATCATGATGCAACTTTGTAAAAAGGGTTCTATCTACCATGCCTCTAGAAAAACCATGCTCTAAGAGAAAGCTGGCTAAGGTCTCATACAAAGCTCTTGGAGTTTGCTTTAAACCATAGAGAGCCTTATGCAATTTAAAAACATAAGAGGGATGAGATGAAGAGATAAAACCTCGGGGTTGTTCAACATACACCTCTTCTTTGAGTTCTCCATTTAGAAATGCACTTTTCACATCCATCTGGTAGACTTTAAACTTTTTGAATGGTGCATAAGCTAAGAAAATCCTTATAGCTTCAAGTCTGGCAACTGGAGCAAAGGTTTGATCATAATCAATTCCTTCATCTTGCCTGTATCCTTGAGCAACAAGCCTTACCTTGTTCCTCACTATCACACCTTGGGCATCAAGTTTGTTTCTGAATACTCACTTAGTCCCAATTACTGGATATTCCCTAGGCATTGGAACTAAGTCCCAAACTCTACACCTCTCAAATTGGTTGAGTTCCTCTTGCATTGCAGTGATCCAGTTTGGATCTTGCTCTGCATCAGATATGGATTGAGGCTAAATTTGAGAGAGAAAGCAGGCAAGCATCACATCAGGATTGAGTTGATGTCTTGTCTGCACTCCTAATGATATGTCTCCAATTACTTGAGATCTAGGGTGATCCCTAAGTGTGACAAGGTCATTAGGTGGAGTTGGCTCAGCAACAGTTATTTGATTTAATTGCTCTTGTGGAATTGTATCAACTGTTTGAGGAAATTGAACTGCTTCCACAGTCTCTTCTTCACTTTCAACTTTTGATATAGCTTGTGGAGAGGGATGTGATTCATCCTTTGAAGTAAGATTTAGATCATCTATGCTCTCACACAAATTTTATACCTGCAGATTATTATTGGTAGAGATGTCTCTCTCCTTGTAAAACATTTTAGATTCATCAAATATTACATGCATAGATTCCTCAGTTTTTAATGTTGATTTATTAAACACCCTATATATCTTGCTGACTTGGGAGTATCCTAGAAAAATTCCCACTGCAGCCTTAGCTTCAAACTTTCTAAGATGTTTCTTGTCATTGTTGTGAATATAGCATATACATCCAAATACTTTAAAATAGGTTATTATAGGTTTCTTCCCTTTGAGTAGTTCATAGGGAGTCTTAAGCTTTAGTTTATGTATTAGACTTCTATTCAGGACATAGTTTGCTGTGCACACAGCCTCTGCCCAATAGGATAGGGGCATGTAAGCATCTGCAAGTAATGTACCTGCAGCTTCAATGAGTGTTCTATTCTTCCTTTCAACTACCTCATTTTGTTGAAGAGTTCTTGGAGCTGAGAAATAATGTCTGATACCTTCCTTCTCACAGAACTCTAGCATAAGAAGAGATTCAAACTCAGTACCATGATCACTTCTGATCAATGCAACTTAAGTAGAATACTCAATCTGTATGTTCTTGAGAAAATCTGTGAGAACCTTAAAAGTATCTGACTTAGTTCTCAAAAAGAAAACCCATGTGAATCTGGAGAAATCATCTACAATAACTAATGTATAAGACTTTCCTCCTAGACTTTGTACTGCAATAGGGCCAAAAAGGTCCATATGGAGCAAGTACAAGATTCTAGGTGAATCACTCTTATTAATAAATTTAAAATTAGATTTAGTTTACTTTCCTAGCTGACAAGCCCTGCAGAGGCCTTCCTTCTTGTAGGGACCAGAAGGTAAGCCTCTAACAAGATTGTCTTTAGATAACCTAGCTATATTTTTATGGTTTACATGTCCTAGTCTTTTGTGTCATAATCTAGTTTGAATTCTGACAGAATTGAATAAACAAATTTCAGACTTAGCTGATTCAAAATTTAATAAGTAGATGTTGCCTTGTCTAATTTCTGTTAAAACAGTTGTGTTGTTTAAAGAAATAAGACATAAAGAGTTAGTAAAGCTTACTTGATAACCTGTATCACATAGTTGGATTACTGATATCAGGTTATGCTTAAGACCATTTACATAAGTCACTTTCTTGAATGTGACAGCTCCACAGTTGAAATCTCCATAGCCTTCTATCAGTTTACAGCCTGAGTCCCCAAAGATTACTTTAGGTCCAGTCTTGGCTTTATAGTTGATTAGGCATTCCTTACAACCTGTCATATGTTTAGAGCAATCACTGTCCAGGTACCACTTGTTTTGAGTGACAGGGTTCTCTTCTACCTGTAAGGAGGATTAGTAGTTTTGACCCAGATTACTTTGGGTCCTTGTTGTTTAACATAACTGAAACTTGAAATAAATGAGTATTCAGGTTGATCCTTATAACCTAAAGGATGATACCTTCTAGGAGGTATGACCCATTGACTAAAGGGATTAAAGGGTTTATCCGTTTTTAGGTTACTCTGGTTATAAATTGAGTTTGATAAATTTGAGTATGTTCATCGATCTGAGCTCGACGATCTGGGTTGAGTTCTTTGATCTCTACTCGAAGAATGGAGGTATCCATTCTCAGAGCCCCAGAAACGTCGATCTCTGGTCGACCAACCATACTGATTTTGTCGATCCCAGTTCGAAGAATAGTTTACATTATTATTTGCATTCAGGTTTCGTCGTTATGAGGTCGATGAACCATACCCATTTCGTCGTTCTGCGTTCGACGAAATATGCTGAACATAGTTATGCTGTTTATCTTTCTTTTTCTGATTGGTTTTACTAAGTTCTAACTGTTTGAGAGCTTCATTAACCTTCTCTACCCGTTCAGTATTTTTCTTACCATTTTCAGAGATGAAGTTAATGGGTTTTGACAATTGATTTTTCTGAATTAGGATTGGTTCACTAGATGAGGTTCCTTATCCTAGTTTGTTATTGTTAGATCTTATATTAACTGTGCTAGTTATATCTAATAGTTGTAAGCTTCTACCATTCAGGGATTCTTCTAATTCCTTAGCCTTACTTAATTCAGATTTTAGAAAAACTATTTGTTGATTGGCTAAGCTTAATTCTTCAGTTAATTTTTCACTTTCAGCAATGATTTTGTCTTGTTCTAAAAGTTTTTCCCTGAGAAGTTTGATTTCCTTCTCAGATCCTATTAGGTCTAAACACAAGAGTTTAAATTCAGATTGAAATTCTTTAGATTCAAATTCATAGGAAGCAATTACCTGATCCTCTTTAGAGAGGGATTCTTCATCACCTGATTCTTTGAATCTGATCTGCTGCTTCCTGCATCTATTGCCATAAGACACATTTCCCTTGCCTTCTTTTCTTCTACATCATCTTCACTGGAGCTGGAGGAGGATCTTTCAACTTCAGTATCACTCCAGGTTTCAGCTACAAAGCCCTTCTCCTTCTTCTTGTACTTGCTGGAGGAGGCCTTGCTGTGCTGATGTCTTCTTGAGTCCTTTTCTTGCCTTCTGTCTTTCTTTTGGACTTTTGGGCATTCAGAGATAAAGTGTCTAGGTTTCCTGCACCCAAAACAGACAACCTCTTTAGAAGGGGTCTTATCATACCTGGGTTTATCTTCATTCCTTGTAGGCTTCCTCCTGAAGTCCTTCTTTGCCATTTTATAGAATCTCTTAGCAAAGAGAGCCATAAGATCTTCATTGGCTGGCAAGTTGGGAGATTCTTCTGTAGCTTTCAGTGCTAAGTTCTATTCCTTTCTAGTATGTGTTGAAGTCTTTGGTTCAACTGAAGCTTCTCTTGACTTGATCAATTACTCATAGGATTTGAGCTTTCCAAGCAGAGATTCTGTTGAGATTTCAGCCATGCTCCTGGCTTCTCTGATGGGCCAGATTCTAGAGTCCCAAGTGTTAGGGAAGCACATGAGGATCTTGTCATTGACCTCAGTTAGAGTAATTTCTTTGTCCAGTATTCTGAGCTCACTGATGATGGAACTCAGCCTGTTGTGCATTACTTCCACAGATTCTGCTTCATCTTTCCTGAAATTCTCATATTGAGATATGAGGTTGGATCTTCTATCCTTCCTCTCATCAGCAGATCCTGCTACCATTTGGTTTAGGGAATCACAAATGGCTTTGGCAGATGTGCATTCAGCAACTTTCTAAAATATATCATCTGACATAGTCTGGGCCAGTATGTTCATAGCTCTAGCATCAGCAATCTTTGCTTTCTTATGTGCATCAGCTTGATCTGGAGGAGGCACTACACTGAGATTTACTGGGGTTGAAGTAGAGGCCACTGGAGCTGGTGGTCCTGTCAAGATGGAATTAAAAATGTCCTCATCAATAGAGTTCATATAAAGTTTGATTCTTGTCTTCCAGATTCCAAACTTTTGCAACTTGCAAACTGGAGGTCTGGTGCTGGCATAATCCTTGTTTTGTGTCATGATATCAGAAAATAAAATTTAAACTGAGAAACTAGTAAGACTTATTCAGAGTTGATCCTGAGGATCTTGATTAATCCAGGTGTGAGCCTGTATGATGCGATTAACCACCCTCTGATACCAATTGAAAGATAGGGTAAGCTCTGAACAACTCTAGAGGGGGGGGGGGGGTGAATAGAGTTTTTAAAGCCTTTTTGATTTTTGTTGAAATAACAAGTCTTTAATCAAATATGTTACTATGATATAAGTGTACAAGTGTGCAAGTGCAGCAAGTGAATTAGAGAAAAGGTAACTAAGCTACACAGCAAAATATATCACAACACAAGCACACAGGAAAATCACAGCCACACAGACAATGCAAGAATTTTATACTGGTTCCCCAAACTTGGGTATATCCACTCTTCTACCACCCTAGGTAGGAATCCACTACAGGTTTTGATCATGTGACTGCCACCAATGAGCTTTTGATTAGGTGCTCAAAAACCAACCCAACTCTTTTGGAAGGAGACTTGCAACTAGAATAATTTTGCAGGGAATTAAAACCCTGTATAGAGGTGGGGATGAGAGTGATGATAGTCTTCTCTATTCTCAAAAGCAACTGAGAGAAGACTTTGTGGATTCAAAGATGTTGTCAAAGCTCCCCCTGAGATCTTGAATGGTTCAGGAGTGGAAGCTTTGTAAAGGTTGAGTAGGCCTTCTGCTGTAAGATCTATTTTCTGAGATCCTTTGACTGATTTGAATACTTTTGTCACTTGAGATCCCAGAAAACAAAGAAGGAGAAGAAAGACTCTTGATAGTGATTGTTGTTCTTTCTTCTTCTTTTGAGAGCAGTTGATTTTTCTTCAGAGAGCTGTATGCACTGCACTTGTGTATTCTGAAAAGTTTCTGTGTATCTTGCTTGTTTCTGGCTGAGAGATTATCGGCTCTATAAATGCCTCAAGGTCGAATTCAAAAACCAGCAATTAATGCTTAGCCGAAATCTCGGAAAATGAAAGCGGCAAGTATGCTGTCATATATTCTATTTTATGTCTGTCCCGAGATATAAGCAATTATTTCCATGGGGGATATTTGCAATCAATGCTGCCAGTAACGGCTCTATTCAAATGCATTGATTATCCAGGGAATTAACGGCCTATAATAGATATGCAATAAGGAGACATAAAAGGAAAGAATAAATAACAATATGTCTTACAGTTTTTGTCGACCAGAGAACATCTTTCGTCGACCTGGGATCAGCGAACAACTACACTGCATAAACTGGCAGATTCTGTGCTCTGAGTTCGTCGACCTGAGAATGGCTTTCGTCGAGCTGAGAATAGCTGTTCGTCGAGCTGAGATCAAAAATCGTCGAACTCTGAATGCTGCTTGATAACTTTCTTCTTCTGTGCATCAAGTTCGTCGAGCTAAAGTCTGAGATCATCAAGCTGAGTCTGCAGTCTGGACTTAGAATATTTTCTGGTGTTGAACCACTTCAATCAGAATTAGTCGATCAAAGATCAAGGTTCTTCTTGTTGTTGTTCTTAGTTCGTCGACTGAGTGTTAGACTTAGAAGGTATTATGAAAGTGAGGGGATAAGTTGTAAACTACTCTAGAGGGGGGGGTGAATAGAGTATTCAAATTTTATGAACAACTAGTCAGCTCCCTTGGAGTTTATTTGCGGAATAAATAATCTGATACTTGAACCCTAAGAGCCTAACACAGTGAAGTGCACAAGTGAGAGAGTTAACTGAAATTTCAGTTTAACTATATGCCTATCACAGCAACTAGCAATCCTAGGTAGTTCTATCACAGCCACAGAATAGACAATTTAAACAAGATAGCCAGAGACACAGGATATATAGTGGTTCCCTCTAAATAGGTACTCCACTCTTCTACCACCCTGGTAGGAATCCACTGCAGGTTTTTGCTAAGGTGCCCTGCCACCAATGATCTGATTCAGGTAGATCAAACAGACCCCTTGAGCTTTTGATAAGGATGCTCAACCACAGGTTGTTGATAAGGTGCCCTGTCACCAATGTTCACTTTTGAAGAGGTGTGAACAAACTCTTTTACAAAGGGGTTGAGAGGGTTAGATTATCTTCTCTGTTGTAAATACAGATTAGAGAAGACTTGTGGATTCTCTAAAGAATCAAAGTCTCCCCCTGGCTCAGTGAAAGTCCAGGGAAAGCCTTTGCTTCAGGATGAAGGAGTTTCAGATATACTGAAACTAAATCCTCAGAGATCTGTAGACTGATTTTTATCAGGTCTTCAGATTCTGGAATAATTGAAGCAGAACTAGAGCTCTTTCTGAAGTCTTGAAAACTCTAAGCAGATGCTCAGGAGACTTGAGAATAAAAGTAATTGCTCTGGGCCTTTTTCTTCAGGGGAGCTTTTCTTCTTCTTTTTGTGAGATGGTGAAGAGTTGCTCTGAAGATGCTTGAGAGAATGCAGCACTAAGAAAAAATCTCTCTGTATCTGTAACTTGTTATTTCTCAAAAAAAGTCTCTCTTAAATATGTCTTCTCATTTTTCCTTTGGAACGGCTCTATTGATTTTTAATTCTCGAACCCTGCAACAGATTATCTCAAAATAGAATATAGCAATAGGAATAGAATGACCTATTAGCTTACTGTCAGTCCCAATAAGGAATTAAATAAGTGGGAAAATATCTCAGCATAAAGACTTACCATTCTTGGAAATAGTAAACAGTGCCAACGGCTAGAATACAGCCTGGCAATATATTTTGTATAATAGGACAAAATTACTTTATCAAAATACTGAATCCCGTGATTTAAGCTTGACATATTTGGTAATTAATTTATTTTGAAATTAAGCCATAAATCTGCAAAAACAACTTCAGAAAATTCTCTAACCACAAGCTAAAACACTTGGAAATAAACCAAGAAATAGAATGAATATAAAAAGATAAAGGCAGACAATAATCGTCGAACAGGGGTTCGATGATCGTCGACCTAGCTTACAGATCGTCGACTAAAAGCAGAAATCTGTCGACACAGAAATCGTCGACCAGCTCAAGATATCGTCGACGACTAAGGCAAATATCTGACGAGACAGAAATCGTGAAGCAAGAACACGATCGTTGAACTGCTGATGGCAGATCGTCGACCAACCCTTCAGAGCATAATAAACTTGCTCTGAGATCGTCGACCATCGGTCGACGATAATTGTCTTGACTTCAACGATTCTATAGCCCTGCTATCATCGACCGATGGTCGACGATCGCGAGGCCTCGTTCGACGATGGTCGAACGGAAAAAGCCTTAAACAAACATACATTTTACAACTTCTAACCTAAGCTCTAGGTCAGTAATAAACTGTCCTAGGGAAACTTAACAAGGCCTAATCATGATCATATATAGTCATATGGATCAAGAGGGGCTGGAAAGGGATTACATAAGCCAAATCACATCTAGGGTACCAACAATCTCCCCCTATTTGGGTTATGTTATCCAATCCGATCTAAAAACTAATGCACACAATAACAAAAGCAGAGATTAACCAAAAATTTAAATCACAGGCAATCCACAGAAAAACATAAAAACATAAATCAGCAGAACTATAAAGTATCAAGCAGATTTATCAGAGGTTTTAGCATCAGATGAGTTCTTAGGGATTACAGCTGGTTTGAAAATAATTTCTCTGTTTGGATTTGCTGCTTGTCTTTTGGATAGCATTAGGTCATGTTCACCAATAATTTTCTTTTCAGCATAGCTTGGCAGAACTGCAGCAGGGTGCAACTTCATGTATTCTTCAATATTAAAAATTTCAGAGTTGACTTGAATTTTGCTGAGTTCCTTTTCTCTGAATTCAGACATAGTTGTATATGCTGTAGGGTCTAGTCCTTGAGCTTTGGCTCTCTCCATCATGCTTAGTGCAATAGATTCCTTAAATCTTGCCATAGAGGCAATTCTTTCAGTTTCAGTCATATCTGATGGAGAGGGTGGTCTGTCAGTATCAGCTTGAGCTGCAATCTCTATGTTCCTTTGAAGAGCTGTGGCTAATTTGCTTGAGTCAAGAGAAATCTGTGCAGCCTTCTTAGGATCAGTTTCAGCATATAGAGATCTTGGAGGTGCAAGTTCATTGAACTTCTTGTGGGATTTCTCTGAATAGACCACTCTTTTTCCTTTTGTTTCAACTGTCTCAGAAGCAGCAGGTTTCCTTGATGTGGAGGATGGACCTTTCCTGGGAGGAGAAGGTTTCCATTCTGGAACTTTCTTTTTAGGAGAAGGAGGAGGAGAGAAAGTAGGATGCTGAAATGTCATCTCCTTTATTTGTTTCATGGGAACATTTTCATTTCTTTTCCTTCCTTGTCCTGATACATCTTGGCCTCCCTGGCTTTGGTTACTCCTTCTCTGGTAGGACTGAAAGGTGTTAGAACCGGCTGATTTTGCAGATAGGGCAGAAGAGAGACTTCCAGAGGCTCCAGCACCAGGAGGTGGAGGAGGACCTCTGGGGGGAATTTCTGAATTGGAGTGTCATATCTTTTTGTTCTCTTCTTTTCTCTTGTCTGATTCTTTGAGAGTCTCATCCATGGTTGAAATTCTTTGCTCTTGGGATCAATTCCCTTCAGAATGAAATAGGGAACATCCTTGTCTGGATTAGCAGTAGGAGGAGCAGATGCTTTTCTTTTCTTGGATACAGCCATTTTCTTCTTCTGGGTGCTATCAGAATCCTCAGAATCATCATCATCAGAGGAGTGGGATGAGGTTCTGCCAGCATAATCATCAAAGTCTTGTTCTGAGATATCCTTGGCAACTATAGTATGTTCAGCCTTTTCTTTCTCCTGCTTCTCTCTATCTTCTTTTTCTCTTGCTTCCTCAATGGCATCTTGCCCAAGGAGGGCATCAAGATCAACATTTGGAGATCTCTTCCAGAGTTCTGATTCAGGATACAAATCAGGAACTATCCTGGGGACCAGTTCTGCAATAGAAGGAATGGATAGAGGATAGGTAAGGATAGGTGGAGAAAAGATGACTGTATCTGCAGGGGCAGATGCTTTTCCTAGAGAGATGGCTAGGGAAACCATATGAGATTTAGCCAACTCTTCAATGTACTCAGAGGCAATATTCTCAGCCATAAAGGCTATATATTGTTCAAGGTTTAGAGTACCTGAGCTTGATTCCTTTTCAGTCATCTTGGAGGCATTCTCTGGTAAGTCTTGCACAGCCTCAGCTTCTCCAGCAGCAGCAGCAGCAGCATTCTCAAGTTGTTGAACCACTACTTCTGAGTCAGTAGTGTTCATTGGAACTTTTTCACACAAGTCCATGAGGACTTCCTCATTATCTCTCTCAGAGACTTCTTTATCAGAAGCTAGATTCACTAGGGAGTGAATGTCTTTGTTAGATAAAGATATCAATTTAAAGTCCTGATTATAACCTTTAGAGGAAGTGTTTTACCTTCTGGTTGCTCTGAATCTTTCATCAGAGACTCTTTCTCTGGAATAGCTTTCTCTGGAAGCTCTTGAGATTCTTCTACAATTGCTGGAAGGGGAAGGGAAGAATTGTCCTGAAGGGTCAAGGCATCACCTGAGACCACTTCAACAGACATCTCCCCCTGCATGACTTCAGTGGGGACTGGAGTCATGCATCTTACTGAAGAGGGCTCAGCAGAGGGTGGAAGTGATTTAATGGCATCAGTAAGGGCATTGATGGATGCAATGAGAGGGGCATTGGCAGCCACAATCATGTTTTGGATGGATGGAGTGATGAGCTCTACAATACGTGTAAGCAATTCAGGAGTTATCTAAAATGCTGAGGGTGTGGAGGTGGATGGATGACTGTGGGATGCAAATTGAGGTGGTGATGGAATGGAAGCAGTATGATCTGCCACATGATCAATTGAATCATGTTGAGATGGGTGATCATCAACATGAGTGTGGGATTCATGTTGAGAGAGGTGTGTGAGGATGGTAGCAGTCACTATGTCAACACTGGCTGAGGCTGCCAGATGTTGTGGTGTGGGTGACTGGGGTGAAAGTGCATGTAGGATGGGAGATGCATGTAGGGATTCATGTTGTGGTGGCACTGCAGATTGTGTGGAGGGTAATGCAGGAGATGAGGATGCAGGGGTAAAGAGGGAGGATGAAGGGATTACTGAGCCTTCCCCAGTAAGCTGGAGAGTGGCTGAAACAGCCCTTGTGTCTGATGGAGGGTTAGGATCAACCCTGGCTGACTTCTTGATGACTCTCTGGGATTTCTTGAACAGAGAGGGGTCCAACCTCTTGCTGGCGTTGACTGCAGAGGGTGCAGAAACAAGCAGCAGGGGTGCTTTCACATACAGAAACGCACCCAATGCCCTGGCAAGGTTTACTTCTTTCTTGTTGTTCTTTCTCCTTATCAGTTCAAACAGAACTTTTCCCCAGGCTATCTGCGTCTTATTCACCAAAGCTGACATTAAGGCAAATTGTTGCCTGTTGATGTTGTCGTGAGCAGAGTGTTTTCCCAAAACGACCTTGCCCACCAGGTCTGCCAGAAACTTATACTCTGGAAACAGATTGATCTTCAGCAGCTTAGCTGGAATACCCTCAGCATGGCCCATCACAGTTAGCATGCGGCCATATTCCTCTGTATTTTGCTCATAGTCCTCAGTACCGGTTGGTAGTCCAAACAGCTCAGACAAAACTTCAGGAGTCAGAATGACCTCCTCTCCATTTATTTTTCCAGTCATGGCTTCGTCGCTGGAGGACGAAGTATATACCCATTCTCGAATCTCTGGTATATGAATCTTCGGTGAGAATGACATAAATCTCTTTAGGCCTTGATCTTCACACAGCTGCAGAATGTCTTGGATGGGTTGATCACATCGACTGAAGGAATCGAAGTCGACACAGAATCCAGTGTCGAACTTCATCCCGAAGAGAACTGCTGAAGGAATCGCCATTGGATTGAAGAGAGAATGGAGAATCGAGATGCAAGGCAGGGGAGAAGAGAATCGCGCGGGATTAGAGTTCGAGAGCGAATTCTAAGCCAGAAGATGGAATATGAAAAGACGGAGCGGAAGAACGACGATCTCCAGACCTAAATCGACTATCCGATATAAATCTGCGATTGTCGAACCCGAAACAAAATCGGTCGTCGAACAATGACCGACGATAGTCAATATTTGACTAATCGTTAAACATCGACCGACTACAAGCAATCACCACGATCGTCGATCAATATATGTTGGTCGACGATTCTCCACACAGCACAGAAAATCTGTCGTCGACCATTGGTCGACGATAGATACCTAAGGAGAGATCGTTGACCAGTTGATCGACGATTTCTGCCTTACTACAAAAACGATCTGTCGTGGACCATTGGTCGACGATAGATACCTAACCTGGTCGAAGATCGTCGAGCAGTCGTTCGACGATTTTAGACAGAAAACAAATCTATCCAAATTTTCACTACTCTGAACCATTAATCATGCCAAGCTGGTTCAGGAAGAACAAATGCCTTTGTTCATCAAGGGGCTTAGTGAAAATATCTCCTCTCTGCAGGTCTGTGGATATAAATTCCATTGCTATCTTGTTCTTTTCCACATTATCTCTCAGAAAATGATGTCTAATCTCAATGTGCTTGGTCCTGGAATGGTGCACAGGATTTTGGGCAATTGATATTGCACTGGTACTGTCACACAGAATTTTTGTTTTTGAGTGTGTGTACCCATAATCCACTAGCTGATTTTGAATCCACAGGATCTGTGAACAACAACTAGCTGCTGCTATATATTCAGCCTCAGCAGTTGAAGTAGACACAGATGCCTATTTCTTACAAAACCAAGAGACAAGTCTCTCTCCCAGGAACTGACAGGTCCCTGAGGTGCTTTTCCTGTCAACTCTACAACCAGCATAATCAACATCTGAATATCCAATTAATTCAAATCCTGACTCAGCTGGGTACCACAGTCCTAAGTTAGGGCATCCCTTAAGGTATCTCAAGATCCTCTTGAGAAGAGTTAAGTGAGATTCCTTTGGATTGACCTAAAACCTAGCACATAGGCATGTAGCAAACATTATGTCAGGCCTACTTGCAGTCAAATACAGCAGGGAACCAACAATGGCTCTATAGTTCTTTTGATCAACAGACTTACCATTGACATCAGAGTCAATAACTGCATTTGAGGCCATAGGTGTACTCATTGATGAAGCATCAGACATTCCAAATCTTTTAACCAGCTCTCTGGCATATTTTGATTGAGAAATGAAGATACCATCAACACACTGTTTCACTTGGAGACCAAGGAAATAGGATAACTCACCCATGCTGCTCATCTCAAACTTGGAGTGCATTAGTTCAGAGAACCTCTTGCATAGTTTGGGATCAGTGGAGCCAAATATAATGTCATCTACATAGATTTGAACTAACAGTTGTGAGTCCTTATGATGTCTAATAAATAGGGTTCTATCTACTACACCTCTCACAAACTTGTGTTCTAGAAGGAAATTTGCTAAGGTCTCATACCAAGCTCTAGGAGCTTGCTTAAGTCCATATAGAGCCTTTTGGAGTTTGAACACATGAGTGGGTAAGGTTGATGAAACAAACCCTGGTGGTTGTTCAACAAACACTTCTTCCTTTAAATCTCCATTGAGGAAGGCACTCTTCACATCCATTTGGAAGACCTTAAATCTCTTATAGGCAGCATATGCTAGGAAAATCCTAATGGCTTCTAGTCTAGCTACAGGGGCAAAAGTCTGATCATAATCTATGCCTTCCTCCTGTCTATAGCCTTGAGCTACTAGCCTAGCCTTATTCCTAACTACTATGCCTTGGGCATCAAGCTTGTTTCTAAACACCCACTTGGTGCCTATGATCAGTTGGCCTCTTGGTCTTGGAACCAAAGTCCAAACTTTACATCTTTCAAACTGGTTAAGTTCCTCTTGCATGGCTATAATCCAGTGTGGATCAAGCTCAGCATCTTTAATGGTTAGGGGCTCAACCTGAGAAAGGAAACAAGCAAACATCACATCTTTGTTGAGTTGATGTCTTGTCTGGACTCCTACTGAAATGTCTCCAATCACTTGAGATACAGGGTGATCTCTAAGTGTGACAAGATTAGTAGGTTCAACAATGATCTGATCTTCAACATGTTCAAGATTTAATTCCTCATGTGGAATTTGATCAACTGTTGGAGCAGGTGCTTTAACTTCTAAAAGTTCTACATCAGATTCAGAATCTGAAGAAGCAACCTGAGGAGTTTGTTGGGGATGATTCTCCTGTGTGAGTCTCAAACCTTCCAAATCCTTACTTGCTCCTAGGACTTGCACTGTACTATTGGAGGAAGAGTCCTCCTTATAATACATGACTGTCTCATCAAAAGAGACATGTGCAGACTCTTCTATCTTAAGAGAGGATATATTAAGAACCCTATAGGCTTTGCTTACTTGAGAGTATCCTAGAAAAACTCCCATTGAAGCTTTTGCCTCAAATTTTCTAAGGTATTCTTTGTTATTGTTATGAACAAAAGCAACACAGCCAAATACTCTAAAATAGTCTATTTTAGGTTTCACTTGCTTAAGTAACTCATAGGGAGTCTTACCCTTAAGTTTATGTATCAGACTTCTGTTCAATACATAGTTAGCTGTGCTAACTGCTTCAGCCCAAAAGGACAGAGGCATGTTAGCATCTGCCAACAATGTACTAGCAGCTTCAATTAGGGTTCTATTTTTCCTTTCAACTACCCCATTTTGTTGAGGAGTTCTAGGAGCAGAGAAGCTATGTTTGATACCTTCCTTCTCACAGAATTCTTGCATAAGAAGAGACTCAAACTCAGTACCATGATCACTTCTGATCAAGGCAATCTGAGTAGAATACTCACTCTGTATACACTTTAGAAAATCTGTAAGAACCTTGAAATTATCAGCCTTAGTTCTCAAGAAGAATACCCAAGTGAACCTAGAGAAGTCATCTACAATTACTAGAGTGTAAGACTTTCCTCCAAGACTCTGTACAGCAATAGGACCAAATAAATCCAAATGTAGCAAGTACAGAATCCTGGGAGAATCACTTTTATTAACTGATTTAAAGCTATTTCTTGTTTGCTTACCTAATTGACAAGCTTTGCAAAGGCCTTCCTTCTTGTAGGGGCAAGAAGGTAAGCCTCTTACAAGATTGTATTTAGCCAACCTAGAAATGTTTTTCAAATTTACATGACTAAGTCTCTTATGCCAAAGGGTATTATTACTGGTTACTTCATTAAATAAGCATATTTTAGATTTGGATGAGTTAAAATCTACAACATAAACATTACCAATTCTAATACCTACTAACACAACAGTATTATTTAAAGCAATATTACAAGCAGTGTCAGTAAACCATACCTTGTACCCAGCATCACACATTTGGCTTACAGAGATTAGGTTATGCTTTAGTCCTGAGACATAAGCAACCTTCTTGAATGTTACAGCTCCTATGGTGAAGCTGCCATACCCTTCAGTCTGTCCACAGCTGGAATCCCCAAATACAACTTTTGGTCCCAGCTTGGCTTTGAACCCTAACAGATTCTTCTTCGTTCCTGTCATATGCTTTGAGCATCCACTATCCAGATACCATTTGTCATGTATGACTGGATAGGTCTTCACCTGCAGAGAGGACAGTTATACATTGTGGACCCAGGTTACCTTGGGTCCAGTATTCTTCACAAAAGAAAAACTAGATATAAAAGATTTTGCAGGCTTAGATTTATATCCTAAAGGGTGTGATCTCCTAGGTGGGATAATCCATTCAGTTGAAGGATTAAACAACCTAGGGTAGTGATTGGGATTTGCAATTCTGGAAGTTTGAAATTTATTTTCCAGCTTAAGTCCAGATCGTCGATCCACGGTCGACGATCGCAAGCCATATCGTCGATCATCTGTAGTAGTGCTATGTTCTGGATTCCACGATCGTCGATCACTGGTCGACGACTCAAGATGAGATCGTCGATCTCCTGCACCAAAGATATCATACTTGGTGAAGGTGTTCAGCGATCATCGATGGACGTTCGACGATTGGTTTGACGATCGTCGATTAATGTTCGACGATTTTTGTAAAGCTGGGAATTTTTTCTTCCTGTTCTCTTTCTTAATCTTATTCTGAATTTTCTTACATTTTTCAATTTCCTCAGTATTCTTTATTCCTGATTCAGAAATAAATTTTACTGGAGTGCTAAATCTCTCCTTTGTGAGGAGGATGGGTTCACTAGATGTAGCACCTAAGCCTAGTTTATCATTACCAACCCTAGTGTTTGCTATACTGGTTATTTCAGATAATTTAAGGCTTCTGCCATTTAATTGTTCTTCTAACCTCTTAGATTTAGCTAGTTCTAATTTTAGGAATGTTACTTCTCCTCTTAAGCTTTCTAATTCTTTTTCTAATCTGATTATTTCAGTACCTTCCATGTCTAGTTCCATTATCTTTGATCTAAGTGACTTGATTTCTTCTTCAGATAACAGTAGATCTAAACATAGAGTTTTAAATTTTAACTTGAACTCAGGAGATGAAAAATCAAATGAGTTGATTACCTGGTCTTCCATAGGAAGATCTTCTTCATTGTCTCCTTCTTCTTCAGAATTCTCTGCAGCTGACAAAGAGCTGCAGGCATTGATAGCCATGAGGCAGACCTCTTTGGCTTTCTTCTCTTCTTCTCCTTCTGAATCACTGGAGCTAGAGGAGCAGGTATCCTCTTCTGTTTCACTCCAGGTAGCAGCCACAAATCTCTTGTCCTTCTTCTTGTATTTGTGTGAGGAGGACTTGGAGTGGTGCTTCCTGTACTCTTTCTCATATTTCTTCTCCTTGTGTTTCTTCTCTGAACAATCTGGAGCAATGTGTCCAGGCTTGCTGCAAACATAACAGATGATTTCTTTAGATGGAGTCTTGTCATACCTTGGTTTGTCCTCATACTTGGAGAACTTCTTTCTGAGGTCTCTTCTTCCCATGTTGAAGAACCTCTTGGCAATGAGTGCCAGTAACTCCTCATTTGATTGACTTCCTTCAGAAGTCTCAGCAGCCTTAAGAGCTAGAGAGTGCTCTTTCTTTGTAGGTGTAGGAGTTTTTACTTCAGTTGCAGCAGCTCTGCTCTTTAAAGTTTGCTCATATGACTTGAGCTTTCCCAACAGAGCTTCTGTGGAGAGTTCCACAGTGTTTCTTCCATCCTTGATGGGCCATATCCTTGAGTCCCAAGAGATGGGAAGGCACATCAGGATCTTGTCATTGACTTCTAACAAAGTTATCTCCTTGTCCAAAGACCTCAGTTCACTTATTATTGAACTGAGTCTTGTGTACATTGAGTCAATGTCTTCAGCATCATCCTTCTTGAAATTTTCATACTGAGAGGTGAGGTTGGATCTCTTGTCCTTCCTCTCATCAGCTGAGCCAGCAACTATGTGGTTGAGGGAATCCCACATAGCTTTGGCTGAGGTACATTCAGCAAGCTTCTGGAATATTTCATCAGACATTGTCTGAGCTAGGATGTTCATTGCTTTTGCATCAGCTGCTTTTGCCTTCTTGTAAGTTTCATTGTAGTCAGGTGGTGGCACAGCACTGAGATCAGCAGAAGTGGAAGCAGCAGCAGGCCTAGCAGGTGGTCCTGTCAAAATAGAAGAGAAGATATCTTCATCAATAGAATTCATGTATAGTCTTATCCTAGCCTTCCATATGCCAAACTTGGACAAGTTGCATACAGGAGGTCTGGTGCTTGAATAATCCTTAGACTGGGCCATGTGTGAAAGTGTTTGTGAATGGTATCAGGAAAGAACTTATCACTGGATCTTTTAACTCAGGTGTTAGCCTGTATGAACAGCTAACCTGGCTCTGATACCAATTGAAAGTGAGGGGATAAGTTGTAAACTACTCTAGAGGGGGGGTGAATAGAGTATTCAAATTTTATGAACAACTAGTCAGCTCCCTTGGAGTTTATTTGCGAAATAAATAATCTAATACTTGAACCCTAAGAGCCTAACACAGTGAAGTGCACAAGTGAGAGAGTTAACTGAAATTTCAGTTTAACTATAAGCCTATCACAGCAACTAGCAATCCTAGGTAGTTCTATCACGGCCACAGAATAGACAGTTTAAACAAGATAGCCAGAGACACAGGATATATAGTGGTTCCATCTAAATAGGTACTCCACTCTTCTACCACCCTGGTAGGAATCCACTGCAGGTTTTTGCTAAGGTGCCCTGCCACCAATGATCTGATTCAGGTAGATCAAACAGACCCTTTGAGCTTTTGATAAGGATGCTCAACCACAGGTTGTTGATAAGGTCCCCTGTCACCAATGTTCACTTTTGAAGAGGTGTGAACAAACTCTTTTACAAAGGGGTTGAGAGGGTTAGATTATCTTCTCTGTTTTAAATACAGATTAGAGAAGACTTGTGGATTCTCTAAAGAATCAAAGTCTCCCCCTGGCTCAGTGAAAGTCCAAGGAAAGCCTTTGCTTCAGGATGAAGGAGTTTCAGATATACTGAAACTAAATCCTCAGAGATCTGTAGACTGATTTTTATCAGGTCTTCAGATTCTGGAATAATTGAAGCAGAACTAGAGCTCTTTTTGAAGTCTTGAAAACTCTAAGTAGATGCTCAGGAGACTTGAGAATAAAAGTAATTGCTCTGGGCCTTTTTCTTCAGGGGAGCTTTTCTTCTTCTTTTTGTGAGATGGTGAAGAGTTGCTCTGAAGATGCTTGAGAGAATGCAGCACTAAGAAAAAATCTCTCTGTATCTGTAACTTGTTATTTCTCAAAAAAAGTCTCTCTTAAATATGTCTTCTCATTTTTCCTTTGGAACGGCTCTATTGATTTTTAATTCTCGAGCCCTGCAACAGATTATCTCAAAATAGAATATAGCAATAGGAATAGAATGACATATTAGCTTACTGTCAGTCCCAATAAGGAATTAAATAAGTGGGAAAATATCTCAGCATAAAGACTTACCATTCTTGGAAATAGTAAACAGTGCCAACGGCTAGAATATAGCCTGGCAATATATTTTGTATAATAGGACAAAATTACTTTATCAAAATACTGAATCCCGTGATTTAAGCTTAACATATTTGGTAATTAATTTATTTTGAAATTAAGCCATAAATCTGCAAAAACAACTTCAGAAAATTCTCTAACCACAAGCTAAAACACTTGGAAATAAACCAAGAAATAGAATGAATATAAAAAGATAAAGGCAGACAATAATCGTCGAACAGGGGTTCGATGATCGTCGACCTAGCTTACAGATCGTCGACTAAAAGCAGAAATCTGTCGACACAGAAATCGTCGACCAGCTCAAGATATCGTCGACGACTAAGGCAAATATCTGACGAGACAGAAATCGTGAAGCAAGAACACGATCGTTGAACTGCTGATGGCAGATCGTCGACCAACCCTTCAGAGCATAATAAACTTGCTCTGAGATCGTCGACCATCGGTCGACGATAATTGTCTTGACTTCAACGATTCTATAGCCCTGCTATCATCGACCGATGGTCGACGATCGCGAGGCCTCGTTCGACGATGGTCGAACGGAAAAAGCCTTAAACAAACATACATTTTACAACTTCTAACCTAAGCTCTAGGTCAGTAATAAACTGTCCTAGGGAAACTTAACAAGGCCTAATCATGATCATATATAGTCATATGGATCAAGAGGGGCTGGAAAGGGATTACATAAGCCAAATCACATCTAGGGTACCAACAATCTCCCCCTATTTAGGTTATGTTATCCAATCCGATCTAAAAACTAATGCACACAATAACAAAAGCAGAGATTAACCAAAAATTTAAATCACAGGCAATCCACAGAAAAACATAAAAACATAAATCAGCAGAACTATAAAGTATCAAGCAGATTTATCAGAGGTTTTAGCATCAGATGAGTTCTTAGGGATTACAGCTGGTTTGAAAATAATTTCTCTGTTTGGATTTGCTGCTTGTCTTTTGGATAGTATTAGGTCATGTTCACCAATAATTTTCTTTTCAGCATAGCTTGGCAGAACTGCAGCAGGGTGCAACTTCATGTATTCTTCAATATTAAAAATTTCAGAGTTGACTTGAATTTTGCTGAGTTCCTTTTCTCTGAATTCAGACATAGTTGTATATGCTGTAGGGTCTAGTCCTTGAGCTTTGGCTCTCTCCATCATGCTTAGTGCAATAGATTCCTTAAATCTTGCCATAGAGGCAATTCTTTCAGTTTCAGTCATATCTGATGGAGAGGGTGGTCTGTCAGTATCAGCTTGAGCTGCAATCTCTATGTTCCTTTGAAGAGCTGTGGCTAATTTGCTTGAGTCAAGAGAAATCTGTGCAGCCTTCTTAGGATCAGTTTCAGCATATAGAGATCTTGGAGGTGCAAGTTCATTGAACTTCTTGTGGGATTTCTCTGAATAGACCACTCTTTTTCCTTTTTTTTCAACTGTCTCAGAAGCAGTAGGTTTCCTTGATGTGGAGGATGGACCTCTCCTGGGAGGAGAAGGTTTCCATTCTGGAACTTTCTTTTTAGGAGAAGGAGGAGGAGAGAAAGTAGGATGCTGAAATGTCATCTCCTTTATTTGTTTCATGGGAACATTTTCATTTCTTTTCCTTCCTTGTCCTGATACATCTTGGCCTCCCTGGCTTTGGTTACTCCTTCTCTGGTAGGACTGAAAGGTGTTAGAACCGGCTGATTTTGCAGATGGGGCAGAAGAGAGACTTCCAGAGGCTCCAACACCAGGAGGTGGAGGAGGACCTCTGGGGGGGAATTTCTGAATTGGAGTGTCATATCTTTTTGTTCTCTTCTTTTCTCTTGTCTGATTCTTTGAGAGTCTCATCCATGGTTGAAATTCTTTGCTCTTGGGATCAATTCCCTTCAGAATGAAATAGGGAACATCCTTGTCTGGATTAGCAGGAGGAGCAGATGCTTTTCTTTTCTTGGATACAGCCTTTTTCTTCTTCTGGGTGCTATCAGAATCCTCAGAATCATCATCATCAGAGGAGTGGGATGAGGTTCTGCCAGCATAATCATCAAAGTCTTGTTCTGAGATATCTAAGGACTTGATCTAGACTCTAGGACACAACTATGACCCTGATCTATACCTGTTGGGTCATATCCTAACTCAGTGAACCTAGCCCAAATCCAACTAGGGGTTCCAACAGAATTCACTTGAGTACTCGACGAATTTTACTTAGCCGTTCTGATCAGTAGTTCTAAGTGATCTCCCAAGTACTCCTGAGATCACTCGATGAATTTTATGAGTGCTTACGTTAGTAGTCGACGAATATAATGTGACCTCACGTGATCACTCGACAAATTTGCCTAAGCCAAATCTGCAACATCTTGACAACAACTTACTTTGTGATGCTAGATGAAGTACACCCCATTAGAGAGATTATACATGAGTCAACACAATGTTCTATATAATGAAGAATTGTATTGCACAAAACTGTGTTTGAAGATTCATTGCAACCTGACAATGGTTTGTACTTGATAAAAAAACATGCACCACACACAACTAAAATTAACATCAAATACACCCTCAATTCAACTTAATTCAATGTACACTTCTTCAAATCAGGGCTATTGTGGATACAATATCTAACAATTGTAGAATCAACAACTATCTCTTGCTTGGAACTCTTCCAACTTACAACTCCTTCATTCAGGCAGAACACAAATCTTGACTGAGACTTTGAGTCATCTCTATCAGTTTGGAAGCTTGTATCAGTATAACCCTTTATAATGAGCTTTTCCTCTCCACCAAAAACTAAGAATACATCATTAGTCCTTCACAAGTACTTTAAGATATTCTTGACTGTTGTCTAGTGACCATAACATGGATTAGACTGATACCTACTAGTCAATCTTAAAACTTAGGAGACATCAGGTCGAGTATATAATATGGTATACATGATTAATCCAATTATCGAAGCATATGTAATCAAATTCATGTGGTCCTTATCTTCCAAAGATTTAGGGCATTGGTCCTTAGAGAGACTCACACCATGAGATATGTGTAAGAATTCTTTCTTGGACTCAAACATGTTGAATAGCTTCAACACATTTTTAATGTATGTACTTCGAGTCAAACTCAGTAACTTCTTCAATCTATCTCTATAGATCTTAATACCAAGTATATAGGTCACTTCACTCAAGTATTTCATAGAAAAGAATTCCCCTATCCCGTTCTTAGTAGATTGAAGAGTTAGAATGTCATTCCCAATTAATAATATGTCATCTACATACAAAATTAGGAAGACAACAATGCTCTCACTAATGCTCTTGTAAACACAAGGCTCATCTTTGTTCTTGATAAAACCTAATTCTTTGATTTTCTCATCAAAACGTAGATTTTAACTTCAAGAAACTTGTTTCAATCCATAAATAGATCTCTGCAGCTTGCATGTTTCGTTGCTTCATTTGAAGATACAAAACCCTCGGGTTGTGTCATGTACTCCTCCTCAAGAAGGTTTCTATTAAGGAAATCCGTTTTGACATTCATTTGCCAGTTCTCATAGTTATAATACACAATAATAACAAGCAGAATTCTGATGGACTTAACCATGAAGATAGGGGAAAAATCTCATCATAGTTGATACCATGAATTTGTTTGAAACCTTTATCCAATAATAGCCCTTCGAATGTTTGTACATTCTCATCCATGTTGTTGTTCTTATTGAAGACCCACTTGTACCCTATGGGTCATACCCCTTCAGGTGGTCCACTAAGGTTAAAACGTAGTTTGCATACATGGAGTCCATTTCAGATTTCATGGCATCAAACCACTTCTAGGAGTCCGGTCCACACATAGTCTCATGATAGGTTGCAGACTCAACATCATGATCCAAAAGTAATACATTACCTATTTAAGACACGAGAAAACCATATCTCTCAGGCTCAAATAAGGGTCAACCAAATCTACGTAAGACTTGTATTTCTTGAGCAGGCTCTCTAGCTACAACAACTTGTAGCCTTGCTCAGGCTCCAATTCAAGTTTATTCACAGTTTGTGGTTCTTGAACTTCTTCAAGCTCTATATTTGCAGTATTTCTGTATAAGAGCTCTTTCTCTAAAAAGATACCAGTCCTTGCGACAAATACTTTGCCCTCAGTGATAGTTTCAACTTCAAGACAACCTAAACACCTAGAGGGGAGGGTGAATAGGTTCTTATCCTTGTTTTAACTTAAGGCAGAGTTTAGCTACAGATCTTTATTATAAAGCTTAAATCTCTACAGCTATCACAGCACATACAATCACAAGAAACTATAATAACACAAGCATCACAGATTGCACACAGATTTATAGTGGTTCACCAAGGTCTGGGTACATCCACTTTCCCCCTTTACCTATCTAGCAGTGTGCTAGATTCGGCCTAACTTCTTCCTTTTCTCCTCAGATCCACAGATCTTACAGCTCAGAACCCTGAAAGGTTCCTACAACTCAGAACCCTATAAGGTTCCTACAACTCAGGCTAACAAACCCTACCTCAGCCTTGCCACAAGGCCTACAACTCAGAGAATACATTCTCCTACAACTCAGGCACAAACAGCCCTACCTCAGCCTTGCCACAAGGCCTACAACTCAGAGAACAAATCTCCTATACTCAGCCTTTATAAAATAGGCTTACAACTCAGATCTATGAATAGATCCTACAGAATTTGATAAGGAATTTTATAATCTCTTACCCCTGTTGAGAGAGAAGGGATACGAACTTTCTTGATCAGCTTCTTGAAGAGGCTGATGGTTGAAATCAACTTGATCTTTGCTTTCTTCAAAGCTTCTTGAATCTGAACTTAGTTGGGTTGATTTACTTTGAATATAACTGACTGGCAGCTTCTTCCTCAGATTCCAGAAATAGATCTGAATCTTCTTGACAGATTAGTTTAGTATCTACTTCTTGAGAGACCTGTGATTATCTCTTTCTTGACTTCAAATAGCTGGATCTCTCTCTCTCTCCAAACCTCTTGAAGATACTTCTGAATTCTTGATTGAATTCAACTTAGACAGAATCTGAGTGGATGATCACTTCAGAATGTCTTCTTAGATCTTCTCACTAAGATCTTCTTCTGTGCCTTGTACTTTCTTGATCAGAGATCTATCTCACAAGAGTTGTGTTTTGTGTGTCAATAATAATAAATATCTCTTCTTCTGAATCCATCTATATATATAGACTTCATCCATGGTAACCGGCTGATCCGGTTTATAAATAACTTCTAACAAGTCTGATAGCTTCAGTAAACCTGTTGTAACTCACAGTTGTCAAGTCATCAAATAGATCTTGAGCCTTTGTCTTTGTCAGCAAAACGTCGAGACTGACTGTCATAAAGTGTCGAGACCATCTGTCAATATGTGTCGACACAAGTGACTTAAGTGTTGACACTGACTTTGGTGGTATCGAGATAGCTGCCTTGATGTCGACACAGCTTCTTGACACTGTATCTTGAGAATGTGTCGACATTGATTATTTGTGTCGACACAAACACTTCACCATTCATCAGCAATCAACTTGGTCTAGACTCAGCTGTGTGTCGACACAAGTCCTGTGTGTCGACACAGTTGATGTAGACTCAGAACATAGCATGTGTCGACACTGCCTCCAGGTGTCGATACAGTTGTTGTCGACTCTGCCTCTGTGTGTCGACACAGCCTCCCGGTGTCGACACAGTTGATGTCGACTGACTATTTCTGTGTGTCGACACTGCCTCCCGGTGTCGATACAGTTGATGTCGACGATGCTTCTGTGTGTCGACACAGCCACCCGGTGTCGACACAAACTCACTGAAGTGTCGACACAACCATTTCCAAGTGTCAACACAATCTTACTGAAGTGTTTACATAGCTTCCTCAGGTGTCGACACATGGACTTAGAAATTTTTCTTTGCATTTTAGCACATTCTTAACCTGCACATATAAACTTAAAACAACATCAAATACACCTTGATGTATATCATTGAGCTAAGTTTGGCTTGTCCAAATCAAATACACATTTTCCAATGTACCCAACAATCTCCCCATATTTGGAGAAGTCATAACCCTTTAGCCAATGATATACACCACTTAGAAAATAAACATGATGATGTACATAAACATTAAATTACAGGGTACTTTATAAACAAAACACATATCATAGTTACATCACAGAATAAAGATGTAAAAGAAAATGAACACAGAACAATGTTTTGTATATTAACTCAAAAATGCTTGTTACAAGTTGTTTACATTGATTTCTTTAACAAAAAAACAATTACATAGTTCTTGGACAAAAAAAAACAAGTAAAGCTTATACTAAGGCTAGGCTGGCTCCTTGATGACTATTCCTTTTCCAGATTTAATCTGAGCCTACACAGGAGGTTCTATCTCTTCAATAGGCTTCCTGCCTTTCAAATCAGCTTTTTTTTTGTGCTTCAGCCTTGATCCTTTGCCTTTCAAAGTAATGAAAAGGCTTAGGGAAATACTTGCTAGGCTACTGAGCATCAGGAGGTAGCTTCCCACTCTTAGTCTTTCTCCTATATTGAACTATGGCCTCCTGCCTGGCTTCATACTTTTTCCATTCTTGCTAATTGTACCATTTACCCCTTTCATGTACTTGATCTTTTACAGCTTTCCAGGCAGTTAATATGATATTACTTGAAGTGGGGCTCCACTGCTCAAAGTCTGGTTTTAGCTCTGCTTGCTCTCTGAATCTCTTCTTTGATAACTGAGCATCTTGCTGAGCTTTGATAACAGTATCTGGCATATCAACCTTTTCAATAATCACATTAGTAACTTGATGTGGGGGGTTGTACATTGACTGAACATGTTGATGTATCATTTCAAGATCTGCAGGAGGGTAAATAACTTGGGAAATCTCAGGTTGATCACCATCAAGTAGAGTTGGTTGCACCCTTGACTCAGCCACATTATCATCATCACATAAGGGTGGATATCCCAGAGTGGCTCTAATGATGTTGGTTACCCATTTGGCATGATCAGAGCCAACATATACTAACACCCTCTCCCCATTTATGACTTCTCTAGCCACATGTTCTCTCAAATCATCTTTTTGAAATCTGATTTGTCCATCCAGGTAATTGATTCCATCTTTAAAGAATGACTTTAACTTTTGAAGCTGATCAGAAATTGTTTTCTGTGAATTAGTAATAGCTGTCTTAATGGAATCCAATGTTTCCTGTAGCTTCTTATCAAATTCTTCCTTCTCCTTATTTCTTGCCTTAGTCATTCCAATAACAATATTTTTGAACTCAGTGACTATCACATTATGTGATTCAGTCAGATTGTCATTCATTCTTATTTGATTTTCAAGGACATATCCTTGTTTGACAGCAATATCATCCACTTGTTTCTTAATATCTGCTTGCTGAGTAGCCAAAAATACCACAGCATTGCCCCCCTTATGGAAGCAATCTGTCATTTCCTTCTTATTCTAATTAACCTCAAATCTGATTGATTTTATTTCTTGGGCTAGATCAAATTGAAGAGCCTTATGGCTTTCATCCACATACTTTTCAAGAGCCAATCTCTGCTCATCAAATTTTACTTATAAATACACCATAAGCTTGCTGTAATCAAAATCAGAAGTAGATTGTGAAGTAGTTGTTTGCAGAGCCTTCTTATAGCTTTGACTTCTTCTCTTAAAGACCATTAGTTTTCTTTTCTTGGCCTCCCTGAGTCATGCTCAGACTCTGAAGAACTTTCAATATTAACTCTCTCTTGAGGAGTGGAAGAAATTTCTTTCTCAGCTCCATGTTACTCCTCCTCAATATTAACCTGCTCCTCCTCAATCCTTACTTGCTCCCCCTCAAATCTTAGGGTCTCCATTTTATCTGCTGCTCCTTCAAGATAAGGAAAAAACTCTTCAAGAGTGAATTCTTGTTGAGTGTGAGTAGGAGATAGTACTTTCTCAGCAGCAGTATCAACTCCAGAAATATCAAGACCAGTTTGAGAAACTATGTCCTCTGATAAATTGATTCTTTCTTCCTCCTGCACCTGTTCAGAATGTGGCTCCCCCTGCAACTGTGCAGTAATTTGCTCCCCCTACACCTGTGCAGAGATAGTCTCTTCCTAGACTTGGGTAGTCTCAGTCTGATCCTGAACTTGTTCTCTAACTTGTGCTTCCTGTTCTTGTGCATCTTCATGACCATGCTCAGAAAGGTCATGTGCTGGTGATTTTTTCGTTAGCTCTTGCCTGTCCACATCAGGCATCTCCTTTGAAATAACTCTATCCCATCTTGAGAATAACCTTATGTCCATTCTCCTCATGTGATTTATCTTTGATCCAGGAATCTATTGCATCACCTCTGGAATTATTCCAATCACGTACAGACTCATGATCCTAGCCAAGTTTGCCTTCTTGACTCCTTCTTTTATCTTATCAAACAGTACTGCAGACCAATTGGTGTGAATCTTAAAGATTACCCTTGTCATCAGGCTGAACATATAGGATTATATCCTATCATGGCCACCTGGTTTACATAAGATCACTTTTCCTACTATTTCAGACAGAAATTTCCCTTGATGATTCATGCCTTTTCTGTTGATGGCTGTTCCTATCTTTAAGGTTGGATCCAATCCACACCATTGAAGCGCCTCCCTGGTCCTTGAGGCTGGGACCTCTTCCTCATCATGTATTCTAGGAAGATGGAGAATCTTGCTCAACCTCTTCTGAGACAGCTTGACTTTTTCTCCATGTACAGTGGATTTGATCTTCAATCCTGTTGAGTCCATTGATGCAGCAGTGTAGAACTCGAATACTTCTTTCTACCATATCTTTGTAGATTCAGAGACAAGATATTCTAATCTGTTGTCTGCAAGAAGAGAAATGACCTGTTTGATCTCCGTTGCGGCATCGTCGAATGCATGCCTAACCAACTCATATCCTTCATTAATGTTGTCTTCAACCTAGGGCGCCATCGGAATGAAGAGAAAGCTTGGTTGGAGATAAGAGAGTTTGTCGACACAAGGTTTTTGTCTCGAAACCTTAGTGAGCGTGTCGACAGAATATGTT
Organism: Platanthera zijinensis; assembly: GCA_039513925.1. NCBI lineage: Eukaryota > Viridiplantae > Streptophyta > Magnoliopsida > Asparagales > Orchidaceae > Platanthera > Platanthera zijinensis. The sequence goes on along the minus strand of CM077082.1, from coordinate 209,276,770 downwards.
CTTGACCTATTTATACCCTTCTAATCAAAAAAGGTCAAAAGGCGGGCAAAAAAAGTCTAAATATGTCGACACAGTTGGAATGTGTCGAAACAAACTTCTAATATCTCAACAATAAAGTTGACCTATATGCGTCGACACAAATTGATGATGTGTCTACACTTGACTTACGAAGACGAGAAACAGAAATTCTGTGTCGACACTTATTCAAAGTGTCGACACTTGACTGAATGTGAGGACACCACTTCTTTGGATGTGTCGACACAACTCTTCTGGATGTGTCGACACTGCTTGTTTGGATGTGTCAACATATAGTCCCTTAGGTGTCGACACTTTTACTCTGTGTCGACACAATTTCCCTGAATTGTCGACATAACTTCTCTGTGTCGATACTTTATTACTAAATGTGTCGACACCATTTTACTTAGCCAATTTTTAGTAAACTAACCTATGATCAGCATTCCTAATTCAATTTTAAATCTATTGAATTTAGTTTCATCCAGAGGCTTAGTAAATACATCTGCAATTTGATAATCAGTTTTAACAAATTCCAAAGAGATGTCTTCTTTTTCTACATGTTCTCTAATAAAATGGTATTTTATCTCTATATGCTTAGTCCTACTATGTGAAACAGGATTATTTGCAATAGAAATGGCACTTTTAGAATCACACAATAAAGGTGTTCTACTTACTTGAAAACCATAGTACCTTAGCTGATGCTGAATCCACAATAGTTGTGCATAGCAACTTCCTGTTACCACATATTCAGACTCAGCTGTGAATATTGCCACACTAGTCTGCTTCTTACTGCTCCAGGATATCAACCTTTCTCCCAAGAATTGGCATGTACCTGTAGTACTTTTTCTATCTTCTCTACAGCCTGCAAAATCTGCATCTGAATAACCTGTTAGTAGAAAATCTCCATTCCTAGGGTACCAAAGGCCTAGATTTGGTGTGCCCGTTAGATATCTCAAAATCCTCTTGACTGCAGTATAATGTGATTCTTTAAGGCATGCTTGGTACCTTGCATAGACACATGTAGCATACATAATGTCTGGTCTACTAGCAGTGATATATAATATAGAGCCAATTATTCCTCTATACAAAGACTCATCTACAAGATTACCTGTATCATCTTTGCATATATGCATACTTGTTCCCATAGGAGTTCTCATGGTGGAGGATGATTCCATACCATACTTTTTAATTAACTCCTTGGTGAACTTAGACTGGGATATGGACAAGCCATCATCAGTCTGTCTTACTTAGAGTCCCAAGAAGAACTTAAGTTCTCCCATACTGCTCATTTCAAACTTACCTTGCATAAGTTTGGAAAACTTCTTACAAAGGTTGTTCTCTGTAGACCCAAAAATTATGTCATCTACATAGATTTGAACTAAGATTATCTTACCTTTAGATTCCCTTAGGAATAGAGTTTTGTCTATTTTACCTCTTGAGAATTTGTTCTCAATAAGGAAAGTAGACAGGGTTTCATACCAAGCCCTTGGGGCTTGATTTAACCCATACAATGCTTTCCTAAGTCTATAGACATAACCAGGTTTAAGAGAATCTACAAAACCTGATGGTTGCTCTACATAGACTTCTTCTTTTAGATCACCATTCAAGAATGCTGATTTCACATCCATTTGGTATACCTTGAAGCCATGATATGCTGCATAGGCAAGGAACATCCTGATTGCTTCCAGTCTTGCTACTGGGGCAAATGTTTGATCAAAGTCTATTCCCTCTTCCTGCCTGTATCCTTTTGCAACCAATCTTGCTTTGTTCTTCACAATAACTCCACTCTCATCCAACTTGTTCCTAAAAATCCACTTTGTACCAATGATGTTGTGGTCTTTTGGTTTAGGAACTAACTCCCATGTCTTGTATCTTCTAAACTGATTAAGCTTCTCTTGCATAGCATTAATCTAGTGTTTGTCTTGGATAGCTTCTTCAAATTTCTTTGGCTCTAGTTGAGATAGAAAACTTGAGTGCAGGACTGTATTCAGATTTCTACTTCTGGTTTGCACTCCATGTCTTGGATCACTAATTATCTGATTTGCTGGATGATCCTTTAGATGTCTTACAGCTGGAGGTAGACTTCCTTCTGGCTGAACACCTCCAGTTTCTTCATTATGCTGCACCTCTTGGTTGTCATTAGCTTCTAGAGAGTCTTGTACTCCCCCTGGACAGTAGCCATCATTTTCTAATTCTTCATCTGTAGTTGAGCCTTCTGCAATGGAAAGCTTGTCCATTCTCTTGCTTATACCTGTTGTACTACATGAACTATAAGGCAACTCACTATTGATTAATCTAGTTTCATCAAATACAACATGTACAAATTCTTCTACAACGTGAGTAATCAAGTTGTAGACTCTATAAACCTTACTATTGTTGTTGTACCCAACAAATATCCCATCTTGGGATTTGGCAGCAAACTTAGTTAGATAAGACTTGCAATTGTTAAGGATATAACACTTGCAACCAAAGATCCTAAAATAGGATAGATTTGGTTTTCTACCTTTCATGATCTCATAGGGAGTCTTTTTGTGGTACTTGGTGATAGAAGCCCTGTTGAGCACATGACATGCAGTGTTTACTACCTAAGCCCAGAAATATTCTGGGATAGAAGTGTCACTCAATAGAGTTCTACCAGCCTCAATCAATGTTCTATTCTTCCTCTCAGCAATACCATTTTGCTGTGGTGTTCTAGGTGAGGAGAATTCTTGAAAAATCCCAAATTCTTCACATAACTAATTCATACTTTCATATTGAAATTCAGTGCCATGGTCACTTCTGATTTTGACCACTGTACTATCCAGTTCATTCTGAATTTGTTTGACAAAACTATGTAAAATACTTGGGGTTTCTGATTTTTGCCTCAGAAAGAACACCCAGGAATATCTAGAATAGTCATCTACCATCACAAAAGTGTAGACCTTCCTACCTAGACTATGAATTGGCATAGGACCAAAAAGATCCATATGTAAGAGGTATAGACACCTCACTGAATCCTTGTTTTCAAGGCTATGAAAGGAGAATTTTGTCTGCTTGCCCTTTTAACAAGCTGAACATATCTCTTCCTTTATACACTTAACTTGAGAACCATTCCTCACTAACTCTTTGCTAAAGAGATGACCAATTGTTTTGTAGTTAAGATGGGTCAGCCTCTTGTGCTATTTGACACAATGAGAGGCTTTCTCATCAGCTACAAGACAAATAGGAGAACCTTTGTTCTGACACTTAAAATTGAGACAATAAATATTTCTTTTTCTATACCCAGTCAATATGACCTTTTGATCACTTAACCTTTTGATATGACATCCATTCTTAACAAATGAAATGTCATATCCTAGATTACTCAGCTGACTTATGCTTATCAGGTTGTGTTTCAAACCTTTTACATAAGCTACTTGAGTGATGGTAATTTGGTTTGAAGAAATGTTACCAAATCCTTTGATGATTTCTCTTTCAGATCCACCAAAGATTACTTTAGGCCCATCCTTGATAGGTGAGTACTCCTTCAGCAGCCCCTTTATTCCAGTCATGTGTCTGAAACATCCACTGTCCAAGTACCATATAGGGGCATGACAACTTGGACTTTCCTGCAATACAGAATTACCTAACCTTAGAGCCAAAGAAAGTCTTGGGTCCTTGGTTCAAGTTAGCACCATTCATATCAAATCTACCAGCAGCTCTTCTAACTGGTAGACTATTGTTCTTCCTGACACTTATGTTATGCCAGCAGTCTAAGGCAAAATGGCATGTCTTGCCACAGCACCATCATTCATACTTGTTGTATCTAGGTCTAGATACATTTTTGGCAGAAAAATTTCTGTTCTATGCAGGTGCTGCTGCAGCTACACCCATTGTTTTCCTTGGAACATGGGGTTTATTGACGTGGGCTGACTTATTGGCATTAACACCCTTGTTATTCAGAACATCAGTCTTATTATGACCATGAATGTTTTCAAGATCATATTTGTTAGAAGGCACTTGTACTTTTCTAAACATTACAGGCACTTTAAAATTTACTGGCTGGACTGGTGCTTTGCCTTTTCTCTTGAATTGGACAGCCCTGGTGTTACCTTTAAAGCCTAATACTGTCTTACCCTTTTGAGCCACAAACTCATATATTAAGGGTAAGACTGATTTTGTCTTAGAGTAACTAGCCACCAAATCTTTCTCCTTTTGAAGTCTGACTTCCAGACTTTTAATTAGATCATTTTTATATGTGATTGTACCCATCTGAATAACAGTTATAGTTTTCAGCATGGCAACCTCATTCATTTTTTGATCCAATTCTTTCTCTAAACCAGATGCAGTCATCTTAAGATCTGCAATTTCCTTAGCCTTAGTTTTGGCCAGGTTTTTGCTTTTCTTAAGTGCCTACAATAAGTCCTCATATTTATCTATCAACTGATGAATATCTCCTTCAGATTCAGATCCATCCTCATCACTTGATGAAGATGAATCTGACTCTGAACCAGTACTGTAATCAGAAATTCTAGAATTACTTTGTACCTTACTGGGACCAGGATTATCCTGGCACTTGTTGTCTTCTGATTCAGCCATCAGTACCATGCACTGATGGTCTTCTTGTTCATGGATGGAGTTCAGCAATTGCATAAACTCATCTTATTCACTAGCTGCATACAGTCCAATGTATGCTTCAGCTTCAGATTCTGACTCTGAGGAGGATTGATTTGTAAGACTCTTCTCCTTCTTAGCAACAAAGGATTTCTCCTTCTTGCCCTTTTGTTGAGTCTTCTTTCCGTCTACTGACTCCTTCCTCTTTTCTGGACACTCAGCCACCACATGTCCAAGCCTATTGCAGCAATAACAAACAATTTTTGATGTTGTAGCTTTGTTGGGCTTAGACCTGCTCCTTTCCTTTCTTGATGATTTTCTCTTTTGATAGTAGTCATCAACTGGCTGTGATGTGGAGGGCCTTGACTTCCACTGCTTCTTCTTCAAGAAACTCTAAAACTGCCTAGTAAAGGTAGCAAAATCTGCATCTTAATCACTGTTATCTAAGTTCTGATTGTCTGAATTCTCTGAGATAACTTCAGCAACTTCCTTAGGAGGTGATGGAGATATCCTTCTATTCTTTCTATTGGCTCCAACCTTGAAGGCCACAGACCTTTCTCTATGCTATCCTTTTGTATTTCTTTCTTCATCCTTCCTAGCCATTAGTTACATTTCATATGATAGCAACTTTCCAAATAAGGTTGGAGGAGAAATGTCTGCTAGTTTGGCCACTTCTCTAATGACACAAATTTTGGTATCCCAATCCTTTGTCAAGAATCTTAGGAATTTACCATTCAGCTCATATGTACTGAAGACCCTTCCATAGGACATCAGTTCATTCACTATCCTGTAGAATTTCTTGTAGCATTCAGATATGCTATCAAACTTCCCTTGTCTGAAACTCTCATATTTTTGATTGAGCATAGACTTTCTGTCTTGTTTAACTTCTTCAGAACCCTCCATGTAGACAATCAAAGTGTCCCACATTTCCTTGGAGGTTTTGCAGTGAATCAAATTTTGGAAAGTAGAATCATCTATGACACTCACTATGATATTCTGAGCTCTTTTATCCATAGTTGCCAGTATAATCTCATCCTTAGTCATTTCAGAAAAATCTTTAGGAGTTCTCTGATTTTCATCTAGAGCAAACACATTCATTAGGATATATGGACCTTCTTTTACTGTGATATATATCTTTGGGTCAGAGGCCTCCATAAACAACCTAACCCTTTCTTTCCAGATTCCAAAAATCTCTTTCCTGCAGATGGGTAATTTCATTGACCCTTGTTCCTTGTGATTCTCTCCAGAACCCATTTTCTTGATTCCTTATTCTGCCTTAGGGATCTAACTCAGACTGTTAAGTCCTTCTTTGAGCAACCTCCCTCTGATACCACTTGATAGTTTTAACTTCAAGGCAACCTAAACACCTAGAGGGGGAGGTGAATAGGTTCTTATCCTTGTTTTAACTTAAGACAGAGTTTAGTTACAGATCTTTAATATAAAGCTTAAATCTCTACAGCTATCACAGCACATACAATTACAGAAACTATAATAACACAAGCATTACAGATTGCACACAGATTTATAGTGGTTCCCCAAGATCTGGGTACATCTACTTTCCCCCTTCACCTATCTAGCAGTGTGCTAGATTTGGCCTAACTTCTTCCTTTTCTTCTCAGATCCACAGATCTTACAGCTTAGAACCCTGAAAGGTTCCTACAACTCAGAACCCTATAAGGTTCCTACAACTCAGGCTAACAAGCCCTACCTCAGCCTTGCCACAAGGCCTACAACTCAGATAATACCTTCTCCTACAACTCAGGCACAAACAGCCCTACCTCAGCCTTGCCACAAGGACTACAACTCAGAGAACAAATCTCCTACACTCAGCCTTTATAAAACAGGCTTACAACTCAGATCTATGAATAGATCCTACAGAATTTGATAAGGAATTTTATAATCTCTTACCCCTGTTGAGAGAGAAGGGATAAGAACTTTCTTGATCAGCTTCTTGAAGAGGATGATGGCTGAAATCAACTTGATCTTAGCTTTCTTCAAAGCTTCTTGAATCTGAACTTAGTTGGGTTGATTTCCTTTGAATATAACTGACTGGCAGCTTCTTCCTCAGATTCCAAAAATAGATCTGAATCTTTTTGACAGATTAGTTCAGTATCTGCTTCTTGAGAGACCTGTGATTGTCTCCTTCTTGACTTCAAATAGCTGTATCTCTCTCTCTCCAAATCTCTTGAAGATACTTCTGAATTCTTGATTGAATTCAACTTAGACAGAATCTGAGTGGATGATCACTTTAGAATGTCTTCTTAGATCTTCTCACGAAGATCTTCTTCTGTGCCTTGTACTTTCTTGATCAGAGATCTATCTCACAATAGTTGTGTTTTTGTGTGTCAATAATAATGAATATCTCTTCTTCTGAATTCATCTATATATATAGACTTCATCCATGGTAACCGGCTGATCCGGTTTATAACTAACTTCTAACAAGTCTGACAGCTTCAGTAAACCTGTTGTAACTCATAACTGTCAAGTCATCAAACAGATCTTGAGCCTTTGTCTTTGTCAGCAAAGCGTCGAGACTGACTGTCATAAAGTGTCGAGACCATCTGTCAATATGTGTCGACACAAGTGACTTAAGTGTCGACACAGACTTTGGTGGTGTCGATATAGCTGCCTTGATGTCGACACAGCTTCTTGACACTGCATCTTGAGAATGTGTCGACACTGATTATTTGTGTCGACACAAACACTTCACCATTCATCATCAATCAACTTGGTCTAGACTCAGCTGTGTGTTGACACAAGTCCTGTGTGTCGACACAGTTGATGTAGACTCAGAACATAGCGTGTGTCGACACTGCCTCCAGGTGTCAACATAGTTGTTGTCGACTCTGCCTCTGTGTATCGACACAGCCTCCAGGTGTCGACACAGTTGATGTCGACTGACTATTTCTGTGCATCGATACTGCCTCCCGGTGTCGACACAGTTGATGTCGACAATGCTTCTGTGTGTCGACACAGACTCCCGGTGTCGACACAAACTCACTGAAGTATCGATACAGCCATTTCCAAGTGTCGATACAATCTTACTGAAGTGTCGACACAGCTTCCTCAGGTGTCGACACATGGACTTAGAAATTTTTCTTTGCATTTTAGCACATTCTTAACCTGCACATATAAACTTAAAACAACATCAAATACACCTTGATGTATATCATTGAGCTAAGTTTGGCTTGTCCAAATCAGGTACACATTTTCCAATGTACCCAACACTCAGACAATAGGTAGAAGTAGTATCCTTTAGTTTCCTTAGGATACCCCACCAAATAACACTTATCTGTTTGGGTTCTAGCTTGTCAGGCATTTGACATCGCACGTATGCCTCACAACTCCAAATCTTAATGAAAGACATACTAGGATGCTTCTCAGTCCATATCTCATATGGTGTCTTTAGAACTGTTTCCATTGAAGCACGATTTAAAGTGAAAGCAACAGTCTCTAAAGCGAATCCCCAAAAGGAAACAAGCCAATCTACATGATCATCATCAACCATACCATGCCTAATGAAGTACGATTCCTCCTCTCAGATACACCATTATGTTGTGGTGTTCCAGGTGGAGTGAGTTGTGATACAATACCACACTCTTTCAAATGATCACAAAACTCATAACTTATATATTCGCCACCTTAATCAAATCAAAATACTTTTATCCTTTTCCACAGTTGGTTCTCTACTTTATTTTTAAACTCCTTGAACTTTTCAAAGGTTTTAGATTTGTTCTTCATAAAAAACGCATATCTGTATCTACTAAAATCATCAATAAATATAACAAAGTAGTAGAACCCACCTCTAGTCATAGAACCCATGAGTCCGCATGCATCACCATGTATAACACCCAAAAGATCATCAACACTCTCAATATGACCAATGAAAGAGGCTTTAGTCATCTTGCACAATAAATAAGACTCGCATCGCTCAAATGATTCATGATCAAATAAGTTTAATAATCCATCTTTATGGAGCTTGGATATGCGTTTCTCGTTTATGTGGCCCAAACAATAATACCAAAGGAACGCAAGATTATAGTCATTCATTCTTAGTCTTTTAGTATTCTTTACGTTATAGATCAAATGATCTAAGTTCAAAATATATAAACCATTAAACAATTGAGCTACGTCATAACAAACATTATTCATAAAAAATTAAACAATCGTTGTTCTTGATTAAAAATGAGAATCCTTTCATGTCAAGACATGAAACTAATATAATGTTCCTAGTTATGGAAGGAATATAATAATAGTTATCTAGTTCTATTGCAAGACTTGTGGTCAAAGAAAGACGTTAAACACCTACGACAATAATAATAACTTTTAATCTATTTCCAACATGCATGTCAACCTCTCTTTTACCCAACATTCTTCTCCTTCTCAATTCCCGCACATTTATATAAATGTGAGAACCACATCTGATATCTAATACCCAAGATGAAGGAGTAGAAAGATTTATTTCTATAACAAATATAACTGAAGTGGAAGTTACACTTCCCTTATTCTTCTACAGATCTTCAATATAAAGAATACAATTTCTCCTCCAGTGTCCAACTTTGCCACAGTGGTGGAATTTCCCTTCCTTAGCCAAGTGCTTCTTCTTCAGTGCTGAAGAATTGGGATCAAGATATGACTTAGGTCCCACCTTAGTCTTATTTAATACCTTGGCCTTGGCCTTGCCTTTATGCACAATTAGTATGGGCCTAACAGACTTTGCCTTCTTCATGTTTATCTCGGCAGTTCTCAACATACCTAAGAGCTCGGGCAATGTCTTGTCAATTTCATTCATGTTGTAGTTCAAGATGATCTGTTCATAACTGTCTGACAATGATTGTAGGATCAGATCAGTAGGCAACTCTTGGCCCGAGGGAATACTCAATCTTTCAAGATTCATGATATACCCAATCATCTTGAGTACGTGAGTCCCTACTGGGTCTCAAGCTCACATTTTACACTGAAATAATGCCATAGAGATGTCAAACCTCTCTTGTCGAGCTTACCCTTGAAACATTTTTTTTCTGGTGCTCGACTATCTCATAATAGCTCATATTCTCATGTTGCTTCTAAAGCTCAGAGTTCATGGTGGCAAGCATGATGCATTCAACATCTAAGGCATCATCACCATACTTATTGTAAGCATTTTTATATGCACGAGGTACAGAGGCGCGCACCTAGGGGGGTCTTCTTCCAAGATAGAGCTTATGCTCTTGCCTAAGAATAATTCTCAGGTTCCTGAACCAGTTTAGGAAATTTTTCCCATTCAGCTTGTCCTTCTCAAGGATAGCTCTCACGGACATGGTTGAGTGCGATCCACTTGCCATGTAAAATTTTACAAGAAATTTATGCAAAATAATATTTTAGTACTATATTTTAAAATACATTTTATATTTTAATATGAACTTTAATTTAAAAAAATCCCACTATTTTAATCAAATTGATAACCCTCAATGCCAATTTTAAAAGTTCATTCGAGCTACTCACTAGTGGACAAGATTTGTATTTCACCAATGTTGAGAATAATTTGCCAGCAGGACAGTGTGTGTGGGACCGCCCCCGTGGCTTTCCCCATCGCGTTCCTGGTCTGGGTGTTGACCCCGGTGGGCCCCCTGTGTGGCGGAATATCCCCGCGGTTCTGTGGTTGGGATTAGTCCCACATCGCCCGCAGCGCCTGCTCCTCCGTGTTTATGTACCCCTCCACCCTTCATCTCAACACCTAGGTTTTGAGATGTGATATGGGCGGGCGGGTTCTCACAACCAACTCCATAAGTCAGTTTTGGATGATCACCCATGAAGTGGTTATTTAGGTTGGCAACCTAGTTTTGTCAATTGCATTATCATGTAACTATTGTATGGTTGATGAATAACTCTTTATCCACATCCATCATATGGTGATGCCAACCCTATGCCTCTAGGAACTCAACCTTTGAGATCCTCTAGTTAAGTTGGATCTGATGTCGATAGTGGGATATCATAATTATCCGCTCGTACCCTGACCAAGATAGATTAATGCACCTTACTTTGGCAAGACCACACTTCATCGATCGAGGCAGGAAGAGTCTCATCCATTAGAAGGCATCCAAACACTTAATATTTAGTTAAGAGATTTTGGATGATTGATTAACACTTAATCACAATTAATATTTAATCATTACATATATACACAAAATTACAACATTCACAATCCAAATACATCTAAGATGTGCACAAACTAAAATCATCAACACTTGATAAAAGAGGCTAAATCTGAATATTTAGAACCCTTCTAAATCTTCAGATTTACATGCATTGGATACAGACACAAGCAATCTTTTTTATGGTAGTAGACAAGCTCGTCTCTCATTATCAGATTCCAAATCTAAGACAATATTTGGTTTCACAAACCACCAAGAAGGACAGTTATTACTAAGGGAAAAATATTTCTGAAACATGAAAATCGCAGCATATCACAAGCATTTCTGGAAACACATCAACATTTGATATTCCATGAATAAATCTGGATACATAAAACATTTCTAAGTTTCTTGATTTACACGTCTGGATTCAACCTGGAACTGATACAACTATTGGGTTTTCTAAAAGGGGGTGAAACAGCGCAACACCATGTGCGCAACAGAATAAAACTCTAGAAAAACCCAGACTAGAAAAGGATCTGGTGAAATCCATGAATGAAAAAATAAACAAATAGCTAGGGTTTTGCGAGTACCTGTACGTGGATAATTCAAAAATTGACCAAGGTGCTTCGACCAAAATGCTCCAGAAAAACTTAAAGCTCTAATCTGGAATCCTATTCCATAGATTTCTGGTCTGTCAAATCCGAAAGTGCAGAGAAATGTCTGCACCTTTACGGGTATCCATACTAATGGGAGAAACTCCTCACCATCGTCGCATGAGGGAAGGCTGGAAGGGAAAGGATCGAAGCCTTTGTCTCGATGAACTGCTAGGTTGGTTTATAGGAAAGGACCGTCGAAAACTAGGGCTCGATTTGCAAAGGAGGCCGTCGTCGGGGTTTTGTCCGCACGGAACAGTTCCGCGGCTAAGGATCGGGAAAAAGAAAAAAAAGAACCAGAAAACCTTGCCCTAACCCTGAAATTATATTTATATATAATGTTCAGTGAACCGAGATCGCTCTAAACAGTAATTACACCTTAAAAGGCTGAACCACGTTCAAGATTCAAAATCTGGAAATAAGCGCATGCAACCGAATTTTTAATTAGTCACAAAACCAAGTCAGCAAGCTGTCAAAGAGCATGAAATTCGACTGCATGAATTCGTGTTCATAAAATTCAACTACATTGGCTGCATGGAATTCGACTGCATAAAATTTGACTGCATCAGCTTCATGAAATTTGTCTGCATCGACTGCATCAACTTCATGAAGTTCAACTGCATTGGCTTGATCGACTTGATGAAAATCGACTACATTCAGTCAACAATGGACTTAGTCATTTTCAGCAAACCCCATTTGTTGACAAACTGTCAAACAATTTATAATCGATAATATTTCTCTTCGTACTCATAACCTTTATGAGTTGAGCTACTTCGATCTATTATCCAATTTCTAGTACGTTATTATGTGCATCCTCATAAGCTTATATTACGTTGGTAGCAAGACTAACTCATTGAATACTTCTAGATCACAATGAAACCAACAAATATCAATCATAAGAATGTCCATATTTACGAAGGAATGTTTCAACAAGATTTCAGCCTTATGGCCTAACATATATCTAGTATCAAGGAAATAAATAAAATCAATGATCAAAGCACCGGTTTGCAGACTGGCTAATGAAAATCAGTAAAAAGAGCAGCTTTTTTTTCATTTCAGCTTTGGGATTTATGCTTGTTATTTCCTGATATGCTCTATGAAACTTAAACAAGACACAAATAATAAGTAAACGAGGGTTGGCTATGAGCTCACCACAAACCGTATAATGATCCCTCCCTTGGTCATCCTAGTGAACTCCAGGGTGGGACACCACTCACCAACAAGTATGTCGCAACAAGCAATATGTAACAAAATAATGAATGCACAATTAAGCTACACATGGTGAAGTTTCAAGCATAATCAATCTTCTAGGTTGAGCATATAAAAATGGGGAACCTAGGAATGCAAATGATGATGGTTGGGTTCACTCAAAGGCTTCCCCACAACCGCCTAAGCAACATCGCATAAAGGTAACCAATCATCATTCATCAATAATGCATTCATAGGTACTCACAAACACACGAGTTCATGCACACATGAAAAATACACAATGCACTTAGTAATTAGGAGGATAGGTTCGATTCCGCACAAGCATTTCAACTAATCTAGACCTATAGTCCCAAGACAACGTTTAAGCATTTTCTAGTTCGGTCTTTCACGCCTGGCACAACCTATACCATGATCCATATGCATTCACGAGGATCATACCTCATGCCAAATTGCATGGTGCGAGTTTGGTTCGGCTTATTCCCCTTGCTCAAGTCATCGTGATGTCACCACGATGATTGCAAAGCTTTATCTTGGTCTATAAGCGATTAACATACACTAACAATAATACATAGGTTATCATACTACACACCTAATCCACGCAAGAGAATATGAGCTTTGTATGCAGTACAAACATTGTCATACTATACACCTAACACATACAAGTGTTGAAACCGGAAAAATCCCTTCTCCAAAATTAGGAACTAAGTGCAGCCCGAGACTACTGGTGCTGCGGTTCGGTCGACCGGTTCTGAAGATGAAAACAAGAAAGAGAAATAAGAAGCTAGAAGACCGCAAATGCTATAGTAGGGAGGTCCCATCACGCACCCAAAAATTTAGAGGAAATTTTCCCTCTGCAACCAAAACCGACTGAGCAATGTATGAGGAATGCACCACCTAGAGAGTAGTTGGTCTCGAGAGAGTGGGGTGAGGGTGGGGGTCAAGATTTCAAGGTGTCATTATTGGTAACTTTGGGTTCCTATTTATAGACAAAACTAGGAGGCCTCTAGGTGAGGAGACCCGACCCTACGAGATTGCCTCTCCAGGCTCACTGATCTCGTGGCTTGCTACTAGGCGACATTGTACCTGACAACTATTGAAGGACCTCACTTGTGTCTGGCGCGATGTTATTGAAGGTCGCCCATAAGCGAGTATGTCTGATGCTCGCAAAACCTCTATGTTGACTGCTCGCTCTGGCGAGTATGATACTTGCCCACAATAAAGGATACATGATCTTGTAGTTTACTGACTTTGTCCTGCTCTTTAATGCTGACCTTGACCTTTTGCCTATGTGGCGTGATTGAGTCTCCCTTGACGAATAAGAGTTGTATAGAATCCCCACTCTTTTCGAGTGATCTTGAAGCTCAGAAAGAAATATCCAACTCGATATTTGGCAAAGTTGCTTGTGAGTTGACTACTTGCTTGAAGCGCGACTTGTAACATCCCATTTCCTTCTAGACCCTTTAACTTAGTTTAGGGTAGAACATGTGGTGAGTGAATGAGGTTAGGCTAGGTTTGACCCAAGGAGTTAGGGTGGATTCACATAGGGCCCATTATAGGATTCAATCAACTCTAACTTAGAAAAATTATTCTGAATCAATAGGCGTCGAGTGAACTCGACGCCATTCGACAAAGCGTAGAGTGCGTTGAGTGGACTCAACACCATGCTCTTTAACTTAAAAAAATTGTTCTGGATCAATAGGCGTCAAGTGAACTCAACGCCATTCGACAAAGCGTCGAGTGCGTTGAGTGGACTTAATGCCATACTCTTTAACTTAGAAAAATCGTTCTTGATCAACAGGCATCGAGTGAACTCGACGCCATTCGATAAAGCATTGAGTGTGTTGAGTGGACTCAATGCCATGCTCTTGAACTTAGAAAAATTATTCTGGATCAACATACGTCGAGTGAACATGATGCCATTCGACAAAGCGTCGAGTGCGTTGAGTGGACTCAATGCCATGCTCTTTAACTTAGAAAAATCATTCTGGATTAACATGCGCCGAGTAAACATGACGCCATTCAACAAAGCGTCGAGTGCATTGAGTTGACTCAATGTCATGCTCTTTAATTTAGAAAAATCGTTCTGGATCAATAGGCGTCGAGTGAACTTGACGTGATTCGACGAAGCATCGAGTGTGTTGAGTGAACTAGACGCTATTCGACGAAGTATCTAGTGCATAGAGTGAACTCGATGCCATTCGAAGAAGCGTCGAGTGATCTCGACGCTTTTGGACTTAGAGTATTTTTTCAGTCTAAGCCATGTTTGCCGGTTTATATGAACGGCCTGAACCGGGTTTTCAGGATAAAACTCTGATAGCATATTTAAACCTGATCTATTCAACTGTACAATCTCGGGCTCGCAGGAACAGAAGGCGAGAGGGGTTTAGAGATAAGTCTATTTTGCTGGGCGAGATGGACCCAAGTGAGAGCCGACTCAACAGGCGAGTGGATCCCAGGGAAGGGACCACTCGCGGGGTGAGAGCTACTCGCTAGGCTAGTGGGGTCGAGGCAAGAGCCGACTCGCTGGGCGAAAGGGCTCTAGAGTGGGGAGCTCTCGCAAGCGAGACGACGGAGAGCCGACTCGCTGGGCGAGAGGGCTCTAGAGGGGGGAGCTCTCGCCCGCAAGACGACGCTCTTGCCAAGCGCCGGTTTGACGAGAGGCTTAGGGCTCGGTTCAGTGTTTAGTCAAAGGTTGGTTCAGGTAGAGAGGGGTTTAACTTTTTTAGCCCCATGTGATTTTACACTTTTACCCTAGGTGGTCTGCATATAACCCCTCAGAACAGCAGAGTTTGGCTATTGGCAGACCCGACTAAGGGTATTCTGGTAATTTCCGGTTGGTTCAGTTTGGTTATTGGCAGTTAAGATTCAGAGGCCTATAAATAGACCAATAAGGTGCCTGATAAAAGGTTGTTGCCCCTTCTTTTCTTCTTCTAAGACACCTAGCTCAGCATTAGCTAGGGAGGGGGAGAATTGATAATTCTTCCGGATAAGAGGTGGGACCTCCGCGCTGAAGCCCACGATCTGTTCCTCTGAGATTCTCATCTAAGGGGCAGTTCGAGGAGAGTAAGTGTGAGCTGCAGATTTAGATCTGAGCTTTAGGGGGAGTCGGGTTTACTGGCTCCAACATCAACAAACCTATTTAATACACTGATCTTCTCAAGAAGACCTATTTAAGGCAATGATTGGCGGTCCAATACATGGGTGACATGTGACAAGCAACTTAAACCCTAATTATTTTTATAAAAAAGGAAGAAAACAAACTTAACTGTTACTTCCATTTCTTCCAAACCCGTCGTCACCTTCGTTGAGCCAAAGGAGTGGGAAACGACTTCTGGAGTTAAGCTTTAGCTGGAGAATCGAGCCTTGGAGCTAACTCGCCGGAGCAAGGATCGGCCATGGCTCACCACTACTGCACCCCCATCCAAGCTCGCATCCAGGTCCGTTTATCCTCCCCTCCCTCGGTGCTAGACTTCTAGATCCACTAGGAGAGATACGTTGAGCCCGATGCCATGAGAGAGGGAATATCCTGAGCTTTTCTTCTTGCTCGAGTTCGCCAGAGGAGGTGGTGATAATCACCAGCGGTGGCAGCGGCCCACGTGGCCGGAAATGAGAGATCAACATTGCACAGCTCGAGATGATCTAGGTCGTCGGCTCAGCGAAGAAGACAATGAGATGCCGTTGATTTAAGTTGAATTAAACTATAGTGTTATTAATTATTTCTGTCTCATTTATTACAGTATTTTGTATATTAATTTTAGGCCCCTTAGAGGCATATTCAGAGAAAGTAAGCAATATAAAAATATATCAATATGTCTTACCTTTAATTTGACACCCTAAACTTGTAATTTGGAGCATTATAGCTCCTTGTAGGGCCAATCTCCTAGGGCTGCTCCTAGACTAGAGCATAACTTCAAATGGATTCCTAGGCTAAACTGTAGGTTCGCATGCTGTGAAATTTAGGTCATGTACGTGTTTATACCATACTTAGATTATGTCCAAAAATCAGAATTTTTGGAGAATAATTTTCTATAGTTTTAATAGAAATATGAATTATTAAATAAATGGAATTTAGGGAGATTCCCAATTCCAAATGCACCCAAATTTAGGTGGCAAGGCTCTAAGGTCATCCTATGGCCTTAGTAAAAATTTGGAGCCATTTAAATCTTTATATGTTTAAAGATCCAACATGTATGGTGAAGGTAGATTTGTAAATAATGTGTAAATGGTAAAATGAGAGTTTAGCCCATTTGACCCAATGTATGTCCATGAAATTTTGGACAGAGACTTATGGAGGTAAAATACTCCTTTCATAAGAAAATTGGGATTTTTGGAATCAAAAATTCCATAAGTTGGAATTAATTAGCACATTTAGGTGTTAAAATGAAAAAATGGGGCTACTGAACTTAGAAAATTCCAAATTATTGATACATGCCCTAATAGGTCGTTTTACTTCTCTGGAAAAATTTATGAGCACTTTGGAGAATTATTCCATGTATAAATAGTGTAATTACATTTTTACCCTTATGAGATTTTGATCAAAAACATGAGCAGTGGTTCATGGAAAATTATGAGAAAATGTTTAGGTCCCTTTTTATTCATTATGAACCCCTGTAAATTTTATCAAAATTTTTGGATGAATATTTATGGTGAATACTATAATAGTGACATTTTTGTAATTATATTAACATGTGAATATCTTAGGTCAAATCACTGACTAAGAGTATGAAAATCTATTTTGACCATTATATTATTAATATTAGTGAGAATGAATTTTCCCTGAATATTTTTAGTACTTCATTTGAAAAAGGAAGATAATGAAATTTTAATCATAAATGGAAAATAAGGGTCAAATTAAGATGGAAAATTAAAATATTTGGTTCACAAATATTTTTAACATAGATGAACATCAGATAATTTATTTAGACCTAAAGGACCACTAGTTATAGTAGCTCATGTTCAAAGTGACCTAGCTCACTTAATTAATTAATTTAAATTATGGTCCAAAATAATTAGAAAGATGATGAAATTCTTAATGATCAATATTATGCACATGACAAACCCATGATAAATATTTGAAGGTCTATGGCCCAAGGAATGAGTTAGAATTAGGTCATGGACTGTGCTTAGTAAAAAGTGACGTGTAACACTAAGACCCACAGGGAAATGATAGGTGGTTGAATTGAGAGATGTATTGGGAAGTTGAAACCCTGCTTGGAGTCACAAGTATGTCACTACATAGTAACGAGTGTTAGAGTGCAAGCCACTAGGAGAACAAATATGACGGGGGCCCAACAAAAGATCGTCGCTTCCCCAATAAGTACTTTAAGTCATTAGGTTTACTCAAGAGCAACATCGAGATTTGAGGTATCAATTATGGGTAGTCACTAATAAAAATAAATGTCCTTGAGAAAGGGAGTTTTGAGCTTCAGCCCGTCGTAGGTCCTAGTGCCCTCGAGAGCCCTTAACCGGGCATTCCCTAGGCAGTCCAAGGATTAACCCTAAACTATTATGTATAACATGAATTAGATAAGAGTAGTCTAATAGGTTAAGGGAATGATGTGACAAACTCACCCGTATAGGGTTGGAGGGATTCAGGACAGGTTTAGTCCTGCGAGCTGGAGGCTCGGGTGTTTGATACAGGACGGGTTTAGTCCTACGAGCTGGAGACTCGGGAGATTTACTTCAGGATGGGTTGGTCTTGCGAGCTGGAAGCTCGGGTTTGAAATAACTTGTATGTGCATAGAACATATTAATGGCGGGTCATACGGTATTGGCCAGTCGTCACACCGACAGCAGTACAGTGACTCTGGCAAGAAGTATAGGTTTGAGGAGCCAGTAGGTTGTTTATACTGCGGTCTGAAAGACAATCCCCGCAAACGCACACCCGACCAAAAAGACTGGTGGGGATTAGCAACAAATTAGTACGTAGAGACTCTAGAGTGCACCTCGGACCTGTACAGAGGCATACAGAGGGTCTAAGCCTGGTAGTGTGTATACCTGTCTAGGAAGTGGAAACGCCAGCTCCACTGCTGCCGTAGCCACAACTGTGGCACCAGAGAGTTCAGCTAACTCCAAATGTGGGAACTAAAGGTCTGTGATTACAAAGTCGGGTGTGTGAGTTTCACTTGTATGAATCATAACTCGCATAACACATAACATACATACATACTTAGTACATTTGTACCGCAAATCCTTATCATATAAATTAGTATGTGCCCTTTTATATGATAATTTATATTCTTGAAACCTCAACTTATATATTTGTATGAACATTCATATAAGTTAAGGTACTCCTGCGATGATAGTGTAGTAGTAGATAGTTTACATTTTTGCTCAGTACTTTACCTTACTTACCTTTCAACACTTTTTTCCAGTACTACTTTTCTTACTTCCTTACTTATACTATATAAAATTTCTAGCATATATATCATCATGTTAGAGTAAAACTATTGTCACCTGCTTCCATTTTGATACTGCTTTGTTGTCCTCCGCTTTCGTCCTCCCGCTCGGTGCCTAGGAGTCGCGGGGGTGAGACGATGACAAAATGACTTAATCTTTATGACTAACGGTCGGTTGTGACCGTATCATTTTAGGAGCTCGAGGAGTTGGAGCGCCAACACGACCAGCGGGACGAGGTGGCAGGACCCGAGGAGCAGTTGCATCACACTATTACTACTGCTGCAGTTCAGCGTTAGGTGATGACAAGTGTTTTAGTTACAGCTTCCGCTTAGTGTTTGTGTGTGAGAGAGACTTGATATTATTTGACATGTACCAGACATAAGCCCTTCTCTCATTTTTGTACTCATTATGGACTGTTGTACTTTTCATCCATATCTATTATGAGGTTTCTACTGTGACTTGTGGATTTGCTAGTTATTTTATAACTGCTCGATGTACTTCTATTCTCAATTGGCCGACAGGTAAATGGTCGTACAAGCCTGGCAGGATCGGCGTCTTGCGGTGTCGACTAGCCCATGTGTGCTAGTATCACTGAAAGGTGGCGGTTCTGGTCATAAGACCGGGTAACCTCCTGAGTAAGGGGGATGGGGGTCTTACATGACTAAGGTCCACCCCCTAACCTCTATAAATAGAGAGGGATGGGCCTTTCCTGGATTCCCCTTCTTAATTCTCGCAAGATGCCGATTATAGTTGACGAAATCCAACAAAAACTTCTGCTCTTGGGGGAGGTGCTCGAACCACTGGGCCCGATCTATAAGAAGCAAGATCGAGAAGGCGACGATGAGAAAGGTGATCGCTAGAAGAAGACAAAGATGAAGAAGAAGAACATCCTTATCGTGGAGGGATCCTCTGCCCCGGATTAGAGTATTCCTAACCCCGCCGAGAAATCCACCATCCCAGCCATGACCCAAGATGTATTGAACCAGATGGGTCTGGGTGAGGATGCCGACACCCCGATGGGTGAATCTGCTCATCCCTTCCCTCCTCCACCTCATCCGCGCAACTCGCCATAGACCGTTCTACCAAGGTCCTGAATACCTTGCAAGGTATGAAAAATACGGTGGAACGCTGTCTCTGTGGCTCTAGGCATGATCACCTCTTTTGACAACTACAACTACTGCAGGAAAGACGCCGCCGGGGAACCCTGACGAGTTACTCGTTGCACCACCAAATTAGAGTGTTCTACTGACCTCTCCGTCTGCTGTGCCAAGCTCTACCATCTATCACATAGTGCAGATTCACCTGGGCATCGGGAGGGTGACCCTTGGGTCAAGTACTCCCTGAGCAAAGACCACACCGATGAGAGATCTGGCTGAGAGTCAATCCCTCCCCCAATCTCATATAACAGAGGGCTTCTAGCCGCCCCCAGTGGATCCTCCAAATGCCCTGTCGCCCCTATCCTCGCACACCGGCGGGAATGGGAGGCCACAACAATCCGATCTCATAGTTCTTGGTGATCGTCGAGATCCAGACCTTCGCGGGAAGGCGCCCCCTGATAATCCTACAAAATCCTCCCTACGACCAGAGACCTCGTAGAAACATACCTCGCACTCCCACAGGGGACAACGCGAGGGTCGTTTCTCTGTACAGCAGGATCCACACTAACGAAGCCCCTCTCCTCACTGAGTATGCTCCTCTCGGCGGAGCCCTCCGTGCCGGGATTGCCTTTCCCCTCGCCTCGAGTCCTCCCTTTGGGATCATTCTCCTCATCGGCGCGACGATAGGCCTCAGATCCCATGCATTGGTAATGCTATTCCCCTAACTTAAGGTCTTTCCTACCTTCTCAAAGCTCGCATTGATGTAAGCGAGTTCCTTTGTAGGTCACCCTGCGACTCCTGGGTCCGTGCTGATTGATGATATTGAGTTCCCGCTCCGCAAGTACCAGGAGAGGGTCGCTTCAGCCTACCTCGACCCAGAGATTAAATTTGACTAGCTGGCGATATGCGAGCCGCATCGTCGCCTTGGCTCGTTGGAAATGCGAGTCGCCAAGATGGAGGAGTTCGAGGAGCGCCTGAACTTTGCGGAGTCGCGCTTCTATGTGGTCAATCACATGGAGCAGTGTTTTGTCATGATGGAACATCGACAGGAGCTGTTACACAATAAACTCTATGGGATCTGGGCGAGCATTTGATCAGTTGAGAGGCTGGCAAGAATTGATGACAATATTCGTCAGAGGGGGAAAACAAGTTCATTTGGCGCGCGCACAAGAAAGTATGGTCTGTGAGACATGTTCAGCATGAAGACTAGCCCGGGAACCTCCAAATGCCTTGGCCTTTTTTGATTATTGATTTTAATCCAATCTGTAATAATTAACACTATAAGTTTGTTATTTTTTATGATTAACTCGCTTCGGCGAGCATGCACTATGGATCTTAATTTTTTTTAGCCTTATAGCTCGCGATGATGTGTTTGTGATGATGCGCTTCTGCCTTGCAGGGTATGCAAGTACACATAAATTTATCGCTACGTTTGTTAAGCATGCTAACCCTTATTGTGTCATTTGCGAGTATGCATGTTGTAAGAATTGCGTTGAGATGTTATCTCCCGATAGCGGGGAATCCGTGACATGCTAACTATTGTCACAAAGACACGGTCCACCATTGCTTTTGCCTATAAATTAGAGGGGAAGGGGGCAAATGACGCTACTGTTTGCTGAACTTTACTTGCTCACTTATTTATTCTCGCTAGTCGCCACTAGCCCACCAGGATGGTTTCCGCCGAGAATGATCATGCTCGCAAGGTCAACCATACTGCAACATTCTCTAGAGTGACCGTCAAAAAGCCCATTACTGATAATGTGGATCTTGAAGGCTTCAAGGAACACTTCTTCTCGGATACCAAAAAGGGTTTTAGCGCGAGGATACCCCGCCCTATCGAGCGTATCAACTCCTATTTCCTAGTGTTGAAGCCGAGAAATATCTCAACCTCAGAAATCAGACTAGGCCACCTGAAGCTACTGGTCGAGCGGTCAAAAAGACGGTCTATGGTCAGAAAACAGAAGCAAACTGTGCGAACAAGACCCCAGGTTGCTGCGGCAGGAAGGTCTCACCACGTACCCAGTTGCTTAGAAGAAGCAACCCCTTCTCAACCAAATTGGCCGAGCTAGGTACGAAGGAGACGAGCTCGAGCAATAGCGAGTCGAGGGCAATTGTTGGAACTCGCGAGGGCTCAGGCCGAGATTTGCTTGTCCTCTCCCTCGTACCCCTGGGGTCCTATTTATAGAGAAATCCAAGGAGGGGGGTCTTACTTATACCCCCACCCTGGCGAGTTGGCGACTTCCCTGGGGAGCTCGCCTAGAAGAGGCGAGCATCTGCCATAGTCGCCACCTGGCGATTTGGCCTGGGGAGCTCGCCATACTCGCCCGAACCTCCTACGGCCTGGGGTGCTGATCTGGATCCCTATCTTGCCTTGTTGACTTTGACTTCTGATGACCTGGCGGTGGTAGGACCCACCCTCGTTGAATATGGGCTGTACACAATCCCCGCTCTTTTTGGGCGACGTAGGAGCCCGGAAAGAATCATCCAACGCTTATTCAGCGAGTACCTCTGCCGAGTATCTGGACAGCTCGCATCGTCGTCTGCTGGTAGAGTAGTCTATAAATAGGGGGGCTTGATTTTCGAGACGGACCCTGAAGCTCGCCGAAAATGTCGGATGCTGAGAAGTTGCTGATGGACAATCTCGTCGCCCTGTCTGGCCTCCTCGGCATAGCCAGACAGAAAAGGCCGCGCGAGGAAGACGCCACCGCCTCGCCCCCGCTGAAGAAGAAAAAGGCGAAGAAGGTCAAGCAGTCCGCCACTACGGCGGTCGGCTCGCCTCCACCGCTGAACCAAGTCGCCGCGGCGACTGGAAATCCCGCAGATTCTTCCAGCACCCAGAAGCTGTTGAGCGATCTCGGGCTTGACGTCCTCCCTGGATCGGTTCGGGACAGCCCGCCAGAGGACCCGGGAGTGGCCGAGGAGCTCGCGGCCGCTAAGGAATCCGCGGCGGCTCAGGTCGAGGTCGTCACCGTGACAGGTCGCCATCTGGAAATCTTTCCTGCTAGGCTGTCGCCGCTTCTTCTTTACTGACTACTTTTCTATGCAGACTTTCTGACTGCCGCGGATGCGACTCTTGACGTTGTCCCGCTGAGCTCAGCCCCCCTACTCGCCCTGGCGGCCGATAAGCCGTCCAAGACCGCCTACACGGTCCGGATGGGCCTTAGCTCGGGGAAGGTGTCGGGGGCGACGTTGGTGAAGGGCACCCCCCCCCCCCCGGCGAGCAAGGAGTTGCCGGTGAAAGAAGCTCCCGCTGGGTTGTCCGGGTCGGCGCGCGAGGATCCTCCGGCGAGCAGGGCGGCCTCCGCCATTGCGAGTGGCGGGAAAGTAATCTCGGCGAACGCCTCATTGCCGCCGCCGCCTCCCTTGGTCGCCACTTCTGGACAGATGTCGGGCATCGTCCTGCCCCCGCCACCGCCTTTGTCTGCTTCGCAGAGGTCGGATCTTTCGCGACCTCCTCCACCTCCTGAGCCGAGGGCTCCACACCACCCGACGAGCTCATCTCAAGTTCCGCCGCCGTTGAAGAAGCCGGAGAGGCAGCGGCCGGCCTACTTCCCTCCGCGGGTTGGAGACCCCGACTACGTCGGCCAAGGGTCGGGAGAGCGCGGGCAGGGCAGGCCTGCCGATCTTCCGAGCAGCTCTTCGGGGAGGCGAGATACCTCCGGGCGACCTCCCTCGCCGCGCCGATCCCGATCTCCTCGCCGTGGTAAGCTTTTTTACCACTTCGATTTCTGCTCCACTTTTTCCGACCTGACGGTCTATTTCTCTTTCTTGTCAGATCGCCCGGCGACCCCTGGGGCGGCTTTCATCGACGTCATCGGGCTGTCGGGGAGCGAGTATCGCCAAGCCGCTGCTCGCGCCTACATGGAGCTGGAAAGCAAGTTCGACCAGCTCGCTATCTACGACCCTTACCGACGCCTCTCGGCTCTGGAGGCGAGGATGGCCAAGGTCGAAGGGCTCCAGGCGACCTTGGAGAACTATGAAGCTCGCTTCCACATGGTCAAAGAGAATGATCGTCAGCTGCAGTTGAACAACCACCGCCTGCAGCTGGTGCTTGACGAGCTGGCCGACATCCGGGCGAGCATGGGGTCTGCTGGATGTCTGGCGAGGATGGAGGAGCAGCTCCGGCTCGGCGATGATACCATGGCGTTGGCGACGGAGCATTACCGGCGTGCACGCGAGATCGGCTGGGCCGGGCGACATCCTCACCCCCCTGAGCGGCCTAGGGCGCCTTAGTAATTTTGCCTTTTGAATGTAGCTCGCCATGCGCGACTTTGTACTTCTTTCGGACATCTATTTTTTATTGATTAATTCGTCTTTGCGTGTATGAGTATTCTCGCCTTCTGATTCTTCGTGTTTGCGCTTTCTTTGTGGTGTGTCGAGCTTTAGGTCTTCTGGCAATGTCGCCTCTTATTCTTTACCACGCGAGCTCGTTCGATACTCGCCGAGACGGGCAGACCCCCCCCCTTGCCTTGCCATATCTATAAATAGGAGGGGTAGGTGGGTCATAAAGCGTACGTTGTAGCGATCTTCTCTTCATATCGGCGAGTATCCGAACATCCAACTCGCCTTCTCTCGCTCCTTTTACAGCTCGCAAACATGGTCGGCGACGACGCCAGCGCTCGCTGACAAGCTCACGCCATTAACTTCGCGGATGCGGCATTCAAGAAGTCCATTACCTCAGAGAAGGACCTGGCGGCCTTCAGGGAGCGCCTGCTGCCCGAGGACTACTCGGCGAGGCTTCCTACTCGCGGCGAGCGTCTCAACACATATGTTGAGGGCGCCCTTGTCTTGTCGCTGCGGCATTTCGACGCCGGCCTGCGGCTACCCTTCTGGCAAGAGTTCTGCGAGATCCTGCGCTACTTTGGGATCGTCCCCGCGCAGATCAACCCCAATGGCATGGCGATCATCATGGGGTTCCTATGCTTCCTCCGGGAAGAGAGGATCGCCTTCGACCTCTCCGTCTTCCGCCGCATCTTCGCCTTTGCGGCGACCTCGGAGGGAGTCGTCTTTTTTAGCAGCCACGTCTGCACCTTGGTCGGGACCGCGAATAAGGTCCACCGCTGGAGCGAGCAGTTGGTGGTCGTCCACGGCGACTTCGGCGGGATTCTCGGCAGGCCGCACCAACCGGCCGACGTCGCCTTCCTTCCTCCCATCCTCGAAGGAGCTCGCGAGCAGCTCTTCGAGTACTTCCGGGGTCGGCGATTTGACGTCATTTTCTGGCGTCTAAACGTCAACGTGCTCGAGGCAGTCCACCCCCGCGAGAGTAAGCCGAGCTTAGAATGCGTCCTGGTTACTCGCTCGTTGTCCTTTTTCCGCTGAAGCTAACTTGTCGCGCGTTTTGCAGTTCCCATCGGGCTTCCGGAGAAGCCTCTTCCTTTGGCGAAGGAAGTCGCCACTACGCGCTCGGACGTTCGCCCCCCTGCCGACGTTGGAGAGAAGAAAGCGGCCAAAGGAAAGTCGCGGGTCAGCTCGCCAGGCCCCGCGAGGAAGAGGGCGAAGGCCTTGTCGCCACAATCCGTCGATCGCCGGTCGCCAACGGGCGCCCGGTCGCCCCACTTCCACCCCAACTACCGCCTCGGGCAGGGGGTGGTGGATTCCTACGGCCGCCCGCTCGTGACTTGGTCGGCGGAGGACAACTCGGTGTCGCTGAGCACCAACCTCCCGTCCTGGTCAACCGACTGGGAGGACAAGGGGGAGGCTTTCGCCGTCCTCCATGCCATATATGGGCGAGTCTATGCGGAGTCCGTCCTAGAGCTGACCCCGTTGGAGCTCGCCCATCAGTCGGCCTGCGCGCTCGCGCGGTCTGCCGAGCTGGGGCACTACTCGGCGAGGAAGCTGCTGGAGACGACCGATGCCCTCAAGGTCGTCTCCAAGAAGGCCATCGACCTCGGCATGCAGTCGGTCCGCTGGAAGGACTTCGAGGTGAGCTATCCTTGGGTTGGTTGCTCGATTTGTTTCATCGATAGGTCCTGACGTCGGTCATCTCGCAGGCTGCCGAGATAGAAGCAGCGAAGAAGCTCTCTGAGTGCGGGGAGAAGCTCGCCGCCTCCCAGGCCGAGCTGGAGGCGGCCCAACTTCGTGCAGCGGAGATGGAGATGAGGCTGGTCGC
The DNA here is from genome assembly GCA_039513925.1 of Platanthera zijinensis. Taxonomy (NCBI): domain Eukaryota; kingdom Viridiplantae; phylum Streptophyta; class Magnoliopsida; order Asparagales; family Orchidaceae; genus Platanthera; species Platanthera zijinensis. Next base: position 209,250,600 of record CM077082.1, on the reverse strand, counting down.
TGTCGAAGGACGACCGAGCTCCTCAACCCCGCTACCCGAAGACCCGGTGCGAGCGGTGAAGCAATCCCGCGTCCTCTGGGAGGAGAGATCCTCTGTTCGCCGCTAGATTGCGCGGGTGGCGGGGAACATCATACTCGCGCGTCTCAGGCTCGGGGGCCAGCTCGTCGAGGGGGAGAAGCCGCTCACTGTCGACGAGCTCATTCCCGAGCTACTCGCCGAGGGGACCATCCCGCCGTACCGCGCCTCGCCGCCGACCAGCTCCGGCGATTCCGATGACAGCAGCAGCAGAAGCAGCTGCGGCGGGAGCGAGAGTGATGAATCTGTAGATATCGGTGATATTGGAGACGACGAATATCGGCCAGATACTGGCGACGAGGAGTCCTAGTTGTTCGCCGATATTCCTTTTGTAAATCAATTTTTGACTTGTGATTTATACAAATTTTTGCTCCTGCATTTTTTTGACATGTTGCTCGCTAGGCTCATAGGCTCGGAGAGGAGAGTTCGCTAGATCGCAGGGGGATGGTCCCGACATCGATCATCCGCTCGTCGGGACCTACTCGCCCCTGCGCCCGGGTACTCGTGAACCTGCTGGGAGAACCTCGCGCACCGCGCGGGCCGGCGCGTGGGACATACTCGCATGCCCTCCGGGGCTCGCTTACTCGCGCGGTTCCAGCTCGCTTACCCGCGTGGGACCAGCTCGCCTACCCGCGTGGGACCAGCTCGCCTACCCGCATGGGACTAGCTCGCCTACTCGCGCGAGATCAGCTCGCCTACTCGCGCGAGGCCGGTTCGCCCACCTGCGCGTGACGCATGTCGAACCTGGCTTAGTTGTCGAATCATAACCTGTGGGCCTCTCATTCTCGCAATCGAGGAGATCGGCCGATTCCCGACGAGAGGAGCTCGTGGGGGTGCCGGTCTTACGACGCTGCTCAACTCAAAGTCTTGGACTACAATCGAGGAGATCGGCCGATTCCCGAGGAGAGGAGCTCGTGGGGATACCGGTCTTACGACGCTGCTCAACTCGAAGTCTTGGACTACAATCGAGGAGATCGGCCGATTCCCGAGGAGAGGAGCTCGTGGGGATACCGGTCTTACGACGCTGCTCAACTCGAAGTCTTGGACTATAATCGAGGAGATTGGCCGATTCCCGAGGAGAGGAGCTCGTGGGGATACCGGTCTTACGACGCTGCTCAACTCGAAGTCTTGGACTACAATCGAGGAGATCGGCCGATTCCCGAGGAGAGGAGCTCGTGGGGATACCGGTCTTACGACGCTGCTCAACTCGAAGTCTTGGACTACAATCGAGGAGATCTGCCGATTCCCGAGGAGAGGAGCTCGTGGGGATACCGGTCTTACGACGCTGCTCAACTCGAAGTCTTGAATTACAATCGGGGAGATCGGCCGATTCCCGAGGAGAGGAGCTCGTGGGGATACCGGTCTTACGACGCTGCTCAACTCGAAGTCTTGGACTACAATCGAGGAGATCGGCACCCCCACGGAGAGGAGAGGAGCTCGTGGGGATACCGGTCTTACGACGCTGCTCAACTCGAAGTCTTGGACTACAATCGAGGAGATCGGCCGATTCTCGAGGAGAGGAGCTCGTGGGGATACCGGTCTTACGACGCTGCTCAACTCGAAGTCTTGAATTGCAATCGAGGAGATCGACCGATTCCCGAGGAGAGGAGCTCGTGGGGATACCGGTCTTACGACGCTGCTCAACTCGAAGTCTTGGACTACAATCGAGGAGATCGGCCGATTACCAAGGAGAGGAGCTCATGGGGATACCGGTCTTACGACGCTGCTCAACTCGAAGTCTTGGACTACAATCGAGGAGATCGGCCGATTCCTGAGAAGAGGAGCTCATGGGGATACCGGTCTTACGACGCTGCTCAACTCGAAGTCTTGGACTACAATCGAGGAGATCGGCCGATTCCCGAGGAGAGGAGCTCGTGGGGATACCGGTCTTACGACGCTGCTCAACTCGAAGTCTTGGACTACAATCGAGGAGATCGGCCGATTCCCGAGGAGAGGAGCTCGTGGGGATACTGGTCTTACGACGCTGCTCAACTCGAAGTCTTGGACTACAATCGAGGATATCGACCGATTCCCGAGGAGAGGAGCTCGTGGGGATACCGGTCTTACGACGCTGCTCAACTCGAAGTCTTGGACTACAATCGAGGAGATCGGTCGATTCCCGAGGAGAGGAGCTCGTGGGGATACCGGTCTTACGACGCTGCTTAACTCGAAGTCTTGAATTGCAATCGAGGAGATCGGCCGATTCCCGAGGAGAGGAGCTCGTGGGGATACCGGTCTTACGACGCTGCTCAACTCGAAGTCTTGAATAAAATCCTGCATCCTTACATAGTTTGGAGATTAATCTTAGAGACATCTTGACAAGAAAGAAACTCTCTCCGGAGAGACGCTCTTGACCCTGCCAAATCGGGGGGTTGGCGTCCAGACCCGTTCCTAAGAATTCCTCTAGTCGGAAGAGAGATGCACTCGGGGAGACCTAGGCCGACATGCAAGGGGGGAGCTGATCTCGACCGGCAATGTAGAGGCTCGGTCTTACAAGAGCGCTTAAAGTCCCGAAGCATCGTCCCATCATCCGTACTGGGCTATGTATGAGGAACAAACCGGGCGCTGCCTCCCGAAGTCGACTACGAGGCGGTCCATGGAAACACTCAGAAGCCTTGAGGCATGTTCAACACAAAAGAGATAAAAATCCCGCATCCTTTGTATATTAACTATGTTTACAGAAATAGATACATGGGTTACCGCTATGAGTAGAATCTTTTCAGATCATCCCCACTCCAGGTCCCAGTCAGCTGCTCTCCCGCTTGATCTTGTAGGTAATAGCCTCATGTGGCCAGGGCTTCTTGGACGATGAAAGGTCCTTCCCAGTTGGGATGCAGCTTGCCTACGGCGGCTCCCCGCCCAGCGGCGTCCACCTTCTTCATTACCAAGTCCCCTGCGAGGAAGTTTTTTAAGCGGACATTTTTGTCGAAATGCCTCGCCATGCATCTCTTGATTTCTTCCTGGCGTATGGAGGCCAAGTCCCGAAGCTCTTCCACATAATCTAGGGAGAGCCTCTGAGCCTCTTCGTTCTCTAGCCGCCATTCCTCGCTTCCGTCTTCGGTTGCGATGACCCTCGGACTACGCACTTCAAATTCGACCGGGATGAGTGCCTCGGACCCGTGTGACAGTTTGAAGGGTGTTTCCCCTGTGGCTGAGCTTGGGGTGGTCCTGAGAGCCCATAGGATGGAAGGGAGTTGTTCGGCCCAATTTCCCTTGAGGTTGGTGATCTTCTTCTTCAGCAAGTGGATGATGAGCTTGTTCGCGGCCTCTACTTGCCCATTACTCCGAGGGTGGCGTACCGAGGCGAACCGAAGGTCGGTTCCCAACTGCTTACAAAAGTTCCCTAGCTCCAAACTGGCGAACTGCGGCCCATTGTCGGTGATGATGGCCAGAGGGATCCCGAATCTTCATGCGATTTCGCCCCAGATGAAGTTCTTGACGATTTGAGACACGTGGTCTTGGCCAGAGCCTTGGACTCGATCCACTTTGTGAAGTAGTCGACCATTACTAGCACAAACTTCCTTTGTCCGCTAGCTTGAGGGAACGGGCCGATTAAGTCCATTCCCCAGATTGCGAAAGGCCACGGAGCGGTGATCGAGCAAAGCTGCTGAGCCGGCTGGAGCGCGAGGGGCGCGAAGAGTTGAAATTGGGAGCATTTTCTGGAATAGGCCTCTGCGTCCTTTCGGATGGTTGGCCAGAAGTAACCGTGCCTCAAAATTCTCTGCTCTAGGGTGCGGGTCCCGGAGTGGCTGCCGCACTCTCCTGAGTGAATCTCCTCGAGGACCCGGGGAATCTCGAGCTCTGACAAGCATCGGGCCAGAGGGCCTGAGATGGTCTTGCGATAGAGCTCGCCGTCTTGCAATAAGTAGTATGCGGCCTTGTACCGGAGCTTTCTCTGATCTTGCCCGTGGAATGGTAGTCGGCCTGTTGTCAGAAACGTGATGAACGGATCCCTCCACGAGGCTCGTTGATCGATCTCCATCAGCTCGCCTTCTTCGACAGATGGTCGAAACAACTCGATGGCGATTCCCCCATCCCGAGGGCCGTATTTTACAAGGCCGTCTTCCTCGGAGTTGTGTTCTCGGGGCACGTGCTCGACGTGGAAGGATCGAAATCCCCTGATTAGGCCCTTGACCTTAATCAGATATTGCTGCAAAATGGGATCTCGAACTTCGAACTCTCCCCGAATCTGAGATGCGGCCACCATGGAGTCGGTAAAAGCATGGATGTCTCTGATGGCCAGCTCCTTGGCGAGTCGCAAGCCAGCCACCATGGCTTCGTACTCCGCCTGATTGTTAGTAACTGGAAAAAGGATCTCGATGGCTTGCTCGATCCTAGTCCCTTGAGGACTAACCAGCACCACCCCGGCTCCTACGGAGTGCCTTCCCGACGCGCCGTCCACAAACATCTTCCAGAGGACTGGCCGAGAGACGCCCATGTCTGCCTCGACCTCGGCCGAGAAGTCGGCCAGGAAATTCGCCACGGCTTGTGCTTTGATCGCGACCCTTGGGGGGTAGGAGATGTTGAACTCACTCAGCTCCACAGCCCACTTGGCTAGTCTATCGGAGTGCCCCACTCCGTCCAAGATACTCCTTAGGGGGTGGTCGGAGACTACCCTGATAGAGTGGGCTTGGAAATACGGACGGAGTCGCCTGGCCGAAACCACCAAGGCGAAAACCAACTTCTCGAGGATTGGATATCTCGCTTCGGCTTGCCTCAACACCCGGCTCACGTAGTAAATTGGAAGCTGCTTCTTTCCCTCTTCTCGGACCAGCACCAAGCTAACTGCTTCAGCCCCCACCCCTAGGTAGAGCAAGAGATCCTCACCGCCCTGCGGACCCTGAAGGAGAGGAGCTCGGGTCAGCTGTTGTTTGAGCTTTATGAAAGCCTCCTCGCACTCCGGAGTCCACTCGAATTTCTGGTTGCCCCGAAGGGCCTTGAAGAATGGGGAGCACTTCTCTCCGGCCTTGGAGAGAAACCGGCTAAGACCTGCCAGCCTTCCGGTCAACCTTTGAAATTCCTTGGAATCTCTCGAGGACGCCATCTCCACGATGGCTTTCACCTTGTCGGGGTTAGGTTCCACCCCCTGGGGAGTAAGGAGGTGCCCTAGAAACTTCCCCCTTCCTGCGCCGAAAACACACTTGGCCAGGTTGAGCCGCATCTTGTACCTCCTCAGGGTGGCGAAGGTCTCTGCCAGATCCGCTACGTGCTCTGCAGCGCTCTTGCTCTTGACGAGCAGGTCATCCACGTAGACCTCCAGGTTCCGCCCCTTTTGCTCTCTAAAGGCGTGATCCATCATTCTTTGATATGTCGCGCTGGCGTTCTTGAGTCCGAAGGGCATCATCTTGTAGCTATAGCATCCGTCGCTGGTGATGAAGGAAACGTCGCGGCAATCGGGGGGATGCATCCGGATCTGGTGATATCCTGAAAAGGCATCAAGGAAGCTCATTACGGGGAACCCGACGGCGGAATCAACCAGCGCGTTGATTTGAGGCAAGGGATAACAATCCTTGGGGCAAGCTTTATTGAGCATAGAGAAATCGATACATAGTCTCCAGCCTCCTCCCGACTTCTTCACCATTACAACATTGGAGACCCAGCCTGGATACTGGATCTCCGAAACAAAACCCGCTTCCAGCAGCTTCCCCACTTCCTCCCGGATTGGTCCCGCCAACGCGGTGGCGCTCTTCCTCTGCTTCTGACGGACTGGGGCCGTCGCTGGATCCAAGTTGAGGCGATGACAGGCGGCATCAACATCAATCCCTGGCATCTCGGCGGCGCTCCACACGAAGATGTCCGCGTTCTCCTGTAGGCAAGCAGCTATCTCCACCTTCCCTTCCGGGGGCAAGGCTCCCCCGATCTTCAGCAGCTCAGGCTCTCCTCTCGGGGAGATCACCTCCACTTCCTCCAGCTTCTCAACAGCCTGCAGGCCCTCCTCCTGCTCCATCATCCTCTCTAACCTTTCTGCGTCACCCATCCAGCTGATGGTGCTGACTGCATTCAGGTAGCATTCCCTGGAGGCCTTGGGATCTCCTCTGATCCTGACTTGGACGTCGTCCCGGCAGTACTTCAGGCACTGATGATATGACGACGGAACGGCCTTGAAGTAGTTGATGAGGGGCCGCCCGAAGATGGCGTTGTAACCGCTGGGTGCGTCGACGATGACGAAGCGACATCGGATCGAAGTTCCCCCGAGAGTGACCAGCAGCTCCACCCCTCCTTCCACCTCTTTCTTCTCTCCCGAGAAACCGAAGAGAGGCCCGTCCGCCGCCTGAACCCGGGACGCTTCCACCTGAAGACCGACGAAGGTTCTCTTGAAGATGACATTCACCGAACTACCGTTATCCGCGAGGATTCGGTCGACGGTGAAGTCCTCGGTCGTGGCCTGGATTACCAGAGCGTCGTGGAAGGGGTTCTCGTTCTAGAGCATGTCTTCTTCCGAGAAGGTGATCTCGTTCAATGGAGGGGGGGGGGGTTTGAGACGTCGAGGCGACGCTCTTTTTGTAGATCTGGTGGAGGCTTCCCTTGCGGGAAGCTCCTAACCCAGCCCCTCCGTTGATTACTCTGACGTGTCCGCCTCCCGGACCGGGGATGACATTCCCCCTTCCTCCTTGGTCGATCCTGTCCTCGTTTCTCCTCCTCTACGACACCTGGTAAGCCACCTGCCCAACCTGGGCCTCCTGCTGCGGCTGCTCCCTCTCGGCCACCGTCGCTTCCATCCTCCTCCTTGCTTCCCAGAACTCAGGGCAAGCCAAGGTTCCGTGCCCCTCCACTCGATGGATATCGCAGTAGAGGGGAATCGCCGCTTCCTGCTGCCTTTCCTGCCTCCTCTCCTGCTGCCTCTCCTTTCACCGGCGCTTAGCGGCTCGCTGGGTGATGGCCATGGTCTCCCTTCTTCCTCCTCCCTGCTCCCGAGGGTTGTAATTCCTCTTCTCCTCCTGATGGACGGGTCGCCTCCACTGGGGGCGATCCCTCGGGTACTGGAATCTTCTCTCCTCGCTCCTCATCTCTCGACCCCCGACGGGCCTCCTATCCTCCTGCCTTCGAGGCCTCTCCTGCCACTCCGCTTTTCTGAGCTCCCTTCCCCTTTCTCTCTTCTCTTCCTCTTTCCTCTGTGGCCTCTCCTGCTTCCTGTCGCTGCGCCCCTCCGACGCCCTCTCCTTCTCCAGCAGCCTTCCTCTGTCCTTCCTCAGCGGTCTGTCTCTGTCCAACCATGCCAGGAACTCCTTGTTCCTCTCCTCTCCTTGGATGAACACATTGGCTCGCTCCACCATTTCTTTGAACGACTTGGGCAGCCTGTGCCCCAGCTCCATATTGAACAGGCCCTGCTTCAGCCCAAACTTGAGGGCCACCATCAAGGTGAACCCGTCTACCTCTTCCACCTCCAGCACCTCCTCCTGGAACCGATTGATGTAACGGCCCAAACTCTCGTGCTGCCCCTGCACGATCTTGAAGAGGGCGGTTGCCTCCTTCTTCCTCCGCTTGGACGTCGCAAACCTTGCCAACAGACCCCGTCGAAGATCTGAGAAGCAGTAGACTGACCCTGCTGGCAGCTGGTGGAACCAATCTCTTGCGCTACCTTTGAAGGTAATGGAGAAGAGCCGGGACTTGAGAGCATCGGACATGTTGCGAATAGACACCACATCTTCAAACCACTGAAGATGTCTCACCGGGTCGTCCTTGCCGGAGTAGTACGAGAGGACCGGCTCTCTGAAGTTGTCGGGGACGAGGGCTGCGAGGATCTCGTCACAAAAGGGGCTCCTCCCTTCCTGGCGGCGGCGAGTATCCTCCCCGCTCGAGCAGTCATACTCGCTCCATCGGCGAGTATCTCCATACCTTGCCGAGAGTTTCGGATCTCGAAACCGGATTCCCTAACTACTCGCCGGGTGATGTCGCGGCGGGATCACCTGCTCTCCACTCGCCCAAGCGGGCTCCTTCCCTGCTCGCCGAGTTGGTATCTCCTCGCCCGGGGGTGTCCGGCGGCGGGGAGAAGTCGTCGTCACCTCAAGCAGATTGGACAACCCGACGAGTATCGCCTTCTCCACTCTCCTCGTGAACTCTTCAAAAGCCGTCACTGTCACATACTCGCTACCTTGCCCCGGGACTCCAGCTCCCGCCGAGTTACCTCCCAACTCGCCCCGGTCTCCACCATCGGCCATCTTCCAACCACGAATTTCTTCTTCGGTCGTTATCCACGCTCACCGTACCAAGTGTTGAAGCCGAGAAATATCTCAACCTCAGAAATCGGACTAGGCCACCCGAAGCTACTGGTCGAGCGGTCAAAAAGACGGTCTATGGTCAGGAAACAGAAGCAAACTGTGCGAACAAGACCCCAGGTTGCTGCGGCAGGAAGGTCCCACCACGTACCCAGTTGCTTAGAAGAAGCAACCCCTTCTCAACCAAATTGGCCGAGCTAGGTACGAAGGAGACGAGCTCGAGCAATAGCGAGTCGAGGGCAATTGTTGGAACTCGCGAGGGCTCAGGCCGAGATTTGCTTGTCCTCTCCCTCGTACCCCTGGGGTCCTATTTATAGGGAAATCCAAGGAGGGGGGGGGTCTTACTTATACCCCACCCTGACGAGTTGGCGACTTCCCTGGGGAGCTCGCCTAGAAGAGGCGAGCATCTGCCATAGTCGCCACCTGGCGAGTTGGCCTCGGGAGCTCGCCATACTCGCCCGAACCTCCTGCGGCCTGGGGTGCTGATCTGGATCCCCATCTTGCCTTGTTGACTTTGACTTCTGATGACCTGGCGGTGGTAGGACCCACCCTCGTTGAATATGGGTTGTACACCTAGATCAGGTCATACTGCCGATTCGCCACTTCGAGGTCGGCCTTTGCCTCCCTCTGAGGCTGGAGTTCTGCAAGATCATCCGGTATTTAGGATTGATGCCGACCAAGATCAAACCCAATGATGTGGTGATCATCGTTAGGTATCTCGCCTTCCTTCGGTTGGAGGAAATCGTCTTCGACTTGGAGGTCTTCAAATAGATCTTTACCATTGGCGCGGCAAAGGATGGAGTCATCTTCTTTTCCAGCCATACTTGCACCACTGTGTGGACGGTCAACAAGGTGCACTACCAGACCGAGCGGTTTGTGGTCATCATCGGACTAGCTGGCAAGATTCTCTTCGCTCCTCAACAACCGCTGAACATCGTCTTTCATACTCCTATCGTGGAGGGGTCAGCCAAAGATCTGTGGGCAGCCTTCAGTGGTCGGAAGTTTGACATTGCCTATTGGTGGCACGACATCACCACCCTGCCATACATTTATCTGAGGATAGGTAAACTGGGCAAGAAACTACTGCACTCCTAGAATTTCTGAAAAAACTCGCTAATGACGCAACTTCGGCCTCAAAGGCATCGATCAATCCCGCGTGAACCTCTCCCGGTTGCCAAGGAAGTTTCCGCTCCCCCACTGGGCGTGGAATCTCTAGCCTGCATGTCGTGGTCTTCCTCGAGACATCTGCCACAATGTCGCCCATCGCGGAGGAACCGATGGCCGCAGAGCCATCCGAGCAGCCCGCCACTACTGAACCCTCCGGGAGACCTGAGCGCGGCGAGCCCTCAAAGAAGAGGTCGCGCAAGATGTGCGCTTCCTGATTTAAGGCGGATGTGGAAGAAGGTGAAGATGACCGAGCCATCCTCGCATCCAACCTTTGGCTTCGGTGTTGAGGGAGTGTACCGCTTTGGTCGCCCGTTGGTCTCCTAGGAGGAGGGGACTCACGAGGTCTGTCTGAAAACCAACTTGCCTCCGTGGTCTGAAGATTGGGACGACGACACCGAGGCCTAGAATGTCACCTTCGCGCTTTCTGGTCGTGAGCATGCCGAGGTGTTGCCTGAAGCTAGCACTTCCTACCTCACCAACCAGGCCGAGAGATCTCAACTGCGCTCACTCGAGCTTACCCACCAGTTGGTGAGGAACCTCAAGGCGGCGGACGCTCGGCTCGACATGTGGGGCGACCAAATCGATAAGCTCCTGCAGTCGCAAAACGCGTCTAGGCAGAAGATCGACGAACTCCAGAAGTTGCAGGAGGAGCCCGCGGCGAAAGTCGCCGAAAGCAAGGCTCAATTATGAGGTGACCTTGGTTAGATAAATGACTTTTCTCATCCCACACCTTTACTCGCAAACTATCTTTCTGAAAATGCGCATTTCTGCCTTGCAGGAGTAAGCTAAGCTATTCGTTGCGGAGCAGATCATTCTCCCGCAATACTCCTCAAATACAACTTTATCATGAAGTGCCAGTGATACAGTTGTATTTAATCTGCGCCGTTGATTTGCAAAATCCTACGACCGGATTGGCACGCGTAGCTCCCGGAACATACCCACAATGATTTTTTGAAACCTAAACCCCCGCCAACTCCAATAAAACTGCCATAATATCACTCATAAATTATGCGCTAGAAAGCTTGATGCACAACAAATATTTATAATTTGTAATTTAAGTTTCGTTCATTTATTTAACCAATATAATTATATAACAATTAATTAACGCGTCGAATTGACCCTACCCCAAACCCCCTCATACCCGGCCCGGCGGGCCCGCTAGTCAGTGGTCATCATCGTAAATAAATCCATCACCAGGGGCTTTTGTATCCTTATTTTGAAATGGCGATGTTCTCGTTTTCATCGCCGATGATCCCGAGTAGTGTTAGCAGCATATAAATGAGTGCAACTCTGCAGAGTGGGAGAGAGAGAGAGAGAGAGAGAGAGAAAGAGAGAGAAACAGAGAGAAAGAGAGAGACATTGCCTCCATTCATACTCTCAACGTGGAGGTTTTTAGTGAGCATCTGGCGACGCTTTGCCGATTCTGTTACCAGGCGAAACAGAGCACTCTGTTCTTCGTTTTCCATATCAACGACAAGCAAGAAGAAGAAGAAAAAGTGGAAAAATCCCGCCGGTACTCTCCTTTCTCTCTCATCCTGGATTGAATTTCTTCGCTAATTCTTGTAAGATCTTCATTTTGGGGGAGAAATTGAAGAGAACAGAGGAATACGTGCCTCCCAATCTACCATGAGATGCATCGGCAGCTCTGTTCCTCTCTTTCTCTCTCATTGAGGGCGTCGATTTCTCTACGGAATTAGGGTTTCTGTTTGTTATCGGCGTTTTGGATGCTCGCTTATGATTTAAAATTCGCATCAATTCGATTTCTATTTATTTTAATCGAGTTTATTGTTTTTAGAATTTAGGGTTTGTGTGGGATTCGAAACCGAGGAGGGAAACAGAGCTGTCCTGCCAAATCGGGGTTCCAGCAAGTGGACACGTGGCCTCTCTAGCCGTTGAAGTGGGCCCCACTTTACCTGAGGACTTGAGCCCTTGTAGGTGGGTGGCTAAAGTGTTTGGTGGAGCATGGAGCACAGCGAATCCTCCCACTAATGACTATAGTGTTTATTTTGAATTTATAGTGTGTCATACCGAAGTGTTCATAGCCCAATATACATTTATTAAAGATTCTAGGCTCTTCCACCTACAATCACTTTGTTGATTGAATGCTTAATTGCTCCGGTGAGGTTGAACAAAAACGTCATTGTCATGGAATGTATGTTTGGTATGACAAATTTTACAAAAAAAAACTAGTTTGAGGTATAGGATTTTGGTATGACAATAACATTTTTGTCCAACTTCACCGGAGCAAATAAGTCGCAATAAGTCGTGCCAAACACAGTCTTAGTAAGAATAATATATTAGTGTGTTACAAAATAATAAAAAAGATTTGATTGTTCATACAACAATTGCACTATGAGATTGAAACACAAAGGAACAATATCATTAATTTTCTCTTTGTTGTTATTCTAAAGCTGTATTACACACTTTCAATTGTTGTTGGGCACGTGCGTGCATGTGTGTAAAAGTTTAAAATTGAAATAAACTATTGAAAATAAGTTTAATGAAACTTGTAGAAATGGTAGAATCTTACATTACAAATTGTAATTATTAGTGTTGAAACCCGAAAACCGATTCAACTGCGTTCAGACCAAGGGGAATAATCTAAGATCTGCATTAAGTGTACCAGAATATACATGTTTCCCAGCTTGATACTTTATATTCTTTGCTATGTCCTTTCATTGTACAAGGCTATATGAGCAGGCTAGAATCTTATTTTAACATCCCGAATCCGATGAGGGTGGTTTGATGAAGGCGGGGAATATCTTTGGGTCAGTGAAGCCCGAAGAAAGATTACTCCTAACAAACTTCTAGGACGATAGACTTCTAATTGAAAGGAGGAGGATGAATAAACTGAACCTCACATCGAAATTAGAGGAAACATTACTGAACTTAAATCATAATTTAGACCCTCAAATATCAATGACCTTTTTTAGAAGCAATTGGAGTTATGTTAGGAACTCCATAGTTATGTGCTCTGTTGAAAGTAGTTTTGGGATGAGTGACCTCCTGGAGAGTTTATATAGACCACTTATGAAAAATGATAAAATTGTGTGATTCATCTTAATATGGTATGCGTTGAACCAATGCGAACAATATCTCTGATATTGTGCGTTGGGTTGTTACACTTATAGAAAGAATGCTTAAATTCTACTGCGTTGCACTTTAAAATACCAAAGTCCTTTCCTTTCCTACTCTCAAGAATGCATCTATGCATTTATTTATTATCTTTAGAGTCATATAATTTAAATGAATAATATTATAAAAGATTCATTTAGTGCATCCGTTTTTTTTGAAAAAAAATCATATTTTTTTGCATATAAATACACCCGACTAAGTCATTCAATATTCTCACGAGTCATAGAGAATGTGCTTTTGGAAATAATTTTCTCAAGAATCATGCATTTTGTTAAATAACAAGTATAAATTTAACAAATAATGAAATAAATATTTTTTGTGACATACAAATGAATAAGAAATCTGATAACGTCTAATACAATCTCCTAACACCACACACTTGAACACATAACTAGCTAATTCCACTAAGTCAACAATAATGCTTCAATTGCCATTGCTAGTGACAACCGCCGCAAGCCTCATTCTACCTTTAGGAACCATTACCACGAAGATGAAACATTCCTCTGAGATTTGTCCCCACATTAAGCTTCCAAGATCGATAACTCACCCCACACTGTGAAATCATCAAATATTCCTCCATCCTTAGAGATGATGTGGACTTCACTTTTTGTTGGCTTCCATCATTCCCAAGCTTGTCCTAAGGCTTACATGGCCTATACCACTTTGTTGCGTCCGCTTTCACAAACTGAAGGAGTTTAGGGTGAACATATCGCTTGGATTTTGTGATGAGCTTGAATCCACTTTCTTCTATTTATTGTGAGATAGAGAGCCCTTAATTCCACCCATAAATCCATTTCAACTTGATTCACCTTCTTGATACTCCCTTTAGGTTGAGAATGGAAATTGATCTTGCTTAACTTGCACACATTTTATCTGAAAGATACTTCACTTAAACTTTTATGAATATACCACCACTATCCTTGTCACATTATCTTAGTTCCTATTTTGATATTTCAACCTATTTTTGAACCAATTAACATTTTCGCTATAATTGCACCATGACAATTACGCTTCAATATACATCAACATTTCTCCCCGATACCTACCATGGCTCATTGTCCAAATTATTTGCAATGACAAAAGGGTTAAAGAAATAGACAAATTCGTTTCTTCCCGTTGTCATTTAGCCAAATTCTTCTTGTCGCCGTTGTTGTTGAAGCCAAAAAAATCTCGACTCCAAAATTCGGATAAATGCAGCCTAAGGTTACTGATCCTTCGCTCAGGGTTGACGACCTGATGGGCAAAGACTGTGGAGTTTTGGGCAACACTAAGAGGACCCCAGGTGCTGCGGCAGGGAGATCCCACTACATACCCGGATGCTTAGAAGAAGCTTCCCCTCCACAACCAAAGATGACCGAGCAGGGTACAAAGGGAACACTAGCGGCGACTTGTCTCTTCGGAGAGAGGATTCAAAGGCTCAGCTAAAAGTCCAAGGAAACTGGTTGTCAAGATCTTTTTCAAGATTTCAAAGTACATATTCTTGTACCTCCAGGGTCCTATTTATAGACAAATCATGGGTGGATGGGGTATCTAGGAGAAGAGACCCAGCCCTGCGATCACCGACTGCATCCTTCTGGCGACCTAGCTCGGTTGCTGGCGAGTATCGTCCGGCGATCATCTGTGATGCTCGGTATGCTTGGTGTAGGGACTGGTCGGAGGTCGTCTGCTAAGCGAGTATTACTGTTGTTCGCTGTTGTTACTGCTCGGAGCTCGCCTGGATGAAAAGGTCTTTAAAGCTCGCCAGCGCTGCTGGGTGGTTGCGCGACCTGCTGAGTATGATTCTCGCTTATGTCCAAGGGTCCCCTTGCGCCCCTACTGGCCATTGACTGCTGATCAGGTCCGAAGTGTTGATACTACTTGTTGATTGTCGATCATTGACTGTTGACCCTTGCCGAATAGGGGTTGTACACAATCCCCTCTCTTTTCGAGCGACCTAGGAGTTCGGAAAGAAACATCCAACCCCGCATTCGGCGAGGCCTTTGACGAGCTCTCATCCCTACGATGCTCGGCGGACACCCCCCTCCGACCTCTATAAATAGAGGGGGAGGGCATGACCCTCGGACGCCTCTTTCTGACTGCTGCAAGATGGTCTATACCACTGAAGAAGTCGCCAAGAACTTCGACGTCCTGGGAGGCATCATCGGTACTCTGTTTCGGCCTTATAATAAGCGCGAACGGGAAGGTTATGAAGAGTAAGGTGATCGCCGGAGGAAGAATAAGAAGAAACCGAAGAAGAATCCTCTTGTTGAAGAGGAGTCTATCGCGCCAAACGAAGATCTTGCAAACCCTTCAGGGTCTTCTCCCACTCCGGACATGACTAAGGATCTGCTGAACCAGATGGGATTGGGTGGGGATATTGATGTCCTGAGGGATGATTCTTCCCGTCTTGACCGGACGAGTACTCCTGCCTCCACGCCTCTGGTGCAAGCCGAGGTGGTAAAACCTAGCGAGGTGCTGGCCACCCCGCCTAATGTTGCTGATGTCGCTCCTGCTGCTGAGATACCCGCCTCTTCCTCCGCGCCCTTCGAGGTTGATCGCTCCTCCGGAGTGGCGACTACCCAACCCGGTACGATAACTACTAGCAAAAGATGGTTCTCATGACTCGCTTCTTGGTTCTTTCTCCTAACGAGCTTCAGTGCCTCTGCAAATAGTGCGTTGTTGGTAGACCCCGCCCGTTCGAGCGTCGACCTAACGAGTCAAGACCCTCCTAGTACTTCACGCTCTCACACAATGCGACTTCACCTTGGTTCCGGTCGTCTGACCCTTGATCTGCACACCAGCCACCTAGCCGAGAATCTCCCAACTCCGACGCCTCCTCGCACCGACACTCTACCTTCCTAGGCTGATGTCTAACACTTATCTCGCTCTGTCAGGTGTTCGCACAGTCCCGCGGGAGCCGCTTCCCCTCGCCAAGGAACCGTCCTCATCGACGCCCGTGTCAGAATCCCAGGCGAGCACCTCTGAATCGTCCCCAAGGAGACATCAGCCGATGTCGCCAATTCCTGAAGAGCCCAATGTTGCTGCTTCACCAGCACGTCCGCCTGTCGTGGCATCTCCCAGGCGGCTGAAGCCTGGCGAGCCATCGAGGAAGAGATCTCACACCAAGGAGTTCGCTTCGAAGAGAAAAGAAGTTGCTACGGAGGATGAGGTCGGGGACCCAACCTCGCACCCGAACTTCGGCTAGGGGTGCGAGGGGGTGGACTGCTTTGGTCGCCTCTTGGTTACCTGGGAGGATGGAGCTAACGAGGTCTGCCTTAGCACCAACCTCCCTCCCTGGTTTAGGATTGTGATGACGATGGTGAGGCCTACAATGTCGCCTTCGCCTTGTACGGGCGAGAAGATGTAGCGGTGCTGCCCGAGTCGAGCACCTCCTTGCCAACCAGGCTTCAAGGTCGCTGCTTCGGTCTCTAGAGCTCGCCTACCACTTGGAGAGAAACCTGAAGGCGGCAGACTCCAAGTTCTATATTCAAGGTGATCAGATCGATTCCCTCGCACGCTCGCAGACAAGTCCCGAGCGAGGATCGAAGAGCTGGAGAACTTACTGCGAGCATCCGAGGCTAAGGTCGCCGAAAGCAAGGCCTACGAGGTGACTTTGGTCAGAAAAAATATTTGCTCAATATGTACTACCTGCACAGGTCGGCGATGTTTATTTGACATGAGAGCTTTTCTTTATGCAAGAGGTCGAGCTGGTCGCGGCCCAACGGATTTCGGAGCTGGTGCAGAAGCTCGCTGAGATCCAGACGACACTAAAGGCATCTCAAGTCCGCGTCGCCGAGCTTGAAATGCGGGAGGCCGCTAGGAATCCACTGCCGGGGCGAGCACTTCAGGCGCGGTAAGAAGAGCCGGATCGTTCCGGAGGACCCTACTCGCCTGAGGCGCGAGATAGCCATGGATGTCGGTGATGCATTCCTCGCCTAGCTACAATTTGAGAACCAGTTGATACCGGACTCCGAGGATCTCACAGTGGACGACGTGATCTTGGGTCTTCTCGCTGAGGAGTCTCACTCTCCAATGACCCAAGGTCGCCGAATTATGATGAGGATGATTCAGACGCAGAGGAAGAGGACGAGGATGACAACGCTAACAGAGATGCTTCCTGAAGGACTTGGGTTACCCGACTTCCTCCTCATGCTTTTTGTGTATAGCAGAGTGGTGTAAAGGGCGAGGAACTCGCCACTTTTTTTGGAGATATTTGTAATCAATTAGAAAACCACACTTTTTGCAATGGATTTTTTCTGAGTTTCACCTGTTCTATCATTTCTGTTTTCTGGATGCTCGCTCTTTTGATGCATGCGTAGGCTCTTAGACTTGACTGACAATGGATACTCGCTAGGCTTGTAGGCGCGAGAAGATTGAATGCTCGCAGTACGCTTCCCCTACTCGCACGCCTATACTTGCATACCATTGCTCGCTACTCGCACCTGTATGCTCGCAAAAAGGAATATCATCATATATGTTTGGTTTTTATAGCTTTGGTGTAGCAACCTAAGGAAGGATGTTGAACGTTTCCTGAAAAGAAAAACGGAAATACTTCTTTATTTGTCGGCTACGATCTTTCGGATAAGGGAGTGGTATTCTGGGGGGCCTCGCAAGACGCACACTCTTGAGGCCAACACTCCACTTCAACCGACAAAGAATTGAAGGGATCCAGACATAGAGAACGATAGTCGGGGGGGGGGGGGGGGTCCAACGGGACGCACACACTCGAGCCCTCCATCCTATTACGGATTCTCGCCTTCCAGAACTTCTTTGCTTAGCTGCTTCCAAAAGCATGGTGGGTTATCCCACCTCGACACTAATCAGAGTCGCGTCCTGCTCCCTAGGATAAAAATTGCTAAGAGCGGATCTTTAGCCTTCTCAAAGGCCGATGACGCATTTACGCAAGGTGTCACTTTGTGAGGTTCGACCCTTTGTCGAGTTTGGGAGGTTGATGCCCAAACCTGTTCCTGATAGTTTTTCCAGTCGGATTAGAAGTGCGATCGGGTGGTAGCTAGGCCAACATACAAGGGAGAGCTGTTCTCGACCATCAATACAAGAGCTTGGTCTTACAAGAACGCCTTAAAACCCGACACACCGTCCCATTATCCGTCCTGGGTTTTTTAGGAGAATCAGACCGGATGCGAGTTTCCCAAATTAATCATGGAATTTGACTTCACTGCTTGTAGCTAATTTGAGACGATTTGAACAATAAAGACAACTCGCATTGCCCCGTGTTTCCGGGGGCGAGGACTTTTATTAAAAAAATAGAAGTAACTTTACATGCAGTCATTACATTTTACCGCTAGGGATAAAATCTTTTCAGGTCGTCCCTGCTCCAGGTGCTTCCTAGTAGCTCTCCTTCCTAGTTCTGCAGGCGGTATCCTCCACTAGCCAGGGCATCTTGGACGATGAAGGACCCTTCCCAATTAGGGTTCAGCTTGCCTACGTCAGCTGCCCTTCCTGCCGCGTCTACCTTCTTCATGACAAGGTCTCCTGCAAGAAATTGCTCAATGCGGACGTTCTTGTCGAAGTGCTTCGCCATTCGCCTCTTGACCTCCTCTTGGTGGACCGAGGTCAGGTCCCGAAGCTCTTCGATGTAGTACAGAGAAAGTTTCTAAGCGTCTTCATTCTCTAGGCGCCATTCTTCACTGCTTTCTCCTGCCGCAATGACTTTTGGGCTCCTGAATTCGAATTCCACTGGGATGAAAGCTTCATACCCGTAGGATAACTTGAAAGGTGTTCCCCCGTGGTTGAGTTAGAAGTGGTTCTCAGAGCCCATAGGACCGAAGGTAGTTGCTCTGCCCAGTTTCCTTTCAAGTTGGTGACCTTCTTCATGAGGTTGATGATCAGCTTGTTGGCGGCCTCCACCTGTCCGTTGCTCCGAGGATGGTGGACAGAGGCAAATCGAAGATCCGTCCCTATCTGCTTGCAGAAGTCTTCCAACTCCAAGCTGGCAATTTGCGGGCTATTGTAGGGGATGATGGCGAGAGGGATCCCGAACTTGCTGACGATCTCTCCTCAAATGAAGTTCTTCACTATTTGAGATGTGGTCTTGGCAAGAGCCTTCACCTCAATCCACTTGGAGAAGTAGTCGATCATGATGAGAACGAACCTCCTCTAGCCGTTAGCCTGTGGAAAAGGACCTATCAAATTTATTCCCCAGATAGCAAAGGGCCAAGGAGCGGTGATCGAGCGAAGTTGTCGAGTCGACTGCAACTGGAGGGGAGCGAAGAGTTGCCATTCCAGACATTTTTTCGAGAAGGTTTCTGCATCCTTCCGAATGGTCAGCCAGAAGTAGCCGTGTCTCAGAATTCTCTGCTCGAGAGTGCGGGTCCCAGAGTGGCTTCCACACTCTCCTGGAATCTCTGTTTCTGCCAGGCATCTGGCTAGAGGGCCCGAGATGGTCTTACGGTATAGCTCTCCTTCGTGCAGTAGATAGTAGACTGCCTTGTATCGAAACTTCCTTTGGTCTCCACTGCTAGTGGAAAGTTGATCTGTTGTTAAAAAGGTGATGAACGGGTCCTTTCAGGAAGCTCGTTGATAGACCCATCATCTCTCCTTCTTCGATGAACGGTCGAAACAACTCTGTTACGGTTCCACCAGCCCCTGGGCCGTACTTGGCTAGGTAGTTCGCCTCCGAGTTTTTCTCCCTTGGCATGTGCTTGACGAAGAAGGTGTGAAAGTTTCCAATCAAGCCTTTTACTTTTATTAGATATCTTTGCAGGATGGGGTCGCGTACTTCGAACTTTCCCCTGATTTGAGATGCGACCACCATCGAATCGGTGATGACCTTGAGGTCCTGGATTCCCAACTCCTTGGCGAGATGCAGGCCTACCACCATGGCCCCATACTCTGCCTGGTTGTTCGTGACGGGGAAGAAGATCTCGACTGCTTGCTTGATCCTGGTTCCCTGCGGGCTAACCAGCACGACGCCCGCTCCTACTGAGCTCTTGCCCGAAGCTCCGTCCATGAACATCTTCCACGAGAATGAGTTTGAAAGGCCCTCGTCTCCTCCTGCCTCGGCCGAGAAGTCGGCTAGAAAATTCGCCACTGCTTATGCCTTGATTGCTATCCTTGGAGAGAAAGGTATATCAAAGTTGCTGAGCTCTACTGCCCACTTTGCGAGCCTTCCTAAATTCACCACTCCATCCAAGATACTTTGAAGGGGATGATCAGAGACGACCTTGATAGAGTGATCCTGAAAATAAGTCCGCAATTTTTCGTGCTGAAATCACCAAGGCAAGATGGGATATCTTGTCTCTGCCTGCCTGAGCACCCTACTCACATAGTAGATGAGAAGTTGCCTCTTCCCCTCTTCCCTGACGAGCACTGAGCTGACTGCTTTCGCTCCCACTCCTAGATAAAGGAGGAGGTCTTCGCCTTCTTTAGGGCCTTGAAGTAGAGAGGCTTGAGTCAGCAGCTGCTTAAGCTTTCTGAAGGCCTCCTCACAC
The DNA here is from genome assembly GCA_039513925.1 of Platanthera zijinensis. NCBI lineage: Eukaryota > Viridiplantae > Streptophyta > Magnoliopsida > Asparagales > Orchidaceae > Platanthera > Platanthera zijinensis. The sequence continues at coordinate 209,230,577 of CM077082.1, read as the reverse complement.
TTCTCAGTCCACTCGAACTGCTGACTCCGACACTATCCGCAGCCGCTCCGCTTATGAGAACGAGCTCATGGACCTCGTTCTCGCCGTTCAACATTGACGCTCATATCTGTTGGGCCGCCCCTTTGTGGTCCGCACGGACCACCATAGTCTCCGATACCTCCTCCAACAGAAGATCGCAACGCCCGCCCATCAAGTGTGGGTGGCCAAACTCCTGGGCTATGACATCACCGTCGAGTTCTGCCCGGGAAGGGCAAACCGGGAGGCCGATGCGCTCTCTCGGCAGAGCCAGTCGCCAGAGCTCATGGCTATATCTCGACAGGTGTGGGAAGATGCGGCGACCATCCAACACGAGGTCGAGGTCGACCCTGTTTTATTCGAGATCCGGACGGCGCTCATCGCGGACGCCTTCGCCCACCCACCATACTCTCTTGTTGGGGTCGTCTGTTCTTCAAGGGCTGCCTTGCTCTAACACCCTCTTCTCCGAGCATTCCATGCCTCGCCGAGTTTCATGCTACGCTTTCCAGAGGGCATGCCGGGGCCTTCCGTACATACCGCCGTTTGGTAGCCTCTCACTACTGACCCCATATGTTTTGACAGGTTAAGACATTCGTGGACGCTTATTTGGTCTGCTAGAAGGCTAAGTACGAGGCAGCGTTTCCAGCCAGCCTCTTTCAGCCTCTTCCCATTTCAGACCGCATTTGGGAGGACGTGGCCATGAACTTCATTACTTGGCTACCGCGCTCCCAGGGATTTGATTGTATCTTGGTTGTGGTGGACATACTGTCCAAATACGATCATTTTGTTCTCTGACATGTCGATACAAACTCCATGAATTGGTATGCCGATACATTGACTGACATGTTGATAATTGATGAGTTATAAATATACGTATTTTACAGTACTTAAGTTAGGTCGTTTTAGGTTATTTTTGTTATTTTTAGTTTTTCTTCTTCAATAAAATGTTTCTTTTTGTATATTCCCTTCTAACTTGACTCTATTCTTTTCTCATAAAAATTATGCAGAAAATTGTTAAAACTTCATGGTACACGCCCGTGGACTTCCCGACACGCTCGTGTCGGTTGACGAGGTTTCAATCTGGTTCAAAAATTGGTTGCTGCCGACATCAAGCCGCCAGGTGTCCAGTCACGCCCACCCTACACGCCCGTGACCGCTACATGGAATTTCCAGAAGATTCCAGAACTCCACCAGTCACCAAGTTTTCGGCTTCTCCAGCACGTCAACCTTACACGCCCCCCGGTCACGCCCGTGACCGAGGCGTGTAATCTAGTTTTTTTGTCTATAAATAGGAATTTTCTGTAAGACCCAAGAGTTCACTTTTTTGGACCAATTTACTGTTTGTGGGCTGTTTGGGTGCTCTTTCTTGCTATGTAAGGATATTTCTCCCCCTCTTTTTAATGTTTCTTTTAGCTTTTGTAATTCTATGTTTTCCTTAATAAAATAAGTCTTATTTTTCATCCTTATGTTGTGATGGATTGCATGTGAGTGCCCCACTTTTCTTCTCTTTTTATCTCTTGTTTTTCCTTATTTTCTATGAGTGTGCGGGTGTATGAGAGTAAATTTGTTCTTTATGTTTTCAAAGTTCTTTTTACTTTGTGTTGCTTTTATGCTTTTTATTCATTCTTATGAGCTTATAAAGGTGAATTTAAAGTGTTTTTAGTTTTTCTTTTTATTTTGTAAACTTTTTGTTCCCTTAATTTTTATTTCCACTTTTTAATGACTTTTATGAAGTTATAAGAATGAATATGTTGTTGTTTAAATTTTTGGATAACTTTGTTTTTGCCTTAATTTTGTAAAAACTTTTATTCTTTTAATTTTTATTTTTACTTTTTTCTTGATTTCTATGAGATTCTAATAGTAGAAAAGTTGTTTTTTTAATTTTTGGATCACTTTATTTTTCTCTTTAATTTGTGTGTGTGAGTGTATGAGGTTAAGTTTTGTTTTGTTTTGTCTTTATTTTGTTCCTTCAAATTTATATAGAGTGTGTGTGTGTATGAGATAGTTTTTATTTCTTTCTTTAATTTATGTAGAGTGTGTGTGTGTGTGAGATTACCCCTTTATATTTCTTGTAATATAGTTCCTTTTTTTGTTAACTTAGTTTACTTTAGGGGATTGTTAATGGCAAATCAAATTTGGATATACACAAACCTTTATTAATGACAAACCATATATTTTGAAAAATACTCTGTGCAAATCAAATGGTTAACCACAAACCAAAATTGTTAACAACAAACCAACACTACAAATTACATAATCAAATGTTTTAGACAAAAAAATAATTTCATGAGAAGTCCAACGCAATAGTTCGACAAAATAACACGTTTATAAAATAAAAACACCAAATTTATGACATTTAATATGTGGTAACTATAATATCAACTTTAATGAAAACAAAAACGAAAACGAAGAATAAAAAAAAAAAAAAACGAAGAACGAAAAAGCCAACGTGTAGAATCCATATACAGAATTCAAAACGAAAAATTAGCTTCTCTATATGCTGAAGATGGAAGAAGAAAATATGTATTAAAGAATCCAGATGCAGAATCAAAGCGAAAATGAAGAGAAGCGGCGATGCACCTTGAAAATCAACGAAAAAAAACCGCTGCCCGCGACGGGAGAGGCAACGAAAACAAAGAACCAACGTGCGCACCTTCAAAATCGTATGGCTGTTGTACGTCGAACCGCTCATCAGAAGCCTCGAAACCTACCGGCGATGAGAGAGGTAGTGACAAAGAGGCCGAGAAATGCGGCGGGAGTTGCGGCGGAAGGGGCGACGGGAGAGGCAACGATAGAGAGGCCGAGAGATGCAGCGGGAACGGCGGTGAATTTGGTTTGCGTATATTTAAATTGGTTTGCGTAGAAAAAAAAACTACCGGGAAAAAAAAGAACCTGATTTTATGATTTTTGTTTGCGTATATCCAAATTAGGTTTGCCTTTAACAATTCTCTTACTTTATGCAATTGCATTTATTTTCCGCCTACTCGTTCAAGTAGGACTTGCATTTATTTCCCGCCTACTCGTTCGAGTAGGGCTTGCATTTTTTCAATTTATGCAATTTCAATTATGTAATTTTTCTTTTTTGTAATTTAGCTTTTATTTCTTATTTATGATTTCGTTGAGTGTGTGAGTTCTCTTTTGAGTGAGTGTTACATTTTTCTAATGTTTTGTTATTTTATGATTTTATTTACAATCCTTTAGCGCTTTGTTTCGAACTCACGACTCATCAAATTCATAAGCCGTCCCTATTCCGATGAGTGACTAATCGCTCTTAGCCCTCGGTATCGAAGAACATTGAGACATAAAAAATCACTTTAAATAATTAAAAGTCTTTTTCCCACTCTAATTAAAGAACTTAAGGTTTACCCCGGGTATACGACGCGTAGAACCACATATCGATGTGTGGGCTCTATTTCCGTTGTCCATACGCTAGCTAGTCGAGAGACCGTGCGTATGGACCGATCACCTTTGGGTAAAGAGAATTGCGCACTAAACCTCTAGAGAGGAGGAGCGAAACTCTACCGGATTGGGTTCCCCACCCAATAGCGGGGTTCTTAGCGTAAAGTGGCCATTAAGGGGAATTCTTCGTCGAACGAGAGCTCGGTCGAATAGTATTAATGTTCAGGTGAGCGATATTCCTTGAGAAAGGTGAGCTCATATTTGTGGAACCTCCACGGCCAAGTTGCCCTTAATTAAAATGAAATTTAGGTTCTCTAGTTATTAAAAGTTATTTTAGTTCTAATCCATTTCGGTACCGAGCTTTATTACTTCATCGAATTTTTTAAGTCTTTTTATAGCTTTTATATTGCCGCTCTAGTTAATTAAAATCCAACACCTTATTTTCGGTAAAATAATAGTACTCATAGAGGAGTAGAAATAACCAACACGCCCCGAGAAATATACGACCTCAATATTCCCCCTGAATATCCTGTACTACTCACGATAGGTGCACTTGCCTCCTTTCGTTAAAACTTGTTTTTAACTTAAATCATCCACGAAATTCGACCCCAACATACTAATTAAATAAAAGTCGAACTTCGCGCCTTCAAATTTTTGGTGCCGTTACCGGGGAATCTTATGTTATTTTGAATTTAGGAAACTATTATTTTTACCTCTTTATATATATATATAAAGCCAAAGAAAAACTAAAAAACAACCAAAAAAAATGGTTTCCCCCCTATATTTAACTTTTTTTATTTTAATTCCGAAAATCCAAAAAAATTAATTATATAGTATATATATATATTTTAAAAGGGTGTATGACCCGTGGACAGCCTTCGGAGTCCGGAAATTTTGATTTCGATCCTGAAATCGAACGCACCATTGGGCATATTCGATCTCAACACTGGAATCTTTCTTTAGACCCCGAAGAATCCTTCGGAGAACTCGCGCCCGCAACTATGACCGACCCTAACCCAAACGAAGCCGGGCAGCGTACTATGTCTTACTACGGCCAACCCAACTTGGATGATACTGGGGAGTATTGTTCGCCCGACGACGGCGAACAATAATTTTGAGATAAAATCTAGTGTCATTCAAATGGTTCAAAACGTCGTGCAGTTCGAGGGACTGCCGGATAAGGACCCGAATGTGCACTTATCTAGCTTTTTGGAAATTTGTGACACTTTCAAGATTAATGACGTCACTGATGACGTCATTCGCTAGCGCCTGTTTCCTTTTTCCCTAAAATCCAAATCAAAGGCTTGGTTGAACTCCCTCTCGCGGGGTTGTATCACCACTTGGGCTGAACTGGCGAAGCGCTTCTTAACGAAGTACTTTCCGCCTGCAAAAACTGCAAAGTTGCGGGCGGATATTTCTTCGTTCGTTCAGAACGATCCCGAGTCTCTCTATGAGACTTGAGAACGATTTAAAGAATTCCTCCGCAGGTGCCCACATCACGCGCTGTCAGTGTGGCTGCAGGTCCAAATTTTTTATAATGGCTTAAATTACCAAACACGTCAAATGATTGACGCGGCGGCCAGGGTCACTCTAAATAACAAAACCCCCGAAGTCGCCCAAGCTTTAATTGAAGAGATGGCCATGAATGCCTACCATTGGAACGTCCCGCGGGGACGTCCAAAGCAGGCGGCCGGCCTTTTCGAAGTGGACGCCACATCTCACTTAGCCCTTCAAGTTGAAAGGCTAACGAAGCAGGTGGCGGAGATGTTTGCTTCCTCCTCCACTTCGCCTTATAATAATAATAACGTATGCGTAGCCGAAGAGTTCGTCGACTACGTGGGAAATTCGGGTTGACCTTCCTTCAACCCCAATAACAACCCGTATAGTAACCACTATAATCCGGGTTGGAGGAACCACCTTAATTTCTCATGGAGTAATGCGAACAACGCGCAACATCCGCCTGACTCTAATGCGCCCGGATTCTTGCCTCCTCCTCCGAAACCTTCTCTGATGGAGGAAAATTGTTCAAGATATATCGCGTCCAACGAGTTTAATATCCGGAACATCACCGGATTGCTACCTCGAATTTAAGGTTGGACAGCTAGCACGGATGATGTCCGAACCGCGCACACGGGGCGCTACCGGGGAACACGGAGCCCAACCCTCGGGAAAATATCAACGCTATAACCCTCCGTAGCGTTAAGGAGGTGGATCCGAAACGGATCGATCCGCAGGTACACATTTCTCCTCCAACCCCTCTTCCCTCTTCTTCGATTATGTCGCCTTTACAGATTTCAAACGATAAAATCATTTTAAATACGCCCTTGCCGTATCCTCAAAACAATTCAGCCGCAGCGGCGTCTTAATCCAAACATGAAAGACGTCGTTAAAGCCGAAATAATAAAATTATTAGATGTGGGGATTATTTACATTATTTCGGACAGTGCGTGAGTTAGCCCCATACATATCGTGCCCAAAAAAGGGCGGTCTCACCGTAGTGGCAAACGAGCATAACGAACTCATTCAAACTCGTACTGTTACGGGTGGAGAGTGTGCATCGATTATAGAAAACTAAATGATGCCACCCGCAAGGACCATCGATTATAGAAAACTAAAACGGTAAGGGCGTATTTAAAATGATTTTATCGTTTGAAATCTGTAAATGCGACATAATCAAAGAGGGAAGAGGGGTCATAGGAGAAATGTGTACCTGCGGATCGATCCGTTTCGGATCGACCACCACCTTACCGCTACAGAGGGTTATAGCGTTGATATTTTCCCGTGGGTTGGGCTCCGTGTTCCCCGGTAGCGCCCCGTGTGCACGTTCGGACATCATCCGCGCCAGCTGTCCAACCTGTAATTCGAGGTTTTTTAGCGATCCGGTGATGTTCCGGATATTAGACTCGTTGGACGCGATATATCTTGAAAAATTTTCCTCCATCGGAGAAGGTTTCGGAGGAGGGAATCGGGGCGCATTGGAGTTAGGCGGGCGCTGCGCGTTGTTCGCATTACTCCATTAGAAATTGAGGTGGTTCCTCCAACCCGGATTATAGTGGTTACTATACGGGTTGTTATTGAGGTTGAAGGAAGGTCGACCCGAATTTCCCACGTAGTCGACGAACTCTTCGGCTACGCATACGTTATTTTTATTATTATAAGGCGAAGTGGAGGAGGAAGCAGACATCTCCGCCACCTGCTTCGTTAGCCTTTCAACTTGAAGGGCTAAGTGAGCTGTGACGTCCACTTCGAAAAGGCCTGCCGCCTGCTTTGGACGTCCCCGTGGGACGTTCCACTGGTAGGCATTCATGACCATCTCTTCAATTAAAACTTGGACGGCTTCGGGTGTTTTGTTATTTAGAGTGCCCCCGGCCGTCGCGTCAATCATTTGACGCGTTTGGTAATTTAAGCCATTATAAAAAATTTGGACCAGCAGCCACGCTGGCAGCGCGTGGTGTGGGCACCTGCGGATGAATTCTTTAAATCGTTCCCAAGTCTCATAGAAAGACTCGGGATCGTTCTGAACGAACGAAGAAATATCCGCCCACAACTTTGCAGTTTTTGCGGGCGGAAAGTACTTCGTTAAGAAGCGCTCCGCCAGTTCGGCCCAAGTGGTGATACAACCCCGCGGGAGGGAGTTCAACCAAGCTTTTGATTTGGATTTTAGGGAAAAAGGAAACAGGCGCAAGCGAATGACATCATCAGTGACGCCATTAATTTTGAAAGTGTCGCAAATTTCCAAAAAGCTAGATAAGTGCACATTCGGGTCCTCATCCTGCTGTCTATCGAACTGCACGACGTTTTGAACCATCTGAATGACACTAGATTTTATCTCAAAATTATTGTTCGCCACCGTCGGGCGAACAATACTAGACCCAGTATCATCCAAGTTGGGTCGGGTATAGTAAGACATAGTACGCTACCCGGCTTCGTTTGGGTTAGGGTCGGTCATAGTTGCAGGCGCGGGTTCTCCGAAGGATTATTCCGGGTCTAAAGAAAGATTCCGGTGTTGAGATCGAATACGCCCAAGGGTGTGTTCGATTTCAGGATCAAAATCAAAATTTTCGGACTCCGAAGGTTGTCCACGGGTCATACACCCTTTTAAAAAATATATATACTATATAATTAATTTTGTTGGATTTTCGGAATTAAAATAAAAAAAAGTTAAGACGGGGGGAATTCTTTTGGTTGTTTTAAGTAGTTTATATATATATATATATATATATATATATATATATATATAAAGAGGTAAAAGTAATAGTTTCCTAAATTCAAAATAACAACATAAGATTGCCCGGCAACGGCGCCAAAAACTTGATGATGCGAAGTTCGACTTTTATTTAATTAGTACGCTGGGGTCGAATTTCCCGGATGATTGAAGTTAAAAACAAGTTTTAACGAAAGCAGACAAGTGCACCTATCGCGAGTAGTACAAGATATTCGGGGAAATATCGAGGTCGTATATTTCTCGGGGCGTGTTGGTTATTTCTACTCCTCTAGGAGCTACTATTATTTTACCGAAAATAAGGTGCCAGATTTTAATTAATTAGAGCGGCTATATAAAAGTTGTAAAGAGACTTAAAAAAGTCGATGAAGTAATAACGCTCGGTACCGAAATGGATTAAGACTAAAATAACTTTTAATAACTAGAGAACCTAAATTTCATTTTAATTAAGGGCAACTTGGCCGTGGAGGTTCCACAAATATGAGCTCACATTTCTCAAGGAATATCACTCACCTGAACATCAAGATTATTCGACCGAGCTCTCGTTCGACGAAGGATTTCTATTAATGCCCGTTTTACGCTAAGAACCCCGCTATTGGGTGGGGAACCCAATCCGGTAGAGTTCCGCTCCTTCTCTCTCGAGGTTTTGTGCACAACTCTCTTTACTCAAGGGTGATCGGTCCATACGCACGGCCTCTCGGCTAGCTAGCGTATGAGCAACGGAAATAGAGCCCACACATCGATATGTGGTTCTACGCGTCGTATACTCGGGGTAAACCTTAAGTTCTTTAATTAGAGTGAGAAAAAGACTTTTAATTATTTAAAGTGATTTTTTATGTCCCAATGCTCTTCGATACCGAGGGCTAAGAGCGATTAACCACTCATCGGATTGAGGACAACTTATGAATTTGATGAGGCGTGAGTTCGAAATAAAGCGCTAAAAGATTGTAAATAAAAACATAAAATAACAAAACATTAGAAAAATGTAAAACTCACTAAAAAGAGAACTCACACACTCAACGAAATCATAAATAAGAAATAAAAGCTAAGTTACAAAAAAGAAAAATTACATAATTGAAATTGCATAAATTGAAAAAATGCAAGTCCTACTTGAACGAGTAGGCGAGAAATAAATGCAAGTCCTACTCAAATGAGTAGGCGAGAAATAAATGCAAGTCTTACTCGAACGAGTAGGCGAGAAATAAATACAAATCATACTAGAACGAGTAGGCGAGAAATAAATGCAATTGCATAAAGTAAACTAAGTTAACAAAAAAAAAAAAACTATATTACAAGAAATAGAAAAGGGTAATCTCATACACACACACTACATAAATTAAAGAAAGCAATAAAACTACCTCATACACACACACTCTACATAAATTTGAAGGAACAAAATAAAGACAAAACAAAATAAAGCTTAACCTCATACATTCACACACACAAATTAAAGAGAAAAACAAAGTGATCCAAAAATTAAAATAACAACTTTTCTACTCTTAGAATCTCATAAAAATCAAGAAAAAGTAAAAATAAAAATTAAAAGAACAAAAGTTTTTACAAAGTTAAGGCAAAAACAAAGTTATCCAAAAATTTAAACAACAACATATTCATTCTTATAACTTCATAAAAGTCATTAAAAAGTGGAAATGAAAATTAAAGGAATAAAAAGTTAAAAAAAGAAAAAGAAAAACTAAGTTAAAGAAAAAATAAAAACACTTTAAATCCACCTTTATAAGCTCATAAAAATGAATAAAAAACAAATAAAAAGCATAAAAACAAAAAAAAGTAAAAAGAACCTTGAGAACATAACGAACAAATTTACTCTCATACACCCACACACCCATAAAAAACAAGGAAAAACAAGAGATAAAAAAAGAAGAAAAGTGAGGCACTCACATGCAATCCATCACAACATAAGGATTGAAAAATAATACCTGTTTTATTAAGGAAAACATAGGATTACAAAAGATAAAAGAAACATTAAAGAGAGGGAGAGAAATATCCTTATATAGCAAGAAAGAGCACCCAAGAAGCCCACAAACAATAAATTGGTCAAAAAAAGTGAACTCTTGGGTCATACAGAAAATTCCTATTTATAGACAAAAAAACTAGATTACACGCCCTGGACACGAGCATGACAGGGGGGCATGTAAGGTTGGCGTGCTGGAGAAGCCGAAAACTTGGTGACCGGTGGAGTTCTGGAATCTTTTGGAAATTCCACGTGGCGGTCACGGGCATGACCGAAGGTCACAGGCGTGTAGGGGTGGGCGTGACTGGACACCTGACAGCTTGATGTCGGCAGCAACCAATTTTTGAACCGGATTGAAACCTCGTCAACCGGCATGGGCGTGTCGGAAAGGTCACGGGCATGTACCATGAAGTTTTAACAATTTTCTGCAGAATTTTTAGAAGTAGAAAATAGAGCCAAGTTAGAAGGGAATATACAAAAAGAAACATTTTATTGAAGAAAAAAAGCTAAAAACAACGAAAATAACCTACAACTACCTAACTTAAGTACTGTAAAATACGTATATTTACAACTCATCAATAACCCACACTAAAGGGGCATAACCTATTACCACACCGATAGAGCCCTATCAGCACGTATATACGCTTGCAAACCCTCTCCCCCAACAAATTCTATGAATAGAATTCGAGTTCGAGGGAAAAAGTGTCGAGCTTTGTTAGAAAAGCCTACTTTAGGGCCCATCTAGGAGCCCATTCTTCTCTCTTCTCTCTCTATTTGTATTAGTCCCACATCTTGGATTGAGATTTCTCTCTTTCTTCTTCTCCTATATAAATGTATTCATACTTGTAATTATTCATTCAAGAAGTATATACAAGGTTTGGAGCTTTCTCTACATGGTATCAAATCCAAAGGTTCTCTTACTGCGGCTTCCCCTTCTCTAACTGCACAGCCCGCCCTCCTGCGGCCTGTTTTCGGTTCTCCAGTTCTAACCGCTCAGCCCGGCCTTCTATCCGCTCTTCCCCTTCTCCGCGGGCTTCTGCGGACTGCCTCCTGCATCCGCTTCTCCTCTCTCCCTCCCCGTGGTTCCACCCTCCTCAGGCTTCTTATAGCCCTCTTCTGCTCTGACCCGTGGGGCCCACCTCTCATGTCCGCTGCGGGCTCTCCTCCTGTCCGCCGCGAGCTCCTCTCCTACCCTGCGGCCTGTGTTTTTCACCTCACGGTCTCTTCCTCTGTCCGCTCGAGCATCTCTCTACTCACGGACTTCTCCTTCTCGTTGCGACCTCCTCCTTAACCGCAACGGGCTTTCCTCTTGTCCGCCGCGAGTTCCTCTCCTCTCGCCTGCTCGCGTGGTTGTCTCTGGTCGTGGCTTATTCTTGCCATTGGTGTTTTATCACCGTGACCGAGCGACCTCCTTTTTGGTCTCTAGCCGCGACCTGCCTTCTCTTCTCGCGGCCTCTTCTCGCGGCCTCGACTCGTCGCTTGCTCTTTTTTCCTACCCGCACGGACCACCTTTCTGTCTACCTGCTGCGGTCTCTTTTCCTGTCCGCTGCGGACCCTTCCTCTTATTGCTTTGAGTTTTTTTTACTCGCGGTCTCGTCTCCTGACCGCTCGAGTTCCTAGCTCGCAGTATCTTGCTTCCCGCTGCGACCTTTCCTTATCAGTGCGAGCTCTCCTCTCTATCTCTATCCGCGGCTGTCCACCTGATCGTGCGGACTTCAATTTCCGCATTTTGGTCGCGATCTGCCTAATCGCTGGTGTGACCGCGCGGACTGATCCTCTTCCCGCTGCGGCCTGGTTCTCGCTGCCGCCGGCTTCTTCTTGCTACGGCCTGGTCTTTCACGCAGCGACTTCCTTCCCCGCTATTCACCGTTGCCGCTTCTCGACCCGCTAAGGCCTGTGTTTTACCTTGGTAAGGTCTATTTCTATCCGCCTGGTCTGGTTCCTTAGTCGCCAGGTGTTTGCTTCTGTTGCGGTCTTCTCGTAACCGCGCAGCCTGCTTGTTTCTAGCCGCTGCGGACTCTGTTCTTACCGCGCTGGTCGTGGCCGTTTCTTGCCGCTGGTGCGTTGTCACCGTGACCGCTGCAGACTATTCCTTGCACAATGATCAACTATCCTCCGGGCTCTGTAGTGTCTGTTTCCGATGGTGGTACCTCCTGCCTTGCTCATAGCTCATCCTGGATTTTGGATTCCGGGGCCTCTCACCACATTACATCACGGAAACCACCACAATATTTGAACTACGTGCATCCTCAGTTCATTACTGTTGCTAGTGGGGACACACTTCCTGTCTCTGGTGCGACAGATATTAACCTCACTCCCTCCATTACTCTTCGCTCTGCTCTTCATGTTTCGGGCTCTCCGTTCAACCTTCTCTCTATTGGTCGACTCACTGCTGACCTCGATTGTGCTGTTATTTTTTCTTCTAACTTGTGTGTTGTGTAGGATCGCAAGACGCAAACCATCATTGGAAAATGGCATCTGTCGAATGGTCTCTATATCCTTAACCCCTCTCCCCCAACGGTGCTGTCGTCTATTAGCTCTGTTGATTGACATCGACGTCTGGGTCATGCTCCTCTAAACATTCTCAAAAAATCTCTCCCAGACGTGTCCTTCCATGAGTTCACGTGTGAGTCTTGTATCTATGGGAAACATCATCGCTCTACGTTCTCACCACATCCTTCTCGGCGTCCTGCTTCCTTTGATCTTGTTCACTCCGATATTTGGGGCCCTTATAAAATTACAAGTGTTTTTGGATACCGTTACTTTGTCACATTTGTCGATGACTACTCTCGGGTGACCTGGCTGTATCTCCTTCGTGGCCGCTCTGAATTGCCCGGTGTATTCCGTACCTTTTTCGTTGAAACTCGCAATCAGTTCTCCACAACCATTAAAACCATCCGCACCGATAATGCCCGTGAATACACTAGTCATACCTTTTCTCACCTGTGTGCGGAGTTTGGGATCATCCATCAGACCTCCTGTGTCCATACCCCCCAACAAAATGGCGTTGCTGAACGCAAGAATCGACACCTGCTCGAGGTCACCCGCTCCCTTATGATTCAGATGAATGTTCCCAAACAATATTGGAATTTTGCGGTTTCAACCGCTTGCACTCTTATTAACCGCATGCCTTCATCTATCCTCAATTTTGCGGTTCCATTCAATCTCCTTTTTCCCTCCAAACCTCCATTCTCCATCACCCCACGCGTGTTTGGTTGCGTATGTTTTGCTCATCATCTTGGCCCGTCCACTGACAAACTTGCTCCCCGTGCCACTAAATATATGTTTGTGGGCTATTCTCGAACTCAGAAGGGCTACATTTGTTTTTATCCCATGGATCGCAAAGTGGTTACTTCTGCTGATGTCACCTTCCTCGAAGATCAGCGCCGTATTACTCTCAACCTATTGACCCTCCTCTTCCGCCACCTCTCCCGCGACCTGTTATCCCCGTCAATTCCACCCTTCCACCTATACTTCCCCCACCCATCCCACCTAAACTACCTACACCACCAGTCATTCGTGTATACACTCGACGTCCTCCCTCGTCTACTACCCTACGAGAGCTGCCCCGCTCTAATGATGCTTTGCAACGTGCGGATCCGACAACTGCTTCCACTGCCCACTCGATGGCCAACTTTGTCTCTCTTTACCGCCTCTCTCCGGAACTCCGTCAGAGTGCTCTCTCTTTATCCTCTATCTCCACTCCTAATTCTGTACAGGAGGCTCTTCACCACCCCGGATGGCGGGCGGCCATGAACGATGAAATGCGGGCTCTCTGGGCTAACTGAACTTGGGATCTGGTTCCTCTTCCTGAAGGTCAATCCTGTGTTAGCTGCAAGTGGATCTTTGTTATTAAACATGCGGCGGATGACACCGTTGAGCGTCTAAAGGCCCGCCTCGTGGCCCGGGGTTTTACTTAGCAACATGACCTTGATTATGAGGAAACCTTTTCTCCGGTGGCAAAATTGAACACGGTCCGCGTTCTTCTCTCCCTGACTATTCATCGTCATTGGCCCCTTTATCCGCTAGATATTAAGAACGCGTTTATCAATGGAGATCTGCAGGAGACTGTTTACATGCACCAACCTCCCGGGTTTGAGACCACGGGAGAGTCTCGGGTCTGTCATCTTCGAAAATCTATTTATGGTCTCAAACAGTCCCCGCGCGCTTGGTTTGACAAATTCAGCAAGGTTGTCTGTGATATTGGCTTTATTCGGAGCTCGGCTGACTTTTCTCTCTTCACCCGACACCGGTCAACCGGAACTGTGATTCTACTTGTCTATGTTGACGATATCCTCATTACTGGCGACGATATTACAGGGATACAACATATCAAGAAGCAGTTAAACTTCACTTTTCAGATCAAAGATCTTGGCAACCTTCGGTATTTCCTTGGGCTTGAGGTTGCACGACGCCCTGATGGTCTTGTGTTATCCCAACGGAAGTATTGTATGGACCTCCTTCATGATGCCGGTTATTCTGGATGCAAACCTGTGGATACTCCTATGGATGCAAATCACAAGCTCTCAGCCCACAACTCTGACTCTGACAAGCTCCTTACAAATCCAGAGTACTGCTTGGTTGGGAAGCTAATCTACCTTACGGTCACTCAACCAGATATCTCTTTTGCTGTGGGAGTCGTAAGTCGTTTTATGCATGCTCCTCGGACATCTCATCTTCAAGCTGTCGAGCGCATTCTTCGATATCTCAAGATCGCTCCAGGACAAGGGCTTGTGTACAAGCCACCCACATCTCTATCCCTTGTCGTGTACTCTGACGCTGACTATGCCGGGTCCATTGATGATAGGCGTTCCACAACGGGTTTTTGTACCTACTTCGGTGGACATCTCATAACCTGACATAGCAAGAAACTGAATGTGGTTGCTCGCTCTTCTGCTGAAGCTGAGTACCGCGCTATGGCTGCTGGTGTTTCCGAGTTAACTTAGCTTGAGAGCCTTCTGAGAGACTTGAGTGTTCGTCTCTCATCACCAGCGACCCTATTTTGTGACAGTCAAGCGACAATCCATATTGCCAAGAATCCAGTCTTTCACGAACGCACAAAGCATATTGAAGTTGACTGTCACTTTATCCGAGAAAAGGTACAGGCAAAGAAGATATATTTGGAGCATGTTCCTGCTGCAAGCCAAGTTGCTGACATCCTGACTAAAGCTCTCTCCCGGCCACTATACTACCAGTTTTTATCCAAGCTTGGTGCCTACGACTTGTACGCTCCAGCTTGCGGGGGAGTGTTAGAAAAGCCTACTTTAGGGCCCATCTAGGGGCCCATTCTTCTCTCTTCTCTCTCTATTTGTATTAGTCCCACATCTTGGATTGGGATTTCTCTCTTTCTTCTTCTCCTATATAAATGTATTCATACTTGTAATTATTCATTCAAGAAGTATATACATGGTTTGGAGCTTTCTCTACAAGCTTCAACCATAATTTCTCTAAGCTCACGCCAGAGTAGAGAAGCCCAAGTCCTAAGCACTAGCAAGCTCATCCTCCATATCTCAGTGCTACAAAACTGAGGAGAGCTCCTTCTACCACCCTCACACACAAACCACAAGGAAGGAGAAGGAAGAATCAAACTCCACCACCAAGCTCGCAATTGGAAAATGGATTCCTCCATCGAATAACTATCTTAGAGGAATCCACCTATATAGTTTTGTAGTCTTCATATTTTTTTACCTACTTTATATTTTCATTTTTCTTTGTTCCCTCTTTACTCACTTGAGTGCAAATCGCTCATTTGTTGGTATCTAGTTCAATTGGACTAGGAAAATTGCTTGGTGTTTTGTTGTCTAAGTTTTATATAAACCCAGAACTCGTCAATTTGTTGGTCACTTGCCAGGGTGACTACGGTAAAATCAGACCGTTTGTGAGACATTTAGGTTTTGGGTGGACCTAGGAGAATTCGCCTATCGTTGTGGCAACTAGTTCTAGGCAAACTTGGTATGTACCTTGTTATGTGGCTATTAACCTCTAGACCTATGGTAGAAATTAGACCTTTTCTGGAACATCAATGTTGGGTTGAGCTTGGTTAAAAATATGTTCTCATTATGTGACTACTGTGTTTAGTTCTATTAGGGAAGCCTAGTTTGTCTAACCTAGTTTATTGGATTTTTTTTACATTGTGCATCAAGATAATTGTTTATTACTATTTTACCACACTCTTTCATGTGTATATTTGAGGTTTATTTTGTTGATTAACTTGTAAAGAAGGGCCCATTTAATAGGCCCATGTAAAACCCTCTTAGAAATTAGTCCCACACCTTAGGATGGTGTTTATGCTCTCTTCTCTCTTATATATATATGCACAAATACGTGTGTTGTATTCATGGACGATTTTTGAGAAATTAATAAAATATTATTTTTCTCTCTTCTGCCTCATTTCTCTACATGGAATCAGAGCCACCCGATCCTTAGATTTCACGCATCTCCTAAGTTCCTGCTCTTCCTCAAAGTTCCCGTCTCCGTGGTCAGCTTTCTTTTAATCGTAGATCTGCTCTGTGCAGACTCTCTCTTCTGAGTTCTCGGTCTTCCTCAAAGTTCCCATCTCTGTGGTTAGCTTTCTTCTAACCACAGATCTGCTCTGTGAGGACTCCCTCCTGCTTCCTTTACGTTTCTCTTCCCCGGTTTTATAGACTTTCCCCGCTGACAACCGGGCTCCACCTAAAGGGTTATTACCGTGGTCTTCTCCTGTAAAAGTAGCGAACAAACGACTAGAAAACAAGCCGGAACTTTGAATAATGAAAGTTTTATTATCCAAAAAGATATTAATTACAAAGGTATGACCTCCCTTTTATAGAATGGAGGAGAAGGAAGAGAGTACAAACTAACAATGTGGGACTAAAAAATGTACAAGGACTGAGCGGTTAGAATCAGCAGACCGAACAGGCCGCGCGGTTAGACAATGGGCTAACCGCTCGTCAATACCAGAGCAAGAGAGCGAGATGCTGCAGGAGACCGCTAGACCGCCCGGTCTCCAAGCCATCGGAGACAAACCGCCAGACCGCCGGACTACGAACAGTAACAGCCTGGATATCAACACGCTGGAGAGTAACCGCCAGACCGCCCAGTCTACAACCCGCCAGGCTCAAACCGCCAGACCGCCCGGTCTCATACTTCAACACTCCCCCTCAAGCTGGAGCATAGATATCAATCATGCCCAGCTTGTCACAAATGTGGAAGAATGAAGTAGAAACCGGCTTGGTGAAGATATCCGCCAACTCTTTGTCGGAAGTGACGAACGAAGTGCAAATCTGTCTCTTCAAGACCTCTTCCCGGATGAAATGGCAGTCGACTTCTATATGTTTCGTTTTCTCATGGAAGACCGGATTTTTGGATATGTATATAGCGGCCTTGTTGTCACAGAACATAGGAAGATGATAGTCGTAGAGCTCTCCTAGGTCAAGTATGAGAGCCCGCAACCATTTTAGTTTACATGTGGTTGATGCCATACTCCGATATTCAGCTTCTGCACTGGACCTTGAGACAACAGATTGCTTCTTGCTCTTCCAACTCACAAGATTACCTTCAATAAACGTGCAAAAATCAGATGTAGATTTGCGGTCACCTTTATCATCCGCATAGCTTGAGTCTGAATAGGCTTCAACTCTCAGATGACCATGCTTCTGAAAGAGTAGCCCTTTTCCCGGTGCTGCTTTGACATACTCTAATATCTTCAAGGCAGACTGAAGATGACATTCCCTGGGAGCTTGCATGAACTGACTAACCTTGCCTACAACATAGGCGATGTCGGGTTTGGTCACCGTGAGATAAATGAGTTTGCCCACCAGACGTCTATACCTCGTGGCATCGGATATAAGAGGTGAGTCATCTGTCCATGTTTTGTCTTCGCCAGTAGCCATGAGATACCGTGCTGGTTTGGCACCAGTCAATCCTGCCTCTTGTAGAAGATCAAGAGCATACTTCCGTTGAGAGAGAACCAACGAGTCGGGCTTCCGAGAGATTTCTATCCCCAAAAAGTACTTCGGGGAGCCCATATCCTTCGTGATAAGGTGTTGACGGAGGTGTTTCTTTGTCAAGTCCACCCCAGCCTGGTCATCGCCGGTAAGAAGAATATCATCTACATACACCGCCAAAACCACAAGGCCCGATGCGGTTTTGCGAATAAACAACGAGTGATCAGCCGAACTTCTTGCAAAGCCGATGACAGCCACAATGCCACTGAACTTGTCGAACCATGCCCGAGGGATCTGTTTTAGGCCATAGATGGCCTTCTTCAACTGACATACTCGTGTCTCCCCCTGAGCAACATACCCCGGAGGTTGCTCCATGTAAACGTCCTCGTGAAGATCCCCATAGAGAAAAACATTTTTGACATCAAGCTGGGAAATAGCCCAATCCCGGTTGACGGCCACAGAGAGAAGAACACGGATGGTGCTGAGGCGAGCAACTGGGGAGAAAGTATCAAAGTAGTCAACCCCATAAGTCTGAGTAAAGCCTTTGGCCACCAGTCGGGCCTTGTAGTGCTCCACAGTGCCGTCTGGGCGAAACTTCACAACAAACACCCAGCGACAGCCAACCACATCAGTACCCACTGGTGGAGAAACAAGGGTCCAGGTACCCCTTTCAGTAAGCGTGGCGATTTCCTCATCCATGACAGATTTCCAATGAGGAATATCAAGGGCCTCCTGTTAGGTGCGGGGAGTAGTAGTAGCCGAGATAGCCAAAGAAAAATACCTGCGAGAAGGAGTAAGCTGATCATAGGAAACAACAGCCGCAAGCGGATGTTGGGTGCACGCTCGCACCCCTTTGCGAAGAGCAACGGGAAGATCTAGGTCGTCTTGAGCCTCAGGGACCGGAGCGTCTGTGGCGGAGAAAGCTGGCCCGGGAATCGAGAGAGACGGCGGCGGAGAAGAGGGACAGGGGGGAAGGGGTATAATAGGGAGAGGAGGAGACGGAGGAGGAGTGGATGTCGGAGGGGAGACGTCGATATGCGTGGAGGGAACACAAAGTGATGGAGGAGAGTAAGAGACATCAGGAGGAAGAGGAGATTGAGATGAGAAGTAGGATGCATTTTCGAAGAAGGTGACGTCCGCGGAAACAAACTGTTTTCGCAGAACGGGGTCAAAGCAACAATAGCCTTTTTGAGTGGTGGAGTAACCCAAAAAGACACATTTTGTGGAGCGGGGGGAAAGCTTGTCCCGGGTAGCGGACGGAGCATGCACAAACGCCGTACACCCAAAGATACGAAGAGAGAGAGGAAAGGGTTCCTTGCCTGGGTAGAGAATGGAGAAGGGGGTCTGGCCATGAAGAACAACAGTAGAGGGAATGCGATTGATGAGATAGCAGACAAGAAGAACAACACATCCCCAATAGGAGCGAGGCACCTGCATTTGCGTCATAAGAGTGCGAGCGACGTCGAGGAGATGACGGTTTTTACGCTCCGCCACCCCATTTTGTTGGGAGGTGTAAACACAGCTGCTCTGATGAACAAGACCATGTTGCATACAAAAAGATGAAAACTCATGACTAAGATACTCTTTAGCATTATCAGAGCGAAGAATTTTAATAGAAATATCAAACTGAGTTTTAATCATATTATAAAAGGATTGTCATACAGAAAAGAGTTCAGAGCGATCTTTTAATAGATACACCCATGTACATCTAGAGAAATCATCAATAAAGGTTACAAAGTAAGAACTACCCCGACCAACGGTGAGAGTAGGAGCAGGACCTCAGACATCAGAATGAGTGAGATCAAACGGGCGAGAGGAACCACGGCCTTTGCTTCGGCGGGAAGGTGGAGCGGTGATGTTTGCCCAGCTGACACACATTACAGTCGAACGGAGGACTGGTTGGAGGTAAGTGGGGTAGAAGCTGACGAAGAATCCGAGATGAAGGATGTCCAAGGCGAAGATGCCATTGAAGCAGATCGGTAGACGAGGAAGAGAAGGCGGACAAAGCGGAAACGTTGTCGAGAAAGTAGAGGCCGCCGCTCTTAGTCCCAGTAGCAATCGTCCGTTGGGTCTTCGGGTCCTGAAAACAACAAGAAGTAGGAGTGAATAAGACAGAGCACTGAAGTTGTTTGCATAAGGTAGTAACGGATAGTAAATTGCAAGGGAACTTCGGGACATAGAGGGCGTCCTCTAAGCGAAGCGACGGAGTAACTTGCACCATGCCCGTCCCATGAACCGGGGAAGGAGAACCATCCGCAACAAGAACCGGGGGTAACTGATCATGCGTTTCGAGAAGAGAGAAACATTGAGGATTACCGGTCATGTGATTTGTAGCACCAGAGTCAATCAGCCATTTACCTTGGGTGACGACGCGAGCACTACCTGAGGTCGTGGCCACAGAGGCAGATGACCGAGAGGAGGCGGATGTTGAGGAAGAAGTATCACCAGAGGGGCGAAGATGAGGATGTTTCTGCCAGCAGCAGTCAACAGAATGGCCGGTACGACCACAGTGAGAGCAAAGGAACCTGGACGGACCGCGCGTTCCGGACTGGCTGCGGCCACTAGTGCCGCCCCGCTGAGTTTGGTGAGCATAGGCGTCCTGCGGAGGAGGGGAGGACAACAGAGGGCGCTGGAGCAGCGAAGTAACGACGACGATGCGAGCCGCGGTGGCATCCAAGGTGGGAGACTCTGCTTCACCAAAGATTTGCTGGCGGATCATATCAAAAGACTCGGGCAATCGCAGAAGATAACAAACAACCAGGAGTTCCTGGAAGTGTTTGTGTTGCTCGGCCAAGTCCGCAGAGAAGGGGCGATTCTGGAGGATCTCAACGCCAAGGGCCTGAACCTGCTGATAAGCCGCAGCAGGAGTCATGGGAGGACGAGCGAAGAGGTCCGCATAGAGAGTGTAGATTCGGGACGTCTGGGTCCCCTTCGAGTAAAGAGCAGCAAGGTGAAGCCATGCGGCCTTGACCGTCTCATCATGGCGTATGACGGGAAGACATTCATCAGAGAGGCTGTTAGCCAGCCAAGTGCGGACAAGCGCATCACTCGCATCCCAATCATCAAATTGAGGAGAATCTGGGGGAGGAGGGTCATCAGTGAGGTGATGACGTTTGCGCTGAGAGCGAAGGAGAAAGGTGAAAGAAACGCTCCAATCCGGATAGTTGGAACCAACAAGTTTAGAAACCGTGTCAAGGTTTCCGGAAGAAGGAGGAGGAGGAGGCGGAGCCGGATTGGCTACAGGAGTGGTGGCAGTTGAATTCTCAGAAACAGCCATAGAAGAAAACAACAGGAAGCCGCACGGTTAGGAAGCAAGCCGCGAGAAGGGAGAAGGAGAGCTGCAGCGGTCACGATGTCAGACACCAGCGGCCAGAAAAGCCACGACCAAGCCGCAGAACAAAGCAGAGGGAGAGAAGTTGGGCGGCAAGAAGACAGACCGCGCGAACAGAAGAGGGGGGGGGGGGGAGGGGGAAATCGGGCAAAAAACAGGTCGCGACGAAAACAGGTCGCGGCGACAGGACAGAAACAGGTCGCAGCGACAGGACGCGGCGACTAAAGAAGAGGAGGGAACGGCGACTAGAACAGGTCGCAAGCAAAAGAAACAGGGCGCAAGAAAAACAGGCGGAAGAAACAGGCCGCGAAAACAGGTCGCGGGAAGAAGAAGAAGCAAGCCGCGCGGACAGGTCGCGCGGTCAGACAGAGTGCACAGAATCAAGAGCCAAAGATCGAGTGCTCTGATACCATGTAAAAGTAGCGAACAAACGACTAGAAAACAAGCCGGAACTTTGAATAATGAAAGTTTTATTATCCAAAAAGATATTAATTACAAAGGTATGACCTCCCTTTTATAGAATGGAGGAGAAGGAAGAGAGTACAAACTAACAATGTGGGACTAAAAAATGTACAGGGACTGAGCGATTAGAATTAGCAGACCGAACAGGCCGCGCGGTTAGACAATGGGCTAACCGCTCGGCAATACCAGTGCAAGAGAGCGAGATGCTGCAGGAGACCGCTAGACCGCCCGGTCTCCAAGCCATCGGAGACAAACCGCCAGACCGCCGGACTACGAACAGCAACAGCCTGGATATCAACACGTTGGAGAGTAACCGCCAGACCGCCCGGTCTACAACCCGCCAGGCTCAAACCGCCAGACCGCCCGGTCTCATACTTCAACATCTCCTTCTAACCGCTTGGTTTGCTCTTCTGCGGTCTCTACATCACTGAACTCGCTTCCCTCTTGTGCTCACTGGTCTCCACATCGTTCAGCTCGCATTGCCCTCTACTCGCTCCCGCCTCTTGCTCGTGTCATTGAGAACGCTCACGTCTCTAGACCGCTCACGTCGTCAGCTCTCGCCTCGACTCTCTTGCTGCTTCTGGCCGCTGCTGATCCCTTTCTTCTCTAACCACCGTTTCTAGGCGTTGCCGAGCTTTGCTCGTGTCCTGGCTGTTTAGCTGCTCAGTTCGCTGCTTTCCTGTCCGACAGTTCTGACCGCTACTCCTCCTATTTAGCCTCTTAGATTAGTGCTTCCCCGTTCGACAGTTCCGTCCGCTGCTCCTCCTGACCGACAACTCTCTGCTCTTGCCGGCTGCCGCGTCTACCCGCCAGTCTGCAACCTTTCTCCTGATTGCCTATTCGCTACTCCCCTCTGTACTTCCTGCACTCTTCAAAAGTATTAGATCTACTGACCGCTCCTCTTCTTGGTCTCTCATCTCAACGGTCATGGCCTTGAATGACGCCTCGTCTCTTCCGGCTCGTGCAATGACTCCTCCTTCTGATGTTCGGGATGAGCTCCGGATCACCACTATCGCTCTTAGTGGTCGGAAAAATTTTGTGGAGTGGGTCCACTCGGTGCGTCACGTCCTCCAGTCCAAAGGGCTTCTTCATCACCTTACCAAGGTATAATCAACTACCCCCACTGAGGACTGACTACACGGTGATGGGCACGTTCAAACATGACTTATGAACTCTATGGACAGTAAACCCTACCGTATGACCATGCATCATGAAACGACCAAAGCTATGTGGGATGAACTTCACTCCTTATACTCTTGCTAGGACAGTTTGCAACACTTGTTTGACATCTTCATCGATCTGCAGTCTCTTGATCCAGGAGTGGATGGTGACCTGACTCCCTTTTTTGCACGGTCCAAGACTCTTATTAAAGACTGAATTCAACATCAGCCTCCCACGATGGATCTCGCTGCCCAACGATTCCCAAAAAGGAGTTGTTGGCATAGCCATGATGATGGCACGTGTTCCCCCACATCTCTACAGCATTCGTGCAAATACCCTATCATCCTCCATCATGCCCTCTCTCTCTTATGTGTGCTCCATGCTCTTGAAGGTGACACCGCCTACTGATACTCTCGATACTGTCTCTCCATCTCTTCTTCAACAATCTCCTGCTACTCACCTACCTCCTCTGCCGGCTCGTGGATGTTGCCTTAGCTCTCAGGGGAGAGGTCGATCTGGTAGGCTGCGTCCCAATTGCTCCTACTATGGTTGGGGAGGTCATCTTGAGGCTACTTGCTATTGTAAGCATGATGTCCTCCTACACACCCTGCATCTATGACGACTATTGCTCCCACTACTACTTCCCCTGACGTTGCTGCATTACGTACTCAGCTCCATAATCTTTAGTGCCTGCTTAGTCGATCTTCGGCTCTGTTGCAACCATCTCCAATGAAGGTATCCCCTGCTTATCCCATAGTCCAACTTGGATTATAGACTCTGGGGCAACCAATCATATTATTCTTTAGAAGCCTCCTCATTACTTGGACACTGCTTTTCCTAAGTTCATCATTGTGGCCAATGGTGACACTACTCCCGTTCATGATTCTGGCGACATGGACCTGACTACATCTCTCTCTCTTCGCTCGGTTCTTCATGTTCCATGCCCTCGTTTTAATCTTCTTTCTGTTAGTCATCTTACTCACGATCGTTCTGTAATATTTTCTTCCTCTTTTGTTGTGCAGGATCGACAAACGTGAAATATCATTGGTAGAGGGTGATTGTCTAATGGGTTGTACACCTTGGATATTTCCCCAACCGTTCTCTCTCCTGTTACCTTCATTGACTGATATTGACGTCTTGGGCATGCTCCTCTCACCATTCCAAAGAAAGTTTTTCCAGATGTGCCCCTCACTAATTTTACCTGTGAATCCTGCATCTTCAGCAAACAACATCAATATTCTTTTTCTTCTCATTGTACTCAGAGAAATGCTCCTTTTGTTTTAGTTCATTCAAACATTTGGGGTCCCTATAAAAGAACCAATGTTTATGGTTATCGCTATTTTCTTACATTTATTGATGATTACTCTTGCATCGCCTGATTGTACTTACTTTACGAGCGCTCTGAATTAGTTCGTGTCTTTCAATCCTTTAATGCCGAGATACATACTCAGTTCTCTGCTACTATTAAGACTCTTTGAACCAATAATGCGCGCGAGTATACGAGTTACACATTTGAAAACCTTTGCACTGAGTTCAGTATCCTCCACCAAACCTCCCGTGCTTATACACCATAACAAAATGGCGTTGTTGAGCGCAAGAACCGTCATATCCTGAACGTTGCCCGTTCATTCATTTTCAAATGCAGGTGCCCAAGGTCTATTGGCATTTTACGGTGTCCATCGCCTGATATCTCATCAATCACATTCCCTCTTTTGTTCTCAATTTTACTACTCCATTCACTCTTCTCTTCCCCTCCACCTCTCCCTTTCCCATAACGCCTCATGTCATTGACTGCACCTGCTATGTTCACTTCCTTAGCCCTGCAATTGACAAACTTGATCCTCGCGCTACTAAGTATATGTTGTTAGTTACTCTTGGTTTATGTTGACATTTTAACTACGGACAATGATTCAAAAGACATCAACATGATCAAGGAACACTTGACCTCCGTGTTTCAGACCAATGATTTGGGATCTCCGATACTTTCTTGACATCGAGGTAGCACGTCATCCCGATGGTCTTGTCCTATCTCAAAAAAAATATTGTCTTGATCTTTTTCATGGCGCTGACTACTCTGGTTGCTACTCAGCTGACACACCCATGGATATCAACCACATGCTTTGTGCTTGTTCCTCCGACTATGATGCGCTCCTACCAAACCCAGAATACTATCACCGTCTTGTGTGAAAGTTGATCTATTCAACAGTTACAAGGCCTGACATACCCTTTGCTGTTGGGGTTGTTAGTCAGTTTATGTATACTCCACAAACCTCTCATTTTCAAGAAGTTGAGCGCATTCTTCGGTATCTGAAGTCTGCTCCTGGACAAAGACTCGTATATAAGCCCTCCTCATTTCTATCTCATTGCCTACTCTGATACTAATTATGATGGATTTATGGATGATTGCCTTGCCACAATTGGCTTTTGCACATACTTCAGTGGACATCTTGTTTCTCGGTGAAGCAAGAAACAGTCTGTCGTCGCACGCTCATTTGCAGAAGCTGAGTATTGATCAATGACTTTTGGCGTATCAGAACTTGCATGGATAGAAAGTCTTCTGGGAGACCTGTGTGTAAAACTCTCCTCTCCTGCCACCTTGTTCTGGGATAATCAAATTGCTATTCATATTACCAAAAATCATATGTTCCATGAACGTACCAAACATATCGAGGTCAATTGTCACTTTATTCGGGAAAATGTTCAACTAAGGAAATTGGACTTGAGACAAGTTCCAGCTGCAGAGCAAATCGCTGATATTCTCTTACCAAAGCCTTATCGCGACCACTATATTTCCAGTTCTTGTCCAAGCTTGGTTCCTACGACTTGTATGCTCCAGCTTGTGGGGAGTGTTGAATATCTTGTAAAGAATAAGTCATTTAATAGGCCCATGTAAAGCCCTCATAGGGATTAGTCCCACACCCTAGGATGGTTTTTAGGCTCTCCTCTATCCTCCTTTATATATGTACAAATACTTGTGTTGTATTTATGGAAGATTTTTGAGAAATTAATAAAATATTATTTTTCTCTCTCTTCTGTCGTATTTCTCTACAGTTTTAAATCTCTTTGAAAAATAGTTGCAAAGTTTTTAATTTAGTATAGCTTATGTGCATACCTTAATCACCCCCTTCTAAGATTGTAGTGCCCAATCCGACAATATGCCCTTCTTTTTTGATACTATTTAAGATTGTGGCTCCGTTTGGGGGGACTTATTTTCACCGGTCAAGCGGTTACGACCGCATGAACCGGACCTTAAGATTGTGTCTCACTGTCTCTCCTGGTTCCTTATCAAATGATCTCCTCTTTCATCTCCACCATCAATTTCTCACACTAGGGGGCACGAGTTTTCAGCAATTAATTCAATAGAAGTGATGCAATGACTTCTTGCAGCTTTACTTATTCTTCCTATACAAAAGTGTAGCCACTATGCACTTCTATGAAGAGGAGTGTGAGATAAGAAACAATGCCTTGTCTTCATCCTCCACTTTTGGACTAATGGCACGTAGATAGTCCAATTGAATACATTCATGTGTCCAACATATTTTCACCCTCCAGCATTCTTAAGTCCATATAGGTGTTTCTTCTAGTAAAGCTTCACGTTGACAGACTGTCATATATAGTCTCTTTAGCTTTTTCCAAAGCTTGACAGTAGTTTCTTTCTTTACGGCATTGAAGAGAACATTATCGGCATTACACAATTTAATGAAACTCCTTCCCTCCTTCACTATTATAATTGCCTGCCTCAACCATGAAAGCATTGTTTTACCTTTTGTCATCATTGACACTCTAACATATCTCCAACTAAGCTGTAATACCATTTGTTGAAAATTACTTGCAGATATGATTTCCCCAAGGAATTTGCCCATGACAAAATGATAAATACAGACCCAACAATGTAATAAACAAACTCCTGTATTGTACAAATGAAATAAGAGATATCCTAGCTACCACCTCGATTTCCCAGTACATCCCTTCATAATGCACCATTGACTACTGTCGCCTAACCAACACTGCCGTTTCAATTGCCAACTCTAGCAACAATGAACAACCACATGCAAACCTCACTCTGCCTACAGGAACTACATCCAAGAAGATGAGGAGGTACTCTCGGCTATGTTGTCAAGGCGCGCGGCGCGCCTGAGGCGCCGGGCGCAGCCCGCTGCGCCTCAGCACGGCTGAGGCAGGCGATGTGCCCCAGGCGCGCGCCTTATAAGCTCCCAGGCGCGCGCCTTATAAGCTCCCAGGCGCACCAAAGGCGCGCCTGGGCCTTTCAAGGTGTTTTTTTCAAAAAAAATTTGGGATGAGCAAAAACATGATCTCAGACGCACCCTAGGCACCCCTAGGCACACTTGGGGGCCCAATTCGCTGAAATTGAGCGAATTGGACGCCCAATTCGCTGAAATTGAGCGAATTGGACGCCCAATTCGCTGAAATTGAGCGAATTGGGCGCCCAATTCACTCAATTTTCTTTTCCCACCATTTTTGCGCCTCACGTGCCTCAGGCGCGCGCCTGCACCTTGCGCCTAGGCTCCAGGGGCCCTTTGCGCCTCGGTGCGTCTTGCGCCTTTGACAACATAGACTCTCGGATTTGCCCCATGTCAAGTTTCCATGGTCGAGCAACCTACTAATCCTTTTTACTTGGCGTCATCGTGATCTGGGAGATATAAGAAGTGGATTACGCTGCTTTGCTGACTTCCGTTATTTCCAAGCCTACTCCACCGACTTTGCCTACGCTATGTGGTTGCTTTCATGATCCAAAGGAGAGTGTTACAAACACATTATTTCATATTTTTATTTTGCAAGTTTATTTTGTAATGATATTTATACACGTTAAAAAACTGTTTGTAAAGGCCCATTAAAAAGGCCCATTATAGGTTTTCTTCTTTCTTATGTATTAGTCCCACATCTTATATAAGGGATGATTCTCTCTCTCTTCTCCCTATATATTTGTAGTCATACTTGTAATTTGTAATTCAAGAAGGATATACAAGGTTTACTTCATTCTTCAACATGGTATCAGAGGCCTGATCCTCTGGAGCGGCCTGTTCGTTTTTAACTGCTTACCCTGTTTCTCCCCGGGCGGTCTACTGTCGCTGTCCGCGGGTTCCTGTTAACTTCCTACCCGCCGACCTCCATTTTTTTACCCGCTCCTCTTCCGTGGTTTCACCCCCTCCCCCCCCAACCCCCGCACCCCCCGAGATTTTATAAGGTTCGTTGTGGGGCCCTCGGTCTTCTCTTGTCGCAATTAACTCCTCTCTACCCGCGACCTCTTCTTGTCTCGGACTGCCTCTATCCGTCGCAGACTGCTTCTATCCGTCGACCTCTTCTTGTCGCGGACTGCCTCTATTCGTCGCGAACTGTTTCTATCTATCGACCTCTTCTTGTCGCGGACTGCCTCTATCCGTCGCGGAATGCTTTTATCCGTCGACCTCTTCTTGTCGCGGACTGCCTCTATCCGTCGCGGACTACTTTCTGCCGCGGTCTGCTTGTCTACTCGCTCGACCGGTCTGCTTGTCTACCCGCTCGACCGGTCTGCTTCTCTACCCATCGGTCTGCTTCTGTGGTTCCTACTCGACCAGTCTGCTTCTCTACCCGCTCGACCGGTCTGCTTCTCTACCCGCAGGTCTGCTTCCGTGGTTCCTAATGAATATTTTCGCTAAGTCTAAACTTGATGCGGATTCATTCTACAATTTATCATAACTATGTAGATGGGCATAAGCTAGATTGAATCATCTTTCAGGCAAGTGCACCTATCAATCATAGTATAAGAGGATTCTACATCTCGTATCGTATTCCACAGGGTCATTTCAACTATTCGTACTCACTCTCACTCTATTATCATACCTAAACTTAAGGTTGCGATCTAACATAGATTAATCCTAACTATGACTATTTGGATAAAAAATTGTATTGGAGAGTTATAAAAATAGTTTCAAATCGAAAGTTAAGAGTATTCAATGAACATAATCAATTTGAGTAATCATGAAATAACAAGACTATCAAATTCATTGTATTGTAAGGGGTTAAACTAATTATCAAATTCTCTCTCGAGCAATTTAAAAATCTAAGTTAAGTTAAGTAAATTTTCTCTCGAACAATTTACAATACTCAAATATTTATTGAATGAAATACCCTATCTAATACATGGATTCATGAAACTTTATTTCTAAAATATCATAATTCCATTCATTCGTATTCTAATTTTCCAAGAAACATATCTCTCGATCATGAGTTTTGAATTACAAAGAGAAATAACACATAAATATGAAGATTTAACCATCATCCAAACAATCCAATTTCTCAATCTAGACATTTGGAATTCATGTGAAAATATATAATCATTCATAACAAGGATAATTCTCAATGGTTGCAAGCCCATATACGAATAAAATACGATGAAATTGATTAAAACAAAACGATACATGATTACTAAATTGTTCAAACACATTGTTCATGAAAATTAAAAGATAAATAAAGTTGGATTACCAAGAGAGATACAAGATTAAAAGAGATAAATTAAAGAATAAATGCATACAAATATCTCCTTCAAGCTTTCCTTCTCTTGGATGCTCCACTTTTGTTCTCCAGAAAATCTCCAAGCAAAATAATCCAAAAAAGTGCAGAATAAAATTTTCTCCAGGTTTTTATAGTCCAATAGCAAACATGGTCGAACACGGGTTCCGACACGGCCGTGTTGCAGGCCGTGTCGGAAGTTCCAGGGCAGTTCCACACGAAAAGACGTGTTAGATCATGGGCCGTGTTGGATCACACGGGTACTGACACGGCCGTGTTATGGAACACGGCCGTGTTGTTCTTCACGTTCTTCAGGCACGGGGGCTGGATCATTGGCCGTGTTGGATCACACGGGTACTGACACGGCCGTGTTATGGAACACGGCCGTGTTGTTCTTCATGTTCTTCAAACACGGGGGTTGGAAAATTACTTCAGCTGGGAAGGAACACGGGTAGGCACACGGCCGTGTTCCTACCCGTGTGTGAGCAAATCTTCTCCTGTGTTCAGTCCTGTTGGCCCCGTAAACTCCCCTGTTTGCTCCAAGACTTTTAGTTCCACTGGCTAGTTGTACCTGCATTAGAAAAATGACATAGTAAGGGAGAAGTTCAATACATTAAATAGTAACAACTTTAAACTATGCTCTACTATTCATGACAATACCAATTCTTAATTATTTAGTGCAATTACTTGAATAAAGAGGTAGAAAACAGCGGATATGATTACAATTATTACAATAAAAATCTACCATAATTGTAATCATCACACATCCCCAGACTTAAGTGTTTGCTTGTCCCTAAGCAAACTAATTCAAACAATTGGGTTACCAATACATAATTCTTCTTCCGCACACTGATTGTTTTGAATTCGAATAGAGATTTGATGCTGCAATTGTATAGGAAATAGTATAGTAGACTTTTCTAAATATAACTTTTTCTTAAAAATTTCTCCAATACATATCTTAACTACTTTTCACTCTTTCTTAGAATTATAATTATAGTTATCCATAACTATTGTAAGGAGAAACTAACAATCTTGATAACATATGCATTAGTCTTTCAAAAATTAAAAATTCCCCCTATTGATAATCATACACTTCCCTTTACACACCCTCTCCATAACACTCATGAGAATTAGTAAAGTTGGATCCTTAGGACTTGTATGGTGGTGTATTGTTTTGGCTTAGGATAGGTGATTATAGGTGGGGTAAGCAAAATAAACTAGATCACAATTGAGCCCTTTGTATGATAAGGACCTTTAACATACATTGATATTTTAAGAGCACCCCCAGACTTTGCACGTATTGTAATTCCCCTATTTTTTTGAGGAAGGATACTCTCTATATTTTTTTTTCTTTTCTTAACCAAGGGTCCATAGTAGGGATCATTCCGAATGGGTGCAGGTGTACACTCACTCAGGCCACATATCACTATGTTATATGTTTTTGTTTTCTTTTAGGAACTTCATAGTAGGGATCATTCCGAATGGGTGCAGGTGTACACGCTCACTCAGGCCACATATCACTATGATAGAAATACAACTCATAAAAACAACTTCATTTCATGATGATCTTAATGATAGGTGCTACTAGGTGAGAATTGGCCTTGGTGAATTTTAGAGGTGGAGTATTACAAAAATATAGGGATAAAGTCCAAATTGGGTGAGCAAAGGTATAATGTTTAAGGTTTTGGGTTTGAACGGCTCAATCTATCCAAAAGGAGGCCTAAGTCATTTCCACCTTTACTAATTAACATGTGCAAAAGGTTTGAGGATCGCTAGTAAGTTCTAGACACCAATAGAGAAAATTTTTGTTATTGTTGATCTACTAATACGAAATTATCAAGATATTACACTCATCAACTCACTTTAGTATGGATAAATAATTTTTTTTTTCTAAAATGGAGTGATTATTAGTTAATAATATAAATGATAATCTTTTTAAACCAAATTATATGGAGAAAAGTAATCTAATGAATTTCTATACGTAGTTACTAATCAACAAATTTGAACACGAATTCGGTTTAATCAGCGTGCGAAAGTGAATTAGATAGTTATATTCCCAATGAGTGAAGTAATGAAAGCTTAAAGAGAAGTAATCAAGTTTTTCGAGGGGGTGTATAAGGAAATATAGAGGATTATGATAAAGAGCAAATAAGTAATTGTAATCATGTATTCCACTGTCAATACTCATTATAAAAATGCCGCATACCCCCAGACTTGAGTTGCAATGTCCTCATTGCAAACAAAAATTAAAACAAGGGGACATAAATTGCACTAGATAAAGAACTGATGAGCAGGAATATAGAGCATCACAACACGAAACAGGAGCAAAATCTGAAATAAACCATTTTTTTTTTTTCATATATATGCCGATCATACAAATACAAAATGATACAAATACCAATACAAATATCGATCATACAAATACAAATACCGATCAACAATACTAAAGATAATGCCAAATATGCTAAGCCAGATATATCAGAAATACATCGGTGTGTCATCATGATCAGTCGGATCATCCTGAGGGTGAGATGGACGAGGAGCTGGTCGCGGTGGGCTGGTGATCCCCATGTGCTGCCGGATCTGATAGATGGCGTCCTCAGTCCGCTGCTGCGTCTCCTCGATACGCTGAAGGCGCGGCGATAGCTGAAGGTCATAAAAACGCTGCAACTCCTGCGCAAATCGAGACTGTCGCTGAGGCTGGGCAGATGATGACTCCCCCTGAGTACGCGTCGAACGGGCCGGCGGAATGAGAGGCTCATCGAGATCTGGATCGACCTCATCATCGTCGTCGTCGTGGATATGAAGGCCACGAGGCGCAATGGTATATATAGTCCCGCCTCGGCCTTGACGAGCAGTAACGAGGCGGATGGCTCGAAGACTGGCCATGGTAATAGGCACAGTTTTCGCTACCACCGCCATCGGGGGAAGAGGTAAAAAGATGCCCATATTCTTGGCTAGACGCGTGATGTAGGGGGCAATACAGATAGACCCGACTCGGGAATTCTCCGCCTGATGAAGAAAAAAATGAGCAAGCATATAGCCCAAATGGATAGGATAGTGGGCTGTCATGCTGTGCAGATAAAGAATGTCTTGTCGACTCACAACACCGGAGCTTTCGCCCCGGCCGCTCAGAGTATGGCTAAGAAGGTGATGAATATAATGCACGGCGGGGGAGACCAATTTGGAGGCTTTAGACCTCTTTGCTTCGTAGGCGCCGGTGTCAAAAGATAAACGTCGCCAAACGCCACCTGCCTGCTCGCGACTGGGGAGTTCAAATTTCAAGTCAGAGTAGGCGGCACTAAGGAGGAACGCTTCGTCATATACTCCTAAATACCGTGTAAACTGGTAGAGAGAAAGTGTGTAGAATGTGCCCCCCACTCGAAAAGAAATATTCCCCTCTGTAGGTCTTCCATCATCGGCCACACAAGATCGAAGGTTTACATAGAAAGTGGATAAAAATTCGAGGGTCAGCTCTCTAAATCCTATCTCTTCTATGGCAAAGAACCCTTGCCACCCCACTACAGAAATCAACTCCCTCACAGTATCCGCTAGATCTATAGATTCGAGGACATCCCAGTCTATGATTCGTATGTCCTGATACTTCTTTGCCTGTAGCCGATTATAGCGGTTTGTGTGGATAGGATCTGTGAAAGCTAGTGGCGGAGCGACGTCGCGTCTCTCGGTCGATAATGCTTGAAGATCCGGGCGGCGCCGGCGACCACCTTGGCTACGAGAGGAGGCCATGATCTGAAAATAAATAAATAAAAACAAATCTAAAATGAATTTCAGAAGGAGAATAGGAATAGAAATGATCAAGAGGAAATAACCCAGGAGTTTTACCGAGTAGGTTGAGCGCGAAGAAATGAGGCGATTCCGCGAAATTTGGAGAAGGAGATGGCTTTCCCGGCTAGAATAGATGCAGGAATGGGAAGAGGAGGAACTGGAAGTGATGAAGAGAATGGAGAATTCGGGCCCCTATAAAAAGAAGTCGAACACGGGTACACACACGGCCGTGTGTGTACCCGTGTTGAGGAATCTTTCTGCGCGGGAAACACGGCCTTCAAGGGGACGTGTGGTCAAATCGCGGGAAACTGCCCGTGTCAGGTGGACACGGTCAACAACACGGCCGTGTCCCCTGGCCGTGTGGTCAACCCTGGAGGACACGGTCAAGAACACGGGTTGGTGGAAACCCGTGTACTTCTCTGACTCGAAAAAATTTAATTCGTCGTTTTGACACGGGTACGCATCTGGCTGGGTGGACAGCCGTGTATATGACACACGGCTATGTACACGGCTTGGTGGGCAGCCGTGTATATTACACACGGCTAGGTACACGGGTTGGTGGAAAGCCGTGTACTTCTCTGACTCGAAACAATTAAATTCGCCGTATCGACACGGGTGTTCACATGGCTGGGTGGGCAGCCGTGTGTGCTAGACACGGCCATGCACACGGGCGTGTGCATGGCCGTGTACTCTTCTTCTTTGGTGATTTCTCCTGATTACGTAATTTATTTATTTTTAGTTCAAGTTTCATTAAAATTTTTATTCTCCTATATAGACAAAATACTATACTATTCTATATATTTTCTTAGTCTAGGTGAAGGCATGATTCTAGTCGAAAATGTTCTTGGGGAAGTGCACTGTTATAAAGCTTTAATCGGTGTCCATTGACTTTAAAATCTCCCTTTTCAGGGTGAGTTAGTTCAACTGTGCCATAGGGAAAAACTTCTTTAACCTGGAACGGTCCGGACCACTTAGACCTTAGCTTCCCGGGAAATAGACGCAGTCTAGAATTAAAAAGGAGCACTTGATCACCCTTGCTGAATGTTTTAGTTTTCCGAAGGTGACGGTCATGAAATAATTTGGTTTTCTCCTTATAAATTCTGGAGTTCTCATAAGCCATAGTTCTCCATTCATCTAGTTCATTAAGTTGAAGTTTGCGTTTTTCCCCTATAGAATTTGTATCAAACTTTAGAGAGCGTATTGCCCAATATGACTTGTGCTCTAATTCTATAGGTAAATGACAAGATTTACCATAGACTAATCTAAAGGGAGTGGTACCTATAGGTGTTTTAAATGCGGTCCTATAGGCCCATAAACAATCGTTTAGTTTCCTAGACCATTGTTTTCTATTCCCCTCTATAGATTTTTCTAGGATGCGCTTAAGTTCTCTATTGGATACTTCAACTTGGCCACTAGTTTGGGGATGATATGGTGTAGCTATCCTATGTGTGACTCCATATTTCTGCAATACCTTATCTAACTGTAGATTACAGAAGTGAGAACCCCTATCGCTAATAAGTGTTCGTGGTGTTCCAAATCGCGCAAATAGGGATTTCAGGAATTGGATTACTACTCTACTATCATTAGTAGGTAAAGCTTGCGCCTCAACCCACTTTGATACGTAATCTACAGCAACTAAGATATACTTATTCCCGAATGAAACTGGAAATGGACCCATAAAGTCTATCCCCCACACATCAAATACTTCACATTCAAGGATAAAATTTTGTGGCATTTCATGTAATTTAGAAATATTACCTGATTTTTGACAAGAATCACATGAAAGCACATACCTTTGGGCATCCCTGAATAGAAGGGGCCAATAAAAACCCGAATCAAGAACCTTTTTCGCAGAGCGATTTGCTCCATAGTGACCACCAGTAGGACCAGAATGACACTGCTCCAGGATTCTCCACCCTTCCTCGGCGGATACACACCTTCGGATCACGGAATCTGCACATACCCGAAAAAGAAAAGGGTCCTCCCAAAAGTAATATTTCAAGTCGGAGAAAAATTTCTTTTTCTGCTGATATGAAAAATCCTTTGGGAGGACCTTAGCCACAAGATAGTTTGCATAATCTGCAAACCATGGATAATCATTATTAATTTTCGAAGATAAGGCAAATAACGATTCCTCAGGGAATGTATCTGAAATCTCAGACTCATCTAACGTTGCACGTAACGGATTTTCTAAACGTGAAAGATGGTCTGCCGCTAAGTTTTCTGCTCCTCGTTTATCCCTAATTTCCAAATCAAATTCTTGCAATAGAAGTACCCAACGGATTAAACGAGGCTTAGCTTCCGCCTTGGCTAGCAAATATTTAAGTGCAGAGTGGTCCGTATAAACTACCACCTTGGACAATGTTAAATAGGATCTAAATTTATCAAACGCAAAGACTACTGCTAGAAGTTCTTTTTCAGTAGTAGTATAATTCTCTTGTGCATTATTAAGTGTTTTACTAGCATAAAATATAGGATGAAAATGTTTGTTTCGGCGTTGTCCTAAAACAGCTCCTACCGCAAAACTGCTAGCGTCACACATGATTTCAAATGGCTGAGTAAAATCAGGCGCTATCATAATAGGAGAATTAACTAATCTGTCTTTTAAGAACTCAAAAGCATGTAGGCACTCTTGATCAAAGATAAACGGTGTATCCTTTTCTAATAGTCTCGTAAGTGGTTTAGCAATTTTTGAAAAGTCTTTAATAAACCGGCGGTAAAATCCGGCGTGGCCTAAAAAACTTCTCACTGCCTTAACGGATGTGGGTGGTGGTAACTTTTCTATCGTTTCTATCTTCGCTCTATCTACTTGAATTCCCTGATTGGATATTTTATGACCTAATACTAACCCTTCTTGTACCATAAAATGGCACTTCTCCCAGCTAAGTACTAAGTTCGTCTCCTCACACCTCCTTAAAACCTTCTCTAAATTATTCAAACATAAGTCAAATGCATCCCCAAAGACGGAGAAGTCATCCATAAACACTTCCATGATATCTTCAACATACTCGTTAAAGATAGCTAACATGCATCTTTGGAAGGTAGCG
The DNA here is from genome assembly GCA_039513925.1 of Platanthera zijinensis. Lineage (NCBI taxonomy): Eukaryota > Viridiplantae > Streptophyta > Magnoliopsida > Asparagales > Orchidaceae > Platanthera > Platanthera zijinensis. The sequence continues at coordinate 209,194,747 of CM077082.1, read as the reverse complement.
GGGGCATTACAAAGACCAAAAGGCATACGCCTATAGGCAAAGGTACCGAATGGGCATGTGAACGTGGTTTTCTCTTGGTCTTCTGGGGCTATTGGGATTTGGAAATACCCAGAAAGTCCATCTAGAAAACAATAATATGAATGTCCTGACAAGCGTTCTAATATTTGGTCAATAAAGGGTAAAGGAAAATGGTCCTTCCTAGTGGCATCGTTTAACTTCCTATAGTCTATACAGACACGCCAACCTGTTACTGTTCGCGTTGGAATTAATTCATTTTTATCGTTTGCTACCACAGTTAAACCACCCTTCTTAGGAACCACTTGGACAGGACTAACCCATGGACTATCGGAAATAGGGTATATCATACCAGCGTCTAATAATTTAACAATTTCAGCCTTAACTACCTCTTTCATATTAGGATTAAGCCTACGTTGCGGTTGAATAGAAGACTTATAGTTTTCTTCCAAAAGGATTTTATGAGTGCAAAAACTAGGATTAATACCTTTTATATCAGAGATTTGCCATGCTATTGCACCTTTACATTTCTTTAACACAGTTATTAATTTAGTTTTTTCAATTTCAGAAAGATTAGAAGAAATAATAACTGGGTAAGAAGAGTTAGTTCCTAAGAATGCATACTCAAGATGATCCGGTAATTTTTTTAATTCAACTACAGGTGGATCCTTAGTATTATTCTTATGAACTTCATTATCTCCTTTTGTAAGTAAGTTATATTCAGTATTTCCATTCATCGAAACAGAGTTATCTAGAAAAAATAAATGATCAAAAATCTCTTTACTAGTTTCATCTTCTAGAAAACAATTAGTAATGCAAATTTCTAAAGGATCTTTATAATGAAAATTAGAATCAATAGAAGATAATAAGTTGTCAACACCATGAGAAAAATAGCAATAATCATCACTATCTAAAGATTGTTTCATAGTATTGCCAATTTGAAAAGTGACTTCATCCTCCCCTACTCTCAAAACTAATTTACCATCAAAAACATCAATAAGAGCTCTAGAAGTGGCTAGAAATGGGCGACCAAGTATAAGTGGTACTTCGATATTTTCGTCCATATCTAAAATAACAAAATCGGCAGGAAATATAAATTTGTCTACCTTAACCAATACATCCTCCACTATACCTCTTGGGTACTTAACCGACCGATCTGCTAATTGAATACTCATCCTAGTCGGGCTAAGTTCTCCAAGGCCTAGTTTCAAATATAATGTATAAGGCATCAAATTTATACTAGCTCCTAAATCCGCTAAAGCCTTATTAACTTGCAAATCACCGATTAAACATGGTATTGAAAAAGAACCGGGATCCTTAAGTTTTTGTGGTAATTTATTTTGTAAAATAGCAGAGCATTCTTCACTAAGTGTGACTAACGATAATTCTTCTATTTTCTTTTTATTAGAAATTAAATCCTTTAAAAATTTAGCATACTTAGGCATTTGAATAATATCAGAAAAAGGTAAATTAACATGTAATTGTTTAATCATAGAAATAAATTTACCGTATTGCGCATCCATGCGCTCCTTGTTCATCTTTGCTGGATATGGTACGGCTGGTTGATATTCCATCGGTGTCGCGTTCGGTGCTTCTCCACTAGACTCCTCTTGAGGTGCATCCGGTGCAAGCCTTGGGTCTTGTAACTCCTTCCCGCTCCTCAACTGAATTGCTCTTGCATGTTCCTTTGGGTTTGTCTCAGTATTTCCTGGAAGTGTTCCTGGTTGTCTCTCTGATACCATCCTTGCCAACTGCCCAATCTGATTCTCCAAATTTCGAATAGAACCTTCTTGATTACGGAAGGCAACATCGGTAGTTTGCATGAACTTTGCAAGGACATCTTCCAATGTTGGCTTCCTTGGCTCCAATTGTTGTTGTTGTTGTCCAAACATGGGTGGTTTACCTTGGTTGCCTTGCCCTCCCCAAGAGAAGTTGGGGTGGTTCCTCCATCCTTGATTGTATGTAAAACTATATGGGTTGTTTCCTGGATTGAAAGGTGGTCTTGGATTATTACCCATGTAGTCTACATGTTCTTGCACTTGAGGTTCACCACTAGGGATTCCAACAAGGGAGGGGTCCCATTGTTGAGGAACCATTGGGGGTGGCGCTAAAGAAAGGTTGTCCATCTTTTGATGGAGCTTCTCCACTTGTATTGCTAAGGCTGTAACGGCATCCACTTCATACATTCCGGCGGGCTTGGTAGACTTCGGCCGCACGGTAGTCCATTGGTAGCTATTCATTGCCATTTCTTCTATCAACTGCTGGGCTGCGTCAGGTGTCTTATTGTTCAAGGTGCCTCCACTAGCCGCATCAATCATCTGTCTGGTGGCTGGATTTAGACCATTGTAGAAAGTCTGAATCTGAAGCCAAGAAGGTAAGGCATGATGGGGGCATCTCCTTAATAATTCTTTGAATCGTTCCCAAGTATCGTACAATGATTCAGCCTCCACTTGAACATACGTAGAGATGTCGTTCCTTAACTTTGCGGTCTTTGCCGGTGGAAAATACTTCATCAAAAACTTCTCAACCATCATGTCCCAAGTAGTAATGGATCCTTTAGGTAACGAATTGAGCCACTGCTTTGCCTTATGCCTCAATGAGAATGGGAACAATCTCAATCGAATGGCATCGTTGGAGACACCATTAATCTTGAAAGTATCACATATCTCTAGGAATCCGGCTAAGTGTGTATTGGGATCTTCGTCTTGTAAGCCATCATATTGAACATATTGTTGGACCATTTGTATCACACTCGGTTTCAGTTCGAAATTATTGGTTGGAATGGGTGGTCGAACAATGCTTGACCCAGTTCCTTGGAGATTGGGTCTAGCAAAGTCAGACATGGTTTGCTCATTTTGGTTGGCCATGGTATCTAGATTTTCAGGATGGTGTTCTCCTTGATTCACTGTTTCTTCTTCTCTCAGATCGTCTACAATTTCTGTGGTGTTAACACCCGCGTCTCTGTGATTGGTGTTGTGAATAATTCGTTCCGGTTCAGAATGAAATGGTTCTAACCCAGAATTTCTTGCCCTGGTCATAGACTAACAGACTACAAAACAGAGATTAAATAATATAATTTTACTTTAAACTAATCTACAAAGATTTATTAGTAAACAATAATGGTAGATTAATAAAGTTAAAGCTTTCAAAATATTGAAAGGTCCCCGGCAACGGCGCCAAAAACTTGATGAATATTTTCGCTAAGTCTAAACTTGATGCGGATTCATTCTACAATTTATCATAACTATGTAGATGGGCATAAGCTAGATTGAATCATCTTTCAGGCAAGTGCACCTATCAATCATAGTATAAGAGGATTCTACATCTCGTATCGTATTCCACAGGGTCATTTCAACTATTCGTACTCACTCTCACTCTATTATCATACCTAAACTTAAGGTTGCGATCTAACATAGATTAATCCTAACTATGACTATTTGGATAAAAAATTGTATTGGAGAGTTATAAAAATAGTTTCAAATCGAAAGTTAAGAGTATTCAATGAACATAATCAATTTGAGTAATCATGAAATAACAAGACTATCAAATTCATTGTATTGTAAGGGGTTAAACTAATTATCAAATTCTCTGTTAGGATCTCCCGAACGAGATCGAGTGACCGGTCCTTTGAAGGAGGAGCCCCGTGGATCCGTGAAGATCGGTGGGTTCCGGTTGGGGTCTATGATGCCGGCGGTAGAGGAACCGAGAAGGAGAAGGGGGAGGAGGGGCGAGCAAGGCGGAAGAGGAGGGCCGTCGCTGGGGTCGGGGAAGGAGCCCGCGCTCCTTTTCCGTCGGCGGCTAGGGTTGCAGATCGGGGGGGAAACCGAGAGGGGTAGAGAGAGAGAGATAGGAAGTAGAGAGAGAGAGGAAAAGCACTACTAATTCTTGCATGCCCAAAACATAACCAGTCCACCGGTTAATAAGCCCGGTTCAAACAATACACGCCCCCCACTTGGGCTTAGACACGTGGGAACCAAAATACGAGTTCATAGAAAATAAAAGCTGAAATTGATAATTGAAAAATGTCATTCCGCCATTAAGGTTGGGCGCCGCTGATAGGTTTGGCCCCAACGTCCATCAAGCTCGGTAGGTGCCGTAACATCATCCCCTCGTTCGAAGACAGCGTGTCCACAGGCTGTGGTGGAAGGGCGACCAAAGGCGTGGCCGGCGGTGGTCCCACGAACAACTTGAGCTGAGAGACGTGAAAGACGTCATGGATGCGGGCTTCCGGAGGAAGAGCAAGGCGGTATGCCACCTCGCCAATGCGGGCGATGATTTGGTACGGGCCAAAAAATTTCGGTCCCAGTTTGTGGGAAGTTGTACGGATCGCGGAAACTTGACGATAAGGTCGGCGGCGCAACCATACCCAATCTCCCACCGCAAGAGTGAGCTCACGATGCCCCCGGTTGTAAGCTTTTTCCATCCGTAGCTGAGCTTGGAGAAGTCGGTTCCGGGCCATAAGAAGAAACTCGTCGCGGTCCTGGAGTTGCGTGTCCACGGCGGTCATGTTGGCCGAACCACCGGTATATGAAAGTAGCCGGGGAGGGTCGCGGCCATATGTAAGCCGAAAAGGAGTGGTTTGCAATGCGGAATGATACGCCGTGTTGTAGCAATATTCTGTCCACGGAAGCCAACGCGGCCAATCGCGGGGCCGATCACCCGTGAGACACCGTAAATACATGGCCAAAGTCCGGTTGACGACCTCCGTTTGTCCATCGGATTGGGGGTGGTACGCCGAGGAGAAGGCGAGCTTGGTCCCGCTGAGTGTGAAGAGCTCCTTCCAAAACGTACTAGTGAACACCCTATCCCGATCCGAGACTAGAGTCTCCGGCATCCCGTGGAGACGAAAGATTTCTTGAAAAAAAATTTGAGCCACCGTTTCCGCCACAAGAGGTCTCGTCATGGCTATGAAATGCGCCCCCTTGGAGAAACGATCCACCACCACCATCAATATGGATTTCCCACGAACCGAGGGCAGCCCCTCTACGAAATCCATGGAGAGATCCGCCCAAATTTGCGTAGGCACGGGGAGGGGCTGAAGTAAGCCGGCCGGAAGAAGATGATCCGCCTTATTTTGTTGACAAACCACGCACGTCGCAATGAACTCATGGACATGGCGCCGCATCCCCTTCCAAAAGAATTCCCCGCGGAGGCGTTTGATGGTCCGTTGCACGCCTTCATGGCTTCGTGCATGGACGTCCGCTAAAATAGTCGTGCGAAGCGGCGAAGCGGCATCCACATATAGACGGTTGCGGTAATAAATCAACCCATGAGCAGCGGTCCAATGCGGCCCGGCAATGCCTTGATCGGCCCGGCGTAGGAGCTCCGATAACTCCGCCGAAGCGGCAATTTCAGCGCGTAGAGATGGCAAAAGCTGAGCGGTGGGAAAAGAAATGGCGAGGAGGGCGCCGGTCGGCGGTGTGTCGCGGCGAGATAGAGCATCGGCGGCCCGGTTGAGAGCACCGGCCTTGTGTTCCACTTGAAAGTCGAAACCGAGGAGCTTGCTAACCCATCTTTGTTGCGGCACGGTGGTGAGTCGTTGTTCCAACAAGTACTTGAGACTATAGTGATCCGTCCGAATAGTGAATGACCGACCCCATAGGTACGGCCTCCAATGTTGCACGGCCTTGGCGAGACCAATGAGCTCTTGTTCATAGGCCGGTAGCTTGCGGTGGTGGGCCGCGGTCGGACGGCTAAAATAAGCAATGGGATGGCCGCCTTGATGTAATACGGCCCCATACCCAACGCCGGAGGCATCACATTCGATTAAGAAGGGGGCCGTGAAATCCGGAAGGCTAAGGACCGGGGCGGATTGCAAGGCGGCTTGGAGGGCCCGGAAAGCTTGAGTCGCGGCGTCGGACCAAAGAAAAGCGTCCTTGCGGAGAAGAGCCATGAGAGGGGCGGCGATCGTGCCGTAGCCCCGGATGAAGCGCCGATAGTAGCCCGTAAGGCCCAAGAAACCCCGGAGCTCGGAGGTGGAGGAGGGTAGAGGCCAATCGGCCACGCCTTGAAGTTTGGCCGGGTCGGCCGACACGCCGGTGTTGTCCACAATGTGGCCCAAATATGCCACGGAACGTTGCCCGAAGGAGCACTTAGATGCCTTGAGTATCAAGTGGTGTGAGTGCACCAAGGTAAGGACCGTCTGCAAGTGATCAAGATGCTCCTCCCAAGAGCGGCTATACACAAGAATGTCGTCAAAGAACACAAGAACGTATTTGCGGAGGATGGAATGAAATACCTCGTTCATGAGTGCTTGAAAAGTAGATGGAGCATTGGTAAGGCCGAAGGGCATAACCAAGAACTCAAAGTGGCCATGATGCGTGCGAAACGCCGTTTTCTCCACATCGCTCTCGGCCATGCGCACTTGATGATAGCCGGAAGAGAGATCGAGCTTGGTAAAATAGCAAGCACCATGTAGCTCGTCCAAAAGTTCCTCGACCACCGGGATTGGAAATTTATCCTTGACGGTGATGGCGTTGAGGGCTCGGTAATCCACGCACATACGCCACGTGTTGTCCTTCTTGTGGACCAAAAGCACCGGAGAGGAAAAAGGTGAGACGCTCCTTCGGATGAGGCCATGCTGTAGGAGGAGGTCGCATTGCCGCTCAATTTCATCTTTTTGAAGGTACGGGTAGCGATAGGGACGGACCACAACCGGAGCCGCACCCGGAAGGAGACAAATGCGATGGTCCTGTTGGCGTCGCGGGGGAAATAATAGCTGACCCGTAAAAATATCGGGAAAGGCTTGGAGAACCTTAGACAGGTCGGGAGGCCCTTCGTCGCCTATGTGTGGTAGAATAGGTGACACCAAATATGAAACCGGAGAAGTCGAGGGAGCCGTACCGTGCCACCTCACCGATCGGGTACCCGCTTGCCAAGAGATGGTGAGTCGGTCGAAATCCCACGTAATGGGGCCCAAGGTGCGCAGCCATCGGACTCCCAAAACCACGTCGAAACCCCTCAAATCGATGACGAATAAATCCGTTTGGAAGGGGTAATCCTCCACCAAGAACTCCACCCGGCGACACACGCCTGGGCAAGTCATGTGTTGACCATTGGCCACGGCCACTTTGACGTTGGTGCGAGCCACGTATGTTAGGCCAAGTTGGCCCGCCTTTTCCCGACCAAGGAAGTTGTGCGTGCTGCCCGTATCCAAGAGGGCAAGCAGAGCGTGGCCGCCAATGGTAATATAAAGCTGGATTGTAGAGCCTTCCCTTGGGCCCGCCAAGGCGTGAAGCGACAGTTGGGGATCGCCCAAATCCTCACCGTCCGGTTCCTCGTTGTCCGGAGAGTCATCAAACTCTAACCAGAAAAGAAGCTTGCATCGGTGGCTCGGTGTAAACTGCTCCTCGCAGTTGAAACATAGGCCCTTGGCGCGGCGCGCGTCCATCTCCGGTCGGGAGAGACGGCGGCGGTAGGGTGTGCGGCCCGGTGCGGCATTGCTTGGTGGCGGCGAAGGAATGGGATTAGCTGGACGAGGGGCCGGAAAGTCCCGGCGCGGAGGTGGCGGCGGCCGGTCAATGGCGGAGCGGTAATCGAAAGCCCGAGCCAAACTCATTGCATGGAGTAGATCGGTTGGTTTTTGGAATTCAACGTCCCACCGGAGGCGATCGGGAAGGCCCGCCGTAAAGAGAGGCACCTGTTGTGACGGTAACACCGTGGAAGCCCGGGATAGAAGGAGTTGGAAGCGCTCCAAATAGGTGTCCATCGAGCCGGTATGCTTGAGGGCGATGAGGTCGCCAAGGGGGTTGCCCGGCATGGCCGGTCCAAAGCGAAGCGTGCAAGACGCACGAAAATCCTCCCATGTGGCGTCCGGTTGTTCGCGTAGAAGCTGGGTAACCCATAGTTGGGCGGCTCCCAAGAGATGGAACGAAGCCAAGCCCACTTTATCCTCCTCGGACACTTGTTGATTATTGAAATAAAATTCACATCGTTGTAGCCATGGTAGAGGGTCGTCCCGGCCTTCAAAAATCGGGAAATTCATGCGGACCGATCGATGAAATTGAGAGGGCTCGGTGCGGAAGGGGGTTGGATCATGTTGACTTGCGGTGGAGGAGTTGGCGGGGGGCTGCGGTTGCGGGTGTGGCGGTGTACCTTGGATCGAATCCAAGCGAGTGGTGATGACATCCATTTTGTCGGCGATGAGTTTTTGGAAGAGTTCCATGATTTGTGTGAGGGAAGGAGAGCTATCCCCCATGACTTGCGGAGGAGGCGGTAGACGGGTAGCCGGAGCGGGTGGCGGCAAGAGGCCGGCGGCACTGCTGGGCGGCGGCGGTGCAGGCGGACGCGGCGGCCGAACGAGGGCGGCGCGGTACGAGCCGGAGTGGAGAGAGCCGGCGAGTGGCTCTGATACCAAGTTGTTAGGATCTCCCGAACGAGATCGAGTGACCGGTCCTTTGAAGGAGGAGCCCCGTGGATCCGTGAAGATCGGTGGGTTCCGGTTGGGGTCTATGATGCCGGCGGTAGAGGAACCGAGAAGGAGAAGGGGGAGGAGGGGCGAGCAAGGCGGAAGAGGAGGGCCGTCGCTGGGGTCGGGGAAGGAGCCCGCGCTCCTTTTCCGTCGGCGGCTAGGGTTGCAGATCGGGGGGGAAACCGAGAGGGGTAGAGAGAGAGAGATAGGAAGTAGAGAGAGAGAGGAAAAGCACTACTAATTCTTGCATGCCCAAAACATAACCAGTCCACCGGTTAATAAGCCCGGTTCAAACAATACACGCCCCCCACTTGGGCTTAGACACGTGGGAACCAAAATACGAGTTCATAGAAAATAAAAGCTGAAATTGATAATTGAAAAATGTCATTCCGCCATTAAGGTTGGGCGCCGCTGATAGGTTTGGCCCCAACGTCCATCAAGCTCGGTAGGTGCCGTAACATTCTCTCTCGAGCAATTTAAAAATCTAAGTTAAGTTAAGTAAATTTTCTCTCGAACAATTTACAATACTCAAATATTTATTGAATGAAATACCCTATCTAATACATGGATTCATGAAACTTTATTTCTAAAATATCATAATTCCATTCATTCGTATTCTAATTTTCCAAGAAACATATCTCTCGATCATGAGTTTTGAATTACAAAGAGAAATAACACATAAATATGAAGATTTAACCATCATCCAAACAATCCAATTTCTCAATCTAGACATTTGGAATTCATGTGAAAATATATAATCATTCATAACAAGGATAATTCTCAATGGTTGCAAGCCCATATACGAATAAAATACGATGAAATTGATTAAAACAAAACGATACATGATTACTAAATTGTTCAAACACATTGTTCATGAAAATTAAAAGATAAATAAAGTTGGATTACCAAGAGAGATACAAGATTAAAAGAGATAAATTAAAGAATAAATGCATACAAATATCTCCTTCAAGCTTTCCTTCTCTTGGATGCTCCACTTTTGTTCTCCAGAAAATCTCCAAGCAAAATAATCCAAAAAAGTGCAGAATAAAATTTTCTCCAGGTTTTTATAGTCCAATAGCAAACATGGTCGAACACGGGTTCCGACACGGCCGTGTTGCAGGCCGTGTCGGAAGTTCCAGGGCAGTTCCACACGAAAAGACGTGTTAGATCATGGGCCGTGTTGGATCACACGGGTACTGACACGGCCGTGTTATGGAACACGGCCGTGTTGTTCTTCACGTTCTTCAGGCACGGGGGCTGGATCATTGGCCGTGTTGGATCACACGGGTACTGACACGGCCGTGTTATGGAACACGGCCGTGTTGTTCTTCATGTTCTTCAAACACGGGGGTTGGAAAATTACTTCAGCTGGGAAGGAACACGGGTAGGCACACGGCCGTGTTCCTACCCGTGTGTGAGCAAATCTTCTCCTGTGTTCAGTCCTGTTGGCCCCGTAAACTCCCCTGTTTGCTCCAAGACTTTTAGTTCCACTGGCTAGTTGTACCTGCATTAGAAAAATGACATAGTAAGGGAGAAGTTCAATACATTAAATAGTAACAACTTTAAACTATGCTCTACTATTCATGACAATACCAATTCTTAATTATTTAGTGCAATTACTTGAATAAAGAGGTAGAAAACAGCGGATATGATTACAATTATTACAATAAAAATCTACCATAATTGTAATCATCAGTTCCTGCTCGCGAACTGCTTCTATCCGCTGCGGATTTTTTTCTTCTAGCCGCAGACTGCTTGTCGAACTCCTGCCACACGATCTTCTTACTCTTAGAGCCGCGACTTCATCTAGCCGCTGCGAACTCCTTTTGTCTAGCCCTCAGCCTGCTCTTTGCGCGGTTTGCTCTTCCCGCTGCGGCCTCTTCTTTTCTAGTCACGACCCTTGCTGGTCTTCTCTTCTGAACGCGACCCCTCTAAGCCGCACTCTCAGTCCGCTTATCATTGTCGTCTACTCTCCTAGTCGCTGCGACTTCCTCTTGCTTGTGTACTGCTCTACCCGCAGCTCATCTTGTTTGCCGACCTCTCTTCTAGTCGCTGCGGTTTACTCTTGCTCATGTGCTGCTCTACCCGCCCCCCTCTTGTTCGCCGGCCACTGTCCTGGCCGCTGCTCCTCTACTCGCCGAATTCTCCTCTAATCGCTGCGACTTCCTCTTGCTGTCATGGACTCCACGGCTGCTTCCTCTCTTCCCGCTCGTGCTGCAACTCCCTCTCCTGAAGTCCGCGACGAGCTTCGAATCACCACCATCTCTCTCAGTGGGAAGCACAACTTTGTGGAATGGGTGCATTCGGTTCGCCGTGTTCTACAAACTAAAGGTCTTCTTCACCACCTTACCCGGGACGTTCCTATTGCCCCTACTGACTAGTGGTTACGTGATGACGGCTGAGTTCAATCCTGGATCCTCAATTCCATGGATGCCGAGCCATATCGCATGACCATGTATCATGAGACTGCTATGACAATGTGGTCGGAGCTTCACTCTCTCTACTCCGGCAAAGACAGCTTGCTACACCTGTTTGTTATCATCTCTGCGCTTCAATCTCTGGATCCCGGGATGACAGGTGACTTGACTTCTTTTGTGGCCAATGCCAAACTATGGTGGAAGCCTGGATACAACATCAGCCTCCCTCCACGGATCTTGCTGCACAACAAGAGCAAAAGAAAGTCGTTGGAATTGCGATGATGATGGCATGAGTTCCTCCCTACCTCCACAGTATCCGGGCCCAGATTCTTTCCTCCTCTACAACGCCCTCATTTTCCGATGTCTGTTCTATGCTGTTCAAAGTTACACCTCCATCTGAGGCCCCCACAACTTTTTCACCTGCTCTCCTTCATCAGCCTCTCCTACCTACTCCAGCTCCAGCTCGTGTCTCTTCAACTAGGGGAGGCCGCCACACGTCTCGGGGATGAGGACGTGCTGAGCGCTCTACTTTAAAATGTACTTACTGTGGTCGAGAGGGTCATCTTGAAGCTACATGCTACCACAAGCATTGTCTACCTTTGCACCTTGCTGCCTCTACTACAGCTGCTCCTCCTCCCACTGGTGCTCTCCCACCAGATTCTGATTCCTCTACCCGACAAGATATCAATGCTCTCCGCACCTAGCTTCAACAGCTCCAAGGCGTTATCAGTCGTTCGTCTGGCTCGGTAGCGTCTTTCTTCACTGAAGGTATATCCTGTCTCTCCTATAGCCCCAACTGGATCGTGGACTCGGGTGCTACTCACCACATTACATCTCAGTAACCATCACAGTATATACAGTCTATTTATCCCAAGTTTATCACTTTAGCGATACCACTCCGGTTTCTGTCGCGGCTATTCTTCGGCTTACTCCCACTCTCCCTCTATCCTCGGTTCTCCATGTTCTAGGATCCTCCTTCAACTTGTTATCAGTTAGTCGTCTTAATCAGGAACTTGACTACTGTATAACATTTTCTCCTTTCTCGTTTGTTGTGCAGGATCGCCGCATGCAGAGTATCATTGGTAAAGGGCGGCTGTCGAATGAGTTGTATCTCTTGGATGTTCCACCCACTATTCTCTCTGTTGTCTCCACTGTTGACTGGCATCGCCGCCTTGGGCATACTCCCCTCTCGATTCTCAAGAAAACTCTTCCTGATGTCTCACTACGAGAGTTTACTTGTGAATCATGTATCTACGACAAACAACATCGGTATTGCTTTCCCTCCTACATGTACCCGGAGTACTACTCCGTTCTCTTTAGTTCATTCTGATATATGGGATCCCTATAAAGTCTCCAGTGTTTTTGGCTATCGGTATTTTGTCATATTTGTTGATGATTACTCGCGTCTCACTTGGTTATATTTACTTCATGATTGTACTGAATTAACATATGTTTTTTGTACTTTTCTAACTGAGACGCTTACGCAATTCACCACAATATTAAAAATTATTCGCACCAATAATGCTCGTGAATATACCGGTCGTATCTTCTCTAATTTATGCACAAAGCTTGGAATCTTACATCTAACCTCGTATTCTTATACCCCCCCAGCAAAACGGTGTGGCCGAGCAGAAAAATCGCCACCTCCTTGGCGTTGCCCGCTTTCTTATGTTTCAAATACAAGTGCCCACAGAATACTGGAACTTTGCGGTCTCTACTGCTTGTTACTTCATCAACCGCATGCCTTCGTCCGTTCTCGACTTCGCCTCTCCATTTAGTCTCGTTTTTCCTTCTGCGAGTCCTTTTTCTCTCACACCTTGTGTCTTTAGATGTGCATGTTATGTACACCTTCTTGGTCCATCTACTGACAAGCTCACTATTCGCACCACAAAATGTATGTTTATTGGCTACTCCCGTACTCATAAAGGTTATGTGTGTTACTCACCTACTGTCACGACCCGTCTCAACAAGATCAGAGTGCGCTTCGGGCGGGTCGTGATGCCACAGGCATGCAGAGAAGAACCATGCCTGCTAAGGCGGAGCCAGAAACTCTACAACTAGTTTAAAAAGATTTTTAAATTGGTGCGGAAGGCATGCATAAATAGTTAAAAAGTTTTTGTGCATACATTTCTTTTATAAAAACTAAAGCACAAGTAGTACTAAGACTAAATGAATGCAATTAGTCACAAAGGTAGAATATCATAAGTGAAATGAACTAGTACAATGCTTTGCCCTAAATAGTTGTCCACGGTACAAGAGAAAATGTCTGATGATAACTAATACATGAATAGAAAAATCCCAACAGTACTGAAGCAAAATATATAGAACCTGCTGATACATTAGATAAAGAGAAACCTCCAAACAAAAGCTGTAGCTGGCGGAAGAAATCTCAGGAACCGGGCGGCGCAGTCACGAAACCTAAGGCAAATCCAAACAGAATGAAAAATGGCTCAGAACATGAAGTTACATAATGATTCAAGTCAATAGCTTACGCAAAAAGTAAGTAAAGAAAACTAGAGCTCAGTGAGCTAGTCTTACATGTAGCAACCAGACAAGTAACCATGTCTAACAAGATTCTTTTACGTTAATAGCCTACTCCGTAGTTTAGCCTAGCTGCAATACCATAAGCGATCTATATTGAAGGGTGAATGTGTTGTCATTTGGTGTACATGATTCCAGTGTATAAATTGATGCAAGGCTTATCAACGACGGTGCTTGCAATGATCGACTAATGGTTTCTGTTACCAGTTAGTCGGGAGCTCGATTCAAGGCGTCACACCAAAACAACACTCTTACCTCAATATTTGCATATGGTTGTATATGATTTCAGGGATTCAAGATTTAATAATGACAAATTATTATTTTGACGATTCCAGTTTATAAGGGTCTATTTTATTGCAACAAGTCAAGTAATATAAATTTCATGTTTGCAAGCGAGAAAGATTTCTCTACTTGCCTCAAGGTCACGTTGAAAAAACTAGCGACAGCTAAGTGGCGCGAGCAAGGTTAGGAGCTTGAGCTAAACCTGTTCAGGATCCACAAACGCATTTTAAATTGAATGAACAAGAGTTTTATACTTGCACATGCGTTGGATATTCGCATCACACCACAGGGGGGGTTGTAGAAATTTACCTCCCTCGAGAGTGAGGGGAGAAGTGGCTACCGCAAGAGATCGGGAATTTTGGCGGCAATTTGGAGGCGAAAATCCCAAGATTGGAGCGATCCCACCACCTAGACTGGACGAGCGGCACCGGAAACATAAACATAAATGAAATTAGTCGAATTCACGACAAACCTAAGGGAGAATGACGAAATTACGTCAATCGGAGGGCGGAAATCCTCCTAAAAAAAATTAGGGCAAATAGAATATGAGGGATTGATGAAATTCCTTACCCAAGGAGACCCGATCTGGGCTCAGGAATCCACGAGGAGGGGTTTCGAGCGAAACCCTACGAGTCCCTCACGAATTCCACCGGCCGGAACGAGGAGGAGCTAGAGTCGCCGGAGAAGAATGTTGTCTTTGCCTTCACTAGCCGGAGGAGGAGGAGATGAAGCAGCCGGCTGCTGCCCTTACTGGCTGGCGACGGAGCCTAGGGTGCAGTCGGCCAAGGGAGGTGGCTTGCAGGAACCGCCGGCCACGGGGAAGGAGCAGGAGGCGACGGGGAAGCCAGAGGAGGGGCGCCGGAGGCCTACCGGAGGAGGAGGAGGCGCCGGAGGCCGGAATCGGGGCTGCCGGGGGACGCGCAGGACGGAATCGGGGCCGTCGGGGGCGCAGGAGGCGGAAGCGGGATTTTTTTCCTGCGGGTTTTTGCGGGATGCGGGATTCTGGACCGGGGGCTCGGGATTTTATTAAAGAGGGGGGGGGGGGGGTAGGTTTAGACCGGAGTTTAGGGTTAGTCTTTGTTTATATTATATTTTTATTATTATTATCATTAGTATTGTTCAAGACTATGGGTTGTTACATTCTCCCCTACTTAGGAAGTTTCGTCCCGAAACTTTCCTGAGTACTCTCTGAATGAGACTAAACAACGAAGTTTCAGATTACATATAGTTCAAACAGGAGTTTGCAGATTAACGCATGACAGCTAACCATAAAAGATACTGAAATAACAAGGACGTCAGATTTAGAGACGTACCAAGAATCAAGTAAAGAGTTGTGGATACTTGCTGTGCATGTCAGATTCGAGTTCCCAAGTGTACTCCTCAGACTTGCCATGCACCCAAAGTACCTTCACCATCGGAATGGTTCTCTTGCGAAGCTTGCGTTCTTGATATTCGACGATCTTCGAAGGCTCGATCGGATAAGACAGATTGGCTTCAGGAATAACTGGAACTTCTTCAAGAACATGATTAGGATCGTGGATGTACTTCCGAAGCTGGCTGACATGAAAGACGTCATGAACACCGGCCAAAGAAGCAGGTAGCTCCAGACGGTAGGCAGATCCTCCAATACGTTCTGAGATGGAGTACGGTCCCACGAACCTCGGGCTAAGCTTATGATGGCGACCAAACCGTTTCACCCCAGGAGTAGGAGAAACCTTCAGGAATACTTGATCACCCACAGCAAATTCTAACGGACGGCGGCGTTGATTTGCATACTTTCTCTGCCTCTCAATGGCACGACTGAGCTGAAGTCGAGTCTTCTTGTAGCTTCTTTCATTTCCTGAAGTAACTCAGGACCCAAAATCACCTTTTCACCGACTTCTGACCAGTAGAGCGGGGTCCTACAGCGACGCCCGTACAGTGCTTCGAAGGGGGCCATCTTGAGGCTCTCTTGATAGCTGTTGTTGTAGGCGAATTCAACCAAGGGTAGATGTTCATCGCAAGCTCCCTTGTAGTCCAAAATATAGCACCGAAGCATGTCCTCAAGAATCTGGTTGACCCTCTCGGTCTGGCCATCAGTCGTCGGGTGATAAGAGGTGCTCAGGTTAAGATCAATGCCCAAAGCTTGCTGAAATCTCTTCCAGAAGTGCGATACAAATCTCGAGTCACGATCAGAAACAATCCGCAGAGGGATCCCATGGAGTCTTACAATCTCTGAAACATAGATCCGAGCCATCTTCTCGGTGGAATGACCCTCCTTATACGGAATAAAATGGGCCACTTTAGTCAAGCGGTCCACAATAACCCAAATCGCATCATGTCCCCTCGGAGTGCGAGGCAATCCAGTGATGAAGTCCATAGAAACATCTTCCCACTTCCATTCAGGGATAGACAAAGGCTGCAAAAGTCCACCAGGACGCTGACGCTGAGCTTTCACCTTCTGGCACGTCAGACATCGAGAGATGAAGCGTGCGATATAGTTCTTCATACCAGGCCACCACACGATCTGTTTCAGGTCATGATACATCTTGTTGTTGCCAGGATGACCAGATGAGCGGGACTCATGAGCTTCTCTGCAGATACTATCAAGTAATTCAGGGACATCAAGAATGCAGAGTCGACCTCGGAAACGAAGAACATCATCATCAGAGATGGAGAAATCCGGAAGAGTCTCAAGTTCAACTTGCCGGCGAATGCGCTGAAGTGCGGGATCCGATGGCTGTAAATCCTTCACCTGCTCCACCCATAACGGACCGGAAACCCCCTCATGACCCTCGGGTGCGATGGATATGTCCATCCGATCGAGGTCATCAATCAGGGCTGCAAGAATAGCTGACATGGGTGCACAAGCGGCAACAGAAGCCTGCCGACTCAACGCATCTGCCACTGAATTGGCCTTACCAGGAACATACGTGAGTTGCAAGTCATAGTCCGAAACAAACTCGAGCCAACGTCTCTGACGAAGATTGAGGTCTTTTTGAACAAAAATGTACTTCAGGCTCTGATGGTCGGTGTAAAAGTGGCACTTCACACCATAGAGATAATGACGCCACAGCTTCAAGGCAAACACCACTGCAGCGAATTCCAGATCATGGGTGGGATAATTGCGCTCATGAATTTTCAGCTGCCTTGACCCGTAAGCAATAACACGGTCATCCTGCATCAGCACGCAGCCCAACCCAACTCCAGAAGCATCAGTGCAGACTGAAAAGTCCAACCGATCTGACGGAAGAGCTAACACTGGCGCAGAACATAGTCGCTGCTTTAGCTCGGAAAAGGCCTGCTCACACTGATCTGTCCACTCAAACCTTGCATGCTTTTGAGTTAGCCTTGTCAGAGGAGCGGCAAGGGAGGAGAAACCCTTGACGAAGCGCCGGTAATAACCAGCTAACCCAAGGAAACTGCGGATCTCGGTGGGAGTAGTGGGCTGCTTCCAGTCCATCACTGCGGAGACTTTGGCGGGGTCAACGGATAGCCCATCCCCTGAAATGACATGCCCCAAGAAGGCAACACGATCCAGCCAGAACTCGCATTTTGCCAGTTTGGCGTAGAGTTGATTCTGGCGTAGGGTAGAGAGGACGAGTCTAAGGTGAACTGCATGCTCTTCACGAGTTTTGGAGTAGACCAAAATATCATCTATGAAGACGATGACGAATTTGTCTAGAAACTCACAGAATGCACGGTTCATCATATCCATGAAACCAGATGGGGCGTTAGTCAACCCAAAAGACATCACTAAGAATTCAAAATGTCCATACCAAGTTCGAAAGGCTGTCTTGGGGATGTCGGATTCCTTAATCTTTAGTTGATGGTAACCCGTTCTGAGATCTATCTTGGAAAACACAGAACTGCCTTTGAGCTGATCAAAGAGGTCATCGACGCGTGGGAGGGGATACTTATTTTTGATGGTAACCTTATTCAGCTCCCGATAGTCGATACACAGCCTCAGGGAACCATCCTTCTTCTTTACGAAGAGGACGGGGGATCCCCAAGGAGACGAGCTGGGACGAATGTATCCATGCTTGAGCATCTCATCCAACTGCAATTTGAGTTCTTCCAACTCGCGCGGTGCCATACGGTATGGAGCTTTAGATATGGGGCGCGTTCCAGGCTCCACATCAATAGAGAACTCTACATCACGATCGGGAGGCATCCCAGGCAACTCGGTGGGGAACACGTCGGGGAACTCGGAAGCAATCGGGATAGACTCAAGTTGCGGTATGATAACATCCGAATGTGAAGCATACACAAAATAAGCAGAACAACCCTGACTAAGAAGGCGAGCGGCGCGCACAGCACAATTACCTTCAGGTGGCTGCGGGTCTGAACATGAACACTGTAGTCCTTGCCGCGAATGCTGAGATTGACCGTCTTTGCCACACAGTCCAGCTTAGCTCGATACGCGACCAACCAATTCATCCCCAAGATTACGTCAAATTCTGACATCTCCAGAACTATGAGATTGGCGAAAACTTGCAATTCTCCAAGCAGGATCGGGCAATTGAGAATGCCGCTGGTGGAGAGATGCATATGACCGGGTACAGAAACCTCGAAAGGGACCTCAAGTGTCGAAGTAGGCCAACTATAAAGGTCCACGATGTGGCGTGCTATAAAAGAGTGAGATGCCCCGGAATCGAAAAGGATTTGCATCCACTTATTCTTGACCCTAAAATTCCCTAGAATTAAACATCATAAACACATTTCAAGATTATCCATACTAAAGGTAGGTAATTAAAGGATGCGAGAAATTTAAACTCTACTTAGAACATACCGGAGATGACAGAGGTAGATGCGAGCGCCTCGCCCTGAGTGGTGACGTTCAGCACAGCCTTTCCCCTGTCCTGAGCTCCGGGGACAACCTGCAGTGGCTGAGCAGAAATCGGGCTTTCCCTCATAGGGCAGTCTAGCTTGAGGTGTCCAACCTGCCCGCACTTGAAACAGGCCTTCTGCTTACGACGGCAGTCCTTCAGCTGGTGGCCCGGCTTCTTGCAGTACGCACAGACGGTGGAGGTAGAGGCAAGCGTCATCTGAGGCGACGGGGCATGAATGTCCTCCTTTTGCTTCTTCAGGAGAGAACGACATACTTGGGCAACATGGCCCACCTTGTGACAGAAAGCGCACACCTCCTTAGGCCCGGGACCTTGCTCCTGAGATGGAGCATTCTTGCGCTTGAGGTCGGATGTTGCGGCATTGCTGCTGCCATGCTGGACTTTCTTGGTAGATCGATCCAGCTCAATTGATTCCACCTTCAAGACGGCTCCCACGGCCTCTGCGTAGGTGGTGGTGCCATGGGCTACCACATGCTGCTGGAAGTCATGACGGAGTCCCTTCACGAAACGACTGATCCTTTTGGCTTCATCTGGCACAAACTCCGCAGCAAGGAGGGACAAGCGGGAGAACTCTCTCGCATACTCGGTCACTGTCCTGTCATACTGCTGAAGGGACATGAACTTCTTAACTAACTTGTCCCGCTCCACAGAAGCGAGGAAGTTTCCCATGAGAGCATCCTTGAACTGTCCCCAAGTCAAGGTGCTAGAGTCGGGGAGGCTGCGGCGCTGAAGCCACCAAGTGTAAGCATCTTCGGTAAGCTGATAGGCCGCAAGGAGAACCTTTTGGACCTCGGGAACTGCAGCATACTCAAAGTGTTTCTCCATCTGGGAGACCCATTCAGTGATCACGAAGTAGTCACGGTCGCCGCTGTAAGTAGGCGGATTTAGTCTCTTGAAAGCTAGAGTGTCTGCCATCGTTACGGGAGTAGTTGGACTTGGCACAAGCGGGGCCTCGAGGGTGCCAGTAGACAAGCCGGTTCCAGATCCGGGTGCAGGAGGGGTGGTGGTAACAGCTACTCCAGTCGTCCCAGCGCTGCCGGAACCAGAGGCTGGATCAGGAGTTTGGCGTTCCCCTTCCAGACGGGTGACACGCTCTAGAAGCTGTCTCAAAAGCTGGGTAGTTTCATCTCTAGGGGCCTCCCTCGCAGCAGGGGTAGCTTTCTTTCGCTGCGATCGCTTAGGAGCCATCTAAGAGAGACAAAAGAATTGAGGAAGAGAATAGTCAGGCGAAGCATAACGGATCAAGACTACAGGTTCTATCATTTTAACACTGTTGGATACATAAATCATGTAATAGTTACAGCATTTTCAGTGGACAACTCTAGGTGATAGCCATGCAAATGCAAATGCGACGATAAAATCGCGTGCGATAGCATTATGATTTTGAAATCCATGTGTGTACAATCGTCATCTGTTGCTCTTAGCTTAGCACTTGTGCAATGAGTTATGATATGCATGCAATGTAATTATGCCTACAATGCATTCCTAAAAAAATGCTCATGAATGGATACACATGTCATGTTAAGCGCCCATATCACTTAACATGTCATGCGCATTATGATTCTAATGTCATGCACTTGAAAATATTAAACCGCCCATACAATTTAATATTTGCAAGCGGTGTTTATCTTAGTGGAAATTCATATGCATATAAATGTTAAGTTTGCCCATACTCCCTTAACATCTGTACACATACTACTCATGCTTATGAGTGAGTGTGTGCGTGTTTCAGCCTCGAACAACAGACAATGATAGAGTGGGTGAAGTAATGATGCATGTATAAATATAGTAAAATTCAAAAATATGTAATATTTTCAAAATACCCTTTTTTTTCAAACCTCTCTCTGATACCAACTGTCACGACCCGTCTCAATAAGATCAGAGTGCGCTTCGGGCGGGTCGTGATGCCACAGGCATGCAGAGAAGAACCATGCCTGCTAAGGCGGAGCCAGAAACTCTACAACTAGTTGTTTAAAAAGATTTTTAAATTGGTGCGGAAACCATGCATAAATAGTTAAAAAGTTTTTGTGCATACATTTCTTTTATAAAAACTAAAGCACAAGTAGTACTAAGACTAAATGAATGCAATTAATCACAAAGGTAGAATATCATAAGTGAAATGAACTAGTACAATGCTTTGCCCTAAATAGTTGTCCACGGTACAAGAGAAAATGTCTGATGATAACTAATACATGAATAGAAAAATCCCAACAGTACTGAAGCAAAATATATAGAACCTGCTGATACATTAGACAAAGAGAAATCTCCAAACAAAAGCTGTAGCTGGCGGAAGAAATCTCAGGAACTGGGCGACGCAGTCACGAAACCTAAGGCAAATCCAAACAGAATGAAAAATGGCTCAGAACATGAAGTTACATAATGATTCAAGTCAATAGCTTACGCAAAAAGTAAGTAAAGAAAACTAGAGCTCAGTGAGGTAGTCTTACATGTAGCAACCAGACAAGTAACCATGTCTAACAAGATTCTTTTACGTTAATAGCCTACTCCGGAGTTTAGCCTAGCTGCAATACCATAAGCGATCTATATTGAAGGGTGAATGTGTTGTAATTTGGTGTACATGATTCCAGTGTATAAATTGATGCAAGGCTTATCAACGACGGTGCTTGCAATGATCGACTAATGATTTCTGTTACCAGTTAGTCGGGAGCTCGATTCAAGGCGTCACACCAAAACAACACTCTTACCTCAATATTTGCATATGGTTGTATATGATTTCAGGGATTCAAGATTTAATAATGACAAATTATTATTTTGACGATTCCAGTTTATAAGGGTCTATTTTATTGCAACAAGTCAAGTAATATAAATTTCATGTTTGCAAGCGAGAGAGATTTCTCTACTTGCCTCAAGGTCATGTTGAAAAAACTAGCGACAGCTAAGTGGCGCGAGCAAGGTTAGGAGCTTGAGCTAAACCTGTTCAGGATCCACAAACGCATTTTAAATTGAATTAACAAGAGTTTTATACTTGCACATGCGTTGGATATTCGCATCACACCACAGGGGGGGTTGTAGAAATTTACCTCCCTCGAGAGTGAGGGGAGAAGTGGCTACCGCGAGAGATCGGGAATTTTGACGGCGATTTGGAGGCGAAAATCCCAAGATTGGAGCGATCCCACCACCTAGACTGGACGAGCGGCACCGGAAACATAAACATAAATGAAATTAGTCGAATTCATGACAAACCTAAGGGAGAGCGACGAAATTACGTCAATCGGAGGGCGGAAATCCTCTTAAAAAAAATTAGGGCAAATAGAATATGAGGGATTGATGAAATTCCTTACCCAAGGAGACCCGATCTGAGCTCAGGAATCCACGAGGAGGGGTTTCGAGCGAAACCCTAGGAGTTCCTCACGAATTCCACCGGCCGGAACGAGGAGGAGCTAGAGTCGCCGGAGAAGAATGCTGTCTTTGCCTTCACTAGCCGGAGGAGGAGGAGATGAAGCAGCCGACTGCTGCCCTTACTGGCTGGCGACGGAGCCTAGGGTGCAGTCGGCCAAGGGAGGTGGCTTGCAGGAACCGTCAGCCACGGAAAAGGAGCAGGAGGCGACGGGGAAGCCAGAGGAGGGGCGCCGGAGGCCTACCGGAGGAGGAGGAGGCGCCGGAGGCCGGAATCGGGGCTGCCGGGGGACGCGCAGGACGGAATCGGGGCCGTCGGGGGCGCAGGAGGCGAAAGCGAGATTTTTTTCCTGCGGGTTTTTGCGGGATGCGGGATTCTGGACCGGGGGCTCGGGATTTTATTAAAGAAGGGGGGGGGTAGGTTTAGACCGGAGTTTAGGGTTAGTCTTTGTTTATATTTTATTTTTATTATTATTATCATTAGTATTGTTCAAGACTATGGGTTGTTACACCTACTGACCGCAAGATGATTGTCTCGGCTGATGTAACCTTCCTTGAGGATCAATCATTCCACTCCTCTCCCTCTGCCCCTTCGCCACCACTGTCCACTACTGCTCGTCCTGTCGTCCCCGTCACGACTCCATCTCTACCATAGTACCATTTCCTCCTACTCTCCCGGTTCCTTCACAACCTTCAAATCCTCTCAGTGTCTATACTCGCCGTAAGTCCAAGACTACTTCCTTGCAATAGGTCTCCTCTACAGATGACATTCAGCGGTGTGCTGATCCAACATCAACCTCTACGACACACCCCTTGACGAATTATGTGTCTCTCCATCGCCTCTCTCCATCACTCCACCAGTTTGCCATTTCTCTTTCCTCCATCTCTCTTCCTAATTCCGTGCAGGACGCGCTTCAGCACCCGGGGTGGAGGGAAGTCATGGAAAATGAAATGACTGCCCTCTGGGCTAACCGGGCCTGAGATCTGGTTCCTCTTCTTCCTGACCAGTCTTGTGTCAGCTGCAAGTGGGTGTTTGTTATCAAACATGCTGCGGATGGGACTATTAACCGCTTCAAAGTTCGCCGCGTGGCACAGGGGTTCACTCAGCAGCAAGGCCTTGATTATTGTGAAACCTTTTCCTCGGTTGCCAAGTTGAATACTGTTCGGGTCCTGATCTCCTTGGCTATCCATCGCCAGTTGCCCCTCCATCAGTTGGATATTAAAAACGCATTCCTCAATGGTGATCTGCAGGAAACTGTCTTTATGCACCAACCTCCCGGGTTTGAGACCACGAGAGAGTCTCATGTATGTCATCTCCGGAAGTCTATATATGGTCTCAAACAGTCCCTGTGTGCTTGGTTTGACAAGTTCAACAATGTTGTTCGTGATGTTGGCTTTACATGAAGCTCAGCTGACTTCTCCATATTCACCCATCATCAGCCAACAGACACTGTGATTCTCCTTGCGTATGTTGATGATATCCTAATTACTGGTGACGACTCTACATGAATACAACAAATCAAGGAACATTTGAACTCAGTTTTTCAGAAAAAAGACCTGGGAAATCTTTGATACTTTCTTGGGCTTGAAGTCGCCAGACGACTTGATGGTCTCGTCTTATCCCAGCGGAAGTACTGTATTGACCTTCTTCATGATGCTGGCTACTCAGGGTGCAAACCTGCAGACACCCCTATGGATGTAAACCACAAGCTCTCTACACATGATTGTGATTCTGTAGAAAGGAATGGGCAAACCTTGTATATACTTCTTCATACATAAAATCCAAGAGAGAATACAAATATATAGGAGAAGAGTAGATGCTGGAGGACTTCCTGCACATAATTAGGTATAGAGATAGAGGAGAGAGAGAGAGAAAAGTGAAGAAGGGGCGGAGAGAGCCAATGTAGAGAGACATAATTGGCCATTGGATGTGCTGTTGAGGAGGTTGCCTGATCAACAGGTCGCGAGAGCACACTGGTAGGGGAAGCTGCTGTAGGGCATCTGAATGTGGAGGACGACAAGTGTATACCTGTATGATAGGAGGTTTGGAAGGAACTGGTGGTGGTGTGGGAATCCGAACTGGTGGTGGTGTGGGAATCCAAAGCAGAGGAGTAGGGACAAGCAGTAGAGACGGCAAAGTTTCAGTAGAGGGGAGGAACCTGCATTTGGATCATGAGAGATCGAGCCACATCAAGGAGGTGGCGATTTTTGCGTTCCGCGAGGCCATTCTGTTGAGGCGTATAAGCACAAGAAGTCTGATGTATAATACCGAACTCAGCACACAGATTGGAGAAGGTGCGACCTGTATATTCTCGAGCATTGTCCGTCCAAAGAGTTTTGACGCAGGTAGAAAACTGAGTGCGCGTTTCTGTAAGAAACGCATGGAACGTAGTCGTGAGCTCGGTACGATCACGAAGTAAATACAACCAAGTAACGCGCGAGTAATCATCGATAAAGGTAACAAAGTACCGGTGCCCCAAGACACTGGGGACCTTATAGGGTTCCCAGATATCAGAATGTACTAGGGATAAAGGAGAATCGCTCCGAGTACATGAAGGAGAAAAGGAGACACAATGTTATTTACCGAAAATATAGGATTCACAAAAGAACTCTTGGAGAGAGACAGTAGGAAGAGCTTTCTTGAGAATAGGGAGAGGGGCATGCCCAAGACGACGATGCCAATTAGTGGTGGAGACAGAGGTGAGAGCAGAGGTGAGAGTAGTGGGAGGAACGTCGAGAAGATATAGCCCATTAGATAGTTGCCCCCTACCAAGTATAGTCTGCGTCAGTCGATCCTACACCACAAAGGAAGAGCGTGAGAAAGTGACACAGCAATCAAGGTCTTGCGTAAGACGGCTAACAGAAAGAGGGTTAAAAGGAGAGCCCGGAACATGAAGAACCGAGGATAAGGAAAGGGAAGGAGTAAGAGACAGATTAACAGTGCCAGAAATTAGGAGCGTGTCACCATTGGCCACAGTGATGTGCTTGGGGTAAGCAGTATCTAAGTAGTGTAGCGGCTGCTGCGGAGAGATGTGATGTATGGCACCCGAGTCCACAATCCAGTGAGAGCTGTGTGAGAGACATGATATACCTTCCTTGAAGATCGAGGCTACGGAGCCAGAAGAGCGACTTACTACCCCTTGAAGCTGATGTAGTTGAGTACGCAGCGCAGCAACCTCAGCACCAGTGATCGAGTCGGAGGACATAACCGTGATCTGCGGCGAGGCATGGCAGACGGGCGGCAAGAAGGGACACGGCTAGCCGGACAGATCCAATGACTAGACCGGAGGAAGCACTGAGAGCAGCGAGAACAGGCTGCAGCGGCGAGAACAGGCCACGCGGGAAGAGGCAGCCGCGAGAAACCAAAGACCGCGAAGAGAACAGGCCGCAGCGGCGAAAAAAACAAGTCGCGTGGGAAGAGAACAACCCGCGACCAAAAGAAGGCGGAGCGGAGAAGAGAAGAAGCCGCACACAAGGAGCCAAGTCGCAGCGACTAGCCAAACAAGAAGCCGCGCGAGAAGTCCGCATAGTCACCGTGATCACACCAGCGGCTAGGGATGATTCCACGACCCCGATGCGGAGACAGCAGCGGATAAAGAACAATTCGCGGCGAGAAGAGAAGAGAGGAGAAGCCGCGACGACGAAGAGAACTCGCGGCGACTAAGAGAAGTCGCGGCGAGCAGGGAGTAAAGGGGCGAGAACCGGCCAGAGAAGAGGGCCACAGAGAGCAGCAAAGCAAGCCGCGCGAGAAGGCGCACAACACTAGGGCAGCGGTTAGCGCAGAAGAGGCGGCGACTAGAGAGGCAGAGCGGGAAGGTTGGAGAAGATGAAAAGGGCACGTGAACTAGGGAGACCGCACAGTCTCGGCGATAAGACACCAGCGGCAAGAAGCCGCGACCAAAATGCGGAGTTCGCAGCGGAAAGAGAAGAAGCGGGTGGAGAGGAAACCGAGCGGTTAGGGAAGAACCCGCAGGGGAGAAGAAAGGAGAGGAGACCGCGAGCTGAGGAGGGAAGCGCACAACGAGAAAAGACTAAACCGCGCGGGTATAGAAGAGACCGCGCCGATAGGGAGGAAGAGGGAGGGCCCCACTTGCCAGAGAGAATCCTATAAAGAGGAGAGAGAGGTAGAGGTGGAGGCCACGAGAATGAAAAAGTCGAATAGAAACGGGTAGGGAAGACTTATCCGCCGAGGCCGCGCCCTGTGCGAGAAGAGAAGGACGACCGGTTAGAAAAACCAGACTGCGCCGAGCGCAAGTAGAGGAAGACCGGACAGTTAGCAGAATGCTAGCCGCAAGGAGAGACCGATTCCCTCTGATACCATGTAGAAAGGAATGAGCAAACCTTGTATATACTTCTTCATACATAAAATCTAAGAGAGAATACAAATATATAGGAGAAGAGTGGGAGAATAATCCTATACAAGAGATGTGAGACTAAAGGAGAAGAAGAAAATGAGCCTATAATTGGGTCTTTACAATTATCTTTCCTATGTCATCTAACAGATTCTGACCAGCTGCTTACAAATCCAGAATACTATCGACGCTTGGTGAGGAAGCTGATTTATCTTACAGTTACTCGACCAGACATCTCATTTGCTGTGGGAGTTGAGTCGTTTTATGCATGCTCCTCGGACATCTCATCTCCAAACCGTTGAGCGAATTCTCAGATATCTAAAGACTGCTCCGGGACAAGGACTTGTTTACAAACCATCTACCTCTCTATCTCTAGTTGCGTATTCTGACGCTGACTACGCAGATTCTTTGGATGATAAGCGTTCCACAACTGGTTTTTGTACATACTTCGGTGGACACCTTATAACCTGGCATAGCAAGAAGCAGAACGTTGTTGTTTGATCTTCTGCTGAGGCTGAGTACCGGGTCATGGCTGTTGTTGTATCAGAGTTAACCTGGCTTGAAAGTCTTCTTAATGATTTGGGACTCAAACTCTCGTTTCCGACAACCTTATTTTGTGACAGTCAAAACAACTATACATATTGCCAAGAATCCAGTTTTTCATGAACGAACGAAACATATTGAAGTTGACTGTCATTTCATTTGAGAAAAAGTTCAATCAAAGAAGATTGAATTGGAACATGTTCCCGCTACAGGACAAGTCGATGACATCCTAACTAAAGCCCTCTCTCGACCTCTATACTATCAGTTCTTATCCAAGCTTGGCGCCTACGACTTGTACGCTCCAGCTTGCGGGGGAGTGTTAGAAAACTGTTTGTAAAGGCCCATTAAAAAGGCCCATTATAGGTTTTCTTCTTTCTTATGTATTAGTCCCACATCTTGTATAAGGGATGATTCTCTCTCTCTCTTCTTCCTATATATTTGTACTCATACTTGCGATTTGTAATTCAAGAAGGATATACAAGGTTTGCTCTATTCTTCAACACACGTAATTGTTGTATGACAACTTTAGTATAGGGCTTATGTATTTAAACTCATGTTGGATAGATGTGAAAGGCATGCAAAACTTAAACCTTAATCCAGCCCCCTCTCTCTTGACCACCTGTCCCCTCTCCCACTTCTTCTAGTTTCTTCTCTCCTCACCCAGTCTTTTTCTCTCACTCTGCTTATCCATATCTTCTAGGATTTCCACCATAGGCCGCACTAGGACCACCAAGGAAGAAAAGAAGAGAAAATCATTGACTATGATCTGATACTCCAACGACGTATGATGAGATCCAATTCGTGGGCTTCTAACAAGAGGCTAGGACTATGGAACAACTAAAAACATTGGCTCGCTACTGCGATATGAAGCGGTTGCTATAATACCGCGAATAGAAGACAACTAGGGTGATACTTGCATTTTCCTTCATGACTGCTAATCCGATTGGCCATGTGTCTAACATATCTAGGTAACAAACCTGGTTCAATACCCTTATGCCAAATCCCACAGGTGCATGCAAGAAATTAAGATTTCAAGTATATTTCTCATATTAATCAAATTCACTGCTTGAAAAATTAAGCAGGAAAATGTGATGTCATATGAGACCATATTCTTTGTGAAAGTTCTAGATGCATGCTCATGGATAATAAAGTAACTTTCCATTATTATCCACATAAATTGCTGCCATATAAAATCCATTAATTCTAATGAACTGTTCTAGGTATGGAAGCAAAGGTGGCAGAGCTCAAGAAGGCATCGCACTGTTGGTGGTTTGATAGCCACAGATCAGCAAAACGCTCTCCATGGTTACAATCAACTCTTTCAGGTTTTATGGCTCTAGTATTGTTTCTTATATTTTTCTTGAGCAAAATAATTGTTATAACATCAACAAGAACTTTTTTCAGGCTCCCGTTACAACCGAAAATTTGGAAATTTATTTGATTATCTTAATTATACTTAGGTACTATTTGGTTGTTAATGAGATAATAATAATGTATACTCTAGTGCTCAAAACTCCTAAATAGGCCACTAGGATGTTGTAGGTGTATGCAAGGCTACCACTATAGCTGTAAAATATTGAGATTTTTTTGCCACATCGAGAAACTCATGTAACATTGCGTGGTTTTAGGTTGGACTTATATACACTAACATGATATTAGAGAAGGCTAGGCTAATGAACCACTTCAATGTCACTTTGTTAAAAAAGTTCACATGTTAGAGGTCAATGAATCTTCACTTGAGGGGGCATGTTGATAATTTATTCGCACATCAGGAAACCTTGTGCACTTAATGTAGACCATGAGCTCTGACACCTATAACCAATTGGTTCTTGGTTGGATGCATATATTATAACATAAAAGAATAGTCTTTCCGTGACTCAGATTGGTGAGCTTTAGATCACAATAGAGGCAACATAACTATTTATTTTGCACAGTTCTTTAAAGGATTAGCAGTACATTGTAGGAACTTTGATTTAAAGAGATGGTTTACTTTTTTACTTGAATCTATGACCAATAGAACACAATGGAGCCAACCTAACCACTGAGTCAGGAAGCACTTCAAAATTATTAGTAGTCTATGGGCGAATATGTTATGCAATCACCAACACATTCATATTAATGCCCTGTTTTGGAGAGAGGTTGCGGTTGTGAAAACCATTATGATAAGACAGATAGCGTTTGGGTAAGTGCATTTATGAACACTATTCTCCTAAAGTGACGTTTAAGGCCCAAACACCACCACAATCATGCATGTGTTGATGTGGTAGCTACGTCGTATCAGGGACCAGAACAAGACACAATACTTGCATTACATGAAAGTAAATGATACAACTAGGGAGACATGCTCCAGCTAAGCACTCAAAGGTTGGGTCCTCCAAAGTATTCGCCACTTCAAAGAGCACAAAAGACTAATGCATTCAAAGATAAAGATCTCAAAACCTAAGGGGCTCCTTGTATACTACAGGACAAAATACATACATGCCATACATCATTAATTATGAATATTATAATCTGTAACAGTCGCCACACCACCGCTTGCCAGGCATATGCGTATCATCACACCTGTTTGGAAAAGTTCCTTGTACCCAAGGTTGAGCCTGTTAAGGTCCTATGAGTGAGTCGTCGAGACTCAGGTATCTTCTCTAGTGGGTGGTTCATGTGAAACCTCGGGAGCTTGGAGGTGCTGTGCTGGGCTAGTTAATGCAATTGCTTGGTAATTCTGTCCAAGACTAGTGCAAGGCTCGTCATGGCACGACCCGTGAAGGAAAAATATGCCTTGTCTGCTTTTGGCAAGAAACTAATGGGTTTTTGTAATCGTAGGCGCAAAAAGAATTTGTCGGGTCTTTTGGAACCGAAGGCGTGTACATAATTTTAGCCAAAGAAAAGGGATAGTGGCGAATAAGTGTTTTTCGGATGAATATTGCAAGACAATCGGGGCGGAAAGAAGCGAGAGCATAAAATCCACGACGAGACATGTAGTTTGCAGGCGTATGTCGCACCTAGAAAAGTGAGGGCACGAGAAGGTGGAAGTATTCAGGGAGAATGAATGAGGTCCAGTAAATTGAAAGGAAAGTAGGGTGGAGACGTGGATGAGGACATGACAAGGCAAAATGGGGTGAGTCCAACTGGTATTATTCTAGAAAGAGGGGCTTGAGAAAAGAAAGCGAGGGAAAACTGCAGTGTCAAAAGGGCATCAAATGAGGAGCACGAGGGACTTGGCGTGAAGAATAGGAAAGGGGTGGAGGAAGATGAGGCCCTGGGTCGGCAAATTTGTGTGGCAAGGAGTTGTGGAAAAGGAAACAACGCAAGCCTGGAGCAGACAAGGGGGCGTCGAGGGAATTAGAGTGTTTGTCGCTTTTGTACGCAAGGGGCGTTGAGGGCATTAGATCAAAGGGCGTCGCCGAGGAGCTACTGCTGGACGGTAGCGAGATGATGACAGAAGCGTCGATCGAGGGTGCGGACTGGTCAAAGTTGCCAGGATCGGGGTGGTCGTCGGGGGAAGAGGAGGCTGCGACATTTCCCATGGAGGATGGCAAGAGGCAACAGAGGAACTTGTCATAAGGGTGAGGTACAACGTTTGTCGAAGGTGCTGCTGGATGAGGGAGGGAATGTCAAACATTTCTTGTACTCTTCTATTTGGAGGAATTGAAAGAAGTTGGCATCAGATTTCTCGCGCCATCACACCATGGCCTGGATATTGGTCATTGTGGTCTCGATCCAGTGAAAGCTAGGCTACAATATGGTTGCAATAATGTCATGCTGGAAGGCACGGGACGATCACAAGTTGTCGTGGCCGAAGCGTGCAACTAAAGATTTATGCTCAACTGGGAGGAAATCCAATTAGGGTTCCGTCGGAGACCCTAAATGAGTGGCATTTTTGACCAATTGATGCATGGTTGCTACATCGTATCAAGAACTAGAACAAGACACAATACTTGCATTATATGAAAGTAAAAGATACAACTCAGGAGACACGCTCCCTCCAAACACCTAGAGGATGGATCCTCCAAAGTACTCCCCTCTCCAAAGAGAGCCCAAAAGATTTACACATCCAAGGATAAAGATCTCACAACCTAAGATGTTCCTTTATAGATGGAAACCCTCACTACAAGACAAAATACATACAAGACATACATAATTAACTGCGAATATTATAATTTGTAACAATCACCGCTTGCTAGGCGTCTGCATATCATGACGAGCCTTTCAATTGACAGGTCGCGCCATGACGAACCTTGCACTTATCTCAGACAAAATTGCTAAGGATATACAACAACCATCTCGTCATGACGCTTCCAAGCTCTTGAGATCTCACATGAAACGCCCACTGGAGGAGTCGTCTGAGTCTCGACGACGCGTTCATGGGACCCTTACATGCTCGACCTTGGGGACAAGGTCGCTTTTACGGATGGGTGTACTAATACGCACACGCTTTGCAAGCAAGGATGCGACGACTGTTACAGATTATAATATTCACAGTTAATCATGTATGTCTTGTATGTATTTTGTCATGTTGGGGTCTTTATCTATACAAGGAGCACTTTAGATTGTGATATCTTTATCTTTGGATGTATTTATCTTTTGAATTCTCTTTGGAGAGGGCAGTACTTTGGAGGCCCAACTTTCGGGTGTTTAGCGGGAGCGTGTCTCCCGAGTTGTATCTTTTACTTTCATGTAATGCAAGTATTATGCACTGTTCTAGTTTTTGATACGTCGCTACCATGTATCATGCGAATGCCAATTTGGGCTTAAAAAATTGCCATAAAAATTCTGGGTGCTCAGCGGGAGCGTGTCTCCCGAGTTGTATCTTTTACTTTTATGTAATGCAAGTATTGCGCCATGTTCTAGTTTTGATACAACGTCGATGCCATGTATCCTGTGAATGCCAATTTGGGCTTAATAAATTGCCATAAAAATTCCAATTGCAAGTAATTAGCTACCCCTGTGTGTAGTAACACATATCACACTGCCACAAGTCAAACGCCACATTTATTCCCCTTGAAAGACGTGTTTTCTTATACTTTGCACCTATAATATTGTAGAGTTGTATTTATATATATACCTCCTTAATCAAGTGGGGTATGAGAAAGTATTGTTTTTCTCCCAAATCGGATGTAACATGGTATAGGAGCGACCTACAAGAAGAAAAATTTAGAACCGCCGCGTCCTCATCCTCGATTACGAAGAAGATTGTTGATCTTGGTTATCTTCTTTGCTCCCGACATCTAGGAAGAATATCATCGAGATGTTCTTCTGTCAATGATCTCGTCGTTTATCTTCCACAATTTGCCTTCGACGATCTCGACGCCTTCCTTTGACAATCTTGTCCAACGTCTCTGCTTCTGTCGACGTCTTCATCAACCATCGACACTTTCCCTCTGTTTGTTATGTAGATCACACAGTTTGCTCCGATGACCTATTCGACAGATTTTGAAATGAGTTCCGAGGACCGCCTTAAGGAGAATTGGTTGGTGCATATAATCTATTAGTGGAATAGTAGGGTACTCATAAACTTAACCCTCATACTGATGACTTGATTACGTTGAGACAACCACAGTAGCAATACCAAAGGTCGAATAAGAAATCAAGTTTCAGAAGAAACCCATTTTGGTTGGGTCACATGTTGACCTTGAGAAGATTGTCGTATAAGTAATCTTAAGGGCTTAAGGTATATAACATATCAATTAGTCTCAAGGTTGAACTCCAGGTCTAAGATTGTTAGACTTAAGGATTGAGTGCACATATAAGAGGAATGCACTATAAATATTAAGGGAATTTAGCCCGAAAGGTATGAGGGCTTATCCTTTTGTTTATTGGGCTAAATTGATAACGACTTGGATTTCTCTAGATCTTGTTTATAAACGTTGTGTCGCAGACATAGTGATCTTGGAGATTTCGTATATAAACATTACTCATATGAAAAGCGAGATTTATGTACGGATAATTGGTAAGATGATCAACCCTCACTCGAAGTTTGGGATATACGTAGCGAGTTGCCCCCTTGGATATATTACAACCCTAGAACAAGGAAAGTCAGCATGAGATGTTAGAAATTTTCTCGGGCTTGGGAATTAGAGGACTACTTGACACAACTTAAAGAGAGATCGTAATTTCATCGATGCATAATGACATACTATATTCAAAGAACGAAACAAGTTGCGTATAATCCATAAGAATTCGAACAAATGGCCTTTCGATAAACTAAAATCAAGCAGTAACGACGACACAAAGGTTTTATGTATAATTAAAGGAATGTGTTACCTCAACAAAGCACGTTCCTAGATGCCCTAACACCTTAACCCAATTGACGTGACACGCGATTAATGATTATATCGTCGGTTAAGGATTTGATTAATGAACTCAGATATATTGCAAGAGAAAGCCAATGTGAATTGAGAATTCAGTACAAGTCAGAAGGATAACTGAAATTTTTGCATAACTAGGGCTCATGATTATCACATATTAAATGGGTACAATTGGGAGAAGTAAACACGATGATTGATCACTGCTACCTACGCCTACCTAACATAACAAGGTCAATAGGTTGGAAACATACAAATTAAGATAAAGTAACGTCATGGTAATATGAAGGAGTGATTGCGGGTCTTAACTATTATATGATTAGAACCCATAAGTGAGAATTCAAAGTGTTTGAATAATTTTATTTATGACATTAGGAGTATAACGACTCAAAAAAAAATTAAGATCAAGTGAAAAACCATACTGAATTGGAAGATGTATATTATAAGTACGATCATTTGGATGTGTCTCTGATGATCACAAGAATCAAAACAGAAGGGTTCGATGACATAATAATCGCCTTCAGAAAGATTCTGGATTTTGAGAACAAACTCATGATTATGAATATGATGTTATCCTTAGAATCAAATATTATAATAATTCTGTGGATTTGAAATGCCCACTTTGCGGGTTACAAACGCACTATCAGGCTTACTGAACTTAGTAAATTTGATCATGGGTAGATAATGCAAGTCTATCTTACGCAAAAAGGAACGAATAAATTCAACCATGCATATACTAAATAGTGCGATTTATATATTGTTGGTATATATAAGTGGTGATAATTCACGAACTTAGAGAAATGATAGTCTCTACCATGCCATAATTTGCGGAGGTTAGATTGAAGATTACTTATACTTATTCCACACATAGTTGAGCTAACCTCGTGAGTATAATGACTTTAGATGAGTATTCACCCATGCTTGCCTATTAAAGATAACTATATGAACATGTATAGGAAGGTTACTACGAGCATACTTAAGTTGAACTTCGAGCAAATAAAAGATTAATTTGTCAAGGCATGACATTGAAAATGTAACGACTCAACAAATTGAAATGGGGTGGATGATTAGGTGAAGAGTACGCATAGGTATGATCCCTTAATTATGATAGTGTCGAGAACCGGGACACATACGTTGATAACATCATGATCACCTTAGGAAAATTCATGACTATGAAGAGATCAATTTTGGTTTGCTAATGTGTATACAGTGAAATTACCCGAGAAGTAATGAGTGTTATTAAGATTCTCTTTATGATGAAATCGATTTGTTTCAGACCTCACAATTTTGAAAAGATACGCTTATAATTTATGAATTAGACTCCATGTGAAAAGCGACCGAGAGTCAAAATTTTTATCAATGTCCATATTGATAATGAACGCTTGATGTACGAAATTCGTATTGTTGATTAAGGTAGAGATGTGATAAGTCTTGAATTTGGGAGAAACAAAATAATGATCTTTTCATCACATCATGATCTTGGAAGTTGGTTAACTGCTATACATAATAGTGTTAGTCTAATGTGCATGATATTTTGGGGTGATTGTAAGTTCACGTTGGTTGATAAGTAATAATCTAGGTGGACCAAAAAAAAGAAGAGATTTCTACTTATGAGATTGTTGCTTTTCATATGTTTTGGTGATCATTGGTCGTAAGAGACTCAAAATCCAATGTGTGATTAAGGTTATTTTAATGATTATATGTCGGGAGACTTGAAAATATGTCCACATAATTTTGATGGTGAGTATCCCAAAATATAACGAAAGTACATTTGGAAGGGGACTGTTACCCATGAAAGAGTTTCTTATAACAACAACCACGAGGCTCTATACGGGAGGGAGTCCCGGACACCACTATCTTGGGTTCAGAATGAGGATCCCGGGGCACTTGGATCGGAATATATTGAGGATACGGATGCTCAGATACGACTGATCAGGTATCAGATGCTAGGGGATCAGAGTCGACAGGCCAAGTATTACGATGCGGGGTATCGAAAGGTAGAGTTCGAGGTTGGAGACGGGGTATTCTTGAAGATACGTCTGGTGCACGGTGTCTCGCAGGTGCGGAGGCACAAGAAACTCAACCCTTGATTTATGGGACCATGCTTGATCTTGGAGCGGATCGGACCTTTAGCTTACTGGCTGGAGCTGCTGCCAGAGTTAGGGAACATGCACGACGTCTTCCACGTCTCCTCGCTTCGGAGAGCCTTACTACGACCAGAGCAGCACATTATAGTTACAACAGGCCCAATAACGCCCGATCGATCAGTTTGTTTAGAGCCGGTCCGGACCGATGATACATCAATTCGAGTGCTGCGGAAGAAGAAGGTTCCCTTGGTAAAGGTATTATGGTCCAACCACGGATGGGAGGAGTGTAACAAGTTTACCATTCTCTTTCTAAAGTTAAGTGAGAGAGGAGAGCAAGGCAAGGAAGAAGAAGAGGAATCCGGCCGCCGGTGGTGCTGCGGTAGTCCAAATCGCGAGCCGAGTTCGGATTTGCGAAGGCAAGGCTGCTGCGAAGGCTTTCATCCGTCTCAATTCTCTCCATGGCTCCGAAGCGAATTCCAAGGGTAACGAGTTCCTTCTTGGACATGTGAAGTCCTTCTTTCCTCCATTTGCATAGGGAAAACCCTTCCCCGCGAGTGTGCGGTGGATTGCGGCGTCCCTGGGATAGATATGTGAAGTCCCCCTTGTTAGAGCCCGGAATTGGAGTACGGGTATAGGCATGCTGTGTGAAGCCCATCTGGACATGTTGGTCTGGATTGGTGATGCTTGTTTGCACGTCGGAGAAGACTCTGTGTATATTGCTTGTATTGCATGCCAGTCCTTGGTGGACGTTGTGGCAACTGTGAGCTGAGAGCTCAAGAATAGGCTTCGTGCCGAACAGGAAAGGTGAAACCGACCCGCGCCTGTAATGTGACCATGAGTACTTCGGTATTCGTTTGTGGTAGGCGATTTGAGTAACGGGAGGTGGCTGATCTGTACCTGCGTTATGCCAGCTGTACAAGAAAGTGTCAAGGCATTGAGCTTTCGTCAGGGGCATAATGAGAGTCTTTGGCCGTCGTGCCATATTGACTAGGAATGCTCATGTTGAACCGTTATGTCTGGGAC
Organism: Platanthera zijinensis; assembly: GCA_039513925.1. Taxonomy (NCBI): domain Eukaryota; kingdom Viridiplantae; phylum Streptophyta; class Magnoliopsida; order Asparagales; family Orchidaceae; genus Platanthera; species Platanthera zijinensis. Next base: position 209,158,589 of record CM077082.1, on the reverse strand, counting down.
CTCTGAACGGTGGTGTGACCGCGATTCGGTACACCGATAATGTGCCCTGAGTGCACGGAGCGTCGGGCCGTCGTGCCGGCATTTATGATATGTATTGACTGTGCGGTCGTGCACGTCTTGGTTGGCTTTTATACATACACTGAATTGCTATGCAGGGAAGGAATTCCGCTGCCCCGTGCCAGGGGCAGGGTCGTTATAATTGGTCAGCTGAAAGCTGACCGTTGCCCTGTTTGCCACCGATGGGTGGATTGGTTTGTGCAGGTGCAGGAGGTGCTGGTCCAAGCGGGACTTAGCGGGCTGAAGCCCAAGCTGTACTGCTGCTGCCCTCGAAGGCTTTTTGTTTTCTCTTGTTCATGTGTGGCCGGCCTGCGTGCCGATGTTTGGAAACCACACCTTTGTTAAGAGGAATTTGTAAGGCCATAAGGCCATGTACTTTTGTTGTTGTATACATTCCTATATTTTAGTGGACAGTTCTTGTAACACTTGCGTTTAAAGCAACCATGAAGCTTCCGCTAGAATGCTCTGTGTTAGGATTCGTTGGGTTTGATATTATCTAGTAGCGTCTCCGCCTATTGTGGAATATGGTGTGGGGCCCCGGTCGGACCCTCGATTATATTCTATGTGACGGGCTGAGGTGTTACAAGGAGCACACCAGGGAGCCGATGGATCTGCTGCGTGAGCGGTACCCGGAGCTTTTCGCCTCAGATATACTTTAATTATATTTAAGCTTCTTAAAATTCTTGTGTATAGAAACCTCGTAGACCCGAACTTGAATTTCGGGGACGAAATTATTTTTTTTGTTTATTGGGATTTGTAACATCTCATTTCCTACTAGACCCCTAAACTTAGATTAGGTTAGGACATGTGGTGGATGAATGAGGTTAGGCTAGGTTTGACCCAATGAGTTATGGTGAATTCACATAGGGCCCACTATAGGGTTCAAGTCAAATCAGGTCAAACTAGCCCAAATTGGAATCATAGGTACACATTGACCCCACCACTATGCCCCTAACCCTAAAAGCAATCTAAGTGAGCCAAAAGCCACATTATTGGATCAACCATTGACCCAAGTTGACCCAAGTCAACCCTAACCCTAATTTGGTCAAACCCACACTTATAGATCCAATTAGTCCAAGTGGGGCATCACCATGGCCCAACCCATGTTGGGTGATGCCATAGGGCTCATGATCATTAAGTGGGGTCAGCCCACTCATCAAGTTGACCAAGTCAACCCTAAAAATCAACTCGGCCAACCTTATGCCTATTTAAGTAAATTTGAAGACCAAACTCATTCCTAATGGGCTAAGGCCTTGAGCCATGGCCCAACCCATGTTGGGTGATGACATGAGGTTCATGACCATCAAGTGGGGCCAACCCACTCATCAAGTTGATCAAGTCAACTCTATAAGTCAACAAGTTAACAAATGACCTAAAGGAAGAAAAAGGAAGACCAAGCCCATTCCCAATGGGCAAAGCCCATAAGACCAGGTTACCTCCTTAGTAAGGGGAGAGGAGTCTTACAAACTGGTATCACTTGAACAAACTGGTTGAATGATCGTACTCGCCGGCAGGATCGACGTCTGTTGACTAACCCGTGAGTTAGTGTCACCGTAAGGCGGCGGTTCTGGGCGTAAGACCACGTTACCTCCTTGGTAAGGGGAGAGTGGTCATTTGACTTTCTACCAGGTTTCATAATTTTCCCATGTGAAATTTCATTTAATATCCATTTAATATTAAAATCACAAATTGACTACTTTCCAAATGAAGTACAGTATTTATACAATCAGAAATTTTAGAAATATTACTGGAGCTCCATAATGATATAATGAAACTAAATACAGAATTTCAAGCTCTTAAACAGTGATTTGAACTAACATATGTCCATATGATCAATATTACCAAAATGTTATTATTAGGATTTTCAGCCTATATATACATCCAAAAATTCTCAAATAATTTAACAGGGATTTGATCACATAAATAAACTACTGTAAATTTTTCCATAATATTTAGGCTCTGTTTGGGACAGCTCTGACGGATTGAAAAGCTGCTGTCCGGATAGAGCTGTTTTAAAATAGATCTTTGAGGAGCAGTTTTGAAAAGCTGCAGAGTGTTTGGGTGTTCTGTGCAGAAGTGCGCTCGGAATCGCCGGAGGAAGGACGTCGGGGGCTCGGAATCGCCGGAGGAATGCCGTCAGGGGCTCGGAATCGCCGGAGGAAGGCCGTCCGGCCTCTGAGCATGTTCCAACTGAAGAAACCATTAGATTTCCAAAAACTGTAAGAGAGAAAGCTATTTTGCGGGAGTAGAAGCTGGGGGCGGGAGATTTCTGAAAAGCTGCAAAACAGCTCTGGCGGATTGAAAAGCTCTTCACAAGGAGCTGTCCCAAACACATACAAAGCAGCTCTGGCGGCTGGAATAGAAATTTTCCAGCCGCTAGAGCTGCGCCAAACAGACCCTTAAACAGTAATTTCCCTTATATTTAATTAATTTCCATAATCGGCAAAATGGTAAATTGTACTTAAAATCCAAGTTAACATTATCTAACAGTCCCATAAATTTTTCCAGAGGTGAGTTATGTCCCACTAAAGCTTGTGACAAAATTTCAGAATTTAATAAAGTCATATGCCCTGGTTTTAAATTTATTTCCTATCTAGGCATATTTTCTAATAATTCCAAATAATGAGATTTTTGATCCCAAAAATCCCAACCTTCCTATGGGAGGCATATTTCATCCCTATAAGCCTCTGTCCAGAGTTTCATGGACATGCAATGGTCCAAATAGGCTAAATTTCCATTTTTCTAGTTTTACTATAGGCACCCCAAATTTGAACATACCTATCTCATGCATGTGGGATTTCCCAAACATGCTGAGGTCAAAAGAACCTGAAATTTCTACCATGGTTTTATATTGACCTAATGGACATTTCACCCAAATTTGGGGGCATTTGGAGTCATATATCTCCAAAAATGCACTTAATTTAAATATTAGTATTTCACCAAATACTATAGCAAAAGTCTGACCAAAAATTCTCATTTTTGGTCAGAGCCTATGTTTAACCTAATCTCAAGCATGACCAAAATCTTAGGTCGTGTGGACTTATGGTTTGGTTTAGGCTCTCATTTTAAGATTAGCCCTAGCCTAGGACTAGTCATGGTAGAATGGTCTTACAAGGAGTTCTACTGTTCCATATCATAAGTTTAGGGTGGCATTTTAAAGGTAAGGTCAATGCCTACATTTTTCATGTTGATAGCTACCTCTGAATATGCCTCTAACAGGCTTAATATCTACATGCAAGAACATTGTAAAAATGTGACAGTAATAACACTATTCATAAAATAATGAAATATCAAATTTAATACCTCAAATCGGACGGCTCCTGGTCATCGTCCCCAATTAGCCAACGACTGAGATGGAGCCGTCCTGGGCCAAGTTTGCTGGTTATTTTCGGCCACCTGGGCCGGCGCCACCGCCAGCGATTATCGCCACCACCTTCGTTGAGGTGGTGGCTAGCATTTCCCGGCGGTGTGGCTACCGGAGGCGGCTCCTCCGGCGATCCCGAGCTAGAAGAGAAGCTTGGGAATTTGCGCACAAGCTCTCATGGTATCGGGCTCAATTGAGCCCGATGTCTCACCTAAGTGAGCAAGAAAGCTAGCACGGGGTGAGGTGAGGTGAAACGAACCCGAAGTCGGGCTTGGCGGCGGGTTTGGTGGTGGTGCGCCATGGATGTAGCTTGCTCCGGCGAACTAGCCCAATTCCCCGATTCTCCGGCTAAAGCTTTGCTCCAGGTATCGAACTCCACTCGTCTGAGCTCTTTGAGAGCGATGGTGGGCTTGGATTTGGCTGGGAGTGGCTGGAGGGGGAGTTTTGTCCAATGAAGTGGTCGGACATGAGCATTGAATGCTCCTCCTAGATGCCAAGTGTCCACCAGCCCCTCATTTCGGCTGAAATGAGTCTTGTGAGCTCAGCCATGAACTTGGGTAGAGAGAAGGAGGGCCACATGGTCTCTATCCCCCCTTTCCCTCTCTTCTCTCTCCTCTTTTTTTCCAAAATTCCACAAATGCCCCTTTGCATGTATTCTCTCTCCTATTTCAGAGGGTTAGGGGCTGACATTAACCACTTGGGCTGGTCAAGGACCTTGACTCATGGGCCTAGTCCACTAGGAATGTTGGCTTGGCTCCTTCTTTCCTTCTTTTAGGCCTTTTTGTTGACTTGTTGACTTTTTATGTTGACTTGGTCAACATGGTGAGTGGGCTGACCCCACTTGATGGTCATGGATCCTATGGTGGTAACCTAACTTGGGTTGGGCCATGGTGGTGCCCTACTTGGGCTAATTGGGTCTTTAGGTGTGAGTTTGATCAATTTAGGTTTTGGGTTGACTTGGGTCAACTTGGGTCAATAGGTGACCCAATGACATGACTTATGGTTCACTTAGATTGTTATTAGGGTTAGGGGTATAGTGGTGGGGCCAATGTGTAGCTAAGATCCCAATTTGGGCTAGTTTTGCTTGTGTTAACTTGAGCCATATAGTGGGTCCTATGTGACTACACCCTAACTCCTTGGGTCGAACCTAGCCTAAACTCATGCCCCCATCACATGTCCTAACCCAATCTAAGTTAAGGGGGTCTAATAGGAAATGAGATGTTACAAATCCTAATAAACAAAAAAAAAACAGTTTCGTCCCCAAAATTTAAGTTCGGGTCTACGGGGCTTCTACACACAATAATTTAAGAACTTTAAACAAAATTTAAGTATTACCTGAGGTAAAAAGCTCCGGGTGCCGCTCTAGCATCAGATCCCTCGGCTCCAAGGTGTGCTCCTCCCGTCCATGGTTGGACCACAACACCTTCACCAGGGGAACCTCCTTCTTCCGCAGCACTCGGACCGCGGTATCATCGATCTGGAGCGGCTCTAAACGAACAGATCTGTCAGGTGCTATCGGGCCTGCTGTAGCGGTAATATGCTGCTTTGGCCGAAGGAGAGCTCTCCGTAGCGAAGAGACGTGGAAGACGTCGTGCAAGGTCCCTAACTCTGGCGGCAGCTCCAGCCTGTAAGTCAAGGGGCCGATCCGCTCCAGGATCAAATATGGCTCCATATATCGAGGGCTGAGATTCTTGTGCCTCCGCACCCGAGAAACACCATGCACCGGACGTATCTTCAAGAACACTCTGTCCCCCACCTGGAATTCCACCTTCTGATGCCGCGTATTGTAGTACTTGGCCTGCCTACTCTGATCCTCCAGCATGCGATCCCTGATCAGTCGTATTTGAGCATCTGTATCCTCTATATATTCCGATCCAAGTGCCTTGGGGTCCTTATCCTGAACCCAAGATAGTGGTGTCCGGCACTTCCTCCCGTATAGAGCCTCATAAGGTGTCATCCCAATGCTCGCCTGGTGACTGTTGTTGTAGGAGAACTCAATCAGTGACAACAATCTCTCCCAGGGCTTCCCCGTATCCAGTATACACAAACGTAGTAGATCCTCCATAGTCCTGTTGGTCCGCTCTATCTGGCCGTCGGTTTGTGGATGGAAAGCGGTGCTAAAAGCAAGCTGAGAACCCATATACGCCTGCACCGCTCTCCAGTCTCTAGAAGTGAACCGACCGTCACGATCCGAGACAATCGTCTTGGGGACGCCGTTGTACCTGACGAACTGCTCCATAAACAACCTCACCAAAGCAGCAACTGAGCTGTCCTTCCTGATCGGTATAAACCGAGCCACCTTGGTCAGTCTATCGACAATGACCCAAATAGAATCGTGCCCAGAGTGGGAGCGAGGCAATCCGTCTACGAAATCCATATGGATATCTTCGAACTTCCACTCTGGCACCGGCAGTGACTGTAGTAGTCCTTCTGGGCTCTTGCACTCTGCCTTTACTCGCTGACATGTCTCGCAGTGTCACATAATAGACGATCTCCCTCTTCATTCCTGGCCAATACATGCTCCTCCGCAGATCCGCTGTCATCTTGGTGATACTGGGGTGCACTGAGTACTGAGAACAGTGTGCCTCCCTGAGTATATCCTCCCGGATACCACCTCCTATGGGTATATAAACACGACCACAAAAATGAACGAGGTCATCACGCAATGAATAATCCTCTGACTTGCCCCCTTCTAGGGCCATGAATACCGGCTCCAAAGCTGCATCTAGCCTCTGATGTGTCCTGATGCGCTCCCGTATATCGCACTCAATGATCAAGGAACTCAAGTACTCCCGATATTTCTCTAGCTCGGACTCGGAAACCACAGTAATATGCATATCCTCCAACATCTGTATCAGCTCCATAGCCATCACCCGGGGCTCCGGTCCAGTAGTGCCTGCTCTCCTGCTCAAGGCATCTGCCACGGTGTTCGCCTTCCCCGGGTGATAATGCATCTGGTAGTCATAGTCACATAGGAACTCCAGTTATCTCCTCTGGCGAAGGTTCAGATCCTTTTGCGTTTCGATATACTTGAGGTTCTTGTGATCTGAGAAGATGTCACAATGCCCGCATCAGTTTCGTCCACTCCTTCCTCCTCCACCTCCAGTGGCCCCTCCAGCACAGCAGGGCCGAGGCCGAGGACGAGGTCGAGGCCGAGGCTGAGGACCTTATGGCCGAGGCAGAGGGCAAGAGCAGATGTGCGCATTAGACCTCGCCGAGCCGAGAAATCCTGAGGAGGTCATCACAGGTACTTAAATTATATTATGAATTTAAGATTTTTCAATATATAGGACTTGATCTTGTAGAATAAACAACCAAATTAAAACTCAAACCAACCTCATGCATAGTCTTTATCAGCGGCAAGCCCGCTCATATACTGTTCGATACGGGTGCTTCATTCTTATTCGTATCAGAAGACTTTGTGGAAGGACTAGATGACGTAGAACGATTCACAGGCTTGACGATGAGGGGGCGGATACCTGACGGATCAGAGCTATTATCATCTGCCAAGTGTAACATGGAGGCAGAAATTGGCGGGAAGGCATTTGAAGCAGCGGCGACGATCCTAAAAATACCAGACTTTGACCTGATCCTGGGCATGACATGGTTGTATAGGAACCATGCCCAGATCGATTGCCCGTCGAAGAGGATCACATTGAGGCACGAGGACTCCTACGTCATCGTCGAAGGTATTAGACCTGTCTCCCACCTTTTATTATCATCTGTACAGGCTGTCATGGCCCACGAGCAGGGAGAGGAAGTATACGTTATCTGCTTCGAGATGGCGGGAGCAGAAACTTCTATTGTTGACATCCGGGTGGTTCGGGATTTCTCTGACGTATTCCCGGAGAAATTGCCCGGATTGCCACCGGCCAGGGACATGGACTTCTAGATTCAGTTGGTGCCAGGAGCGAGGCCCGTATCTCGGGCACCGTACAGGATGGCCCCAAAGGAGCTAGCGGAGTTCAGGACGCAGCTACATGAGCTAGTGGAGTCAGGATTTGTCCGACCGAGCTCATCACCGTGGGGAGCACCAGTGTTATTCGTCAAGAAGAAAGATGGGTCGCTGCGGCTCTGCATCGACTACCGGGAGTTGAACCGGTTGACGGTCCGGAACACATATCCGCTGCCCTGGATCGATGAGCTTTTTGATCAGCTTCAGGGAGCCTTCTGGTTCTCCAAGCTGGATTTGAGATCCGGATACTACCAGCTGCGGATCCAAGAGGAGGATATTCCGAAGACGACTTTCAGTTCCCACTATGTATTGTACGAGTTCACGGTGATGCCCTTCGGGCTCACGAATGCGCCTTCCGCATTCATGAGTTTGATGAACCGTGTCTTCGAGCCCTACCTGGACAGATTTGTCATAGTCTTCATCGATGACATTCTGATCTACTACCAGACACAGGAGGACCACACTCAGCATTTGACATTGGTTTTGATGAAGCTGAGAGAGTACCAGATGTACGCCAAGTTCTCCAAGTGTCAGTTCTGGCTTCAAGAGGTGACATTCTTGGGGCATACTATCAGTGGGGTCGGGTTGGCCGTGGACCTGTCTAAGATGCAGGCAGTTAGAGATTGGCCGCGGCCAAAGTCCGTTTCGGATATACGCAGTTTTCTGGGACTCGCGGGATATTATTGCAAGTTCGTGGAGGGGTTCTCGAGGATAACACTCCCCCTCACGTTCTTGACGAAGAAGGAGACAGCTTTTACTTGGACGGAGAAGTGCGAGGCAGCATTTCAGGAGCTAAAGGACAGGCTCACCTCTTCCCCTATCCTTGCACTTCCATCTGGGAAGGAATGATTTCACATTTATACTGACGCCTCATATCAGGGGATGGGTGCGGTCCTGATGCAGCACGAACATGTCATCGCTTATGCTTCGAGGCAGTTGAAGAAGCACGAACAGAACTATCCCGTACATGATTTAGTGCTCTGGGCGGTGGTATTTGCATTGAAGATTTGGAGGCATTACCTATATGGGGTCCATTGTGACATCTTCTCAGATCACAAGAACCTCAAGTATATCGATACGCAAAAGGATCTGAACCTTCGCCAGAGGAGATGGCTGGAGTTCCTATGCAACTATGACTACCAGATGCATTATCACCCGGGGAAGGCGAACACCGTGGCAGATGCCTTGAGCAGGAGAGCCGGCACTACTGGACCGGAGCCCCGGGTGATGGCTATGGAGCCAAGGTTGTTAGGATCGAGATCCTAGATGAGATCGTTTTGAGGTAGGATCGGATCAGATAGTAAGGTCAGATCGAGGATCGCTTTACAAAATCAGGATCGATTTACAAAATCTAGATCGTAGGATCGTAAGATCCTTTGATCCGGATCGCGATCCTGACAACCTTGTATGGAGCTGATACAGATGCTGGAGGATATGCATATTACTATGGTTTCCGAGTCCGAGCCAGAGAAATATCGGGAGTACTTGAGTTCCTTGATCATTGAGTGCGATATACGAGAGCACATCTGGACACATTAGAGGCTAGATGCAGCTTTGGAGCCGGTATTCAGGGCCCTGGAAGGGGGCAAGTCAGAGGATTATTCATTGCGTGATGACCTCGTTCATTTCCGTGGTCGTGTTTATATACCCGCAGGAGGTGGTATCCAGGAGGATATACTCAGGAAGTCACACTGTTCTCAGTACTCAGTGCACCCCGGTATCACCAAGATGACAGCGGATCTGCGGAGGAGCATGTATTAGCCAGGAATGAAGAGGGAGATCATCTATTATGTGACAGACTGCGAGACATGCCAGCGGATAAAGGCAGAGTGCAAGAGCCCAGGAGGACTACTACAGTCACTGTCGGTGCCAAAGTGGAAGTTCGAAGATATCGCTATGGATTTCGTGCACGGATTGCCTCGCTCCCACTCTGGGCACGATTCTATTTGGGTCATTGTCGATAGACCGACCAAGGTGACACGGTTTATCCTGATCAGGAAGGACAACTCAGTTGCTGCTTTGGTGAGGTTGTTTGTGGAGCAGTTCGTCAGGTACCACGGCGTCCCCAGGACGATTGTCTCGGATCGTGACGGTCGGTTCACTTCTAGGGAGTGGAGAGCGGTGCAGACGTACTTAGGTTCTCAGCTTACTTTTAGCACCGCTTTCCATCCACAGACCGACGGCCAGACAGAGCGGACCAACATGACTATGGAGGATCCGCTACGTTTGTGTATACTGGATACGGGGAAGCCCTGGGAGAGACTGTTGCCGCTGATTGAGTTCTCCTACAACAACATTCACCAGGCGAGCATTGAGATGACACCTTATGAGGCTCTATACGGGAGGAAGTGTCGTACACCACTATCTTGGGTTCAGGATGAGGACCCCACGACACTTGGATCAGAATACATAGAGGATACGAATGCTCAGATATGACTGATCAGGGATCGGATGCTGGAGGCTCAGAGTAGGCAGGCCAAGTACTACGATACGCGACATCGGAAGGTGGAATTCCAGGTGGGAGACAGAGTGTTCTTGAAGATACGTCCGGTGCATGGTGTTTCTCGGGTGCGGAGGCACAAGAAGCTCAGCCCTCGATATATGGAGCCATATTTGATCCTGGAGCGGATCGGCCCCTTGACTTACAGGCTGGAGCTGCCGCCAGAGTTAGGGAACTTGCACGACGTCTTCCACGTCTCTTCGCTACGGAGAGCTCTCCTTCGGCCAAAGCAGCATATTACCGCTACAGCAGGCCCGATAGCACCTGACAGATCTGTTCGTTTAGAGCCGCTCCGGATCGATGATACCGCGGTCCGAGTGCTGCGGAAGAAGAAGGTTCCCCTGGTGAAAGTGTTGTGGTCCAATCATGGACGGGAGGAGCACACCTTGGCGTCGAGGGATCTGATGCTAGAGCGGCACCCAGAGCTTTTTACCTCAGGTAATACTTAAATTTTGTTTAAAGTTCTTAAATTCTTGTGTGTAGAAGCCCCGTATACCCGAATTTAAATTTCGGGGACGAAATTGTTTTTTTTTGTTTATTGGGATTTGTAACATCCCATTTCCTATTAGACCCCCTTAACTTAGATTGGGTTAGGACATGTGGTGGGGGCATGAGTTTAGGCTAGGTTTGACCCAGGGAGTTAGGGTGTAGTCACATAGGACCCACTATAGGGCCCAAGTTAACTCAAGCTAAACTAGCCCAAATTGGGATCTTAGCTACACATTGGCCCCACCACTATACCCCTAACCCTAATAACAATCTAAGTGAACCATAAGCCATGTCATTGGGTCACCTATTGACCCAAGTCAACCCAAGTCAACCCAAAACCTAAATTGGTCAAACTCACACCTAAAGACCCAATTAGCCCAAGTAGGGCACCACCATGGCCCAACCCAAGTTAGGTGGTACCATAGGGTCCATGACCATCAAGTGGGGTCAACCCACTCACCATGTTGACCAAGTCAACCTAAAAAGTCAACAAAAAGGCCTAAAAGAAGGAAAGAAGGAGCCAAGCCCATTCCTAATGGACTAGGCCCATGAGTCAAGGCCCATGACAAGCCCAAGTGGTTAATGTCAGCCCCTAACCCTCTGAAATAGGAGAGAGAATACATGCAAAGGGGCATTTGTGGAATTTTGGAGAAAAAGAGGAGAGAGAAGAGAGGGAAAGAGGGGATGGAGACCATGTGGCCCTCCTCTCTGCCCAATCTCATGGCTAAGCTCCCAAGACTCATTTCAGCCGAAATGAGGGGCTGGTGGACACTTGGCATCTAGGAGGAGCATCCAATGCTCATGGCCGACCACTTCATTGGACAAAACTCCCCCTCCAGCCACTCCCAGCCAAATCCAAGCCCACCATCACTCTCAGAGAGCTCAGACGAGTGGAGTTCGATACCTGGAGCAAAGCTTTAGCCGGAGAATCGGGGAATTGGGCTAGTTCGCCGGAGCAAGCTACATCTATGGCGCACCACCACCAAACCCGCCGCCAAGCCCGACTTCGGGTTCGTTTCACCTCACCTCACCCCGTGCTAGCTTTCTTGCTCACTTAGGTGAGACATCGGGCTCAATTGAGCCCGATACCATGAGAGCTTGTGCGCAAATTCCCGAGCTTTTCTTCTAGCTCGGGATCGCCGGAGGAGCCGCCTCCGGCAGCCACACCGCCGGGAAACGCTAGCCACCACCTCAACGGAGGTGGTAGCGATAATCGCCGGCGGTGGCGCCGGCCCAGGTGGCCGGAAATAGCCAGCAAACTCGTCCCAGGACGGATCCATCTCAGCCGTTGGCTGATTGGGGACGATGGTCAGGATTCGTCCGATTTGAGGTATTAAATTTGATATTTCATTATTTTATGAATAGTGTTATTACTGTCACATTTTTACAGTGTTCTTGCATGTAGATATTAGGCCTGTTAGAGGCATATTCAAAGGTAGCTATCAACATGAAAAATGTAGGCCTTGACCTTACCTTTAAAATACCACCCTAAAGTTATGATTTGGAACAGTAGAACTCCTTGTAGGACCATTCTACCATGACTGGTCCTAGGCTAGGGCTAATCTTAAAATGAGAGCCTAAGCCAAACCATAAGTCCACACGACCTAAGATTTTGGTCATGCTTGAGATTAGGTTAAACCTAGGCTCTGACCAAAAATGAGAATTTTTTGTCAGACTTTTGCTATAGTATTTGGTGAAATACTAATATTTAAATTAAGTGCATTTTGGGGGATATATGACTCCAAATGCCCCCAAATTTGGGTGGAATGTCCATTAGGTCAATATAAAATCATGGTAGAAATTTCAGGTCCTTTTGACCTCTGCATGTTTGGGAAATCCCACATGCATGAGATAGGTATGTTCAAATTTGGTGTGTCTATAGTAAAACTAGAAAAATAGGAATTTTGCCCATTTGGACCATTGCATGTCCATGAAACTCTGGACAAAGGCTTATAGGGATGAAATATACCTCTCATAAGAAGGTTGTGATTTTTGGGATCAAAAATCCCATTATTTGGAATTATTAGAAAATATGCCTAGATAGGAAATAAATTTGAAACTAGGGTATATGAATTTATTAAATTCTGAAATTTTGTCACAAGTTTTAGTAGGACATAGCTCACCTCTGGAAAAATTTATGGGACTGTTAGATAATGTTAACTTGGATTTTAAGTAGAATTTACCATTTTGCCAATTTTAGAAATTAATTAAAAATAAGGGAAATTACTGTTTAAATATTATGGAAAAATTTACAGTAGTTTATTTATGTGATCAAATCCCTGTTAAATTATTTGAGAATTTTTGGATGTATATATAGGCTGAAAATCCTAATAATGGCATTTTGGTAATATTGATCATATGGACATATGTTAGTTCAAATCACTGTTTAAGAGCTTGAAATTCTGTATTTAGTTTCATTATATCATTTTAGCAGCTCGAGGAGATGGAGCACCAGCACGACCAGTAGGACGGGGTAGTAGGACTTGAGGAGCCGATACTACCTACTAGTACTACTACTGCAGCCCGGCGTCAGGTGATGACGCGTATACCGTTGATAGATTAGCTTCCGCTTGTTTGTATTTGTGTGAGAGAGATTTGATATTCATGTACATGGCATAAGCCCTTTTCTCTTTTGTTGTACTCATTGTGGACTGTTATTGTACTCTTCATTTCCATATATATGATATGTACTGTGTTCTATGGACTAGTTAGTGTTACACACTACTTGTTTTACTTCTACTCTAGATTGACTGAACAGGTTATATGATCGTACTAGCCGGCAGAATCGGTGTCTTGCGGTATCGACTAACCCGTGAGTTAGTTTCACCGTTAGACGGCGGTTCTGGGCATAAGACCGGGTTACCTCTTTGGTAAGGGGAGTGGGGTCTCACATCGGTTGCGGATTATAGCTTTGTGTTCCTATCAAATGCTAAAATTGACACTACCGTCTTAACCTCGTCCAATTTCCAACTATAGAAGAAGGGTGTCACCATGTCTTTAGTTAGCGTACATCATATGCATCATCTCACTCATCTTCCAGTTTATAAAGTGGGCAGTAACAAGTATGAAGAGTAGTATAGTGGTGACTTTCGGATCTTCATTTTACTTCTCTAGCCGCTGCAGTCTTACCCTGCTGTCTGCCGACCTCTTCTCTAGCCGCTGCCGGTCTATTGTCCGCCGACCTCTTCTCTATTAGTCGTTGCCGACCTGGCTTTGTTGACCGCCAAGCTCTTCTACTCTAAGCCGTTGTCGGCCTCTCTTAACTGTTCGACGACTTCTTCTCCTCTAGCCGCTGTCGGCCCGTCTTTGCTAGTCGTCGACCTCCTCTCCACTAGTCGCTGCAGATTCTCAGGTCGCCTGCCTCCTGCGGACTCTCACTTCTCTGCTGTTATTTTCCAGCCCACCCGTGTCTATTCGTCAGGCCTCTTTCTCTCTTACCTCCATGGACTCAACGATTGCCTCTTCTCTTCCCGCTTGTGCCGCTGTTCTTTATCCTGAAGTTTGTGAGGAACTTCGGATCACCACTATCTCCCTCAGCGGGAAACAAAATTTTGTGGAATTAGTGCATTCTGTTTGTCGCGTTCTCCTGACCAAATGTCTTCTTCATCATCTTACTCGGGATGCTCCTACTGTTCCCACTGATGAGTGGCTCCGTGATGACGATCGAGGTCAATCCTGGATCCTCAATTCCATGGATACCGAGCCATATCGCATGACCAAGTATCATGAGACTGCTAAGACGATGTGGGAGGATGTTTACTCTCTCTACTCTGGCAAAGACAGCTTGCTACATCTGTTTGATATCATCTTTGTGCTTCAAACTCTGGATCCCGGGATAACGAGTGATTTGACCTCTTTCGTTGCCAAAGCCAAAACTTTGGTAGAGGCCTGGGATACAACATCAGCCTCCCTCCACAAATTTTGCTACACAACGGGCGCAAAAAGAAGCTGTTGTGATTGCGATGATGATGACCCGAGTCCCTCCCCACCTCCACAGTGTCCGGGCTCAGATTCTTTCCTCCTCTATAACGCCCTCACTGTCTGATGTCTGCTCTATGTTGCTCAAAGTTACAGCTCCATCTGAGGCCCCAACAAATTTTCCACAAGCTCTCCTTCAACAGCCACTCCTACCTACTCCAGCTCCAGCTCGTGGCTCTTCAACTAGAGAAGGCCGCCACATGTATCGGGGATGAGTATGTGTTGGACGCTCTGCTTTCAAATGTACTTACTGTGGTCGAGAGGGTCATCTTGAAGCTACATGCTATCGCAAGCATGACCTGCCTCCACACCTTGCTGCCTCTTCTACAACTGCTCCTCCTCTCACTGGTGCTCCTCCACAGGATTCTGATTCGTCTACCTGGCAAGATGTCAACGCTCTCCGCACCAGCTTCAACAGATCCAAAGCGTTATCAGTCACTCGTCTAGCTCGGTTGCGTCTTTCTCCACTGAAGGTATATCCTGTCTCTCCCATAGCCCCCACTGGATCGTGGACTCGAGTGCTACTCACCACATTATATCCCAGAGACCACCGCAATATATACAGTTTGCTTATCCCAAGTTCATCACTGTCGCAAATGGAGACACCACTCCGATCTTTGGCGCGGCTGATCTTCGGCTTACTCCCACTCTCCCTCTATCCTCGGTTCTTCATGTTCCGGGATCCCCCTTTAATCTGCTATCAGTTAGTCGTCTTACTCAGGAAATTGACTATTATATAACATTTTCTTCTTCCTCTTTTGTTGTGCAAGATCGCCGCACGCAGAGATTGGTAAATGACGATTGTCAAACGAGTTGTATCTCTTGGATGTTCCACCCACCATTCTCTCTGCGGTCTCCACTGTTGATTGGCATCTCCGCCTTGGGCATGCTCCCCTCCCGATTCTCAAGAAGGCTCTTCCTGATGTCTCATTGCGAGAGTTTACTTGTGAATCATGTATCTACGACAAACAACATCGTACTTCTTTCCCTCCTACATGTACCCGGAGTGATACTCCGTTCTCTTTTGTTCATTCTGATGCTTGGGGACCCTATAAAGTCCCTAGTGTTTTGAATATCGATATTTTGTCACATTTATTGATGATTACTCATTACTCGCGTCTCACTTGGTTATACTTACTTCATGATCGTACTGAACTGACATCTGTTTTTCGTACTTTTTTTACTGAGACGCGTACGCAGTTCTCCACTACGTTAAAAATCATTCGCACCGACAATGCTCGCAAATATACCGGTCGTACCATCTCAAATTTATGCACCGAGTTTGGAATCATACATCAAAGCTCGTGTGCTTATACCCCCAGCAAAACGGTGTAGCCGAGCGAAAAAATCACCACCTCCTTGATGTCGCCCGGTCATTCATGTTTCAAATGCAGCTGCCCACAGAATATTGGAACTTTATAGTTTCTACTGCCTGTCATCTTATCAACCGCATGTCTTTGTCAGTACTCGACTTCGCCTCTCCATTTAGTCTCCTCTTTCCTTCCAAGTCTCCTTTCTCTCTCACACTTCGTGTCTTTGGCCGTGTATGTTATGTTCACCTTCTTGGTCCGCCTACTAAAAAGCTAGCAGATCGCGCCATAAAATGTATGTTCATTGGCTACTCCCGCACTCGGAAAGGTTATGCCTGTTACTCTCCTACCGACGACAAGCTCATTGTTTTGCCTGATGTAACCTTCCTTGAGGATCAACCATTCCATTACTCTCCTTCTACCCCGTCTCCACCTTTCACCGCCGCTCGTCCTGCCATCCCGGTCACAACTCTATCTCTACCGCCTTTTCCCTCAGTACTCCCGGTACCTCCTCTACCTTCACCGCCTCTCCGTATCTATACTCGTCGTAAGTCCAAGAATACTTCCCTACAACAACTCTCTTCTACCGATGACATCCCGCGGCCTGCTGATCCAACATCCACCCTTACGACTCATGCCTTGGTAAATTATGTGTCTTTATATTGCCTCTCTCAGCCACTCCACAAATTTGTTGTTTCTCTTTCCTCCATTTTTATTCCTAATTCTGTGCAGGAAGCGCTTCAGCACCCGGGATGGAGGGCAGCCGTGGATGATGAAATGACTTCCCTCTGGGCTAACCAGACCTGGGATCTGGTTCCTCTTCCTCCCGTCCAGTCCTGTGTCAGCTGCAAGTGGGTTTTTGTTATCAAACATGTTGTAGATGGGACTGTTGACCGCCTCAAAGCTCGCCTCGTGGCCCGGGATTTCACTTAGCAACAAGGCCTTGATTATGATAAAACTTTCTCCTCGGTTGCCAAGTTGAATATTGTTCGGGTCCTTATCTCATTGACAGTCCATCGTCAGTGCCCCCTCCATCAATTGGATATTAAAACGCTTTTCTCAATGGTGATCTCCAGGAATCTGTTTATATGCACCAACCTCCCGGGTTTTAGACCACGGGGGAGTCTCATGTATGTCATCTCCGGAAGTCTATATATGATCTCAAACAATCCCCACGTGTTTGGTTTGAGGAATTCAGCAAGGTTGTTCGTGAAGTTGGTTTTACACGGAGCTCGGCTAACTTCTCCCTCTTCACCCGTCATCAGCCAACAAGCACTGTGATTTTCCTTGTGTATGTTGATGATATCCTAATTACTGGCGACGATAAGGATACAACAAATCAAACAATATTTGAATTCAGCATTTCAGACGAAAGACCTGAGAAATCTTTGATACTTACTTGGGCTTGAGCTCGCAAGACGACCTGATGGTCTCGTTTTATCCCAACAGAAGTACTGTATTGACCTTTTTCAAGATGCTGGCTACTCAGGGTGCAAACCTGTAGACACCCCTTTACCTATGGATGTAAATCACAAGCTTTTTGCACATGGTTCTGATTTCGACCAACTGCTTACAAATCCAGAATACTATCGACGCTTGTTGGGGAAGCTGATTTATCTTACGGTTACTCGACCTAACATCTCATTTGTTGTGAGGGTTGTGAGTCTTTTTATGCATGCTCCTCGGACATCTCATCTCCAAGCTGTTGAACGCATTTTCAGATATCTAAAGACTGCTCCGGGATAAGGACTAGTTTACAAACCATCTACCTCTTTATCTCTTGTTGCGTATTCTGATGCTGACTACGCAGGTTCTCTTGATAATAGGCGTTCCACAACTGGTTTTTGTACATACTTCGGTGGACACCTTATTACCTAGCGTAGCAAGAACCAGACCGCGCTCGTCTGTTGAGGCCGAGTACCGGGCTATGACTGCTGTTGTATCTGAGTTAAGCTGGCTTGAAAGTCTTCTTAATTATTTGAGACTCAAACTCTCATCTCCGACGACCTTATTTTTTGACAGTCAAGCAGCGATACACATTGCCAAGAATTCCGTCTTCCATGAACGAACAAATCATATTGAAGTTGACTGTCATTTCATTCGAGAAAAAGTTCAATCAAAGAAGATAAAATTTGAGCATGTTCCTGTTACAGGACAAGTGATTGACATCCTGACTAAAGCCCTCTCTCGGTCGTTATACTATCAGTTCTTATCCAAGCTTGGTGCCTACGACTTGTACGCTCCAGCTTGCGGGGGAGTGTTAGAAAACAATATTGTAAAGACCCATTTAGTGGTCTACTATAGGCATTCTTCTTCCTCATGCAATAGTCCCATATCTTGAAAAAGGGATTACTCTCTCTCTCTCTTCTCTCTATATATTTGTACTCATACTTATAATTTTCTATTCAAGAAGTATATACAAGGTTTACACCACTCTTCTAAACATTTTAATGTACTTTTTTGTGTTTTATGAAGCGACATCAGAAAACTATGGTGAACGGTAAATAATAGCTGCCCACTTTGGTTGGCCTAGCCATGTTTTATTATAATTAAAAGAGGGGGGGGGGGGGGGAGTCCACTACTATTGCAGATGTTCATAATCCGGCGATCTCCTACATGCCGACTCCTAGGTATTATTCCTTGTGTTTCTCTTTTGTATTCATTCCTTTCCTGTCATAACCAACAACCGACTACCCTCCAATCCTCCTTCCCTGCAGTCTTACCAAAATCAGCCACCTTTCACTGCAAAACAGCCCACCCAATCATTTCCTTGCATCCAAACCCTTGGCACACCTCTTCCTCCTCCCAATAGTAGCCCGTTCACAGACAAACAACCCACCCAATCGTTTCCCTGCATATAAACCCTTGGATGCATCTCTTCCTCCTTCCAACAGCAGCCCCCACCTTCCCTCCTCAAGCCACCCTGCACTTGACCAGCAGTCCGTCCACCTGCAGCTGCCATTACAGCCGCTGCCGAGTCTCTATGCTCCCTTTCAGAACCCAACAGTCACCCCAAGGCCCTTCCCCCTTCAACCGCCATCCTCTAACTCACATTCCAGCCACCCCTAGCCCACTCGACCCTATTCCCTCTGCTACAACCCCAACCTAGTCTCCAGCCAAGGGGATGTTCCCTTCCCATCCCCCAAGTACAACCCCCCAAATATGATCTGGCTCCAAATACATCCATTCATCACCTTTCTCTTCTGGATCACCGCCCCAATGTCACGATCACCAGATCTCTACACTGTCTCATACCCCCGGTATTTATAAGTATTTATTGTTTTACGGATTTGGACATTTACATAAATTTGGATGCTTGCAAGACCACAGTAGTTTATTTACCCGCGACTATCTCGCTTGCAAGACCTTTATTTCTTGTGCGAATTAGCTTTTGTCCCTTAACGCATAGGAAAGCTAACTTGCTTGCTTTTAAAATTCATTTAAATATCGTTGTGCTATGTGCTTAAAATTTTCAACACTACACCTACAATCTACATCGTTTAGAGTCCGCTCACACAACCTACCATGCGTCAATCTCTTTGTTTAACAGATGTGCAAGAACTGCAATAATACTAAGGAGCTATGTGATACACTTTATATGACGTTCTCTCAAGCAAATAATCTAACTCGTCTTGGTTAACTGTCCCTTAAGATGGCTGATCTAAAACAAGGTAATCGTCCTATCATTTGGTACTTTAGAAACTTCTTGGGGATGAACTTCTTGATGTATGTGAAATTCATTCCGCCAGAGAGGAACATTAAGCTCAACAGTGGCGGGAGTATCTTGTCCTTCTTTGGTTACAAGACCGAGATCCTGCTCCACACTTATTTATTACCAAGATTGAGATGATGGCCAGTCCATCTACTTTACTTATAACTACTATATACCATCGTTTGACCAAGACCAGGCCGGTCAGCGCAGAGATCCCTCCTTCCACCTTGCAGATCTCTTTTGGTACTTCTGAGCTCATTGCCCTTCACGAGGATGCTTGCGAGGTGGTCATGGTGGATGCCATTGTCGTAGTCATGACACTGATACTAGACATTACATCTACTGTGGACGTTAAGAGCACCCCAAAAACACCCATTGAACTCTTAATGGGAAACTTGAGCGGGCTTCTCGGACTACTTTCCAATCTTCCCGCTCAGCTCACGTTGTTGATACCGAGAGTAAGAAAACTCTATAAAACTCTAAGGACTAATATTCATGATTCCAACCACTTCAGCTAGAGCCACGACGTAATGCTGTCGTTGCCCAAGCATACAACCAACATGCACCACTCAATGCTCTGTTCATTGGTTGACTGATTCTGGTGCTTCTGATCACCTTACCAACATAGCCAACATCTTACATTTGTACCGCCCTCATAGTGGTGCATTCATCACTTTTGATGATGGGTCAACTCTCCCCATTGTGGGATTTGGTAATTGTGCGATCACATCAGACATGACTGTCCACGGTGGCTCATGTGCCGCAGTCTTTTTACAATTTAATTTCTATTAGTAAGTTATCTTCACCTCTTCTGCTTATCTTTTTTAGGAATAGACGATGAACCATATTATTGATAGAAGAAAGCTGCGTAGAGACGTGTATGTTCTTAATAAAGCTGCTCATGTTGCATTTCCCATTGTCTTTGCCCAGATTCTGGATCTTCACTATCCCCATGGTCACTGCCCTGCGTCTGTTCTTCAATGTGTCTTGAGTCAAAATTTCTTCCTAGTTTCAAATGCGAGTCTTGCCATTTCGCTAAACATCATCATGTTAGCTATATATCTCATAATAATAAATGAGCTCTTGCACTTTTTGATGATGTCCACTTTGGTACCGGATTGTCTTGGTCCCTACTGTATTACTCATTGTTATTATGTTACGTTTATCGATAATTTTTCTTTGATTAAAAATCAGCTTGAATTGTTTTTATTTTTCAAAATTTATGTAATGAATTTTTTACTCAATTCTTTATTAGAATAAAATTTCCTAGGATTGATAATGGTCATGAGTACTTGTCTTAGTCTATGTCAACCTTATTACATGACAAAGGGATTATCCACCAAACTGTTTGTCTCGATAGATTTGAACATAATAGTGTTGCCGAACGCAAAACTCACCATCTTTCTGAATCAACTCGTACCCTATTACAT
This sequence comes from Platanthera zijinensis, assembly GCA_039513925.1. Lineage (NCBI taxonomy): Eukaryota > Viridiplantae > Streptophyta > Magnoliopsida > Asparagales > Orchidaceae > Platanthera > Platanthera zijinensis. Next base: position 209,137,794 of record CM077082.1, on the reverse strand, counting down.
CATATGAAAGCGCCTAAACACTTTGGGGCAATGCCATTCTTACGTCAACCTATGTCATCAATCACCTTCCGCCTTCCTACTCACATCCTTCATGGCGAGACATCATAAAATGCACTACTTGCTACAGAACTAGAACATCCTTTGCCCCTTCGAGTGTTCGGTTGTGTGTTATGTTCCTGATGCTCTCCCAACACTCTTCAAACTCAATACTTGATCCCTGAAGTGTGTCTTCTTAGGGTACTCTCGCACCTCCAAGGGATATTAATGCTACTCTCCTAATCTCAGATAATACATTATCTTTGCCGATGTTGCATTTGTCAAGTCTGTCCCATTCTCTCCTAAGTAGCCTGTGTCACCAGACTTTGCTATCTCTCTCGATTCCATTCTAACTCTACGTACCGTATTACCTCTGCCCCCCCACTGAGGACTAAGTAGATCACTTTCGTGATCACTTATATTCTCATCGTTCGAATGATTCTTCATATGTGTCATCGTCTCCGCCTACCTCTACTCACAATATGGACGCGCTTATTCCTTTAGACATTACCACTCTGGAAGTCATTGAGCCCACTGGTACACTTACTCGTACCACTATATGTTACCTCTTATCAAGGTTTGTGTACATCTACTCACATTGTTCTACAGTCTATTGAGGAAGCCAAGTCCTATTATGGTTAGGCCATGACCATGTAAACGAAATTACATGCATTGGAATAGAACCAGGCGTTTGAACTTGTTTCCCTTCAAACACGAAAACATGTTATTGGTCACAAATGAATATATACTGCCAAAGTCAAGGATGATGGATCTTTTGGTTGCCTGAAAGCTTGAGTGTTTGAGAAGGGCTATGCCAAGACATAACATCTTTTATGATGAGAATTTTGCACCCGTGGATAAAATCTCTTTCCCCAATTTCTTTCTTTTGCATCAAGTTACCACTAGCTTACATATTAATTGGACATCAAAAATGTGTTTCTCCATGGGTTCCTTGAATAAGAGGTTTATATTTATATGAAACAATCTTCAGGGTTCGTTGCTAAGGGGGAGCGTTTGAAGGTATGTCGTCTCCAAAAATCCTTATATGGATGGAAGCAATCTCCACGTGCTTGGTTTAGATGTTTCTATGAGATGGTGACTCAATTTAGTCTTTAAATAAGCGTGCAAGAATTCTCTGTCTTATATCAGCAGACCTCGGCAAGTAGCTTGCCTCAAGGCCTTCCTAAATCTTATTGTCCATTTATGTTGACGACTTGATCATTATTGGAAGATTATTGGAAGTGACTTGGTAGGAATTGCTCTCCTCAAGGCCTTCCTACATTAGAACTTTTATACAAAGGATCTTGGTCCACTGTGATACTTTCTTGAAATTGAAGTTGCTGATTATAAGAAATGTATCTTATTATGCCATAAAAAGTATGTTTTGGATTTCCTTAAAAGAGATGGGAATATCTCAATGCGATGCAATTGATTCCTCACTTGAACTAGGCGAGAAGAGTCCTTATGTGAAGAGTCCATTACTTCATTTTCCAGAGAATGTTGCAGAATGGTTGAGAAACTAAACTATTTACCGTAAAGAAAGTCAGTCCATTTATGCCATCACCATCCAATTCCTCACTTGAACTATGTCATGTTGTCCTTCATATTATGAGATATGTAAAAAAAGATTTGGGTCTTGATCTGGTTTATAGTGAACATGGTCATCAAAATAGTGAAACATTCGGTGACTCTAATTAGGCAGGATGCTTAGCTACTTGGAAATCATCACTTGATTCACTGTCTTTATAGGTTGTAACCTAATCTCATGACATAGTAAGAAGCAAACCACTGTTGTAGATCTATGTAAACCTAATCTCATGACATAGTAAGAAGCAAACCATTGTTGTAGATCTAATGTAGAAGCTAAGTATCATGATATATCTCACACTACAGAAGTTATGTGGACCCGATAGAGATCCCTCAGGAGATAGGTTATCTTGTTTAGGAATCCACACATTTATGATGTGACAATTAGGTTATTTCCATTCAAATTACTACTAATGTACTCTTTCACGAGTGTACCAAGTACATTGAGGTGGACTGCTACTTTGTTAGAGAAAATACAAAGAATGGATCATTTCTCTGGAGCATGTTAAGATTGGGAAACAAGTTGCTAATATTCTTACTAATGGGGTCCCTAGACCAAGAGTGAAATACCCATGTAACTAGTTGGGCATGATCACCACACATATTTAATTGAGGGGAAGTGTTGAAAAATGTATTTGTTTTATATTTTGAACATATAATACAATACAAAGTTGTACTCAAATATACACACACAGTGGCAGACGCAGAATTTTATCTCTGTGTGGGCGAAACTTTAGACTATTTAAAAAATCAACAAAAATGACATTACTCATATTTATTATTATGTTTTGTGTTCTTGAAGCATGCCATGATAATATTATTGTTAATCCGTAATCATCCTCAGAGACGTTCCTATAAAAATTAATTTAGTTCCTATAAAAATTTCTATTGTTCTTGAGCTTGAATACCAATGGCCTTTATTAATTATAAATAATAATTTAATTCCTATAAAAATTAATATTAAAATCTCAACAAATTATTATTTTAAAAAATTAATTCTTTATTTTGAAATACTAAAGTTATTATTTTAATCAACAATAACCCATAATTTTAAAAATATGCAAATGATGAAAAAAATGTAAGTGATGGAAAAATATGCAATGGGTGAGACTTGAACCCATGACTGCGTGTAAGCAAAAAAATTAACAAACACCTTCCACCACTCAGCCATCTTCACTTCTACAATCTAAGACCTATTTTTGATAATATTAACTTAAATAATCATATTTAATTTTTCTTGAATACATATGTATAATAGCAAAATAAGTCCCTAAAGTCTATCTACTTTATGAAATCAGCCCTCAAGTATTTTCAGTTGATTTTGGTCTCTAAAGTTTACATTTTTGTTAAAATCGGTCCCTTTCAACAGAAGTTTGATTTAAACATTCGTTTAGCTGCAGAGCATCGCCTTTATTAATAGAAGTTTTATTTAAGTGGCCGCAACATTGTAGAAGACCTGTACTTGAATTCCTCACCAACCAGACCAACCGGAGCAGGGGAGAAGTCCTCTTCATACTAGGAAGAAGACACCTAATCACTCTTAGAGATGGAGAGAAGTTCTTTAATTGCATATTTTGATATGGTCAAGAGCCATTGAATGACTGTGCTTGCTTGTTGAAGCAGACCAGACCATGTATCTCACATATCTTGTTGTGCCAGTCCTTCCCATGATCGACGGTGATGGGAGAGCGTCTAAGCAGTGTTAGATAGATCCTTTTACGGTCATACTGTAGGTAGTTGCAGATGAAAGGATGAGAAAAAATTCATGTAGAATGTCATGTTGGTGAAGGTTTGGCAGTGAGAAAGGGAAAGAGCAACCTGTACTCTGCTTGAAACAGGGCATCACGTTGCACGGAAGCAAACACCTCAAGGCAGGGCCATGGGCGTGGAGCCGGTTTGACGAAGACATGTAGCAGCATCTTGGAGAAGACGGCGCCGCCTTTGCATGCCTATGTGGAGCGAACACAGCAGAGCTTCAATGGCAATGGCTCTGGATGAAATCAATCTCGCCTCGGTATGATAAGCTGTCCGCCAATAGAAATTCATGAAGGCTGAGTTGTACAGTGGCAAGCAGGGAGTACTCGGCAAGCATTCCAGACACATTAGAAGGAAGCAGAAAGGCATGTGGCAAGAGAACATTCGTATATCGTATCAGGAGCGTTCACCGGTAGTCCAACACTTATCATGCCAACATCCTTCCCCCCGAACTAAAGAGGTGATCTTTCCAACAGACATAAGATATGAACAAAGATCTAGAGAAAATAAAAAATTGGAATCGAGGACACTACAATGTACTTGCTTATGCTAATGCTAATTGGGCTGGTTGTCCAAGTGATTAACGATTAACCTCTAGATAGTGTGTATTAATCGGAGGAAACCACATTTCATGGAAAAACAAGAGGAAAAATGTTTTTATTAGATCCAGTGATGAAGCAGAATATCGAGCCATGACATTAACCACATGTGAACTCATATGGTTAAAATAACTTATCTCATAATTAAAGTTCTATAATATCAACTTTATATCCCTCATATATGATAATTAGGCGACCTTAGACATATCATCTAATCCTGTTTTTCACAAACGATCAAAACATATAAAAATTGTCAGTCATTTTATTTATTGAAAGGTTATGCCCTGAGGAATAACTATTCCTTCGGCAGCTCAAATGATGAGCTTGTTGATAGCTTCACCAAATCACTTAGAAGCCCCAGGAATGAGACTTATCAAAAATCAAGGACTTGTGGATCATATCAGAGAAGTTACAATAGCTTGCTCCAGATCTTCTTCAAGGCTATCTCGACTCTTATTCGACGGAGTACTGATGCTAGACATCATAATAAAAAACATGAGAAATATCGTCATCGTAGATGATGACATCATGATTTTATATTTTATTTTAATCTCTACGTATTGAGCATATGATATAAGTTTTCTTATTTTCCATATATCTTTCTTTTGGTCTTTATTTATAGATCATAAGCTAGCCAAATCTAAAGCTCACCAAACTCATACCACTTAGGCATAATCATAAAGCCCACAAAGTTAAGATCATATTGTTTGATATGGTGTATATTTTAAGTGGTAGAGTTAGCTTAGAGTCACATCGGGTGTTAGGATCACAATTTCTCTTGTACATGTATATATATTGCCATTGTTCATAGTGAATATACAATCTTTTTTTCCTCCTATCATGGTATCAAAGCTAGGTTAGGGCATAATTTCTCCCATGTCACTCTCTTACGTTGCTTCCTCTCGCCTTTGTCGTTGCTCCGCTGCCAATCAAAGCCCCTAATAGATCGTCTCTGATCGATCGATCCCGTCATCGTATCAATCGTTCCCGTCGATCGGCTTCGATCCATCGTTGTTTCTGCCTGATCGATAAATCGATCCCGTCGTCGTTCTGCCTGATCGATCGGCTTCGATCCCATCTACTCTTGGTGATCCCGTCTCTGATCGTGGTTTCTGCCGACTTCAATCGTTGTTTCCTCTTGATCGATCGGCTTCGATCCCCTGGTTCCATCCCGCTCTACTCCGTCACCTCCTCTTCCCTTGCGGCAGTCTACTCTGTCACCTCCTCACTCTTCTCCTTCGTCACACACTTCTCCCTCTGATGAGCTGTGCACTTGGGACCGTGACTTTCCTCTTCCTTATCACTATACTCGTCATCCTTCTCCTATCTCCTCACCTCTTGTGCCCCTAGACTCAGTGCCTGCCTTCTCCAGTGAGTGTCCTGTGGATGATCCTCCTATGCACCGCAACCCACCTCATGAGAGGCGTCCTCCCGACCGTCTGAGCTTTGCTACCCTACCACTGGACCTACCTGTCCTTCCTGCTATTGCCTGTAGTACTCCAGAGCCGACTTTCTATCGTGAGGCTACCCAGATACCTGAGTGGCAGGTTGGTATGCTACTGAGTTGGAGGCGCTAGAGCACACTCGTACATGGGATCTTGTTTCTCTTCCACCCAGTGTTGTTCTTATTACTTGCAAGTGGTCTTCAAGGTCAAGACTCGCTCCGATGGTTCTGTTGAGAGGTATAAGGCTCGGTTAGTTGCTCGTGGTTTTCAGCAGGAGCAGGGGAGAGACTATGGCGAGACCTTTGCTTCAGTCACTCATATGACTACGGTTTAGATTCTTACTATTGTTGCAGCTGTTCGCCACTCGTCCCTGTCATAGCTCAACTTGAAGAATGTCTTTCTTCATGGTGATATTCAGCATGAGGTATACATGCTTCCTCCTCCTGGTCTATTCTTTTTTGCAGGCCTTGTTTGCCGCTTGAGGTGAGCTCTTTATGGGCTCAAGCAGGCGCCCCGCGCCTGGTTTACAAGTTTCAGCTCAGCTATTACAGCCGCCAGTTTCCAGCCATGTTCACATGATCCATCCCTGTTCGTGTACTCCTCTTATGGTCGGACCCTTTTTGTTACTTTACGTGATGATATGATTATTACCGGTGATGATCCTTCTCATGTGACATTCGTCAAGCATCACCTTCAATAGCAGTTTTAGATGAATGACGTTGGACAACTGAGCCACTTCTTGGGTCTCGTGGTCAGCTCTACAGACCGCGGGTTTCAACTCTCTCAGCAGCGTTACACATCAGATCTCCTAGCTCAGGCTGCTCTCTCCGACTCTCGCACAGTGGACACCCCTATAGAGCTCCACATTCAACTATGTTCGGATGATTGGGTTACACTCTCTGATCCTACTTGCCACCGCCATCTCGTGGGGAGTCTCGTCTATCTCACCATAACTCAACCCGACATTGCCCATGTTGTTTAGGTGTTAGGCTAGTTTGTTAGTGTGCATATCTCTGTGCATTATGGTCATCTATTGCGAATCCTGTGCTATCTATGGGTGACGACTTTTCGTCATCTCTTCTTCTCCAACAGTAGTTATCTATAACTTTGTGCTTATTCGAATGCTACCTGGGCTAGTGATCCCATCGACCGTCGTTCTGTCACTGGTTTCTATCTGTTTCTGGGTTCTTCACTTATTGCATGGAAGTCCAAGAAACAGACAGGTGTTTTTCGTTCCAGCACTGAGATTGAGCTTTGAGCCATGACTATCACCGCTTCTTAAGGATCTTGGTGTCTCTTCTTCAGATCTCACTCCCCTCTATTGTGATTACACCGGTGCCATTTAGATTACTCTAAACCCGGTGAAACACTCTCTCTCCAAACATATCGGGGTGGATGCTTTCTTCCCATGTGAGCACTATGGTCATGACACTCTTGCTCTTTCCTTTGTTCTTTTCGAGTAGCAAATTGCAGATTTGATGACAAAGTCGCAGACGAGGACCCAACATGCATATCTATGTCCAAACTCTCGGTGTATGATCTCCTGTGAGTTTGTGAAGGGGTGTTAGATATGATGTACAGTCTGAGTGGTAGAGTTAGCTTAGAGTCACCTCGGGTGTTAGGATCACCCTCTCTCTAGTACATGTATATATATTACCATTGTTCATAGTGAATATACAAAAAATCCCTTACTCCTATCATATATATCCAATTAAACCCCAAAAGCCCATTTATACTTCTTTATACACTATGAAGCTCAATCATTAAATTATAAATTTTCCATCAAACTTCCATGAAAATTTTCAAAGAGTTCTTGTTTTCTAACTTTTCTAACTTGTCAACTGCCATATTAAATAACTTGCTACCTACCAAGCATTTATGATTTTTTTTTTGAAAGACATCATTTTCAAACTTGCCACTGGCCACACCCAATCATCAACTACCACCATTAAAACAAAGCTTCCTCCTCTTTTGGTTATAAATAGATTTGTATATTTATGTTGTAAGATATCTTGGAATGTGTAGAGAAGTACAAAATTGGAGAAATAAAATAAATATTTTATTAATTCTCATAAATATATTACATCCAAGACAACTAATATTACATGAATAAATATGTGTGGTGAGTGATTACAATTATAATCCAAGATTTGAGACTAATGTCTATGTAGCAATAGGCTCAGCCGTGGGCCTTTGTATGGGTTTTTTTGTATAGATTGCTTTTACACCACCCTACAAGCTAGAGCATACAAATCATTTGAACCAATCTTGGACAAGAAATGGTGGCAAAGTAGGCGTGGTAAGGCTTTGGTAAGAATATGAGCAATATGTCCAACTGCAAGAACATGTCTCAAGTCTAGTTTCCTCATCTGCACTTTCTCCCGGATAAAATGACAATCAACTTAGATGTGCTTGGCGTGTTTATAAAACACAAGATTATTTGAAATATGGATAGATGCTTGAATATCATAAGAGTGAGTGGTTTGAGAGGATAGTTTCACACCCAAATCACTGCGAAGACTTTTCAACCACGTAAGTTCAGAAACGACCGAGGCCATTGAGCAATACTCTGCTTCTGCAGATAATCATGCGACCATAGTTTGTTTTTTGCTTCTCCAGGTTACAAGGTGTCCACCAAAGTAAGTGCAGTAATCACTGGTGGATCGACAGTCGTCCGGAGAGCCATCATAGTCAGTATTCGAGTAGGTAATTAGTGATTAGGATGAAGATGACTTATACACAAGCCCTTGACCAGGAGCACTCTTCAGATACTGAAGGATATGCTCAACTACCTGAAGATGAGAAGTTCGTGTAGCATGCATGAAACGACTGACAACCCCAACAAGGGATATATCGGGTTTTGTTACTGTAAGATAAATTAGCTTGCCCATAAAATGACGGTAGTATTCTGGATTGGAAGTAGTAGGTCGAAGTTGGAGCTATGCGCACAGAGCTTCTGGTTGGCATCCATAGGTGTATTTGCGGGCTTGCATCCAGAGTAGCCGCATCATGAAGAAGATCAAGACAATACTTCCGTTGGGATAGAACAAGACCATCATGGTGACGAGCTATCTCGGTATCGATAAAATATCTGAGATTGCCCAAATCTTTGGTCTGAAAAAAATGGCAAGTGTTTCTTAATCATGTGTATGCCATTGAGATTATTCCCTGTGATAAGAATATCATCAACATACACTAAGAGTAGCATTGTTCATGTAGAGCGGTGACGAGTAAAAAGAGAGTAGTCGGCCGAGCTTCGAGTAAATCCAACATCATGAACGACATGAATAAATTTGTCAAACCACGCTCGAGGAGATTGTTTGAAACCATAGAGAGAATTTTTGAGGTGACATACAAGGTTTTCCCCATGGTCTCAAACTCATGGACCGCTTCATGTAAACAGTGTCAATAAGATTCTCATTTAAGAAAACATTTTTTATGTCTAACTGATGTAATAGTCAGTGACGATGAATTACCAGAGATATTAAAATACGGGCAGTATTCAGCTTCACAACGTGCAAAAATGTCTCCTCATAGTCAAGACCTTTTGTTATGTAAAACCACGGGCCACAAGGCAAGCTTTCAGACGTTCCACAAACCCATCCGATCCATGCTTGTCGGTGAAGACACACTTACAACCTACACAGGTTTGACCGGGTGGAAGTGAGACATGGTCTCAGGTTTGATTAGCCCAAATAGCTGTCATTTCTTCATCCATAGCAACCCACCATCCGAAATGTTAAAGAGCTTCTTGCAAAGAAGAAGGGGTGGAAACAGTCGACAATGTTGTCGCAAATTTGAGAAGCCTCAGAGATAAGCGATGTAATAAAACATTAGATAGAGGATGAGTGGTAGAGGCTGGTACCATATCAGTGGGTGCATCATCAGTAGAGGATAATTGTCAACGAGCATCCGAACGAGGGGGCGTCGTTTGTACACATGAATAATAGGCAAGTTGGAGGAGATTGTAGTTGTAGGTAGAAGGGGGTGAGTTAGAATGGGAAGGAACAGCATGGCGTCATAGTATAAAAATTGTTGGAGGTACCTAAGGTGAGGAGTGAAGTGACTGGTCTTTGAGGAAAGTTACATCTGCAGATGTAACAATCTTGCGATCAATGTGAGAATATCAAACATTATCTTTCTGAGTACAAGAATATCCAATAAACATATATTTGGTACCTCGGAGACCAACTGTCTGTAGGACCAAGACGGTGAACATAGTAAGCGCAGCTAAACACACGAGGAGTCAAGGAAAAGGAAGGTGTGAATGCGAATAGAAGGTTGAAGGGGGTTGCAAAGTTAAGAATGAAGGAGGGCATGCAAATGTTGAGATAGCACGACATAGAGATTGTGAAATGCTAGTAGGCCGTTGGCACATTCATCCGAAACCTAAGTGAGCGTCGACCTCAAGGAGGTGATGGTTCTTTCTCTCGGCAACCCCATTTTGTTGGAGTGTGTAGGCACAAAAGTTTGGTGGAGAATACCATGCTAAAAATAAATATTTTGAAATGCATGACTAGTATACTCGCACGCATTATCGGCTCGTAGAATTTTGATAGAGCCAGAAAATTGTGTATGTGTCTCGGCGATGAAGGCACACATTATATCAAGCAGTTCAGAACGGTCGTGAAATAAATACAACCAGGTCATGCAAGAATAATCATCAATAAATATGAGGAAATAACGATAATTTGGAATACCAGTTGTTTTATACGGTCCCCAAATTTCAGACTACACAAAATTAAAAGGAGCAGAGCTCCAAGTACAATGAGGTGTAAAAGTAGAATGATGATGTTTGCCATAGATGTAGGACTCGCTGATGAAGTCGGGGAGGGAGAGTTCGAGAAGAGCTTTCCGGAGAATTGGGAGAGGCACATGCCCAAGGCTCCGATGCCAATCAATAGAGGTAACAAAGGTTAGAACAGTGGTGGGAACATCCAGAGTTTAGAGCCCGCTTGACAATCGTCCTCCATCAATGATATTTTGGGCCTGTCGATCCTGCACAATAAAGGAAGAATGTGAAAAAGTTACAGAGCAATCAATATCTTACATCAAATGGCTAACAGAGAGAAAATTAAAATGAGAGCCCGAAACATGAAGAACCGAGTGCAGAGAGAGATAGAGAGATGAAGTGAGGGACACGTCCCTAGAACCACAAACAGTGGTAGTCTCCCCATTAACCACCATGATGAACATAGGGCAGACGGAGTTCAAATATTGAGGCAATTTTTATGGATTAATATGATTTGTGGCACCATAGTCCACTATCCAAGCTAGAATATTGGAAAAACAGGAGATACCTTCATTTGAAATAGACGTCGTCGGGCCAAGAGAGCGACTGATCAACCCTTGAAGATGTTGAAGTTGGGTGCACAAGCTATAAATGTCAGCATGAGCGGTGGAGGGAGCATCGGTCACAATGGAAGCATGTTGTTGCGGAGGCCGCAGAGGTACACCATGCATACAAAAGCAAGTAGACTCCAAATGACCACCCTTGGCACAATAGGTACACATGTGAGTGTCTATACCCTTGGAGCAATTCCATCCGTCGCGACCCCATCCACGAGAGCCGGTGCGACCCCCATAGGCCGACGGCGGGGTGAGACGGTGTTCAAAAGAGTGTTGGAGAAGGGTCGGAGAGACAGTCCCTGGAGCATCGGGGGTGGGGGGGGGGTTACCTTTAACATTATGGAGCACACATATGCGAGGGAAGAAACTATGGAGGATGAGAGAATGTCTGCACAAACACTTCAGAGATATGGGGGGATGGGGGCCATCATCATGGCAATGTTGGTTGCTTCTCCCTGAATAAGAGATTGAAGGTTCGTGAAAATGTCAAACAGGTGTTGGAGACTGTCCTTGTCAGAATACAAACAGTGAAATTCATCCCACATTGTTCGTTGGGCTCAGCAGGCGGTGCCTTGGAGAGATAATGAAGCAACCCCTTTGTTTATAGAACTCGGCTTACCGAGTGCACCCGCTTGACAAGAATTTTCTTGCCATTGAGCGAGATAGTAGTGATCCATAGTTCATCTCGTACATCGGGAACTGGAGCCGTAGTAAGAGCCGAAAGGGAGGAAGTTGAAGAGCCAACAGATATGCCCATGATTGGTAAGAATGATGCGGTAGGCTACTGTGGCAAGGTTATGGCTGGAGGGGTGTGGCTGCAAGGGGGTGCGGCTGCAAGGGGGTGCGGCTGCTTTTGGGTGCAGCTGCAAGGGGGGTACGACGCAAGTGGGGTGCGGCTGTAATCGGGGGACGCACATGTGCATGCGCGACAGAGGTTCGATAAGTGGGATGCGACAGTGGTGCGGGACGCACGGGCCTGGGACGTACGGGACGTGCGAGACTCGCAGGCCGATTGGGTAGCAAAAGGGATGTGTGCTTCAGCGCGTGCGGCAGTAGGGGGCTCAGATTTGAGTGGGCACGACCGATTGGGTAGCAAAATGCAAGGCTGGTTTGAGACTAAAAGGAAACAAGATGAGGGCTAATGCTCAATTGAAAAAAAAGTTGGTTCGTAGGATCGGGACCTTTGATACCATGTAGAGAAGCACAAAATTGAAGAAAAATAAAATAAATATTGTATTAATTCTCATAAATATATTACATCCAAGACAACTATTATTACATGTATAAATAGATGTGGTGACAGAATTTTCATCAATGATGTGAGACTAATTTCTATGTAGCAATAGCAATGGGCTCAGTCGTAGACTTTTCTATGGGCCTTTTGTATAGACTGCAACAGAATGAATGAAATCTTGTGTTTTTTCTTTGCATTTTTTGTTCATTTTTGTGCTCATCTTCGTATCATTTTACAAAATTATCTCCATCACTAACTAATTAAAATATAATTTTTTTTAATGATCATGACTACTATGATGGTTAACAAGGGTCTCCTTTATTAATAGCAATAAACTCATATGTAATTTGATTTACCAAGTAAAATTGAACAAATACATTTTTCCTTTTTCTATTTCATACTCAACATTAGTAAAAAAAGTGAGAAATTTTTTTATCTTGTTGTCACAGGGACTCCGACACCCTCGAAAAAATATCTTGACTCTATTTTTTGCGTAATAACAAGAAAGTTACTTTCTTCATGCTGCAATCTTTATTGTTCAAAAAGTGTTAGAAAATGTTAATCTTTTATATAATTTTTCAATTTTCAATATATTGAATTCATTCATTAGATTTTCACTATCCTTTTCACAGAATAGTTGATGCATCTACCTCTTTGAGAATTCACTAGTTATATGCTTGAGAATCATTCACATAGTTGCCTAATAAATACCAATAAAGCACTAATGGGGATAACTTGCACTAACTTTTCCTTCAAATCCAACAGAGCTGGAAAAGAAGACAAATTGCATGCTAAATATGATTGAAGGAGACGCCGATTCATTCGCGCAACGGGCAGAGATCTACTACAGTAAGAGGCCAGTGCTGGTGAATATGATCGAGGATTTCTACCGCTCCTACCGCTACCTGGCCGAGCAACACGAACTGCTACGGTCCGAAACAAGCACTCGCCGCTCGTCATCATTCAAATGCGATTCCTCGATTCAAAATAGCCCTCATAAGGCATGGGACTCAACGGATACTTCCGACTACCCCGAATCTGAGGTTTCTGAACTCGATGACCTCGAACCAGAAGTTGTCCAGATCAAGAGCACATCCGTGGATCCAAGCGAAGAAATTGGTGGTCTTAGGAGGAATCTTGGAGCGAAATCATCGGTATTAATGCTTCAAAGTAATCTTCAACTAGAGCATCATGATGAAGTCGAGCTGATGGATGAGAATGATCAACTCACAGTGAAGCCCATGGATGAAAAACTTGATGTGTCAAGTTCTCCAGTGGATTTTCTATATTCGAAGGACGGTGACAGTTTTCGCCATTATGTTTGCAAAAAAGACAATATTGGATCTGAAATGGAGGACTACGAAGTTGATGATGTATCGAAGATGATGGGTGAAGTTGAAGGGCTCAAACTGGAGAACCGTACACTCATGGCTGAGTTAGAAAGGAAGGATGAGGAGAAGAGGCACGTAATCAGACAGCTTTCAATGGCAGTGGATCTTCTGAAGGAAGAGAATGTGGGTCTGAAGAAGTTCATCAGGGATTCCAGGAGACCTGGCAGTATTTTCGAGTTCAAGAGATTGAAGGATGCTTTTTCGCGAACCGGAAAATTATTCGCTCTCACTTCGAAATTGCAGCCTTCACTTGTGGCTCTTTAGTCTTCGACGTCATAGAGGTATGCTCATAGAAGACAAGTCTTTTTTACAAAATGCGAGAAAAAGTTCGTGCGTGAAATGTTGGTATGACTTGGTATGAGTTGACATCACTCAGTTTTTTTGGTACTAACACAATACCAAAACTAAGTGACACCCACTCGTATCAAAGTCAAACTAATGTTTCGCACAAGAATTATTCTTTCGTTTTCGATGCTTGAAAGTTTCGTCTTTTGCTTGTTCAGTCAGTGGGCTCTGTATACAATTGTAACATGTATTTTAGTGGTTATTCTGCTTATATTAGAACTATTATGGTTGTATTTTTCTTTATTTTAGTGCAACCAACTTCATTTAGAAGAAGAAACTTTAGTTAGTAATCATGTACTAATCAGGTGTGCCTTATCATTTACATAACTAGGGTCATGATATCCTTGATTGAAAAAAGGGTCTCATAAGATATTAATAGCTTGTCATTTTCTTGTCATTCTACGACTAAACCTCGCTCTTCAACCGATTATAGACAATCTGAATTTAGATCGTTCGACTTCTCAAGAGTGGGCCCTGTTTGACAGTTAAGGTCCCACAATTGATGGAGCTAAATTCTTTGAAGAAGATAAGAGATGTAGAGAAAATTAGTAGTCAGATGTAACTATTTTTTTCTTTTTTTCAGATTCTAGTGTTTGAGTCAATGTAGTGTGTTTATTTCATTGTGTCTTGTGTTTTTCAATGACTTTGCGTGTGTTAATGTAGTCATGCATGGGTCCTCGTAGCTATGCGTGCGTCAATGTAGTCATGCTTGGGTCCTCGTAGCTATGTGTTCGTCAATGTTTCAGGTCATAGGTGTTAAGCTTGAGCCAAATTTTGTCCTCTGATCTAGTCTTGACCATCTCATTCATAATACACATGCTCGGATTTCCCGCATTATTTTCTTGCATCCACTGTATAGTCAATCGCTCAATGAGCCTTTCTAACAACTTCCTTCTAACCTAATTTTGTATTTGTCCTTCACCCGGACCTTTGTTGATAAGTTGGGGCTTCTCTTCCAGCGTCTCTTTTCATGTTGTGGGTCTCTCCAAACCAAACATAATTTCCGGAATCTCACCCCCTAGATAACTTACTTGCGGTTCACTGCCCACCACCATGAACTCCATTTCTATACAAAGGGCTGTCTGGTGCACAAAGCATCCCCATGCAACGAGTAGGGATGCAAGCTGTGTTGAAAATGTTGAAGTTGGAAGTGGGAGGTCAGAAGGGTGCAGACCGCACAGACCGCGCGGCTTGCGCGGATAGGCTTTGACGAGTAGCTTGATTCTTGGCCTTAATTGTTCTCGCGGTCTGACTCAGCAAAATCCCTGGGGTGTTAACCGTGCGGTTAGTTGTTTGACTAACTGCGGACTGCGCGGTCTGGTTTGGGAGACTACGGAGATCGGCAGACTGCTGTGTGCACGGCTAGGCTTCAGTTCACATGATTGTCTGCTTAGCCATTTAAGTCCATGCAGACCGAGTCTGTTGTGTGCATGGCTATGCGGATTGTTGATGTTAACCACGCACAGTCTGGTGTTGGTTGTCCCCATGTTGAGCGGACTGGTGTTGCTAACTGCCATACCACTGACAGTTATTCTATCCCCCTGAGCGGTGACGGTATCCGTCTGTCTGCCTATAAATAGGGGTGCTGAACTCGTCATTAATAACAAGAACTGTAAGAACTGTAGCTTGGGATAAACTCAGGAATTATGATTTTCTAACTGCATGACAAGGAGAAGTGACCGATTTGTTTGCTGTTTTGCAAATTGTTTGACTAACACATAGCAACGAGGCAACTGGTTTTGATGATGAAGTCAGAGGACTCAGTGCAGACTAGCGGATAGCAGTCGGCGGTTAGAAGCAGGTCACGGTTTGAGCGACTAGACGGTCTTCTTTCTTGGTAGTTTCTCAGCTTCATTAAGTCAGTTTGTCGCTGGCAGTCTGACGGGCAGTTCTTGGTTCAGCAGTTCACGACGACTTCTGCAGTTAGTTAATCATTGCGGTCAGTTGGACAGAGGTGCGAACTGGTAGTTCAACATGAGATAAATAAAGGCAGTTTGCCTAGTTTTGTTCGGTTGGACAGGCGGCTTGGCGGATAAGCGGTCTGAGTTGCAACTTGCGGTCTCTACTTGTAGTGCGCTGCTAGGCAGTCTCTGATTGTAGTTCGTCGGCTTGTTCTTATCTTTCTTTTGTTGATCTCCATCGGGTGCATTGTGAAATCATGTCTCACAGTGCATGTCTCGCTTTGTAAAGATGGTTGTTAATATAATTTCGGCTCTTGTTTTTCTAGTTGCTACTGGTTTATTTGGCTTGGTTGGTTGAGTGTTCCTGCGACCTTCCATGCTTTATAAAATTTTACATGGTATTAGATGGATAGAAGTTTTAGCAGTGATCAGACACAGAAGTTTGCTAAGTACCTTTGAAAGTTCAAGTGAACCAGGAATCTAACAATGGAAGGTGGTTATGCAAGAGGCCTTGGAATTGAGCCCATGATGCAAACTAACTAGAAGAAGTGAAAGTCTTGCATAGAGAGTTATCTTCTGAGCGAGGAATAGGATCTCTGGGAGGTCGACGATGGAGACGAGAGAGAAGAGGTGATTGCTACTGGAGAAAATGACCAGGTTGTGAGGGCTTGGAGGAGAACAAATGCAAAGACAAGTTCACACTCAAGCAGGCAATCTCACTGGAGTTGTTCGACCACATCATTGGATGTAGCTCGACTGCTGAGATTTGGACAACCTTGGATGGCTTGTTCAATAAGAAGAATGTAGCTCGACTACAGTTTCTTGAGAATGAGTTGGCAAGAGCAAATCAGGGGGACCTGTCGATATCATCTTTCTTCTTAAAGATGAAGAACTTGTGTGCTGAAATTTCAGCATTGGACCCGGATAAGCCCATCTCAGAGGCGAATCTGAAAAGACACATCATACGCGGCTTGCAAAAAGAGTACGTGGCCTTTGTTACTTCTGTGCATGGATGAGCTAATCAACCATCTCTGCTAAAGTTAGAGAATTTACTGGCTTCGCAAGAGAGCTTGACAAGACAGATGACTTAGTATTGTATCTCAGGGGGAGATAATGAGGTTCTCTATTCAGGAAAGAAGAAAAGATGAGACAGGAAGAAAAAGTCATATGTAGAAGATGGTCCTTCAATCTCATCACAGCAGGAGAGGCGCAAGGCTCCTAAGCAGGATGGAGGGAAGAAGGGAGGACCCAGGTGTTACAGATGCAATAAGTTTGGTCACTTCAAAAAAAACTGCAGAGTAAATCTCCAGCCGGGTCACGTTGATGATAAAGAAGGAGCTGAATCCAGGAAGGAAGAAGGCGGATAGGGGAACTACTTCATGGCAGATATGATAGCAACGTCTGTTCGTGTCTTGGCCTCCATCAACTACTAGGAGCACTGGATCGTGGACTCGGGGTGTGGTCATCACCTCACCGGAGACGAGTCAAAGTTTTCTTCTCTACAAGCGTATGCAGGTAATGATGTTATCATTACTACTGATGATAATGTGCATGCAATCGAGAAGGATGGAACGATTTCTTTAGGTAGTGATAATGGGTCATTCACTTTGAGAAGTATT
Source organism: Platanthera zijinensis (assembly GCA_039513925.1). Lineage (NCBI taxonomy): Eukaryota > Viridiplantae > Streptophyta > Magnoliopsida > Asparagales > Orchidaceae > Platanthera > Platanthera zijinensis. The sequence goes on along the minus strand of CM077082.1, from coordinate 209,120,533 downwards.
TATCACATGTCGAGGATGAAGAAGAACCTGCTCTTGGTGACCAACGCTGTATACGCTGGCCATCACATTCTGTTCGGCCCGACAGAAGTGAAGTTTCTCCGGAACGTGTCAGACGTGAAGGCTGACGTAACTCATGTCAGGAGAATAGTTAAGGACTTATTTTTTCTATCAACAAGTTCTTATGTTGAGAAGATGATGGCTAATGACAACGAAGTTATCTGACCCGAGAGGCTGAGACATGTTGAGATGGATAAGCTAAAGGCTATGACGACAAGAGGCCTGGTAAAAGGTCTGCCTAGTTTTTCATCTCCGGGCACATCACCTCCCATTTGACTAGTCCCTGTCCAGGTGCAAGGAACCACTGGAGTTCATCCACGGTGATCTAATGAGACCGACCGTCACCCCCAGTCTTGGAGGAAACAGATACATGTTGGTCTGTTGGGGCTGCAGTCCGGAATCGCCCCCGCGCTGCGGTGCTATGCGGTAATGGCTTAACTGGCTGCCCTGTCCCCGGTCAAAATCTTTGATATAAAGATTAGTATGCGCCTTTGACCTTCAGGCCGGTCTTTTGGTGCAGTTGGTAGCGCTAAGTCCTCTCAAGTGGTGGAGATGCGGGGTACGGGTTCGAAACCCCGGGGTCGTTTCCGGGGGGGATTGTTGGGGCTGCGGTCCGGAATCGCCCCCGCGCTGCAGTGCTATGCGGTAATGGCTTAACTGGCTGCCCTGTTCCCGGTCAAAATCTTTGATAAAAAGATTAGTATGCGCCTTTGACCTTCAGGCCAGTCTTTTGGTGCAGTTGGTAGCGCTAAGTCCTCTCAAGTGGTGGAGATGCGGGGTACGGGTTCGAAACCCCGGGGTCGTTTCCGGGGGGGATTGTTGGGGCTGCGGTCCGGAATCGCCCCCGCGCTGCGGTGCTATGCGGTAATGGCTTAACTGGCTGCCCTGTCCCCAGTCAAAATCTTTGATATAAAGATTAGTATGCGCCTTTGACCTTCAGGCCGGTCTTTTGGTGCAGTTGGTAGCGCTAAGTCCTCTCAAGTGGTGGAGATGCGGGGTACGGGTTCGAAACCCCGGGGTCGTTTCCGGGGGGGGGGGGGATTGTTGGGGCTGCGGTCCGGAATCGCCCCCGCGCTGCGGTGCTATGCGGTAATGGCTTAACTGGCTGCCCTGTCCCCGGTCAAAATCTTTGATATAAAGATTAGTATGCGCCTTTGACCTTCAGGTCGGTCTTTTGGTGCAGTTGGTAGCGCTAAGTCCTCTCAAGTGGTGGAGATGCGGGATACGGGTTCGAAACCCCGGGGTCGTTTCCGGGGGGGGGGGGGGGGGATTGTTGGGGCTGCGGTCCGGAATCGCCCCCGCGTTGCGGTGCTATGCGGTAATGGCTTGACTGGCTGCCCTGTCCCCGGTCAAAATCTTTGATATAAAGATTAGTATGCGCCTTTGAACTTCAGGCCGGTCTTTTGGTGCAGTTGGTAGCGCTAAGTCCTCTCATGGTCTTAGTTGATGATTTCACTAGATATACTTGAGTATATTTTGTGAAGGAGAAGTCAGAGGTGTTTCAGAAGTTTGTGGAGTTCAAGGAGCTAGTAAAGGCCAGCTAAATCTGCGGATAAAGAGGTTGAGAATAGATAATGAAGTGGAGTTCACTTCAAATTAGTTCTTCAACTTCTACAGAAAGCTTGAAATCCAGAGAGAGCATTCTTGTGCGCAGACTCCACAACAAAACAGAGTTGCAGAGAGGAAGATCTGCCACCTGGCGGAGATCTGCAAGTGACGGCTTCACTCCAAAGGAATTCTCAGTCCTTTTGGGCGCAAGGAATGACCTGCAAAGCTTATGTCATCAACTGGATGCCCTTAAGTCCCAATAATATGAAGTCTCTGCATGAGCTGATGTTCAAGAAGAAGCTTAGCATGACACATCTTCAGGTGTTTGAGTCTACCTACTACGTGCACGTACCAGACGCTCTCAGGACGAAGCTGGATGCGAAAGTAAGGAAGCTTTTTTTCATCGGTTATGACGAGCGAAAAAAAGGACTGGAAGTGCATGGACCCTGAGATAAGGAAATTTGTTGTCTTAAGAGATGTGGTATTTGATGAGCTGACGTCATACCAGGGTAGTTCCTCCGTGGAACTATAGGAGAGAAGGGTAGACAGAAGACAAGAAGAAGCTGTTGGTGATCTTCTAGTGGAGCTTTCTGTGTCTCCAGGAGCTCCGGTTACATCTAGCTCAGGGATAGCTGCTTCTGGTTCTGGAAGCAGGGGGCGATGCTTCAAGTGCGGCCGAGAGAAGAGCTGATGCAGAAGAAACATCTGGTGTGGTGGATCATGGTCAGGCCTTGCGGCGAAGAGGACCATTGTTCCACTAGCTCGGTACAGGGACGGGAACATAGTGAGCTGTCATGTTTCATTGCAAGTCCTCTGGACGAGCGGGTGCCGTCATGCTATGAGAATGTCGTTGTAGTAAAGGAGTTAGAAGATGACATGGATGAGAAGATGACCGCCCCCATAAAGAACAAAACTTGGGAGCTTGTGTCCAAGGTCGATGACATAACTCCTCTTACTTGCAAATGTGTATATAAGCTCAAGAAGAAGGGTGACGGTAGTATCGAGTGGTACAAAGCTCGTCTTGTAGCTTGGGGGTTCTCTCAGCAGTGCGGAGAAGACTATGAGGAGACGTTAACTCCTATGACCAAGATGACTTTAGTATGGTGGTGATTGCTTTGGCGGCCTGCCGAGGCTAGAGCTGTCACGGTTCCGGTTCGGTTCCGGTTCCACTAAAACCGTGAACCGAACCGTTAAGGTAACAGTTCTTCAAATTAGAACCAAACCTTATTTGGTTTGTCTGGTTCTGGTTCCGGTTCCAACATAACTTTTGGAACCGTCGTGTCAACGGTTCCGGTTACAGTTCATCAAGAACCAAAACCAAACCGTCCACTAACGGTTAAGTCCGATTCTATGCGGTTCGGTTTGGTTCCAATCAGTTTCAATTAGAACCAAAACCAAACTTGGCAGAATGAATGAAGGAGGTCAAAAATAAAACACCGGAGAAGAAAAGCAAATGTATTGGTTTTTTTGCAAGAGGGACTTCGAAGTCCTGAGACCTGACGCATGAATTTTGCATTATACCAATGAGTATTTTTTTGTACAATATAGTAAGAACTTTGATTTGTTGCTATTGAAATCTTATTTTACAATTAAAATTTTGTTTGAATAATATATTATTTAATTTAATTTAACTAATTTATCAGTTACAATTAAATTTATTTTTTATGATTAATATTAAATAATCTTTATATACCCTCTATATTTTTAAAACAAAATATTTCAAATGAATATGTGAGTAAAATTGAAAATACAATATATAATTATATAAAAACCGAAATCGCACCACAAAAACTCACTCCAAACCACACTAATATCAAACCACAATGCACGTTTTTGATGCGGTGTGATTGCGTTCAATTCAAAACTGCTCTCATTTGATGCGATTGCGGTCAGTTTCACATTTAATAGTAAGTATAGATATTATATATAGATTATAAAAAATAATAATATTATAATAATATTTATAATAAAAAAATATTATATAATAAAAATAATAAACGGGCCCCGGTTCGGTTCTGCTTCGGTCCGGTTCGAATTAGATCTAAAAATTCTGAAACCGCTTGAGACTTGTATGTTGCGGTTCCGGTTTCGGTTCCGATCCGGATAATAAAATGAAAAAACCACATCCGGACCAATGTTATTCACGGTTCTAATATTAAAACTGGAACCCAAATAATTCACGAATGGTTCTGTCTGATTCTTTGCGGTTCCAGTTCGGTTAACGATTTTCAGTTTTAAGTGATAGCTCTAGCCGAGGCTGTAAGATTTGGCAGCTCGACGTGAAAAATGCTTTTCTTTATAGGAAGATTGACAAGGATATATTCATGGTTCGGCCACCCGGTTATGTGTCTGAAGATCATCCATGACACATCTACAAGCTCAAGAAGGCCCTCTATGGTTTGAAGCAGGAGTCTCAGACATGGTATGAGAAGATAACAAAATACTCCAGTTCTGTGGATGCTTTGCTTCCAGTTCTGATCCAAGCTTGTTCGTAAAGAAGAGGAGGAGCTTCAGATCTTGGTGCCGTTGTACGTTTACGATACGATCGTCACGATGAACTCAAAAGAGGAGGTAATCAGCACAAGACAGAGCTATCTATCTGGTTCGAGATGAAGGATCTTGGTGAGCTCCACCATTTCCTTGGTCTGGAAGTGGAGAGGAAGAAGAGCGGTGTGCTCGTCTCCCAGAAAGGATATGCGGAGCAGATCGTGAAGCGATTCGGCATGAGGGAGGGGAAGGTCAGCTCGACTCCACTGGAGGTCGGTCTAAAACTTCAACATGATGAGGGAAGGGTTCTTCCAGATCCTTTGATCTTCCGGGCTTTGGTCGAGAGCCTGATATACTTGACAATTGTGAGGCCAGATATTGCTTATGATGTGGGCCGAGTAAGTCGGTATATGCAAGAGCCTTGAAAGCCTCCTCTAGTGGCGACAAAGAGCATTTTGAAATACGTGAAGTCCACCTCTAATATGGGTCTCTTTTACAAGAGGAACACAAGCTTCAACCTGCACGGGTTTACGTTTGCTAAATGCATGCCGCCACTAAAATCATGCCCCCCCCCCCCACTAACGATGGTGGTTACATGGTGGTTTCCTACACAACGGACGGTCGTGATTGCGGCGGGCCGATCAGACCACAGAGAGAAGAGGCACCAACATGGCCGATGGGAACACCAATGAACGACGGGCAACGAAGGCGACTGACCCCTACTTTATGGGCGGCTGGTCCCGACGACGGCCGTCGGCGCAGAGCCGATTGCGGGGCTCAACCAGCCCGCCAGGCGCGGCCCCGGTGCTGGCTGCCGGTCGTGAGGTCGGCGCCGACCACAAGGCCGACACTGTCCAGCTGCAAGGTGCGACCGGTCGGTGAGGGCGGGGCAAGGTCAGCTAAGCGTACCCCAACCGGAAGGCTGGGCGCGGCCGGCCGGGACCAGCGGCTTCCCGTGGCCCCAACGACGACCGCGGGAGGTGGCGGCCTCGCCAGACGGGGCATCCGGTGGGGAACACGCCTTGCGGCCGCAGATGCGCGACCACGGGGCGTGGCCTCCCGACCGGTCGGTAGCCAGGTCGCTTTAGGCCATCTGACTGCGAGAGAGGGAGAGGAGTCGGCCCTTTCGGTCGGCCACGATCTGTTAGCGGGAGTGGGATCTCGTGCGCGGGGGTTGCGTGCGATCGCACGCGCCGATTGCGTGCGCGGGAACTCCTCCATGATCCCCACTAAAGTAGTAGGATCATGGAGGAGCCTATAAGCACCCCAATAATGCTATAAAATGGATCTCATCCCTATCAATTGCCCCCAAAATCCTCGGTGTTAGAAACCGGTAAGAGAGAAGAGCGGATATTTCTCTTTCCTCTCAAGAGATTTTTCCGGTGATGACGAACGGAGAAGTGCCGGAGAAAGCGGATGGCGGTGCTTTGCGAGCGCAGGTATTGTTGGGTACATTGGAAAATGTGTACCTGATTTGAAGAAGCCTAACTTAGCTCAATGATATACATCAAGGTGTATTTGATGTTGTTTTGAGTTTATATGTGCAGGTTAAGAATGTACTAGAATGCAGGAAAAATATTCTAAGTCCATGTGTCTACACCAGAAGAAGCTGTGTCGACACTTCAGAAAGATTGTGTCGACAACTGGAAAAAGCTGTGTCGACACAGAGAAAAAGAGTCGACAACAATTGTGTCGACACAGGGAGGCAGTGTCGACACACAGAAGTTTGGTCGACATCAACTATGTCGACACTGGGAGGCTATGTCGACACCTAGAATTGCTAGTCGACAACAATTGTGTCGACACCAGGAGACTGAGTCGACACACGGAGGCAGAGTCAACAACAGCTGTGTCGACACCTAGAGGCAGTGTCGACACACACTATATTCTGAGTCTACATCAACTATGTCGACACACAGGACTTGTGTCGACACACAGCAGAGTCTAGACCAAGTTAATTACTGGTGAACGATGAAGTGTTTGTGTCGATACAAATACTTAGTGTCGACACATTCTCAAGATGCAATATCAAGAAGCTGTGTCGACATCAAGGCAGCTTTGTCGACAACACCAAAGGCTGTGTCGACACTTAAGTCACTTATGTCGACACATATTGACAGATGGTCTCGACACTTCCTGACAAACAGTCTCGACACTTTGCTGACAAAGACAAAGGCACAAGATCTGTTTGAAGACTTGACAGCTGTGAGTTACAATCGGTTTACTGAAGCTCTCATACTTGTCAGAAGTTAGTTAAAAAACCGGATCAACCGGTTACCATGGATGAAATCTATAAATAGACAGATTCAGAAGAATATAAAATATATACACACGACTTATTAATCATCTATTGTGAGATAAAATCTCTAATCAAGAAAGTGCAAGGCACAGAAGAAGATCTTCGTAAGAAGATCTAAGAAGATATTCTGAAGTGTACATCCACTCAGATTCAGTCTAAGTAGAATTCATTCAAGAATTCAGAAGTATCATCAAGGATTTTGGATAGAGAGAGATCCAGCCATTTGAAGACAAGAAGGAAGCTGTCAGTCAGCTACATTCAAAGGAAATCAACTCAACTAAGTTCAGATTCAAGAAGCCTTGAAGAAAGCTAAGATTAAGTTGGTTTCAGCCATCAGCCGATTCAAGAAGCTGATCAAGAAAGTTCTTATTCCTCCTCTCTCATTAGGAGTAAGAACTTATAACATCCCTTTTTAAATTCTGTAGGATCTATTCATAGATCTGAGTTGTAAGCCTATTTTATAAAAGCTGAGTATATGAGATTTATTCTCTGAGTGGTAGGGCTGTTTATGCCTGAGTTGTAGGAGAAGATATTCTCTGAGTTGTAGGCCTTGTGGCAAGGCTGAGGTAGGGCTTGTTAGCCTGAGCTGTAGGAACCATTCTGGGTTCTGAGTTGTAGGAACTTTTCAGGGTTCTGAGTTGTAGGAATCTTTCAGGATTCTGAGCTGTAGGATCTGAGGATCTGAGTTAAAGGAAGAAGTTAGGCCGATTCTAGCATACTGCTAGATAGGTGAAGGGGGAAAGTGGATGTACCCAGACCTTGGGGAACCACTATAAATCTGTGTGCAATATGTGATGTCTGTTTGTTTGTGATTGTTGTGCTGTGTTAGCTGCAGAGTTTTCTGATTTATAGTATAAACTGTTGTTATATTCTGTCTTAAGTTAAATCAAGGATAAGCACCTATTCACCCCCCCTCTAAGTGTTTAGGTGGTCTTGAAAGTAAAACTATCAAGTGGTATCAGAGCGAGGTTACTCAAAGAAGGACTTAACAGTCTGAGTTAGATCCCTAAAGGCAGAATCAAGAATCAAGAAAATGGGTTCTGGAGAGAATCACAAGGAACTAGGGTCAATGAAATTACTCATCTGCAGGAAAGAGATTTTTGGAATCTGGAAAGAAAGGGTTAGGTTGTTTATGGAGGCCTCTGATCCAAGGATATATATCACAGTAAAAGAGGGTCCATATATCCCAATGAATGTGTCTGTTCTTGATGCAAATCAAAAAAACTCCTAAAGATTTTGATAGTTTTACTTTCAAGACTACCTAAAACACCTAGAGGGGGGAGGGGTGAATAGGTTCTAATTGCTTGTTTATATTTTTAGGCAGAATTCAATCACAGAATTAAAACATTCAGCACAGCAATCACAGAAATCTAAACATCACAGATTGCACAATGTTTTATAGTGGTTCCCCAAGGTTTGGGTACATCCACTTTCCCCCTTCACCTATCTAGCAGTATGCTAGATTCAGCCAAACTTCTACTATTCTCAGATCCACAGATCCTACAGCTCAGAACCTGGATAGGTTCCTACAACTCAGGCACAACAGCCCTACCTCAGCCTTGCCACAAGGCCTACAACTCAGAGAAGAACCTTCTCCTACACTCAGGCAAACAACCCTACCACTCAGAGATCAACTCTCCTACACTCAGCCTTTATATCACAGGCTTACAACTCAGATCTATCTAAAATAGATCCTACAGAAATTTAGAAAAGAAGTTTTAATGTCTTGCCTTTGTTGAGAGAGAAGAGGACAAGACAATTCTTGATCAGCTGATGAAATCAACTGAATCTGAGCTTTCTTCAAAGCTTCTTGAATCTGAACTTAGCTGAGTTGATTTCCAAACAGCTTCTTGAGAAACCACTGATGGCTTCCTTCTTCTTCTTCAAAATGGGTGGATCCCTCTCTATCCAACACCTTTGATGATACTTCTGAATTCTTGTTAGAACTCTTCTTAGATCGATCCTGAGATCGTCTTCTTAGATCTTCTGATGAAGATCTACTTTTAGAGTATTACTCCTTCTTGATTTGATTTCTCAATTTGATTGTCAAAGTTCAATCTTTTTCTCATAATTATTCTTCTTTCTGAATCTGTCTATTTATAGACCTTCTTAATGGTAACCGGCTGATTCGGTTTATAACTGTCTTCTGACAAGTCTGACAACATCAGTTAACTGGCTGCAACCCACAGCTGTCAAGTCTTCAAACAGATCCTGTGCCTTAGTCTTGGTCAGCAATGTATTGAGACAGACTGTCAGGAAGTGTCGAGACCAACTGTCTATATGTGTCGACACAAGTAACTTTGGTGTCGACACAACCTTTGATGATGTCGACAAGTTTGCCTTTAAGTCGACACAGCTTCTTCAGAAAATAACTTGATCTTGACTTTGCAGTGTGTCGACACAAGTCCTGTGTGTCGACACAGTTGTTGTAGATTCAGAACTCAGTATGTGTCGACACAGCCTTCAGGTGTCGACACATCAATTGTCGACTCTGCCAACATGTGTCGACTCTGTCTCATTGTGTCGACTATCTCCTTCTGCGTCGAGGTCGACTATCTTTTAGTTAGTCGACACTGCTACCCAGTGTCGACACAAATGTGGTCGACTATCTTTCTCTGTGAGTCGACACTGCTTCCCAGTGTCGACACTGATGTGGTCGACTATCTTTCTCTGTGAGTCGACACTGCTTCCCAGTGTCGACACAAATGTGGTCGACTATCTTTCTCTGTGTCGACACAGCTTCCTTCAAGTGTCGACATAAATATTCTGGAGTGTCAACACTGTTTCTTCAGGTGTCGACACATGGACTTAGAATATTTTTCTGCATTCTTTAACACTTCTTCACCTGCACATGTCAATTTAAAACAACATCAAATACACCTTGATGTATATCATTGAGCTAAGTTGGGCTTCTTCAAATTAGGTACACATTTTCCAATGTACCCAACAATCTCCCCATATTTGGAGAAGTCATAACTCTTATAGCCAATGATATACACCATTTAAAAAAAATATAATATGATGATATATGACATAACAGGAATACTTAATATAAACAAAATATGAACAATCCATCACAGAGTGAACATTATATGATTCCAAACAAAATTTTGTTTATAACTTGATAATGTTTGATTACAGAGTTTTACATTGAATGACTTAATTAAAACATTACAAAACACATTTGAAAGAACTTAAAACTAAGACTGATTGTAACATCCCATTTCCGGCTAGACCCCCTAGGAGTCGGTTGGTCGAGTCAGAACCCCAGGGAGCACAAAAAGTGAAAATAAATCGATTGAGTTTTCGGGTCAAGGGTTGGTCACGCCCGTGACCGAAACGTCACGCCCGTGACTTGGGCGTGACTACTTCGACGATCGTCGATCTCCACGAGACGATCGTCGATCGTGCTGACGGGGCATGTCACGCCCGTGACCAAGGTGTCATGCCCGTGACTAGGGGCGTGACCCCATCGACGATCGTCGATCGCCGTGAGCCGATCGTCGAGCTTGCGCCCCGGGCATGTCACGCCCGTGACATGAGTGTCACGCCCGTGACCTTGGGCGTGACCAGCCTTCGACGATCGTCGATCTCAATTCGACGATCGTCGACCCAAAATCTGCCATTCGGACCTGTCACGCCCGTGACCCAAGGTGTCACGCCTGTGACCATCATCGACGATCGTCGATCTCAGTTCGACGATCGTCGAACCCAGGATTGGCTATTCGGGCCTGTCACGCCCGTGACCTATGTGTCACGCCCGTGACATTGGCCGAAACGACGGTTCGGGCCCGAAATTATTCCAACACGCGTGGTATTAAATGCTGGTGTGGGAAGTTACACCAGGAGTAACTACCGACCGTTTTCCTTCTGAAATTCTATAATAAATGAGGAAAAGGTGGTCCAATAGAAAACCGCCAGCTGTACACACCTGTTCAGTTCCGCCGTTTCTTATCCCTTCACCGTAACCGAAACGTTAAGGGGGAAACTTCATGGCCATTAAGGATTTACCCATTCACCTTCCCACTTCCTAATTTATAAAAGCCCACTTGGACAAGAGGAGAGGGTTACACGCTCAAGCAAACGAAGCAGATCCTTGTTCTTACTGTAAAGAGGAGTTCAGCAACGCCACCACCGCGCCATGGCACCTCGTCGCTCTTCTCGCCTCCAAACCGCGAACAAGGTCCTCCTCTACTCCTTCTCTTTCATGGGTAGATCTTAGGATTCTTAGGAAGGAGATTCGCGCTCAACGGAGCCGGATCCATCTCTCGTTTTCATGGAAAAACCATGAAAAAGATATTTCGAGTTCGCCGGAAACCGCCACCTCCGGCGGCCAAACCACCGCCGACCGCTAGCCATCGCCTCAACGGAGGTGGTGGTGGTGGTGGCTGGCCAGGGAAGTGACCGGACGGCCGGCAACGGATCACGGAATGCTTACAGGAAAAATGATTTTTCCTGTGTCTGGTTTTCGGGTTCTGAAGAAGATGAACAGTAAATTTAATATATAATACATAGATTATTATATAGTACGTAAAGGAAAAGAGATCATTTGAATGTATTTTTGAGGCTGCGAAACGAGGCACTTAGAGGCCGAATTAGGAAAAATGACCAGACACAAAAGTTGTAGCCCTCGGGGTCTACTTTAATTTAAAACTGATTTTATTCAATTTGGGTGAGTTGTTTGAACACAGCACTCATTTTGGTGGGATCAAGACCTAGGTTAACCAGAAATTAAAATGGTTGCCCACGGTTCATAACATGTCCAAATGACTTGAAATTTGGACTGGAGGTCTATAATATGTATATCGAGAGGCTGTCCAAAAATGAGAATTTTTGGAGAACTTTTGCCTAAAGTTTTTGTAAAAATTTAATAAACAATATAAAGTTAATTAGGAGATGAAATTAAGCCCAAACTCCCCCAAATTTTGGGTGGTGGTCTCTGGCATCAATATTAAGATCTGTACAAAATTTCAACTCGATTGGTCGAGTTTTGAATAGGGAATTATCAAGTCCTAGATAGGTCTTGGTGAGGGGTACTTTGGGAAAAAGTACGATTGGAGATGGAGTGGACAAATCTCCTCAAAAGAGGCTGAAGTTGTTGGCCACTGACTTGTTGAGTCTATGTCCACCCTCTTGGGTAACATGGTGTGGCTTAGGGTGAATTTACCCTAAGAGATTGGCTCAACTCCAACGGGTGGGAGTTTGAGGTTTGTGAAGGACATAGGAGCAAAAGCTCTTGTATGCCCTTGAAATTTGGAGGAGAGGGGGATGATATGATGAAAACCCTCTGGTTGAAATAGTGATGGATTTGGAGGTAGTTAGGTACCTCAAAAGTCGAGATGTCGGATTAGGATAGAAATGTAATTTAGTTATTTTAAGCACTAAAGCTAATCCAAAAATTATGAAACTCGGGAGGAGGGGGTTTTAGGATGTTTTAGACTCATGGTAATTTTTCTGGAATTTTATGATTAATATATATTATACTTCATGTGTTAAAGGATTATTAGCCCAATTTGTTGTTTCAATTAATTTGAGGCTTTACATTAATTATAATCAGTTAAAATTCTGGATTTAGATCTTGACTTGTAGAACATTGATCCCTGAATTTTTATAGAATTTTATGTTGAGTAAATCTAGTACTTTATTCACAAATGATAGAAAGGGCTTTTATGTTTAAAAAATTATTATGGATAAAATGCTTGCTGGAAAATTATGAAACTTAGCCAGTGCAAATTTTAGGCCTTATTCATCATGTCATAATTTATTTAGAATTTTTGGAAGAATATTATCTGTACTTGATTCATAAACTATAGAAATTAGAGATTATTTCCAAAATCGTTTTCATGTCATTTGATGATAGAAAAATTGTGATACTGAGGATTTAGCCTTTTGAGATAACCTATTAATTATCATAAATTTGCTGGACATCTTGCATGAATAGTTAGGGTAGTTCATGTTCAAACCGGTAGTCCTTGGATTTTTGAGGAATTTAATTAAATGCCAAATAAAGTAGGAAAATTTCCATTTTCTGGATTTAGGTTATTTATATCATGGAAAGTCTCCAGTAATTAATTTAGGGCATTTGGATGAGTAATGGACCATTGCATAACCGGTTCGACATGTAGATTAGGTCGGTCTGCATATAGCAGTTTGTGATATGCAATAGGACATGATCTGATGAAGATATAAAGAGTAGTGAGTAGTGGTGTTAGTTAGAGTTAAGAGGTGCTCGGGTTTGGCGAAAGATCGCTTTTCCCGAAGAGTGGAAGGTTTAAAAATCACCCTAGGATAGTCTATCGTAACATGAGAAGGGAATCGGGCTAAGGGAAAACAACCAATAACAATAAGTGCCTTGCGAAAGGGAACTTCGGGCCGTAATGCACCGTCTCGGTTCCTAGTGCCCCTTGAGAGCCCTTCACGGGGTATACCGGGGGCAGTCCTGGGCTAACGTAAACTGTAATAACAAACCGACAAGAGTAACTTAGTAACTAGGGCTGCACTCTTCACAACACTGTTGGCACAGGAAGGTTGACGAGAGCTTCGGCTCGGTTGATTTGGAAACGGACGGGATGGTCCGGGGAGCTTCGGCTCGGTTGGTTTGGAAACGGACGGGATGGTCCGGGGAGCTTCGGCTCGGTTGGTTTGGAGACGGACGGGATGGTCCGGGGAGCTTCGGCTCGGTTGGTTTGGAGATGGACGGGATGGTCCGGGGAGCTTCGGCTCGGTTGGTTTGGAGACGGACGTTTTGGTCCGGGGAGCTTCGGCTCGGTTTTGTGTGCTTACGATTTAACTTGCATGTGCATAAAATAGGAAAAGTTAAGGTGGTGGGTCTTTCGATATCGGGGAGTTCGATTGCACCGACACCGATATCGTTGACTCGGCGGGGTGATTAGCACTCCGCCAGCAGAAGTCCGGTGCGCCAGCCGGTAAGAGTACGCAGGCGTCCGCTTAGTGCACCAAGCGTTGAGGCGTACGATAGGTCAGACCAGTGGTGCTTTTACTGGTTTTGAGGTGGGCGAGGCCCAACCCACCGCTTCCGTCTGCCACTACGGAGGTATCCTGGGAGGTAACGGCTCCGAAAGGGGGAACTAAAGGTCTGTGTGCACAGAGTCGGGTGTGTGAGTTGCACTGCATGACATAACATACCCACCATATAGTTGCATATCATAATCATTCATAACAACCTTGACACCTAAAGTATAAGTGGAATGGGACGCTTATACATTAGGACCTGCAAAACGACCCCTTGGTCTATAAGCTTGTGTGGGCAAGTTTATAAATCAAAGGTTATTTTCAATATATAATAACCCCTGCTGTTTGATAACCGACACCCCAAGGTATAAGTGGTATGGGACACTTATACGATGGGAGCCTTGCAAAAGATCCCTCTGCTTAGGTGTTCTCGCATAAGTGAAGGTTTAAATTCATTTAATTGCTTTTCTTACTGCTAGACCTATTACAACAACTTATCAACTGCTCACCTAATACAACTTGCTAGATTAGTTTCTGCTGTCATCTGTTTTCATGTTAAATCTCCACCATCATGTCCTTCCCTTTCTTCCTCTCCGCTCGGTACCTAGGAGCCATGGGGGAAGGGGTAGGGGATGATAGGGCTTAGTCTTTATGACTAACGGTTTTCGAACCGCATCATTTAGGGGATCGTGGAGCCCAGCATGGAGGAGCAGCCCCAGAGATCGGTGCGCCTGGAGATGGGGCAGTCTAGCTCCGGAGTTCACACAGCCGGGACCGTGAGTCTCGACCTTGAGTAGTTTACTGTTTCGCTTCCGCATGAGAGACTTGTAGTGAGGATATTTTGTACCGGGCATAAGCCCGTATTTATAGTACTCTGATGTTTCTGTGGACACTCCCTTCGTGGAGTTTTATTATATATATGTGATTTTTATTATTGTGGACTGATTACTCTTACTTCAATAATTGTGCTACTCTCTGTGATCGATATTGGCCGGCAGAATCGGCGCCTTGTGGTGATGACCCTTCGGGACGTGAAGGAGTCACCGCAAAGCGGCGGTTCTGGGCCTAAGACCCCGGTGGTTGAAAAAGGAAAAAAAAAGGGGGTCTTACACTGATCAGGCTCTCTTATGACAATCCCTTTGCCAGATTGGATTTGAGCCTTCACAGGAGCTTCAACATCTTCAGCTGGCTTCTTGCCTTTTTGATCAGCCTTCTTCTTTGCTTCTTCCTTGAGCCTTTGCCTTTCAAAGTAATGAAAGGGCTTTGGAAAGTACTTGCTCGGCTCCTGAGCATCTGGTGGCAGCCTACCCAGCTTGGCATTTCTTCTGAACTGTACTATTGCCTCCTGCCTAGCTTCATGCTTTTGCCATTCTATTTCATTATACCACTTTCCTCTTTCATGAACTTGGTCTTTCACAGCCTTCCATGCAGTGAGTATAATATTTCTTGAAGTAGGGCTCCACTGCTCAAAATCTGGCTTAAGTTCAGTCTGCTCTCTATATCTCTTCTTGGATAGTAGAGCATCTTGCTGTTCTTTCAAATTGGCCTCAGGCTTATCCACTTTCTCAATAACAACCCTGTTAACCTCCTTTGGAGGGCTATACATATCTTGAACTTGTTGATCAATCATATCAAAATCTGGAGGAGGGTAAATGACTTGGGCAACCTCAGGTTGATTGCCTCCAAGTAGACCTGTTTGTATTCCTGACTCAGCCACCATAGCATCATCACACAAAGGTGGATATCCCAATGTGGCTCGAATACTATTTGTCACCCATTTGGTGTGCTCTGAGCCAGCATGAACCAACAACCTCTCCCCCTTTATGGCTTCTCTGGTAATATGATCTCTTAGATCTTCCTTCTGAAATCTGATCTGTCCATCTAGATAATTCACACCCTCTTTAAAAAATGGTTTTAACTTTTGAAGCTTGTCAGATATGTCCTTTTGAGCGGTAGTGATAGCAGTTTTAGCTGATTCAATAGCATCTTGAAGTTTCTTATCAAATTCTCCCATCTCCTTTGCTCTAGCTTCAGTCAGCCCTGGAGTAGACTTTTTCAATTCATCAATAATTTCGTGATGAGATTCAGTTAAATTGTCATTCATCCTCAGCTGATTCTCCAAAACATAACTTTGCTTTAAAACAATATCATCCACTTTAGGGATGATGGACTGCTGTTGTTTAGCCAAATACACCACAACATTACCTCCCTTATGGAAGCAATCTGTCATCTCCTTCTTATGCATATTGACTTCAAATCGAATTGACTTTATATCCTGAGCCAGGTCAAATTGAAGGGACTTATTGCTCTCATCAACATATTTTTCAACAGCCACTCTATGGTCATCTAACTTAACTTGCAAATCAACCATAAACTTGTTATAATTAAATTCAGAATGAGATGGTGGAGTTGTAGTCTGTAGAGCCTGCTTATAACCTTTGCTCCTTCTCTTGAAGACAACAAGTTTTCTCTTCTTAGCCATTCTGGCTTCTTCAGTCTCAGATTCAGATGAACTATCAACTTGAACTCTTTCTTGAGGAGGAGGAGGAATATCTGTCTCAGTGCCATGTTGTTCAGCTTCAACATGCACAGACTCCCCCTCAACCATTTGCTCCTTCTCAAGTTCTATCTCCATGTCAAGGGCCTTTTCATTATCTTGCCCCTCTTTTACTCTATCAGTAGCAATATCAACATTTGAAAATAACTCATCAAGAGTATATTCCTTCTGAGCTTGAACATAAGATGTATCAATTAGATCTTCTATATTCAGATCTCTGGAGATATCAATTTGTACTGCCTCTTGCACTGGGTCTGACATCTTCTCCCCCTGTACTAGTTCAGTATTGGTAATGTCCTGGGCAGGTGAGTACACTTGCTCCCCCTGCACCTGTGCAGAAATTGAAATATTAGAAATGTCTTTTATAAGAAAATACACCAGCTCCCCCTGCTACTGTACCTGGTCAGGAGTAGTTTCATTCTAGGCAGGAGAATGAGCTTGCTCCCCCTGCATCTGTGCAGGTATAGTGTCTTGCTGGGCTGGAGTAGACGCAAGGTGATCTTCATCCTGCTTCCTCTCTTGTTCTTCTTGAAGCTGCTCAGTATCTTGAGCATGAGAAGAGGATTTCACTGGGGTGTCCTGCCTGCTCTCATCAGGCACATCCTTAGACAGCACCCTATCCCACCTAGAGAACAATCTTATGTCCATCTTTCTCATGTGATTGATTTTTGTTCCTGGCAGGTGTTGCATTACCTCAGGGATTACTCCATTCAGATATAAACTCATAATTCTAGCCAGATTTGGCTTCTTGATTCCTTCCTTGATCTTGTCAAAGATTACAGCTGACCAATCAGTTGGAATTGTAAACACAATTCTGGTCATGAGGCTGAACATATAGGCTGAAATCCTATCATGTCCCCCTGGTTTGCACAGAATCACCTTGCCCACTACTTCAGACAGAAATTTCCCTTGCTGATTCATCCCTTTCCTGTTGAAAGCAGCTCCAATCTTCAGTGTGGGATCCAATTCGCACCATTGGATAGCCTCCCTTAACTTAGAAGCAGGGACTTCTTCTTCATTCTCAATTATTGGTAAGTGTAGAATCTTCCTTAGACTTCTTGGGGTAATCTTCACTGTCGACCCATGCACAGTGGATTTTATCTTGAGTGTATCTGAACCTATTGATGCAGAGTTAAAGAATTCATGCACCTCCTTCTTCTATATCTTGGAAGGTTCAGAAACTATAAACTATAATCCGGATTCGGAAATAAGAGTGATAACTCGTTGAACATCTGTCGGGGCTTCGGCAAAGGCATTCCTTACCAACTCATAACCTTCATTGACGTTGTCTTCAATCTTCGGCGCCATTGTTCAGGTGAGAAAGCTTGAGAGAAGAGAGAGAGAGAGAGAAAGTTGACACAGGGTTTCAGTCTCGAAAACCTTGTAAGCGTGTCGACTGAATAATTTCTTGACCTATTTATACCTTCTATTGAAAGAAGATCAAAAGGCGGGCAAAAACAGTCTATAAGTGTCGACACAGATGGAATGTGTCGACACAAACTTCTATTATCTCGACAACAAATCTGTCTACTATGTGTCGACACCAATTGTGAATATGTCGACACCTGAGAAATATAGTAGAGTATCAGAAAATCTGTGTCGACTCTTAGGATAAGTGTCGACACAAAATTTGGAAGTGTCGACATCACTATTCTGATTAAGTCGACACTACATTCCTGGATAAGTCGACAATTTAATTCTTAAGTGTCGACACATATTCTCTGTGTCGACACAATATTTCTGACTTGTCGACATTACTACACTGAGTCGACACATTATCACTGAATGTGTCGACACTATTTCACTTAGCCAATTTCTGTTTTTGTCAACACCACTTGAGACCATTTGATAATCTAATATATTACTTGTAAGTTTGTTGATAATCTAATCAATGGTCAGCATGCCTAATTCAATTTTAAATTTATTGAATTTTGTTTCATCCAGAGGCTTAGTGAATACATCTGCTATTTGATAATCTATTTTAACAAATTCCAATGTGATGTCTTCTCTTTCTACATGTTCTCTAAGAAAATGGTATTTAATTTCTATATGCTTAGTTCTACTATGAGAAACAGGATTATTAGCAATAGAAATTGCACTCTTAGAATCACACAAAAGAGGTGTTCTACTTACTTGAATACTATAATCTTTAAGCTGATGCTGTATCCACAATAGTTGTGCACAGCAGCTGCCAGCAGAAACATATTCTGACTCAGCTGTAGAAATAGCCACACTAGTCTGCTTCTTACTACTCCAAGATATCAATCTTCCTCCCAAGAATTGACAAGTACCTGTTGTACTCTTCCTATCCTCTCTACAGCCTGCAAAGTCTGCATCTGAATAATCTGTTAGTAGAAAATCTCTATTCCTGGGGTACCAAAGGCCTAGATTAGGTGTGCCCTTAAGATATCTCAGAATTCTTTTGACTGCAGTATAATGAGACTCTTTAGGGCAGGCTTGGTACCTAGCACAGACACATGTAGCATACATAATATCTGGTCTACTAGCTGTGAGATATAGTAGAGAACCAACTATTCCTCTATACAAAGTCTCATCAACAGGTTTACCTGCATCATCTTTGCATATAGGCACACTTGTTCCCATAGGAGTTCTCATGATGGAGGATGACTCCATACCATACTTCTTAATTAATTCTTTGGTAAACTTTGACTGGGATATGGACAAGCCATCATCAGTCTGTCTTACTTGGAGTCCCAAGAAGAACTTCAGTTCCCCCATACTGCTCATCTCAAACTTCCCTTGCATAAGTTTGGCAAACTTTTTACAAAAGTTGTTTTCAGTAGATCCAAAGATTATGTCATCAACATAGATCTGAACTAAGATGATCTTGCCTTTAGATTCCCTAAGGAATAGAGTTTTGTCTATTTTTCCTCTTGAGAATTTATTCTCAATAAGGAAAGTAGACAGGGTTTCATACCAGGCCCTTGGGGCTTGCTTTAACCCATACAAAGCTTTTCTAAGCTTATACACATAATCAGGTTTAAGAGGATCTACAAAACCTGATGGCTGCTCTACATATACTTCTTCTTTAAGATCACCATTCAGAAATGCTGACTTCACATCCATCTGGTATACTTTGAAGTCTTGATAGACTGCATAGGCAAGGAACATTCTGATTGCCTCCAGCCTTGCTACTAGGGCAAAGGTTTGATCAAAGTCAATCCCTTCTTCCTGCCTGTATCCTTTAGCAACCAATCTTGCTTTATTTTTCACTATTACTCCATTCTCATCCAACTTGTTCCTGTAGATCCATTTTGTCTCAATTATATTGTGGCCTCTTAGTTTAGGAACAAGCTCCCAGACATTGCACCTTCTGAATTGATTCAGCTCCTCTTGCATAGCATCAGTCCAGTGCAGGTCTTGGATGGCTTCTTCAAACTTCTTAGGCTCCATTTGTGACAGGAAACTTGAATGCAGAACTGTGCTTTGACTTCTGCTTCTAGTCTGCACTCCCTGTCTTGGATCACCTATTATCTGATCAGTTGGATGGTCTCTTAAATGTCTTGTAGCTGGAGGAAGATTCCCTTCTGGTTGAACATCTCCAGCTCCTTCATTATGCTGAACCTCTTGGTTTTCTTCATCTTCTATTGTGTCTTGTACTCCCCCTGGACAATAGCCTTCATTTTTCAATACTCCATCTTCCCTTGAAGCTTCAGCAATGGAGAGCTTGTCCATTCTTTTGCTTAAACCTGTTGAGTCATTTGATCTACAAGACAACTCACAGTTGATTAATCTTGTTTCATCAAACACAACATGCACAGATTCTTCAACAACTTGAGTAGTCAAGTTGAAGATTCTATAGGCCTTACTATTTGTGCTGTACCCAACAAATATCCCATCCTGAGATTTGGCAGCAAACTTAGTCAAATATGACTTACCATTGTTAAGTATATAGCATTTGCAACCAAAGATTCTGAAGTAGGATAGATTTGATTTTCTACCTTTCATAATCTCATAAGGAGTCTTTTTGTGGCTCTTGGTGATAGAAGCCCTATTGATCACATGACAAGCAGTGTTTACTGCCTCAGCCCAGAAATTTTCTGGTAGAGAGGTGTCACTCAATAGAGTTCTACCAGCTTCAATTAATGTTCTATTCTTTCTTTCAGCAATTCCATTTTGCTGAGGTGTTCTTGGTGAGGAGAACTCTTGGAAAATCCCAAAGTCTTCACATAACTTTGTCATGCTTTCAGATTGAAACTCAGTACCATGGTCACTTCTGATTTTGACCACTGTACTATTCAGTTCATTCTGAATTTGCTTTACAAAATTAAGTAAGACACTTGGGGTTTCAGATTTCTGTCTCAGAAAGAACACCCATGTAAATCTAGAATAGTCATCTACAACCACAAAAGTGTAGACCTTCCTACCTAGACTATGAACTGGCATAGGACCAAAAAGATCCATATGCAAGAGGTATAAGCACCTCACAGAATCCTTGTTTTCAAGGCTTTGAAAGGAGGATTTTGTCTGCTTGCCCTTTTGACAAGCTGAGCATATCCCTTCCTTCATACACTTAACTTGAGGACCATTCCTCACTAATTTTTTGATAAAGAGTTGGTCAATTGTCTTGTAGTTAAGATGAGCCAATCTCTTGTGCCACTTAACACAATGAGAAGCATTGTCATCAGCTACAAGACAGATGGGAGAAGCCTTATTCTCACATACAAAATTAAGACAATATACATTTCTCTTCCTATACCCAGTCAAAATGATCTCTTGATCACTTGACCTTTTGATATGACATCCATCCTTAACAAATGAAATGTCATATCCTAAATCACTCAGCTGGCTTATGCTTATTAGATTATGTTTCAAACCTTTTACATAAGCCACTTGGGTGATAGTAATTAGGTTAGAAGAAATGTTACCAAACCCTTTGATGACTCCTTTTTTCAGATCCACCAAAGATCACTTTAGGTCCATCTTTGACAGATGAATACTCCTTCAATAGCCCCTTTGTTCCAGTCATGTGCCTGGAACAACCACTATCCAAGTACCATATAGGGGCATGGCTACTTGGATACACCTGCAACACAGATTTACTTTCCCTTAGAACCCAAGCAAGTCTTGGGTCCTTGGTTCAAGTTAGCATTAACAAAGCTACCATTATCTCTTCCAACAGGTAGACTATTGTTCTTTCTAACACTTGTGTTATACCAGCAGTCTAGTGCAAAATGGCCTCTCTTGCCACAGCACCAACATTCAAACCTATTGTATCTAGTTCTAGATACATCCTTGACAAAAGAATTTTTGTCCATTGCTGGTGCTGCAGCTCCTTCACCCACTGATTTTTTATAACCATTGGGTTTATGAACATAGGTAGGCCTGTTGGCAGTTACACCCTTGTTTTTCAGAACATTAGACTTAATATGACCATGAATATTTTCATGATCATATAAGTTAGAAGGCACTTCCACCTTCCTAAACTTAATAGGGACTGAAAAGTTCAATGGCTTGACAGGAGCTTTGCCTTCCCTCTTGAATTGGCCAGCCCTGGAGTTACCTTTGAATCCTAATCCTGCCTTACCCTTTTGATTCACAAATTCATCTATCAAGGGTAAGACAGACTTTGGCTTAGAGTAACTAGCCACCAAATCTTTTTCAATTCTTAGTCTGGCCTCCAGACTCTTCACTTGATCATTGGTATAATTAATTGTGCCCATCTGAATAATAGTTATAGTCTTTAGCTTGGCAATTTCATTTAACTTCTGATCAATTACTTTCTCTAACTCAGTTGCAGTTACCTTTAGTTTAGCAATTTCATGAGCTTGAAGTTTAACCAGGTTCTTGCTTTTCTTAAGGGCCTGCAACAAGTCCCCATACTTATCTATCAATTGATAGACATCTCCTTCAGATCCAGATGCATCTACATCACTTGATGCAGATGTAGCTGATTCTGTACTTGTAATACAAACAGATTTCATAGAAGGACATTGTACCTTATTAGGACCAGACTGATTCTGGCATATGTCCTCTTCTGATCCTGCCATCAGTCCCATGCATTGATGATCCTCTTGTTCATTGATGGAGTCTAGCAACTGCAGAAACTCCTCTTCTTCAGATACAGCATATAGTCCAATATATGCTTCTGCTTCAGATTCTGACTCTGAAGTTGACTGATCTGTTAGGTTCTTATCCTTCTTTGCAACAAAGGATTTCTCCTTCTTGCCCTTTTGATGAGTCTTCTTCTTGTCTGAAGACTCCTTTCTCTTATCAGGACAGTCAGCCACTACATGTCCAGGCCTATTGCAATAATAGCAGACAATCTTTGAAGTAGTGGCTTTGCTGGGCTTTGATCTGCTCTTATCTTTCCTTGATGACTTTTTCTTCTGATAATTGTCATCAACTTGCTGTGAAGTGGAGGGCTTAGACTTCCACTGCTTCTTCTTCAAGAACCTTTGGAATTGCCTTGTGAATGCAGCAAAGTCTGCATCTGAATCACAGCTTTCTGAATCCTGATAATCTGAATTTTCTGAACTAACTTCTGCAATTTCCTTAGGAGGGGATGGTGATATCCTCCTATTCTTTCTGATGGATTCTGCATTGAATGCCACAGTCTTTTCTCTATGCTCTCCTCTTGAATTCTTTTCCTCCTCCTTCCTCACCATAAGTTGCATTTCATAGGACAGCAGCTTTCCAAACAAGGTGGGAGGAGAGATCTCTGTCAATTTAGCCACTTCTCTTATGGCACAGATCTTTGTGTCCCAATCCTTTGTCAAGGATCTTAAGAATTTGTCATTCAGTTCATAGGTACTGAAGACTCTTCCATAGGACATTAACTCATTCACAATTCTATAGAATTTCTTATAGCATTCAGTTATGCTATCAGTTTTTTCCTTGTCTAAAACTTTCATATTCCTGGTTGAGCATAGACTTCCTATCCTGTCTTACTTCTTCAGATCCCTCCATGTAGACAATCAAGGTGTCCCACATTTCTTTGGAGGTCTTGCAGTGAATCAGATTCTGAAATGTAGAATCATCTATGTCACTCACAATAATATTCCGAGCTCTCTTGTCCATGGTTGCCAAAATGACTTCATCCTTGGTTATTTCAGAATAACTCTTTGGAGTTTGAATATTAGCATCAAGAACTGATACCTTCATTGGAATGAAGGGTCCTTCCTGAACTGTGATGTATATTCTTGGGTCAGATGCTTTCATGAATAATCTGACTCTTTCTTTCCAAATTCCAAAGATTTCCTTCCTGCAGATGGGTAACTTCATTGACCCTAACTCCTTGTGATTTTCTCCAGAACCCATCTTCTTGAATCTTGATTCTGCCTTTCAGATCTACCTCAGACTGTTAAGTCCTTTTTGAGGAACCTCCCTCTGATACCACTTGATAGTTTTACTTTCAAGACTACCTAAAACACATAGAGGGGGGGTGAATAGGTTCTAATTGCTTGTTTATATTTTTAGGCAGAATTCAATCACAGAATTAAAACATTCAGCACAACAATCACAGAAATCTAAACATCACAGATTGCACAATGTTTTATAGTGGTTCCCCAAGGTTTGGGTACATCCACTTTCCCCCTTCACCTATCTAGCAGTATGCTAGATTCGGCCAAACTTCCACTATTCTCAGATCCACAGATCCTACAGCTCAGAACCTGGATAGGTTCCTACAACTCAGGCACAACAGCCCTACCTCAGCCTTGCCACAAGGCCTATAACTCAGAGAAGAACCTTCTCCTACACTCAGGCAAACAGCCCTACCACTCAGAGATCAACTCTCCTACACTCAGCCTTTATATCACAGGCTTACAACTCAGATCTGTCTAAAACAGATCCTACAGAAATTTAGAAAAGAAGTTTTAATGTCTTGCTTTTGTTGAGAGAAGAGGACAAGACAATTCTTGATCAGCTGATGAAATCAACTGAATCTGAGCTTTCTTCAAAGCTTCTTGAATCTGAACTTAGCTGAGTTGATTTCCAAACGGCTTCTTGAGAAACCACTGATGGCTTCCTTCTTCTTCTTCAAAATGGGTGGATCCCTCTCTATCCAACACCTTTGATGATACTTCTGAATTCTTGTTAGAACTCTTCTTAGATCGATCCTGAGATCGTCTTCTTAGATCTTCTGATGAAGATCTACTTTTAGAG
Organism: Platanthera zijinensis; assembly: GCA_039513925.1. Taxonomy (NCBI): domain Eukaryota; kingdom Viridiplantae; phylum Streptophyta; class Magnoliopsida; order Asparagales; family Orchidaceae; genus Platanthera; species Platanthera zijinensis. The sequence goes on along the minus strand of CM077082.1, from coordinate 209,096,486 downwards.
TATTACTCCTTCTTGATTTGATTTCTCAATTTGATTGTCAAAGTTCAATCTTTTTCTCATAATTATTCTTCTTTCTGAATCTGTCTATTTATAGACCTTCTTAATGGTAACCGGCTGATTTGGTTTATAACTGTCTTCTGACAAGTCTGACAACATCAGTTAACTGGCTGCAACCCACAGCTGTCAAGTCTTCAAACAGATCATGTGCCTTAGTCTTGGTCAGCAATGTGTTGAGACAGACTGTCAGGAAGTGTCGAGACCAACTGTCTATATGTGTCGACACAAGTAACTTTGGTGTCGACACAACCTTTGATGATGTCGACAAGTTTGCCTTTAAGTCGACACAGCTTCTTCAGAAAATAACTTGGTCTTGACTTTGCAGTGTGTCGACACAAGTCCTGTGTGTCGACACAGTTGTTGTAGATTCAGAACTCAGTATGTGTCGACACAGCCTTCAGGTGTCGACACATCAATTGTCGACTCTGCCAACATGTGTCGACTCTGTCTCATTGTGTCGACTATCTCCTTCTGCGTCGAGGTCGACTATCTTTTAGTTAGTCGACACTGCTACCCAGTGTCGACACAAATGTGGTCGACTATCTTTCTCTGTGAGTCGACACTGCTTCCCAGTGTCGACACTGATGTGGTCGACTATCTTTCTCTGTGAGTCGACACTGCTTCGACACAAATGTGGTCGACTATCTTTCTCTGTGTCGACACAGCTTCCTTCAAGTGTCGACACAAATATTCTGGAGTGTCAACACTATTTCTTCAGGTGTCGACACATGGACTTAGAATATTTTTCTGCATTCTTTAACACTTCTTCACCTGCACATGTCAATTTAAAACAACATCAAATACACCTTGATGTATATCATTGAGCTAAGTTGGGCTTCTTCAAATTAGGTACACATTTTCCAATGTACCCAACAGATTTCTTTGAAATGACTAAGGATGAGATTATACTGGCAACTATGGATAAAAGAGCTCAGAATATCATAGTGAGTGTCATAGATGATTCTACTTTCCAAAATTTGATTCACTACAAAACCTCCAAGGGAATGTGGGACACTTTTATTGTCTACATGGAGGGTTCTGAAGAAGTTAGACAAGACAGAAAGTCTATGCTCAACCAAGAGTATGAGAGTTTCAGACAAGGGAAGTCTGACAGCATATCTGAGTGCTACAAGAAATTCTACAGGATAGTGAATGAACTGATGTCCTATGGAAGGGTCTTCGGTACATATGAGCTGAATGACAAATTCCTAAGATCCTTGACAAAGGATTGGGATACCAAGATTTGTGCCATAAGAGAAGTGGCCAAACTGGCAGACATTTCTCCTCCTACTTTATTTGGAAAGTTGCTATCATATGAAATGCAACTAATGGCTAGAAAGGAGAAAGAAAGAAATACTAAAGGAGAGCATAGAGAGAAGTCAGTGGCCTTCAAGGTTGAAGCCACTAGAAAAAACAGGAGGATGTCTCCATCACCTCCTAAGGAAGTTGTTGAAATTAATTCAGAAAATTCAGACAATCAGAACTCAGAAAGTAGTGATTCAGATGCAGATTTTGCTGCTTTTACAAGGCAGTTTCAGAGGTTCTTGAAGAAGAAACAGTGGAAGTCAAGGCCCTCCACATCACAGCCAGTTGATGATTACTATCAGAAGAGAAAATCATCAAGAAAGGAGAGGAGTAGGTCTAAGCCCAGCAAAGCTACAACATCAAAGATTGTTTGTTATTACTGCAATAAGCCTGAACATGTGGTGGTTGAGTGTCCAGAAAAGAGGAAGGAGTCGACAGATAGAAAGAAGACTCAACAAAAGGGCAAGAAGGAGAAATCCTTTGTTGCTAAGAAGGAGAAGAGTCTTACAGATCAATCCTCCTCAGAGTCAGAATCTGAAGCTGAAGCATACATTGGACTGTATGCAGCTAATGAAGAAGAGGAGTTTATGCAATTGCTGAACTCCATCTATGAACAAGAAGACCATCAGTGCATGGGACTGATGGCTGAATCAGAAGACAACAAGTGCCAAGATCAGCCTGGTCCTAGTAAGGTACAAAGTAATTCTAGAATTTCTGATTACAGTACTGGTTCAGAGTCAGATTCATCTTCATCAAGTGATATGGATGGATCTGAATCTGAAGGAGATATTCATCAGTTGATAGATGAATATGGAGACTTATTGCAGGCTCTTAAGAAAAGCAAGAATCTAGCCAAAACTCAGGCTCAGGAGATTGCAGATCTTAAGATGGCTGCATCTGAGTTAGAAAAAGTTCTGGATCAAAAGTTAAATGAGATTGCCAAACTGAAAAATATAATTATTATTCAGATGGGCACAATCACATATAAAACTGATCAAGTTAAAAGTCTGGAGGCCAGACTGAAAATAGAGAAAGATTTAGTGGCTAGTTACTCTAAGCCAAAATCAGTCTTACTCTTAATAGATGAGTTTGTGATTCAAAAGGGTAAGACAGGATTAGGCTTTAAAGGTAACACTAGGGCTGCCCAATTCAAGAGAAAAGGCAAAGCTCCAGTCCAGCCACTAAACCTTAAAGTCCCTGTTATGTTTAGAAAGGTACAAGTGCCTTCTAATGAATATGATCTTGAAAACATTCATGATCATATCAAGACTGATGTTCTGAAAAACAAGGGTGTTAATGTCAATAAGTCAGCTTATATTCATAAACCCCATGGTTTTAAGAAATCAGTGGGTGTAGCTGCAGCAGCACCAGCACAGAACAGAAATTTTTCTGCCAAGAATGTATCTAGACCTAGATACAACAAGTATGAATGATGGTGCTGTGGCAAGACAGGTCATTTTGCCTTAGACTGCTGGCATAATATAAGTGTAAAGAAGAACAACAGTCTACCAGTTAGAAGAGCTGATGGTAGTTTTGATATGAATGGTGCTAACCTGAACCAAGGACCCAAGACTTACTTGGGTTCTAAGGGAAAGTAATTATGTATTGCAGGAAAGTCCAAGTTGTCATGCCCCCATATGGTACTTGGACAGTGGATGTTCCAGGCACATGACTGGAATAAAGGGGCTGCTGAAGGAGTACACATCTATCAAGGATGGGCCTAAAGTAATCTTTGGTGGATCTGAAAAAAGAATCATCAAAGGGTTTGGTAACATTTCTTCAAATCAAATTACCATCACTCAAGTAGCTTATGTAAAAGGTTTGAAACACAACCTGATAAGCATAAGTCAGCTGAGTGATCTAGGATATGATATTTCATTTGTTAAGAATGGATGTCATATCAAAAGGTCAAGTGATCAAGAGGTCATATTGACTGGGTATAGAAAAAGAAATGTTTATTGTCTTGACTTTGTATGTGAGAACAAAGTTTCTCATATCTATCTTATAGCTGATGAGAATGCATCTCATTGTGTCAAATGGCACAAGAGGCTGGCCCATCTTAACTACAAGACAATTGACCAACTCTTTAGCAAAGAGTTAGTGAGGAATGGTCCTCAAGTTAAGTGTATAAAGGAAGGGATATGTTCAGCTTGTCAAAAGGGCAAGCAGACAAAATCCTCCTTTCATAGCCTTGAAAACAAGGATTTAGTGAGGTGTTTATACCTACTGCATATGAATTTATTTGGTCATATGCCAGTTCATAGTCTAGGTAGGAAGGTCTACACTTTTGTGATTGTAGATGACTATTCTAGATATACATGGGTGTTCTTTCTGAGACAAAAATCAGAAACCCCAAGTGTTTTACATAGTTTTGTTAAACAAATTCAGAATGAACTGAACAGTACAGTGGTCAAAATCAGAAGTGATCATGGCACTGAATTTCAATCTGAAAGTATAACAAGATTATGTGAAGAATTTGAGATTTTCCAAGAATTCTCCTCACCTAGAACACCTCAGCAAAATGGTATTGCTGAAAGAAAGAATAGGACATTGATTGAAGCTAGTAGAACTCTATTGAGTGACACTTCTCTTCCAGAATATTTCTGGGCTGAGGCAGTAAACACTGCATGTCATGTGATCAATAGGACTTCTATCACCAAGAGCCACAAAAAGACTCCCTATGAAATTATGAAAGGTAGAAAACCAAATCTATCCTATTTTAGGATCTTTGGTTGCAAGTATTATATACTTAACAATGGCAAGTCTTATCTAACTAAGTTTGCTGCCAAATTCTAAGATGTGATATTTGTTGGGTACAACATCAATAGTAAGGCTTATAGAGTCTACAACTTGACTACTCAAGTTGTAGAAGAATCTGTACATGTTGTATTTGATGAAACAAGATTAATCAACAGTGAGTTGCCTTGTAGATCATACAGTCCAACAGGTATAAGCAATAGAATGGACAAGCTTTCTATTGCAGAAGGCACATCTGCAGATGAAGTATTGGAAAATGATGGCTACTGTCCAGGGGGAGTACAAGACTCTATAGAAGTTGATGACAACCAAGAGGTGCAGCATAATGAAGGAACTGGAGATGTTCAACCTGAAGGAAATCTTTCTCCAGCTATAAGACATCTAAAAGACCATCTAGCAAATTAAATAATAGGTGATCCAAGACAAGGAGTGCAGACTAGAAGCAGAAATCTGAGCACAGTCCTGCACTCAAGTTTTCTATCTCAACTGGAGCCTAAGAAATTTGTAGAAGCCATCCAAGATCAACATTGGATTAATGCTATGCAAGAGGAGCTTAATCAATTCAGAAGGTGCAAAGTCTGGGAGTTAGTTCCTAAACCAAGAGACCACAACATCATTGGCACAAAGTGGATCTTTAGGAACAAGTTGGATGAGAGTGGAGTAATTGTGAAGAACAAAGCAAGATTGGTTGCTAAAGGATACAGGCAGGAAGAATGGATAGACTTTGATCAAATATTTGCCCCAGTAGCAAGATTGGAGGCAATCAGAATATTCTTTGCCTATGCAGCATATCAAGGCTTCAAGGTATACCAAATGGATGTGAAATCAGCATTCCTGAATGGTGATCTAAAAGAAGAAGTCTATGTAGAGCAGCCTTTAGGTTTTGTAGATTCTCTTAAACCTAGTTATGTCTATAGATTTAGGAAAGCATTTTATGGGTTAAAGCAAGCCCCAAGGGCCTGGTATGAAACTCTGTCTACTTTCCTTATTGAGAACAAATTCTCAAGAGGTAAAATAGACAAAACTCTATTCCTAAGGAAATCTAAAGGTAAGATAATCTTAGTTCAGATTTATGCAGATGACATAATTTTTGGGTCTATAGAGAACAATCTTTGCAAGAAGTTTGCCAAACTTATGCAAGGAAAGTTTGAGATGAGCAGTATGGGGGAACTTAAGTTCTTCTTGGGACTCCAAGTAAGACAGACTGAAGATGGCTTGTCCATATCCCAGTCTAAGTTCACCAAAGAGTTAATTAAGAAGTATGGTATGGAATCATCCACCACCATGAGAACTCCTATGGGAACAAGTATGCCTATATACAAAGATGATGAAGGTAAACCTGTAGATGAGTCTTTATATATAGGAATAATTGGCTCTCTATTATATCTCACTGCTAGTAGACTAGACATTATGTATGCTACATGTGTCTGTGCTAGGTACCAAGCTTGCCCTAAAGAATCACATTATACTGCAGTCAAAAGGATTTTGAGATATCTTAAGGGCACACCTAATCTAGGCCTTTGGTACCCTAGGAATGGAGATTTTCTACTAACAGGTTATTCAGATGCAGATTTTGCAGGCTGTAGAGAAGATAGAAAAAGTACTACTGGTACATGCCAATTCTTGGGAGGAAGATTGATATCCTGGAGCAGTAAGAAGCAGACTAGTGTGGCAATATCCACAGCTGAGTCTGAATATGTTGCAGCTGGAAGTTGCTGTGCACAACTATTATGGATTCAACATCAGTTAATGGATTATGGTATTCAGGTAAGTAGAACACCTTTATTGTGTGATTCTAAAAGTGCTATTTCTATTGCAAACAATCCTGTTTCACATAGTAGAACTAAACACATAGAGATAAAATACCATTTTCTTAGAGAACATGTAGAAAAAGTAGACATCTCATTAGAATTTGTTAAAACTGATTATCAAATTGCAGATGTATTTACTAAGCCTCTGGATGAAACTAAATTCAATAAATTTAAAATTGAATTAGGAATGCTGACTATAGGTTAGTTTACCCAAAATTGGCTAAGTAAAGGTGTCAACACTTTCAGTGATAAAGTGTCAACACAGAGGAATTGTGTCGACAATTCAGGAAAATGGTGTCAACACAGAGTAGAGGTGTCGACACATCAGGGATATTATGTCGACACATTCAGGAAAGTTTTGTCGACACAACCAGAGAAGTGGTGTTGACACATTCAGAATTTGTGTCGACACAAAGAATCAGTGTCAACACAAAATTTCAGTTCTTTGATAACTTTAGTCAAGTGTCGACACATCATCAATTGGTGTCGACACAAAGTAGTCAACTTTGTTGTCGAGACATTAGAAGTCTGTGTCGACACATTTCGACTATGTCGACACATTTAGTCTGTTTTTGCCCGCCTTTTGATCTTCTTTGCTTAGAAGGGTATAAATAGGGCAAGAACATATTTTGTCGACACGCTCACCAGGGTTTCGAGACAAAAACCTTGTGTCGACAATCTCTCTTCTCTCCAACCAAGCTTTCTCTTCATTCCAATGGCGCCCAAGATTGAAGACAACATCAACGAGGGATATGAGTTGGTTCGGGATGCATTTAACGATGCCACGCCAGAGATCACCCAGGTCATTTCTCTTTTTGTCGACAATGGATTGGAATATCTTGTCTCTGAACCTACTAAGATTTGGAAGAAAGAAGTTCTCGAGTTCTATTCTGCTGTCTCAATAGACTCAACTGGATTGAAAATCAAATCCACTGTACATGGAGAAAGAGTCAAGCTGTCTCAAAAGAGATTGAGCAAGCTTCTCCAACTTCCTAGGATACAAGATGAGGAAGAGGTTCCAGCCTCAAGGACCAGAGAGGCACTTCAATGGTGTGAATTGGATCCAACCTTGAAGATTGGAGCTGCCATCAACAGGAAAGGAATGAATCCTCAAGGGAAATTTCTGTCTGAAATAATAGGCAAAGTGATCTTATGCAAACCAGGTGGACATGATAGAATCTCAGCCTATATGTTCAGCCTGATGACCAGAATCATCTTTAAAATTCCAACCAGTTGGTCAGTAGTTCTGTTTGACAAAATCAAAGAAGGAATTAAGAAGTCAAACTTGGCTAGGATCATGAGTCTATACCTGGCTGAAATCATTCCAGAGGTAATGAAACAGCTTCCTGGATCCAAGATCAATCATATGAGGAAAATGGACATGAGGTTATTCACCAGATGGGATGGAATTCTGTCAAAGGAGTTGCCTGATGTGGACAGGCAGGAAACAACTGAGAAATCACCAGAACATGATCATGGCAATGCACCAAATCAACAAGAACAAGTTAGAGAGCAGACTGAGGACCAGACTAGGTCTACTCAAGTCCAAGAAGAAACTATACCTGCACAGGTGCAGAAGGAGCCAATTTCTGCACAGTTGCAGAGGGAGACATATCATACTCCTGCTCAGAACATTACTGACCCTGCACAGATGCAGGGGGAGTCAGTTGATTCTCAGGCACAACATCATATTGATATTGCCCAGGTGCTGGAAGAGATTAATTCTGCACAGACTGTTCTTGAAAGCTCTCCTATTAACAGTCCAGCACAAGATGTTATCATGAAGGATACATCAGTTGTTGATAAAGACCCTGAGACAACAGTTCCACTAGCCCATACTCAACAAGAGTTTACTCTTGAGGAGTTATTTCCTGATCTTGAGAGAGCACCAAATAAGGGGGAGCAAGTAACAATTGAGGGGGAGCAAGTAACAATTGAGGGGGAGCAAGTTAATGTGGAGGAGGAGCAACATGAAACTGAGAAAGAAATTCCTACCTCTCCTCTAGAAAGAGTTCATATTGAAAGTTCTTCAGAATCTGAGAAAGAAGAAGGGAGGCTAAGAAAAGGAAGCTAATGGTCTTCAAGAGAAGAAGTTAAAGCTATAAGAAGGCTCTCCAAACAACTACATCCCACTCTACTCCTGAGTTTGATTACAGCAAATATTTGGTTGACCTACAAGTAAAATTTGATGAGCAGAGATTGCTTCTTGAAAAAATTGTGGATGAAAGCCAAAAGTCTCTTCAGTTAGATCTGGCCCAAGATATAAAGTCTATCAGATTTGAGGTCAATCAGCATAAAAAGGAGATGACAGATTGCTTCCACAAGGGAGGTAATGCTGTGGTCTTTCTAGCTCAACAATAATAACATATCCAAGTTAAAGTGGATGATATTGCATTGAAACAAGGATATATCCTTGAGAATCAGATAAGAATGAATGACAATCTTACTGAATCTCACAATGTGATAGTCACTGAGTTAAAAGATACTGCTACAAGGCTGACTGTTGAAAGGTCTAAAGAAATGGAAGATTATGATAAGAAGCTCAAGGCTGCCCTAGACTCAGTTCAAACTGCTATAACCACCTCACAGAAAGTAATATCTGAGAAGCTTCAAAAATTAAAACCATTCTTTAAAGATGGTGTGAATTATCTAGATGGCCAAATAAGATTTCAGAAGGATGATCTTAGGGATCATGTTGCCAGAGAAGTCCTAAAGGGGGAGAGGATACTCATCCATGCTGGCTCAGAACATGCCAAGTGGGGACCAACAGTGTCAGAGCCACATTGGGATATCCACCATTATGTGATGATGATAACATAGCTGAGTCAGGGATACAACAAGGTCTACTTGAAGGTAATCAACCAGAGGTTGCCCAAGTTATATACTCCCCTGCTGATTTTGAAATGATTCATCAGCAAGTGCAGGCAATGTACAGTCCTCCACTGGAGGTTACAAATGTTGTTATTGAAAAAGTAGATAAGCCAGAAGCTGGTCTGAAAGCTCAACAGGATGCTCAATTATCAAAGAAGAGATTCAGAGAGCAAGCAGAACTAAAACCTGATTTTGAGCAATGGAGCCCCACCTCAAGAACCATTATATTAACTGTCTGGAAGGCTGTGAAGGATCAGGTGCATGAAAGAGGTAAATGGTACAATGAGCAAGAATGGAAAAAATATGAAACCAGGCAGGAGGCTATAGTTCAATACAGGAGAAAGGCTAAGATGGGGAAGCTACCTCCTAATACTCAGGAACCTAGGAAGTACTTCCCCAAGCCATTTCATTATTTTGAGAGGCAAAGGATCAAGGCTGGGGCTCAGGAGAAAGCTGATTTGAAAGGCAAAAAGCCTGCTGATAATGCAGAACCTCCTGTGATGGCTCAAGTTCAACCAGGAAAAGGAATTGTCATCAAGGAGCCTGATCAGTCTTAGTTTAAATTTACTAGTTTTTTGTTCAAGAGCTTTGTAATGATTAGTTTGTTAAAACAATCAATATAAACAAGCTGTAACAGACATTTCTGTATTAGTAAACAAAACTTTGTTCTATAATCATTTTTTCATTTACATCTTTATTCTGTGATGTATCTGTGTTTAATGTTTTGTTTATAAAGTTTCCTGTAATATTATGCTTATATACATCATCATATTGAATTTTCTTAAATGGTGTATATCATTAGCTAAAAAGGGTTATGACTTCTCCAAATATGGGGAGATTGTTGGGTACATTGAAAAATGTGTACCCGATTTGAAGAAGCCTAACTTAGCTCAATGATATACATCAAGGTGTATTTGATGTTGTTTTGAGTTTATATGTGCAGGTTAAGAATGTACTATAATGCAAGAAAAATATTCTAAGTTCATGTGTCGACACCAGAAGAAGCTGTGTCGACACTTCAGAAAGATTGTGTCGACACTTGGAAAAGGCTGTGTCGACACAGAGAAAAAGAGTCGACAACAATTATGTCGACACAGGGAGGCAGTGTCGACACACAGAAGTTTGGTCGACATCAACTATGTCGACACTGGGAGGCTATGTTGACACATAGAATTGCTAGTTGACAACAATTGTGTCGACACCAGGAGACTGAGTCGACACACGGAGGCAGAGTCAACAACAGCTGTGTCGACACCTGGAGGCAGTGTCGACACACACTATATTCTGAGTCTACATCAACTGTGTCGACACACAGGACTTGTGTCGACACACAAGACTTGTGTCGACACACAGCAGAGTCTAGATCAAGTTAATTACTGGTGAACGATGAAGTGTTTGTGTCGACACAAATACTTAGTGTCGACACATTCTCAAGATGCAATATCAAGAAGCTGTGTCGACATCAAGGCAGCTTTGTCAACAACACCAAAGGCTGTGTCGACACTTAAGTCACTTATGTCAACACATATTGACAGATGGTCTCGACACTTCCTGACAGACAGCCTCGACGCTTTGCTGACAAAGACAAAGGCACAAGATCTGTTTGAAGACTTGACAGCTGTGAGTTACAACCGGTTTACTGAAGCTGTCATACTTGTCAGAAGTTAGTTAAAAAACCGGATCAGCTGGTTACCATGGATGAAGTCTATAAATAGACAGATTCAGAAGAATACAAAATATATACACACGACTCATTAATCATCTATTGTGAGATAAAATCTCTAATCAAGAAAGTGCAAGGCACAGAAGAAGATCTTCGTGAGAAGATCTAAGAAGACATTCTGAAGTGTACATCCACTCAGATTCAGTCTAAGTAGAATTCATTCAAGAATTCAGAAGTATCATCAAGGGTTTTGGATAGAGAGAGATCCAGTCATTTGAAGACAAGAAGGAAGCTGACAGTCAGCTACATTCAAAGGAAATCAACTCAACTAAGTTCAGATTCAAGAAGCTTTGAAGAAAGCTAAGATCAAGTTGGTTTCTGCCATCAGCCGATTCAAGAAGTTGATCAAGAAAGTTCTTATTCCTCCTCTCTCATCAGGAGTAAGAACTTATAACATCCCTTTTCAAATTCTGTAGGATCTATTCATAGATCTGAGTTGTAAGCCTATTTTATAAAGGCTGAGTGTAGGAGATTTATTCTCTGAGTGGTAGGGTTGTTTATGCCTGAGTTGTAGGAGAAGGTATTCTCTGAGTTGTAGGCCTTGTGGCAAGGCTGAGATAAGGCTTGTTAGCCTGAGCTGTAGGAACCATTCTGGATTCTGAGTTGTAGGAACCTTTCAGGGTTCTGAGTTGTAGGAACCTTTCAGGGTTCTGAGCTGTAAGATTTGAGGATCTGAGTTAAAGGAAGAAGTTAGGCCGATTCTAGCATATTGCTAGATAGGTGAAGGGGGAAGTGGATGTACCCAGACCTTGGGGAACCACTATAAATCTGTGTGCAATCTGTGATGTCTGTTTGTTTGTGATTGCTGTGATGTGTTAGCTGCAGAGTTTTCTGATTTATAGTTGAAACTGTAGTTATATTCTGTCTTAAGTTAAATCAAGGATAAACACCTATTCACCCCCCCTCTAGTTGTTTAGATGGTCTTGAAAGTAAAACTATCAGGTATGTTGCGAAAAAGGCAGAAAGATCAGGTAGGAAAAAGGCGCGCGAGGTCGGGCGAGGTCCTGCGCACCACGCTGGCGAGTGGGGGTGCACGGTCACGCTCGTGCACACTTGCGGGTGCGCGCTGCCTTGCGCACGCACTTGCAGTTGCACGGGGACACGCACGTGCGTACCTGCAGGTGCGCGCAGCCTTGCTTGCGCGCACACCCATTGGTGCATGCGGCCTTGTGTGCGTGCGCACCTGTTGGTGCACGTGGTTACCTTGCACGGGCATATTGACCTGCTTGACCCTCCATGCAAGCCTGCACGCATATACTTGTGTGTTTATGTGAGGACTGGCGCTTGCGTGTGTATCACACTCAATAGACATATTCTTCTGTGCTTGTCACTTTCTGCTGACCAAGTTGCGATTTGAAGGAAGAGATACGAGTTACATGCCGATCTTGAAGTGAGAATACCACTTCGGCAACGTTCCCCTCTCGCCGGTCTAGTATGATGAGCCGTCTTATAGGCTTCCCGCACTCGGGGGCCACGAGACTGCCCTGCACACCTTCTTCGGCACAAAGAATTTCGATGTCCGGTATCTGCGGCGGAACCAGGACTCTCTCCTGCCCGTTCTCGTCGGAGAAGGTAACATTATGCCCCTCTACTTTTGAATTCACGCCTTGGATTGGTAAAAATTACCCTTGTTTTCCGCGCACGTGAGCGAGAGGTCCCCATTCGTCAATCGTACGAGAAAACCAAGGTTCTCACCCACGGTTTGTCTCTCGACGAGAACGGAACCACAAGAATCTTGAGAATGGTATTCCAACTCAGCACCCTTTTAGATTTTGAGAAGAGTTGCTCTTTGGAGAGCACAGTACGATGAAAGTTTTAAGTTGTGTTCCGGGGGGGAGGTATTGTCTATCGTTGGCCTCTATGGTAGAATTAGATGGAGAGGCCTGAGAGGCGGTGGTTTACCCCTTGTTGAGAATTAGTTGGAGAGTCCAGAATCCATCGAGAGGCTGGTTGACAATTTGCGAGACCACTTTGAGATCTGACTTCCATTTTCCGCCATGCGAGGAAGCGATTGATGTTTTGATGTTCTGTGATGCTCCGATGTCCCAATTTACGCCTCTTGGGATGACGTCCCTTATGATATTGGTCGAATTATTTAGAGAGCATGACTCAAAATTTTCTTTGAATTGGTTCAGAGATTGGTGTGATATCCACGTTGATGGTGGCGGTCGTGTTGAGATCTACATCAACAAAACTTGGCTTTATTTTGAGAGTCAGATGTATCGACGTCATGAGAACACATTGCTTGGCTATGTCAAGAACCCTTGGGGCCTACCGAAACCTTGGAATTTGCTACCTGATCGTTGTCGTTGTTAGAAGGGGAGAGAGCGGGACTTTTCCCCGATGTTAGGATTCACTGAGTCGTTGGAGCTGGCCAAGCGTTTATTCAACATTTCTTTATTTGTAGAGGAGAAGCGCCTGTTGCTATGAGGGGTATCTTCTGACCCTGAGAGCGCAGTTGAGGCGCCTCCGGTGCGTGATAAGAAGAGAAAACTTACTTTGGCAAGGCATAGAGATGCAGACGCAGAGCCTCCATCTTCGTTAAGACTGAATGATTCTCAGGTTGAGGTTCCTTCCGGTTCCCGAGATGAAACCGCTCTTGCTGATCTTGATGTGGAGGTGTTGGGATCTTCTGCCTCCCGAGTCCCTCATTCGGAGGTCTCTGCCCCCCGAGGGTTTTCTTTTTTGAAGGCGATAAGTGATGTGGTAAGTGTGCTTTCTTGTTCTTGGGTTTGATTATTTTGCGCAATTCTGACCTTCTTTCTCTTTGTGGAAGATTGAAGCTCAGGCTTATATTGCGTTCACGTGGAACGATCATTATGTGAGCATAAAAGAGGGACACTTGGCTCTTCAGGAGAAACTCCGGGTGACGATGGACTCACTTGTTGCCTCGAGAGAGGAGCATGATCAAGGTGTATCTCGATTTTGGCAGACCGGGTTGGAATTGAAGGCAGAGATGGAGGAGGCCCGAGCAACTGTAGATGGAGAAGTCTCTAGTGGAGAAGACAACGCAAATGCTGAATGCTGCTTAGGAGGAGGCTTCTCCTTTGGAGATAGAGCTTGGAGTTTCAAAGGCTCAGGTGAAGCGACTTTCTTCTGATGATCGGGTATCAGAGCTGAAGGTCACTGAGCTTGTTAAGTACATGGATTCTCTGGACTACATGCGTGAGCGTTGCTCGATTGGCGATGAGATTCGTGAGGAGGTCTGGACCTGAGAGGTAGAGCCCCAGATGGAAGATGCTCGCGAAGTCGCACTTAGGCGTGGAGTGTCGAAGGTTTTTCGCCGGGTAGCCAAGAGCCTGAATGTGACTTGTCTGGTCTTAGCTTTGATGATAACTCTGATGACGAGGGCTCGAGTCTTGATTCTGATGTAGACGCAACCGTCAAGTAGTTGTTTTTTTTTACTTTCTTTAGTCGAGTCTGCTGTATGTTTGTCATCAGCCTTCAGTGGTTATTGGTGGAGCGTTTGCGCCTATATTTTTATGATATCGTTGTTTCCCTTCTTCTAGTATTTGTTGTACAGATTCTGGTAGTTGGTGAAATGTAGGCTTGCAGTGACAATGGAGAGCTTATATGCTCAATCCAGTTGCGTGGCCTTTTTTGATTGGTGTCGATCGCGAGGGGGTAGGCCTCGACGATGACGGAGCGTGGAAAGACAGGGTCGGTGACGAGCTTGCTCGTTCAAACCGCATGCGTGATCTTACTCGATTGAGTTCTGATTAGTGTCGATCGTGAGGGGGGTAGGCCCGGACGATGACGGGGCGTAGAAAGGCAGGGTCGATTAAGAGCTTGCTCGTTCAAACCACATGCACGATCTTACCCAATTGAGTTCTGATTAGTGTCGATCGCGAGGGGGGCAGTCTCAGGCGATGACGGGGCGTAGAAAGACAGAGACAGTGAAAAGCTTGTTCGTTCAAACCACATGCGCAATCTTACCCTATTGAGTTCTTATTAGTGTCAATCGCGAGGGGGTAGGCTCGGGCGATGATGGGGCGTAGAAAGGCAGGGTCGGTGAAGAGCTTGCTCGTTCAAACCGCATGCATGATCTTACCCAATTGAGGTGTCTTTGTACAAAATTGAAGGAAAATTCAATACAGTATTACTTAAAGATAGTATGCGCGAGTCATAGCTCGTGATTTTTACAATATTGAACATAAAATAGAAAACAAGAAACAAGAAAACGAAAAACAGGAAATGAGAAACAAGAAATCAATGATAAAAAATGGCGCAGGTTCTGCGTGTTCTGCGTGCGGGGAAGTGTCTCCCCTTCTCAATGAGAGCACCCTTACTGTATTTTTGTTTTGTCGCGCAAATCAATGCCATCGATGTTGAAGGCGGTCGCAATTGCCGGCTGAGCTTGACTTGAGTAGCAAGCGTGGACTTCCTCTTGGTTTCCACGAACGACCCCTACTACATTGGTGGTGGGAAACTTCATTGCCAAGTGAGTGATTGATGAGATCGCTCCGTAGATAGATTGTACTGGCCTTCTGAAGATGGCGTTGTAAGCTGATCTTAAATCTACGAAAATGAATTGAATGTTGTGCGTAGCTTGCCTCAGAAACTCACCCATTGTGACTGGTAAGGTGATCGTTCCTTGGACTGGAACCGGGTGATTATCAAAACCGTAAACAGGTCCCGCTGCGGGACTGAGGTGCTGCTTGGTGAGCTTCATACTCTGGAAGGTAGATAAAAATAACACATCGATGGAGCTCCCGTTATCCACTAGGATTCTCTTAACATTATAGCAGGGATCTCGAATTCTTGCGCTGATTACGAGTGGATCCTGGTAAGGTGACCACAAGCCCTCAAGGTCCTCATCACCGAATGTGATGGTGGTGTCTTGGTTGAGCCTCTTATCTCCATAACTCTTCTCTGGTATGCCAACTGAGAATACCTGGGAGGAGAGAACCGGGGATCTGACGATGGTCTCGATGTTGACTATCATCTGTCTTCCGTCGGCGGCCCCCTGTAGCATATTTTGTTGTTCTCTTACTTGCCCAGGCGGCGCCTGTTGTTCCTGCACATACCCTTGTAAAAATCTTCTCAGGATCCCTTGTCGGACCAGACGCTCAATCTCGTCCTTTAGCCTGGTACATTCTTCAGTGGTGTGCCCAATTCCACGTTGGAACTCAATATTTTGACTGGTCGTTCCTAGGATTTGGTAGCGGAACTTTCGGTCAATGGAGCGTCGGACTATCTTGAATTGCGTAGAGCACATTAGTCTGCACCCAAGGCGGCCGTTGACCCAGATCTCTCTGATGGTCACGTCGATGCTCGCCATTACGACGTTCTTCATTGCGTTTATTTTCTTGCCCCCTGGGGGCCTACTCCTGCCCCCTCCTTCTCTTCGGGGTGCGTTCAAATTACTGACGGTGCGTTTCGATAGCTTCATCAACTGATATCTGTGCCTCGACCCGGTGCACGAGGTCTGGATAACTAGGCATAGTTTCCTTCATCAGTGCTGAATAGAAGCCACTTGGGCGGAGGCCTCCTAGGAAAACACCCCTCAAAAGCTCATGGTCAACTCCCAAAATCTACCGCGCTTAAGTAGTGAATCGGCGAAAAAAATCCTTCAGGGACTCCCCTTCATTCTAACGAATCCCTAACAGATGTGAGAGATCTTGAACGATTATGCGGTTGGCGACAAACTGTTCGGTGAATTGACGTGCCAACCTGCGAAGTTATCTATGCTCCCCTCTTGCAAGGAATGAAACCAAGTGCGGGCTTGACCTTTCAATGTTGCTGGAGACACCTGGCAGAGCTACTGATATGGAGCATTGTAGATCCTCATAATGATAGTGAAATGGTTGATATGTTCGCGCGGATCTTTCATTATGTCGAACGTCTCGATGTTTGGGATCTTGAAGCCATGCAAGATCGGATTAGCTTAAACATGGGGTGCGAGCGGGGATCCCTGGTGTAGGGGATGGAGAGTAAAGGCGTTCTGTCGCCCGACTTGTCCGTATTCCTGGGCAATCACCTTACATATCTCTTCCCGGGTGAGTCATTCGTCCAGTGGCGCACGAGCCACTTCTTCCAGATGATGACAATGGTCACCCCCAGCGCCTCGATAGGCAGGGTGCGTGGAGCTGGAGGCGTTAGAAAAGTCTTCAGATATATCATCCCCGCAGGGAGCTTGCGGTGGCGGAGCGTGAAACGGGGTCAGAGGTGTGGGATTGACCGACGCGAGAGGCTGAGGAGCTGGAGGAGCTCCTTGATTCCTGAGTAGAGCGAGCGTCTCGACCTGCTGCTCCTCCATTTGTCGCATGTGCCCTTCCAAGATAGCTACAGGCGCGAGCACGACTTCTACATCGAGAGTCGCATTGATGAGTGAATGTGAGGGAGCCGGCTCAACGCGTCCTCTGGGGATTGATCATTCGGTGGTTCGGGCGCTTCTTGCCATTGAAGCTAGTCGCGAGTACCGCTGTGCAGAGGGTACTGTCTTCTAAATCTTTCGGGGGTGTTGGGAACTCGTTTCCCACAGACGACGTCAAATTGTTGGGGTCTACGCCATGCTCCAGGCCGGTCGGACTAATCTTGGCCGTCTTAGCCCGTGGAGCGGTTGAGGGCGCACATCGTTACAGAACAAAATAAGTAGTGCACAATATGATTTTTATGTGAAAAAATCCCTCAACTGGGTAAAAAATCACATGACTGGATTTGTGTCAGTCAAACTTCACTATGTGCTCAGAGTTACAAATCTGTTGCAAAATCGAAGGCGTCATGCCGCTCCTCGTTACAATTTGGGATGAGATAGAGTGAGAGAGAGTATATACGTGCTCGGTGGGCGGCAGACCGCCTCACACGGAGCTTGAATTTAACAGCTTTTGGCGGTGGCGATCTCTCCTAGGCTGTACGCGAATGCTGAATACGGCAGCAGAGCGGGCGGGATGATGCTTGCGGAGTGTGCAAAGTGGCTTCTCTGAGCGGTTGGCAAGACTCACTCTTCGATGTAGACTTGGACGAATTCCTGGAGGAGAGGCGGTGGCTCGTATGAGAATTCCGACAGGGGTCTGGCCTGAGGAAGAAGAAAGCTCGGATAAAAAAGGTGAGAAATAAGTAGACATGAAACTCCTTTTATAGGTCTCAGGGATAGTTGTTGTGGTTACCTAACTATTTGCGTACCATAACTCCCCCTAAATTACTAAATGCAGATTGTATTCTGTATAGTTTGGAGCGAACATTATTTGCATAATATTTGCTAAATGCAGGCCGCCACTAAAATCACAGCCTCCCCCCACTAATAATGGTGGTTTCGTGGGTGGTTTCCTGCACAACAGACGGTCGCGATTGCGGCGGGCCGATCAGACTACAGTTAGAAGAGGCATCGGCTTGGCCGGCGAGAACACCAACGAACAGTGGACGATTGATGCAGTCGGCCCCTACTTTACGGGCGGCCGGGCCCGACGACGGTCTCCGGCGCGGAGCAGTCCGCGGGGCTCAGCCCGCCAGGCGCGGCTCCGGTGCCGGCCGCCGGCCATGATGGCGGCGCCGGCCACGAGCCGGCACCGGCCAGCCGCAAGGTGCTACCGACCGTAGCCGGCTAGGCGGCTACACGTACCTCCCGCGGGTTTGACAATGTATAAATATTTATAAATACGAGTGACAGGCACGGGCCTCCGACCCAATGACCACGCGCCACAGTACCGGCCGGCGACGACGGGCTCTGCCGGCCCGTCCCCCCGGCAGGCTCCGCCCGCCCGCCCTCCCCCCCGGCGGGCTCCGCCCGCCCCTCGGGTCGATGTGACACCTTTTTTTATAATTAAAAAATACTTTTTAAATTATTTTTAATGTTTTATATATATCTATTTTATATATTTTTATATTAATTTTAATTTACATTTTTAATATCTATACTATATTAATATTTTAATTTTAATTTTTATTATATTTTATATATTAATTTTTTTAATTAAAAAAATTTAAAAAACCCCGATAATTGCGGCCTTCTCCGGCACCGGCGGCAGAGCCGTCGGCGGCCTGACCCGAGACCCCCAGCAGGTTCGCCTGCTCCCGGCGAACCTGCTGGGGGTCTCCGGTCAGGCCGCCGTCGGTGGAGAAGGCCGCAATTTTGAAAAAAATTAAAAAACTCGATAATTGCGGCCTTCTTCGGCGCTGGCGGCGGAGCCTCCGGCGGCCTGACCGGAGACCCCCAGCAGGTTCGCTGGGAGCAGGCGAACCTGCTGGCAGTATTTCGGTGGCGCTCCGGCGTTGCCACCGCCGGCGGTGGCCCTGACCGTGAGGCTCAGATCTAGAATACCGCCGGAGCGCCACCGGAATACTGTCGGCAGGGTCGCCTGCTCCCGGCGAACCTGCTGGGGGTCTTCGATCAGGCCGCCGGCGGGGGAGAAGGCCGCAATTTGGGGGGGGGGGGAGCGATTTTAAGGTTCAACGATTCTGGATCAAAACACTCAAATCTGACAGCCATCTTTTTTCCACTATTTTCGAACTCAAATTATTGGCAGAACATCATGTATCTTTTTAAATATTTATGTATAAATATTTATAATGTTATTTCTAATTCATTATTAAATTTCTTGACTTGAAGCACTGGCTAAAGAGCCGTGTTGGGTTAATTTGTAAAAAACATTTTCATTGTTGAGATTTCACGTCCAATATCGTCCTTGCGGTCATTGGCAGGCATTATTTTTAAACACAAGTCTACTCTCTTATTAGATTCTGTTTGGAATATTTGTGCTGTTTTAAAATGGATTAGTTAAAAAAGGAGATTTAAAATTGAAGTTTTAAAACTGAAGTTGTGTTTGGATAAACTTCTATGTTTTAAAAATTAAATTAAAATTAATCATCTAATTAGTTGGTGGCCACAGTTATTAAATCAAAATATTAAAGGCTATCAAACTCCGGCATATTTTAATTTTACAAAGTAAATATTAAATCAAAATATTAAATGCTAACAAATCAAAGTATTAAATGCTATTTGTGGCCACAGTTTTTTTCCCAGTAAAACTACAAAAAAAATTTCCTGCGCTACCCGCTCTCAGAGGAAGGAATGTGGGTAGCGCAGGAGCCCCACGATCAAGCTTTATAAATCGTGCATTGCATTGGTTTTTACTTTTTTTTGCTTTGTTTTTTCGCAACCGTTCGATCAAAGAATAAACATCCTGGATTTCACCCGCTCCCACTTTATGGAATGCTACGCGTACCTAATTATTATTCGTAAAACTAGGGCACGGGATTTTTCCATGGCTACTAACGGTTGCTGCAAAGATTTCTCCTCACCCGAACTCCAGAACAGAGAGAAAAGGTGAAAACGGGAACGGAGGGAGCGGCTGGTGCTCAATTGCGTAGCCCACAGGTCGGAGGATCGAAACCTCCCTCTGATACCAAATTGTAACACCTCTACCCGTCAAGAAGAATATAATAGAGGGTTCGGCCGGGGCCCCACACCATATTCCACAAACAGGCGGAGACGCTACGAACTAATATCATAACCAACGCATCCTAACACAGAGCATTCTAGCGGAAGTTTCACGGTTGAATCTTTGAACTCAAAATAAAGAACACTGTCCACTATAACATAGTAATGTATACAAACATCAAAAGAGTCTGGCCTTAAGGCCTTACAACAATTTCCCTTAACAAGAGTGTGGATTACAGACATTGGCACGCAGGCCGGCCACACATGAACAAAAGAAACAAAACAATGCCTTCGAGGGCAACAACGCAGCTTGGGCTTCAACCCGCTAAGTCCCGCTCGGACCAGCACCTCCAGTACCTGTAAGAACCAATCCACCAAGCGGTGGCAAACAGGGCAACGGTCAGCATTCAGCTGACCAATTATAACGACCCTGCCCCTGGCACGGGGCAGCGGAATTCCATCCCTGCATAGCAATCGTCCAATATGATATATAGCAATTCAAGCAAGACGTGCACGACCGCACAGACACATATCACAAACGCCGGCACGACGGCCCGACGTCCCGTGCACTAATGGCACTCTCGGGTGCACCGGAAACACCGGATCTCACCATTGAGCATTTAGTCCGGCACGCAGGCCCAAGACTCTCATTATGCCGCTGACGAAAGCCCAATGCCTTGGCGCTCTCATGTCCAGCCTACATAACGCAGGTACAGATCAGCCACCCCCCGTTGCTCAAATCGCCTTGCCCAACCAAGTACATCGTACCTGAGGCCACATTTAAAGGCACGGGTCGGTTTCACCTTGCCTGTTCGGCACGAAGCCTTTTCATACAGTTGCAGCCCAACGCTCAACCGCACACAAAGTGGCAACTCACGGCCACAAGAGTTGCACCCAACTCTCACAATTTCCTGGACTTCCTCCAGTACTTTATCCATCATGCATACATGCAATAATCACGGAGTCTTCTCCGATATGCAAACAAGCATCACCAATCCAGACCAATATGTACAGATAGGCTTCACACAGCATGCCTAGATCCGTACTCCAATTCCGGACTCTAACAAGGGGGACTTTATATATCTACCCCAAGGGACGTCACAACCCACCGCATACTCGCGGGGAAGGGTTTTCCCTATGCAATGCAGGAAATAAGGACTTCACATGTCCGAGAAAGAAATCGTTACCCTAGGAACTCGCTTCGGAGCCATGGAGAGAAATTTGAGACGGATGAAAGTCTTCGCAGCAGCGTTGCCTTCGCAAATCCGAACTCGGCTTGTGATTTGGACCACCGTAGCACCACCGGCAGCCGGATTCCACTTCTTCTTCCTCACCTTGCTCTCACCTCTCTCTTAAAGTTAGAAAGAGAGTATGAAACTTAGAAATAAGCCTTTCCTCCTCCTTTCCCGGCCTTATCAGACCAGGAATGAGCCCCAGCCACATGATCCTCTTTAAGGAAAATGAACGGCCAAGATCTGCCCAAAAATAACTATTCTTTTGGCCGACACGGCCTGTGACACGCCCGTGTCACAGGCCGTGTACCCTTAAGCGGCACACGCGGCACACGCAACGACTGAAATCTACCAGAACACGGGCATCGACACGCCCGTGTCGAACCTGACACGCCCGTGTCAGTCATGTGACACGCCCGTGTCACCCCTGTTACACGGTACTCAACGAGCTCTAAAACCAACAGAGCAGTACACGGGTAGGCACACGCCCTCGGACACGCCCGTGTCAAATCTGACACGGCCGTGTTCAAGGCTTGGTTCCGGGCCGTGTACTTCTCTGACTCAGTCCGGCCATTTCTTGAGTGACACGCCCTGGGACACGCCCGTGTCCAAGGCCGTGTCCCAGGCTCGACTATAGTCGACCACCGATCGTCGACCATCCTGAACACTCCCTGGGACACGCCCGTGTCCCAGGCCGTGTACCCCCGACACGCCCTGGGACACGCCCGTGTCCCAGGCAGTGTCAAACAGCCTGCACCTCAAATCCAGTTTTGAGATTTTTGGGGTGTTACAATCCTCCCCTCCTTAATAAAATTTCTTTTTCACAAATAGAATAGGCGCGCTCCAAGGTGACATGCTTGGGCGGATATATCCCTGCTCCAACAACTCTTGCAATTGGACTTTCAATTCAGCCATCTCTTTTGGCGCGACGCGATATGGTGAGCGGGCCACAGGTTTAGCACCTGACACCAACTCAATAGAGAAGTCAATCTCCCACTGGGGTGGTAACCCAGGAAGATCTTTAGGAAACACATCGGCAAACTCTGACACAACCAGAACTTCACCGACATTGGCCTTTGGCTCAACAGCCTGAATTAGCGTGAAGAATAACTTCGCGCCCTTTCGAACAAGCATTGACGACTTTGAGCGCAGACAACAAAGTCCCGCCAACTCCTCGCATACCAGCGAACTTCGTCACAAGTCCGGTATTCTGGCCCAGTGTGATCTCCTTGGAGTTGCAATCAATAAAGGCACGCTGCTCCGAGAGCCAGTCCATGCCAAAGATCACATCAAACTCCGATAACGGTAGCACAGCTGCACTCAAACCGAAATCCCGACTTCCTATTTGAACATCCACATCGCAAGCCCTAGCCGCAAGCATCACACAGCCATTCGGCAATAGCACCCTTGTACTATCAACCGTCACATGACTCGGTACCCCAATTCGAGATACGAAGTCCTCAGACAGAAAAGAATGCGAAGCACTCGTATCAAACAGGGCTCTCGCCAGATTATTCTGAATCAGGACAAAGCCTGCAGCACACACACATCATGCACAAGCTATACATAACCAAATACAATAGTACTTAAGCAAATAATCTATATTCACTCGTACCTGTGACGACGTCACTTTGCTTAATCGCCTCGTGCTGGCCAAGGTGATAAATTCGGGGCTGTGCCTGGGACGCAGAGGAATCAACCCGCTTTGCCCTTCTCAGCATAAGACGCACCCGTCTTCTTTTCCCTTTGGGCTGAACAACCCGACAATCACGGGCTATATGCCCCACCCCGGCCACAAGTATAGCATGTACGAGACTCCGGCCTTGACGTCGCCCCCGACACAACGGTCGTAGACACTTGCCCAGACGGCTTGGACCTCTTGCCCCCTTTCTTCTGGTAGAACGATTTGCTAGGGCGAGGTGCTTGAAACTCTGGCTTTGACACAACCAAGCCCTTGTTCCCTTGCACCCGTCTCATGTCCTTCTCCAACGCACATGCAGTATCAACCAACGCCTGAAACCCTTGGTTCACTGAACTCGAAAGCAGGAACCTCAACTCATCCCGCAATCCTTCATAGAACCTATTCGTTTTCCTTTGGTCATCCGCGAAGATTGTTCCCGCATACCGTCCCAACCTGGTAAACTCATGCAGGTAGGTATCCACGCTATCTTCTCCTTGTCTTAACCGTTGGAACTCATTTTCCATGGCAATGCGTTGCGCCGCTGGGACATGTTTCGCCAGAAATATTCGAGAGAACTCCTCAATCGATACTTGCGTTAATTGCCTGCCCGCCAAATGGTGTACCTCAACCTCTTCCCACCACAACCGCGCCGCTCCTTCGAGCATGAAGGTGGCCAAGGTGACCTTTAATGTTTCCTCCGCCCTGATCGCTGTCATTATCCGCTTGACACACGATAACCAATCCTCTGCCTGCGTTGGGGATCCCAGTCCCATAAACGTAGGCGGACTGAAGCTCATGAATTGCTTCAACTGTCGGTCAGCTGCTCGTGGATCGACAACCTCAACCGGCTCGGGTCTTACATCAACACGAACTGGCACTACTGCCGGCTGCGCTTGCCCGGTCGGCTGAATCATGGCAAATAGAGCCTCAGCAACTAAGCGAACAGTTTCCGCAGATGGAGGAGGTGTTGGCACCTCAGCTGGTGCCGCACTCTCATCAGAGCGCTGGGGCTCAGACTGCCCAGCACCACTACGCGTCACCTATAGGTGGACAAGACACACATTAGCGATCGTATGCAAGCAAAACAACAGAAAAGGAACGCGCAGATTCCTCAAACAAGATTATGCACATTCCTTAGTGGACATTCCAGAGTTCATTAGCGTTACAGCAGGGCGCACAAACACGCGCTCGCCACCCCACAAAAGAATTCGACCACGAATTCGAAAGAGGAAGACCGTCTGTTTGTGGCATATCGTGTGGGGCCCCAGCCGGACCTTCTACGATACGTCACGTAACGGATGGGGTCATAGAACCTATTCGTTTTCCTTTGGTCATCCGCGAAGATTGTTCCCGCATACCGTCCCAACCTGGTAAACTCATGCAGGTAGGTATCCACGCTATCTTCTCCTTGCCTTAACCGTTGGAACTCATTTTCCATGGCAATGCGTTGCGCCGCTGGGACATGTTTCGCCAGAAATATTCGAGAGAACTCCTCAATCGAACTTGCGTTAATTGCCTGCCCGCCAAGTGGTGTACCTCAACCTCGTCCCACCACAACCGCGCCTCTCCTTCGAGCATGAAGGTGGCCAAGGTGACCTTTAGAGTTTCCTCCGCCCTGATCGCTGTCATTATCCGCTTGACACGCGATAACCAATCCTATGCCTGCGTTGGGGATCCCAGTCCAGTAAACGTAGGCGGACTGAAGCTCATGAATTGCTTCAACTGTCGGCCAGCTGCTCGTGGATCGACAACCTCAACCGGCTCGGGTCTTACATCAACACGAACTGGCACTACTGCCGGCTGCGCTTGCCCGGTCGGCTAAATCATGGCAAATAGATCCTCAGCAACTAAGCGAACAGTTTCCGCAGATGGAGGAGGTGTTGGCACCTCAGCTGGTGTCGCACTCTCATCAGAGCGCTGGGGCTCAGACTGCCCAGCACCACTACGCGTCACCTATAGGTGGACAAGACACACATTAGCGATCGTATGCAAGCAAAACAACAGAAAAGGAACGCGCAGATTCCTCAAACAAGATTATGTACATTCCTTAGTGGACATTCCAGAGTTCATTAGCGTTACAGCAGGGCGCACAAACACGCGCTCGCCACCCCACAAATGAATTCGACCACGAATTCGAAAGAGGAAGACCGAACGAAGCTGATACCAAAATGTAACGACCCCATCCGTTACGTGACGTATCGTAGAAGGTCCGGTCGGGGCCCCACATGATATGCCACAAACAGACGGTGAGGTCACAGAATAATACCAAACCATAAACGTATCCTAACACAGAGCATTCTAGCGGAAGCTTTAAGATATAAGTTGAACTCTAACCAGAAATGTCCAATATATAAACCACAGTTATATATACAGTCACGGAACGTCCAACAAAGGTAAAGGGTTGGCCTTAAGGCCTTACAGTTCCTCTTTCCACACATCATGAATTACAAACATCGGCGCGCAGGCCGGCCATACATGAGTAAAAGTAAAACAAACAAAACCATTCGCGTAGCCTTCAAGGGCTAGCCGCAGCAGCAGCAGCAACAGTAGTAGGGGATTCAGCCCTTCATTTACCACTTGGCTCTCCAGCACCTGCATAGGGACAATCCACCCAAACGGTGGCAAACACGGCAACGGTCAGCATTCAGCTGACCCAATTATAACAATTCTACCCCTTTCTCGGGGCAGTAGCATTCCTTCCCTGCACAGCATGGTATCAACAATAGCAACTATGTGCTCGCAGGCACATTCAAGCCATCACAACCGTCGGCCACACGGCCCGACAGTCCGTGCACTCAGGGCACATTCTTGGTGCACCGGAAAACCAGGGTCAACACCACCGTTTACACGGTATTGAGCATTCTAGTCTTTTTGGCGCGCGGGCCTAAGAACCTCATTATGCGCTCCAATAAAACCCACAACCAGGCTTCCAAGTCGGACGGACATAACGCAGGTACGGATCAACCACCCCCCATTGCTCAAGTCGCCGTGCCACCTCGAATACGGAAGTATCCATGACAATTTATAGGCGCGGGTCGGTTTCACCTTTCCTGTTTGGCAATCTGCCTTTTCACCGAGTTGCAGCCCAACGGCTCAACCACACACAAAGTGGCAACGCACGGCCACAAGAGTTGAATCCAACCCTCTTCATTTCTTGGACTTCATCCAGTACTTCCTACTGCACCAAGCAACAGGTAGGCACAAGGCAAACAAGCCATAACCACGGAGTCTTCTCCGATATGCAACCAAGCATCACCAATCCAGACCAACATGTCCAGATGGGCTTAACACAGCATGCCTAGATCCGTACTCCAATTCCGGACTCTAATAAGGGGGACTTCACATATCTACCCCAAGGGATGCCACAACCCACCGCACACTCGCGGGGAAGGGTTTTCCCTATGCAATGCAGAAAAGAAGGACTTCACATGTCCAAGAAGGGAGATCGTTACCCTTGACGATCTCTTGGGAGCCATCGAAATCTAGCCGGTGAGAAAGAACCGCAGCAGCTTTGCCTTCACAGCGCTGGCCTCGGATCTCGAATCGGAACACGGGAGTTCTGCCGGTGGTTTGATCTCCTCCTCCTTCTTTTTCCTCCTCTCTCTTTCTCTCTTCACTTAGCCAAATGAAGAATGATCTCTTCATCAAGCCTCTGGTGTTTTAATCCAGCAAGGAATCACCTGAGCCCTTGGATCCAAATAGAGAAAAGGAACGGCCATGATTTTCCCAAAATTCCATTTTTTTGCTGACACGGCCTGTGACACGCCCGTGTCACAGGCCGTGTACCCTTAAGCGGCACACGCGTCACACGCACCGACTGAAAATCTACCAGAACACGGGCAGCGACACGCCCGTGTCGCACCTGACACGCCCGTGTCAGTCAGTACATGGCCGTGTTACCCCTGTAACACGGTTTCCGCTATCACCAAAATAACCCGAGAGGTACACGGCTAAGGCACACGCCCGTGTTCCTAGCCGTGTGCCAAACACGCCCCTATGACACGCCCGTGTCACAGGCCGTGTTCTATGCTCGACGACCAGGCTGCGTCGAACAGGCTGAACACGCCCTGGCACACGCCCGTGTGCCAGGCCGTGTACCCAGACACGCCCTTGGACACGCCCGTGTCCAAGGCCGTGTCAACCAACCTGAACCTCAAATCGACCTTTTAAGATTTTTGGGGTGTTACAATCCTCCCCTCCTTAATAAAATTTCGTCCCGAAATTTGACACGGTAAGGAAACAAAAAACACAATACTATAACTTGATAACTCTGAAATAACAAAAGTACACGGTCTACAGTTTACACAAACAGCTTGGGAAATTCAGCTCACATGGTCTGCTCTCGCTCCCATGTTAGCTCTTCACGGCCACAATTGTCCCATCGGACCTTGACCATCCCGATCACCTTGTTCCGCAACTGTTTATCGGCTCGATCTTCGATCCGAATGGGTCGAACCCTCGTCGTTAGCCCATACTCGACCGGCACCCGATCATACTCCACTACTTGAGCTGGATTCTTGACAGCTTTACGGAGTACTGAGATGTGAAATACATCATGTAAGCCACTCAACTCTGCTGACAACGCTAGTCGATAAGCAGCTTCCCCAACGCGCTCCACCACTTCAAATGGACCAAGGTACCTTGGACTTAGCTTTTTCAACCGCCGAATCCTGGACACGCCTTTGAAGGGTTTGATCTTCAAATATACCCAATCACCCACCGCGAACTCCACGTTCCGGTGTTTGGCATTGTCGTACTTTGCTTGACGATCTTGGGCTATCAATAGCCTCTCCCGAATAGAGCGTATAAGCGAGGTAGCTTCTTCGACTTCCTTTTTCCCACTCAGCTTAGATTCGCCTGCTTCTGCCCAAGCTAACGGTGTACGGCATTTACGACCATACAAAGCCTCAAATGGTGCCATACCGATGCTCGCTTGGTAGCTATTATTATAGGCAAACTCGACAAGAAAAATATAATCTTCCCATCTCTTACCAAAGTCTAGGGCGCACATGCGGAGCATGTCCTCCATCGTCCTGTTGGTTCGTTCAGTCTGGCCATCCGTTTGGGGATGAAAGGCCGTACTAAACGCTAATTTTGTACCCAACATTTGATGAACTAGCCGCCAATCATTCGATGTGAATCGCCCATCACGGTCACTGACGATGCTCCGAGGAACACCGTGCAGTCGAACAATCTGCTCCACATAGAGCTTGGCCAAGGTTTCCACTGAATCGTCTCTTTTGTTGGAAGGAAGTGCGCCACTTTTGTCAACCGGTCCACAATCACCCAGATTGAATCATGACCGCGTTGAGATCTCGGCAACCCGTGCACAAAATCCATCGAAATGTCATCGAACTTCCACTCCGGAATGGGTAACGACTTCAGAAAACCGCCAGGCTTCTGGCATTCCGCTTTCACCAATGCACAAGTATGGCATTCCGCCACATAACGTGCTACATCTTTCTTTAGTCCGGGCCACCAGAACAGCTTTTTCAGATCTCTGTACATCTTTGTGCTTCCTGGGTGAACTGAGTACTTTGCAAAGTGAGCTTCGTACATCAACTCTTCCCTCAATTTACCCACACTCGGAACGCATACTCGACCATTTCTTCGTAACAAACCGTTTTCCCAAGAGAACTGGTCATCCGGCCCATCTTTAGCATAGCGCTGGAGACTTTCATCAAGCTCCGTTGCTCGCCGAACTCTGTCCGTAAGGTCATATTGAACCTCCGTCCAGTTCAAGCATGCACCGGTCGAAGAACCCTTGTCAACACAGATATCTCCAATGCTTCCAATTCCTGGATTAAACGCTGATCATGCCACTGCAACCAGCTTGCCCGTACCGGAGTCTTCCGACTCAAAGCATCAGCGACCACATTTCCCTTCCCGGGCGTATAGTGAATCTCGAAGGTGTAGTCCCCAAGGAACTCCATCCATCTTTGTTGTCGCATATTCAGATCCTTCTGATCCAACAAGTACTTTAGGCTTTTGTGATCTGTATAAATGTCCACTTTCACGCCATAAGATAGTGTCGCCACAACTTTAGCGCAAAGATTACCGCCGCCAACTCCAGATCATGGACGGGGTAATTCCGCTCATGCACTTTCAACTGGCGCGAGCCATAAGCAATCACTTTACCAAACTGCAGAAGAACGCAGCCTAAGCCGCTCCAGGAAGCATCACTATAGATCTCATAGCCATCTGTACCACATGGCGATGTCAACACAGGCGCCGTGGTCAAACGACTCTTCAGGTCTTCAAAAGCTCGCGCAACTCGGCGTCAAATGAACCTTTGATCTTTTCTCGTCAGCGTGGTCAGAGGTAAGCAATCCGTGAGAAGTTTCCACAACCGTCTATAGCACCCGCAAGCCCAAGGAAGCTCCTGACCTCGGCCACCGAAGACATCACTGGCCAATCTCGAATGGCAACTTATCTTCAACGATCCACCGTGATACCTTCACCACTTACCACATGGCCTAAAAAAGGCTACTGAAGAGAGCCAGAACTCACACTTTGAGAACTTGGCATAAAGCTTATTCCTCCGCAGGTATGCAAGACCAACCGCAATGGTTTGCATGATCCTCTTCCGACTGAGAGTATACTAAGATGTCAAGCAAAGTACTCTCGGAACGAATTAAGAACAAATCCGTGTACTCTCGGAACGTTCGATGCATTAGATCCATAATACCGATGGCGCATTACATAAGCCAAACGGCATTACCGTGAACTCATAATGACCATAGCGTGTTCCAAACGCCGTCTTGGGAATGTCATCTTCCCCCGAATCCTCAACTGATAATATCCCGATTTCAAATCCAACTAGGAATAGACCGTTGATCCTGCCAGCTGATCAAATAGGTCATCAATCCGTGGAATCGGATAATTTGTTTTTCTCCGTCAGCTTATTCAATTCGCGGTAGTCAATACATAACCGTAAACTATCGTCTTTCTTTTTCACAATAGACAGGCGCGCTCCAAGGTGACATGCTTGGGCGTATGTATCCCTGCTCCAACAACTCTTGCAATTGGACTTTCAATTCAGCCATCTCTTTTGGCGCGACGCGATATGGTGAGCGGCCACAGGTTTAGCACCTGGCACCAACTCAATAGAGAATTCAATCTTCCCGCTGGGGTGGTAACCCAGGAAGATCTTTAGGAACACATCGACAAACTCTGACACAACCAGAACTTCACCGACACTAGCCTTTGGCTCAACAGCCTGAATTAGCGTGAAGAATAACTCCGCGCCCTTTCGAACAGCATTGACGACTTGGAGCGCAGACAACAAAGTCCCGCCAACTCTCGCATACCAGCGACTTCGTCATAAGTCCGGTATTCTGGCCCAGTGTGATCTCCTTGGAGTTGCAATCAATAAAGGTACGCTGCTCCGAGAGCCAGTCCATGCCAAAGATCACATCAAACTCCGATAACGGTTAGCACAGCTGCACTCAAAACCGAAATCCCGACTTCCTATTTGAACATCCACATTCAAGCCCTAACCGCAAGCATCACACAGCCATTCGGCATAGCACACCCTTGTACTATCACCGTCACATGACTCGGCACCCCAATTTGAGATACGAACTCCTCAGACAGAAAAGAATGCGAAGCACCCGTATCAAACAGGGCTCTCGCCAGATTATTCTGAATCAGGACAAAGCCTGCAACACACACACATCATGCACAAGCTATACATAACCAAATGCAATAGCACTTAAACAAATAATCTATATTCACTCGTACCTGTGACGACGTCACTTTGCTTAATCGCCTCCTGCTGGCCAAGGTGATAATTCGGGGCTGTGCCTGGAACGCAGAGGATACACCACCGGCTTGCCCTTCTCGCATAAGACGCACCCGTCTTCTTTTCCCCTTTGGGCTGAACAACCCGACAATCGCGGGCTATATGCCCCACCCGGCACAAGTAAAGCATGTACGAGACTCTGGTCTTGACGTCGCCCCCGACACAACGGTCGTAGACACTTGCCCAGACGGCTTGGACCTCTTGCCCCTTTCTTCTGGTAGAACGATTTGCTAGGCGAGGTGCTTGAAACTCTAGCTTTGACACAACCAAGCCACTTGTTCCCTTGCACCCGTCTCAGTCCTTCTCCAACGCACATGCATATCAACCAACGCCTGAAACCCTTGTTTCACTGAACTCGAAAGCAGGAACCTCAACTCATCCCGCAATCCTTCATAGAACCTATTCGTTTTCCTTTGGTCATCTGCGAAGATTGTTTCCCGCAAACCGTCCCAACCTGGTAAACTCATGCAGGTAGAACTTTGCTTGACGATCTGGGCTATCAATAGCCTCTCCCGAATAAGCGTAAAGCGAGGTAGCTTCTTCGACTTCCTTTTTCCCACTCAGCTTAGATTCGCCATCTTCTTTCTGCCCAAGCTAACGGTGTACGGCATTTACACCATACAAAGCCTCAAATGGTGTCATACCGTGCTCCGCTTGGTAGCTATTATTATAGGCAAACTCGACAAGAAAAATATAATCTTCCCATCTCTTACCAAAGTCTAGGGCGCACATGCGGAGCATGTCCTCCATCGTCCTGTTGGTTCGTTCAGTCTGGCCATCCGTTTGGGGATGAAAGGCTGTACTAAACGCTAATTTTTGTACCCAACATTTGATGAACTAGCTGCCAATCATTCGATGTGAATCGCCCATCACGGTCACTGACGATGCTCCGAGGAACACCGTGCAGTCGAACAATCTGCTCCACATAGAGCTTGCCAAGGTTTCCACTGAATCGTCTCTTTTGTTTGGAAGTAAGTGCGCCACTTTTGTCAACCGGTCCACATCACCCAGATTGAATCATGACCGCATTGAGATCTCGGCAACCCGTGCACAAAATCCATCGAAATGTCATTGAACTTCCACTCCGGAATGGGTAACACTTCAGAAACCGCCAGGCTTCTGGCATTCCCGCTTTCACCAATGCACAAGTATGGCATTCCGCCACATACGTGCTACATCTTTCTTTTGTCCGGGCCACCAGAACAGTTTTTTCAGATCTCTGTACATCTTTGTGCTTCCTGGATGAACTGAGTACTTTGCAAAGTGAGCTTCGTACATCAACTCTTCCCTCAATTTACCCACACTCGGAACGCATACTCGACCATTTCTTCGTAACAAACTGTTATCCCAAGAGAACTGGTCATCCGACCCATCTTTAGCATAGTGCTGGAGACTTTCATCAAGCTCTGTTGCTCTCCAAACTCTGTCCGTAAGGTCATATTGAACCTCCGTCCAGTTCAAGCATGCATCGGTCGAAGACCCTTGTCAACACAAGATATCTCCAATGCTTCCATTCCTGGATTAAACGCTGCTCATGCCACTGCAACCAGCTTGCCCGTACCGGAGTCTTCCGACTCAAAGCATCAGCGACCACATTTCCTTCCCGGGCGTATAGTGAATCTCGAAGTGTAGTCCCCAAGGAACTCCATCCATCTTCGTTGTCGCATATTCAGATCCTTCTGATCCAACAAGTACTTTAGGCTTTTGTGATCTGTATAAATGTCCACTTTCACGCCATAAAGATAGTGCCGCCACAACTTTAGCGCAAAGATTACCGCCGCCAACTCCAGATCATGGACGGGGTAACTCCGCTCATGTACTTTCAACTGCGCGAGCCATAAGCAATCACTTTACCAAACTACAGATAACGCAGCCTAAGCCGCTCCCGAAGCATCACTATAGATCTCATAGCCATCTGTACCACATGGCGATGTCAACACAGGCGCCGTGGTCAAACGACTCTTCAGGTCTTCAAAAGCTCGCGGGCACTCCGGCGTCCAAATGAACCTTTGATCTTTTCTCGTCACATGTCAGAGGTAAAGCAATCCGTGAGAAGTTTTCCACAAACCGTCTCATAGTAGCCCGCAAGCCCAAGGAAGCTCCTGACCTCGGCCACCGAAGACATCACTGGCCAATCTCGAATGGCACTTATCTTCAACGGATCCCCGCGATACCTTCACCACTTACCACATAGCCTAAAAGGCTACTGAAGAGCCAGAACTCACACTTTGAGAACTTGGCATAAAGCTTTTCCTCCGCAGGGTATGCAAGACCAACCGCAAATGGTTTGCATGATCCTCTTCCGACTGAGAGTATACTAAGATGTCATCGATACACAATTACGAACAAATCCAAGTACTCTCGGAACGTTCGATGCATTAGATCCATAAATACCGATGGCGCATTACATAAGCCAAACGGCATTACCGTGAACTCATAATGACCGTAGCGTGTTCCAAACGCCGTCTTTGGAATGTCACCTTCCCGAATCCTCAACTGATAATATCCCGATTTCAAATCCAACTTGGAATAGACCGTTGATCCTGCCAGCTGATCAAATAGGTCATCAATCCGTGGAATCGGATATTTGTTTTTCTCCGTCAGCTTATTCAATTTGCGGTAGTCAATACATAACCGTAAACTACCGTCTTTCTTTTTCACAAATAGAAGGCGCGCTCCAAGGTGACATGCTTGGGCGTATGTATCCCTGCTCCAACAACTCTTGCAATTGGACTTTCAATTCAGCATCTCTTTTGGCGCAACGCGATATGGTGAGCGGGCCACAGGTTTAGCACCTAGCACCAACTCAATAGAGAAGTCAATCTCCCGCTGGGGTGGTAACCCAGGAAATCTTTAAGAAACACATCGGCAACTCTGACACAACCAGAACTTCACCGACACTGGCCTTTGGCTCAATAGCCAGAATTAGCGTGAAGAATAACTCCGCGCCCTTTCGAACAGCATTGACGACTTGGAGCGCAGACAACAAAGTCCCGCCAACTCCTCGCATACCAGCGAACTTCGTCACAAGTCCGGTATTCTGGCCCAGTGTGATCTCCTTGGAGTTGCAATCAATAAAGGCACGCTGCTCCGAGAGCCGTCCATGCCAAAGATCACATCAACAAACTCCGATAACGGTAGCACAGCTGCACTCAAACTGAAATCCCGACATCCTATTTGAACTCCACATCACAAGCCCTAACCGCAGCATCACACAGCCATTCGGCAATAGCACCCTGTACTATCACCGTCACATGACTCGGCACCCCAATTTGAGATACGAAAGTCCTCAGACAGAAAGAATGCGAAGCACCCATATCAAACAGGGCTCTCGCCAGATTATTTCGAATCAGGACAAAGCCTGCAGCACACACACATCATGCACAAGCTATACATAACCAAATGCAATAGCACTTAAGCAAATAATCTATATTCACTCGTACCTGTGACGACGTCACTTTGCTTAATCGCCTCCTGCTGGCCAAGGTGATAAATTCGGGGCTGTGCCTGGGACGCAGAGGAATCAACCACCGCTTTGCCCTTCTCAGCATAAGACGCACCCGTCTTCTTTTCCCCTTTGGGCTGAACAACCTGATAATCACGGGCTATATGCCCCACCCGGCCACAAGTATATAGCATGTACGAGACTCCGGCCTTGACGTCGCCCCCGACACAACGGTCGTAGACACTTGCCCAGACGGCTTGGACCTCTTGCCCCCTTTCTTCTGGTAGAACTCAAGATTGTCCACTTAGGAATGCAAATACACTTGTTTGTTGAACTTGTGTATTCTTTTTGTATGGTTGCCGTTTTCATTGGACGTTAAACTGTGTATTTTACACATATAGGTGACCAGAAATGTTGCGGGTCAATCCGAACCACAACGTTCTGTTAAGAGTGCGACACCAGCCGAGGTGCCCACAACTCCTCCATCCGCTGAAACAGTCCGTCTCATCACGGAAACGGTACTTGCTGTGATGAATGCTCAGCAGGCTGGGCAGGCACGTCCTGTAGTGGTGCCAACGCAAGCTGGGGTACGGCAAGAACCGGTAGAAGCCGAAGTTGATCCGCGGGTAGCAGATCAACAATGGAAGCAATTCTTGAGCTTTAACCCTCTATTATATTCTTCTTGACGGGTAGAGGTGTTACAGGTGGCTCACTTTCTACCGAACAAGCAGGACGATTCAGTGGAAACGTTGGCAAAGCTCTATGTGGAGCAGATTGTTCGATTGCACGGTGTTCCCCGGAGCATCGTAAGTGACCGAGATGGGCGCTTTACCTCGAAGGATTGGAGATTAGTTCATCAGATGTTGGGCACGAAGTTAGCATTCAGTACGGCCTTTCACCCGCAAACGGCAACCATACAAAAAGAATACACAAGTTCAACAAACAAGTGTATTTGCATTCCTAAGTGGACAATCTTGAGTTCAAGTTAAGTGTTATAACGACAGCACTGACACGTGCTCGACGATCGGTGGTCGACTATAGTCGAGCCTGGGACACGGCCTTGGACACGGGCGTGTCCCAGGGCGTGTCACTCAAGAAATGGCCGGACTGAGTCAGAGAAGTACACGGCCCGGAAGCGTGGTGGGCCCATAACCCACAGGTCGGGGGATCGAAACCTCCCTCTGATACCAAATTGTAACACCTCTACCCGTCAAGAAGAATATAATAGAGGGTTAAAGCTCAAGAATTGCTTCCATTGTTGATCTGCTACCCGCGGATCAACGTCGGCTTCTACCGGTTCTTGCCGTACCCCAGCTTGCGTTGGCACCACTGCAAGACGTGCCTGCCTAGCCTGCTGAGCATTCATCACAACAAGTACCGTTTCCGTGATGAGACGGACTGTTTCAGTGGATGGAGGAGTTGTGGGCACCTCGGCTGGTGCCGCACTCTCAACAGAACGTTGTGGTTCGGATTGACCCGCAACACTTCTGGTCACCTATATGTGTAAAATACACAGTTTAACGACCAATGAAAACGGCAACCATACAAAAAGAATACACAAGTTCAACAAACAAGTGTATTTGCATTCCTAAGTGGACAATCTTGAGTTCAAGTTAAGTGTATTTGTTGAACTTGTGTATTCTTTTTGTATGGTTGCCGTTTTCATTGGTCGTTAAACTGTGTATTTTACACATATAGGTGACCAGAAGTGTTGCGGGTCAATCCGAACCACAACGTTCTTTGAGAGTGCGGCACCAGCCGAGGTGCCCACAACTCCTCCATCCGCTGAAACAGTCCGTCTCATCACGGAAACGGTACTTGCTGTGATGAATGCTCAGCAGGCTGGGCAGGCACGTCCTGCAGTGGTGCCAACGCAAGTTGGGGTACGGCAAGAACCGGTAGAAGCCGACGTTGATCCGCGGGTAGCAGATCAATAATGGAAGCAATTCTTGAGCTTTAACCCTCCGCAGTTTCATGGGGCGGGTACACCGGCCCAAGCAGAGGATTGGCTTGCAAGGATCAAGAGGATTATGAGAGCTATCAAGGTTGAGGAGGAACAGAAAGTCATGTTAGTCACTTTCCTACTGGAAGGAGAGGCGCGATTGTGGTGGGATGAGATTGAACTGCATCACTTGGCTGGCAGGCAATTGGCAGAGATTACAATGGAAGAATTCTCTCGTTTGTTCTTAGCACAACATCTGCCGATGCAGCAAAGGATATCGATGGAAATGGAATTTCAACGGTTAGCACTGGGAGATCGAAGTGTGGATGACTACCTGCATGAGTTCACCCGTTTGGGAAGATATGCGTGCACGATCTTCGCCGAAGAAGAGCGTAAGACTAGTCGGTTTTATGCGGGACTACGAGATGAGCTGCGGTATTTGCTCTCGAGTTCTGTGAGTCAGGGATTCCAAGCCTTAGTCTGTATGGCTCGTTCTTTGGAGACGGACATGAAACGGGGGCAAGCAAAGGGCAACTTGGCTGTTGCGAAGCCAGAGTTTAAGCCGCCGCGTCCGGACAAGTTTGGCTACCGAAAGAGATGGAATAAGAAGTCTAAGTTTTCTGGACAAGCTCCTTCTGCGACTGTGACGGATACATCTGGGTATGGATCTCGTGCTTGTTTTACGTGCGGGAAGGTTGGACACTTCGCACGTGAATGTCGATCTGGTCCTCCAAAGGGTGATAAGAAGACGGGAGCGTCTTATGCGGAGAAGGGAAGGCTGTGGTGGAGTCTTCTGCCTCGCACGCGCCGAGCCCAGGGTCTTCAACCTTGGACAACAGGAGGCCATTAAGCAGGCGGATGTCGTCACAGGTGCGCGTAGGTTTTAATGTTCTTTTGTTTGGTGTGCTGTGCTTGTTTTAATTATACTGTTATAGGGTTTGTCCTTATACGAGAGTATCCGGCGCGAGCACTGTTCGACACAGGTGCTTCACATTCGTTTCTGCCTGAGGACTTTGTCCTTCGTGTTGGGGTACCTATACGGATTATGACAGACAGTATAAAGGTGTTGTTGCCTAACGGATGTTTGATGTGCGCGGATCGATCTTGCGTTCTTGAGGTCAAGATAGGAAGTCGGGAGTTCAAGGTGGAAATATTAGTATTGCCGATCAAAGAGTTTGATATAATCTTTGGTATGGACTGGCTTTCAGAGCAGCGTGCCTGTATAGATTGCACTTCAAAAGAGGTCACACTTGGGCAAAATACCGAACAAGAGACCAAGTTCATTGGTATGCAAGGGATGAGTGGGATGTTGTTATCCGCTCTCCAAGTTGTTAAAGCAGTTCGGAAGGGTGCGGAGTTATTCTTCACACTCATAGATGCGGTGACGCCAAAGGCCAGTGTGAGTGAAGTGCCAATTGTATCGGATTATGCTGATGTGTTTCCAAAGGACCTTCCGGGGTTACCTCCCCAAAGGGAAATCGACTTCGCTATCGAGCTGGTGCCGGGGTGCGAAACCTGTGGCCCGTTCGCCGTATCGGGTAGCGCCAAAAGAAATGGCCGAACTGAAAGTTCAGTTGCAAGAATTGTTGGAGCAGGGATACATACGCCCAAGTATGTCACCTTGGAGCGCGCCTGTTCTTTTTGTAAAAAAGAAAGACGGTGGTTTGCGACTATGTATTGATTATCGCGAACTGAACAAGCTGACGGAGAAAAACAAGTATCCAATTCCACGGATCGATGACTTGTTCGATCAGCTAGCAGGCTCAACCGTCTATTCAAAGTTGGATTTGAAGTCCGGGTATTACCAGTTGCGGATTAGGGAAGGTGACATTCCCAAGACAGCGTTTGGCACACGCTATGGTCATTATGAGTTCACAGTGATGCCGTTCGGCTTATGTAATGCGCCTTCGGTCTTCATGGATCTCATGCATCGAACGTTCCGCGAATACCTGGATCTGTTTGTGATTGTGTTTATTGATGATATCCTTGTATATTCACAATCGGAGGAAGATCATGCAAACCACTTGCGATTGGTATTGCATACCTTGCAAAGGAATAAGCTGTATGCCAAGTTCTCTAAGTGTGAGTTCTGGCTCTCGTCGGTGGCTTTTCTAGGCCATGTGGTAAGTGGAGAGGGCATAGCGGTGGATCCGACTAAGATAAGTACCATTCGTGATTGGCCAGTGTTGTCTTCAGTGGCCGAGGTCAGGAGTTTCCTTGGACTGGCGGGCTACTATAGACGGTTCGTGGAGAACTTCGGCCGGATTGCTTATCTTAGCCGGACTTTGCAAGGTATGCAAAGTCCCAGAACAGTTTCTTCATGTCCTTGTACATTTTTGTGCTCCCAGGGTGAATTGAGTACTTTGTAAAGTGTGCTTCATATAGCAATCCTTCTCGCAAGTTACCCGCACTAGGGACGCACAATCGACCATCTTTCCGTAATAAACCGTCATCCCAGGAGAATTGATCACCAGACCCCTCCTTTGCATAGCGTTGGAGACTTTCATCCAACTCCGTTGCCCGCCGAACCCTGTCAGCAAGGTCATATTGAACCTCCAGCCAGTTCACACGCATGCATCAGTCGAAGAATCTCTTTCCACACAAGATATCTCCAAAGCTTCCAACTCCTGGATTAACCGCTCATCATGTATCCGCAACCAATTTGCCCGCACTGGAGTCTGACGACTCAAGGCATCAGCGACCACATTTCCCTTTCCGGGAACATAGTGAATGTCGAAGGTATAATCCCCAAGGAATTCCATCCACCTCCTTTGTCGCATATTCAATTCCTTTTGATCGAGCAGATACTTTAAGCTTTTATGATCTGTATAAATATCCACCTTCACGCCATAAAGATAATGCCGCCACAACTTTAGCGAAAAGATCACCGCCGCCAACTCCAAGTCATGGACGGGGTAATTACGCTCATGCACTTTCAATTAACGTGAGCCATAGGCGATCACCTTGCCAAACTGCAGGAGAACGCAGCCTAAGCCGCTTCCTGACGCATCGCTGTATATTTCAAATCCATCTGTACCACATGGCGACGTCAAAACAGGCGTCGTGGTCAAACGACTCTTCAGCTCCACAAAAGCTCGTGTGCACTCCGGTGTCCAAACGAACTTCTGATCCTTTCTCG
The DNA here is from genome assembly GCA_039513925.1 of Platanthera zijinensis. NCBI lineage: Eukaryota > Viridiplantae > Streptophyta > Magnoliopsida > Asparagales > Orchidaceae > Platanthera > Platanthera zijinensis. The sequence continues at coordinate 209,057,340 of CM077082.1, read as the reverse complement.
TCAACGTAGTCAGAGGCAAAGCAATCCGGGCGAAGTTCTCCACGAACCGTCTATAGTAGCCCGCCAGTCCAAGGAAACTCCTGACCTCGGCCACTGAAGACAACACTGGCCAATCACGAATGGCACTTATCTTAGCCGGATCCACCGCTATGCCCTCTCCACTTACCACATGGCCTAGAAAAGCCACCGACGAGAGCCAGAACTAACACTTAGAGAACTTGGCATACAGCTTATTCCTTTGCAAGGTATGCAATACCAATCGCAAGTGGTTTGCATGATCTTCCTCCGATTGTGAATATACAAGGATATCATCAATAAACACAATCACAAACAGATCCAGGTATTCGCGGAACGTTCGATGCATGAGATCCATGAAGACCGAAGGCGCATTACATAAGCCAAACGGCATCACTGTGAACTCATAATGACCATAGCGTGTGCCAAACGCTGTCTTAGGAATGTCACCTTCCCTAATCCGCAACTGGTAATACCCGGACTTCAAATCCAACTTTGAATAGACGGTTGAGCCTGCTAGCTGATCGAATGAGTCATCGATCCGTGGAATTGGATACTTATTTTTCTCCGTCAGCTTGTTCAGTTCGCGATAATCAATACATAGTCGCAAACCACAGTCTTTCTTTTTTACAAAAAGAACAGGCGCGCTCCAAGGTGACATACTTGGGCGTATGTATCCCTGCTCCAACAATTCTTGCAACTGAACTTTCAGTTCGGCCATTTCTTTTGGCGCTACCCGATACGGCGAACGGGCCACAGGTTTCGCACCCGGCACCAGCTCGATAGCGAAGTCGATTTCCCTTTGGGGAGGTAACCCCGGAAGGTCCTTTGGAAACACATCAGCATAATCCGATACAATTTGCACTTCACTCACACTGGTCTTTGGCGTCACCGCATCTATGAGTGTGAAGAACAACTCCGCACCCTTCCGAACTGCTTTAACAACTTGGAGAGCGGATAACATCCCACTCATCCCTTGCATACCAATGAACTTGGTCTCTTGTTCGGTATTTTGCCCAAGTGTGACCTCTTTTGAAGTGCAATCTATACAGGCATGCTGCTCTGAAAGCCAGTCCATACCAAGATTATATCAAACTCTTTGATCGGCAATACTAATGTTTCCACCTTGAACTTCCGACTTCCTATCTTGACCTCAAGAACGCAAGATCGATCCGCGCACATCAAACATCCGTTAGGCAACAACACCTTTATACTGTCTGTCGTAGTCCGTATAGGTACCCCGACACGAAGGACAAAGTCCTCAGACAGAAACGAATGTGAAGCACCTGTGTCGAACATTGCTCGCGCCGGATACTCTCGTATAATGACAAACCCTATAACAGTATAATTAAAACAAGCACAGCACACCAAACAAAAGAACATTAAAACCTACGCGCACCTGTGACGACATCCGCCTGCTTAATGGCCTCCTGTTGTCCAAGGTTGAAGACCCTGGGCTGCGCGTGCGAGGCAGAAGACTCCACCACAGCCTTCCCCTTCTCCGCATAAGACGCTCCCGTCTTCTTATCACCCTTTGGAGGACCAGATCGACATTCACGTGCGAAGTGTCCAACCTTCCCGCACGTAAAACAAGCACGAGATCCATACCCAGATGTATCCGTCACAGTCGCAGAAGGAGCTTGTCCAGAAAACTTAGACTTCTTATTCCATCTCTTTCGGTAGCCAAACTTGTCCAGACGCGGCGGCTTAAACTCTGGCTTCGCAACAGCCAAGTTGCCCTTTGCTTGCCCCTGTTTCATGTCCGTCTCCAAAGAACGAGCCGTACAGACTAAGGCTTGGAATCCCTGGCTCACAGAACTCGAGAGCAAATACCGCAGCTCATCTCGTAGTCCCGCATAAAACCGACTAGTCTTACGCTCTTCTTCGGCGAAGATCGTGCCCGCATATCTTCCCAAACGGGTGAACTCATGCAGGTAGTCATCCACACTTCGATCTCCCTGTGCTAACCGTTGAAATTCCATTTCCATCGATATCCTTTGCTGCATCGGTAGATGTTGTGCTAAGAACAAACGAGAGAATTCTTCCATTGTAATCTCTGCCAATTGCCTGCCGGCCAAGTGATGCAGTTCAATCTCATCCCACCACAATCGCGCCTCTCCTTCCAGTAGGAAAGTGGCTAACATGACTTTCTGTTCCTCCTCAACCTTGATAGCTCTCATAATCCTCTTGATCCTTGCAAGCCAATCCTCTGCTTGGGCCAGTGTACCCGCCCCATGAAACTGCGGAGGGTTAAAGCTCAAGAATTGCTTCCATTGTTGATCTGCTACCCGCAGATCAACTTCGGCTTCTACCGGTTCTTGCCGTACCCCAGCTTGCGTTGGCACCACTGCAGGACGTGCCTTCCCAGCCTGCTGAGCATTAATCACAGCAAGTACCGTTTCCGTGATGAGACGGACTGTTTCAGTGGATGGAGGAGTTGTGGGCACCTCGGCTGGTGCCGCACTCTCAACAGAACGTTGTGGTTCGGATTGACCCGCAACACTTCTGGTCACCAATATGTGTAAAATACACAGTTTAATGACCAAGGAAAACGGCAACCATACAAAAAGAATACATAAGTTCAACAAACAAGTGTATTTGCATTTCTAAGTGGACAATCTTGAGTTCAAGTTAAGTGTTATAACGACAGCAGCGGAAGCGTGGTGGGCCCATAACCCACAGGTCGGAGGATCAAAACCTCCCTCTGATACCAAATTGTAACACCTCTACCCGTCAAGAAGAATATAATAGAGGGTCCGGCCGGGGCCCCACACCATATTCCACAAATAGGCGGAGACGCTACGAACTAATATCATAACCAACGCATCCTAACACAGAGCATTCTAGCGGAAGTTTCACGGTTGAATCTTTGAACTCAAGATAAAGAACACTGTCCACTATAACATAGTAATGTATACAAACATCAAAAGAGTCTGGCCTTAAGGCCTTACAACAATTTCCCTTAACAAGAGTGTGGATTACAGACATCGGCACGCAGGCCGGCCACACATGAACAAAAGAAACAAAACAATGCCTTCGAGGGCAGCAACGCAGCTTGGGCTTCAACCCGCTAAGTCCCGCTCGGACCAGCACCTCCAGTACCAGTAAGAACCAATCCACCAAGCGGTGGCAAACAGGGCAACGGTCAGCATTCAGCTGACCAATTATAACGACCCTGCCCCTGGCACGGGGCAGCGGAATTCCATCCCTGCATAGCAATCGTCCAATATGATATATAGCAATTCAAGCAAGACGTGCACGACCGCACAGTCACATATCACAAACGCCGGCACGATGGCCCGACGTCCCGTGCACTCATGGCACTCTCGGGTGCACCGGAAACACCGGATCTCACCATTGAGCATTTTGTCCGGCACGTAGGCCCAAGACTCTCATTATGCCACTGACGAAAGCCCAATGCCTTGGCGCTCTCATGTCCAGCCTACATAACGCAGGTACAGATCAGCCACCCCCCGTTACTCAAATCGCCTTGCCCAACCTAGTACATCGTACCTGAGGCCACATTTAAAGGCGCGGGTCGGTTTTACCTTGCCTGTTCGGCACGAAGCCTTTTTATACAGTTGCATCCCAACGCTCAACCGCACACAAAGTGGTAACTCACGGCCACAAGAGTTGCACCCAACTCTCACAATTTCCTGGACTTCCTCCAGTACTTTATCCATCATGCATACAAGCAATAATCACGGAGTCTTCTCCGATATGCAAACAAGCATCACCAATCCAGACCAATATGTCCAGATGGGCTTCACACAGCATGCCTAGATCCGTACTCCAATTCCGGACTCTAATAAGGGGGACTTCACATATCTACCCCAAGGGACGCCACAACCCACCGCATACTCGCGGGGAAGGGTTTTCCCTATGCAATGCAGGAAATAAGGACTTCACATGTCCGAGAAGGAAATCGTTACCCTAGGAACTCGCTTCGGAGCCATGGAGAGAAATTTGAGACGGATGAAAGCATTCGCAGCAGCGTTGCCTTCGCAAATCCGAACTCGGCTTGTGATTTGGACCACCGTAGCACCACCGGCAGCCGGATTCCACTTCTTCTTCCTCACCTTGCTCTCACCTCTCTTTTAAAGTTAGAAAGAGAGTATGAAACTTAGAAATAAGCCTTTCCTCCTCCTTTCCCGGCCTTATCAGACCAGGAATGAGCCCCAGCCACAGGATCCTCTTTAAGGAAAATGAACGGCCAAGATCTGCCCAAAAATAACTATTCTTTTGGCCGACACGGCCTGTGACACGCCCGTGTCACAGGCCGTGTACCCTTAAGCGGCACACGCGGCACACGCACCGACTGAAATCTACCAGAACACGGGCATCGACACGCCCGTGTCGAACCTGACACGCCCGTGTCAGTCATGTGACACGCCCGTGTCACCCCTATTATACGGTACTCAACGAGCTCTAAAACCAACAGAGCAGTACACGGGTAGGCACACGCCCTCGGACACGCCCGTGTCAAATCTGACACGGCCGTGTTCAAGGCTTCGTTCCGGGCCGTGTACTTCTCTGACTCAGTCCGGCCATTTCTTGAGTGACACGCCCTAGGACACGCCCGTGTCCAAGGCCGTGTCCCAGGCTCGACTATAGTCGACCACCGATCGTCGACCATCCTGAACACGCCCTGGGACACGCCCGTGTCCCAGGCCGTGTACCCCCGACACGCCCTGGGACACGCCCGTGTCCCAGGCCGTGTCAAACAGCCTGCACCTCAAATCCAGTTTTGAGATTTTTGGGGTGTTACAATCCTCCCCTCCTTAAAAAAATTTTGTCCAGAAATTTGAAGACAGTTGGGAGAAAAATAACAAAACATTTATATGTTTCTATTACATATACAACGAGCGAACAAGTTACGAAAATAACTCGGGAAACTCGGCTCGCATGGTCTGCTCGCGCTCCCATGTTAGCTCTTCTAGGCCACAATTGTCCCATCGGACTTTGACCATCCCGATCACTTTGTTCCGCAACTGTCTTCAAATTTCGGGACGAAATTTTATTAAGGAGGGAGGATTGTAACACCCCAAAAATCTCAAAACTGGATTTGAGGTGCAGGCTGTTTGACACGGCCTGGGACACGGGCGTGTCCCAGGGCGTGTCGGGGTACACGGCCTGGGACACGGGCGTGTCCCAGGGCGTGTTCAGGATGGTCGACGATCGGTGGTCGACTATAGTCGAGCCTGGGACACGGCCTTGGACACGGGCGTGTCCCAGGGCGTGTCACTCAAGAAATGGCCGGACTGAGTCAGAGAAGTACACGGCCCGGAACCAAGCCTTGAACACGGCCGTGTCAGATTTGACACGGGCGTGTCCGAGGGCGTGTGCCTACCCGTGTACTGCTCTGTTGGTTTTAGATCTCGTTGAGTACCGTATAACAGGGGTGACACGGGCGTGTCACATGACTGACACGGGCTTGTCAGGTTCGACACGGGCATGTCGATGCCCGTGTTCTGGTAGATTTTAGTCGGTGCGTGTGTCGCGTGTGCCGCTTAAGGGTACACGGCCTGTGACACGGGCGTGTCACAGGCCGTGTCGGCCAAAAGAATAGTTATTTTTGGGGAGATCTTGGACGTTCATTTTCCTTAAAGAGGATCCTGTGGCAGGGGCTCATTCCTGGTCTGATAAGGCCGGGAAAGGAGGAGGAAAGGCTTATTTCTAAGTTTCATACTCTCTTTCTAACTTTAAGAGAGAGGTGAGAGCAAGGTGAGGAAGAAGAAGTGCAATCCGGCTGCCGGTGGTGCTACGGTGGTCCAAATCACAAGCCGAGTTCGGATTTGCGAAGGCAACGCTGCTGCGAAGACTTTCATCCATCTCAAATTTCTCTCCATGGCTCCGAAGCGAGTTCCTAGGGTAACGATTTCCTTCTCGGACATGTGAAGTCCTTATTTCCTGCATTGCATAGGGAAAACCCTTCCCCGCGAGTATGCGGTGGGTTGTGGCGTCCCTTGGGGTAGATATGTGAAGTCCCCCTTGTTAGAGTCCGGAATTGGAGTACGGATCTAGGCATGTTGTGTGAAGCCCATCTGGACATATTGGTCTGGATTGGTGATGCTTGTTTGCATATCGGAGAAGACTCCGTGATTATTGCTTGTATGAATGATGGATAAAGTACTGGAGGAAGTCCAGGAAATTGTGAGAGTTGGGTGCAACTCTTATGGCCGTGAGTTGCCACTTTGTGTGCGGTTGAGCGTTGGGCTGCAACTGTATGAAAAGGCTTCGTGCCGAACAGGCAAGGTGAAACCGACCCGTGCCTTTAAATGTGGCCTCAGGTACGATGTACTAGGTTGGGCAAGGCGATTTGAGCAACGGGGGGTGGCTGATCTGTACCTGCGTTATGTAGGCTGGACATGAGAGCGCCAAGGCATTGGGCTTTCGTCAGCGGCATAATGAGAGTCTTGGGCCTGCGTGCCGGACTAAATGCTCAATGGTGAGATTCGGTGTTTCCGGTGCACCCGAGAGTGCCATGAGTGCACGGGACGTCGGGCCGTCGTGCCGGCGTTTGTGATATGTGACTGTGCGGTCGTGCACGTCTTGCTTGAATTGCTATATATCATATTGGACGATTGCTATGCAGGGATGGAATTCCGCTGCCCCATGCCAGGGACAGGGTCGTTATAATTGGTCAGCTGAATGCTGACCGTTGCCCTGTTTGCCACCGCTTGGTGGATTGGTTCTTACAGGTACTGGAGGTGCTGGTCCGAGCGGGACTTAGCGGGTTGAAGCCCAAGCTGCGTTGCTGCCCTCGAAGGCATTGTTTTGTTTCTTTTGTTCATGTGTGGCCGGCCTGCGTGTCGATGTCTGTAATCCACACTCTTGTTAAGGGAAATTGTTGTAAGGCCTTAAGACCAGACTCTTTTGATGTTTGTATACATTACTATGTTATAGTGGACAGTGTTCTTTATCTTGAGTTCAAAGATTCAACCGTGAAACTTCCGCTAGAATGCTCTGTGTTAGGATGCGTTGGTTATGATATTAGTTCGTAGCGTCTCCGCCTGTTTGTGGAATATGGTGTGGGGCCGGACCCTCTATTATATTCTTCTTGACGGGTAGAGGTGTTACAATTGGGTTATGGGCCCACCACGCTATGCCCAAGTATCCTCCCCTCCTTAATATAATTTCGTCCCGAAATTTGAAGACAGTAGGGAGAAAAATAACAAAACATTTATATGTTTCTATTACATATACAACGAGCGAACAAGTTACGAAAATAACTCGCGAAACTCGGCTCGCATGGTCTGCTCGCGCTCCCATGTTAGCTCTTCTCGGCCACAATTGTCCCATCGGACTTTGACCATCCCGATCACTTTGTTCCACAACTGTTTCTCGGCTCGATCCTCGATCCGTATAGGCTTCACCTTTGTCGTTAGCCCATACTCAACCGGCACTCGATCATTGTCAATTACTTGAGCTGGATCCTTAACTGCTTTGCGTAGCACCGAGATGTGAAACACATCATGCAATCCACTCAATTCCGATGAAAGAGCTAGCCGATAGGCAGCTTCCCCAACTCGCTCCACCACTTCAAACGGACCAAGGTATCGCGGACTTAGCTTTTTCAACCGCCGAATCCGAGATACGCCTTTGAAGGGCTTAATCTTTAAATAGACCCAGTCACCCACCGCGAACTCCACGTTCCGGTGCTTAGCATTGTAATACTTGGCTTGCCGATCCTGGGCTATTAGGAGCCTCTCTCGAATAGAGTGTATTGTTGAGGTAGCATCCTCGACTTCCTTTTTGCCTAAAAGTTTGGTCTCTCCAGTTTCTGCCCAAGCTAGCAGTGTACGACACTTACGACCATACAGCGCTTCAAACGGGGCCATGCCTATACTCGCTTGATGGCTATTATTATAGGCAAACTCCACCATAACAAGATGCTCTTCCCAATTCTTACCGAAGTCCAGGGCGCACATACGGAGCATATCCTTCATCGTTCTGTTGGTTCGTTCAGTTTGGCCATCCGTTTGCGGGTGAAAGGCCGTACTGAATGCTAACTTCGTGCCCAACATCTGATGAACCAATCTCCAATCCTTCGAGGTAAAGCGCCCATCTCGGTCACTTACGATGCTCCGGGGAACACCGTGCAATCGAACAATCCGCTCCACATAGAGCTTTGCCAACGTTTTCACTGAATCGTCCCGCTTGTTCGGTAGAAAGTGAGCCACCTTTGTCAACCGGTCTACAATCACCCAGATTGAGTCATGGCCACGCTGAGATCTTGGCAAACCGTGCACGAAATCCATAGAAATATCCTCAAACTTCCATTGCGGAACCGGCAACGACAGGCAAATTGAGCACGTGTCAGTGCTGTCGTTATAACACTTAACTTGAACTCAAGATTGTCCACTTAGGAATGCACATACACTTGTTTGTTGAAATTGTGTATTCTTTTTGTATGGTTGTCGTTTTCATTGGTCGTTAAACTGTGTATTTTACACATATAGGTGACCAGAAGTGTTGCGGGTCAATCCGAACCACAACGTTCTGTTGAGAGTGCGGCACCAGCCGAGGTCCCCACAACTCCTCCATCCGCTGAAACAGTCCGTCTCATCACGGAAACGGTACTTGCTGTGATGAATGCTCAGTAGGCTGGGCAGGCACGTCCTGCAGTGGTGCCAACGCAAGCTGCGGTACGGCAAGAACCGGTAGAAGCCGAAGTTGATCCGCGGGTTGCAGATCAACAATGGAAGCAATTCTTGAGCTTTAACCCTCCGCAGTTTCATGGGGCGGGTACACCGGCCCAAGCAGAGGATTGGCTTGCAAGGATCAAGAGGATTATGAGAGCTATCAAGGTTGAGGAGGAACAGAAAGTCATGTTAGCCACTTTCCTACTGGAAGGAGAGGCGCGATTGTGGTGGGATGAGATTGAACTGCATCACTTGGCCGGCAGGCAATTGGCAAAGATTACAATGGAAGAATTCTCTCGTTTGTTCTTAGCACAACATCTGCCGATGCAACAAAGGATATCGATGGAAATGGAATTTCAACGGTTAGCACAGGGAGATCGAAGTGTGGATGACTACCTGCATGAGTTCACCCGTTTGGGAAGATATGCGAGCACGATCTTCGCCGAAGAAGAGCGTAAGACTAGTCGGTTTTATGCGGGACTACGAGATGAGCTGCGGTATTTGCTCTCGAGTTCTGTGAGTCAGGGATTCCAAGCCTTAGTCTGTACGGCTCGTTCTTTGGAGACGGACATGAAACGGGGGCAAGCAAAGGGCAACTTGGCTGTTGCGAAGCCAGAGTTTAAGCCGCCGCGTCCGGACAAGTTTGGCTACCGAAAGAGATGGAATAAGAATTCTAAGTTTTCTGGACAAGCTCCTTCTGCGACTGTGACGGATACATCTGGGTATGGATCTCGTGCTTGTTTTACGCGCGGGAAGGTTGGACACTTCGCACGTGAATGTCGATCTGGTCCTCCAAAGGGTGATAAGAAGACGGGATCGTCTTATGCGGAGAAGGGGAAGGCTGTGGTGGAGTCTTCTGCCTCGCACGCGCAGCCCAGGGTCTTCAACCTTGGACAACAGGAGGCCATTAAGCAGGCGGATGTCGTCACAGGTGCGCGTAGGTTTTAATGTTCTTTTGTTTGGTGTGCTGTGCTTGTTTTAATTATACTGTTATAGGGTTTGTCCTTATACGAGAGTATCCGGCGCGAGCACTGTTCGACACAGGTGCTTCACATTCGTTTCTGTCTGAGGACTTTGTCCTTCGTGTCAGGGTACCTATACGGACTCCGACAGACAGTATAAAGGTGTTGTTGCCTAACGGATGTTTGATGTGCGCGGATCGATCTTGCGTTCATGAGGTCAAGATAGGAAGTCGGGAGTTCAAGGTGGAAACATTAGTATTGCCGATCAAAGAGTTTGATATAATCTTTGGTATGGACTGGCTTTCAGAGCAGCGTGCCTGTATAGATTGCACTTCAAAAGAGGTCACACTTGGGCAAAATACTGAACAAGAGACCAAGTTTATTGGTATGCAAGGGATGAGTTGGATTTGAAGTCCGGGTATTACCAGTTGCGGATTAGGGAAGGTGACATTCCCAAGACAGCGTTTGGCACACGCTATGGTCATTATGAGTTCACAGTGATGCCGTTCGGCTTATGTAATGCGCCTTCGGTCTTCATGGATCTCATGCATCAAACGTTCCGCGAATACCTGGATCTGTTTGTGATTGTGTTTATTGATGATATCCTTGTATATTCACAATCGGAGGAACATCATGCAAACCATTTGCGCTTGGTATTGCATACCTTGCAAAGGAATAAGCTGTATGCCAGGTTCTCTAAGTGTGAGTTCTGGCTCTCGTCGGTGGCTTTTCTAGGCCATGTGGTAAGTGGAGAGGGCATAGCGGTGGATCCGGCTAAGATAAGTGCCATTCGTGATTGGCCAGTGTTGTCTTCAGTGGCCGAGGTCAGGAGTTTCCTTGGACTGGCGGGCTACTATAGACGGTTCGTGGAGAACTTCGCCCAGATTGCTTTGCCTCTGACTGCGTTGACGAGAAAGGATCAGAAGTTTGTTTGGACACCGGAGTGCACACGAGCTTTTGTGGAGCTGAAGAGTCGTTTGACCACGGCGCCTGTTTTGACGTCGCCATGTGGTACAGATGGATTTGAAATATACAGCGATGCGTCAGGAAGCGGCTTAGGCTGCGTTCTCCTGCAGTTTGGCAAGGTGATCGCCTATGGCTCACGTCAATTGAAAGTGCATGAGCGTAATTACCCCGTCCATGACTTGGAGTTGGCGGCGGTGATCTTTTCGCTAAAGTTATGGCAGCATTATCTTTATGGCGTGAAGGTGGATATTTATACAGATCATAAAAGCTTAAAGTATCTGCTCGATCAAAAGGAATTGAATATGCGACAAAGGAGGTGGATGGAATTCCTTGGGGATTATACTTTCGACATTCACTATGTTCCCGGAAAGGGAAATGTGGTCGCTGATGCCTTGAGTCGTCGGACTCCGGTGCGGGCAAATTGGTTGCGGATACATGATGAGCGGTTAATCCAGGAGTTGGAAGCTTTGGAGATATCTTGTGTGGAAAGAGATTCTTCGACTGATGCATGCGTGAACTGGCTGGAGGTTCAATATGACCTTGCTGACAGGGTTCGGCGGGCAACGGAGTTGGATGAAAGTCTCCAACGCTATGCAAAGGAGGGGTCTGGTGATCAATTCTCCTGGGATGACGGTTTATTACGGAAAGATGGCCGATTGTGCGTCCCTAGTGCGGGTAACTTGCGAGAAGGATTGCTATATGAAGCACACTTTACAAAGTACTCAATTCACCCTGGGAGCACAAAAATGTACATGGACATGAAGAAACTGTTCTGGTGGCCTGGTTTAAAGAAAGACATAGCCGCGTATGTGGCTAAATGTCGTACTTGTGCTTTGGTAAAGGCAGAATGTCAACGGCCGAGTGGTTTCCTGAAGTCGTTGCCGGTTCCGCAATGGAAGTTTGAGGATATTTCTATGGATTTCGTGCACGGATTGCAGAGATCGCAGCGTGGCCATGACTCAATCTGGGTGATTGTAGACCGGTTGACAAAGGTGGCTCACTTTCAACCGAACAAGCGGGACGATTCAGTGGAAACGTTGGCAAAGCTCTATGTGGAGCAGATTGTTCGATTGCACGGTGTTCCCCGGAGCATCGTAAGTGACCGAGATGGGCGCTTTACCTCGAAGGATTGGAGATTAGTTCATCAGATGTTGGGCACGAAGTTAGCATTCAGTACGGCCTTTCACCCGCAAACGGATGGCCAAACTGAACGAACCAATAGAACGATGGAGGATATGCTCCGTATGTGCGCCCTGGACTTCGGTAAGAATTGGGAAGAGCATCTTGTTATGGTGGAGTTTGCCTATAATAATAGCCATCAAGCGAGTATAGGCATGGCCCCGTTTGAAGCGATGTATGGTCGTAAGTGTCGTACACCGCTAGCTTGGGCAGAAACTGGCGAGACCAAACTTTTAGGCAAAAAGGAAGTCGAGGATGCTACCTTAACAATACACTCTATTCGAGAGAGGCTCCTAATAGCCCAGGATCGGCAAGACAAGTATTACAATGCTAAGCACCGGAACGTGGAGTTCGCGGTGGGTGACTGGGTCTATTTAATAATTAAGCCCTTCAAAGGCGTATCTCGGATTCGGCGGTTGAAAAAGCTAAGTCCGCAATACCTTGGTCCGTTTGAAGTGGTGGAGCGAGTTGGGGAAGCTGCCTATCGGCTAGCTCTTTCATCGGAATTGAGTGGATTGCATGATGTGTTTCACATCTCGGTGCTACGCAAAGCAGTCAAGGATCCAGCTCAAGTAATTGACAATGATCGAGTGCCGGTTGAGTATGGGCTAACGACAAAGGTGAAGCCTATATGGATCGAGGATCGAGCCGAGAAACAGTTCCGGAACAAAGTGATCGGGATGGTCAAAGTCCGATGGGACAATTGTGGCCGAAAAGAGCTAACATGGGAGCGCGAGCAGACTGTTAAAAGTAGAGAACCAACAACTAGAGTAGCGAACAAACGACTAGAAAACAAGCCAGAACTTTGAATAATTGAAATTTTTATTATCCAAAAAGATATCATTTACAAAGGTATGGCCTCCCTTTTATAGAATGAAGGAGAGAAGATAGAATACAAACTAACAATGTGGGACTAAAGCTATACAACAGTTCCGAGCGGCTAGAATTAACAGACCGGAACAGGCCGCGCGGTTAGACAATATTCTAACCGCCCGGCAATATCAGAAGCAGGAGAGAGATGCGGTTGGAGACCGCTAGACCGCCCGGTTTCCAACCCGCCGGAGATGAACCGTCAGACCGCGAGACACCACAGCAACAGTCTGGATATCAACCCGCCGGACACAAACCGCCAGACCGCCCGGTCTACAACCTGCCAGGCTCAAACCGCCAGACCGCCCGGTCTCATACTTCGACACTCCCCCTCAAGCTGGAGCATAGATATCAATCATGCCCAGGTTGTCACAGATATGGAAGAAGGAAGTAGAAACCGGCTTGGTGAAGATATCTGCCAACTCTTTGTCGGAGGTGACGAACGGAGTGCAAATCTGTCTCTTCAAGACCTCTTCTCGGATGAAATGGCAGTCGACCTCTATATGTTTCGTTCTCTCATGGAAGACCGGATTTTTGGATATGTATATAGCGGCCTTGTTGTCACAGAACATAGGCAGAGGATAGTCGTAGACCTCTCCTAGGTCAAGCATGAGAGCCCGCAACCATTTTAACTCACACGTGGTTGACGCCATACTCCGGTATTCGGCTTCTGCACTGGACCTTGAGACAACAGACTGCTTCTTGCTCTTCCAGCTCACAAGATTACCTCCAACGAATGTGCAAAAGCCCGATGTAGATTTACGATCACCTTTATCATCCGCATAGCTTGAGTCTGAGTAGGCTTCAATTCTCAGATGTCCACGCTTCTGAAAGAGTAGCCCTTTTCCTGGTGCTGCTTTGACATACTCTAGTATCTTCAAGGCAGACTGAAGGTGACATTCCCTGGGAGCTTGCATGAACTGACTGACCTTGCCTACAGCATAGGCGATGTCAGGTCTGGTCACCGTGAGATAAATGAGTTTGCCCACCAGACGTCTATACCTGGTGGCATCGGATATAAGAGGTGAGCCATCTGTCCACGTTTTGTCCTCTCCAGTGGCCATGGGATACCTGGCCGGTTTGGCACCGGTCAATCCTGCCTCTTGTAGAAGATCAAGAGCATACTTCCGTTGGGAGAGAACCAACGAGTCAGGCTTCCGAGAGATTTCTATCCCCAGAAAATATTTCGGGGAGCCCATATCCTTCGTGACTAAGTGTTGACGGAGATGTTTCTTTGTCAAGTCCACCCCAGCCTGGTCATCGCCGGTAAGAAGAATATCATCCACATACACCGCCAAAACCACAAGGCCCGATGCGGTTTTGCGAATAAACAATGAGTGATCGGCTGAACTTCTCGTAAAGCCAATGGCAGCCACAATGCCACTAAACTTGTCGAACCATGCCCGAGGGCTTTGTTTTAGGCCGTAGATGGCCTTCTTCAACTGGCATACTCGTGTCTCCCCCTGAGCAACATACCCAGGAGGTTGCTCCATATAGACATCCTCTTGAAGATCCCCATAGAGAAAAGCATTCTTAACATCAAGCTGGCAAATAGCCCACTCCCTGTTGACGGCCACTGACAGAAGAACCCGGATGGTGCTGAGGCGAGCAACCGGGGAGAAAGTGTCAAAGTAGTCAACTCCATAGGTCTGAGTAAAGCCCTTGGCCACCAGCCGGGCTTTGTAACGATCCACAGTGCCGTCGGGGCAAAACTTCACAACGAACACCCAGCGGCAGCCAACCACATCAGTACCGATCGGAGGAGGAACAAGGGTCCAGGTACCCCTTTCATTAAGAGTGGCGATTTTCTCATCCATGGCAGATTTCCAATGAGGAATAACAAGAGCCTCTTGGTAAGTGCGGGGAGTTGTAGTAGCCGAGATAGCCAAAGCAAAACACCTGCGAGAGGGAGTAAGCCGATCATAGGAAACAACAGTCGCAAGCGGGTGTTGGGTACACGTCCGCACCCCTTTGCGAAGAGCAATGGGAAGATCCAGGTCGTCTCGTGCTTCAGGGACCGGAGCGTCCGTGGCGGAGAAAGCTGGACCGGGACTAGAGAGACGGCTGCGGAGAAGAAGGTGGGGGTATAATAGAGAGGGAAGGAGACGGAGGAGGAGAGGACATAGGAGGAGAGACGTCGAGCTGCATGGAAGGATTATTGAGAGATGGTGGAGAGTGAGAGACCGCAGGAGGAAGCGGGGATGAAGAAGAAAAGTAGGATGCATTTTCGAAGAAGGTGACGTCTGCGGAAACAAACTGTTTGCGCAGAACGGGGTCAAAGCAACAATAGCCTTTTTGAGTGGTCGAATATCCCAAAAAGACACATTTTGTGGAACGAGGGAAAAGCTTGTCACGGGTAGCCGACGGGGCATGCACAAAGGCCGTACACCCAAAGATACGGAGAGGAAGAGGAAAGGGTTCCTTGCCTGGGTAGAGAATGGAGAAGGGGGTCTTACCGTGGAGAACCGAAGAGGGAATGCGATTGATGAGATAGCAGGCAAGAAGAACAGCATAGCCCCAGTAGGAGCGAGGCACCTGCATCTGCGTCATTAGAGTGCGAGCGATATCAAGGAGGTGACGGTTTTTACGCTCCGCCACCCCATTTTGTTGGGAGATGTAAACACAGCTGGTCTGATGAATAAGACCATGTTGCATACAAAACAAGGAAAACTCATGACTAAGATATTCTTTTGCATTATCGGAGCGCAGCACTTTAATAGATAAAGAAAACTGAGTTTGAATCATATAATAAAAAGATTGCCATACAGATAATAGTTCAGAGCGATCCTTTAAAAGATACACCCAGGTACATCTAGAGAAATCATCAATAAAAGTTACAAAATAAGAACTACCCCGACCAACGGTGAGAGTAGGAGCAGGACCCCAGACATCAGAATGAATGAGATCAAAAGGGCGGGAGGAACCACGACCTTGCTTCGGCGGGAAGGAGGAGCGGTGATGTTTGCCAAGCTGACACGCATCACAGTTGAGCGGAGGACTGGTCGGAGGTAAGTGGGGAAGAAGCTGACGAAGAATCCGAGGAGGAGGATGTCCAAGGCGAAGATGCCATTGAAGCAGATCAGTAGACGTGGAAGAGAAGGCGGACAGAGCGGAAGCATTGCCGAGGAAGTAGAGACCGCCACTCTCAGTCCCAGTAGCAATCGTCCGTTGGGTCCTCGGGTCCTGAAAACAACAAGAAGTAGGAGTAAATAATACAGAGCACTGAAGTTGCTTGCATAAAGTAGTAACCGAGAGCAAATTGCAAGGGAACTTAGGGACATAGAGAGTGTCCACTAAGCGAAGTGACGGGATGACTTGAACCATGCCCGTCCCGTGAACCGGGGAAGGGGAACCATCCGCAACAAGAACCGGGGGTAACCGATCACGCGTCTCTAGGAGAGAGAAGCAATGAGGGTTTCCGGTCATGTGATTTGTAGCACCAGAGTCAATCAGCCATTTACCTTGGGTAACGACGTGAGCACTACCTGAGGTCGTGGCCACAGAAGCAGATGGCCGAGAGGAGGCGGAGGTAGAGGAAGAAGTATCACTGGAAGAACGAAGATGAGGATGTTTCTGCCAGCAGCGGTCAACAGAGTGGCCGGTACGACCATAGTGAGAGCAGAGAAACCTTGACGGACCGCGCGTGCCAGACTGGCTGCGGCCACTATTGCCACCCCGCTGAGCCTGGTGAGCATAGGAGTCCCGTGGAGGAGGGGAGGACAACAGAGGACGTTGGAGTAGAGAAGTGACAGCGGCGATGCGAGCTGCGGTGGCATCCAAGGTGGGAGATTCTGCTTCGCCCAAGATCTGCTGGCGGATCATATCAAATGACTCAGGGAGTCGTAGAAGATAACAAACAACCAGGAGTTCCTGGAAGTGTTTGTGCTGCTCAGCCAAGTCCGCGGAGAAAGGGCGATTCTGGAGGATTTCAGCTCCAAGAGCCTGAACTTGCTGATAAGCCGCAGCAGGAGACATGGAAGGGCGAGCGAAGAGATCCGCATAGAGAGTATAAATGCGGGATGTCTGGCCCCCCTTCGAGTAGAGAGCAGCAAGGTGAAGCCACGCGGTCTTAACCGTCTCATCATGGCGTATGACAGGAAGACATTCATCAGAGAGGCTGTTAGCCAACCACGTGCGGACAAGCGCATCACTGGCATCCCAGTCATCAAATTCAGCAGAGTCTGGAGGAGGAGGGTCATCGGTGAGATGATGACGTTTGCGCTGAGAGCGAAGAAGAAAGGTGAAAGAAACACTCCAATCCGGATAATTGGAGCCAACAAGTTTAGAAACCGTGCCAAGGTTGCCAGAGGAAGTGGGATGCGGGGCCGGAGTGGCGATAGGAGTAGTGGTAGTCGAGGTTTCAGAAAGAGCCATAGGAGAAAAATAACGAGAAGCCGCGCGGATAGAAACCAGCGAGAAGCCGCGCGGTAAAAAAAGACAAGCCGCGCGGATAGGAAGAAGAGGGGCTGCGGCGGTCACGATGTCAGACACCAGCGGCCAGAGAGGCCACGACCAAGCCGCAGATCCAAGAAGGGAAAGAAGTCGAACGGCTAGAAGATAGTCCGCTCGAACAGAAGGGAGGAACAAACAAGGCGAAAAAGGAAGCAGATCGCAGCGATCAAAGTAACAGGTCGCTGTGACCGATAGGCAGGACAGGGCGCAAGCAGGCTGAAGAGACAAGCCGCGAGAACAGGTCGCGAGAAGAAGGGACTAACCGCGCGGACAGGGCGCAGAGAATCAGCAGGAGAAGATCGAGTCCTCTTATACCATGTTAAAAGTAGAGAACCAACAACTAGAGTAGCGAACAAACGACTAGAAAACAAGCCAGAACTTTGAATAATTAAAATTTTTATTATCCAAAAAGATATCATTTACAAAGGTATGGCCTCCCTTTTATAGAATGGAGGAGAGAAGATAGAATACAAACTAACAATGTGGGACTAAAGCTATACAACAGTTCCGAGCGGCTAGAATTAACAGACCGGAACAGGCCGCGCGGTTAGACAATATTCTAACCGCCCGGCAATACCAGAAGCAGGAGAGAGATGCGGTTGGAGACCGCTAGACCGCCCGGTTTCCAACCCGCCGGAGATGAACCGTCAGACCGCGAGACACCACAGCAACAGTCTGGATATCAACCCGCCGGACACAAACCGCCAGACCGCCCGGTCTACAACCTGCCAGGCTCAAACCGCCAGACCGCCCGGTCTCATACTTCGACACAGACCATGCGAGCCGATTTTCCCGAGTTATTTTCGTAACTTGTTCGCTCGTTGTATATGTAATAGAAACATATAAATGTTTTGTTATTTTTCTCCCTACTGTCTTCAAATTTCGGGACGAAATTTTATTAAGGAGGGGAGGATTGTAACACCCCAAAAATCTCAAAACTGGATTTGAGGTGCAGGCTGTTTGACACGGCCTGGGACACGGGCGTGTCCCAGGGCGTGTCGGGGGTACACGGCCTGGGACACGGGCGTGTCCCAGGGCGTGTTCAGGATGGTCGACGATCGGTGGTCGACTATAGTCGAGCCTGGGACACAGCCTTGGACACGGGCGTGTCCCAGGGCGTGTTCAGGATGGTCGACGATCGGTGGTCGACTATAGTCGAGCCTGGGACACGGCCTTGGACACGGGCGTGTCCCAGGGCGTGTCACTCAAGAAATGGCCGGACTGAGTCAGAGAAGTACATGGCCCGGAACCAAGCCTTGAACACGGCCGTGTTAGATTTGACACGGGCGCGTCCGAGGGCATGTGCCTACCCGTGTACTGCTCTGTTGGTTTTAGAGCTCGTTGAGTACCGTGTAACAGGGGTGACACGGGCGTGTCACATGACTGACACGGGCGTGTTAGGTTCGACACGGGCGTGTCGATGCCCGTGTTCTGGTAGATTTCAGTCGGTGTGTGTGCCGCGTGTGCCGCTTAAGGGTACACGGCCTGTGACACGGGCGTGTCACAGGCCGTGTCGGCCAAAAGAATAGTTATTTTTGGGCAGATCTTGGCCGTTCATTTTCCTTAAAGAGGATCCTGTGGCTGGGGCTCATTCCTGATCTGATAAGGTTAGAAAAATCTAATGCTAGATAGAATTTTGAAAGCTAGAGAGTAAAATGCGAAGTTTTATGCCGGCATGCGTAGACATTTTAGTAGAAAGACGTTCTTGGCATAAATACTAATTTATGAGATAATTAAAATGTGTTTCAATTATTTATTATCACTTTTAAGACGATTCAACGGTTAATCTCAAAGTTATGTAAAGGGAGAAAATAGTGTGATCGCTGAGATTTAAATTACTAGATGTTGACGCTCGGGGAGACCTCCAAAGAATTCTATAGGCTTGCGTGTTGCACCTTCTTCACTACACTTCTTCCTAAATCAACTTTGTGGATCTTTAGGACTTAAATAGGATGTACTTAAGGCTTGGGTTTAAGGAAAAGGTGAACAATGATGAACATGAATGCACAATTCACTTAAACAAAGAATTTTGAGCTAAATATTTTTTCTTTCTTATTTTCTTCATAATTGGGATCATTCCAAGCATGAATACATATACTTAGGCCGCATATCATTATGAGAATCTGCTTTTCATAGTTTGGATCATTCTAAGTATGCATATGCATACCTAGGCCACATGTCATTATGAAATTTTAACTTTTTAAAATAAACACCATTTTTCTCTTCATAGTTGGGATCATTCTAAGTATGCATATGCATACCTAGGCCGCATATCACTATGAAAATTTTGTTCTTTTAATAAACACCCATTTTTCAATATTTTAGCTCAAAATTTAAGTGCACCACTGGGTTGGACTTTTTAATTTTGGTGGCGAAATGGTGGAGGTGAGTCAAATAAAGGTACAAGGCTCAAATTTGTGTAAACAATGGTAGTAATTAATTTTGGGTTGGGTGCAAAAGCTCAAACTATCCAAAGAGAGGCCTAAATCATTTCCATAAAGTTTAATTATTCTAAAATGCGAACGTTTCAAAGATAGCTAAGAGCAAATTCTAGATATCAAAAAAAGGAACACCCTTCCATTTGAGTCGAGTAATATCTTTCTAACGATCTTCTACACACTCACCTAAACTACTTTTGGATAAAACCGGATTCAAATTAGAAGTAAAATAAATTCTTTCTACACAATTAACAAATCATAAGTTTCGATTTATGCCAAGAATTTAATTCTACACCAATACTACTCAAACACATGCATTTGACTAGAAACACTACATGAGTCAACAATTTTACTCAAAAGTTTTAAAAAAACTATTCTAGCACAAAAAATTCTTAGTCCACATGAAAAATGAAGTCTACTTGGAACTAATCAACTGAGTAAACTAGGAAAGCTATGGTGAAAACAAATTAAGCTCACTTCATAAATAAGTCTAGATTATTTATTTATTTATTTTTATTAAGAAAAAAACAAAAAAAACAAACTAAGTTAAAAATTAGAACTAATATGCTACCCCTCCATACTTAAAGATAAACATTGTCCCCAATGTTTCAAACTAAGTATGAAGTTTACAAATATATTGTAAAGTAAAATAAATCAAAATGTTATAAAGAATCTTCCCTGATTATTTGTCGGGGCAGCCGCTTTATAACATCGACCCAAAACCTGCAAAAGTTGTTAGGAAAGAAAACAAGAAAAAAAAACAATAGAAATGAAAGGGATAACTATGGGGTGCCTCTCACAAGCGCTTTGTTTACCGTCGCGTAGCTTGACTAAGTGACACTTTTAAATGTTTGGAAGTTTTAGAGATTCAATTTTTCCGATTGAGGGGTCGTCGGGGTGATATAGTTTTAATCGGTGCTCATTAACTTTGAATGAGCCGTTTTCTATGTGTTCTATTAGCACGGTCCCATATGGCCAATCCTCTTTCACGACAAAGGGGCCGGACCATCGGGACTTCAATTTTCCTGGAAAAAGCCTAAGCCTAGAATTAAAAAGAAGGAGTAGATCTCCCGGTGAAAAAGATTTTGGATTTTTAATATTTCTATCGTGATAAAACTTAGTTCTCTCCTTATATAATTTATTATTTTCATAGGCGTTTGCACGCCATTCATCTAACTCATTTAGTTGAAATTTTCTTTGTTCGGAGGCTAAGATTAAATCTAGATTTAAAAATTTAAGCGCCCAATAAGCGCGGTGCTCTAATTCAACCGGTAGATGACACGCTTTTCCGTAAACTAATCGATATGGTGTACAACTGATGGCGGTCTTGTACGCCGTCCGATAAGCCCACAAAGCGTCATATAGCTTGAGCGACCAATCCTTCCTATTAACGGACACCGTTTTTTCTAATATTCTTTTTAGCTCACGGTTTACCACCTCCACTTGGCCATTTGCTTGTGGGTGATATGGGGTGGATAATTTGTGCGTGACGCCATACTTAGCTAAAATTTTAGCAAGTTGGTCATTACAAAAATGAGAGCCCCTATCACTAATCAGTGCGCGTGGTGTGCCAAATATAGAAAATAATTTTTGTAAAAATTTTACGACGACTCTCGCGTCGTTAGTGGGGAAAGCTTGCGCCTCAACCCACCTTGACACGTAGTCAACCGCAACAAGGATGTACTTATTATTATGAGAAGGTGGTAGTGGACCTACGAAATCTAAACCCCATAAATCAAAAATTTCACATTCTAAGAATACATTTTGGGACATTTCGTCCCGGTTAGAAATGTTACCTGACCGTTGGCAATTATCGCATTTACTCACAAAAGTGTGAGCGTCTTTGAATAAGGTGGGCCAGTAGAAGCCCGCCTCTAGCACCTTCCTAGCGGTCCGGTTTGCTTGATAATGTCCACCGGTTGGTCCTTCGTGGCAATGCCGCAATATTTGTACGCCTTCCTCGCCCGAAACACACCTCCTTACCACTTGGTCCGCGCAGACACGAAATAAAAAGGGGTCTTCCCAAAAGTAATTTTTCAAGTCCGAAAAGAATTTCTTCTTTTGTTGACTTGAATAATTCTTTGGGAGGACCCGTGCCACTAAGTAATTGGCAAGATCCGCGTACCAAGGGGTGGAGGAAGTCGTTACCTGATTTGTGGCGAGGAGGTGCTCTTCAGGGAATTTGTCGTCAATATCGGCCTCCACTAGCGCTCCTGCAGCCGGATTCTCCAATCTTGATAGGTGGTCGGCCGCCAAGTTCTCTGCTCCCTTTTTGTCTCGAATTTCCAAGTCGAATTCCTGAAGGAGGAGAACCCATCTCAACAGTCGGGGCTTGGCATCCCCTTTGTTCAATAAGTATCGGAGTGCGGAATGATCTGAAAAGACAATAACTTTTGAAAGCGTCAAATATGAATGAAATTTATCAAATGCAAAAACAATCGCCAAAAGTTCTTTCTCCGTCGTTGTCTAATTAGCTTGAGCGGACGTGAGCGTTTTGCTTGCGTAATAAATCGGGTGAAAATATTTGTTCACCCGTTGGCCTAAAACATCCCCTACAGCAAAATCACTCGCATCACACATTATTTCGAACGGTAAAGACCAATTTGGCGCAATTAAAATCGGCGAGTTTATTAGTTCTTTCTTTATTTTTTCAAAAGCTTTCAAACATTCATCGTCAAATATAAACGCGGATTCTTTTTCTAAGAGATGAGTTAAAGGTTTTGTAATTTTAGAAAAATCCTTAATAAATCGCCTATAGAATCCTGCGTGACCTAGAAAACTCCTAATAGATTTGATATTGGTGGGCAGAGGAAGTTTTTCTATGACTTCGATCTTGGCCCGGTCGACCTCGATCCCTTTACTCGATACTTTATGTCCGAGGACTAATCCTTCTCGGACCATAAAGTGGCACTTCTCCCAATTGAGTGCCAAATTTGTGTCTTCGCAGCGTTGAAGAACACGGTCTAGATTATTAAGACAATTTTCAAATGAATCGCCGAAAACAGAAAAATCGTCCATAAAAACTTCCATGACGTCCTCTACTAATTCGTTAAAAATTGCCAACATACACCTTTGGAATGTAGCCGGCGCGTTGCAAAGACCAAACGGCATCCTCCGATAGGCGAAGGTGCCGAACGGGCAAGTGAACGTGGTTTTCTCTTGGTCTTCGGGTGCAATTGGGATTTGAAAGTATCCCGAAAGACCATCAAGAAAACAATAGTGTGAGTGACCGGATAGACGTTCTAAGATTTGGTCAATGAAGGGAAGCGGGAAGTGATCCTTACGAGTTGCATCATTTAATTTCCTATAATCGATGCATACCCGCCAACCCGTAACGGTACGAGTTGGGATTAACTCATTATTTTCATTGGAAACTACCGTTATCCCGCCCTTCTTAGGCACGACTTGCACCGGGCTAACGCAAGTGCTATCAGAAATTGGGTAAATAATCCCCGCGTCTAATAATTTTATTATTTCGGCCTTAACAACGTCCTTCATATTTGGGTTGAGGCGTCGTTGTGGCTGAACGGTGCCGCGAGAATTATTTTCTAATATGATTTTGTGCGTGCAAAATGAGGGGCTAATTCCCTTCATATCAGAAATTTGCCATGCAATTGCATGACGGTGATTATTTAAAATTTTTATTAATTCAGAAATTTCTGAATCGTAAGCGTGGATGAAATAATTACGGGCAATTTTGACTCTTTTTCTAAAAATAAATATTTTAAATGTTCCGGCAATTGTTTTAATTCTAAACTCGGTGGTTCCTCATAAGATGTTTTTACTTTAAAATTATTTGATTTTATTTCTTCAAATTTAAGCGGCCGAGTTATTTCTTTTAGACAAAATGAGTTTGCAATATCCGGATTTTCTAATGAAGGAGAGATAATTTCAGAAAACGACGTTATTTCCTCTTCAAAATTTGTTTCTAAGGTAAAGCAAGAGTCGTCGTTAGAAAAAGAATTTTTCATGGAAGAGTCGATACTAAAAGTAACTTCTTCATCCTCCACTCGTAGGAGAAGCTTTCCGTTACTTACGTCTATTATTGCCTTAGAGGTTGCAAGGAATGGACGACCGAGTATAAGTGGCACTTCGGCGTCTTCCTCGATGTCTAGAATGACAAAGTCTACTGGGAAAATAAATTTGTCTACTTTAACTAAAACATCCTCTACGACTCCAATCGGGTATTTTATTGACCGGTCCGCTAGTTGGATGCTCATTTTAGTTGGGCTTGGGCTGCCCAAACCAAGCTTTTTAAATAAAGAGAAAGGCATCAAATTTATACTAGCTCCTAAATCGGCCAAGGCGTGTTTTATTAACAAATTGCCGAATAAACATGGGATGGAAAACCGTCCTGGATCGTTAAGTTTTTCCGGCAATTTATTTAATACAACTGCCGAGCATTCTGCGTTTAAAGAAACACGCGAAATATCCTCAAGTTTCTTTTTATTAGAGAGTAATTCTTTGAGGTATTTCGCGTATTTAGGCATATTGGAGATTGCTTCGCAGAATGGGACGTTAATTTGAATTTGTTTTAAAATTTCAATAAATTTTTTGTATTGCTCCTCATTGCGCTCGTTTTTAAATTTTGAAGGATAAGGCATTGAAGGTTTTAAATTATTACGCGGAGCTAGAGTAGAAGACGGTACAGTAGAAGAACTACATTGCGGAGAAGTAAGTTGCGGGGGTGAAGATGAAACGTTTACCTCGGGTCCAGCCAAATTTGTAGAAGTTACCTCCGTTCCGCTGCGGAGGGTTATTGCGTTGGCGCTCTCCCTTGGATTTGGCTCGGTGTTGCCTGGCAGAGCTCCTTGTTGGCGTTCAGAGAATAATTTAGCTAACTGTCCAATTTGATTTTCTAAGTTTTTAATAGAGCCGGTAAGATTCCGGATATTGGACTCGTTGGAGGCTACGTACTTAGTGAAGACCTCTTCAAGTGAAGAGGACTTTTGTGGTGGCGGTGGTGCAAATCCGGGAGGATTCACTTGTGGTGGTCGTTGAGCATTATTGGGGTTGCTCCATGAAAAATTTGGGTGATTCCGCAAACCCGAATTATAACTATTATTGAACGGAATATTATTATTCGGGTTATACGGAGGACGATAGGAGTTCCCCATATAATCTACTTGCTCTTGAATAAAATTATTATTAAAATTATAATTATTATTATTACATGCCCAATTTGTGGCGGAGGAAGCAGACATCTCCGCCACTTGATTTGTGAGCATTTCTACTTGAAGTGCCAAATTCGGGGTGGCCTCGACTTCAAAGAGTCCGGTCAGCTTGTTAGGGCGCGACCGTGGTGCATTCCACTAATAAGCATTCATGGCCATCTCCTCGAAAAGCTCTTGAGCGGCCTCGAGGGTTTTGTTATTAAGAGTTCCCTCTGCGGCTGCATCAATCATTTGTCTTGTTTGGAGATTCAAACTATTGTAGAAAGTTTGAACTTGTTGCCACATAGGAAGGGCATGATGAGGACATCTCCGCAAAAGTTCCTTGAAGCGCTCCCATGTGTCATAGAGAGACTCCGAGTCTATTTGCGTGAACGAGAGAATGTCCGTACGTAATTTAGCAGACTTTGCCGGAGGAAAATATTTCGTTAAAAATTTCTCCGTCATTTCGGCCCATATAGTGATGGAACCTCTAGGAAGAGAACCCAACCACTGCTTGGTCTTAGTCCGCAAAGAAAATGGAAATAAACGCAAACGGATGGCGTCATCGGTGACGCCATTTATTTTAAACGTATCGCAAATTTCCAAAAAATTAAGCAGATGTAAATTTGGATCTTCATCCGGTAAGCCATCGAATATAACCGATTGCTGTACCATCTGAATGATACTCGTTTTAATTTCAAAATTATTATTCGCTACTGCCGGGCGAATAATACTAGATTGTGTTCCCTCCAAATTCGGTCTCGCATAATAGGACATGGTCCGTAGCGGGGCCGCATTAAGGTTAGGGACTTCCATTATGCTCTCGTTAGTTTCTCCGATTGATTCTTCGCAAATTATTGGTAGATCACTAAATCGGAGACGTCGCCGAAAGGTGCGCTCGATTTCCGGATCAAAACCAAATTCAAAATTATTTGAAGAGTTTACTCGGGTCATAAACTAAAAAAAAGAAGAAAAGAAGCGATAAAATTAATAACTATTTCTTTTTCAAATTATCGATCAATTGTCCCCGGCAACGGCGCCAAAAACTTGATTGCGCAAAACTATGTCCGCAAACAATAACGGCAAGTGTATCGTATCGGGAGTGGTATAGGTTTATAAAAACCAAGGTCGTATTAGACTCGGGGTGATCGAGTAATTCTACTTTGAAAATTGTTATTATTTTATCAATAGAAAGTTGAGTTGGGGTTGCGAAAAATAAAAACTAAAAATGCTAATTGAATTAATTCGATAGGTTAAAAGCTAGTGTCCGATCTTGAATCACCTTGGAAAAAGAAAATAATGGAATGAAGTTAGAGTGCAATTCTCTTGTTGAAGAGGCTTTGACCGTGGAGGTTCCCGAAGCTTGAACACTCCTCTTTCGAGGATTAGGTTCAACTAAGCTTAGGTGTATCGACCGAACTTTCATTCTCAAATCGCATCGCCTAAGACTTGCTTTAGGTTGTGAACCTCGCTATTGGATTTCACTCCAATCCGGAAGAGTTACGTTGTCCTCTTTCGAGGGTTGCGTTCTACTCTTTTTACCAATGAGTGATCGATTCGCCTTACGAGCCTCTCGGCTAACTAAAGAGCAAAAACCATTATGAAAACTATATAAAATATATAGCCTCAATGAATTGATCAGCGGTAAATCGTAAGCGTTCAACAATTAGAGAAAAACGAATCTAAAATCAAAATATTAATTCATCCTCGGATCATCACGACCGAACACTATAGAAATTAGTTGTTCATGGCGATAAGCGAATCGTCAATATAAAAATGCGACATCACTAAAAAGTGCGAAATTGATGAGAAATAAATTTTTTAAGTGAAATAGAGAGAGATTTTATTGCTATTCGAAGAAGATTACAACGGATAAATGAGCGGCATTATAATTTTTTTTCAAATCCTAAGTTAAAAGAAAAGAGACGTTCAAAATTATAAAATAACAATACAACAAACACAGAAAACGATAAATTTTGTACTCGCAATCTCGGGATGAATTTCTCCAACCGAGAAATCGGATTGAGAGCTAGTGTTTGAAAAATATCTCCAAATTCTTCTCAGCCAGAATTCCCCTCCACTATTCCCGAGTACAGCCTTTTTATAGGCTGAGATGAGTCATCCTTGGTTAATAAAGTGGAGGCGGGATTCCTGCTGCATGAGGCGTTACTGCACATTTTCCGGGTTGAAACCCCAGCCTAGCTATTGGAATGCCAGGTCAGCAATCCGGGTGGCAGGATTCCTTGCAAGGGTGTGGCCGAGCTGCTGCAACCTTGTACTCAAATTGGTGGGACCACTGGTGGCGGGATTCCTGCTGCATGAAACGGTAGCAATTAAGGGCCTGTTTGGGAAGACTTTTCAGAAAGGAGAAGGAGCGGTGGCAAAAGGATAGTAGGAAAAGGAGCTTTTGGAAAATGTCTATTAGAAAAGGAGAACTGTTTGGGTGAACTTCTTTTGCAGAGCTTTTCAAAAAGGAGAAACACTTTATAAATCGTTTGACAAATCTCCGTTGCGGTAACTTTTTTTATTAAAAATGTGCGTCCGGGGGAAAAAGCGCAATTATTTCGCCGGGGCAGGTTTTTTTCGCCCGGGAGCGAATTTTTCGCCGGGTGGTGGTTTTTCTCGTCCTGGCGTGAATTTTTCGCCAGGGCGTGAATTTTTCGTCCGGGCGCGATACTTTCGCCTGGGGACGATATTTTCGGCTGGGCGCCGATTTTTCGGCCAAACCCTATATTTTCGGTCGGGTCCAAATTTTTCGGCCGGGTGCCAATTTTTCGGACGAACGCAAATTTTTTGAACGGGCGTGAATTTTCCGGATGAGCACGAATTTTTTCGGATGACGGCAAATTTTTCGGACGGACGCGATTTTTTCGGACGGGCACTAATTTTTCGATTAGGCGGGAAAATTTCGCCTGGACGCGAATTTTTTGCACGGAAGAGAATTTTTCGCACGGACGCGATATTTCCGCTCGAAAGCGAAAAAATAACTTACAAGCGAAAAAAATACACGACCGGGCAAAAAAATCACGAACGGGCAAAAAATCACGTCGAGGCAAAAAATTCGCTACCGGGCAAAAGAAATAGTGCCCGGGGGAAAAACTGCTCCCGATCAAAAAAATCGCGCCCGGGAGAAAAAAATCACGCCCGGGCGAAAAAATCGCGTCTGGGCGAAAAATTCGCGCCCGGGCGAAAAAATCGCGACCGGGCGAAAAAATCGCGACCGGGCGAAAAAAATGCCCGCGGGAGAAAAATCACGCGATGTCGAAAAAATCGCGCCGGTGTAAAAAAAACGTGCCGGTGCAAAAAAATCAAGTCCGGGCGAAAAAAGCGCGTCCGGGCAAAAAAATCGCGCCCGGGCAAAAAAATCGGCTCGGGTGAAAAAAATCGTGCAATGACAAAAAATGGCACCCGGATGAAAAAAACACACTCGAGTGAAAAAATCACGCCGGACGAAAAACCGGCTCGGGCGAAAAATACACGCTCGGGGTAAAAAAATCATGCACGGGCAAAAAACCGCACTCGGGCGAAAAAAACTCACCCGGGTAAAAAACCGCGCGCTCGAGCAAAAAATTACAGCCCGGGCGAAAAATGCCAACTAGTGCGAAAAATGCTAGCTCAGGCGAAAAATCCGCGCCCGGGCGAAAAATTCGCGCCCGGGCGAAAAATTCGCGTCGGGCAAAAAAAATACCCGGGCAAAAAAATTACGCTCGGGAAAAAAATCGCGCCAAGACAAAAAAATCAAGTTGTAGATTTTTTTAAGAGATAAATGTTTTTGGATGAGAAAGTGCTTTTCGAAAAGGTTGAAAAGTAGGTGACATGTGACTTTTCCAAAAGATGAGCAAATGGAGTTTTTTGCGGTAGCTTTTCCCACCGATAGACAATCCAAACGGTCTATTAAGTGTGATAGCGTTTTCCAGAAAACGAAAAGGAGCTAAAAAGCCCTCCCAAACAGGCCCTAAGCAGGCCGGCTGGACTTGCTGAGGTGGAGCTGCTGAAGGTTGAGCTGGCTGAAACGGAAGTGATAGCTGACGTGGAGAGCACGGTGGTGGCGTTGAGGAAGTGAGCCGAGTACGGTGGTGGCGCTTGGGTTTTGTTCGACGGTGGTGGCCGAGCTTGGAGAGATGGAGGAGCTTGGCTGGAGTTGTTGCATGGAGTAGCTGCATGGTGTTGGCTGGAGCGGCCTCTTCATGCATAGCAAGGTGGAGTTCGTTGCTGTTGGAGGATGCTGAGCTTGGATGAGCTGTAGCTGGAGTTGCTGTTGGAAGATGTCGGGCTTGGATGAGCTGTAGGTGACGGAGGTGGCGGCCAAGCTTCGTGGTGAAGCTGGATTAGCTGCAGCGGAGGAGTTGAAATTGGAGCTCGGGCTTGCCGGAGGTGGCGGAGCTCGGGCTTGCCGGAGGTGGCGGAGCTCGGGCTTGCCGGAGGTGGCGGAGCTCGGGTTGTAACTATATATATATATAACTTTATATATATATTTATATTTATATTTATATTTATATATATATTTTATGTATATATATCCATACATATATGTATACACTTATATATATAGATATAATAAAAAATAAGTAGGGGTTTGCATGCTTGGAGGCATCGAAGGAGGTGACCGAGAATCCCATGCATGCAAATGTGGTGGCCGGGCTCCATGTTGACGAATCTGACACGTATGCGAACTTTGGTCGCGACGGCGAGATATTGCCTATAAACCCCCCCAGGCCTGCCATATTCCTACATAATAGAAAATATATGCGCTAGACTTTAAAATATTATTTTCTACGAAATGTTTTATAAAAATCACGAACAAACGCATATATTTAAAATATCTGATTAAAATAATAGCCCTAGACGATGACTAAATTACTAGTCATCAGCGTGTCAGGTTCGACACGGGCGTGTCGATGCCCGTGTTCTGGTAGATTTCAGTCGGTGCGTGTGCCGCGTGTGCCGCTTAAGGGTACACGGCCTGTGACACGGGCGTGTCACAGGCCGTGTCGGCCAAAAGAATAGTTATTTTTGGGCAGATCTTGGCCGTTCATTTTCCTTAAAGAGGATCCTGTGGCTGGGGCTCATTCCTGGTCTGATAAGGCCGGGAAAGGAGGAGGAAAGGCTTATTTCTAAGTTTCATACTCTCTTTCTAACTTTAAGAGAGAGGTGAGAGCAAGGTGAGGAAGAAGAAGTGGAATCCGGCTGCCGGTGGTGCTACGGTGGTCCAAATCACAAGCCGAGTCGGATTTGCGAAGGCAACGCTGCTGCGAAGACTTTCATCCGTCTCAAATTTCTCTCCATGGCTCCGAAGCGAGTTCCTAGGGTAACGATTTCCTTCTCGGACATGTGAAGTCCTTATTTTCTGCATTGCATAGGGAAAACCCTTCCCCGCGAGTATGCGGTGGGTTGTGGCGTCCCTTGGGGTAGATATGTGAAGTCCCCCTTGTTAGAGTCCGGAATTGGAGTACGGATCTAGGCATGTTGTGTGAAGCCCATCTGGACATATTGGTCTGGATTGGTGATGCTTGTTTGCATATCGGAGAAGACTCCGTGATTATTGCTTGTATGCATGATGGATAAAGTACTGGAGGAAGTCCAAGAAATTGTGAGAGTTAGGTGCAACTCTTGTGGCCGTGAGTTGCCACTTTGTGTGCGGTTGAGCGTTGGGCTGCAACTGTATGAAAAGGCTTCGTGCCGAACAGGCAAGGTGAAACCGACCCGCGCCTTTAAATGTGGCCTCAGGTACGATGTAATTGGTTGGGCAAGGAGATTTGAGCAACGGGGGGTGGCTGATCTGTACCTGCGTTATGTAGGCTGGACATGAGAGCGCCAAGGCATTGGGCTTTCGTCAGCGGCATAATGAGAGTCTTGGGCCTGCGTGCCGGACAAAATGCTCAATGGTGAGATCCGGTGTTTCCGGTGCACCCGAGAGTGCCATGAGTGCACGGGACGTCGGGCCGTCGTGCCGGCGTTTGTGATATGTGACTGTGCGGTCGTGCACGTCTTGCTTGAATTGCTATATATCATATTGGACGATTGCTATGCAGGGATGGAATTCCGCTGCCCCGTGCCAGGGGCAGGGTCGTTATAATTGGTCAGCTGAATGCTGACCGTTGCCATTTTTGCCACCGCTGGGGTGGTAACCTCGTCCCACCACAACCGCGCCTCTCCTTCGAGCATGAAGGTGGCCAAGATGACCTTTAAAGTTTCCTCCGCCCTGATCTCGATTCGGAACACGGGAGTTCCGCCGGTGGTTTGATCTCCTCCTCCTTCTTCTTCCTCCTCTCTCTTTCGCTCTCTTCACTTAGCCAAATGAAGAATGATCTCTTCATCAAGCCTCTGGTGTTTTAATCCAGCAAGGAATCACCTGAGCCCTTGGATCCAAATAGAGAAAAGGAACGGCCACGATTTTCCCAAAATTCCATTTTTTTGGCTGACACGGCCTGTGACACGCCCGTGTCACAGGCCGTGTACCCTTAAGCGGCACACGCGTCACACGCACCGACTGAAAATCTACAAGAACACGGGCAGCGACACGCCCGTGTCGCACCTGACACGCCCGTGTCAGTCAGTACACGGCCGTGTTACCCCTGTAACACGGTTTCTGAAATCACCAAAACAACCCGACAGGTACACGGCTAAGGCACACGCCCGTGTTCCTAGCCGTGTGCCAAACACGCCCCTGTGACACGCCCATGTCACAGGCCGTGTTCTATGCTCGACGACCAGGCTGCGTCGAACAGGCTGAACACGCCCTGGCACACGCCCGTGTGCCAGGCCGTGTACCCAGACACGCCCTTGGACACGCCCGTGTCCAAGGCCGTGTCAACCAACCTGAACCTCAAATCGACCTTTTATGATTTTTGGGGTGTTACAATCCTCCCCTCCTTAATAAAATTTCGTCCCGAAATTTGACACGGTAAGGAAACAAGAAACACAATACTATAACTTGATAACTCTGAAATAACAAAAGTACACGGTCTACAGTTTACACAAACAGCTCGGGAAAGTCAGCTCGCATCTGCTGAAACTGTACTCGATCAATTTGGTATCAGCTTGTTGGTCGATCTCTTCCGAATTCGCGGACGAATTCTTTTGAGAGGTGGCGAGCACGTGTCAGTGCTGTCGTTATAACACTTAACTTGAACTCAAGATTGTCCACTTAGGAATGCAAATACACTTGTTTGTTGAACTTGTGTATACTTTTTGTATGGTTGCCGTTTTCATTGGTCGTTAAACTGTGTAATTTACACATATAGGTGACCAGAAGTGTTGCGGGTCAATCCGAACCACAACGTTCTGTTGAGAGTGCAGCACCAGCCGAGGTGCCCACAACTCCTCCATCCGCTGAAACAGTCTGTCTCATCACGGAAACGGTACTTGCTATGATGAATGCTCAGCAGGCTGGGCAGGCATGTCCTGCAGTGGTGCCAACGCAAGCTGGGGTACGGCAAGAACCGGTAGAAGCCGAAGTTGATCCACGGGTAGCAGATAAACAATGGAAGCAATTCTTGAGCTTTAACCCTCCGCAGTTTCATGGGGCGGGTACACCGGCCCAAGCAGAGAATTGGCTTGCAAGGATCAAGAGGATTATGAGAGATATCAAGGTTGAGGAGGAACAGAAAGTCATGTTAGCCACTTTCCTACTGGAAGGAGAGGCGCGATTGTGGTGGGATGAGATTGAACTGCATCACTTGGCCGACAGGCAATTGGCAGAGATTACAATGGAAGAATTCTCTCGTTTGTTCTTAGCACAACATCTGCCGATGCAGCAAAGGATATCGATGGAAATGGAATTTCAATGGTTAGCACAGGGAGATCGAAGTGTGGATGACTACCTGCATGAGTTCACCCGTTTGGGAAGATATGCGGGCACGATTTTCGCCGAAGAAGAGCGTAAGACTAGTCGGTTTTATGCGGGACTACGAGATGAGCTGCGGTATTTGCTCTCGAGTTCTGTGAGTCAGGGATTCCAAGCCTTAGTCTGTACGGCTCGTTCTTTGGAGACGGACATGAAACGGGGGCAAGCAAAGGGCAACTTGGCTGTTGTGAAGCCAGAGTTTAAGCCGCCGTGTCCGGACAAGTTTGGCTACCGAAAGAGATGGAATAAGAAGTCTAAGTTTTCTGGACAAGCTCCTTCTGCGACTGTGACGGATACATCTGGGTATGGATCTCGTTCTTGTTTTACGTGCGGGAAGGTTGGACACTTCGCACGTGAATGTCGATCTGGTCCTCCAAAGGGTGATAAGAAGACGGGAGCGTCTTATGCGGAGAAGGGGAAGGCTGTGGTGGAGTCTTCTGCCTCGCACGCGCAGCCCAGGGTCTTCAACCTTGGACAATATGAGGCCATTAAGCAGGCGGATGTCGTCACAGGTGCGCGTAGGTTTTAATGTTCTTTTGTTTGGTGTGCTGTGCTTGCTTTAATTATACTGTTATAGGGTTTGTCCTTATACGAGAGTATCCGGCGCGAGCAGTGTTCGACACAGGTGCTTCACATTCGTTTCTGTCTGAGGACTTTGTCCTTCGTGTCGGGGTACCTATACGGACTACGACAGACAGTATAAAGGTGTTGTTGCCTAACGGATGTTTGATGTGCGCGGATCGATCTTGCGTTCATGAGGTCAAGATAGGAAGTCGGGAGTTTAAGGTGGAAACATTAGTATTGCCGATCAAAGAATTTGATATAATCTTTGGTATGGACTGGCTTTCAGAGCAGCGTGTCTGTATAGATTGCACTTCAAAAGAGGTCACACTTGGGCAAAATACCGAACAAGAGACCAAGTTCATTGGTATGCAAGGGATGAGTTGGATGTTGTTATCCGCTCTCCAAGTTGTTAAAGCAGTTCGGAAGGGTGCGGAGTTGTTCTTCACACTCATAGATGCGGTGACGCCAAAGGCCAGTGTGAGTGAAGTGCCAATTGTATCGGATTATGCTGATGTGTTTCCAAAGGACCTTCCGGGGTTACCTCCCCAAAGGGAAATCGACTTCGCTATCGAGCTGGTGCCGGGTGCGAAACCTGTGGCCCGTTCTCCGTATCGGGTAGCGCCAAAAGAAATGGCCGAACTGAAAGTTCAGTTGCAAGAATTGTTGGAGCAGGGATACATACGCCCAAGTATGTCACCTTGGAGCGCGCCTGTTCTTTTTGTAAAAAAGAAAGACTGTGGTTTGCGACTATGTATTGATTATCGCGAACTGAACAAGCTGACGGAGAAAAACAAGTATCCAATTCCACGGATCGATGACTTGTTCGATCAGCTAGCAGGCTCAACCGTCTATTCAAAGTTGGATTTGAAGTCCGGGTATTACCAGTTGCGGATTAGGGAAGGTGACATTCCCAAGACAGCGTTTGGCACACGCTATGGTCATTATGAGTTCACAGTGATGCCGTTCGGCTTATGTCCCATCGTGGGCTGTTCGCGCTCCCATGTTAGCTCTTCTCGGCCACAATTGTCCCATCGGACTTTGACCATCCCGACCACTTTGTTACCCATTCCGGAGTGGAAGTTCGATGACATTTCGATGGATTTTGTGCACGGGTTGCCGAGATCTCAACGCGGTCATGATTCAATCTGGGTGATTGTGGACCGGTTGACAAAAGTGGCGCACTTCCTTCCAAACAAAAGAGACGATTCAGTGGAAACCTTGGCCAAGCTCTATGTGGAGTAGATTGTTCGACTGCACGGTGTTCCTCGAAGCATCGTCAGTGACCGTGATGGGCGATTCACATCGAATGATTGGCGGCTAGTTCATCAAATGTTGGGTACAAAATTAGCGTTTAGTACGACCTTTCATCCCCAAACGGATGGCCAGACTGAACGAACCAACAGGACGATGGAGGACATGCTCCACATGTGCGCCCTAGACTTTGGTAAGAGATGGGAAGATTATATTTTTCTTGTCGAGTTTGCCTATAATAATAGCTACCAAGTGAGCATCGGTATGACACCATTTGAGGCTTTGTATGGTCGTAAATGCCGTACACCGTTAGCTTGGGCAGAAGCAGGCGAATCTAAGCTGAGTGGGAAAAAGGAAGTCGAAGAAGCTACCTCGCTTATACGCTCTATTCGGGAGAGGCTATTGATAGCCCAAGATCGTCAAGCAAAGTACTATAATGCCAAACACCGGAACGTGGAGTTTGCGGTGGGTGATTGGGTATATTTGAAGATCAAACCCTTCAAAGGCGTGTCCAGGATTCGGCGGTTGAAAAAGCTAAGTCCAAGGTACCTTGGTCCATTTGAAGTGGTGGAGCGCGGTCGGGAAGCTGCTTATCGACTAGCGCTGTCAGCAGAGTTGAGTGGCTTACATGATGTATTTCACATCTAAGTACTCCGTAAAGCTGTCAAGAATCCAGCTCAAGTAGTGGAGTATGATCGGGTACCGGTCGAGTATGGGCTAACGACGAGGGTTCGACCCATTCGGATCGAAGATCGAGCCGATAAACAGTTGCGGAACAAGGTGATCGGGATGGTCAAGGTCCGATGGGACAATTGTGGCCGTGAAGAGCTAACATGGGAGCGAGAGCAGACCATGCGAGCTGAATTTCCCGAGCTGTTTGTGTAAACTGTAGACCGTGTACTTTTGTTATTTCAGAGTTATCAAGTTATAGTATTGTGTTTCTTGTTTCCTTACCGTGTCAAATTTCGGGACGAAATTTTATTAAGGAGGGGTAGAATTGTTATAATTGGGTCAGCTGAATGCT
The DNA here is from genome assembly GCA_039513925.1 of Platanthera zijinensis. Taxonomy (NCBI): domain Eukaryota; kingdom Viridiplantae; phylum Streptophyta; class Magnoliopsida; order Asparagales; family Orchidaceae; genus Platanthera; species Platanthera zijinensis. The sequence goes on along the minus strand of CM077082.1, from coordinate 209,021,975 downwards.
GACTGTTGCCATGTTTGCCATCGTTTGGGTGGATTCTCCCTATGCAGGTGCTGGAGAGCCAAGTGGTAAATGAAGGGCTGAAGCCCCTACTGCTGTTGCTGCTGCTGCTGCGGCTAGCCCTTGAAGGCTACGCGAATGGTTTTGTTTGTTTTACTTTTACTCATGTATGGCCGTCCTGCGCGCCGATGTTTGTAATCCATGATGTGTGGAAAGAGGAACTGTAAGGCCTTAAGGCCAACCCTTCACCTTTGTTGTACGTTCCGTGGCTGTATATATAACTGTGGTTTATATATTGGACATTCCTGGTTAGAGTTCAACTTATATCTTAAAGCTTCCGCTAGAATGCTCTGTGTTAGGATACGTTTATGGTTTGGTATTATTCTGTGACCTCACCGTCTGTTTGTGGCATATCGTGTGGGGCCCCGGCCGGACCTTCTACGATACGTCACGTAACGGATGGGGACCAAATTGTAACACCTCTACCCGTCAAGAAGAATATAATAGAGGGTCCGGCCGGGGCCCCACACCATATTCCACAAACAGGCGGAGACGCTACGAACTAATATCATAACCAACGCATCCTAACACAGAGCATTCTAGCGGAAGTTTCACGGTTGAATCTTTGAACTCAAGATAAAGAACATTGTCCACTATAACATAGTAATGTATACAAACATCAAAAGAGTCTGGCCTTAAGGCCTTACAACAATTTCCCTTAACAAGAGTGTGGATTACAGACATCGGCACGCAGGCCGGCCACACATGAACAAAAGAAACAAAACAATGCCTTCGAGGGCAGCAACGCAGCTTGGGCTTCAACCCGCTAAGTCCCGCTCGGACCAGCACCTCCAGTACCTGTAAGAACCAATCCACCAAGCGGTGGCAAACAGGGCAACGGTCAGCATTCAGCTGACCAATTATAACGACCCTGCCCCTGGCACGGGGCAGCGGAATTCCATCCCTGCATAGCAATCGTCCAATATGATATATAGCAATTCAAGCAAGACGTGCATGACCGCACAGTCACATATCACAAACGCCGGCCCGACGGCCCGACGTCCCGTGCACTCATGGCACTCTCGGGTGCACCGGAAACACCGGATCTCACCATTGAGCATTTAGTCCGGCACGCAGGCCCAAGACTCTCATTATGCCGCTGACGAAAGCCCAATGCCTTGGCGCTCTCATGTCCAACCTACATAACGCAGGTACAGATCAGCCACCCCCCGTTGCTCAAATCGCCTTGCCCAACCAAGTACGTCGTACCTGAGGCCACATTTAAAGGCGCGGGTCGGTTTCACCTTGCCTGTTCGGCACAAAGCCTTTTCATACAGTTGCAGCCCAATGCTCAACCGCACACAAAGTGGCAACTCACGGCCACAAGAGTTGCACCCAACGCTCACAATTTCCTGGACTTCCTCAAGTACTTTATCCATCATGCATACAAGCAATAATCACGGAGTCTTCTCCGATATGCAAACAAGCATCACCAATCCAGACCAATATGTCCAGATGGGCTTCACACAGTGTTGGTACCCTAGATGTGATTTGGCTTATGTAATCCCTTTCCAGCCCCTCTTGATCCATATAAAGATATATGATCATGGTTAGACTTTGTTTAGTCTCCCTAGGGCAGTTTATAAACTGACCTAGAGCTTAGGTTAGAAGTTCTAGATGTTTTTGTAGATAAGGCTTTTCCGTTCGACCATCGTCGAACGAGGCCTCGCGATCGTCGATCAATGGTCGACGATAGCAGGGCTAGTGAATCTTTGAAGTCAAGACAATTATCGTCGACCGTTGGTCGACGATCTCAGAGCAAGCTTACTACGCTCTGACGGTTGGTCGACGATCTGTCATCTTCAGGTCGACGATCGTGTTCTTGCTTCACGATTTCTGTCTCGACAGATATTTGCCTTTGCTGGTCGACTATCTATTTGCTGGTCGACGATCTATTTGCAGGTCGACGATCTTCGAACCCCTGTTCGACGATTTCTGTCTGATTTTATCTATTTATATTTATGCTATTCCTTGGTTTATTTCCAAGTGTGTTAGCTTGTGGTTAGAAAGATTCTTTAAAGTTATTTGTTGCTAAAATTATGGCTTAAATTCAAAATGAATTATTTACAAATTCTGTCAAACATAAATCACGGGATTCAGTATAAAGCATTTTGTCCTATTATACAAATTGCGTTGACTTTATCTTTCCAGCCTGTTTTCTAGCCGTTGGTACTATGTACTATTTCCAAGAAAGGTACGTCTTTATGCTGAGATTTCTTTCCCGCTTATTTTATTCCTTATTGGGACTGACAGAAAGTTAATAGGCCATTCTATTCCTATTGCTATATTCTATTTTAAGATAAACTGTTGCAGGGCTCAAGAATTCAAATCAATAGAGCCGTTCCAAAGGAAAACGTGAAGACATATTTAAAAGAGATTTCTGCTCTAAGAAAAGTAACTGTAACCGACCCAGAGAAAGATTATTCATCCGCTCAAGCATCATCAGAGCACTTCTTCAACATCTCTTTACAAGAAGAAGAAAAGTTTTCCTGAAGCAAAAAGCCCAGAGCAATCATCTTCCATTCTCAAGTCTCCTGAGCAATCTGCTTAGAGTTTTTCAAAGACTTCAGAAAAGGCTCAAGATCTGCTTCAAGTGTTCCAGAATCTTAAGACTTGATAAAAATCAGTCTTCAGATTTCTGAGGATTTAGTTTCAGTTTATCTGAAACTCCTTCATCCTGAAGCAAAGGCTTTCCCTGGACTTCCACTGAGCCAGGGGGAGACTTTGATTCTTTAGAGAATCCACAAATCTTCTCTAATCTGTATTTAAAACAGAGAAGATAATCTAACCCTCTCAACCCCTTTGTAAAAAGAGTTTGTTCACACCTCTTCAAAAGTGAACGTTGGTGACAGGGCACCTTATCAACAACCTGTGGTTGAGCATCCTTATCAAAAGCTCAAAGGGTCTGTTTGATCTACCTGAATCAGATCATTGGTGGCAGGGCACCTTAGCAAAAACCTGTAGTGGATTCCTACCAGGGTGGTAGAAGAGTGGACGTACCTATTTAAAGGGAACCACTATATATCCTGTGTCCTTCTGGTTATCTTGTTTATTCATTTTATTCTGTGGCTGTGATAGAACTACCTAGGATTGCTAGGTGCTGTGATAGGCTTGTAGTTAACTGAAATTTCAGTCAACTTCTTCACTTGTGCACTTTACTGTGTTAGGCTCTTAGGGTTCAAGTATCAGATTTTCTATTCCGCAAATATACTCCAAGGGAGCTGACTAAGTGTTCATAAAATTTTGAATACTCTATTCACCCCCCCTCTAGAGTAGTTTACAACTTATCCCCTCACTTTCAATTGGTATCAGAGGGAGGTTAGCTGTTCATACAGGCTAACACCTGAGTTAAAAGATCCTGTGATAAGTTGTTTCCTGATACCTTTCACAAACACTTTCACACATGGCCCAGTCTAAGGATTATTCAAGCACCAGACCTCCTGTATGCAACTTGTCCAAGTTTGGCATATGGAAGGCCAGGATAAGACTATACATGAATTCTATTGATGAAGATATTTTTTCTTCTATCTTGACAGGACCACCTGCTAGGCCTGCTGCTGCTTCCACTTCTGCTGACCTCAGTGCTGTGCCACCACCTGACTACAATGAAACTTACAAGAAGGCAAAAGCAGCTGATGCTAAAGCAATGAATATCCTAGCTCAGACAATGTCTGATGAGATATTCCAGAAGCTGGCTGAATGTACCTCAGCCAAAGCTATGTGGGATTCCCTCAACCACATAGTTGCTGGCTCAGCTGATGAGAGGAAGGACAGGAGATCTAATCTCACCTCTCAGTATGAAAACTTCAAGAAGGATGATGCTGAAGACATTGACACCATGTACACAAGACTCAGTTCAATAATAAGTGAACTGAGGTCCTTAGACAAGGAGATAACCTTGTCAGAAGTCAATGACAAGATCCTGATGTGCCTTCCCATCTCTTGGGACTCAAGGATATGGCCCATCAAGGATGGAAGAAACACTGTGGAACTCTCCACAGAAGCTCTGTTGGGAAAGCTCAGGTCATATGAGCAAACCTTAAAGAGTAGGGCTGCTGTAACTGAAGTGAAGACTCCTACTCCAATAAAGAAAGAGCATTCTCTAGCTCTTAAGGCTGCTGAGACTTCTGAAGGAAGTCAATCAAATGAGGAGTTACTGGCACTCATTGCCAAGAGATTCTTCAACATGGGAAGAAGAGACCTCAGAAAGAAGTTCTCCAAGCATGAGGACAAGCCAAGGTATGACAAAACTCCATCTAAAGAAATCATTTGTTATGTATGCAGCAAGCCTGGACACATTGCCCCAGATTGTCCAGAGAAGAAGTATAAGGAGAAGAAACATGGAAAAGAATACAGGAAGCACCACTCCAAGTCCTCATCACACAAATACAAGAAGAAGGACAAGGGATTTGTGGCTGCTACCTGGAGTGAAACAGAAGAGGATACCTGCTCCTCTAGCTCCAGTGATTCAGAAGAAGAAGAAGAGAAGAAAGCCAAAGAGGTCTGCCTCATGGCCATTGATGCCTGCAGCTCTCTGTCAGCTGCAGAGAATTCTGAAGAAGAAGGAGACAATGAAGAAGATTCCTTTATGGAGGACCAGGTAATCGACTCATTTGATTTCTCATCTCCTGAGTTCAAAATAAAATTTAAAACTCTATGTTTAGATTTACTATTATCTGAAAAGGAAATTAAGTCACTTAGATTAAAAATAATGGAACTAGACATGGAAGGTGTTGAAATAATCAGATTAGAAAAGGAATTAGAAAGCTCAAAAGAAGAAGTAACATTCCTAAAGTTAGAACTAGCTAAATCTAAGAGGTTGGAAGAACAATTAAATGGCAGAAGCCTTAAATTATCTGAAATAACCTGTATAGCAAACACTAGGGTTGGTAATGATAAACTAGGCTTAGGTGCTACACCCAGTGAACCCATCCTCCTCACAAAGGAGAGATTTAGCACTCCAGTAAAATTTGTTTCTGAATCAGGAATAAAGAATACTGAGGAAATTGAAAAATGCAAGAAAATTCAGAATAAGATTAAGAAAGAGAATAGGAAGAAAAAATTTCTAGCTTTACAAAAATCGTCGAACATTAATCGACGATCGTCAAACCAATCGTCGAACGACTATCGACGATCGCTGAACACCTTCACCAAGTATGATATCTTTGGTGCAGGAGATCGACGATCTCATTTTGAGTCGTCGACCAGTGATCGACGATCGTGGAATCCAGAATATAGCTATACTGGAAATGATCGACGATATGGCTTGCGATCGTCGACCATCGATCGACGATCTGGACTTAAGCTGGAAAATCATTTTCAAACTTCCAGAACTTCAAATCCTAATCACCACCCCAGGTTGTTTAATCCTTCAACTGAATGGATTATCCCACCTAGGAGATCACACCCTTTAGGATATAAATCAAAGCCTGCAAAATCTTTTATATCTAGTTTTTCTTTTGTGAAGAATACTGGACCCAAGGTAACCTGGGTCCACAATGTATAACTGTTCTTTCTGCAGGTGAAGACCTATCCAGTCATACATGACAAATGGTATCTGGATAGTGGATGCTCAAAGCATATGACAGGAAAGAAGAAGAACCTGTCAGGATTCAAAGCCAAGCTGGGACCAAAAGTTGTATTTGGGGATTCCAGCTGTGGACAGACTGAAGGGTATGGCAGCTTCACCATAGGAGCTGTAACCTTCAAGAAGGTAGCTTATGTCTCAGGACTAAAGCACAACCTAATCTCTGTAAGTCAAATGTGTGATGCTGGATACAAGGTATGGTTTACTGACACTGCCTGCAATATTTCTTTAAATAATACTGTGGTATTAGTAGGCATTAGAATTGGAAATGTTTATGTTGTAGATTTTAATTCCTCCAAATCTGAAATATGCTTATTTAATGAAGTAACCAGTAATAATACCCTTTGGCATAAGAGACTTAGTCATGTAAATCTGAAAAACATTTCTAGGTTGGCTAAATACAATCTTGTAAGAGGATTACCTTCTTGCCCCTACAAGAAGGAAGGCCTTTGCAAAGCTTGTCAACTAGGAAAGCAAACAAGAAATAGCTTTAAATCAGTTAATAAAAGTGATTCTCCCAGGATTCTGTACCTGCTACATTTGGATTTATTTGGTCCTATTGCTGTACAGAGTCTTGGAGGAAAGTCTTACACTCTAGTAATTGTAGATGACTTCTCTAGGTTCACTTGGGTATTCTTCTTGAGAACTAAGGCTGATAACTTCAAGGTTCTTACAGATTTTCTAAAGTGTATACAGAGTGAGTATTCTACTCAGATTGCCTTGATCAGAAGTGATCATGGTACTGAGTTTGAGTCTCTTCTTATGCAAGAATTCTGTGAGAAGGAAGGTATCAAACATAGCTTCTCTGCTCCTAGAACTCCTCAACAAAATGGGGTAGTTGAAAGGAAAAACAGAACCCTAATTGAAGCTGCAAGTACATTGTTGGCTGATGCTAACATGCCTCTGTCCTTTTGGGCTGAAGCAGTTAGCACAGCTAACTATGTATTGAACAGAAGTCTGATACATAAACTCAAGGGTAAGACTCCCTATGAATTACTTAAGCAAGTGAAACCTAAAATAGATTATTTTAGAGTGTTTGGCTGTGTTGCTTTTGTTCATAACAATAACAAAGAATACCATAGAAAATTTGAGGCAAAAGCTTCAATGGGAGTTTTTCTAGGATACTCTCAAGTAAGCAAAGCCTATAGGGTCCTTAATAAATCCTCTCTTAAGATAGAAGAGTCTGCACATGTCTCTTTTGATGAGACAGTCATGTATTATAAGGAGAAGGACTCTTCCTCTAATAGTACAGTGCAAGTCCTAGGAGTAAGTAAGGATTTGGAAGGTTTGAGACTCTCACAGGAGAATCATCCCCAACAAACTCCTCAGGTTGCTTCCTCAGATTCTGAATCTGATGTAGATCTGCTTGAAGCTAAAGCACCTGCTCCAACAGTTGATCAAACTCCACATGAGGAATTAAATCTTGAAACTGTTGAAGATCAGATCATTGTTGAACCTACTGATCTTGTCACACTTAGAGATCACCCTGTATCTCAAGTGATTGGAGACATTTCAGCAGGAGTCCAGACAAGACATCAACTCAACAAAAATGTGATGTTTGCTTGTTTCCTTTCTCAGGTTGAGCCCCTAACCATTAAAGATGCTGAGCTTGATCCCCACTGGATTATAGCAATGCAAGAGGAGCTTAACCAGTTTGAAAGATGTAAAGTTTGGACCTTGGTTCCAAGACCAAGAGGCCAACGGATCATAGGCACCAAGTGGGTGTTTAGAAACAAGCTTGATGCCCAAGGCATAGTAGTTAGAAATAAGGCTAGGCTAGTAGCTCAAGGCTATAGACAGGAGGAAGGCATAGATTATGATCAGACTTTTGCCCCTGTAGCTAGACTAGAAGCCATTAGGATTTTCCTAGCCTATGCTGCCTATAAAAGATTTAAGGTCTTCCAAATGGATGTGAAGAGTGCTTTCCTCAATGGAGATTTAAAGGAAGAAGTGTTTGTTGAACAACCACCAGGGTTTGTTTCATCAACACTACCCACTCATGTGTTCAAACTCCAAAAGGCTCTCTATGGACTTAAGCAAGCTCCTAGAGCTTGGTATGAGACCTTAGCAAATTTTCTTCTAGAACACAAGTTTGTGAGAGGTGTAGTAGATAGAACCCTATTCATTAGACATCATAAGGACTCACAACTGTTAGTTCAAATCTATGTAGATGACATTATATTTGGCTCTACTGATCCCAAACTATGCAAGAGGTTCTCTGAACTAATGCACTCTAAGTTTGAGATGAGCAGCATGGGTGAGTTATCCTATTTCCTTGGTCTCCAAGTGAAACAGAGTGTTGATGGCATTTTCATTTCACAATCAAAATATGCCAGAGAGCTGGTTAAAAGATTTGGAATGTCTGATGCTTCATCAATGAGCACACCTATGGCCTCAAATGCAGTTATTGATTCTGATGTCAATGGCAAGTCTGTTGATCAAAAGAATTATAGAGCCATTGTTGGTTCCCTGCTGTATTTGACTGCAAGTAGGCCCGACATAATGTTTGCTACATGCCTATGTGCTAGGTTTCAGGTCAACCCAAAGGAATCTCACTTAACTCTCCTCAAGAGGATCTTGAGATACCTTAAGGGATGTCCTAACTTAGGACTGTGGTACCCAGCTGAGTCAGGATTTGAATTAATTGGATATTCAGATGCTGATTATGCTGGTTGTAGAGTTGACAGGAAAAGCACCTCAGGGACTTGTCAGTTCCTGGGAGAGAGACTTGTCTCTTGGTTTTGCAAGAAACAGGCATCTGTGTCTACTTCAACTGCTGAGGCTGAATATATAGCAGCAGCTAGTTGTTGTTCACAGATCCTGTGGATTCAAAATCAGCTAGTGGATTATGGGTACACACACTCAAACACAAAAATTCTGTGTGACAGTACCAGTGCAATATCAATTGCTCAAAATCCTGTGCACCATTCCAGGACCAAGCACATTGAAATTAGACATCATTTTCTAAGAGATAATGTGGAAAAGAACAAGATAGTAATGGAATTTATATCCACAGACCTGCAAAGAGGAGATATTTTCACTAAGCCCCTTGATGAACAAAAGCATTTGTTCTTCCTGAACCAGCTTGGTATGATTAATGGTTCAGAATAGTGAAAATTTGGTTAGTTTTGTTTTCTGTCTAAAATCGTCGAACGACTGATCGACGATCTTCGACCAGGTCAGAACTATCGTCGACCAACCATCGACGACAGCTCGTTCTGTAGTAAGGCAGAAATCGTCGACCAGCTGGTCAACGATCTCTCCTTAGGTATCTATCGTCGACCAATGGTCGACGACAGATTTTCTGTGCTGGATGGAGAATCGTCGACCATCATTTATTGATCGACGATCGTAGTAATTGCTTATAGTCGGTCGATGTTTACCGATTTAGTCAAACTTTGACTATCGTTGGTCTGTGTTCGACGACCGATTTTATTCCGGGTTCGACGATCGCAGATTTGTTTCTAATAGTCGATTTAGGTCTGGAGATCGTCGTCCTTCCGCTCCGTCTTTTCATATTCCTTCTCCTGGCTTAGAATTCGCTCTCGAACTCTAATCCCGCGCGATTCTCTTCTCCCCTGTTTCTGCTTCTCGATTCGCCATCTTCTCTCAAACTCTATGGCGATTCCTTCTGCTGTTCTCCTCGGAATGAAGTTCGACACGGGCTTCTGTGTCGACTTCGATTCCTTCTGCCGATGCGATCAACCAATCCAAGATATTCTGAAGCTATGTGAAGACCAAGGCCTCAAGAAATTCATGTCATCCGCACCTAAGATTAATATACCAGAAATTCGTGAATGGGTATACACCTCGTCCTCCAGCGACGAAGCAATGTCGGGAAAGATAAACGGCGAGGAGGTCACTCTGACTCCTGAAGTATTGACAGAGTTGTTTGGACTGCCAACAGGTACTGAGGAATATGAGCAAAGCTCAGAGGAATATGGCCGCATGCTCTCTGTGATGGGCCATGCCGAAGGAATTCCGGCTAAGCTGCTGAAGATAAACTTGTCTCCAGAATACAAGTTTCTGGCAGACCTGGTAGGCAAGATCATTTTGGGAAAACATTCGGCGCATGACAATATCAACAGGCAACAGTTTGCCCTTATGTCGGCTTTGGTGAATAGGACGCAGTTAGCCTGGGGGAAAGTTCTATTTGACCTAATCAGGAGAAAGAACAACAAGAAAGAGGTAAATCTTGCCAGGGTACTGGGTGTGTTTCTATATGTGAAAGCACCCCTGCTGCTCGTTTCTGCACCCTCCGCAGTAAATGCCAGCAAGAGGTTGGACCCCTCGCTCTTCAAGAAATCTCAGAGGATTATCAAGAAGTCAGCCAGGGTTGATCCTAACCCTTCTTCAGACACAAGGGCTGATTCAGCCGCTCTCCCGCTTACTGGGGAAGGTTCAGCAATCCCTTCATCCTCCCTCTCTATCCCTGCATCCTCTTCTCCTGCATTACTCTCTACAACACCCGCAGTGCCACCACAACATGCATCATTCATTCCACCTGCATCTCCACACCAGTCACCAACACCACATCACCTGGCAGCTTCAGCCAGTGTTGACATGGTGACTGCCACCATCCTCACAAACCTTTCTCAACATGAATCCCACACTCATGTTGATGATCACCCATCTCCACATGATTCCTTTGATCATGTGGCAGATCATCCTGCCTCCATTCCATCCACCTCTACATCATCAGCATTTCAGATATCCCCTGAAATGCTTGCACACCTTGTACAGCTCATCACTCCCTCCATCCGAAGCATGATTGAGGCTGCTAATGCCCCTCTCATTGCCTCCATCAACTCTCTCACTGATGCCATCAAATCCATCTCATCTTCTGCTGAGCCCCCTTCTGTAAGATGCATGACTCCAGTCCCCACTGAAGTCATGCAGGGGGAGATGTCTGTCGAAGTGGTCTCAGGTGATGCCCTGACCCTTCAGGACAATTCCTCTCTTCCCCTTCAAGAATCTGTAGATGTCCCTCAAGAAACTTCAGAGAAAGAACCAGAAGGTAAACTTTAAAACTCTTCCTCCAAAGGATATAATCAGGACTTCAATTTGACATTTGTGACTAACAAAGACATTCACTCCCTAGTGAATCTAGCTTCTGAGAAAGAAGTTCCTGAAAAGGAAAATGAAGAAGTCCCCATGGACGTTTGTGAGAATGTTGCTGCTCAACCAGATGGTATAGTTTTATTTAAGATTCTAATTAATTCAAACTCCATCTTTGAGTTAATTTCTTATCCCTAGTGAATATCACAGCTGCTGATGATCTTACATCAGTATTGCAAGTTGATGCTGCCAAGTCCATTGAGTCTGATAAAGACTTGGAATCATTTCTTTCCTCAGACTGTGAGTTCTCACTCACATCCCCTCCTTTTGTTCCTCCTCTTCAAGAGAAAATGGTCCCTTATAGACCTGAGTACCTTGATGACCCCTTGGTCAAGGATACTCTTTTCTTTTCCTGTATGGCACTCCTCTTGTGCCTTGCAGAGGTGTCTATCCCCGATGTCACTAATCATCTAGAAGGAATTATAACCTCCTTCCTAGATGCAAAGTGGTATCCTGTGTAGATCTTCAGGTAATCCTATCTATTACCTGTTGTTTGTTCACCTTGGGGGGAATATCTTATTCCCACTTGGTTGTTAACCTATCTCTCTTTGCATACAGGCACAACCATAAATGCTGCTGCTGCTGAAATCATCAACATCCCAGCTGATGCTGCTGCTGAAGGAATTGAAGATGTGCAAGATAGAGCAGACAATGCTCCCAAGATGACTGAATTGGACTCAAGTTCAGGTACTCTAAACATTGACCAATTTATAGACTTTGTGGCTGAAGGTATTACCTCTGAGTACATTGAAGGGATGGCTAAATATCATCTGGATTCCCTAGCCATCTCTCTAGAGAAAGCATCTGCCCCTGCAGATATTGTCATCTTTTCTCCTCCCATCCTTACCTATCCTTTATCCACTCCTTCTATTGCAGAACTGGTCCCCAAGACAGTTCCTGAGTTGTACCCAGAATCAGAGCTATGGAAAAGTGCTCCAAATGTTGATCTGGATGCTCTTCTTAGGCAAGATGCCATTGAAGAAGCTAGAGAAAAAGAAGAAAAAGAAAAGAAAGACAAAGCTGAACTTACTGCCAAAGATCCATCTGAACTAAACTTTGATGATTATGCTGGGAAAGACTCATCTCGTTCTGATGATGATGATGATGACTCTGATGATTCGGACTCCTCTAAGAAAAGAAAAAGAGCTGCTTCCAAGAAAAGAAAAGCCCCTGCTCCTTCTACTGCAAATCCTAACAAGGATGTTCCCTATTACATTCTGAAGGGAATAGATCCTAAGAGCAAGGAATTCCAACCCTGGATGAGATTGTCAAAGAATCAGACAAAAGAAAATAAGAGAAGAAAGAGATATGACTCTCCAGTTCAAAAATTCCCCCCCAGAGGTCCTCCTCCACCTCCTGGTGCTGGAGCCTCTGGAAGTATCTCTTCTGCTCCAATTGGTAAATCAGCCAGTTCCAATCCCTCTCAGTCTTATCAGAGAAGAAGTAGACAAGGCCAGGGAAGCCAAAGTGGTTCAGGACAAGGAAATAAAAGAAATGACAATGCTCCCGTAGAACAAATAAAGGAGATGACTTATCAACAACCTACATTCTCTCCTCCTCCTTCTCCTAAGAAGTTAGTCCCAGAAAGGAAACCTTCTCCACCCAGGAAAGGTCCCTCCTCCTCTTTAAAGAAACCTGCTGCAGCTGATTCAAAAGGAAAAAGAGTAGTCTTTTCAGAAAATTCTCTCAAAAAGTTCATTGAGCTTGCACCTCCTAGATCTCTCTATGCTCAAACTGATCCTAAGAAGACTGTGCAGATTCCTCTCGATTCAAGCAAACTTGCTACAGCTCTTCAAAGGAATATGGAGATTGCAGCTCATACAGATTCTGATAGACCTCCCTCTCCATCAGACAAAACTGAAGCTGAAAGGATTGCCTCTATGGCAAGATTCAAAGAGTCTATTGCACTTAGCATGATGGAGAGAGCCAAATCTCAAGGACTGGATCCTACAGCTTACTCAACAATGTCAGAATTCAGAGAAAGGGAACTGAGCAGAATTCAAGTCAATCCAGAAGCCTTTGACGCTGAGGAATACATGAGACTACATCCTGCTGCAGTTCTACCGAGTTATGCTGAAAAGAAAATCATAGGAGAGCATGATCTAATGTTATCTAAAAGACAAGCAGCAAACCCTAACAGAGAAATCATTTTCAAACCAGCTGCAATGCCCAAAAACTCATCTGATGCTAAACATGCTGATAAATCTGCTTGATACATTCCATTTTTGCTGATTTATGCTTGTGATATTTTCTGTGTATTGCCTGTGTTTTATCATTCTGGTTAATCTTTAGAAGTGTTGTTGTCTGCTTCAGCTTTTAAATTGGATTGGATAACATAACCCAAATAGGGGGAGATTGTTGGTACCCTAGATGTGATTTGGCTTATGTAATCCCTTTCCAGCCCCTCTTGATCCATATAAAGATATATGATCATGGTTAGACTTTGTTTAGTCTCCCTAGGGCAGTTTATAAACTGACCTAGAGCTTAGGTTAGAAGTTCTAGATGTTTTTGTAGATAAGGCTTTTCCGTTCGACCATCGTCGAACGAGGCCTCGCGATCGTCGATCAATGGTCGACGATAGCAGGGCTAGTGAATCTTTGAAGTCAAGACAATTATCGTCGACCGTTGGTCGACGATCTCAGAGCAAGCTTACTACGCTCTGACGGTTGGTCGACGATCTGTCATCTTCAGGTCGACGATCGTGTTCTTGCTTCACGATTTCTGTCTCGACAGATATTTGCCTTTGCTGGTCGACTATCTATTTGCTGGTCGACGATCTGTTTGCAGGTCGACGATCTTCGAACCCCTGTTCGACGATTTCTGTCTGATTTTATCTATTTATATTTATGCTATTCCTTGGTTTATTTCCAAGTGTGTTAGCTTGTGGTTAGAAAGATTCTTTAAAGTTATTTGTTGCTAAAATTATGGCTTAAATTCAAAATGAATTATTTACAAATTCTGTCAAACATAAATCACGGGATTCAGTATAAAGCATTTTGTCCTATTATACAAATTGCGTTGACTTTATCTTTCCAGCCTGTTTTCTAGCCGTTGGTACTATGTACTATTTCCAAGAAAGGTACGTCTTTATGCTGAGATTTCTTTCCCGCTTATTTTATTCCTTATTGGGACTGACAGAAAGTTAATAGGCCATTCTATTCCTATTGCTATATTCTATTTTAAGATAAACTGTTGCAGGGCTCAAGAATTCAAATCAATAGAGCCGTTCCAAAGGAAAACGTGAAGACATATTTAAAAGAGATTTCTGCTCTAAGAAAAGTAACTGTAACCGACACAGAGAAAGATTATTCATCCGCTCAAGCATCATCAGAGCACTTCTTCAACATCTCTTTACAAGAAGAAGAAAAGTTTTCCTGAAGCAAAAAGCCCAGAGCAATCATCTTCCATTCTCAAGTCTCCTGAGCAATCTGCTTAGAGTTTTTCAAAGACTTCAGAAAAGGCTCAAGATCTGCTTCAAGTGTTCCAGAATCTTAAGACTTGATAAAAATCAGTCTTCAGATTTCTGAGGATTTAGTTTCAGTTTATCTGAAACTCCTTCATCCTGAAGCAAAGGCTTTCCCTGGACTTCCACTGAGCCAGGGGGAGACTTTGATTCTTTAGAGAATCCACAAATCTTCTCTAATCTGTATTTAAAACAGAGAAGATAATCTAACCCTCTCAACCCCTTTGTAAAAAGAGTTTGTTCACACCTCTTCAAAAGTGAACGTTGGTGACAGGGCACCTTATCAACAACCTGTGGTTGAGCATCCTTATCAAAAGCTCAAAGGGTCTGTTTGATCTACCTGAATCAGATCATTGGTGGCAGGGCACCTTAGCAAAAACCTGTAGTGGATTCCTACCAGGGTGGTAGAAGAGTGGACGTACCTATTTAAAGGGAACCACTATATATCCTGTGTCCTTCTGGTTATCTTGTTTATTCATTTTATTCTGTGGCTGTGATAGAACTACCTAGGATTGCTAGGTGCTGTGATAGGCTTGTAGTTAACTGAAATTTCAGTCAACTTCTTCACTTGTGCACTTTACTGTGTTAGGCTCTTAGGGTTCAAGTATCAGATTTTCTATTCCGCAAATATACTCCAAGGGAGCTGACTAAGTGTTCATAAAATTTTGAATACTCTATTCACCCCCCCTCTAGAGTAGTTTACAACTTATCCCCTCACTTTCACACAGCATGCCTAGATCCGTACTCCAATTCCGGACTCTAAAAAGGGGGACTTCACATATCTACCCCAAGGGACGCCACAACCCACCGCATACTCGCGGGGAAGGGTTTTCCCTATGCAATGCAGGAAATAAGGACTTCACATGTCCGAGAAGGAAATCGTTACCCTAGGAACTCGCTTCGGAGCCATGGAGAGAAATTTGAGACGGATGAAAGCCTTCGCAGTAGCGTTGCCTTCGCAAATCCGAACTCGGCTTGTGATTTGGACCACCGTAGCACCACCGGCAGCCGGATTCCACTTCTTCTTCCTCACCTTGCTCTCACCTCTCTCTTAAAGTTAGAAAGAGAGTATGAAACTTAGAAATAAGCCTTTCCTCCACCTTTCCCGGCCTTATCAGACCAGGAATGAGCCCCAGCCACAGGATCCTCTTTAAGGAAAATGAACGGCCAAGGTCTGCCCAAAAATAACTATTCTTTTGGCCGACACGGCCTGTGACACGCCCGTGTCACAGTCCGTGTACCCTTAAGCGGCACACGCGGCACACGCACCGACTGAAATCTACCAGAACACGGGCATCGACATGCCCGTGTCGAACCTGACAAGCCCGTGTCAGTCATGTGACACGCCCGTGTCACCCCTGTTACACGGTACTCAACGAGATCTAAAACCAACAGAGCAGTACACGGGTAGGCACACGCCCTCGGACACGCCCGTGTCAAATCTGACACGGCCGTGTTCAAGGCTTGGTTCTGGGCCGTGTACTTCTCTGACTCAGTCCGGCCATTTCTTGAGTGACACGCCCTGGGACACGCCCGTGTCCAAGGCCGTGTCCCAGGCTCGACTATAGTCGAACACCGATCGTCGACCATCCTGAACACGCCCTGGGACACGCCCGTGTCCCAGGCCATGTACCCCCGACACGCCCTGGGACACGCCCGTGTCCCAGGCCGTGTCAAACAGCCTGCACCTCAAATCCAGTTTTGAGATTTTTGGGGTGTTACAATCCTCCCCTCCTTGATAAAATTTCGTCCCGAAATTTGAAGACAGTAGGGAGAAAAATAACAAAACATTTATATGTTTCTATTACATATACAACGAGCGAACAAGTTACGAAAATAACTCGGGAAGATCGAAGTGTGGATGACTACCTGCATGAGTTCACCCGTTTGGGAAGATATGCGTGCACGATCTTCGCCGAAGAAGAGCGTAAGACTAGTCGGTTTTATGCGGGACTACGAGATGAGCTGCGGTATTTGCTCTCGAGTTCTGTGAGCCAGGGATTCCAAGCCTTAGTCTGTACGGCTCGTTCTTTGGAGACGGACATGAAACGGGGGCAAGCAAAGGGCAACTTGGCTGTTGCGAAGCCAGAGTTTAAGCCGCCGCGTCCGGACAAGTTTGGCTACCGAAAGAGATGGAATAAGAAGTCTAAGTTTTCTGGACAAGCTCCTTCTGCGACTGTGACGGATACATCTGGGTATGGATCTCGTGCTTGTTTTACGTGCGGGAAGGTTGGACACTTCGCACGTGAATGTCGATCTGGTCCTCCAAAGGGTGATAAGAAGACGGGAGCGTCTTATGCGGAGAAGGGGAAGGCTGTGGTGGAGTCTTCTGCCTCGCACGCGCAGCCCAGGGTCTTCAACCTTGGACAATAGGAGGCCATTAAGCAGGCGGATGTCGTCACAGGTGCGCGTAGGTTTTAATGTTCTTTTGTTTGGTGTGCTGTGCTTGTTTTAATTATACTGTTATAGGGTTTGTCATTATACGAGAGTATCCGGCGCGAGCAATGTTCGACACAGGTGCTTCACATTCGTTTCTGTCTGAGGACTTTGTCCTTCGTGTCGGGGTACCTATACGGACTACGACAGACAGTATAAAGGTGTTGTTGCCTAACGGATGTTTGATGTGCGCGGATCGATCTTGCGTTCTTGAGGTCAAGATAGGAAGTCGGAAGTTCAAGGTGGAAACATTAGTATTGCCGATCAAAGAGTTTGATATAATCTTTGGTATGGACTGGCTTTCAGAGCAGCATGCCTGTATAGATTGCACTTCAAAAGAGGTCACACTTGGGCAAAATACCGAACAAGAGACCAAGTTCATTGGTATGCAAGGGATGAGTGGGATGTTGTTATCCGCTCTCCAAGTTGTTAAAGCAGTTCGGAAGGGTGCGGAGTTGTTCTTCACACTCATAGATGTGGTGACGCCAAAGGCCAGTGTGAGTGAAGTGCCAATTGTATCGGATTATGCTGATGTGTTTCCAAAGGACCTTCCGGGGTTACCTCCCCAAAGGGAAATCGACTTCGCTATCGAGCTGGTGCCGGGTGCGAAACCTGTGGCCCGTTCGCCGTATCGGGTAGCGCCAAAAGAAATGGCCGAACTGAAAGTTCAGTTGCAAGAATTGTTGGAGCAGGGATACATACGCCCAAGTATGTCACCTTGGAGCGCGCCTGTTCTTTTTGTAAAAAAGAAAGACTGTGGTTTGCGACTATGTATTGATTATCGCGAATTGAACAAGCTGACGGAGAAAAACAAGTATCCAATTCCACGGATCGATGACTCATTCGATCAGCTAGCAGGCTCAACCGTCTATTCGAAGTTGGATTTGAAGTCCGGGTATTACCAGTTGTGGATTAGGGAAGGTGACATTCCCAAGACAGCGTTTGGCACACGCTATGGTCATTATGAGTTCACAGTGATGCCGTTCGGCTTATGTAATGCGCCTTCGGTCTTCATGGATCTCATGCATCGAACGTTCCGCGAAGACCTGGATCTGTTTGTGATTGTGTTTATTGATGATATCCTTGTATATTCACAATCGGAGGAAGATCATGCAAACCACTTGCGATTGGTATTGCATACCTTGCAAAGGAATAAGCTGTATGCCAAGTTCTCTAAGTGTGAGTTCTGGCTCTCGTCGGTGGCTTTTCTAGGCCATGTGGTAAGTGGAGAGGGCATAGCGGTGGATCCGGCTAAGATAATTGCCATTCGTGATTGGCCAGTGTTGTCTTCAGTGGCCGAGGTCAGGAGTTTCCTTGGACTGGCGGGCTACTATAGACGGTTCGTGGAGATCTTCGGCCGGATTGCTTATCTTAGCCGGACTTTGCAAGGTATTCAAAGTCCCAGAACAGTTTCTTCATGTCCTTGTACATTTTTGTGCTCCAAGGGTGAATTGAGTACTTTGTAAAGTGTGCTTCATATAGCAATCCTTCTCGCAAGTTACCCGCACTAGGGACGCACAATCGACCATCTTTCCGTAATAAACCGTCATCCCAGGAGAATTGATCACCAGACCCCTCCTTTGCATAGCGTTGGAGACTTTCATCCAACTCCATTGCCCGCCGAACCCTGTCAGCAAGGTCATATTGAACCTCCAGCCAGTTCACGCATGCATCAGTCGAAGAATCTCTTTCCACACAAGATATCTCCAAAGCTTCCAACTCCTGAATTAACCGCTCATCATGTATCCGCAACCAATTTGCCCGCACCGGAGTCCGACGACTCAAGGCATCAGCGACCACATTTCCCTTTCCGGGAACATAGTGAATGTCGAAGGTATAATCCCCAAGGAATTCCATCCACCTCCTTTGTCGCATATTCAATTCCTTTTGATCGAGCAGATACTTTAAGCTTTTATGATCTGTATAAATATCCACCTTCACGCCATAAAGATAATGCTGCCACAACTTTAGCGAAAAGATCACCGCCGCCAACTCCAAGTCATGGACGGGGTAATTACGCTCATGCACTTTCAATTGACGTGAGCCATAGGCGATCACCTTGCCAAACTGCAGGAGAACGCAGCCTAAGCCGCTTCCTGACGCATCGCTGTATATTTCAAATCCATCTGTACCACATGGCGACGTCAAAACAGGCACCGTGGTCAAACGACTCTTCAGCTCCACAAAAGCTCGTGTGCACTCCGGTGTCCAAACAAACTTCTGATCCTTTCTCGTCAACGCAGTCAGAGGCAAAGCAATCTGGGCGAAGTTCTCCACGAACCGTCTATAGTAGCCCGCCAGTCCAAGGAAACTCCTGACCTCGGCCACTGAAGACAACACTGGCCAATCACGAATGACACTTATCTTAGCCGGATCCACCGCTATGCCCTCTCCACTTACCACATGGCCTAGAAAAGCCACCGATGAGAGCCAGAACTCACACTTAGAGAACTTGGCATACAGCTTATTCCTTTGCAAGGTATGCAATACCAAGCGCAAATGGTTTGCATGATGTTCCTCCGATTGTGAATATACAAGGATATCATCAATAAACACAATCACAAACAGATCCAGGTATTCGCGGAACGTTTGATGCATGAGATCCATGAAGACCGAAGGCGCATTACATAAGCCGAACGGCATCACTGTGAACTCATAATGACCATAGCGTGTGCCAAACGCTGTCTTGGGAATGTCACCTTCCCTAATCCGCAACTGGTAATACCCGGACTTCAAATCCAACTCATCCCTTGCATACCAATGAACTTGGTCTCTTGTTCGGTATTTTGCCCAAGTGTGACCTCTTTTGAAGTGCAATCTATACAGGCACGCTGCTCTGAAAGCCAGTCCATACCAAAGATTATATCAAACTCTTTGATCGGCAATACTAATGTTTCCACCTTGAACTCCCGACTTCCTATCTTGACCTCATGAACGCAAGATCGATCCGCGCACATCAAACATCTGTTAGGCAACAACACCTTTATACTGTCTGTCGGAGTCCGTATAGGTACCCCGATACGAAGGACAAAGTCCTCAGACAGAAACGAATGTGAAGCACCTGTGTCGAACAGTGCTCGCGCCGAATACTCTCGTATAAGGACAAACCCTATAACAGTATAATTAAAACAAGCACAACACACCAAACAAAAGAACATTAAAACCTACGCGCACCTGTGACGACATCCGCCTGCTTAATGGCCTCCTGTTGTCCAAGGTTGAAGACCCTGGGCTGCGCGTGCGAGGCAGAAGACTCCACCACAGCCTTCCCCTTCTCCGCATAAGACGATCCCGTCTTCTTATCACCCTTTGGAGGACCAGATCGACATTCACGTGCGAAGTCTCCAACCTTCCCGCACGTAAAACAAGCACGAGATCCATATCCAGATGTATCCGTCACAGTCGCAGAAGGAGCTTGTCCAGAAAACTTAGACTTCTTATTCCATCTCTTTCGGTAGCCAAACTTGTCCGGACGCGGTGGCTTAAACTCTGGCTTCGCAACAGCCAAGTTGCCCTTTGCTTGCCCCCGTTTCATGTCCGTCTCCAAAGAACGAGCCGTACAGACTAAGGCTTGGAATCCCTGACTCACAGAACTCGAGAGCAAATACCGCAGCTCATCTCGTAGTCCCGCATAAAATCGACTAGTCTTACGCTCTTCTTCGGCGAAGATCGTGCTCGCATATCTTCCCAAACGGGTGAACTCATGCAGGTAGTCATCCACACTTCGATCTCCCTGTGCTAACCGTTGAAATTCCATTTCCATCGATATCCTTTGTTGCATCGGCAGATGTTGTGCTAAGAACAAACGAGAGAATTCTTCCATTGTAATCTTTGCCAATTGCCTGCCGGCCAAGTGATGCAGTTCAATCTCATCCCACCACAATCGCGCCTCTCCTTCCAGTAGGAAAGTGGCTAACATGACTTTCTGTTCCTCCTCAACCTTGATAGCTCTCATAATCCTCTTGATCCTTGCAAGCCAATCCTCTGCTTGGGCCGGTGTACCCGCCCCATGAAACTGCGGAGGGTTAAAGCTCAAGAATTGCTTCCATTGTTGATCTGCAACCCGCGGATCAACTTCGGCTTCTACCGGTTCTTGCCGTACCCTAGCTTGCGTTGGCACCACTGCAGGACGTGCCTGCCCAGCCTACTGAGCATTCATCACAGCAAGTACCGTTTCCGTGATGAGACGGACTGTTTCAGCGGATGGAGGAGTTGTGGGCACCTCGGCTGGTGCCGCACTCTCAACAGAACGTTGTGGTTCGGGTTGACCCGCAACACTTCTGGTCACCTATATGTGTAAAATACACAGTTTAACGACCAATGAAAACGGCAACCATACAAAAAGAATACACAATTTCAACAAACAAGTGTATGTGCATTCCTAAGTGGACAATCTTGAGTTCAAGTTAAGTGTTATAACGACAGCACTGACACGTGCTCAATTTGCCAGTCGTTGCCGATTCCGCAATGGAAGTTTGAGGATATTTCTATGGATTTCGTGCACGGTTTGCCAAGATCTCAGCGTGGCCATGACTCAATCTGGGTGATTGTAGACCGGTTGACAAAGGTGGCTCACTTTCTACCGAACAAGCGGGACGATTCAGTGGAAACGTTGGCAAAGCTCTATGTGGAGCAGATTGTTCGATTGCACGGTGTTCCCCGGAGCATCGTAAGTGACCGAGATGGGCGCTTTACCTCGAAGGATTGGAGATTGGTTCATCAGATGTTGGGCACGAAGGTAGCATTCAGTACGGCCTTTCACCCGCAAACGGATGGCCAAACTGAACGAACCAACAGAACGATGAAGGATATGCTCCGTATGTGCGCCCTGGACTTCGGTAAGAATTGGGAAGAGCATCTTGTTATGGTGGAGTTTGCCTATAATAATAGACATCAAGCGAGTATAGGCATGGCCCCGTTTGAAGCGTTGTATGGTCGTAAGTGTCGTACACCGCTAGCTTGGGCAGAAACTGGCGAGACCAAACTTTTAGGCAAAAAGGAAGTCGAGGATGCTACCTCAACAATACACTCTATTCGAGAGAGGCTCCTAATAGCCCAGGATCGGCAAGCCAAGTATTACAATGCTAAGCACCGGAACGTGGTGTTCGCGGTGGGTGACTGGGTCTATTTAAAGATTAAGCCCTTCAAAGGCGTATCTCGGATTCGGCGGTTGAAAAAGCTAAGTCCGCGATACCTTGGTCTGTTTGAAGTGGTGGAGCGAGTTGGGGAAGCTGCCTATCGGCTAGCTCTTTCATCGGAATTGAGTGGATTGCATGATGTGTTTCACATCTCGGTGCTACGCAAAGCAGTTAAAGATCCAGCTCAAGTAATTGACAATGATCGAGTGCCGGTTGAGTATGGGCTAACGACAAAGGTGAAGCCTATACGGATCAAGGATCGAGCCGAGAAACAATTGCGGAACAAAGTGATCGGGATGGTCAAAGTCCGATGGGACAATTGTGGCCGAGAAGAGCTAACATGGGAGCGCGAGCAGACCATGCGAGCCGAGTTTCGCGAGTTATTTTCGTAACTTGTTCGCTCGTTGTATATGTAATAGAAACATATAAATGTTTTGTTATTTTTCTCCCTACTGTCTTCAAATTTCGGGACGAAATTATATTAAGGAGGGGAGGATACTTGGGCATAGCGTGGTGGGCCCATAACCCAATTGTAACACCTCTACCCATCAAGAAGAATATAATAGAGGGTCCGGCCCCACACCATATTCCACAAACAGGCGGAGACGCTACGAACTAATATCATAACCAACGCATCCTAACACAGAGCATTCTAGCGGAAGTTTCACGGTTGAATCTTTGAACTCAAGATAAAGAACACTGTCCACTATAACATAGTAATGTATACAAACATCAAAAGAGTCTGGTCTTAAGGCCTTACAACAATTTCTCTTAACAAGAGTGTGGATTACAGACATCGACACGCAGGCCGGCCACACATGAACAAAAGAAACAAAACAATGCCTTCGAGGGCAGCAACGCAGCTTGGGCTTCAACCCGCTAAGTCCCGCTCGGACCAGCACCTCCAGTACCTGTAAGAACCAATCCACCAAGCAGTGGCAAACAGGGCAACGGTCAGCATTCAGCTGACCAATTATAACGACCCTGCCCCTGGCACGGGGCAGCGGAATTCCATCCCTGCATAGCAATCGTCCAATATGATATATAGCAATTCAAGCAAGACGTGCACGACCGCACAGTCACATATCACAAATGCCGGCACGACGGCCCGACGTCCCGTGCACTCATGGCACTCTCGGGTGCACCGAAAACACCGAATCTCACCATTGAGCATTTAGTCCGGCACGCGGGCCCAAGACTCTCATTATGCCGCTGACGAAAGCCCAATGCCTTGGCGCTCTCATGTCCAGCCTACATAACGCAGGTACAGATCAGCCACCCCCCGTTGCTCAAATCGCCTTGCCCAACCTAGTACATCGTACCTGAGGCCACATTTAAAGGCGCGGGTCGGTTTCACCTTGCCTGTTCGGCACGAAGCCTTTTCATACAGTTGCAGCCCAACGCTCAACCGCACACAAAGTGGCAACTCACGGCCACAAGAGTTGCACCCAACGCTCACAATTTCCTGGACTTCCTCCAGTACTTTATCCATCATGCATACAAGCAATAATCACGGAGTCTTCTCCGATATGCAAACAAGCATCACCAATCCAGACCAATATGTCCAGATGGGCTTCACACAGCATGCCTAGATCCGTACTCCAATTCCGGACTCTAAAAAGGGGGACTTCACATATCTACCCCAAGGGACACCACAACCCACCGCATACTCGCGGGGAAGGGTTTTCCCTATGCAATGCTGGAAATAAGGACTTCACATGTCCGAGAAGGAAATCGTTACCCTAGGAACTCGCTTCGGAGCCATGGAGAGAAATTTGAGACGGATGAAAGTCTTCGCAGCAGCGTTGCCTTCGCAAATCCGAACTCGGCTTGTGATTTGGACCACCGTAGCACCACCGGCAGCCGGATTCCACTTCTTCTTCCTCACCTTGCTCTCACCTCTCTCTTAAAGTTAGAAAGAGAGTATGAAACTTAGAAATAAGCCTTTCCTCCACCTTTCCCGGCCTTATCAGACCAGGAATGAGCCCCAGCCACAGGATCCTCTTTAAGGAAAATGAACGGCCAAGGTCTGCCCAAAAATAACTATTCTTTTGGCCGACACGGCCTGTGACACGCCCGTGTCACAGGCCGTGTACCCTTAAGCGGCACACGCGGCACACGCACTGACTGAAATCTACCAGAACACGGGCATCGACACGCCCGTGTCGAACCTGACAAGCCCGTGTCAGTCATGTGACACGCCCGTATCACCCCTGTTACACGGTACTCAACGAGATCTAAAACCAACAGAGCAGTACACGGGTAGGCACACGCCCTCGGACACGCCCGTGTCAAATCTGACACGGCTGTGTTCAAGGCTTGGTTTCGGGCCGTGTACTTCTCTGACTCAGTCCGGCCATTTCTTGAGTGACACGCCCTGGGACACGCCCGTGTCCAAGGCCGTGTCCCAGGCTCGACTATAGTCGACCACCGATCATCGACCATCCTGAACATGCCCTGGGACACGCCCGTGTCCTAGGCCGTGTACCCCCGACACGCCCTGGGACACGCCCGTGTCCCAGGCTGTGTCAAACAGCCTGCACCTCAAATCCAGTTTTGAGATTTTTGGGGTGTTACAATCCTCCCCTCCGTAATAAAATTTCGTCCCGAAATTTGAAGACAGTAGGGAGAAAAATAACAAAACATTTATATGTTTCTATTACATATACAACGAGCGAACAAGTTACGAAAATAACTCGCGAAACTCGGCTCGCATGGTCTGCTCGCGCTCCCATGTTAGCTCTTCTCGGCCACAATTGTCCCATCGGACTTTGACCATCCCGATCACTTTGTTCCGCAACTGTTTCTCGGCTCGATCCTCGATCCGTATAGGCTTCACCTTTGTCGTTAGCCCATACTCAACCGGCACTTGATCATTGTCAATTACTTGAGCTGGATCCTTGACTGCTTTGCGTAGCACCGAGATGTGAAACACATCATGCAATCCACTCAATTCCGATGAAAGAGCTAGCCGATAGGCAGTTTCCCCAACTCGCTCCACCACTTCAAACGGACCAAGGTATCGCGGACTTAGCTTTTTCAACCGCCGAATCCGAGATACGCCTTTGAAGGGCTTAATCTTTAAATAGACCCAGTCACCCACCGCGAACTCCACATTCCGGTGCTTAGCATTGTAATACTTGGCTTGCCGATCCTGGGCTATTAGGATCCTCTCTTGAATAGAGCGTATTGTTGAGGTAGCATCCTCGACTTCCTTTTTGCCTAAAAGTTTGGTCTCGCCAGTTTCTGCCCAAGCTAGCGGTGTACGACACTTACGACCATACAGCGCTTCAAACGGGGCCATGCCTATACTCGCTTGATGGCTATTATTATAGGCAAACTCCACCATAACAAGATGCTCTTCCCAATTCTTACCGAAGTCCAGGGCGCACATACGGAGCATATCCTCCATCGTTCTGTTGGTTCGTTCAGTTTGGCCATCCGTTTGCGGGTGAAAGGCCGTACTGAATGCTAACTTCGTGCCCAATATCTGATGAACTAATCTCCAATCCTTCGAGGTAAAGCGCCCATCTCGGTCACTTACGATGCTCCGGGGAACACCGTGCAATCGAACAATCTGCTCCACATAGAGCTTTGCCAACGTTTCCACTGAATCGTCCCGCTTGTTCGGTAGAAAGTGAGCCACCTTTGTCAACCGGTCTACAATCACCCAGATTGAGTCATGGCCACGCTGAGATCTCGGCAATCCGTGCACGAAATCCATAGAAATATCCTCAAACTTCCATTGCAGAACCGGCAACGACTTCAGGAAACCACTCGGCCGTTGACATTCTGCCTTTACCAAAGCACAAGTACGACATTTAGCCTCATATGCGGCTATGTCTTTCTTTAAACCAGGCCACCAGAACAGTTTCTTCATGTCCTTGTACATTTTTGTGCTCCCAGGGTGAATTGAGTACTTTGTAAAGTGTGCTTCATATAGCAATCCTTCTCGCAAGTTACCCGCACTAGGGACGCACAATCGGCCATCTTTCCGTAATAAACCGTCATCCCAGGAGAATTGATCACCAGACCCCTCCTTTGCATAGCGTTGGAGACTTTCATCCAACTCCGTTGCCCGCCGAACCCTGTCAGCAAGGTCATATTGAACCTCCAGCCAGTTCACGCATGCATCAGTCGAAGAATCTCTTTCCACACAAGATATCTCCAAAGCTTCCAACTCCTGGATTAACCGCTCATCATGTATCCGCAACCAATTTGCCCGCACCGGAGTCCGACGACTCAAGGCATCAGCGACCACATTTCC
The DNA here is from genome assembly GCA_039513925.1 of Platanthera zijinensis. NCBI lineage: Eukaryota > Viridiplantae > Streptophyta > Magnoliopsida > Asparagales > Orchidaceae > Platanthera > Platanthera zijinensis. The sequence continues at coordinate 208,995,908 of CM077082.1, read as the reverse complement.
CTTTCCGGGAACATAGTGAATGTCGAAGGTATAATCCCCAAGGAATTCCATCCACCTCCTTTGTCGCATATTCAATTCCTTTTGATCGAGCAGATACTTTAAGCTTTTATGATCTGTATAAATATCCACCTTCACGCCATAAAGATAATGCCGCCACAACTTTAGCGAAAAGATCACCGCCGCCAACTCCAAGTCATGGACGGGGTAATTACGCTCATGCACTTTCAATTGACGTGAGCCATAGGCGATCACCTTGCCAAACTGCAGGAGAACGCAGCCTAAGCCGCTTCCTGACGCAACGCTGTATATTTCAAATCCATCTGTACCACATGGCGACGTCAAAACAGGCGCCGTGGTCAAACGACTCTTCAGCTCCACAAAAGCTCGTGTGCACTCCGGTGTCCAAACGAACTTCTGATCCTTTCTCGTCAACGTAGTCAAAGGCAAAGCAATCCGGGCGAAGTTCTCCACGAACCTTCTATAGTAGCCCGCCAGTCCAAGGAAACTCCTGACCTCGGCCACTGAAGACAACACTGGCCAATCACGAATGGCACTTATCTTAGCCGGATCCACCGCTATGCCCTCTCCACTTACCACATGGCCTAGAAAAGCCACCGACGAGAGCCAGAACTCACACTTAGAGAACTTGGCATACAGCTTATTCCGTTGCAAGGTATGCAATACCAATCGCAAGTGGTTTGCATGATCTTCCTCCGATTGTGAATATACAAGGATATCATCAATAAACACAATCACAAACAGATCCAGGTATTCGCGGAACGTTCGATGCATGAGATCCATGAAGACCGAAGGCGCATTACATAAGCCGAACGGCATCACTGTGAACTCATAATGACCATAGCGTGTGCCAAACGCTGTCTTGGGAATGTCACCTTCCCTAATCCGCAACTGGTAATACCCGGACTTCAAATCCAACTTCGAATAAACGGTTGAGCCTGCTAGCTGATCGAACAAGTCATCGATCCGTAGAATTGGATACTTGTTTTTCTCCGTCAGCTTGTTCAGTTCGCGATAATCAATACATAGTCGCAAACCACCGTCTTTCTTTTTTACAAAAAGAACAGGCGCGCTCCAAGGTGACATACTTGGGCGTATGTATCCCTGCTCCAACAATTCTTGCAACTGAATTTTCAGTTCGGCCATTTCTTTTGGCGCTACCCGATACGGCGAACGGGCCACAGGTTTCGCACCCGGCACCAGCTCGATAGCGAAGTCGATTTCCCTTTGGGGAGGTAACCCCGGAAGGTCCTTTGGAAACACATCAGCATAATCCGATACAATTGGCACTTCACTCATACTGGCCTTTGGCGTCACCGCATCTATGAGTGTGAAGAACAACTCCGCACCCTTCCGAACTGCTTTAATAACTTGGAGAGCGGATAACAACATCCCACTCATCCCTTGCATACCAATGAACTTGGTCTCTTGTTCGGTATTTTGCCCAAGTGTGACCTCTTTTGAAGTGCAATCTATACAGGCACGCTGCTCTGAAAGCCAGTCCATACCAAAGATTATATCAAACTCTTTGATCGGCAATACTAATGTTTCCACCTTGAACTCCCGACTTCCTATCTTGACCTCAAGAACGCAAGATCGATCCGCGCACATCAAACATCCGTTAGGCAACAACACATTTATACTGTCTGTCGTAGTCCGTATAGGTACCCCGACACGAAGGACAAAGTCCTCAGACAGAAACGAATGTGAAGCACCTGTGTAGAACAGTGCTCGCGCCGGATACTCTCGTATAAGGACAAACCCTATAACAGTATAATTAAAACAAGCACAGCACACAAAACAAAAGAACATTAAAACCTACGCGCACCTGTGACGACATCCGCCTGCTTAATGGCCTCCTGTTATCCAAGGTTGAAGACCCTGGGCTGCGCGTGCGAGGCAGAAGACTCCACCACAGCCTTCCCCTTCTCCGCATAAGACGCTCCCGTCTTCTTATCACCCTTTGGAGGACCAGATCGACATTCACGTGCGAAGTGTCCAACCTTCCCGCACGTAAAACAAGCACGAGATCCATACCCAGATGTATCCGTCACAGTCGCAGAAGGAGCTTGTCCAGAAAACTTAGACTTCTTATTCCATCTCTTTCGGTAGCCAAACTTGTCCGGACGCGGCGGCTTAAACTCTGGTTTCGCAACAGCCAAGTTGCCCTTTGCTTGCCCCCGTTTCATGTCCGTCTCCAAAGAATGAGCCGTACAGACTAAGGCTTGGAATCCCTGACTCACAGAACTCGAGAGCAAATACCGCAGCTCATCTCGTAGTCCCGCATAAAACCGACTAGTCTTACGCTCTTCTTAGGCGAAGATCGTGCCCGCATATCTTCCCAAACGGGTGAACTCATGCAGGTAGTCATCCACACTTCGATCTCCCTGTGCTAACCGTTGAAATTCCATTTCCATCGATATCCTTTGCTGCATCGGCAGATGTTGTGCTAAGAACAAACGAGAGAATTCTTCCATTGTAATCTCTTCCAATTGCCTGCCGGCCAAGTGATGCAGTTCAATCTCATCCCACCACAATCGCGCCTCTCCTTCCAGTAGGAAAGTGGCTAACATGACTTTCTGTTCCTCCTCAACCTTGATAGCTCTCATAATCCTCTTGATCCTTGCAAGTCAATCCTCTGTTTGGGCCGGTGTACCCGCCCCATGAAACTGCGGAGGGTTAAAGCTCAAGAATTGCTTCCATTGTTGATCTGCTACCTGCGGATCAACTTCGGCTTCTACCGGTTCTTGCCGTACCCCAGCTTGCGTTGGCACCACTGCAGGACGTGCCTGCCCAGCCTGCTGAGCATTCATCACAGCAAGTACCATTTCCGTGATGAGACGGACTGTTTCAGCGGATGGAGGAGTTGTGGGCACCTCGGCTGGTGCCGCACTCTCAACAGAACGTTGTGGTTCGGATTGACCCGCAACACTTCTGGTCACCTATATGTGTAAAATACACAGTTTAACGACCAATGAAAACGGCAACCATACAAAAAGAATACACAAGTTCAACAAACAAGTGTATTTGCTTTCCTAAGTGGACAATCTTGAGTTCAAGTTAAGTGTTATGACGACAGCACTGACACGTGCTCGCCACCTCTCAAAAGAATTCGTCCGCGAATTCGGAAGAGATCGACCAACAAGCTGATACCAAATTGGTACACCTCTACCAATTCTGGACTGTCCTACTTGTGCTTTGGTAAAGGCAGAATGAAATCGGCCGAGCCGATTGGGGCTTTGGAGAGGCTCCTAATAGCCCAGGATCGGAAAGACATAGCCGCGTATGTGGCTAAATGTCGTACTTGTGCTTTGGTAAAGGCAGAATGTCAACGGCCGAGTGGTTTCTTTGGAGAGGCTCCTAATAGCCCAGGATCAGAGTCCTAAGTGGACAATCTTGAGTACACGTGCTCAATCCGCCAGCCTCAAAACGGCCCTTTTCTCCCTTTCACGCCAGCCATTCTAAACAGGAGCTCTCGCTGGTTTCACAAATGCCCCATCTCCGGTCCGGCCACAACGAAATGGAGAGGAAACAATGTCTGAAACAGAGCCTTAGAAGGGTGATCAGACGGATGAGATTGACCCAAATTCAAATATAAACAATGAATATGACTTGAAATTAAAATCTACAAGATTAAAATGTAATGAGATTCTCCTTAATTTATAGAAATTTCGGGATTCAAACAGTCAAAATTTTCATGTCCTCCTCTAGCTTAGTGAGGGTCATGGAGGGAACCACCCTTAACCATCGCGCACACGACCCGTGTGCTCGAATCCCATGAAACCGCCGCGCCAAATGCCACGTGCACCATCCGCGTGCCCGAATCGCCACGAAACCGCCGCTCGTGCGGTCGCCGACGCGCCTTGCTGTCAGTTGTCGGTGCGCCTTGCTGTCGGTCGGCGGCGCGCCTTGCGGCTGTCGTCGCGCGTCGGCTGTCGTCGCGCGTGCGGTTGCGACCGTGAAGGCCTGTGGTCGGTCGCCGACGCGCCTTGCTGTCGGTCGTCGGCGCGCCTTGCGGCTGGCCGTCGCCGCGGGGCCCAGCGGCAGGCCATCTCCAACCGCCACCGTCGGATCGCCGTCATGTGATCTCCACTGTCCAATCCACGCGTAAACCAGCTCATGTAACCACCACTATTATGGGGGGGCACATAGCTGAAACAATAATCGATGTGCGCGTAGTAATCCCTGAAAAATACGCGACATAAAATATAAGAGAGTGATTTGCAAATAACACATAAAGTGGTATGGTTTGCGTATAACCATGTAACCACCATCACAACTATAAATAGGATCCCACGACCTCTTTTCATTCCATCTTCTCCTCCTCTCACTTTGTCTCCTACGTGCGTGAGAGTTCTTTCAGAGATCCCTCGAAGATCTCCTTCGAAGATCTTCGAAGATCTCCTTCGAAGATCTTCTAAGATCTCCTTCGAAGATATTCGAGTGTCTTGAAGAATCTTTGAAGATCTTCATCACAACACCCACAACTCAGCAAGAAGCCCTCCAATCAACAACAAATTCATCGCTCCAAATTCCTCTGCATGTTGCCGGAGACAAGCCACAAATGACGGGACTCGCATTGCGTTCCCCTACAGCTTCCGTGCACTTGCCAAAGACCCCAAAGCATCCAGAGCACAGTGCTCCTCACTTTAGCAAAGAAAAGATAGTTTAGTGAGCGGTGACCTGTCAACCTCCGATCCCACTTCTCTCTTCCCCGACAACTGTAACGAGGACTAGTTTGTCGCCCTCATCTTCTCTACAAAGCTCTGCACAACAACAACAAATAGTAGAAGTTTGATCGGCACCACTCCAGTCACGTGATTTTTCACCTCTTTCTGATATTTTCCACGTTAAAAAAACTCTCTTGCCAGCAGTCTCATTCTCATTGGTTGTTTTGCTAGCTCGACCACTTCCGAGCTACAAACTTATACAATTCAAATCGGTCTGCAAGAGCCTCGAGTTGGCCGTAATAAAATAATTTTTAATCCACATGAATTTAAATAATAATAATAAAGAATAAAATGTATTAGTCATTGGATCTAAAATGGTTGGGCTTTTTTCTTGAATGAGGTATTCAACTTCAAGATGAATGGAAAGGAAATTTTTATTGGTTCTACCTCCACTTTTTTGAGGAGAATGAATCTTCTTCTCAAAGGATCAGAAGAAAATCGATCCGAATCTACTGCGAGAATGATTTGGAAGATCTCAAACTCAGAAACAAAGATATTTGCTAGCAGCAACAGAGTGGAGGCAGTCAATTAAAATATAGATTGATCCCAATTCAATGCCAATATAACACCTTTGGGTACATAAGAAATGTATCGAGCCTATTCTTTTTTAATGAATAGATCTGATCGTAACTTCGAATATTGAATTCAAAGGAATCAATGGGAAACGATACTCTTAGGCTATGTTTGGCACGGTGGTGATGATCATGAACACGGGGGATTAAATAGTCATTCGTTAACGCCCACCTAAGGAACTTCATCCACTCTTGCGTTCAAACTTCATTCAAACGGATGATGTTTTTTAGGTGATCTATAACGAATGACGGTTTCCATTCCTTTATGAACACCACTTTGCCAAATAGAGCCTAAATTTGATTACTAGAAATAAATTTGGTATAATTTTTTTTGACAATAGCATAGGTAAATTATATTATTATTCATGCTATTTTAACATGATGGTGTATTTGTATTACATATATTTAGTTCTTGTTTTTATTTATATAAAATAAAATCTTTCTATATAACTTAATTTTAATATCTAATATTATATTTATATTAATTAAATATTTAAAATAAGTGCAAATTAATTTTATTAGATGCAAATAAATTTTAGATAAGTACAAATCAATTTTGTTAAGTGTAAATTAATTTTAAATAAATATACCTAAATTTTTTTGATTTACATATACCCATAATTTGCACGTAGTCAAAATGAATTTCACATAAAATTACTCTAAATTTATGACATTTTAAAATTCTTTATAAATGGTTGATATCTTCTACTCTTCTCTATGCTCCATGCATATGGAAAAAAAATAATACATGTAAAATATTTTGTGTAGAATATTTTATTCAAAATAACGTGGTATTTCAGAACATTTTTGAACCATGAGATTTGTAAAAAAAACAGCCCTGTCGGTATATAAAGGGGGACTCTCGTGCCCAGCGTGACGGCATTCCCGCCACTCAGCTTGTGCCCAGCATGACGACATTCCCGCCATTCTGCTTCCGATGACAATCGAACCAAAAAAGCTCACTCCACATTCTCTCGTGCGGAAAAAGGCATGCACCAAGGAAGGCTGAGATTTCAACCGCAGCGGGATACTATCGTGCACGCCCGTATCAGGACACTCATATTTATACAACATTAGCAAATGTATGATGGCCATGTGCAATGGCGCAATGAATATTAATTTTAGGCACACAAAAATGAACCAAAAGTATTGTACATTCTCCCAGTTTTTTTTACATTCAGGGTTCTCTTCAGTAGTTCAGTTACACATTGCTCATATTTTTAAGAGTTTTAGGGCAAATGCCTCATTTAAGCACCCAGCTTAAATAACACAAACGCTAAACCCTAAAACATAATAATTATTACTAAATTAAATTGAAGACAATAATAAATAACACAAACCCTAAACCCTAAAACATAATAATTATTACTAATTTAAATTGAAGACAATAATAAATTGCATGGTCATTAATAAAGAGCATGGAAATAAATATCTTGTCACAAAAAAGTAGAATAATAAATCAAAGAGTGCTCAATAAAAACGAGTGCATAAGAAGATAGTGCAGCATAGAAGGGGGAGGGGAGGAGTGGACTAAGAAGCCTTCTTATGGGGCACATTTCTCTAACTAGACTTAGCCTCGACAAGCTTCTCGATCAAATCCGCGGCATCCTGCACGGTGGTGATGCTTTGGGCGCTCTCCTCTTCCACGCTGATGCCAAACGCCTCCTCGAGGCCCATCACAATCTCGACCTGCATGGAGAGAAACAATGGTTCAGTCAAATTTGGATTCCGAGGGAAAGAAACATTGTGGAAGAGGGAGGGGCGAGGTTAAGAGCACCGTATCAAGAGAATCCGCCCCAAGTCCGGCGAATGTTGATTGGCCGCTGACAGGGGTGCCGTCGGGAAGAGCGAGCTGCGACTTCACGATCTTGCATACCTTGTCCACCGTGTCTGGTTTAGCCTGTAATGCGAGGGGCACTTTAGTTGCATGCTAAAATGACAACAAAATAAACCCTAATACATGCCAAAGACCCTTCATTTAGGGACCTAGACTTATAAGTTTCCATTAATTTAGGTCGCCTAGCCAACTTTTTCGACATTGGCTCCGTTTCTGTTTTCAGCTGAGGATCAGAAAAGGGAGTTGGCTAGGCAGGGAAGGAGACAGTGGTAGGGCTATTTAAGTCAGTTTATTTGTAAATGATGATTCTGCCAAAAGGACAACATCATGAAAGAAAATTACATGCCAAAGAAATTGAGGATTCCTTAGAAATGACCTCAAGGAGAGCACCTATGTTTAAAGTAGGGCAGTACATAACTAGTATAATTCATAAATAATTCGGAATTTGATTCGTTAAAATTTGATTGAAATTCATATTTTTCATATTTGAATTTGACTCAAAATTAAGATTCGAATAGTTTTTGAATCCGAATATTTTTAATCATATTCGAAAGATTCAAGAATAGTTCATGATTCATGAATAATAGAATATATAGTTAAATAAAATTGATGTATAATTAAATTCAAATTCAAATCCATGTTCGAATCTGAATTCAAACCCAAATTCGAATCCAACATTCCATGACGAATACGAATCCGACACCGAATATTAGAACGAATCTGAATCTCTACATTCTATATCAAATTTGGATTCAATTGAAAGGCTATTTGATTTGATTCGGTATGGAATACCTAGTTTTAAGTACTCGGTAGTTTTGCTCCAAAATTGTTCCTTAACAATGATGTCAGGCTTCTAATTAATTTAAACATCACATGCATACTAATGCTAAGGCTCTGTTTGCTTGTTACTCTGATTTTGCTCCTATGAAGCTTTTGATTCACCATAGTTGGAAATGAAAATGTTTGGGTAGCCTCCATTTTGGAGACCCAAAACTCCATTTTGAGCTCCATTTTTCACAGAAGGGTAGGGTGGGTGGCTCCATTTTTCATTGAACTCCATTTTTCACCAAAACCACTACCTTAGCAGCTCTTCCAAATAGAGAGGCTAGAGCACAAAATATAAACTTCCGAATTGGGTAAAGAGTCTTATATAGCAATCTATGATATTATAGAATGAAAAAACTTAAAAATTGATGAGATGGTGCAATCCTATGCATATAGGACATGTTGATTAACTAGTGTTAAAAAAGACCACTCAGAGAAGAGTCAAAGGAGGGCAAAGGGGGATGAGATATCGCAATCGGGACTAAGGGTCTGTTTGGCACGGTGGTGGCAGCATTCACGTGAACGCCGCGGTGACAAACAGTTGTTCATGAACGCCCGACCTCGCATAAGAAACTTACATTTCATAACCGTTGTTATGTCAAACACACATTTCATAATGGTGGTGTTTTTGTCCTAATTCAGCAGGGCAAAAACGCCGCGCCAAACGGATGACGGTTAGTAACCACCATGTTCATGACTGCGCCAAACGGATGACGGTTAGTAACCGCCATGTTCATGACTGCCACCAACATACCAAACGGACTGTAAAGCTCCAATATTGCTTTACCTGCAAAGTTTAGCGGCACGGCCCCACAATGGGTGGTAGTTATAAACGCTAGAATGAATGATACAGCATATAACTAATATACTGATTGCTAAGATTTATTGCTGCAGCGGAGTCAAAAGATCAGACGACAAATTATTTCCAAGCACAAAATTTAGTAAGGAAAATGGGAACTAGAAACAAAGTTAGAAGTCATACGGCGCACGAAACATGAAACCTCGTGGGAGTTGAGTGCAACCGAACTGATGGGAAGCTTTTCCTTTGACTGGAGAAAGAAATGAGTTTTAAGCCGGAAGCTCCATTAAAGACCTGCAAGCCAACAGGCCATTGGAGTTTAGCAAAGTAAAACTAATCTAGGGCACAAGCTTATACGCCTAGAGAATAATCAACATATCAAAAATTGCATTGATACAAGAAGATCAGAAAATAATTTGCTCATCCTTTTTTTCACATTTAGCAAATGTTGGAGAGATTTAGATGTGATCCATCCATGCCCCTTTAAGTTTTCTCAGTTTACAAAAATGCCCCTTCCATTAGAAATATGGGTGGGCAAATGATAGAATCAGTCAAGTTATTTAATGACATTCAATTTACCATTTGTAATGATTCTACATTGAAAGGTGTGACGTTTTCCTTTAGAAATATAGATGGAAAGTGATCAAATATGTCAAATTATTTCATGATATACCAGTTTTACCATTTGTAATAACTCTACATTGAAAATGGTGCATTATATTTTACCCTTGAAATGAATCTAGAACTATTATAAAATAATACAATTGAAATATCATAAAATAATTTAGCTGATTTTATCATGTTTCATCCATATTTCTAAAAGAAGGGGGCATTTTTGTAAACCGGGGAGACTTAGAGAGGATGCAAATGTAATTTTGAAAGATAGAGGAGTGCAACCTATAATTATGCAAACTCTTAGGGGAGGTCCCAATAATTAACCCTACAAAGAATTATGAGATGCTTCGTTTGTTTAAGCGTTTTTGCCCATCGTTTGGAGCAAACGCCACCGGAAGGAGGGTAAACAAACGGGACTCCGGTGGCGTTTGCTCCGTTTGCACCCGCCGCAAGGAGGAAAAGCCCCTCAAACGCTGCTTTTCAACCCCGCCTCCCCCCCCCCCCCCTCCGGTTCCAAATCTCCATTTCGACCAGCCGGGAGCAAACGCCACCGCCGCACCAAATGAAGCCGAAAATCTGCAATCTCAATGTTGAGTATGGAAGAAGAGACATCCTAGGCCATCATATCCACACTACTGGCGTACCATCCCAGCTGTAAGGATTTAGAGAGGCAGAAGGCCTGTTCGGGAAAGCTGTTTGGGATGGAATCCAATCGCCAAATGCGGAACGCTCAATCACAGAAGGAGCAAGACACCAAAAACACCTAAAATGTCAATTTCAACCTGCTGTATTTCACGGAATTAAAGAAAGCAGAGCGTCTCTTTTTGGGGTGCAGCAGCTTCGGGTAGTTGAAACAAAGCTAGAATTGCACATGCCACTTAAAATTATTCATCACTGTGATAAAAAAAAAATACAACTAAAGGTACATAAAAAAGGGAAGGATACACATATGTACTGACAATTCTTAAATAGAAGAACATGGTTGTCATTTGTCAATAGTCCTGAAAGAAGAACGTCATATGAAACTTAAGAGTTTCTACCGGCTTCTACAACAGCTGCTTGTGCGCAACATGCGGCTGCAATAGGACTTGAAAACATCGCTTGAGTGACAGAGTACTCTCGCTAATCGTTATCGCACATTGCGCACAGGAACCCGTGACACTAGTACACATACACGGATACTTTTCATACACATGTTGAAATTTGATAAAAGAAAGGGCTGTCTAATACTCTTAATCTAATGCTAAAATAGAGTTCAGCAGTTGCAATCACATGCAGAAGGAATCAAGTCATACTGTCATCAAAATTAAAACTGTTTATTTGAAATTTTAAATCATCATTAAAACGACAAACGATATTAAATGCTCCCTATTTAATTGCTCTCATAGCTTGTATATGCCTGTTTGATTTAGGCTCCGTTGGGCTCGGTGGTGGCAATCACGAACGAGGGGGTTATGATGGTCGGCGAGAAAGTCTTAGAATCAAACGATCCATTTATTAGCAACATCTTGTGATTGAATTTGACTGATACTTAAACAGAACTAATTAATGCTAAAGGACGCCGCCAGACGAAGAAAACTTTATTAGCAACATATTATGATCAATTTCGAACAACTTCTAATCATTATTTTAAGACTAATGACATTTTAAAAAGTTTATTTGAAGATATCAACAAACCAAATAACTAATATCATAAAATAAAATAGCATAACAGAGCCAGATCCATGAACCAAATAGCCCCATAATTTAATAGTATTCAATCAATGACCAAATAGAAGGGGAGCCTTGGCGCGCTGGTTAAGGTGTTGTTGTATGACCTTGATGTCACGAGTTCGAGTCCTGAAAGCAGCCTCTTAAGAATCGATCGAGCCCTTTGGGTCACGAAAAGCCAACCACGGGATTAAAGACCTCAATTGGCATGGCGGTGGCGGTGGAGGGCAGAGACGGCGGGTGGAGAAGCGGCTTTGGGACTGGAGAGGGAAGGCGGGGCTCAAAACGGAGGTTTCAGGAGACTTTTCCACCTTGTTGCGGGAGGAGGCAAACGACGCCGTTTGTTTACCCGCTGTCCGGGCAGCATTTGCTCCAAACGCCTGACGAAAACGCTAAGCCAAACAAAGCCTAAGACTTCGTTTGCCATAGCGAAGGAGCAAACACCACGGACACTGGGACTGAAGGGATGTGGCTGGGTTCCAGAACGGAGCTTTTTCTCCGTTTTGAACGCAAAAACGGTTGCGTTTGTTTTTCCGGCAGCGACTGCTCCCGCACAAGTGGCTCGCCGCCCTCCCAAACGAAGCCAAAATTTGCCATGCTGGACCAAAATATGCTACAGGAAACCCTACTCCCGCTTCTTCTAAACTAGATGCCGCTTTCGACCATAAAATTTGTGCAAAATGGATTTAGATCTTAAAGATCTACTTCTCAATTTTTCTTTACGAATTTACAGGTAATACACACATCCTAAAATGTTAGAAAACGAATCCTCCGGATCGATGCTCGAGCATGCAAATCAAAAGGCGCATAAATGAATTTAAACTAATTTGCTACAGGAATTAGGGCAACGCCGGAACACAACTAGGAGAAAGACGTACAGACAAACCAATCGATCTGCCAAGAAGCAGATCCGCCACAAAACGGATGCAAATGAAAATTAAACGCAACATTCATAAGGATAAACAGTAACAAAAACAAAACGAAATCAAGAACACCGGCCGAACTAGCAGATCGTTCGAGACACAGCGGAAGACGAAACGGAGCAATGATACCTGTCTTTTCCGGTAGCTCGCCGGCCGAACTGCGATCGAGACCCCCGCGCCAGCGATTGAAGCCATGGATGGATCCTGAATCAGAACAGCGAGCTCGCAAGCGGCAGCGAGAGGCGGATAGAGAGAAAGGAGAGAGAGAGAGAGAGAGGCACGATAAGCGTGGGGGAATCGGGGAAGATAGAGTTCGTTTTTGAAGGGCTGCGTTCTAAACTTCGGGAATATCGAACGACAGAGAAATAGAGGCACGGGACGCAGCGGAATGCACGGGTGGGTGGCACGTGCGAGGGACGTAAAAAGACGATATTACCCCCAATCAATGTTGTAGACGACACCTTCTGTCATGACCTTCATTCTCACATTTATGGCTTATTATAACTTGATCGCTTTTAGTGCCTCTTATCTCTGGGCCACTTGCGAAAAAAAACTTGGGCTTTTCCTACACCGGGTCAAGGCCCGTCTTTGAATGACGGGCTTGTGAAGGCCGTTCGGACGGGCTTGGCCCGTGTTCGGCAGTGGCCCAATAATGCAGTGTCCACCCCACCATATTTTTTGGTCTGCAGAGAGGACCTAAAGGAAGGTACGAGTAAGATGTGGCCGTGCAATCGATTACCTATTAAACTGCCAACGAAATTCACGATTTAAAAAAAACAGAAGATAATATCCGGCTGGATTTTAAAATGCGTGATGTCCGATTGAATTTTATTTTAAAAAATAAATTTTTATAGGAAATTAAGATCTATGATAAAAAAAGTCTTAATTAATATTTTATAATTTATTTTAGAAAAAAAAAATTTGATTGAATTGATATAATATTTTTGGATCTCATCCAGACGTTTCGTGACCATCTCCAGCGTTCCGTGATATTAAAATAAACAAACTCTATGCGCGGCTCTGGTGTTCTGTGATCATCTCCGGCAGTGGGATCTCGTCTCCGACAACGCAACCTCTTCTCCACACGGTGGGATATCATGGCTTGATCTCCAGATGGCCTCATCTCGATCTCCAAGCGGTAGGATCTCAACCCTAGTGTGAGATTTCCGGTTTGAGATGTCATGCCTTGAACACTCAGTGAAAGTCAAAAAATATTGTGCTTCAAATTATGAAGGCCGAAAATCACATACTTGACGACCATGTAATTCTAACTAATGCATAGTTTTTTTTCTCCAGTCAAAATGCAAAAAAAATCACCTTAAAATGAGCATCTTTCACAGAATAAAAATGATGGTTACAAACTTCAATACTACAAACATGATAGTTTTTCAATGTAAAAATCGAAAGCAGGGGTGTGTTGTACTGCACTGTGTAGTGCAGCACATCAAACGGTTACGAGTGCATCCATCTCGCGCACGCATCTCGGCGCGAGTGCTGATGCTTTCGGCGAAGACTTGTGATTCTGGAGACCGATAAAAATGTCACAAACTTTTTACACTTATTCTATTAAATTCATCTTAAGAGTTTCCCTGATTTATTCAGAGAAAACTCTTCTCTAGACCAGAGAGAGCCATATTTACAAAAGGGGGAAATATGTTAATCGTTCGAATCTCATACAATAATCGTCATTATTAAACCAATCTTCGATATTGTTAACACACTAAAGGAAGTAACGCCAACTATTTAGGAGTGGAATGATGAAGAACGCTTCCTCCGATGATCATGGCGAGAAGATTTCCGATCATCTCTGTCGAAGTTGAATATGATCAAGGATATGATGGAGCCAAACAACGAAAAATAATATTTTAATATTATTATTATTATTTATTTGTTTTAATTTTATAAGTATGCTCTGATCAACATAAATTTTTTAATTACGCCGATGTACGAATATCATGTTTGAGTGCAAATATCGTATTTGGGTATAAATATTCATTTGTTACAAATAGTCATTTATGAGGTACTCGTACCAATAATAACACCCTTCTTTAGTGAACAAGCAAATATTAATGGCAAAATACTCATTTAGTACTCAGCCTTTACTTACTTTAATATTTCAATCCCTAATCTTTTTTTTTTTTGAGCAAAACAATCTCCAACATTTGATTACTTTTCATTTCAGTCCTAAAATAAACACACAAAATTTCGTTAACTTTAGGTAAATCATGCCTATTCCTCTCAGTCTCATGCAAGAAATCTGTGGTGATCTCAAGGGACACTCCGAGTGAGAACCACGACTGGACTCAGCGAACGACTGACAACGGCTCCCACGCCAGGCGGCGTCGTCTCCATTGACGACTCTATGCCTGAACTCGGCGAACGGTTGGATTTAGACTACAGGGGCGGCGATACCATAACTGGGGCAGCGATTCCAACAAGTAAATGGCGAGTTAGGGTTTCCGATATTTAGGGTTTCATGTTTTTTGCGATTTAAGGTCTTTTAGATCTAGATTTGAGCATTGAAAATCATATTTTTTACTGGATTTCAAATATCATGGGTTTCATGGGAACAGATCCACGATTTGTGCTTTGGATTTGAAATATTGGCTTTTTAGGGTTTCATGTTAACAGATTATCTTTTTTTGGATTTATGCTTTGGATTTCATATTTCTGGATAGGTAATGTAAGCCAAATAAAACTTTCATGTTAATAGATTATAATAGTAAGAGCTAATTGATATTCGATTTCCGTTGTTTGGATTTATTATAAATGAGAGTGACTCTGATAGCATTGATAGTGCATTGAATATATTGTTTGATGGTGAAGATCTCTTCAATGATGATATTGATAAATGCACAAATACCCTAATTTCAATAAAGGAGACAGATGTGAATATGGTCGACGAGAAAGTCTTCGAATCAAACGATCAATTTATTAGCAACATCTTGTGATTGAATTTGACTGATACTTAAACAGAACTAATTAATGTTAAAGGATGCCGCAAGACGAAGAAAACTTTATTAGCAACATATTATGATCAATTTCGAACTTCTAATCATTATTTTAAGACTAATGACATTTTAAAAAGTTTATTTGAAGATATCAACAAACCAAATAACTAATATCATAAAATAAAATAGAAGGGGAGCCTTGGCGCGCAGGTTAACGTGTTGTTGTGTGACCTTGATGTCACGAGTTCGAGTCCAGAAAGCAGCCTCTTAAGAATCGATCGAGCCCTTTGGGTCACGAAAAGCCAACCACGGGATTAAAGACCTCAATTGGCGTGGCGGTGGCGGTGGTGGGCAGAGACGGCGGGTGGAGAAGAGGCTTTGGGACTGGAGAGGGAAGGCGGGGATCAAAACGGAGGTTTCAGGAGACTTTTCCACCTTGCTGCAGGAGGAGGCAAACGCCGCCTGAAGCCGTTTGTTTACACGCTGTCCGGGCGGCATTTGCTCCAAACGCCCGGAGAAAACGCCAAGCCAAACAAAGCCTAAGACTTCGTTTTCCATAGCAAAGGAGCAAACGCCACGGACACTGGGACTGGAGGGATGTGGCTGGGTTCCAGAACGGAGCTTTTTCTCCGTTTTAAATGCAAAAACGGTTGCGTTTGTTTTTCTGGCAGCGACTGCTCCCGCACAAGTGGCTCGCCGCCCTCCCAAACGAAGCCAAAATTTGCCATGCTGGACCAAAATATGCTACAGGAAACCCTACTCCCGCTTCTTCTAAACTAGATGCCGCTTTCGACCATAAAATTTGTGCAAAATGGATCTAGATCTTGAAGATCTATTTCTCAATTTTTCTTTACAAATTTACAGGCAATACACACATCCTAAAATGTTAGAAAACGAATCCTCCGGATCGATGCTCGAGCATGCTAATCAAAAGGCGCATAAATGAATTTAAACTAATTTGTTACAGGAATTAGGGCAACGTCGGAACACAACTAGGAGAAAGACGTACAGACAAACCAATCGATCTGCCAAGAAGCAGATCCTCCACAAAACGGATGCGAATGAAAATTAAACGCAACATTCATAAGGATAAACAGTAACAAAAACAAAACGAAATCAAGAACACCGGCCGAACTCGCAGATCGTTCGAGACACGGCGAAAGACGAAACGGAGCAGCGATACCTGTCTTTTCCGGTAGCTCGCCGGCCGAACTGCGATCGAGACCCCCGCGCCAGCGATTGAAGCCATGGATGGATCCTGAATCAGAACAGCGAGCTCGCAAGCGGCGGCGAGAGGCGGATAGAGAGAGAGAGGAGAGAGAGAGAGGCACGATAAGCGTGGGGGAATCGGGGAAGATAGAGTTCGTTTTTGAAGGGCTGCGTTCTAAACTTCGGGAATATCGAACGGCGGAGAAATAGAGGCACGGGACGCAACGGAATGCACGGTTGGGGTGGCACGTGCGAGGGACGTAAAAAGACGATAATACCCCCAATCAATGTTGTAGACGACACCTTCTGTCATGACCATCATTCTCACATTTATGGCTTATTATAACTTGATCGCTTTTAGGGCCTCTAATCTCTGGGCCACTTGCGAAAAAAAACTTGGGCTTATCCTACACCAGGTCAAGGCCCGTCTTTGAATGACGGGCTTCTGAAGGCCGTTCGGACGGGCTTGGCCCGTATTCGGCAGCGGCCCAATAATGCAGTGTCCACCCCACCATATTTTTTGGTTTGCAGAGAGGACCTAAAGGAAGGTACGAGTAAGATGTGGCCGTGCAATCGATCACCTATTAAACTGCCAACGAAATTCACGATTTAAAAAAACAGAAGATAATATCCGGCTGGATTTTAAAATGAGTGATGTCCGATTGAATTTTATTTTAAAAAATAAATTTTTATAGGAAATTAAGATCTATGATAAAAAAAGTCTTAATTAGTATTTTATAATTTATTTTAGAAAAAAAATAATTTTTGATTGAATTAATATAATATTTTTGGATCTCATCCAGACGTTCCGTGACCATCTCCAGCGTTCCGTGATATTAAAATGCACGAACTCTATGCGCGGCTTTGGGGTTCTGTGATCATCTCCGGCAGTGGGATCTCGTCTCCGACAACGCAACCTCTTCTCCACACGATGGGATATCATGGCTTGATCTCCAGATGGCCTCATCTCGATCTCCAAGCGGTAGGATCTCAACCCGAGTGTGAGATTTCCGGTTTGAGATGTCATGCCTTGAACACTCAGTGAAAGTCAAAAAATATTGTGCTTCAAATTATGAAGGCCGAAAATCACATACTTGACGACCATGTAATTCTAACTAATGCATAGTTTTTTTTCTCCAGTCAAAATGCAAAAAAAAATCACCTTAAAATTAGCATCTTTCACAGAATAAAAATGATGGTTACAAACTTCAATACTACAAACATGATAGTTTTTCAATGTAAAAATCGAAAGCAGGGATGTGTTGTACTGCACTGTGTAGTGCAGCACATCCAACGGTTACGAGTGCATCCATCTCGAGCACGCATCTCGGCGCGAGTGCTGATGCTTTCGGCGAAGACTTGTGATTCTGGAGACCGATAAAAATGTCACAAACTTTTTACACTTATTCTATTAAATTCATCTTAAGAGTTTCCCTGATTTATTCAGAGAAAACTCTTCTCTAGACCAGAGAGAGTCATATTTAAAAAAGGGGGAACATGTTAATCGTTCGAATCTCATACAATAATCGTCATTATTAAACCAATCTTCGATATTGTTAACACATTAAAGGAAGTAACGCCAACTATTTAGGAGTGGAATGATGAAGAACGCTTCCTCCGATGATCATGGCGAGAAGATTTCCGATCATCTCTGTCGAAGTTGAATATGATCAAGGATATGATGGAGCCAAACAACGACAAATAATATTTCAATATTATTACTATTATTTATTTGTTTTAATTTTATAAGTATGCTCTGATTAACATAAATTTTTTAATTACGCCGATGTACGAATATCATGTTTGAGTGCAAATATCGTATTTGGGTATAAATACTCATTTGTTAAAAAAAGTCATTTATGAGGTACTCGTACCAATAATAACACCCTTCTTTAGTGAACAAGCAAATATTAATGGCAAAATACTCATTTAGTACTCAGCCTTTACTCACTTTAATATTTCAATCCCTAATCTTTTTTTTTTGAGCAAAACAATCTCCAACATTTGAATACTTTTCATTTCAGTCCTAAAATAAACGCAAAAAAAATTTCGTTAACTTTAGGTAAATCATGACTTTTCCTCTCAGTCTCATGCAAGAAATCTGTGGTGATCTCAAGGGACACTCCGCGTGAGAACCACGGCTGGACTCAGCGAACGACTGACAACGGCTCCCACGCCAGGCGGTGTCTTCTCCATTGACGACTCTATGCCTGAACTCGGCGAACGGTTGGATTTAGACTACAGGGGCGGCGAAACCATCACTGGGGCAGCAATTCCAACAAGTAAATGGCGGGTTAGGGTTTCTGATATTTAGGGTTTCATGTTTTTTGCGATTTAAGGTTTTTTAGATCTAGATTTGAGCATTGAAAATCATATTTTTTACTGGATTTCAAATATCATGGGTTTCATGGGAACAGATCCACGATTTGTGCTTTGGATTTGAAATATTGGCTTTTTAGGATTTCATGTTAATAGATTATCTTTTTTTGGATTTATGCTTTGGATTTCATATTTCTGGATAGGTAATGTAAGCCAAATAAAACTTTCATGTTAATAGATTATAATAGTAAGAGCTAATTGATATTCGATTTTCGTTGTTTGGATTTATTATAAATGAGAGTGACTCTGATAGCATTGATAGTGCATTGAATATATTGTTTGATGGTGAAGATCTCTTCAACGATGATATTGATAAATGCACAAATACCCTAATTCCAATAAAGGAGACAGATGTGAATATGGTCGGCGAGAAAGTCTTCGAATCAAACGATCAATTTATTAGCAACATCTTGTGATTGAATTTGACTGATACTTAAACAGAACTAATTAATGTTAAAGGATGCCGCAAGACGAAGAAAACTTTATTAGCAACATATTATGATCAATTTCGAACAACTTCTAATCATTATTTTAAGACTAATGACATTTTAAAAAGTTTATTTGAAGATATCAACAAACCAAATAACTAATATCATAAAATAAAATAGAAGGGGAGCCTTGGCGCGCTGGTTAACGTGTTGTTGTATGACCTTGATGTCATGAGTTTGAGTCCTGAAAGCAGCCTCTTAAGAATCGATCGAGCCCTTTGGGTCACGAAAAGCCAACCACGGGATTAAAGACCTCAATTGGCGTGGCGGTGGCGGTGGTGGGCGGAGACGGCGGGTGGAGAAGAGGCTTTGGGACTGGAGAGGGAAGGCAAGGATCAAAACGGAGGGTTCAGGAGACTTTTCCACCTTGCTGCAGGAGGAGGCAAACGCCGCCTGACGCCGTTTGTTTACACGCTGTCCGGGCGGCATTTGCTGCAAACGCCCGGAGAAAACGCCAAGCCAAACTAAGCCTAAGACTTCGTTTTCCATAGCAAAGGAGCAAACACCACGGACATTGGGACTGGAGGGATGTGGCTGGGTTCCAGAACGGAGCTTTTTCTCCGTTTTAAACGCAAAAACGGTTGCGTTTGTTTTTCCGGCAGGGACTGCTCCCGCACAAGTGGCTCGCCGCCCTCCCAAACGAAGCCAAAATTTGCCATGCTGGACCAAAATATGCTACAGGAAACCCTACTCCCGCTTCTTCTAAACTAGATGCCGCTTTCGACCATAAAATTTGTGCAAAATGGATCTAGATCTTGAAGATCTATTTCTCAATTTTTCTTTACAAATTTACAGGCAATACACACATCCTAAAATGTTAGAAAACAAATCCTCCGGATCGATGCTCGAACATGCTAATCAAAAGGCGCATAAATGAATTTAAACTAATTTGTTACAGGAATTAGGGCAACGCCGGAACACAACTAGGAGAAAGACGTACAGACAAACCAATCGATCTGCCAAGAAGCAGATCCGCCACAAAACGGATGTGAATAAAAATTAAATGCAACATTCATAAGAATAAACAGTAACAAAAACAAAACGAAATCAAGAACACCGGCCGAACTCGCAGATCGTTCGAGACACGGCGGAAGACGAAACGGAGCAGCGATACCTGTCTTTTCCGGTAGCTCGCTGGCCGAACTGCGATCGAGACCCCCGCGCCAGCGATTGAAGCCATGGATGGATCCTGAATCAAAACAGCGAGCTCGCAAGCGGCGGCGAGAGGCGGATAGAGAAAGAGGAGAGAGAGAGAGAGGCACGATAAGCGTGGGGGAATCGGGGAAGATAGAGTTCGTTTTTGAAGGGCTGCGTTCTAAACTTCGGGAATATCGAACGGCGGAGAAATAGAGGCACGGGACGCAGCGGAATGCACGGTTGGGGTGGCACGTGCGAGGGACGTAAAAAGACGATATTACCCCCAATCAATGTTGTAGACGACACCTTCTGTCATGATGACCATCATTCTCACATTTATGGCTTATTATAACTTGATCGCTTTTAGCACCTCTAATCACTGGGCCACTTGCGGAAAAAAACTTGGGCTTTTCCTACACCGAGTCAAGGCCCGTCTTTGAATGACGGGCTTGTGAAGGCCGTTCAGACGGGCTTGGCCCGTGTTCGGCAGCGGCCCAATAATGCAGTGTCCACCCCACCATATTTTTTGGTCTGCAGAGAGGACCTAAAGGAAGGTACGAGTAAGATGTGGCCGTGCAATCGATCACCTATTAAACTGCCAACGAAATTCACGATTTAAAAAAAACAGAAGATAATATCCGGCTGGATTTTAAAATGCGTGATGTCTGATTGAATTTTATTTTAAAAAATAAATTTTTATAGGAAATTAAGATCTATGATAAAAAAAAAGTCTTAATTAGTATTTTATAATTTATTTTAGAAAAAAAATAATTTTTGATTGAATTAATATAATATTGTTGGATCTCATCCAGACGTTCCGTGACCATCTCCAGCGTTCCGTGATATTAAAATGCACAAACTCTATGCGCGGCTCTGGTGTTCTGTGATCATCTCCGGCAGTGGGATCTCGTCTCCGACAACGCAACCTCTTCTCCACACGGTGGGATATCATGGCTTGATCTCCAGATGGCCTCATCTCGATCTCCAAGCGGTAGGATCTCAACCCTAGTGTGAGATTTCCGGTTTGAGAGGTCATGCCTTGAACACTCAGTGAAAGTCAAAAAATATTGTGCTTCAAATTATGAAGGCCAAAAATCACATACTTGACGACCATGTAATTCTAACTAATGCATAGTTTTTTTTCTCCAGTCAAAATGCAAAAAAAATCACCTTAAAATGAGCATCTTTCACAGAATAAAAATGATGGTTACAAACTTCAATACTGCAAACATGATGGTTTTTCAATGTAAAAATCGAAAGCAGGGGTGTGTTGTACTGCACTGTGTAGTGCAGCACATACAACGGTTACGAGTGCATCCATCTCGCGCACGCATCTCGGCGCGAGTGCTGATGCTTTCGGCGAAGACTTGTGATTCTGGAGACCGATAAAAATGTCACAAACTTTTTACACTTATTCTATTAAATTCATCTTAAGAGTTTCCCTGATTTATTCAGAGAAAACTCTTCTCTAGACCAGAGAGAGCCATATTTACAAAAGGGGGAAATATGTTAATCGTTCGAATCTCATACAATAATCGTCATTATTAAACCAATCTTCGATATTGTTAACACACTAAAGGAAGTAACGCCAACTATTTAGGAGTGGAATGATGAAGAACGCTTCCTCCGATGATCATGGCGAGAAGATTTCCGATCATCTCTGTCGAAGTTGAATATGATCAAGGATATGATGGAGCCAAACAACGACAAATAATATTTCAATATTATTACTATTATTTATTTGTTTTAATTTTATAAGTATGCTCTGATCAACATAAATTTTTTAATTACGCCGATGTACGAATATCATGTTTGAGTGCAAATATCGTATTTGGGTATAAATATTCATTTGTTACAAATAGTCATTTATGAGGTACTCGTACCAATAATAACACCCTTCTTTAGTGAACAAGCAAATATTAATGGCAAAATACTCATTTAGTACTCAGCCTTTACTTACTTTAATATTTCAATCCCTAATCTTTTTTTTTTTGAGCAAAACAATCTCCAACATTTGATTACTTTTCATTTCAGTCCTAAAATAAACGCAAAAAAAAATTCTTTAACTTTAGGTAAATCATGCCTTTTCCTCTCAGTCTCATGCAAGAAATCTGTGGTGATCTCAAGGGACACTCCGCGTGAGAATCACGGCTGGACTCAGCGAACGACTGACAACGGCTCCCACGCCAGGCGGTGTCTTCTCCATTGACGACTCTATGCCTGAACTCGGCGAACGGTTGGATTTAGACTACAGGGGCGGCAATACCATCACTGGGGCAGCGATTCCAACAAGTAATTGGCGGGTTAGGGTTTCTGATATTTAGGGTTTCATGTTTTTTACGATTTAAGGTTTTTAGATCTAGATTTGAGCATTGAAAATCATATTTTTACTGGATTTCAAATATCATGGGTTTCATGGGAACAGATCCACGATTTGTGCTTTGGTTTTGAAATATCGGCTTTTTAGGGTTTCATGTTAACAGATTATCTTTTTTTGGATTTATGCTTTGGATTTCATATTTCTGGATAGGTAATGTAGGCCAAATAAAACTTTCATGTTAATAGATTATAATAGTAAGAGTTAATTGATATTCGATTTTCGTTGTTTGGATTTATTATAAATGAGAGTGACTCTGATAGCATTGATAGTGCATTGAATATATTGTTTGATGGTGAAGATCTCTTCAATGATGATATTGATAAATGCACAAATACCCTAATTCCAATAAAGGAGACAGATGTGAATATGGTCGGCGAGAAAGTCTTCGAATCAAACGATCAATTTATTAGCAACATCTTGTGATTGAATTTGACTGATACTTAAACAGAACTAATTAATGTTAAAGGATGCCGCAAGACGAAGAAAACTTTATTAGCAACATATTATGATCAATTTCGAACAACTTCTAATCATTATTTTAAGACTAATGACATTTTAAAAAGTTTATTTGAAGATATCAACAAACCAAATAACTAATATCATAAAATAAAATAGAAGGGGAGCCTTGGCGCGCTGGTTAACGTGTTGTTGTATGACCTTGATGTCACGAGTTCGAGTCCAGAAAGCAGCCTCTTAAGAATCGATCGAGCCCTTTGGGTCACGAAAAGCCAACCACGGGATTAAAGACCTCAATTGGCGTGGCGATGGCGGTGGTGGGCAGAGACGGCGGGTGGAGAAGAGGCTTTGGGACTGGAGAGGGAAGGCGGGGATCAAAACGGAGGTTTCAGGAGACTTTTCCACCTTGCTGCAGGAGGAGGCAAACGCCGCCTGACGCTGTTTGTTTACACGTTGTCCGGGCGGCATTTGCTCCTAACGCCCGGAGAAAACGCCAAGCCAAACAAAGCCTAAGACTTCGTTTTCCATAGCAAAGGAGCAAACACCACGGACACTGGGACTGGAGGGATGTGGCTGGGTTCCAGAACGGAGCTTTTTCTCCGTTTTAAACGCAAAAACGGTTGCGTTTGTTTTTCCGGCAGGGACTGCTCCCGCACAAGTGGCTCGCCGCCCTCCCAAACAAAGCCAAAATTTGCCATGCTGGACCAAAATATGCTACAGGAAACCCTACTACGGCTTCTTCTAAACTAGATGTCGCTTTCGACCATAAAATTTGTGCAAAATGGATCTAGATCTTGAAGATCTACTTCTCAATTTTTCTTTACAAATTTACAGGCAATACACACAACCTAAAATGTTAGAAAACGAATCCTCCGGATCGATGCTCGAGCATGCTAATCAAAAGGCGCATAAATGAATTTAAACTAATTTGTTACAGGAATTAGGGCAACGCCGGAACACAACTAGGAGAAAGACGTACAGACAAACCAATCGATCTGCCAAGAAGCAGATCCGCCACAAAACGGATGCGAATGAAAATTAAACGCAACATTCATAAGGATAAACAGTAACAAAAACAAAACGAAATCAAGAACACCGGCCGAACTCGCAGATCGTTCGAGACACGGCGGAAGACAAAACGGAGCAGCGATACTTGTCTTTTCCGGTAGCTCGCCGGCCGAACTGCGATCGAGACCCCGCGCCAGCGATTGAAGCCATGGATGGATCCTGAATCAGAACAGCGAGCTCGCAAGCGGCGGCAAGAGGCGGATAGAGAGAGAGGAGAGAGAGAGAGAGGCACGATAAGCGTGGGGGAATCGGGGAAGATAGAGTTCGTTTTTGAAGGGCTGCGTTCTAAACTTCGGGAATATCGAACGGCGGAGAAATAGAGGCACGGGACGCAGCGGAATGCACGGTTGGGGTGGCACGTGCGAGGGACGTAAAATGACGATATTACCCCCAATCAATGTTGTAGACGACACCTTCTGTCATGACCATCATTCTCACATTTATGGCTTATTATAACTTGATCGCTTTTAGCGCCTCTAAACTTGCGAAAAAAAACTTGGGCTTTTCCTACACCGGGTCAAGGCCCATCTTTGAATGACGGGCTTGTGAAGGCCATTCGGACGGGCTTGGCCCGTGTTCGGCAGCGGCCCAATAATGCAGTGTCCACCCCACCATATTTTTTGGTCTGCAGAGAGGACCTAAAGGAAGGTACGAGTAAGATGTGGCCGTGCAATCGATCACCTATTAAACTGCCAACAAAATTCACGATTTAAAAAAAACAGAAGATAATATCCGGCTGGATTTTAAAATGTGTGAAGTCCGATTGAATTTTATTTTAAAAAATAAATTTTTATAGGAAATTAAGATCTATGATAAAAAAAAGTCTTAATTAGTATTTTATAATTTATTTTAGAAAAAAAATAATTTTTGATTGAATTAATATAATATTTTTGGATCTCATCCAGACGTTCTGTGACCATCTCCAGCGTTCCGTGATATTAAAATGCACAAACTCTATGCGCGGCTCTGGTGTTCTGTGATCATCTCCGGCAGTGGGATCTCGTCTCCGACAACGCAACCTCTTCTCCACACGGTGGGATATCATGGCTTGATCTCCAGATGGCCTCATCTCGATCTCCAAGCGGTAGGATCTCAACCCTAGTGTGAGATTTCCGGTTTGAGATGTCATGCCTTGAACACTCAGTGAAAGTCAAAAAATATTGTGCTTCAAATTATGAAGGCCGAAAATCACATACTTGACGACCATGTAATTCTAACTAATGCATAGTTTTTTTTTCTCCAGTCAAAATGCAAAAAAAATCACCTTAAAATGAGCATCTTTCACAGAATAAAAATGACGGTTACAAACTTCAATACTACAAACATGATAGTTTTTCAATGTAAAAATCGAAAGCAGGGGTGTGTTGTATTGCACTGTGTAGTGCAGCACATCCAACGGTTACGAGTGCATCCATCTCGCGCACGCATCTCGGCGCGAGTGCTGATGCTTTCGGCGAAGACTTGTGATTCTGGAGAAAACGTTGTCCGGGCGGCGTTTGCTCCAAACGCCCGGAGAAAACGCCAAGCCAAACAAAGCCTAAGACTTCGTTTTCCATAGCAAAGGAGCAAACGCCACGGACACTGGGACTGGAGGGATGTGGCTGGGTTCCAGAACGGAGCTTTTTCTCCGTTTTGAACGCAAAAACGGTTGCGTTTGTTTTTCCGGCAGCGACTGCTCCCGCACAAGTGGCTCGCCGCCCTCCCAAACGAAGCCAAAATTTGTCATGCTGGACCAAAATATGCTACAGGAAACCCTACTCCCGCTTCTTCTAAACTAGATGCCGCTTTCGACCATAAAATTTGTGCAAAATGAATCTAGATCTTGAAGATCTACTTCTCAATTTTTCTTTATGAATTTACAGGTAATACACACATCCTAAAATGTTAGAAAACGAATCCTCCGGATCGATGCTCGAGCATGCTAATCAAAAGGCGCATAAATGAATTTAAACTAATTTGTTACAGGAATTAGGGCAACGCCGGAACACAACTAGGAGAAAGACGTACAGACAAACCAATCAATCTGCCAAGAAGCAGATCCGCCACAAAACGGATGCGAATGAAAATTAAACGCAACATTCATAAGGATAAACAGTAACAAAAACAAACGAAATCAAGATCACCGGCCGAACTCGCAGATCGTTCGAGACACGGCGGAAGACGAAAAGAGCAGCGATACCTGTCTTTTCCGGTAGCTCGCCGGCCGAACTGCGATCGAGACCCCTGCGCCAGCGATTGAAGCCATGGATGGATCCTGAATCAGAAGAGCGAGCTCGCAAGCGGCGGCGAGAGGCGGGTAGAGAGAGAGGAGAGAGAGAGGCACGATAAGCGTGGGGGAATCGGGGAAGATGGAGTTCGTTTTTGAAGGGCTGCGTTCTAAACTTCGGGAATATCGAACGGCGGAGAAATAGAGGCACGGGACGCAGCGGGATGCACGGGTGGGGTGGCACGTGATAGGGACGTAAAAAGACGATACTATCCCCAATCAATGTTGGAGACGACAACTTCAGTCATGACCATCATTCTCACATTTATGGCTTTTTATAACTTGATCGCTTTTAGCGCCTCTTATCTCTATACCCACATGCGAAAAAAAAACTTGCGCTTTTCCTACACCGGGTCAAGGCCCCTTTGAATGACGGGTTTGTGAGGGCCGTTCGGCCAGGCTTGGCCCGTGTAAGGCAGCGGTCCAAGATTTAATGCAATTTCCCCCTCCCATTTTTAGGTCCGAGTGAGATATGGCCGTGCTATCGATCACCTATTAAACTGCCTACGAAATTCGTGATTTTAAAATAACAGAAAATGATATCCGGCCCCATTTTAAAATGTGCGATGTCAAGCAAGATTTTATTTAAAAAATAAATTTTTATAGGAAAATAAGATATAAAAATATCTTAATTAATATTTTATAATTTAATTTAGAAAAAAATAATTTTTAATTGAATTAAAATCAATTTTTTGGATCTCATCTAGACGTTCCGTGATATTAAAATGCATGAACTCTATGTGCGGCTCCGACGTTCCGTGATCATCTCCGGCAGTGGGATCTCCTCTCCGACGACGCAATCTCTTCTCCACACAGTGGGATATCCACATGGCCTCATCTCGATCTCCAAGCGGCAGGATCTCAACCCTAGTGTGAGATTTCCGACTTTGGATGTCATGCCTTGAACACCCAGCCAAAAAATATTGTGCTTCAAAATATGAAGGCCGAAAATCACATACTTGACCGTCATGGAATTCTAACTAATGCAAGTTTTTCTCCAATCAAAATGCAAAAAAGATCACCTTAAAAATAACATCTTTCACCCAATAAAAATGATGGTTACAAACTCCACTGCTACAAACATGATAGTGTTTTAGCGTAAAAATCGGAAGCGGGGTGTGTTGCACTGCATCGTGCAGTGCAATACATCCAACAGCTGCGAGTGCATTCATCTCACGCACGCATCTCAGCGCGAGTGCTGATGCTTTCGGCGAAAACTTGTGATTCCAGAGACCGATAAAAACGTCACAAAATTTTTACACTTATTCTAGTAAATTCATCTTAATAGTTTCCTTGATTTATTCAGAGAAAAGTCTTCTCTAAATTAGAGAGCCATATTTGTTAGGGTATTTGGTTATATGTCCGCGCGTGTCAGGACTGACTCGGAACGATCCATTGGGTTTCGTGTCACTAGGGTGTAACGACTCTACGGTGGAGATACTATATAAGACCATTCCACATTTGATGAGACTTAGTGGACTATCTTGAGCGGAATCAACTACATTCTCAAGATAACTGTTAGGATCTGTTCGGCAGGACAGAATCAGTTTTCTGGAATTGGCTTTGGGCCACAGTAAAACCAATACATGTGTTCGTCGGGACGGAATTGGGAGGGAATTGATTTTTAAGTTAAAACCGCCGGTTTTAACCCTAGGCAAAAATCACGAGCCCCCAATTCTTACCTCTTGCGGTCGGCATTCGCGATATTTCTCTCCCCCGACGGAACTCCTTCGCCCCCGATTCGCACCCGACGAAACCAGCGGCAATCCTCCGGCGAGTCATCCTCCCCAACTTCCGCCACATGTATACCTCCTCCTCTTCTTCCTCCTCTTCTCTACTTCTGCACCGTCTTCTTGCCTTGTTCTTCTCCGTCGTTCGGATTATAGATCCACTCAATAGAAGCCGCCGAACACATGTATTACATTTCTTCTTCCCCGATCTAGGGTTTGCCTTCCCCGCTCTTCTTCTTCTTCACCTTTCTTCTTCCTCCTCTGCAACTAGGTCGAAGTTCCCGCTCTTAGGCCGAACGGGTACACGATGTAGGGTTTGTCTTCTCCACTTCTTCCTTCTCCCTTCTTCTTCCTCCTCTCTTCTTCGTGTATGGTGTGAAATGCATGTGTAGATTATGATAATCTAGTTTTACTTACATGGTTGTTAGCCCTACTAATTTAGGTTTTTTAATTAATGTAGACTTGTGTATATGTTCATAATTTTTTTATGATGGAGATTTTAGTGTTGTATAATTCATGTTTTGTGTTTATGTGTTGTGTGTATGTGTTTTGTGTTGTGTTGTATGTGTGTGTTGTGTGTGTGTTGAGTGTTGTATGTGTTGAGTGTAATAAGTGTTGAGTGTATGTGTGTGTATGTGTGTGTTGAGTGTTGTGTGTTTTGTGTATGAGTGTATGTGTATGTGTTTGTGTTGTGTGTTGTGTGTTAAGTGTTGTGTGTTAAATGAGTGTATGTGTGTGTTTTTGTGTTGTGTTATGTGTTGAGTGTATGTGTATGTGTTTTGTGTTAGTGTGAGTGTATGTGTTTGTGCTGTGTGTTAAGAGTGTTGTATGTTAAGTGTTGTGTGTTAAGTGTTGTGTGTTAAATGAGTGTATGTGTGTGTTTTTGTGTTGTGTTATGTGTTGAGTGTATGTGTATGTGTTATGTATTTTGTGTGAGTGTGAGTGTATGTGTTTGTGTTGTGTGTTAATAGTGTTGTATGTTAAGTGTTGTGTGTTAAGTATTGTGTGTTAAATGAGTGTATGTGTGTGCTTTTGTGTTGTGTTATGTGTTGAGTGTATGTGTATGTGTTATGTGTGAGTGTGAGCGTATGTGTTGAGTGTTTACTGATTTATTTTTTATTCTTTGCATTTTGATTTGTAAATCTAGGATTTTGTCATGGAGCGCGTTGAGTTAGAGAAAAAACGTAAGATGGATATTATAATCAAGTCAGCGGTTGCTGCGGCTTATAGAGCAGCTGTGGTTGTTATGGAATCCATTCCCAGAAACCCGGTTGACCCAGTAGATAAAGACGTTCTCCGTAACATAATTTTAAAACGACTGTATGATGGACAAGAGGCTAACTGCTTTAGCCACCTACGCATGGGTAAAGCACCCTTCAATGAGCTTTGTGGTATTCTCCGTGCAAAAGGGTTCGTATGCGACACACAGTCTGTATCCACTAAGGAATCAGTCGTCATATTTCTACATATTTTGGCACATAACACAAAGTTTCGAATTGCTGGTGGCACGTTTATCCGATCAACAGATACTATTAGCAAGCACTTCAACAATGTCTTGAATGCAGTTCTAAGACTCTCAAACGATTACATTCGATTGCCTGGAAACAGAGAACAACACAAATCTAAATGGTTCACAGATAGCATTGGTTCTTTAGACGGTACACATATTGACGTAACTGTACCCCTTGAAGATCAGGGCAGATATCGAAACCGTAAACAGGCTATCACCACAAATGTCTTGGTGTATGTGATAGTAACATGAAATTTTTATATGTACTACCTGGTTGGGAGGGCTCAACATCCGACTCTCGTGTATTACGGGACGCGTTGGAATGACAAGACCGCTTTGAAGTTCCAACAGGTAATTAAAGTAGAATTATTTTTTCCAAACAATAAAGAAATATGCACAACTATATAGTAAATAAACATTTGTTTGTTGTATAAGAAAGTATTATCTTGTTGATGCTGGATACACGAACGGTCAGGGATTTCTTGCCCCATATCGGTCAACACGTTATCGCCTGAAAGAATGGTCAAGTCAGGGTAATAAACCGACAACATATAAGGAGTTATTTAACTTACGTCATGCTAAAGAGAGAAATGTTATTGAACGAACATTTGGGTTGTTAAAGAAACGATGGGCTATTCTACGCCAACCATCATTCTTCAGCATTAAAGTGCAGGTATGACCTCAAATATTCTACACACTTGTATTAAAGATTTACTTGCCTATACAATATTGAACAATTAACTTTTGTCCAGGTTCAGATCATAAATGTGTGTTGCATATTACATAATTTCCTTGTGGAGAAGCGATTAGAGAGCGACGCTCAATTGTTGGATGAAGTTGATTCCGAGCTGTTAGCGCAAGACGTACCCGAAGAGTTTTATGATTACGTAGATATCGTGAGCCCAATTCAAGCAACACCGGAGTGGACAAATTTTAGAGACACGCTTGCTATAAATATGTTCAACGAATATCAAAATATGCTTTAATTCTGTTATGTATAATATCTGATACTTATTAGATTATCTTGTTGATGTTCGTGTGTTATTAAACTATGCTATTTCTGTTTGATGGTATGAAAGTATTATTTGTTCGTATACTTATTAGATGTTACCAAATGTTTGTGTACTTATTATACTGCTCATATTTCATTCATTGTTTATATCACTGTTGGCATACATTTTACCAGACATCATGGAGCAAAGCTCAGGAAAGGTGGGTGGTAGGACTGAGCGGTCCTACATGTACTGGACATCAGAGATGGGCATTACCCTCTCAAATGCCTTGTTGGAGCAACATAGTTTAGGACATAAAACTCCTAATGGCTGGAAAAGTGTTGCTTTTACAACAGCTATGACTGCGCTTAAGGATATTTGTGGAATCGAAACTAGCAAAGAGAAAGTAATGGCTCGACTTAAAACTTGGAACAAGTACTACATAGAAGTCAGTGCAATGCTGACCACTAGTGGATTTGGATGAGATTGGCAACGGAACATGATGCAGGTAGATAGTGAGGAAATATGGGCTAACTATGTGAAGGTATATTTATTATTAAATTAATTTTTCAGCGTTGATTTAATTATAATGATACACTAATTATAACTATTACAGGCTCATCCATCTGTAAAGCATTACAAGGACAAGGTTATCGTTAACTGGTCTGATTTGGCTGTTCTCTGTGGGACTGATAGAGCAACTGGTAGTCACGCCGCGACCGCAACTGAGATGGCAAAGGAGATTGACGCTGAGTCTATGGCAGAGAAAACAACTAATACACAAGAAGAGACTAGAATAGGTGGGGAAGGGAGCAGCAGAAGGAGGAGAAAACGCCCAGTAGGAGCTGATGCTGATGCTATAGCCATTGAAAAATTGGCTGATTCCGTGGAAAAGGCAGCGGGGGGCAAGTCGGCTAGCAATGTTGATGACATATATGTCGCACTAGCTCAGATGACGGATTTAGACCGGGGTGATTTTCTCAAGGCGATGGACATACTGTGTCATGATAATGTCAAGCGTGACATATTCATGCGGCTACCTGAAGACATGAAGGGCGTATGGCTGCGAATGCAGTTTGAGCGCTAGATTTGTGACATTTATCTATGTTTGAATTTTTAATTATGGACAATGTTTATGCGACAGAGCATCATTATAATTCTGAACTTTAATTATCAGTACTAGTTAGCTTTGCTTGTTTAAATTATTAAAATTTTAATTTCAGAAAGCCAATTCCATTGTGCAGACGAACAGCTTTAACATATCAATGCCAATTCTGTTCACTGAATACCTTCCTGCAGCAGAACAATATAATTGGTTTTCAGCACAAAACCAATTCCTGCAGATATTGGTTTTCTGACCAAAGCCAATTCCAGAAAGCCAATACATGCGCGCCGAACGGACCCTTAGGGTTTTCGCTCTCTCGGCCCGTTTTTCTGCCGCTCGCGAACTTCTCTACACTACTTGCGATCGTGTTCCGTGCCGCTCAGAATCGCGAGAGTGAAAATAATTTCGCGAGTTCTTCCTCCCGTCGCAAGCCGCTGCAGATTTTTCTGATCGGGATTTTCGCCGCTAGTAGATCGCCGGTGGTTCGTGCTTCCATCGCCACCCAAGATTTGAAGAGGAAGATCGACCAAATCCACTGCAGATCTCGATGTTGACCCCCAGAGCCACCGCAGATCTTCCAATCGCCGCTTCCCTGCTCTGCACCTCTCGTCCGAGTTGTCGGATCGTGCGTTTTCTCCTTTGCACTATTAGATCATGTGTTTCTCTTTGCTGGAAGAGGTGGTCCTCTACCGATCAAATAAGAAACAGACCTACCTTTCTCCCACCTACAAGAAATCTAGGGTTATTCCTGTTTGCATATCAGGTCTCTTGCCACTTGAAAGATTATATCTTGTGAAAACGATAAGACACTCAAGCCATTATCCCGTGACCTAAGTGGAGGTTTTCCTGTAGGAAGATTGCTTGGCAAATTAGATCAAGTCATTCCAGATCTACTCAATTGCAGGATTGTTTCAACTGAAGATTCTATTTCAAGAGCAGATTTGGGCCGGCTCTCTGTCTCGCTGACAAATCTTGTCGCTGGATCTTGTGTTTCCTCATCTGATTTGAGCTGAAGATTTTATTTCAAGAGCAGATCTACTCATTATTGTTATTGGTTTGAGGAGAAGCTCTGCTCCCCATCCTCAAGATC
This sequence comes from Platanthera zijinensis, assembly GCA_039513925.1. Classification (NCBI taxonomy): domain Eukaryota; kingdom Viridiplantae; phylum Streptophyta; class Magnoliopsida; order Asparagales; family Orchidaceae; genus Platanthera; species Platanthera zijinensis. Next base: position 208,963,118 of record CM077082.1, on the reverse strand, counting down.
TCAGCTTCAGCAGTGATCGGATCTGGTATTCGTTGTCTGCGTTCAGTCAGACAGGAAGTGCAAATAACTCGGGATTGGATCTGAAGGTTTTTTTGTCGTTTTCACACGGCTCGGGTGTTCTTGTTCTAGCATTTCTTATTTTTGTTTAAATCGAAATATGTCGAAGAAAAGCGCGCTTGACACCATAAAGTTGCAATCGTTCGACGCATCCGACTTTCTCAGTTGAAAAATTCAAGTCCAACTAGGAATGAAGGAACGCGAGATTTTCTATACTGTTCAGAGTGATTTTGCTTCTACCGTTGAGGACGTGGACGAGTACAAGTGGAACAAGGATGAGGATTTCTGCAGGGATTACCTGTTGAATTCCCTAAATCCCCGTCTTGCGTTGACCTACCACGCTTATAAGACTACAAAAGAAATATGGGATCGACTGAACGCGTATTTTCAGAAGGAGGAAGGAATGTCAAAGTCGCTCATTGGAGAAAAGTTCTTCAACTTCAGATTCAAGGCGAACGTGCCCATCACTTCTCAACTCTTGGAGCTGGTCAACCTGCGTTAGAAGCTGGATGATGATCATTTGAAGATGGATGACAGCCTCTTTGTGTACATGATTCTGAGTAAGCTGCCTCCTGAGTGGCTCTTTTTCAAGATCGAGATGCACAGACTGAAAGAGAAGATCAGTTTGGATGAACTCAAAAGGTTCATCCATATTGAGGACCAAAACATCGCTGGGAAAAGCATGGAGCAGGTTGCGCAGCCCTCACAGGCTGTCAATTTTGTTTCACGTTCTAGTAAGCCTTCTCGGAAGCCCCCGACACCTAAGCATGATACCCACACACCGTTGGTGGTCAAAAAGCCTTCTCTCAAAAGGAAGAAGGGCAAGTGCCACAACTGCTAAAAATAGGATCACTGGGCCGCTGAATGTAAGGGTCCGTAAAGACAAAAAGAGGAAGCCCCACAAAATGTGGCAAACATGGTGGTCGACAACTCTGATCCCAAGTCCTTCGTGGCTATGATGGGGAGTAGTCACCGCAGTGCGTCGTCTGAGTGGTGGATGGACAGTGGTGCTACCTATCACGTCACGAATGACATGGGTCTTCTCTCAAAGGTCATAGCGGTCAAGGATAGAGTCGAGAACTGCAATGGAGGAGCGACAAATGTTTTTCATGCTGGGACAACAGAGCTAGCCCTCTCTTCAGGTAAAACTTTAATTTTACAACATGTTAAAGTAGTACCTAATTTAACCAAGAATTTGATTTCTATGAGTTTGCTTGATAAAGCTAGAATGTCTTTCACAACCATGAATGGTAGAATGACGTTGACTGTCAATTCTCATTACTTTGGTTGCGCTTACCTGATCAATGATATGTATAGACTTAGCCTAGATAACGATTGCATAAACCAAGTGAGTTCAAATCTGATTGATCCGAAGTCATTACACAATAGACTTGGACATATTCATTATAAGAAAATGTGAGATCTAGCTAAAAGTCAAAACATTCCATTAGATCTGTCTATTCGATTTGATAGGTGCGAGGTTTGTGCCCAGACTAAGATCACTAGAAACCCTTTCAAGACCGTTTCTAGGAGCACACAACTTCTGGAGTTGATACATTCCGACCTCTGTGATTTCTGTAGTCACGCCACAAGAGGGGGAAGGAAATATCTAATTACATTCATCGATGATTTTTCCAGATATTGTCATGTTTACCTATTAAAATCGAAAGATGAGACATTCGAGACCTTTAAGATATTCAAATCTCGGGTAGAAAATCAATTAAATTTAAAGATTAAGAGACTTAGAAGTGATCGAGGAGGAGAGTACACTACAACTGAGTTTAAAGACTTTTGTGCCTCTGAGGGTATAATCCTAGAAACCACAACTCCTTACTCACCCCAGTCGAAGGATATTGCTAAGCTTAAGAATAGAACTTTAACATAAATGTTGAATTCTATGCTCCTCACAGCTGGCATGCCTAATTCTTTTTTGGGGGAAGCAGTCCTAACTCCAAATCACATTCTAAATAGAGTGTCTCACTCAAAGCTCAACTCTATTCCATATGAGTTGTGGCATGTCCATCCTTGTAGATATGACACTCTAAAGACTTGGGGCTGTATCGTTTATGTAACAATATAAGACCTTAAGAGACCTAAGATGGGACCTAGAACAATGACCTGCGTTTATCTAGGTAGTGCAGAAGATAGTGCAGCTGACCGGTTTCTGGATCAATCCACTAATACAGTGATAGAGTCTAGAGATGCTATTTTCTTTGAACACAAATTTATCAAAGATAATGGTTTGACCGTCTCCGGGTCTACTGAAATGATTTTAGAATCTACAGTAGAACCTGAAGATGGCCCCTCTGACACTGCTCCCCAACCTCTAGAGGTAGAACTTGTTCCTATTAGAGTATCTATAAGAGACAGAATCCCTAAGGATTTTGGTGAGAATTTCATCACATATCACTTAGAGGATGATCCATTCTCCTATCAAGAAGCAATGCGATTTAGTGATGCGTTAATGTGGGTAGAAGCCATCGATGATGAGATGAACTAGCTGCTACAAAACAACACTTGCCATCTAGTTGACCTGCCGAAAGGATCTAAAGTCCTATGATACAAGTGGGTACTAAAGAAGAAGTTGCACAGTGATGAGTTTATAGCCAGATATAAAACACGTCTAGTAGCTAAGGGTTATAAACAACAGGGAGAATTTACTATTTTGACGTCTATTCACCTGTATGTCACCTATCCACTATTAAGATTCTTCTTGTCTTAGCTTCTATCGAGAACTTTATAGTTCATCAGATTGATATAAAGACAGCCTTCTTAAATGGAGAGCTTGATGAAGAGATCTACATGGCACAACCTGAAGGTTATGTACATAAGGATCTAAAAGATAAAGTGTGCAAACTTGATAAATCAATCTATGGGCTTAAACAAGCACCTAAGATGTGGCACATTAAATTTGATCAAGTGATAAAGAGCGTTGGATTTCAGTCCAGTCTCTCAAACAAGTGCCTCTACTAACGCTCGATGTCAAATCAAATAGTCATCATATGTCTATATGTGGATGACATGTTGATTCTGGGGTCAGACCATGTCGCAGTGAGGGATACTAAATCCGCTCTCGCGAAAGCATTTGACATGAAGGACTTTGGTCCTGTAGATACCCTATTAGGTATGAAAGTTAGAGTAGACAATGGACGTGTCACTCTAAGTCAATCTCATTACATTGAGCAGATCCTTACTACCAGGGGTTATAAAGATTGTAGGTCTGTTGAAACACCAATTGATCCAACTGTCAAGCTGAGTCCGAATGAAGGGACCAGCATTGATCAAGTAAAATACTCATCATTTGTCCGAATAAAGGGACCGACCCATTGGGTTTCGTGTCACTAGGGTGTAACGGCTCTATGCTGGAGATACTATATAAGGTCATTCCACATTTGATGAGCCTTAGTTGACTATCTTGAGCGGAGCCAACTACAATATTTACAAAAGGGGGGAATATGTTAATCGTCCGAATCTCATACAATAATCATCATTATTAAACCAATCTTCCACAGTGTTTACACACTGAAGGAAGTAATGCCAACTATTTAGGAGTGGAACGATGAAGTCCGCTTCCTCCGATGAACATGGCAAGAAGATTTCCAATCATCTCTGTCGAAGTTGAATATGATCTAGGATATGATGGAGTCAAAAAACGCCAAATAATATTTTAATATTAATATTATTATTATTATTTATATGTCTTAATTTTATAAGTATGCTTTGATTAACATAAATTTTTAGTTTTGCTGATGTATGAATATCGTGTTTGAGTGCAAATATCGTATTTGGATATAAATATTCATTTGTTACAAATAACAATTTATGTGGTACTCGTACCAATAATAATACCCTTCTTTAGTGAACAAACAAATATTAATGACAAAATACTCATTCCAGTACTCAGCCTTTACTTACTTTAATATTTCAATCCCTAATCTTTTTTTTTGAGCAAAACAGTCTCCAACATTTGATTACTTTTCATTTCTGTTCTAAAATAAACGCACAAAAATTTCGTTAACTTTAGGTAAGGCGTGCCTTTTCCTTTCATTCTCGCACAATACATCTGTGGCAATCTTACCGGACACTCCGCGCGAGAACCGCGGCTGGACTCGGCGAACGACCGACAACGACTCCCACGCCAGGCGGTGTTTTCTCTGACGATGACTATGACTGAATTCTGCGAACGGTTGGAGTTAGACCATAGGGGCGGCTATTCGAAGTGATACCACCACCGAGGCAGCGATTCCAACAGGTACATGGCGGGTTAGGGTTTCTGATATTAAGGGTTTCATGTTTCTGCGATTTAGGGTTGTTTAGATCTATATTTGGGCATTGCAAATCATTTTTTTTACTGGATTTCAAATATCTAGGGTTTCATGGGAACAGATCTACGATTTATGCTTTGAGTTTGAAATGTAGATCTTCTAGGGTTTCATGTTAACAAATCATCTTGTTTTGGATTTATGCTTTGGAATTTAGATTTTTGGATATATAATGTAGAAGCAAAAAAACTTTAATGTTAATAGATTATAATAGTAAGAACTAATTAATATTTGATTTTTTTTGCTTGTATTTATTGTAAATGAAAGTGACTCTGATAGCATTGATAATGCATTGAATATATTGTTTGATGGTGAAGATCTTTTCAACGATGATATTGATAAATACAAAAATACCCTAATTCCAACAAAGGAGATAAATATGAATATGGGTGTTGGGTACATAAGAAAATGTGTACCTCATTTAAAGAAGCCTCACTTAGCTCCATGATATACATCAAGATGTATTTGATGTTATCTTGAGTTTATATGTGCAGGTTAAGAATATGCTAAAATGTAGAAAAAATATTTCTAAGTCCATATGTTGACACTTAAGAAAGTCTGTGTCGACACTTGGAAAAGCAGTGTCGACACCAGAAGCAACTGTGTCGACACACAGAAGTTTTAGTCAAAATCAACTGTGTCGACACTTGGAGACAGTGTCGACACACAGAATTCTTAGACTATATCAACTGTGTCGACACACAGGACTTGTGTCGACACACATCAGAGTTTCAACAAAGTTGATTGCTGTGAAGTGAAGAAGTGACTGTGTCGACACAAAGAAACAGTGTTGACACATTTTACAGATGCAGTGTCAAGAAGCAGTGTCGACACCAAAGGAGCCGTGTCGACATCACCAAAGCTTGTGTCGACACTTAATCTACTTGTATCGACACATAATGAAGATCAGTCTCGACGCTTTGCTGAATAAGACAAAGGTTTAAGAAATGACTGAAGACTTGACAGCTGTGAATTCCAACAAGTTTGCTGAAACTATCAGAACTGTCAGAAGTTCGTTAGAAACCGGATCAGCCGGTTACCATGGATGAAGTCTATATAAAGACGGATTCTGTCAAATCAAAAATACACGGCTATTGAAGAATTGATCATTGATCAAGAAAGAGCACGTCACACAGAAGAAGATTTTCGTGAGAAGATCTAAGAAGACAATCTGAAGTGACAATCTACTCAGAATTTGTCTAAGGAGAATTCAAACAAGAATTCAGAAGAAACTTCAGAAGATTTGGGGAGTGAGAGAGAGCTCCAGCTGTTTGAAGTAAAGAATGAGACATTTACAAGTCTCTTAAGAAGCAGATCCTGAACAAATCTGCTAAGAAGAATTCAGATCTATTTCTGAAATCTAAGAAGGAAGCTGCAAGCCAGTCAACTTCAAAGAAGATCAACCCTACTGAGTTCAGATTCAAGAAGCTTTGAAGAAAGCTAAGAACATGTTGATCTCAGCAATCAGTTTTATCAAGAGCTGATCAAGAAACCTTTTATTCCTTCTCTCTCAACAAGGGTAAGAGTTAAACTAAAAGATTTTTTAAATTCTGTAGGATCTTTCAAGATCACAGTTGTAAGCCTATGATATAAAGGCTGAGTGTAGGAGATATAGATCTCTGAGTGGTAGGGCTGTTAGCCTGAGCTGTAGGAGTGTGGATACATTCTGAGTTGTAGGCCTTGTGACAAGGCTGAGATAGGGCTGTTAGCCTGAGCTGTATGAGTGTGGATACATTCTGAGGTTTAGGAACCTTTCAGGGTTCTGAGCTGTAAGATTTGTGGATCTGAGAAGAAGGAAGAAGTTATGTCGAATCTAGCACACTGGTGGATAGGCGAAGGGGGAAAGTGGATGTACCCAGACCATGAGGAACCACTATAAACCAGTGTGCAATCTGTGATATGTGTGTGATTGTGAATTCTGTGCAGTGGTTGCTTTGATAGCTGTAGAATAGTTAGATTCTCTTTAAAGAACTGAATTCTTATTCTGCCTTTAGTAAAAAAGGAAAGAACCTATTCACCCCCCCCCCTCTAGGTGTTTGGGTTATCTTGAAATCGATTCTATCAAGTGGTATCAGAGGGAGGTTGCTCAAAGAAGGACTTAAAAGTCTGAGTTTGATCCATAAGGTAGATTCAAGATCAAGAAAATGGGTTCAGGAGAAAATCATAAGGAACTAGGTTCTATGAAATTACCCATATGCAGGAAAGAGATATTTGAAATATGGAAAGAAAGGGTCAGGTTTTTTATAGAGGCTTCTTATCTAAGGATCTATATTACAGTAATGGAAGGTTCTTATATTCCAATGAAGTTGTCAGTTCTAGATGCAAATCAAAGAATTCCTAAGGATTTTTTAGAGATGACTAAGGAAGAGATCATCCTGGCAACTATGGATAAAAGAGCCCAGAATATCATAGTAAGTGTCATTGATGATTCAACCTTTCAAAATTTGATTTACTGCAAGACCTCCAAGGAAATGTGGGAAACTTTGATAGTCTACATGGAGGGTTCTGAAGAAGTCAGACAAGATAGAAAATCTATGCTGAACCAGGAATATGAGAGTTTCAGACAAGGAAAGTCAGATGGTATAACTGAGTGTTATAAAAAGTTCTATAGAATAGTAAATGAGCTGATGTCCTATGAAAGTATCTTCAGTACATATGAACTGAATGATAAATTCCTAAGATCCTTGACAAAGGATTGGGACACTAAGATTTGTGCCATTAGGGAAGTGGCCAAACTTGCAGATATCTCTCCTCCAACTTTGTTTGGAAAATTGCTGTCATATGAGATGCAACTGATGGCTATGAAAGAGGAAGAGAAAAGTGTAAAAGGGGAGCATAGAGAAAAGTCTGTGGCCTTCAAGATGGAAGCCAGTAGGAAGAATAGGAGGATGTCTTTATCACCTCCTGAGATAGATTCTGAAATTACTTCAGATAATTCAGATAACCAAAGTTCAGACAATAGTGACTCAGATAAAAACTTTGCTGCCTTCACAATGCAGTTTCAGAGATTCCTGAAGAAGAAGTAGTGGAAGTCTAGGCCCTCCACATCTCAGCCTGTGGATGATTATTATCAAAAGAGGAAGTCATCTAGGAAGGACAGGAGCAGGTCTAAGCCTAGCAAATCTATAACATCAAAGATAGTTTGCTACTATTGTAATAGGCCTGGACATGTTGTGGCTGAGTGTCCAGAAAAAAAGGAGTCTGCTGATAAAAGGAAGACTCAACAAAAGAGCAAGTAGGAGAAATCCTTTGTTGCTAAGAAGGAGAAGAGGTTGACAGACCAATCATCTTCAGAGTCTGAATCTGAAGCTGAGGTATACATTGGTCTATATGCAGCAGATGAAGAAGATGAGTTTATGCAAGTGCTGAACTCTATCTATGAACAAGAAGATCATCAATGCATGGGACTGATGGCTGTATCAGAAGAAGACAAGTGCCAGGATCAGCCTGGTCCTAGTAAGGTACAATGTTTTTCTAGAAATTTAGATTGTAGTACTGGTTCAGAGTCAGCTACATCTGCATCAAGTGATGTGGATGGGTCTGAGTCTGAAGGTGATATTCATCAGCTGATAGATGAATATGGGGACTTGTTGCAGACACTAAAGAAAAGCAAAAACTTGGCCAAAACTCAGGCTAAGGAAATTGCAGATCTTAAGATGGTTGCATCTGATTTAGTGAAAGAGTTGGATCAAAAAATGAATGAGATTGCCAAACTGAAAACTATAACTGTCATTCAGATGGGCACAATCACATACAAAAATGATCTAATTAAAAGTCTGGAAACCAAACTTCAAAAAGAAAAAGATTTGGTGGCTTATTATTTTAAGCCAAAATCAGTTTTACCCTTAATAGATGAGTTTGTGGCTCAAAAGAGTAAGGCTGGAATAGGCTTTAAAGGTGACACCAGGGCTGTCCAATTTAAGAGAAAGGGCAAAGCCTCAGTCCATCCACTGAACTTTAAAGTCCCTGTAGTTTTTAGAAAGGTACAAGTGCCTTCTAACAAGTATGACCTTGAGAATACTCATGGTCATAGTAAGACTAAAGTTCTGAATGACAAGGGTGTTTATGTCAATAAGGCAGCCCATGTCCATAAACCCCATGTTCTTAAGAAAACAGTGGGTGTAGCTGCAGCAGTACCAACACAAAACAAAAGATTTACTGTCAACCAGACTGCCAAGAATGTATCTAAAAATAGATACAACAAGTATGAATGCTGGTGCTGTGGCAAGATAGGCCATTATGCCTTAGATTGCTGGCACAACAGTAGTGTCAGGAAGAACAAAAGTCTATCTGTTAGAAGAGCAGCAGATAGATTTGTTAAGTATGAAGCTAACTTGAACCAAGGACCCAAGACTTACTTGGGCTCTAAGGTTAGGTAATTCTTTATTGTAGGTGAGTCCAAGTTACCATGCCCATATATGGTACTTGGACAGTGGATGTTCCAAGCACATGACTGGAACAAGAGAGTTGCTAAAGGAGTACTTACCTATCATAAATGGGTCTAAAGTAATCTTTGGTGGTTCTGAAAAAGGGATAATCAAAGGATTTGGTAACATTTCTAATAACCAGATTACTATCACTCAAGTGGCCTATGTGAAGGGTTTGAAACACAACCTTATAAGCATAAGTCAGCTGAGTGATTTATGATATGACATTTCATTTATTAAGAATGGATGTCATATCAAAAGGTCAAGCGATCAAAAGGTCAAGTGATCAAAAGATCATATTGACAGGATATAGAAAAAGAAATGTGTACTGCCTTAATTTTGAGTGTGAGAACAAAGGTTCTCCTATTTTTCTTGTAGCTGATGAGAGAGCCTCTCATTGTGTCAAATGACACAAGAGGCTGACCCATCTTAACTACAAAACAATTGGTCAACTCTTTAGAAAAAAGTTAGTGAGGAATGGTCTTAAAGTTAAGTGTATAAAGGATGGGATATGCTCAACTTGTCAAAAAGGCAAGCAGACAAAATCCACCTTTCATAACCTTGAAAACAAGGATTCAGTGAGATGTCTATACCTCTTACATATGGATCTATTTGATCCTATGCCAGTTCATAGTCTAGGTAGGAAGGTCTACACTTTTGTGGTGGTAGATGACTATTCTAGATATTCCTGGGTATTCTTTCTGAGACAAAAATAAGAAACCCCAAGTGTTTTATATAGTTTTGTCAAGCAAATTCAGAATGAACTTGACAGTACAGTGGTCAAAATCAGAAGTGACCATGACACTGAATTTCAATCTGAGAGTATGACAAGACTGTGTAAAGAATTTGGGATTTTTCAAGAATTCTCCTCACCTAGAACACCACAGCAAAATGGTATTGCTGAAAGGAAGAATAGAGCACTGATTGAGGCTGGTAGAACTCTATTTAGTTACACTTGGACCTATTTGGTCCAATTCCAATTCACAGACTTGGTAGGACAGTCTACACCCATGTGGTATTTGATGACTATTCCAAGTTTACTTGGGTGTTCTTTATTAAGAAGAAGGATGAAACCCTTGATGTCTTCATGAGGTTTGTCAAGCAAATTCAGAATGAACTTGATTATTTTGTGGTCAAATCAGAAGTGACCATGAGACAGAATTCCAGTCTGATGACATGACAAAGTTCTGTGAAGAGCATGAGATTCATCAAGAATTCTCTTCTCCTAGAACACCCCAGCAAAATGGGATAGTTGAGAGTAAAAATAGGGCTCGCATAGAGGCTGGTAGAACACTGTTGAGTGACACATCTCTCCCAGAATATTTCTGGGCTGAGGCAGTAAATACTGCATGTCATGTCCTTAATAAATCCTCTATCACCAAAGGCCACAAGAAGACTCCCTATGAGATCTTGAAGGGTAGAAAACCAAATCTGGGCTATCTCAGAATCTTTGATAGTAAATGTTTTGTGCTTCACAATGGAAAGTCCTATGTGACTAAGTTTGCTGCCAAATCCTATGATGGAATATTTTTTGGGTACAGTTGATAACTTCCCAAAAAGAAGTTATCTAGTGCTTTATTTTGATTTAATATTCATCGTATTGGGAAACAAATGAATTAAATAAGTAAAAATATGAGTAAATTCATAATTATTTTATTTGTGTTTAATATGTCTAATTTTCCTTTGTTTTCTTGCTAGAAATGCCGAAGAAATCGATCCGGAGAAGCAAAGCTGGAATTATTTTTGGACTGTGCAGGTTGTTGCAACAACCTGAAAAAGTTGTTGCAACAACTTCTGGACGGATTTTGAATTTAAAATTCAAATTTTTTGCCAAAATGAAAATTGAAAAGATGCAACTTTTGGTAAAGGACTGCACGTTTTTAAGAGTATAATCTCATACCATATGGAGATATAGAGAAAAATCATTAGAGAGGAGAATCTTAGAGCATCATCTTGGATATGGCTTTGGAGAAGAAGAACTAGGGCAAACCGGATCTTGGAGAAGGACTGCTTGGGGCCGACTTGGAGAGCAATTTCCTGCACTATTTTGAATTCTTTCCATCATGCGCTGTAAGATCTTTCTTATTTTGTGGTGTTCTTCCGCGGTTATGAACTAAATTCTCTTGGTCTTGTATAAGGAAAGTACTTGTGTGTATTTATGGTGTATGTCTCTTGTTGTTGAGATTTATTTGATGATTTGTCATCTTGTGAACTTTTGAATTTATTTATGAGATTTTTGGCTTTGATCTTCATCTTGTGTTGCGTTGCGAGAATCGAGAGATGAGTGACGTAATATAAGATTGAAAGTTATTTTATTGCACCGCAAGAATCGAGAGACGAGTGGTGTAAAACGTTTAACCAAAGATCTCCACTTTTGCGTTGTACTTCGAGATTCGAGAGAGGAGAAATGCAACCGCTCACTAGTTCACCGTAGTTTAAAGTTGAGGAAGAGATTCCCTCCTTTTGCTAGCGATCCGATTTTTATGTTAAGCAATATTCTTCATTATTCCTAAGTTAGAGATAACTAGGAGAATTTAGAACGTTGGGATTTCTGAGATTCGAGAGATGAGGATTTCTTCTATAAAAATCGTTGCATGATAATTCATTCAAACACTCTTAACTAATATTATTTCTACGCACCATATAGATGCACAAAGGAAATCTGAATACAAGACTAATTCCGCCAATTTATAAAAGTATTTTTCAAAGCTTTCAAGCAGCCTAATTAGTTTAAATCTTTGTTAGAAATCATTATTAGCTTATAAAAATTATCTCTTTCGACTTATTTCACTTGGATTTAAATAACGGGTAGAGTTAGTAATTACGAGCACTAGATTAATCACTTCCTCGTGGGAACGATCTTGATTCATCATTTTATTACTTGATTCAGCACGTGCACTTGCGTTATTTTATACATCTATTTCGGGCGTATCAAGTTTTTGGCGCCATTGCCGGGGAGGTGCAACTAATTTAGTGTTTTTCTTGCAATATTAGTGAACCCGAAGTATTTAGAGCTCAAGTTTCTACTTTATTTGGTATGTTTATTTTTAATATTGTCTAGTGCATGCCCTTATTTTTAAAGTTTTAAATATTTTTGTGTATTTTATTTTATTTTTATTTATTTTAAAGGTTTATTAAGAAGATAATCCGTGTCTAAAATAATTTTCGTGTGTAGTGTGTTTTGCAAAGAAGATTTAATTTTATTTTAACCGCATCTGTTCAAAATAAAATGTATACACATGTGAGATGCGAGTGGTGTGGTTCGTTTAGTCATACTACTGATGCGTGTTACATGGGGACTGCTGGATATCATTCATGGCTCGCAAAACATAAAGAATATTTAGGTCCCCAATATTGTGTGGCAAATCATTATAATTTTATGTCCACACGTCAAATGGTTCCTCGACCTTATGACCCGACTCCTTGGTTGTCGAGTAGTAATGTTAGGAAATGTTTATTTTGTCATTGTATGGACCACATTTTGAAGGATTGCGTCACTTATAAAAGAGAGAGGGAGAAAAATTACGAATCTGGCATCCAGACCATATCTACTGTTGCAGAACTACCATTTTTGCGTGAGACAATTACGGATAATCCCCTTATAATTGTGGGCTCATATATTGATATTGATGCATCATCTCCCCATCCACATTCATCGTCTAGTTTTGATCCACCCGCAATGGAACCTGAACATCCATTTTCTGAATTAAATATTAATGATGTTCCTCAATCTTCTTTACAAAACATTTCTACGCCTATGTTTATCGATCCAGTAGAAAATTTTGCACAGGGTGAGTATCCAGAACCCGAGGTTGCACCAAAGTGGGACAAAGATAATGATCTCTCCAATGGAGGGAATAATTCTTTGGAGCATGATGACGCATCACGGTGGGATGAAGAGGATATCCTTTCTAATAAGGAGGTTTACATTTTTTCATTAGATGAGGAAGTTCAACTCACCACCGAGACTCTTGAGTTCTCGGGTCCCCCTTGTTATGATGACTATGAGACCGATATCGATCAATTTTTAAAACCAACCGAGAGGGAAACCGAGATCACTCCCATGATTAGAGATCATTTACGTCTTTCCTCTATTTTATTTCCTAATCACCTTTCCTTATCTGATCCAAAGCGAGTTGATGTGTCACAGATGCTTAAGGAGGATATTGAGCATTATCCTCAAGTTGATGTGATGGGTATCCACTTATGTGGGGAAGTTCATTCATCCTCCATAGGAGAAGCCTCATTCATTCTCTTTTCTCCTGACAGCCTGCTTATTGATGATGATACCTTGTTGGACAAGGATATATATTTTGGTGAGATGGGTGAGGAGCACTCTTCCTACTTTTTATTCCCTCTACCTGTGAGGTGCATGTATTATTATTTAGGTAGATGGGTAGTTGTTTTATCTTCGTATCGGTATCTGCTACCGACACGGATATTAGAACTGTTACCTGTTCATTTTTCTTTTCATCGTCCAATAATTTAGAATTTTTAAATTTTTGAATAAGTCGTGCTGGGGAGACAGTAAACCCAGTAGTTATCTTTCATTTTCTGCATATTATGTTTTAATTTTTCTGTTAGTTTTTTTAGTCCTCGCCGGTTCAATCAAACCAAAATAAAGAATTTAGTATTTGCCGGTCCACTTAAAAATTAGTCTTGCCTCTTCCTTATCCCGCCGGTTCACACCAAAATAAATCTCGATATCCAGCCTCTCTCCTAAAAAAAACACCCCCACCTCCACACGGGAGCAGAGGCACGGCTTCGATATCGCGAGCAGCGATTGAGGGAGCGCGACAGGTTCATAGTGGGGGCGACGATCGCCTGACCCCGAAGTCCACTACGAATTTGTTATACCTTTATATGAGAGTTCTTCTTATTTGCAAACGGATCTAGAGTTGACCCCACAGTGGTGGCCGCAGAGGAAGAGGAAGAGAATGAAAAAGAAGAAGAGTGAAGTGTTGATTCTGCTCAGTTTAATCGTACTACTTTTATTTTGGTAGACCTAGTTCTATCACTATTTTGATATGCATTTTGGATATTGCTCTGCTGTGGACATTATGATTGTTATTACTTATGATTTATTATGCCTCTGCGATGTTTAGTACGAATTTTAATTCTGTAGACGTTATAATTGATATGATGCATCTGTAATAATTATTTTGGAAGCTTGATTTATGAAAAACATGATTGCTATTACTTGTTACGATTATAAAATTATTTTACAAGCATTTTTTACTATCACTCATGTTGTCACCTACAAATTGTTATCTTGATGTTGTTATTTTATTGTCATTTCATTAACTGGATAGTCAATTCAGAATGAATATTGCATGAGTTTGTGATGTAAAACATGACACAAAGTATAATCTTTTTTTTATTCCTTTCATCATGTGGCAACTAATTTTGTTTTGGTTTCGGGCTATATTGGTTTCTGCAGGTTACCTATGTGTTTATCATTGTTGTTGACTTGCAGCCCATGACCATGGCTTAATTACAAATGGATGGAAAGGACGGGCATGATCGATTCTTTGAACTGCATACTTCAGGGGAGTTATTCTAATTTCAATTTTTTGTATCCATTATAATAATTTACTTATTTGTAAAAGTAATTTAGTGTACCCTCATGTTAAGAAAAATATTTTTGCTCGGGACTAGTAAATGACTTAAGTGTGGAGGTGGGTGTGTTATAACCCCTACCAATTGATTGAAGAATAATTTATTTAACCAAATATTGAATGATCTTAATTCTTGTTTTAATTAATCATTAGGCTATTCTAGACATATTCAATGATAATTAATTGGTATGACTGAATAATCCAAAGAGTTCATTCTATGAATTTGAAGTTAGTAAGATTTTTTCTGATAAAGCTTGCTCAAGCATTGACTTTTTATACAAAATATTTGTTTACTTCCAATGCAATATTGTGATATTTACCTTTAAAATAATGGGGATGGATGAGAAAGAACTAAGTCCATGATGTAAGCCTAGACATGATTTTAGGTAGTATTCCTTTTGATCATCCACTAAAATATTTGAGCTTGAACTTTGTCATACACATTATTTCATGCTTATCTGTCATTTGTTCCTACTAGTTGTACCTTAGTGAGTAAGCCATTTATGGGTGTCGAATTTCTCTTAAAAGGGTTAAATTTCATAGTGATATGTGGCCTAGGTATATGTCTATATACTTGGAATGATCCCAACTATGAAAAAAAAAATGGAAAAAAAAAATTTGCGTCATAGTGATATGCGGCCTAGGTATGTGAATGCATACTTAGAATGATCCCAACTATGTAAAAAAAAGGGGAAAAAATGGTTGAAACCTCATAGTGATATGTTGCCCGAGTATGTGCACTTATACTTAGAATGATCCCTACTATGAATAGAGTATGATTAAAAAAAATGATATACGACCCCATAACATGGTGAATTATTAGGGATACTAACTAGAGGTAGACGTACTATTATCAAAGCTATCCATAAATTCCGAACCAAGCCAAAACTATCAGACTTTCATTTGAACTACTAACTCTTGTAGAGGTTAAATCGTAGACTTAGCTTATTCTCATCCTCTCCAATAGATGCAGGGGTTTAATATTAAACTTTGCATGGAAGTAAACTATTTTTATAAAAAACCACGCATCGCACTATGATACTTGTTTGAGCTTTATCTTTCATCTAACTAATGGATTTGTGAATGTTTGAGCTCCAATAGATTGATAAGTTTATCAGTTAAGTAAAACAAATTTCTTGAGTATGCCTCGATTAATTTGTTTTCAAGAATTAAAGATCATTTGAGTTCACATCGTATTACTTCTTCACTCATTCTATTTTTATGAATGTCTTTGCTAGGGACTAGCAAACGTTTAAGTGTGGAGGTGTGATAACTTCCCAAAAAGAAGTTATCTAGTGCTTTATTTTGATTTAATATTCATCGTATTGGGAAACAAATGAATTAAATAAGTAAAAATATGAGTAAATTCATAATTATTTTATTTGTGTTTAATATGTCTAATTTTCCTTTGTTTTCTTGCTAGAAATGCCGAAGAAATCGATCCGGAGAAGCAAAGCTGGAATTATTTTTGGACTGTGCAGGTTGTTGCAACAACCTGAAAAAGTTGTTGCAACAACTTCTGGACGGATTTTGAATTTAAAATTCAAATTTTTCGCCAAAATGAAAATTGAAAAGATGCAACTTTTGGTAAAGGACTGCATGTTTTTAAGAGTATAATCTCATACCATATGGAGATATAGAGAAAAATCATTAGAGAGGAGAATCTTAGAGCATCATCTTGGATATGGCTTTGGAGAAGAAGAACTAGGGCAAACCGGATCTTGGAGAAGGACTGCTTGGGGTCGACTTGGAGAGCAATTTCCTGCACTATTTTGAATTCTTTCCATCATGCGCTGTAAGATCTTTCTTATTTTGTGGTGTTCTTCCGCAGTTATGAACTAAATTCTCTTGGTCTTGTATAAGGAAAGTACTTGTGTGTATTTATGGTGTATGTCTCTTGTTGTTGAGATTTATTTGATGATTTGTCATCTTGTGAACTTTTGAATTTATTTATGAGATTTTTGGCTTTGATCTTCATCTTGTGTTGCGTTGCGAGAATCGAGAGATGAGTGACGTAATATAAGGTTGAAAGTTATTTTATTGCACCGCAAGAATCGAGAGACGAGTGGTGTAAAACGTTTAACCAAAGATCTCCACTTTTGCGTTGTACTTCGAGATTCGAGAGAGGATAAATGCAACCGCTCACTAGTTCATCGTAGTTTAAAGTTGAGGAAGAGATTCCCTCCTTTTGCTAGCGATCCGATTTTTATGTTAAGCAATATTCTTCATTATTCCTAAGTTAGAGATAACTAGGAGAATTTAGAACGTTGGGATTTCTGAGATTCGAGAGATGAGGATTTCTTCTATAAAAATCGTTGCATGATAATTCATTCAAACACTCTTAACTAATATTATTTCTACGCACCATATAGATGCACAAAGGAAATCTGAATACAAGACTAATTCCGCCAATTTATAAAAGTATTTTTCAAAGCTTTCAAGTAGTCTAATTAGTTTAAATCTTTGTTAGAAATCATTATTAGCTTATAAAAATTATCTCTTTCGACTTATTTCACTTGGATTTAAATAACGGGTAGAGCTAGTAATTACGAGCACTAGATTAATCACTTCCTCGTGGGAACGATCTTGATTCATCATTTTATTACTTGATTCGGCACGTGCACTTGCGTTATTTTATACATCTATTTCGGGCGTATCAACAGTAATCATAACAAAGCCTATAGGATCTACAACTTGAAAAGCCAAGTTGTATAAGAATCAGTTCATGTAGTCTTTGATGAGTCTACCATGATTAACAATGGACTGCCCAGTTCCTCTTATAGTACTGCAGGTACAGAACAGATGATGGACAAGCTGACCATCAAGAAAGCATCACCAGCCATCCAAGATAATATGGATACTCCAGAAGATCTACCTGGCACACTAGGAGTGGATGAATATCAACAAGAAGATGCCTCTGTTGCTGAAAGAAGACTGCCACCTACAGTCAGACATATGATAGATTATCCAGCACGGTAGATCATTGGTGAGGCAAGTCATGGAGTAATGACAAGGAGCAGAAGTCAGAACACAGCTATGTATTCAAGCTTTCTATCCTAAGTGGAGCCCAAGAGTTTGAAGAGGCCAACATAGACCAGCATTGGATTGGAGCTATGCATGCGGAACTTAACCAGTTCCGAGGTGCAGGGTCTGGAAGCTGGTTCCCAGACCTCATGGTCATAATGTCAATTGAGTCAAGTGGATCTACATAAACAAGCTTGATGAAAATGGCATTATAATGAAGAACAAAGTCAGGCTAGTAGCTAAGGGGTACATGTAAGAAGAAGGGATAGATTTTGATCAAACTTTTCCCCCTGTAGCAAGATTGGAGGACATCAAATTATTCCTTGCATATGCAACACACAAGGGATTCAAGGTCTACCAAATGGATGTGAAGTCAGCCTTCCTAAATAGTGACTTAAAAGAAGAATTCTATGTTGAGCAGTCTCTAGGTTTTGTAGTTCCTATCTCACCTGATTTTGTTTATAGACTTAGGAAATCTCTATATGGACTGAAGCAAGCCCCTAGAGCATGGTATGAGACATTGACTAGTTTCCTCATTGAGAACATATTCTCAAGGGGGAAAATATAAAAGAGCCAAGAATATCATAGTAAGTGTCATTGATGATTTAACCTTTAAAAATTTGATTCACTGCAAGACCTCCAAGGAAATGTGGGAAACTTTGATAGTCTACATGGAGGGTTCTGAAAAAGTCAGACAAGATAGAAAATCTATGGTGAACCAGGAATATGAGAGTTTCAGACAAGGAAAGTCAGATGGTATAACTGAGTGTTATAAAAAGTTTTATAGAATAGTAAATGAGTTGATGTCCTATGAAAGAATCTTCAGTACATATGAACTGAATGATAAATTCCTAAGATCCTTGACAAAGGATTGAGACACTAAGACTTGTGCCATTAGGGAAGTGGCTAAACTTGCAGATATCTCTCCTCCAATTTGTTTGGAAAATTGCTGTCATATGAGATGCAACTGATGGTTAGGAAAGTGGAAGAGAAAAGTGTAAAAGGGGAGCATAGAGAAAAGTCTGTGGCCTTCAAGATGGAAGCCACTAGGAAGAATAGGAGGATGTCTTTATCACCTCCTGAGATAGATTCTGAAATTACTTCAGATAATTCAGACAACCAAAGTTCAGACAACAGTGACTCAGATAAAAACTTTGCTGTCTTCACAAGGCAGTTTCAGAGATTCCTGAAGAATAAGTAGTGGAAGTCTAGGCTCTCCACATCTCAGCCTGTGGATGATTATTATCAAAAGAGGAAGTCATCTAGGAAGGACAGGAGCAGGTCTAAGCTTAGCAAATCTATAACATCAAAGATAGTTTGCTACTGTTGTAATAGGCCTGTACATGTTGTGGCTGAGTGTCCAGAAAAAAAAGGAGCCTGCTGATAAAAGGAAGACTCAACAAAAGAGCAAGTAGGAGAAATCTTTTGTTGCTAAGAAGGAGAAGAGCTTGACAGACCAATCATCTTCAGAGTCTGAATCTGAAGCTGAGGTATACATTGGTCTATATGCAGCAGATGAAGAAGATGAGTTTATGCAAGTGCTGAACTCTATCTATGAACAAGAAGATCATCAGTGCATGAGACTGATGGCTGTGTCAGAAGAAGACAAGTGCCAGGATCAGCCTGGTCCTAGTAAGGTACAATGTTTTTCTAGAAATTTAGATTGTAGTACTGGTTCAGAGTCAGCTACATCTGCATCAAGTGATGTGGATGGGTCTGAGTCTGAAGGTGATATTCATCAGCTGATAGATGAATATGGGGACTTATTGCAGACACTAAAGAAAAGCAAAAACTAGGCCAAAACTCAGGCTAAGGAAATTACAGATCTTAAGATGGTTGCATCTGATTTAGTGAAAGAGTTGGATCAAAAAATGAATGAGATTGCCAAACTGAAAACTATAACTGTCATTCAGATGGGCACAATCACATACAAAAATGATCTAATTAAAAGTCTGAAAGCCAAACTTTAAAAAGAAAAAGATTTGGTGGCTTATTATTCCAAGCCAAAATCAGTTTTACCCTTAATAGATGAGTTTGTGGCTCAAAAGGGTAAGGCTGGAATAGGCTTTAAAGGTGACACCAAGGCTGTCCAATTTAAGAGAAAGGGCAAAGCCTCAGTCCAGCCACTGAACTTTAAAGTCCCTGTAGTTTTTAGAAAGGTACAAGTGCCTTCTAACAAGTATGACCTTGAGAATACTCATGGTCATAGTAAGACTAAAGTTCTGAATGACAAGAGTGTTTATGTCAATAAGGCAGCCCATGTCCATAAACCCCATGTTCTTAAGAAAACAGTGGGCATAGCTACAGCAGTACCAGCACAAAACAAAAGATTTGCTGTCAACCAGACTGCCAAGAATGTATCTAAAAATAGATACAACAAGTATGAATGCTGGTGTTGTGGCAAGATAGGCCATTATGCCTTAGATTGCTGGCACAACATTAGTGTCGGGAAGAACAAAAGTCTATCTGTTAGAAGAGCAGCAGATAGATTTGTTAAGTATGAAGCTAACTTGAACCAAGGACCCAAGACTTACTTGGGCTCTAAGGTTAGGTAATTCTTTATTGTAGGTGAGTCCAAGTTACCATGCCCATATATGGTACTTGGACAGTGGATGTTTCAGGCACATGACTGGAACAAGGGAGTTGCTGAAGGAGTACTTACCTATCATAAATGGGTCTAAAGTAATCTTTGGCGGTTCTGAAAAAGGGATAATCAAAGGATTTGGTAATATTTCTAATAACCAGATTACTATCACTCAAGTGGCCTATGTGAAGGGTTTGAAACACAACCTTATAAGCATAAGTCAGCTGAGTGATTTATGATATGACATTTCATTTATTAAGAATGGATGTCATATCAAAAGGTCAAGTGATCAAAAGGTCAAGTGATCAAAAGGTCATATTGACAGGATATAGAAAAAGAAATGTGTACTGTCTTAATTTTGAGTGTGAGAACAAAGGTTCTCCTATTTTTCTTGTAGCTGATGAGAGAGCCTCTCATTGTGTCAAATGGCACAAGAGGCTGGCCCATCTTAACTACAAAATAATTGGTCAACTCTTTAGCAATAAGTTAGTGAGGAATGGTCTTAAAGTTAAGTGTATAAAGGATGAGATATGCTCAACTTGTCAAAAAGGCAAGCAGACAAAATCCACCTTTCATAGCCTTGAAAACAAGGATTCAGTGAGGTGTCTATACCTCTTACATATGGATCTATTTTGTCCTATACTAGTTCATAGTCTAGGTAGGAAGGTCTACACTTTTGTGATGGTAGATGACTATTCTAGATATTCCTGAGTATTCTTTCTAAGACAAAAATAAGAAACCCCAAGTGTTTTATATAGTTTTGTCAAGCAAATTCAGAATGAACTTGACAGTACAGTGGTCAAAATCAGAAGTGACCATGTCACTGAATTTCAATCTGAGAGTATGACAAGACTGTGTGAAGAATTTGGGATTTTTCAAGAATTCTCCTCACCTAGAACACCACAGCAAAATAGTATTGCTGAAAGGAAGAATAGAGCACTGATTGAGGCTGGTAGAACTCTATTTAGTGACACTTCTCTCCCAGAATATTTCTGGGCTGAGGCAGTAAATATTGCATGTCATGTGATCAATAAGGCTTATATCACCAAAAGCCACAAAAAGACTCCCTATGAGATCATGAAGGGTAGAAAACCAAACTTATCCTATTTTAGGATCTTTGGTTGCAAGTGCTATGTCCTTAATAATGGCAAGTCTTATCTAACTAAGTTTGCTGCCAAATCCCAAGATGAGATATTTGTTGGGTACAGCAACAATAGCAAGGCTTATAGGGTCTACAACTTGATTACTCAAGTTTTAGAAGAGTCTGTACATGTTATCTTTGATGAAACAAGACTGATTAACAGTGAGTTGCCTTGTAGCTCATGCAGTTCTACAGGTATAAATGAGAGAATGAATAAGCTTACCATTATAGAAGAGTCAACTGCAGAGCAGGAAGTGGAAAATGGTGGCTACAGTCCAGCGGGAGTACAGGACTCTCTAGATGCTGATGAAAACCAAGAGGTGCAGCATATTGAAGAGACTGGAGGTGTTCAACCTGAAGATAGTCTACCTCCAGCTATTAGACACTTAAAGGATCATCCAGCAAATCAGATAATTGGTGATCCAAGACATGGAGTGCAAACAAGAAGCAGGAACTTGAACACAGTTCTTTGCTCAAGCTTCCTATCTCAACTGGAGCCAAAGAGATTTGAAGAAGCTATTCTAGACCCACATTGGATTGATGCCATACAAGAGGAGCTGAATCAGTTCTGAAGGTGCAAGGTCTAGGAGTTAGTTCCTAAACTAAAAGACCACAACATTATTGGAACAAAGTGGATCTTTAGGAACAAACTGGATGAGAGTGGGATCATTGTGAAGAACAAAGCAAGACTTGTTGCAAAAGGATTTAGGCAGGAAGAGGGTATTGACTTTGATCAAACCTTTGCCCCAGTAGCAAGACTGGAAGCAATTAATATGTTCCTTGCCTATGCAGCATATCAAGGCTTCAAGGTATTCCAAATGGATATAAAATCAGCATTCCTAAATAGAAATTTAAAAGAAGAAGTCTATGTAGAGCAGCCCTCAGGTTTTGTTGATTCTCTCAAACCTGATTATGTTTATAGACTTAGGAAAGCTTTGTATGGGTTAAAGAAAGCCCCAAGGGCTTGGTATGAAACCTTGTCTACTTTCCTTATTGAGAACAAATTGTCAATGGGAAAAATAGACAAAACTCTATTCCTAAGGGAGTTCAAAGGAAAGATAATCTTAGTCCAGATTTATGTAGATGACATAATATTTGGGTCTACAGAAAACAACTTTTGCAAGAAGTTTACTAAACTTATACAAAGGAAGTTTTAGATGAGCAGCATGGGAGAACTTAAGTTCTTCTTGGGACTTCAAGTAAGACAGACTGATGATGGCTTGTCCATATCCCAGTCTAAGTTCACCAAGGATTTAATTAAGAAGTATGGTACGGAATCATCCTCCATTATGAGAACTCCTATGGGAACAAGTATGCCTATATGCAAAGATGATGCAGGTAAGCCTGTAGATGAGTCTTTGTATAGAAGAATAATTGGCTCTCTTCTATATTTGTCTGCTAGTAGACCAGACATTATGTATGTAACATGTGTCTGTGCTAGGTACCAATCATGCCCTAAAGAATCTCATTACACTGCAGTAAAAAGAATTTTGAGATATCTAAAGGGCACACCTAATCTAGGCCTTTGGTACCCTAGGAATGGATATTTTCTACTGACAGGCTATTCAGATGTAGACTTTGCAGGTTGCAAAGAAGATAGAAAAAGCACAACAGACACCTGTCAATTTCTTGGAGGAAGATTGGTGTCTTGGAGCAGTAAGAAGCAGACTAGTGTGGCAATTTCCACAGCTGAGTCTGAATATGTGGCAGCAGGAAGTTGCTGTGCACAACTGTTGTGGATTCAGCACCAGCTAGAAGACTATGGTATTAAGGTAAGTAGAATACCTTTGTTTTGTGATTCTACAAGTGTAATTTCTATTGCTAATAATCCTGTTTCACATAGTATGACTAAACATATAAAAATTAGATACCATTTTCTTAGAGAACATGTAGAGAAAAGGACATTTCACTAGAATTTGTCAAAACAGATTATCAAATTACAGATGTGTTTACTAAGCCTCTAGATGAAACTAAATTCAATAAATTTAAAATTGAATTAGGAATGTTGAACATAGATTAGTTTAACAAAATTGGCTAAGTAAATCAGTGTCGACACATCCAGAGAAGTGTTGTCGACACTTCAGAAAGTGGTGTCGACACATCCAGAGTAGTGGTGTCGACACATCCAGAAATTGTGTCGACACTTAAAATAAGAGTCGGCACAGAATTTCTGTTGAACTACTAAGTATGTCAAGTGTCGACACATCATCTATTGGTGTCGACACATAGAAGTCATCACCGTTGTCGAGACATTAGAAGTATGTGTCGACACATTTCAACAGTGTCAACACATTTAGACAGTTTTTGCCCGCCTTTTGACCTTCTTTGTTTAGAAGGGTATAAATAGGTCAAGAACAATCTCTTTCGACACACTCTCCAGGTTTTCGAGACCAAAACCTTGTGTCGACAAACTCTCTTCTCTCAATCCAAGCTTTCTCACCATCCCAATGGCGTCAAAAGTAGAAGATAACATCAATGAAGGATATAAGTTGGTTCGCCACACCTTTGATGATGCAGAATCTGAGATTAAAGGTGTAATTACCCTAATTGTTGAAAATGGTTTGGAGTTTTTAGTATCCGAACCAACCAAGATATGGAAGAAAGAGATACTTGAGTTTTATGGCGCAGCTACAGTAGATTCAACTGGCCTTAAGATTAAATCAACGGTTCATGGCGCTAAAGTTAAATTGACCTTGAAGAGTTTGAGAAAAATTCTTAATCTTCCAAGGACTCAGGATGAAGAAGAAGTTCCTGTATCTAAGACAAGGGAAGCACTACAATGGTGTGGATTGGATCCCACCTTGAAGATTGGATCAGCTATAAATAGGAAAGGGATGAATCGGCAAGAGAAATTCCTCTCTGAAGTGGTTGACAAGGTAATTCTATGTAAGCCAGGGGGACATGATAGGATTTCAGCTTATATGTTCAGCCTAATGACAAGGATTATTTTTAGACTAAACACAGATTGGTCTATAGTAATTTTTGGGAAGATTAAAGAAGGCATAAAGAAGCCTAATTTGGCTAGACTGATGAGTTTATACTTGGCTGGAGCAATTCCAGAAGTAATGCACCAGATTCCTGGTTCTAAAATCAACCATATGAGAAAAATGGACATCAGGATTATCTCTAGATGGGATAGGGTCCTAACAAAATACATACCTGATATAGAAAGATAAGAAGCTGCTGAGAAATCACCTGTACATAACATTACTGATAATGCATAGGTGCAGGGGAGCCAGATAATGCACAAGCACAAGAAATTACTGATAATACATAGGCACGGGACATTACTGATAATGCACAGGTGCAGGGGGAAGAGACAACACACTTGGCAAGTGAAATGGCTTCACAAACAATTATTGAGAGACCTCATGTCAACATTCCAACATAAGATGTTATCATGGAGGATACATCTGTAGTTGCTGATGCTCCTGAGAAAGAAGTACCAGCAGTCCACACTCAACAGGAGTTTACTCTTGAAGAGTTGTTTCCTGATATAGAGGGAGCAACAAATAAGGGGGGAGCAAATAAGGATTGAGGGGGAGCAGACTGACTTTGAGGGGGAGCAGATTAGGACTGAAAAGGAGCTCCCTCCTAGTCCTAAGAAAAGAGTAGACATTGCCAGTACATCTTCTTCAGAAGATGAAGTAATCACAAGTGACAAAAAGAGACAACTAATGGTTTTCAAGAGAAGGAGCCAAAGCTACAAGAAAGCATTGCAAACTGCTGCTCCACAACCTGCCCCAGAGGCTGATTACAACTCATTATTGGTGGCCGTGAAAGTGAAATTAGATGACCAGAGAGTGGCTCTAGAGAAGTATGTGGATAAAAGCCATAAATCACTTTAATTTGATCTGGCTCAGGATATCAAATCCGTCAGGTTTGAAGTGAATCTACATAAGAAAGAGATGACAGATTGCTTCCATAAAGGGGGCAATGCTGTAGTATTTCTGGCTAAGCAGCAAGCAGTAGTAAAGGCTCAAGTGGATGATATTGCTATTAAACAAGACTATGTCCTTGAGAATCAGATTAGGATGAATGAAAATCTCACTGAATTTCACAATGAGATAGTAACTGAAATAAAGAAAACAGTCACTACAATGACTGAAGCAAGGGCTAAAGAGAAAGATGAGTTTAATAAGAAGCTATAGGCTGACTTAGACTCATTTGAGACAGCCATTACTACTTCTCAGAATTTAATCTCTGATAAGCTTCTCAAGTTAAAATCATTTTATCAAGATGATGTTAATTTTCTTGATGGACAAGTGAGATTTTAGAAAGATGACTTACGAGACCATATTGAAAGAGAAGTCATAAAAGGGGAGAGAGTGTTAGTCAAAGCAGGCTCAGATCATGCCAAATGGATATCCAATAGCATCAGAGACACTCTGGGATATCCACCCCTTTGTGATGATGATAATGCTGCTGAGTCAGGTGTGTAACCTGCTTATCTTGAAGGTGATCAACCTAAAGTTGCTCAGGTCATCTACCCTCCAACAGATTTTGATATAATTCAGTAACAGGTTCAGTCAATGTACAGTCCTCCACAGGAAGTTGATAATGTTATTATTGAGAAAGTAGAAATGCCAGAAGCTGCCTTGAAAGCTCAGCAGGAAGCTAAACTGTTAAAGAAAAGGTTCAGAGAACAGGCTGAGTTAAAGCCTGATTTTGAGCAGTGGAACCCCAC
The DNA here is from genome assembly GCA_039513925.1 of Platanthera zijinensis. Lineage (NCBI taxonomy): Eukaryota > Viridiplantae > Streptophyta > Magnoliopsida > Asparagales > Orchidaceae > Platanthera > Platanthera zijinensis. Next base: position 208,937,258 of record CM077082.1, on the reverse strand, counting down.
TTCCAGGAATATCATTTTGACTGCCTGGAAAGCTGTGAAAGAACAGATCCATGAAAGGGGCAAATGGTATACTGAACAAGAATGACAGAAATATGAAGCAAGGCAAGAAGCCATTCTACAATATAGAAGAAAGACTAAAATTGGGAAGCTACCTCCTAATGCTCAGGAGCCTAGCAAGTACTTCCCTAAGCCTTTTCATTATTTTGAAAGGCTGAGAATTAAGGCTGAAGCACAGAAGAAGGCAGAGTTGAAAGCAAAGAAGCTCATTGATGATGCAGAACCTACTGTGAAGGCCCAGATTAAGCCAGGAAAAGGCATAGTCATAAGGGAGCCTGATAAGCCTTAGTATAGATTTACTAAATTTTATAAGAACAATATAATATTTAGTATTAAAGTAATCTATGTAAACAATTGTTAAGAAACTTTTTGATAGTATAAACAAAACAATGTTTCATGTTCATTAAGTTTGCATCATTATTCTGTAATGTCATTTTGGTATATGTTTTGTTTATAAGTTACCCTGTCATATAATGCTTATATACATCATAATGTTTGTTTATTATAAGTGGTGTATATCATTGACTAAAGGGTTATGACTTCTCCAAATAGGGGGAGATTGTTGGGTACATAGGAAAATGTGTACCTGATTTGAAGAAGCCTCACTTAGCTCAATGATATACATCAAGGTGTATTTGATGTTATCTTGAGTTTATATGTGCAGGTTAAGAATATGCTAAAATGTAGAAAAAATGTTTCTAAGTCCATGTATCGACACTTAAGAAAGCATGTGTCGACACTTGGAAAAGCAGTGTCGACACCAGAAGCAACTGTGTCGACACACAGAAGTTTTAGTCGACATCAACTGCGTCGACACCTGGAGGCAGTGTCGACATACAAAATTCTGAGACTATATCAACTGTGTCGACACATAGGACTTGTGTTGACACACATCAGAGTTTCAACAAAGTTGATTGCTGTGAAGTGAGGAAGTGACTATGTCGACACAAAGAAGCAGTGTCGACACATTTTACAGATGCAGTGTCAAGAAGCAGTGTCGACACCAAAGGAGCCTTGTCGACATCACCAAAGCTTGTGTCGACACTTAATCTACTTGTATCGACACATAATGAAGATCAGTCTCGACGCTTTGCTGACAAAGACAAAGGTTCAAGAAATGACTGAAGACTTGACAGTTGTGAATTCCAACAAGTTTGCTGAAACTATCAGAACTGTCAGAAGTTCGTTAGAAACCGGATCAGCCGGTTACCATGGATGAAGTCTATATAAAGATGGATTCTGTCAAATCAAAAGTACACAACTATTGAAGAATTGATCATTGATCAAGAAAGAGCACGTCACACAGAAGAAGATTTTCGTGAGAAGATCTAAGAAGACAGTCTGAAGTGACAATCTACTCAGAATTTTTCTAAGGAGAATTCAAACAAGAATTCAAAAGAAACTTCAGAAGATTTGGAGAGTGAGAGAGAGCTCCAGCTGTTTGAAGTAAAGAAGGAGACATTTACAAGTCTCTTAAGAAGCAGATCCTGAACAAATCTGCTAAGAAAAATTCAGATCTATTTCTGAAATCTAAGAAGGAAGCTGCATTCTGAGTTGTAGGAACCTTTCAGGGTTCTAAGCTGTAAGATCTGTGGATCTGAGAAGAAGGAAGAAGTTAGGCCGAATCTAGCACACTGCTGGATAGACGAAGGGGGAAAGTGGATGTACCCAGACCTTGGGGAACCACTATAAACCAGTGTGCAATCTGTGATGTGTGTGTGATTCTGAATTCTGTGTTGTGGTTGCTGTGATAGCTGTAGAATAGTTAGATTCTCTTTAAAGAACTGAATTCTTATTCTGCCTTTAGTAAAAAAGGAAAGAACCTATTCATCCCCCCTCTAAGTATTTGGTTTATCTTGAAATCAATTCTATCAATGGGTCTTGTTGAAACTTGAGGAAATTGGGTGGTCTGTTCTCTAGTCGCAACGGTTTACTTGTCTCTGTGTTCTGGCTGTTTGGCTTGGCGAACAGAGTGTTTAAAAATGAGGAGACCAGACGGTTTGTTATCTATTCGCAACGGTCTACTAGCTTCTATGGTCTGGCGATTTGGCTTAGCGAACAAAGGTTGCGGTCTGTTTGGTTATAATATTGTGTTTTAATAGAACTACGGTTTAGCGGTTTGGCAAACCGTTGTTATCATTCTTGTTATGAAGTCGCCTAGGCATCGCCTAGGCGACGTCTAGGTGTCCATGCTCGCAATTGTAAAAAAGGCTTTGGGCGTCTTATTTTTTTTAAAAAAATGGAAATAAACAGCGATTTATATATAAATCGTTGTCTATTCGGGTTTATATATAAATTGTTGTCTATACTTGAATAGACAACGATTTATATATAAACCACTATCTATTATACTCTGAGCCCTAGAATAGACATCAGTTTATATATAAATCGCTGTCTATTCTACCCTGAACCCTAGAATAAACAGTGGTTTATATATAAACGGTTGTCTATTCTACCCTGAACCCAAGAATAGATAGCAGTTGTTGTAAAAACCATTGTTTATCCTATCTATTTTAAACCATGAGCCATAAATTTTACTTTTTATCTGACTTTTTGGTTCTTACAATCGTTGCTCTGTGTGAAAAAATCCTAAATGCGATTTTGTTAAAGTTTCTGCTCTCCTTTGCTTTGATTTGAGGATTCTTCTTCGACATATCTCATATTCTCATTTAGGTATATTATTCTTTCATTTTCTCAGTTTTGAGTTTTTTTGTAATGTCTTTATTATTATTATTAGTATAAACATTGTGCAGCAGACAACCACTGAATCTTCCAATCTCATGTTTTTGGCTATGCTAAATGTATATAAACAACACACTGTACAATTTTGTATTTGATAGTCTAAAAACACACGGAATCTATATATTTGTCTAATTATTGTATTTTAACCCTTATTATGTACATGTCTAAACCACCTGAGTTTATAGTTCTATATTAGCATTTAACACTAAAATATATATTTATATATGTGATTGTGTAGTAGTACATCAATATCATTGTGGGTTTTTTATGAATTTTGTTTAGGGTAATTTAGGGTTTTCTTATTACAAGAAAATTATTGATAAATGATCTTCATTAAAGTCAACAAGACAATTTACTAAAATGAATAAATTGAGTAAGCTTAGGCTAGTGAGGAAGAAACTTATTATTTTTGTGAGTGATGATGACCGCATTATTTACGGGTCTGAAACAAATAAATTGATGAGTTTTATGAGTTCTCTTGTGAGGTGTTACATGTCAATTAAATATGATGCATGGAAGAAAGTTGATAAACAACTTAAAGATCAAATATGAGCAGAATTAAATGTACGTAACTTTGTTATTAGTGATTACATAAATGTATTGTTTTAGTTAATTTTTAATTGATATTGTGTACTTTTTCAGATTTATTTTGATAATATTGATGGTTTTCGCAATGCATTAATGAAAAATATGGGTGAAAGTTGGAGGTCTTGGACTTGCACATGAAACTTCTCAAAACTATCTCAGGTATTATTAATTATTATGCTTAATTATTTATACATTTATGAAATGTCATACTCTTTTTTTAGAAGGTAATAAATAATTGTTTTATTATTTTTGGTTTGTCAGTTGGAGTCTGAATTCAAGTCAAATAAACCTGAGAAATCATATGAGCGTTTACGTTCTCCGGTATTATAATTAATAATTTTGACTTTTATGTAATCATTGAATTTAATATTGATGTCCAAAATATTATTTTTTTTATTTTCACAGAATACAAATGAATCCAGTGTTATGTTACCCAGTGTTATAGCTATGATGGAGGAAAAAATAAAATAATATCTATGGTACTAAATCTAACAGTATTTGGGGCTATTTAATCAACAAATACATACTTTGAAATTTCAGAGTTGTATGATTTTCTAAATATGGAAAAAGTTGGAGTTAACATCATATTAGCATGTATTGAGTGAGTATTGAGTATCAAATATTATAAAATTAAGATTTTTTATTAATATATAAATTGATTTTGAATTTACATATTTTCTGTAGGTACATAAATTCACAATTAAATTTTTTTTTATATAATATAAGTGTATATTTTCATAATTAATCTTACAGTCATTTTTGCTTTTGATGATAAGTATGTCAAAAAACATCCAAAATCACGAGCTGAAGATCTAAAAATCAGACTTAGTTAAATTCAAACGGATTTTATATTATTTTTGTCCTATCACAGATTGTAAGTATGAAGTATCAATGATTATTGCTATTTTTTATTCTAATTAAATTATTAATTATTTTATTTGCTTCACAGAAAATATTGGATGTTGACTATTATTGATTACAATAATAATATAATTTATTGGCATGATCCACTAAATCTTGGCATTTGTGATGATATTAAAAATATCATTGAAAGCCAGTAAGCTATAGCCAATATGAGAATATGTATTGCATTTTTTTTAATATTTAAAAAATTGTAATTAAAATTCTTACCATTTTTTATTTTATTTTAGTGCCCAAAACAACCAGATAATATTCAATGTGGGTATTATATTATGTGTTATATGATTGATATATTTGATATTCTTAGAAGTATGTCAATATCATCATTGATAAGTTAAGTGCATATAGATTAGTAAATGATAATAATTATGTTGAATTGATTTCAACAAATATTTTTTATTACAGATCTATGATGGAGTGACCCAATTTTCGCTTGAGAAAATTGATAATATTCGAAATAAGATATGTGATTATATAATCACTAATTATGCTACATGATTTATGATTAACAAATATTTTTTTCAGATTCATTTATGTAACACATTGAGTAACTTGACTTACTTCATACTCGTGTAAAAGCAGAACAAATGAACAAGGTCTTTAAATGGTCTTGTAAATGAGCATAATTTTTAATTCTTTATACTTTAAATGATCTTTAAATTATTCAATGCATAAAATACTTATAGACTACAGTTCATTTGATAGTTCAACACTTCTTTACCTTATGTGATGATTTCTTTAGCTTAAGAATAACTGGTTATTTCATTGACCCGACCTAACCATACATTTTATAGGTCTTATTTGTGAAAGATAGAAGACCAAAACTACAACAGTCTTGCTCCATCTATTGATAGCAATGTTCTTGATCCAAAAATAGATCCTAAGAGAAAAGTAAAGTCAAAGGATCATGGATAGAAGTATAGATATTGGATCGACTTAAAAGATAAAAATACTGTTAAATGTAATTTGTATGATAGATTGATTAAAGATGATATCAAAATGTTGAAGTAACACTTATGTGGTAGGTATGGAGATATATCAATGTATTTTAAGATGACCTCTAAAATAACAGTTGAGAAGTATTTTGCTTTAAATGATAAAAAAGGACAATGTGCATTTGACTGCTGATGATGATAATAAGAGTGAATAAGAAAGAGAGCCAAGAAGATCACATAATTCATCATCGACATTATTTACAGTTAAATCTTGATTTATCCCAAGTTTTAGGACAAGTGCAAAAAATAGAAAAGTAATCCATTTGCCACAAAAAGGGTCCTATGGATACTCATGTGAGACGTGCTCTTGAAGATGTATTTGATGATAGATGTGTTAAAGGTGCTGCACAAACTACTATTGAGAGATTTTTTAGATCTTGTGAAGAGAAAAAAAGACTTGATAGTTATGTTGCTGATTGATTTTATGAATATGGAATTTCATTCAATGCTGTAAAGACACGAATTTTTGAAGTAATGTTTTAAGCAGTTGTACAGTATGAGTTTGATTATAAATATCTTAGTTATCCTGATTTAAGAGTCTCTTTTTGTACAGCTCATTGCATTGATCTCATGCTAGAGGATATAGACAAGCTACAATAAAATAAAATGGTGATAAGAAAGGCAATGATGATCATAAATTTCATTTACAGACACACTTGTTTGCTTAATTAAGTAAGTGCTACTATAAGTTTTTATCTAGTGAGGCATTCAGTGACTAAATTTGTAGCATCATTCCTTACTCTGCAAAGTGTGCTTAAGTATGAGGAGAAGCTGAAATTATTCTTTGTGTCGCCTTCGTGGAATACCGCTAATTTGGTAAAAACTAAAGCCGGAAAACAAATTGTTGAAATAATACTTTCAACTATTTTTTGGAATGAAGTAAGAGATATTACGTAAGAGAAGGAAAGCCACTGATTGTGGTTTTGCGATTAGTAGATGGAGTTGAAAGATAAGTTATGCCTGAAGTATTTGAGTCAATGAAAGAATCTAAACAAAATATCAAAGAATATGTTTATAATAAAGAATGATTATTTAAAAATATTATTGAGATTATTGAAAATAGGTGGACAAATTAAATGCAACTAAAATTAAATAGGGTGACTTTGTTTTTAAATCCAAGCAAATATTTTGAATACGAGGAAAAATATAATGATGATACTTGAAAATTTCAAGATACTTTCAATGATGTTATTGCAAGACTAGTGTCAGATCAAGAATTACATGATAAGATTGGAGAGGAAGGTACTAACTACAAAGTATCTCGAAGTAGTTTTGGAAAGCTTATGACAATTAGGCAACGAACAACCTTAAATTCAAGTAAGTATTAATTATGTTTTTATTTTTTCTTAAATTATTTATATATTAAATAAATTTTATTTATCTTAAATAAATAGTGGATTAGTTGGGTGCACATGGAAGACTGATTGTTGACCTTACAAAGATAGCATTGCGCATACTTGCCTTATATTGTTTTTCTTTTAGTTATGAGCGCAACTGAAGTACTTTTGAGTATGTAAGTATACAAATATTCAATATAAAATTTAATATTTTTATATCTACTAATAAGTTTACAATTATCTTGATTCAGATTCACACAAATATTCAATATAAGATATATTTTTTATATCTTCTTTTAGTTGTGAGCGCAACTGAAGTACTTTTGAGTATGTAAGTATACAAATATTCAATATAAAATTTAATATTTTTATATATACTAATAAATTTACAATTATCTTGATTCAGATACACACAAAGCAAAAAAATAGATTGAATCATCAAAGGCTTAATGATCTTATATACATCCAATATAATCGTCATCTATAAGCATGATTCCAAGAAAGACGTGAACATGGAAGAAATTACAATCATTTAGTATTTTTTACAACCCTTTTGTGCTTGATGAGATATATTGGAGTAGTGAGTGGATGATAAACATACCAGAGAATGGTCTAGGTTTTGATGATGATAATCTCACATGGGAAGCTGTAGAGAGAGTTATTGGAACTGAGTCTCGAAATTTATCAAGTGGAGCTGAAGCTAATCTTGAACTAATAGCATAAGGGGATGAAGATTTAGATCATTTTTTCTTTTCCAATGATGATGAAGATATTAATGATAATTATGGGCAAATGACGAGTACCTTAAACCCACCAAGCACATGTAATGCCAATGACGGCTTAATAGATGATGATTCTATTTGATCTTTTATGATTATTTAAAGTTTATGTTAAGAACATTATTTATGCTAATATGATATTGTGTATGATGAAGACATTTTGAATTTGACCATAATACTATACTATAATATTTTGTGTTCACTTTTCTGTTATTTCTTTCTCTGAAGTCTGTATTGAGTGACATTATTTTTTCTTACTGCTTACTGCTTCATGATATGAATGTATTGAGAATTGAGATATCATGAATTCATTATATCAGAACCTTTGTGCTTGTTACTTTATGGTATGAATATTGAGATATGAAAATATCATGAATTCATGATATCAGAATATTCAGAACCTGTGTGCTTAGTTGCTTACTGCCTAATGGTATAAATATATTGAGATTTGAGATATTATGAATTCATTATATAAAAATCTGTGCTTACTGCTTACTACTAACTAATATGAAATAATAATCTGTGTGACTATGTGTTGGTTAACAATCTATCAAATTAAAAAATAAAAATTTAGACAACAGTTATTATAATAGCTGATGCCTATATCATGTCTGACAAACTATAGACAACGGTTATTATATTAACTGCAGTCTATAACCTGCCTTATTTTTTTTATATTAAGTTATCACTGTGTGACTTGCTCGCCTTATTGTCGCTTAGCCGTCCGTCTTGTCGCCTAAGCATCCAGGTACCCGACGCTCGCCTTGGATCGCCTTGACATCATGACAAGAATGATTGTTATCGACCTGTGTCCTACTGAGCTGTCCTAAAGGTTCTGCCTTCTTGTATTACTGTCCGGAGACAACTCGCAGCTGCGACCTGTTGGTGACTTATAGCTGCGGTCTGGTGCCTACTCGTAGTTTTGGTTAGGTTCTTCCCACACCAGCAATCGGGAGGTTGCCCACAGCAGCGGTCTGGAAGTTATCCAAAGCAGCGGCCTGGAGGTTATCCGCAGCAGCGGTCTGGAGGTTATCCGCAACTGCGTTTGGTGGCTACTCGCGGTTTTGATCAGGTTCTTCCCATAACAGCAGTTTGGAGATTGCCCGCAGCAGTGGTCTGGAAGTTATCCGCAGCAATGGTCTTGAGGTTATCTGCAATAGCGATCTGGAGGTTGTCTTTAGTAGTGGTCTGGAGGTTATCCACAGCAGTGGTCTGGAGGTTGTCCGCAGCAACGGTCTAGTGGTTGTCCATAACTACGGTCTGGGGCCAACCCACAGTAGCGGTCTTGAGACTTTCCTTTGTTGAAGATCAGCAGCTTCCTAAGATATGTATTATCAATTGTATAGTCTTGTGATTTGATAAATTCAAACTGCATAGACTGCGTGACTTGTATTTAGTCTCACATTGTTTGTTGTATTCTCTTATCTCCCCCATTTTCTATACATAAGGGGACATACATTTTTATTATCTATATTTTTGGAGCAATAAAATTTGTCTTTATTTAGCTCTTTTTATAGGTCCAAATATAGATAGTGAGGTTGAATATTTCTAAGATTCTCTCTGATTAATAAATTCTGGCAGTGAGAATGAATGTACAACTGATAAAAAATATATGCTCAACCAATATTCATATTATTGAAGGATATGAAATAGATGCAATGACAACATGAGCTAATATTCAAATTAAAAGATCAGTTTAAAAATGTTATCAGGACATGCAATTTATATTAGTGTAGGGCTACAAATGATGAAAAATAACAACACGAGAGTTACATTCAAATGCAAATCTTGTTGTGAGTGGGAAATTTATGCCACCCTAATGAAAACAAAGATACATGAGAATTAAGAACTATTATTAAAAAGCATTCATGTAGTAGAGAATTTAATAATAAATTATTTAGCACAAAGTGGTTAAGCTAGATAATTAAATTGAGTCTAAAGTTCATGATAACTCAAATATTCAAGGCAACAAAATTGTTGATAAGGTAAGAGCTAAGTGAGTTGAAAACATTTTAAGAGGTAAATTAGTTAGGGCAAAGGAACACATAACTACAATGGTTGAAGGTCACGATGGGGATCAATATAATAGCTTGAACCGTTATTGTGCAGAGTTATTAAGATCAAACAGAGGGAGTTCAGTTCTTATGAAATTTACTTGTCCGATAGAGCATTATAAAGATAAAACAACCATATCACGAACTATATTCCCTTGTTTTCAAAGGTTATATATATGTTTTTTTGGTAGTCGTGAGTCTTTTAAACGTTGCAGATCATTTATGGGCTTGGATAGATGTTTCTTGAGATGACCAATTACAAACAACTATTGGTAGAGATCAAAATAATCAGATGCTTTGTATTGCATATGCTGCGGGAGAAGTTGAAAACAAAGATTCTTGGACATGATTTTTAACTAATTTAACTAGAGACATTGAGCATCTTGGTATTACCTATATTTTATATCAATAAAAAGGTTTTAATTTTTATATAGTTCTTTAAATTTTAAAGATTTGTAAATTCAATTGCATAGTCTATATTATACCTTTAATTTTACATTTTAGGGTTTGGTTCAAACATTTAAAGAGTTATTGTCATTTGTGGATCATCGTTTTACGTTTGTCATATATACAACAATTTTAGAAAGAAATATCTAAGTAAAAATTTGAAAGCTTTGTGAAGAAAAATGTCAAATGTGTTAGTGTATATTTGGACAATTAATGGGTTCAGAGTCTTAACGGGTCGGTTCGGATACACAGATATCCAATACCCGTAGTAAATTCTAGGGTTTGCCTAATTATACCCACCCATGGGAAACGGATATGTGATTCCACTTTGATCACCATCCTGATGCTTCGAGCGACATTTTCATTATCAAATTAACTGCCCCTGTCTCTCCCATTTTTCTCTCCCGTAACCGCTCGAATCGTTGTTTTCTCTTGTCTTTGCGATCTCCTGCGCCGCTGTAGTAGGGAAAAGCTCTGTTTGGAGTGAAGATCGTTGCTCGCTTGATCGAAGAAGAGCAGGCCTTCCCCGTCGAGTGTTGTCTCGATCCCGGTGCTAGATCACAAAAGAAAAAAATTCCCGTCTCCCATTCCGCCGCCGTCTGCAGAGATTGATCCGTCGCTATTTTCTGATCACGAAAGAAGAAATTTTTTATCCTGCCACGGAACGGAAGAAACTCGCCGCCTCTGATTCTCCCCTTGTCGCGGATCGTGAAGGAGGAAAAGCAGCATGGCGATTTTCCATAGGGAAGAAAACCGCCACCACCCCCAGCTTTGGAATTTTATTGTTCCTTCTCCAAAATCGCGATCAGTTTAGTGAATGGAAAAAATAATTTAGAATTTCACAAGGAAGAAGATGATCTCTATCCTCCTTCGGTTTTTTGGAGGAGCCACAGCCGGCGAACTTCTTCCTTATCGGAGAAAAGATCTCACAATCTGGAGGAGAAAACTTACCACTAATTGAGAAATTTTTGCCGCACTAAATCTTTCTCTATATTTGGAAGAGATCAGTAAGGGTCTTTGGTTCTTTTTACTTGGTTTTGGAGAATACTTTTAATGCTTAAAAGCAAGCTCTTTGGATCTCAAAAATGATGAACAAGAATAATTTCTCCTCTCCTGTTCCGATGATAAAACTAGAGAAATTCACGGTGACCGAGTTCAACGACGGGAAGCTGAATAGATAGTTTGTGATGAAGTACATGAGCATGTTCTATTTAGTTCAGTCTGATCGTGCTGACGTTACGAGGACTGACAATGAGTCACAGGGGTCCATGATAAGGACTTCTGTCGTGGCTACCTGCTGAACTGTCTGTCATCAAGCCTAACAAAGACATAGATTAAGAAGAAGATTGCCAAGGAGATCTGGGAGGCACTGGAGGAGCACTTCCGGCAGGAAAAGGACCTATCTAAAGCACACCTGATGGACAAGTTTCATTCCTTCATGTTCAACAAGGAGAAAGTCATTCTCCCTCAGGTATTGAAATTTAAAAACTTACTTGATTCCTTGCACAGCGACAACATTATTTTACTAGAGAGTTTTGTTGCGGGCATGATTGTTTATAAATTGTCTTCCACGTGATATAATTTCAAAACTGAAATATACTGCAAAAAGATGCAGTTTGTTCTGAATGAACTGAAGCACTTCATATACATTGAGGATGAAAATAAGACCAGGCACGCGTTAGAACTTGTTAGCAAGCAGAAAGTTGTGGCTAACATGATTTCTTGCTCTAAACGCGCACCCAATCTTAAAAAGACCAAATCATCCCAGGTTATAGACCCGAATAAGAAGTTTAAAAAGTTTAAGGGCAAGTGTTTCAATTGCAACTAGTAGGGTCATGGTGCATCTGATTGCAGGTTCCATAAAAAGGAAAGGACAAGATCACCATAAGACGACAACAAGACCAATATGGTTAGCCTTGCTGAGCCATCCAACTTTATTGCCATGGTTGGAAATGCGAATGCCAAGACTGAGTGATACTTGGATTTGTGGGTAATATGCCATGTTTGCAACAATGCTACTCTGATGATAGGGTTGATTGCTACAAGAGAGTCTATGATGGTGGTGAATGGTGAGATAACTGATGTGTTGAAGGTAGGGAACACAACTCTACTCCTATCCTCAGATAAGACTTTAACTTTAAAGAACATTAAATTCACTCCTTCATTAGCTGTTAATTTAGTGTCTATAAATTTGTTATGTGATGCTGACATGTCTTTACTTTTTGTAGTAGTAGAGTAAAAATGTTAGTTAACTCTCACTATTTTGGATGTGCCTATGTCCAAAATAGGATGTATTAACTAAGTATAGCAAACAAAATAGTTCAACAAGTACAATCAAATTTAGTTAGCCCTAAAACTCTACATGAAAGACTATGACACGTGAACTATAGAAAAATGTTTCAAATAACTAGAACTCACCGGATCACGTTAGACACTAAAAACCAACCTAAGAAATGTAAAGTGTGTGCTCAGACTAAAATCACTAGAAAATCTTTTAGTGCAGTTACTAGGAGCACAACACCCCTACAACTTATACATTCCGACATATATGACTTTAAAAGTTTTTTCATTGAAGGATGAAGTATATGATCACATTTATATATGATTGTTTTAGGTTCTGTCATATTTATCTTCTGAAAAGTAAAGATGAAGCGTTTGAAAAATTCTATCTTTTTAAAACCAGGATAGAAAACTAACTAGACATGAAGATACAAAAGTTTATAAGTGATAGAGGAGGAAAATACGTGTCTAGTGAGTTTAGATGTTTCCTTGCCTCTCAAGGAATCATAGTAAAAATCACTGCTCCTTACTCACCCTAATCAAATGTTATAGTCTAGAGAAAGAATAGAACGCTAATAGTGATGTTGAATTCTATGCTCCTAACTGTTGGTATGCCTATTGCTTATTGGGAGAAGCAGTTTTAACTGCAAATCACATTTTGAACAAAGTTTTTCATGCAAAGTTAGATGTCACACCCTACGATCTTTGGTTTAGTAGACCCCCAACAATAACTAGACTTAAGACCTGCGGCTGTATAGCCTATGTTAGGGTTTTTGACCCTAGAAGGTCTAAGTTTGGACTTAAGACCAACACATGTATCTACTTAGACTATGCTGAGAATAGTGCTGCAGATAGATTCTTAGATATTTCTAATAATAATATTATAGAATATAGGGATGTGGTGTTATTTGAAGATAAGTTCCTTAAAGATAAGAATTTGTCACTCTTAGATATGCAATTAACTATTATCGAAGAAAATCATGAATTAGTTCCGAGCACCTCCTATTCAGTTACAGTAAATAATAGTGGCCAAAAGTCTAGAAGGACTTTTGTGAGAGAGCGAACTCCCAGAACCTTTGATAGTGATTTGGTCACTTACCCTGTCTAGGCTGATCCATCTACCTATAAGAAAGCGATGAGATCAAGCAATTCACTACTCGTACCAATAAATTTTTATAAGTATGCTTTGATTAACGTAATTTTTTTGTTTTGTTGATGTATGAATATCGTGTTTAAGTGCAAATATCGTATTTTAATATAAATATTCATTTGTTACAAATAGCCATTTATGTGGTACTCGTACCAATAATAATACCCTTCTTTAGTGAACAAACAAATATTAATGACAAAATACTCATTTTAGTACTCAGCCTTTACTTACTTTAATATTTCAATCCCTAATCTTTTTTTTGAGCAAAACAGTCTCCAACATTTGATTACTTTTCATTTCTGTTCTAAAATAAATGCATAAAAATTTCGTTAACTTTAGGTAAGGCGTGCCTTTTCCTTTCATTCTAGCACAATACATCTGTGGCAATCTTACCGGACACTCCGCGTGAGAACCACGGTTGGACTCAGCGAACGACCGACAACGACTCCCACGCCAGGCGGTGTCTTCTCTGATGATGACTCTATGACTGAACTCTGCGAACGGTTGGAGTTAGACCATAGGGGCGGCTATTCGAAGTGATACCACCACCGAGGCAGCGATTCCAATAGGTAAATGGAGGGTTAGGGTTTCTGATATTAAGGGTTTCATGTTTCTGCGATTTTGGGTTGTTTAGATCTATATTTGGGCATTGAAAATCATTTTTTTACTGGATTTCAAATATCTAGGGTTTCATGGGAACAAATCTACGATTTATGCTTTGAGTTTGAAATGTAGGTCTTCTAGGGTTTCATGTTAACAAATCATCTTGTTTTGGATTTATGCTTTGGAATTTAGATTTTTGGATATATAATGTAGACGCAAAAAAACTTTCATGTTAATAGATTATAATAGTAAGAACTAATTAATATTTGATTTTTTTTGCTTGTATTTATTGTAAATGAAAGTGACTCAGATAGCATTGATAGTGCATTGAATATATTGTTTGATGGTGAAGATCTTTTCAACGATGATATTGATAAATGCACAAATACCCTAATTCCAACAAAGGAGATAAATATGAATATGGGTGTTGGGTACATAGGAAAATGTGTACCTGATTTGAAGAAACCTCACTTAGCTCAATGATATACATCAAGGTGTATTTGATGTTATCTTGAATTAATATTTGCAGGTTAAGAATATGCTAAAATGCAGAAAAAATATTTCTAAGTCCATGTGTCGACACTTAAGAAAGCCTGTGTCGACACTTGGAAAAGCAGTGTCGACACCAGAAGCAACTGTGTCGACACACAGAAGTTTTAGTCAACATCAACTATGTCGACACCTAGAGGCAGTGTCGACACACAGAATTCTTAGACTATATCAACTGTGTCGACACACTCGACTTGTGTCGACATACAGCAAAGTTTTAACAAAGTTGATTGCTGTGAAGTGAGGAAGTGACTGTGTCGACACAAAAAAGCAGTGTCGACATATTTTACAGATGTAGTGTCAAGAAGCAGTGTCGACACCAAAGGAGCTGTGTCGACATCACCAAAGTTTGTGTCGACACTTAATCTACTTGTTTCGACACATAATGAAGATCAGTCTCGACGCTTTGCTGACAAAGACAAAGGTTCAAGAAATGACTGAAGACTTGACAGCTGTGAATTCCAACAAGTTTGCTGAAGCTATCAGAACTGTCAGAAGTTCGTTAGAAACTGGATCAGCCGGTTACCATGGATGAAGTCTATATAAAGATGGATTCTGTCAAATCAAAAATACACAATTATTGAAGAATTGATCATTGATCAAGAAAGAGCACATCACACAGAAGAAGATTTTCGTGAGAAGATCTAAGAAGACAGTCTGAAGTGGCAATCTACTTAGAATTTGTCTAAGGAGAATTCAAACAAGAATTCAGAAGAAACTTCAGAAGATTTGGAGAGTGAAAAAGAGCTCTAGCTGTTTGAAGTAAAGGAGACATTTACCAGTCTCTTAAGAAGCAGACCTGAACAAATCTGCTAAGAAGAATTCAGATCTATTTCTGAAATCTAAGAAGAAAGCTGCCAGCCAGTCAACTTCAAAGAAGATCAACCCTACTGAGTTCAGATTCAAGAAGCTTTGAAGAAAGCTAAGAACAGGTTGATCTCAGCAATCAGTTTTATAAAGAGCTGATCAAAAAACCTTTTATCCCTTCTCTCTCAATAAGGGTAAGAGTCAAACTATAAGATTTTTCAAATTCTATAGGATCTTTTAAGATCGGAGTTGTAAGACTATGATATAAAAGCTGAGTGTAGGAGATATAGATCTCTGAGTGGTAGGGCTGTTAGCCTGAGCTGTAGGAGTGTGGATACATTCTGAGTTGTAGGCCTTGTGACAAGGCTGAGGTAGGGCTGTTAGCCTGATCTGTAGGAGTGTGGATACATTCTGAGTTGTAGGAACCTTTCAGGGTTCTGAGATGTAAGATCTGTGGATCTGAGAAGAAGGAAGAAGTAAAGCCGAATCTAGCACACTACTGGATAGGCGAAGGGGAAAGTGGATGTACCCAGACCTTGGGGAACCACTATAAACCAGTGTGCAATATGTGATATGTGTGTGATTGTGAATTTTGTGCTGTGGTTGCTTTGATAGCTGTAGAATAGTTAGATTCTCTTTAAAGAACTGAATTCTTATTCTTCCTTTAGTAAAAAAGGAAAGAACCTATTCACCCCCCCCCCCTCTAGGTGTTTGGGTTATCTTGAAATCGATTCTATCAAGTGGTATCAGAGGGAGGTTACTCAAAGAAGGACTTAACAATCTGAGTTAGATCCATAAGGCAGATTCAAGATCAAGAAAATTGGTTCAGGAGAATATCATAAGGAACTAGGTTCTATGAAATTACCCATATGCAGGAAAGAGATATTTGAAATATGGAAAGAAAGGGTCAGGTTTTTTATGGAGGCTTCTTATCTAAGGATCTACATTACAGTAATGGAAGGTCCTTATATTCCAATGAAGTTGTCAGTTCTAGATGCAAATCAAAGAATTCCCAAGGATTTTTCAGAGATGACTAAGGAAGAGATCATCCTGACAACTATGGATAAAAGAGCCCAGAATATCATAGTAAGTGTCATTGATGATTCAACCTTTCAAAATTTGATTTACTGCAAGACCTCCAAGGAAATGTGGGAAACTTTGATAGTCTATATGGAGGGTTCTGAAGAAGTCAGACAAGATAGAAAATCTATGCTGAACCAGGAATATGAGAGTTTCAGACAAGGAAAGTCAGATGGTATAACTGAGTGTTATAAAAAGTTCTATAGAATAGTAAATGAGCTGATGTCCTATGAAAGGATCTTCAGTACATATGAACTGAATGATAAATTCCTAAGATCCTTGACAAAGGATTGGGACACTAAGATTTGTGCCATTAGGGAAGTGACCAAACTTGCAGATATCTCTCCACCAACTTTGTTTGGAAAATTGATGTCATATGAGATGCAACTGATGGCTATGAAAGAGGAAGAGAAAAGTGTAAAAGGGGAGCATAAAGAAAAGTCTGTGGCCTTCAAGATGGAAGCCACTATGAAGAATAGGAGGATGTCTTTATCACCTCCTGAGATAGATTCTGAAATTACTTCAGATAATTCAGACAACCAAAGTTCAGACAACAGTGACTCAGATAAAAACTTTGCTGTCTTCACAAGGCAGTTTCAGAGATTTCTGAAGAAGAAGTAGTGGAAGTCTAGGCCCTCCACATCTCAGCCTGTGGATGATTATTATCAAAAGAGGAAGTCATGTAGGAAGGACAGGAGCAGGTCTAAGCCTAGCAAATCTATAATATCAAAGATAGTTTGCTACTATTGTAATAGGCCTGAACATGTTGTGGCTGAGTGTCTAGAAAAAAAAGGAGTCTGCTGATAAAAGGAAGACTCAACAAAAGAGCAAGTAGGAGAAATCCTTTGTTGCTAAGAAGGAGAAGAGGTTGACAGACCAATCATCTTCAGAGTCTGAATCTGAAGCTGAGGTATACATTGATCTATATGCAGCAGATAAAGAAGATGAGTTTATGCAAGTGCTGAACTCTATCTATGAACAAGAAGATCATCAGTGCATGAGACTGATGGCTGTGTCAGAAGAAGACAAGTGCCAGGATCAGCCTGGTCCTAGTAAGGTACAATGTTTTTCTAGAAATTTAGATTGTAGTACTGGTTCAGAGTCACCTACATCCGCATCAAGTGATGTGGATGGGTCTGAGTCTGAATGTGATATTCATCAGCTGATAAATGAATATGGGGACTTATTGCAGGCACTAAAGAAAAGCAAAAACTTGGCCAAAACTCAGGCTAAGAAATTGCAGATCTTAAGATGGCTTCATCTGATTTAGTGAAAGAGTTGGATCAAAAAATGAATGAGATTGCCAAACTGAAAACTACAACTGTTATTCAAATGGGCACAATCACATACAAAAATGATCTAATTAAAAGTCTGGAAGCCAAACTTCAAAAAGAAAAAGATTTGGTGGCTAGTTATTCCAAGCCAAAATCAATTTTACCCTTAATAGATGAGTTTGTGGCACAAAAGGGTAAGGCTGGAATAGGCTTCAAAGGTGACGCTGGGGCAATCCAATTTAAGAGAAAGGGCAAAGCCTCAGTCTAGCCACTGAACTTTAAAGTCCCTGTAGTTTTTAGAAAGGTACAAGTGCCTTCTAACAAGTATGACCTTGAGAATACTCATGGTCATAATAAGACTAAAGTTCTGAATGACAAGGGTGTTTATGTCAATAAGGCAGCCTGTGTCCATAAACTCCATGTTCTTAAGAAAACAGTGGGTGTAGCTGTAGTAGTACCAACAAAAAACAAAAGATTTGTTGTCAACCAGACTGCCAAGAATGTATCTAAAAAATAGATACAACAAGTATGAATGCTGGTGTTGTGGCAAGACAGACCATTATGCCTTAGATTGCTGGCACAACATTAGTGTCAGGAAGAACAACAGTTTACCTGTTAGAAGAGCAGTATGTAGATTTTTTAAGTATGAAGATAACTTGAACCAAGAACCCAAGACTTACTTGGGCTCTAAGGTTAGGTAATTCTTTATTGTAGGTGAGTCCAAGTTACCATGCCCCTATATGGTACTTGGGCAGTGGATGTTCCAGGCACATGACTGGAATAAGGGGGTTGCTTAAGGAGTACTTACCTATCATAAATGGGTCTAAAGTAATCTTTGGTGGTTCTGAAAAAGGGATCATCAAAGGATTTTGTAACATTTCTAATAACCAGATTACTATCACTCAAGTGGCCTATGTGAAGGGTTTGAAACACAACCTTATAAGCATAAGTCAGCTGAGTGATTTAGGATATGACATTTCATTTATTAAGAATGGATGTCATATCAAAAGGTCAAGTGATCAAAAGGTCATATTGACAGGATATAAAAAAAGAAATGTGTACTGTCTTAATTTTGAGTGTGAGAACAAAGGTTCTCTTATTTGTCTTGTAGCTGATGAGAGAGCCTCTCATTGTATCAAATGGCACAAGAGGCTGGCCCATCTTAACTACAAAACAATTGGCCAACTCTTTAGCAAAAAGTTAGTGAGGAATGGTCCTAAAGTTAAGTGTATAAAGGATGGGATATGCTCAGCTTGTAAAAAAAACAAACACACAAAATCCTCCTTTCATAGCCTTGAAAACAAGGATTCTGTGAGGTGTATATACCTATTGTATATGGATCTATTTGGTCCTATGCAAGTTCATAGTCTAGGTAGGAAGGTCTACACTTTTGTGATGGTAGATGACTATTCTAGATATTCCTGGGTGTTCTTTTTGAGAAGAAAATCAGAAACCCCAAGTGTTTTATATAGTTTTGTCAAACAAATTCAGAATGAACTTGACAGTACAGTGGTCAAAATCAGAAGTGACCATGACACTTAATTTCAATCTGAGAGTATGACAAGACTATGTGAAGAATTTCGGATTTTTCAAGAATTCTCCTCACCTAGAACACCACAGCAAAATAGTATTGCTAAAAGGAAGAATAGAACACTGATTGAGGCTAGTAGAACTCTATTGAGTGATACTTCTCTCCCAGAATATTTCTGGGCTGAGAAAGTAAATACTGCATGTCATGTGATCAATAGGGATTCTATCACCAAAAGCCACAAAAAGACTCCCTATGAGATCATGAAGGGTAGAAAACAAAACTTATCCTATTTTAGGATCTTTGGTTGTAAGTGCTATGTCCTTAACAATGAAAAGTCTTATCTAATTAAGTTTGCTGCCAAATCCCAAGATGGGATATTTGTTAAGTACAGTAATAATAGTAAGGCTTATAGGGTCTACAACTTGATTACTAAAGTTATAGAAGAGTCGGTACATGTTGTCTTTGATGAAACAAGACTGATTAACAGCTAGTTGCCTTGTAGCTCATGCAGTTCTACAGGTATAAATGAGAGAATGGACAAGCTTACCATTATAGAAGAGTCAACTGCAGAGCAGGAAGTGGAAAATGGTGGCTACTATCTAGGGGGAGTACAGGACTCTCTAGATGCTGATGAAAACCAAGAGGTGCAGTATATTGAAGAGACTGGAGGTGTTCAACCTGAAGATAGTCTACCTCCAGCTGTTAGACACTTAAAGGATCATCTAGCAAATCAGATAATTGGTGATCCAAGACATGGAGTGCAAACTAGAAGCAGGAACTTGAACACAGTTCTCTGCTCAAGCTTCCTATCTCAACTGGAGCCAAAGAGATTTGAAGAAGCTATTCTAGACCCACATTGGATTGATGCCATGCAAGAGGAGCTGAATCAGTTCAGAAGGTGCAAGGTCTGGGAGTTAGTTCCTAAACAAAAAGACCACAATATCATTGGAACAAAATGGATCTTTAGGAACAAACTGGATGAGAGTGAGATCATTGTGAAGAACAAAGCAAGGCTTTTTACAAAAGGATTTAGGCAGGAAGAGGGTATTGACTTTGATCAAACCTTTGCCCCAGTAGCAAGACTGGAAGAAATTAGGATGTTCCTTGCCTATGCAGCATATCAAGGCTTCAAGGTATTCCAAATGGATGTAAAATCAGCATTCCTAAATAGAAATCTAAAAGAAGAAGTCTATGTAAAGCAGCCTTCAGGTTTTATTGATTCTCTCAAACCTGATTATGTTTATAGACTTAGAAAAGCTTTGTATGGGTTAAAGAAGGCCCCAAGGGCTTGGTATGAAACTTTGTCTACTTTTCTTATTGAGAATAAATTCTCAAGGGGGAAAATAGACAAAACTCTTTTCCTAAGGGAGTCCAAAAGAAAGATAATCTTAGTCCAGATTTATGTAGATGACATAATATTTGGGTCTACAGAAAACAACCTTTACAAGAAGTTTGCTAAACTTATGCAAGGGAAGTTTGAGATGAGCAGCATGGGAGAACTTAAGTTCTTCTTGGGACTTCAAGTAAGACAGACTGATGATGGCTTGTCCATATCCCAGTCTAAGTTCACTAAGGATTTAATTAATAAGTATGATATGGAATCATCCTCCACCATGAGAACTCCTATGAGAACAAGTATGCTTATATGCAAAGATGATGCAGGTAAGCCTGTAGATGAGTCTTTATATAGAGGAATAATTTGCTCTCTTCTATATCTGTCTGCTAGTAGACCAGACATTATGTATGTAACATGTGTTTGTGCTAGGTACCAATCATGCCCTAAAGAATCTCATTACACTGTAGTAAAAAAGATTTTGAGATATCTAAAGAGCACAGCTAATCTAGGCCTTCGGTACCCTAGGAATAGAGATTTTCTACTGACAGGCTATTCAGATGCAGACTTTGCAGGTTGCAAAGAAGATAGAAAAAGCACAACAGAAACCTGTCAATTTCTAGGAGGAAGATTGGTGTCTTGGAGAAGTAAGAAGCGGACTAGTGTGGCAATTTCCACAGTTGAGTCTTAATATATGGCAGTAGGAAGTTGTTGTGCACAGCTGTTGTGGATTCAACACCAGCTTGAAGACTATGGTATTCAGGTAAGTAGAACACCTTTGTTTTGTGATTCTACAAGTGTTATTTCTTTTGCTAATAATCCTGTTTCACATAGTAGGACTAAGCATATAGAAATTAGATACCATTTTCTTAGAGAACATATTGAGAAAAAGGTCATCTCACTAGAATTTGTCAAAATAGATTATCAAATTGCAGATGTGTTTACTAAGCCTCTAGATGAAACTAAATTCAATAAATTTAAAATTGAATTAGGAATGTTGAACATAGATTAGTTTAGCAAAATTGGCTAAGTAAATCAGTGTCGACACATCCAGAGAAGTGTTGTCGGCACTTCAGAAAGTGGTGTCGACACATCTAGAGTAGTGGTGTCGACACTTACAATAAGAGTCGGCACAGAATTTCTGTTGAACTACTAAGTATGTCAAGTGTCGACACATCATCTATTGTTGTCGACACATAAAATTCATCACCGTTGTCGAGACATTAGAAGTATGTGCCGACACATTTCAACAGTGTCAACACATGAAGACAGTTTTTGCCCGCCTTTTTACCTTCTTTGTTTAGAAGGGTATAAATAGGTCAAGAACAATCTCTGTCGACACACTCTCCAGGTTTTCGAGACCAAAACCTTGTGTCAACAAACTCTCTCCTCTCAATCCAAGCTTTCTCACCATCCCAATGACGTCAAAGGTAGAAGATAACATCAACGAAGGATATGAGTTGGTTCCCCACGCCTTTGATGATGTAGAATCTGAGATTAAAGGGGTTATTACCCTAATTGCTGAAAATGGTTTGGAGTTTTTGGTATTCGAACCCACCAAGATATGGAAGAAAGAGATACTTGAGTTTTATGGAGCAGCTACAGTAGATTCAACTAACCTTAAGATTAAATCAACGGTTCATGGCGCATGAGTCAAATTGACCTTGAAGAGTTTGAGAAAAATTCTTAATCTTCCAAGGACTCAGGATGAAGAAGAAGTTCCCGTATCTAAGATAAGGGAAGCACTATAATGGTATGGATTGGATCCCACCTAGAAGATTGGATCAGCTATAAATAGGAAAGGGATGAATCAGTAAGGTAAATTCCTCTCTGAGGTGGTTGACAAGGTAATTCTATGTACGCCAGGGGGACATGATAGGATTTCAGCTTATATGTTCAGCCTAATGACATGGATTATTTTTAGACTAAACACAGATTGGTCTATAGTAATTTTTGAGAAGATTAAGGAAGGCATAAAGAAGCCTAATTTGGCTAGACTGATGAGTTTATACTTGGCTGGAGCAATTCCAGAAGTAATGCACCAAATTCCTGGTTCTAAAATCAACCATATGAGAAAAATGGACATCAGGATTATCTCCAGATGGGATATGGTCCTAACAAAGGACATACCTGATATAGAAAGACAAGAAGCTATTGAGAAATCACCTGTACAGGACATTACTGATAATGCACAGGTGCAGGGGGAGCCAGATAATGCACAAGCACAGGAAATTACTAATAATACACAGGCACAGGACATTACTGATAATACACAGGCACAAGACATTACTGATAATGCACAGGTGCAGGGGGAAGAGACAACATACTTGGCAAGTGAAATGGCTTCACAAACAATTCTTGAGTGACCTCATGTCAACATTCCAGCACAAGATGTTATCATGGAGGATACTTTTATAGTTGCATATACTCCTGAGAAAGAAGTTCCACCAGTCCACACTCAACAAGAGTTTACTTTTGAAGAGTTGTTTCCTGATATAGAGGGAGCAACAAATAAGGGGGAGCAAATAAGGATTGAGGGGGAGCAGACTGACTTTGAGGGGGAGCAGATTAGGACTGAAAAGGAGCTCCCTCCTAGTCCTAAGAAAAGAGTAGACATTGCCAGTACATCTGCTTCAGAAGATGAAGTAATCACAAGTGCCAAAAAGAGACAACTAATGATTTTCAAGAGAAGGAGCCAAAGCTACAAGAAAGCATTGCAAACTACTGCTCCACAACCTGCTCCAGAGGCTGATTACAGCTCATTATTGGTTGCCTTGCAAGTGAAATTAGATGAGCAAAGAGTGACTCTAGAGAAGTATGTGGATGAAAGCCATACATCACTTTAATTTGATCTGGCTCAGGATATCAAATCCATCAGGTTTGAAGTGAATCTACATAAGAAAGAGATGAAAGATTGCTTCCACAAATGGGGCAATACTGTAGTATTTCTGGCTAAGCAGCAAGTAGTAGTAAAGGCTCAAGTGGATGACTAAAGCAATTAAACAAGGCTATGTCCTTGAGAATCAGATTAGGATGAATGACAATCTGACTAGTAACTGAAATAAAAAAACAGTTACTGCAATGACTAAAGCAAGGGCTAAAAAGAAAGAGGAGTTTGATAAGAAGCTACAGGCTGCCTTAGACTCATTTCAGACAGCCATTACTACTTCTCAGAATTTAATCTCTGATAAGCTTCTCAAGTTAAAATCATTTTATCAAGATGGTGTTAATTTTTTTGATGGACAAGTGAGATTTCAGAAAGATTACTTACGAGACTATATTGAAAGAGAAGTCATAAAAGGGGAGATAGAGTTAGTCAAAGCAGGATCAGATCATGGCAAATGGATATCCAATAGCATCAGAGCCACTCTGGGATATCCACCCCTTTGTGATGATGATAATGGTTCTGAGTCAGGTGTGCAACCTGCTTATCTTGAAGGTGATCAACCTGAAGTTGCTCAGGTCATCTACCCTCCAGTAGATTTTGATATGATTCTGCAACAGGTTCAGTCAATGTACAGTCCTCCACAGGAAGTTTATAATATTATTATTGAGAAAGTAGAAATGCCAGAAGCTGCCTTGAAAGCTCAGTAGGAAGCTCAACTGTCAAAGAAAAAGTTCAGAGAACAGGCTGAGTTAAAGCCTGATTTTGAGCAGTGGAGCCCCACTTCCAGGAATATCATTTTGACTGCCTGGAAAGCTGTGAAAGAACTGATCCATGAAAGGGGAAAATGGTATACTGAACAAGAATGACAGAAATATGAAGAAAGGCAAGAAGCCATTCTGCAATATAGAAGAAAGGCTAAAATTGGGAAGTTATCTCCTAATGCTCAGGAGCCTAGCAAATACTTCCCTAAGCCTTTTCATTATTTTGAAAGACAGAGAATTAAGGCTGAAGCACAGAAGAAGGCAGAGAAAGGAAAGAAGCCCATTGATGATGCAGAACCTACTGTGCAGGCTCAGATTAAGCCAGAAAAAGGCATAGTCATCAGGGAGCCTGATCAGCCTTAGTATATATTTACTAGATTTTACAAGAACAATGTAATCTTTAGTATTAAAGAA
Organism: Platanthera zijinensis; assembly: GCA_039513925.1. Taxonomy (NCBI): domain Eukaryota; kingdom Viridiplantae; phylum Streptophyta; class Magnoliopsida; order Asparagales; family Orchidaceae; genus Platanthera; species Platanthera zijinensis. The sequence goes on along the minus strand of CM077082.1, from coordinate 208,912,669 downwards.
ATCTATGTAAACATTTGTTAAGAAACTTTTTAATAGTATAAACAAAACAATGTTTCATGTTCATTAAGTTTGCATCATTATTCTGTAATGTCATTTTGGTATATGTTTTGTTTATAAGTTACCCTGTCATATAATGCTTATATACATCATAATGTTTGTTTATTATAAATGGTGTATATCATTGACAAAAAGGTTATGACTTCTCCAAATAGGGGAAATTGTTGGGTACATAAGAAAATGTGTACCTGATTTGAAGAAGCCTCACTTTGCTCAATGATATACATCAAGGTGTATTTGATAATATCTTGAGTTTATATGTGCAGGTTAAGAATATGCTAAAATGCAAAAAAAAATGTTTCTAAGTCTATGTATCGACACTTAAGAAAGTCTGTGTCGACACTTGGAAAAGCAGTGTCGACACCAGAAGCAACTGTGTCGACACACAGAAGTTTTAGTCGACATCAACTGTGTTGACACCTGGAGGCAGTGTCGACACACAGAATTCTTAGACTATATCAACTGTGTCGACACACAGGAGTTGTGTCGACACACAACAGAGTTTCAATAAAGTTGATTGTTGTGAAGTGAAGAAGTGACTGTGTCGACATAAAGAAGTAGTGTCGACACATTTTACAGATGCAGTGTCAAGAAGCAGTGTCGATACCAAAGGAGCTGTGTCGACATCACCAAAGCTTGTGTCGACACTTAATCTACTTGTGTCGACACATAATGAAGATCGGTCTCGACGCTTTGCTGATAAAGATAAAGGTTTAAGAAATGACTGAAGACTTGACAGCTGTGAATTCCAACAAGTTTGCTGAAGCTATCAGAACTGTCAGAAGTTCATTAGAAACCGGATCAGCCGTTTACCATGGATAAAGTCTATATAAAGATGAATTCTGTCAAATCAAAAATACACAACTATTGAAGAATTGATCATTGATCAAGAAAGAGCACGTCACACAGAACAAGATTTTCGTGAGAAGATCTAAGAAGACAGTCTGAAGTGGCAATCTACCTATAATTTGTCTAAGGAGAATTCAAACAAGAATTCAGAAGAAACTTCAGAAGATTTGGAGAGTGAGAAAGAGCTCCAGATGTTTGAAGTAAAGAAGGAGACATTTACAATTCTCTTAAGAAGCAGATCCTGAACAAATCTGCTAAGAAGAATTCAGATCTATTTCTGAAATCTAAGAAGGAAGCTGCCATGTACAACCTCGGGCTCGCAGCCCGGTGAGAGGGGCCCAGGCGAGAGGAGAGAGGGTTCAGCCCGGCGAGAGGGGCCCAGGCGAGTCGAGAGGGTTCGGCCTGGCGAGAGGACCCTAGTGAGAGGTGCCTCGAGAGAAGGGTCGTTTTGGTTTCAGGGCCGGTTCAGGTAAGGTCGGGCCCACCTTCTGGGCCCCGGAGGTGTTTTTACTCTTTTACCCTGCGTGGGCTGCATTTAGTCTTTTAAGACAGCGGAGTTTAGCTGTTGGCAGACCCAGCCAAGGGTATTCTGGTATTTTCACAGCAGCATAGTTTGGTTATTAGCAGTCCCAGTTCAGAGGGCTATAAATAGACCGGTAAGGTGCCTTAGAGAAGCAAGCATTCTTGACTCCTCTTATCTTTTCTAAGGCACCTAGCTCAGTATTGGCTAGGGAGGGGAAGAGCTCTAGTTCTAGTCTCTTCCGGGTAAGAGGTGGGACCTCCTCACTGAAGCCTCCGGTCTAGTTCTTCGCCTAGAGAGTGATCCCAAGGGAGTAAGCACGAGCTGCCTCAGTAGTTCCGAGCTTTAGGTGGAATCGGCTTTGCTGGTTCCAACATTTTTTGGTGCGGTGAGCGTGGAGCTGCAGCCTGTACGGAAGAACGAGGGGTTATCTCATGGCGGGAGATGCGGGAGGAGGAGGCGAGAGGTCCCCCAGCCAGGAGGAGTATGTTGGGATGGCGGAGTTCATGTCGTCCATTGGAGGGATCATGGATCTCCTCAAAAAACTCGCACAAAGAGGCGAGTGCGAGACCCCCCCTCCTCAAGTGCCAGATCTCGCGCCCAGAGGAGGGGCCGACTCGGCGAGGATAGGTGAAGATGCACCTGGGTGGCGGCCAGGAAAAGAGGTAATGGCGGAAGGAAGTCGGCGAGAGGTGGAAGGAAGGGAGCTCTTCCCTAGTCCGGCGAGTGCCGCGCCGGTGGACCTCGTGGCGCGAGTGGACCAGGCGAAATCACTGGCGAGAGGATCTCCTTTTTGCGAGTTGGTCCTCTCGGCATCCGTTCCAGAAGGGTTCCGCGAGCCGGAAATGAACTACTACGTGGGGAAGGATGACCCCCTCCAACACTTGCAGTGGTTTGAAGACGCAGTTTCCATCAGACCCATGACGGACGCCTTCAAGTGCCGCCTCTTCGCCATCACTTTGAAGGATAAGGCTAGGGATTGGTTCCACCAACTCCCAACTGGTTCTATTTATTGCTTCGAGGACCTGAGCAGAAGTTTCCAGCTGCGGTTCTCAACCTCCAAAAAGAGGAAGAGGAACCCGGAGTCCATCTTCCTGATCAAGCAGAGGGCAGACGAGTCTTTGGCTCAGTACGTAGACCGCTTCCAGGAGGAGATGTTGGACATTCAGGAGGTGCCTGGCTTCGCCCTCCAGATGGCATTCACCGTGGGGCTAAGGGAAGGCTTCTTCAAGATGATCCTCACCAGGAAGGCGCCGTTGTCCTTCGAATGGTTGATGGAGAAGGCCGCGAAAGAAATAGCCATGGAGGCGGCAAACCCAGCATTCTCAAGGAAGTTGGCAAGATTGACGGAAGTGGAGCAGAGGGAGCCAGGAGGGGGAAGGCAGCCAGAAGGAAGGAGGAGAGAGGAACTAAGAGGGCCCGTGCACCCGGAGCCGGGGTGGAGGCAACCAGGAGGCCCGGTTCAGGGACCTGGGAGAGGTCCTCCGCAGGGGGGAAGAAACTTTTATCAAGGACCAGGAAGGTTTCACCCGCTAGGATGGGGGCATGGTCCGAGGCCGCTCCCACCCCCACCTCAGCAAGCTATGGCCATAGGCAGAGGGAGAGGAAGAGGAAGAGACCGTGGGAGAGCGGGAGCGGGGAGGAGGAGGAATCCCCCAGAAGAGAGACGTGGGGAGGGAGTTTTGCCCTATTGTGACTTCCACGAGGAGGAGGGTCACGCGACGGCAACATGTCCCGAGTTCTTGGAGTTGAAGAGAGGAAAAGGAGGAGAAGACCGACAACCGGCAGTGCGGATAGTAGAGGTGCCGGGAGCTGGGGAGGAAGATCGGTGTGTAGACCGGTCAGATACAGGAGATCGAGGGGGGATTGGAGTGATTCATGGGGGGGTGGGGATCGAGGCCACCCGCAAGGCCAGTCTTCACACTATGTATCGTCGGAGCATTGCCTCGACGTCGCAAACCCCGCCCCCGGATGAGAAAATCACGTTCTCCAGAAGGGACCTACCTGACCACGAGGACCCTTTCTGTGACGCGCTGGTGATCAGGACTGCCATCGAGAACTTCACGGTATCCTGCATTCTGGTGGACAATGGGAGTTCCATTAATGTAATCTTCAAGAAGGCTTTCAACGAGATGAGGGTGGAGTCTCGAAGGGTGTTGGCGGCGGATGGGACGTTGTTTGGTTTTTCAGGAGAAAGGAAGGAGGTTGAGGGAGGAGTAGGACTTCAGGTGACCTTGGGGGGGTTGTCCAGGAATTGTCGTTTCGTGATAGTGGACGCTCCCAGCAGTTACAACGCGATCTTTGGGCGCCCTCTTATCAGTGCCTTTAGATGCGTTCCGTCCTCTTTTCATCAGTGCCTGAAGCTCAATTCGGGAGGAACCCAGATCAGGGTGAGAGGGGACCCGAAAGCGGCTCGGGAGTGCTATGTAACGGCGGTCAACACCATCTCATGGATGGAGGATGTGGAGGAGTTGGGAGCAAGGATGGAGAGAGAGGAGCTGGGAAGAGTGGGAGCAGGAGTGGAGGAAGATCTGGTAGCGGAAGAAGAGATGGCTGAAGGAGAGGAGTTGGAGATAGTAGTGGAGAGGGGCATTGCGGTGGAGCCAGTGATGGCTGGAGAGCAGGTGGCTGGAGGAGAGGAGCTGGGAAGAGCAGGAGCAGGAGTGGAAGGAAGTCTAGTAGTGGAGGAGGAGATGGATGAAGGAGAGGGGTTGGAGAAGGGAGAAGGAGGAAAGGCCCAGGAGAGGGTGGCTGCTGTGGAAGTCTCAGGAGTTGGGTGCGGGTCGAAGGATCTAGAGGAAGAGCTGAGAGAGCAGGAGGAGGAAGAACCCTCGAGGTTGAGGGCGGCGGTAGAAGTTCTGGAGGTCGAGATCCTCACCAAAGATGGGAGAAAAGAGAAGATAAAGATCAGCGGCGAGCTCACTCCGCAGGACCAGGAAGAAATTCGGAAGTGTGTAGAAGAGAACATTGATGTCTTCGCCTGGAGCGCAGCAGACATGCCAGGGGTCGACGCGGATGTGGCGTGCCATCGTCTCAACCTCGACCCCGGGGTTCGCCCCATTCAGCAGAAGAAGAGAGCCATCGCCTCCAAGATGGCCGGGCCCATCAGAGAAGAGGTAGAGAAACTGCTCCGGGCGGGATTCATATCGGCTAACAGGTATCCGGGATGGGTGAGCAACGTTGTAATGGTGAAAAGGGGAAGGGCAAGTGGAGGATGTGTATCGATTTCTCTCTCTTAAATAAAGCTTGTCCTAAGGATTGTTACCCCCTGCCTCGGATCGACGCGCTGGTTGACTCAGCCGTCGGTTTCTCACTAATGAGTTTTTTAGATGCTTTTTCAGGGTACCATCAGATACGCATGCACCCTCCGGACGTCAAGGATGTCACCTTCGTCACGGAAGATGGTTGCTTCAGCTATAACATGATGCCCTTTGGGCTAAAAAACGTGGGAGCAACCTACCAAAGGATGATGGACCGGATCTTCCGGGAGCAGAAGGGGCGGAACCTCGAGGTCTACGTGGACGACTTGATGGTAAAGAGTCGGGACCTTGGGTCTCATGTCCTAGACCTACAGGAGACTTTTGCAACCGTTAGAAAGTATAAGATGAGGCTTAACCCTCTGAAATGTGTGTTCGGGGCCAGCCGAGGGAATTTTTTAGGACATCTCCTCACCCCTGAAGGGGTGGAGCCCAACCCTGACAAGGTGAGGGCGATACTGGAGCTGGGATCTCCTAGGAATGTCAAAGAAGTCCAACGTCTCACTGGTAAACTAGCTGGTTTGAGTAGGTTCCTCTCTAGAGCGGGAGAGAGGTGCTCTTCTTTCTTTCGAACCCTAAGGGGAGGGAAGGAGTTCGAATGGACCATTGAGTGTGAGAAAGCCTTCGCGGCTCTAAAGCAGCAACTCACTCAGACGCCGCTACTTCAGGGGCCGAGGGAAGGGGAGAACTTGTTCCTCTACCTCGGGGTAGGGACGGGGGCGGTCAGCTCAGTCCTCGTCCGCAAAGAAGGGAAGAGGCAGTTCCCAATCTATTATGTAAGCAGAGTCCTCAAGAAGGCAGAGCTGAAGTACCCCATCCTTGAAAAGTTGGCCTTCGCTCTCATTGTGTCGGCCCGGAAGCTCAGACCCTATTTCCAAGCCCATGCCATCCAGGTTGTGACGGATTACCCCCTTCGCCGTATCCTCGAAGGGGTCGAACACTCGGGGAGGTTGGCCAAGTGGTCGATAGAGCTCAGTGAATTCGACCTCTCCTACGTTCCTCGAGAAGCTATTAAAGCACAAGTGGTGGCGGATTTCTTGGCGGACTACGTACTGGAGGCCGAAGAAATGGAGGTACCTCCCGTAGCAGCATGGAAGATGCTGGTAGACGGAGCTTCTGGTAGGAATTCTTTCGGGGGAGGGGTCATCCTGGCGAGTCCTGAGGGAACTAGGATTGAGCAAGCTTTGAAAATACACTTCACCCTCACCAATAATCAGGCGGAGTATGAGGCCATCATCGCCGGACTTCGGTTGGCCAGGGAGTTGGGTATACAGGATATCAGGGTCTTCGCGGACTCCTTGGTGGTGGCGCGACATATCAGCGGAGAGTTCGAGGTGAGGGAGCCGACTCTCCAGTTGTACCTAGTGAAGATAAAAGGCATAGTTGGACAGTTCCATAGCTTCTCCATTCAGCATGTTCCTCGAGAGGAGAATGCTCGGGCAGACCTGCTCGCGAAGCATGGCCCTCAGGCCGGAGGGACCATGACTGAGCTCTTCAGACCCTCCATAGAAGAGGGGGAGGTGATGGAGATCGACCAGGAGAGGTCTTGGATGGATCCCTTTGTGACTTTCCTGGCGTCGGGACGACTACCCGAGGGGGATCTCGAGAAGAAACGAATCCGATACAAGTCTGCATACTATTTGTTGAAGGAAGGATTACTTTATCGAAAAACGCTGTCTGGACTGTTAGCCCGATGCGTATCCAAGAAGGAAGCACCAAGGGTGCTGGAAGAGGTCCATTCGGGAGAGTGCGGGAGCCATTCGGGAAGTCGAACCTTGGAAGGGAGAGTGCTAAGGCAAGGCTATTTTTGGCCTACCCTACGAAGAGATGCAGAAGAGCTCGCCAAAAGGTATAGAAAGTGCCAAGAGTTTGCTCCCTTGCAGCTCCTTCCAGCGCAAAGGCTGCGAACGATCACCTCTCCTTGGCCCTTCGCCATATGGGGATTGGATCTGGTAGGACCGTTTCCTCAAGCCAGTGGTCAGAGGAGGTTCCTACTGGTCATGGTGGATTACTTCTCAAAGTGGTTAGAAGTTAAGGCCCTGGCAAAGGTAACCTCACAGGTGGTGAGGAATTTCGTATGGGGGGAGATTATTTGTCGGCACGGGCTTTCTTTAGCCATAGTCACCGATAACGGGCCGCAATTTGCTAGCAGAGAGTTTGTTGATTTTTGTGCACAGCTCGGCATAGACCTTCGGTTCGCCTCGGTCCATCATCCACGAAGCAACGGGCAGGTCGAGGCAGCAAACAAGATTATAGTGAACCTCCTAAAGAAGAAAGTAGAGAACTTGAGGGGGAGCTGGGTGGAACAGCTCCCCTCTGTCCTGTGGGCTCTGCGAACTACACCTAACACGACCACAGGAGAAATGCCCTTCAAGCTCTCTCATGGCTCCGAGGCCGTCATACCTGTGGAATTTGAAGTTGAATCGCCCAGGGTCACAGCAGCCAGAGAAGGAGAGGAAAGGAGGCAGTTCGATAATGGAGAGGAGCAGAGGCTTTCTCTCGACCTCGTGGAAGAGCTCAGAGAGCTAGCAACAGTCCGGCAGGAGGAGGTCAAGCGCCGGATGTCCCGGTACTTCGATAAGCACATCCGAATCAAGCAGTTTCAAAAAGGGGATTTGGTCCTCAAGAAGGTAGATGCTGCAGGAAGGGGAGCCTCGGTGGGGAAGCTCAACCCCAATTGGTAAGGTCCTTTCATAGTGAAAGAAGTCTTAAAGTCAGGGGGGTATCACCTCCAGGATGTGGACGGGATACCCCTGGACTGCGCCCGCAGTGGCGATGATCTAAAACGTTTTTATCCATAGTAATAAAAGTCCTTTGAATTTACTTGAGCATATCGTTAATAATCCTCCCTCTTTTGAATATGCTAACACTATACCTCAGGACGCCCTCCTTCAGAGGATGAGAGCGGTGGTTGGAGGAGAAAGAGGAGAGGAGACCCCGAGCAGACCCGCTGACCAGGCTCTCATCAAGCTGGCAGGGCTGTAGGCTCACTCGGTGGTTGGAGGAGAAAGAGGAGAGGAGACCCCGAGCAGACCCGCTGACCAGGCTCTCATCAAGCTGGCAGGGCTGTAGGCTCACTCGGTGGTTGGAGGAGAAAGAGGAGAGGAGACCCCGAGCAGACCCGCTGATCAGGCTCTCATCAAGCTGGCAGGGCTGTAGGCTCACTCGGTGGTTGGAGGAGAAAGAGGAGAGGAGACCCCGAGCAGACCCGCTGACTAGGCTCTCATCAAGCTGGCAGGGCTGTAGGCTCACTCGGTGGTTGGAGGAGAAAGAGGAGAGGAGACCCCGAGCAGACCCGCTGACCAGGCTCTCATCAAGCTGGCAGGGCTGTAGGCTCACTCGGTGGTTGGAGGAGAAAAAGGAGAGGATACCCCGAGCAGACCCGCTGACCAGGCTCTCATCAAGCTGGCAGGGCTGTAGGCTCACTCGGTGGTTGGAGGAGAAAGAGGAGAGGAGACCCCGAGCAGACCCGCTGACCAGACTCTCATCAAGCTGGCAGGGCTGTAGGCTCACTCGGTGGTTGGAGGAGAAAGAGGAGAGGAGACCCCGAGCAGACCCACTGACCAGGCTCTCATCAAGCTGGCAGGGCTGTAGGCTCACTCGGTGATTGGAGGAGAAAGAGGAGAGGAGACCCCGAGCAGACCCGCTGACCAGGCTCTCATCAAGCTGGCAGGGCTGTAGGCTCACTCGGTGGTTGGAGGAGAAAGAGGAGAGGAGACCCCGAGCAGACCCGCTGACCAGGCTCTCATCAAGCTGGCAGGGTTGTAGGCTCACTCAGTGGTTGGAGGAGAAAGATGAGAGGAGACCCCGAGCAGACCCGCTGACCAGGCTCTCATCAAGCTGGCAGGGCTGTAGGCTCACTCGGTGGTTGGAGGAGAAAGAGGAGAGGAGACCCCGAGCAGACCCGCTGACCAGGCTCTCATCAAGCTGGCAGGGCTGTAGGCTCACTCGGTGGTTGGAGGAGAGAGAAGAGGAGGGACTCAACACTCTCGGGCCCTCCGCAAACAAGGGTTTTTGCTTTCGTGTTAATGTCCGCCAGCAGCAACGGAGGTCGGCTAATCAGGAAAATCTATTCCCCTTAGCAAAAAAGGGATGCTTCGGGGGAAGTCATTGCATAAAGAAAAAAAGAGGAAGGAGAAAAAGGGGAGAGTGGGAGGATAGCAAACCCTCCCTGTCCACTCGCGCCGAGAGGAGCCATCCCGCGAGCCGAGAGCGAGGAAATACTCCTCTCGCTCACAGAAAACCATGGAGGCTCACCAACTCACCCCAGGAGCCAAGCCCACAGGTAATAATTAGGCGAGAGGAAAGGCAGTTTTCTCTCGCCTATCAATAATCTCGAGGGTTCCTCGAGCAATCCCGATATAAAAGAAAGGGCTGGCCTTAAAAAGGCGTGAGCAAGAATATATATATATATACATGCACATGAGTCATATCAATGTTTTAAGACAACGCATTCACAAGATAAGAGAGAAGCGAGAGGCGAGCAAAAAATTAAGAATTTAAACGTGAGTCATAACAGCGTTTAACACCCTACGACTATGGAATATGAAGTATTACAATCTCAGCAAAAGAAAGAAAAAAGAAGGCCCTAGCCCCTCTCACTCGCTGAGGGATCCTCGTCCTCGCCATAGATCTCGGGCACGAGGTCTCGAACAGTAATGTCCTCGCAGTCGTCTTTTACAACACCTAGCTCTCGCATCATCTTGAGAATGAGCTCGGCGGTCCTTATGTTAGCATCCTTACAGAACTCTTCCACATCATCGTGGGTGTAGCGCGCGAGAGGAGGTGGGGAGGCCTGCGAACGGGGAAGGGGAGCTTCCTTAAGCCTGGCGTTCTCCGCCTTCAGCTCTCTTACTTTGGCCTCCAGCTCTTTCACCCGCGAACGTAGTCGATCGGCCGTCTCGGCATCCTGCGAGAGAAAGGAAGAGGTGTAAAAGAGAAAAAAAGAAAGGGGGTACCGGGGCAAGTGCCCGTAGAACATTGGCGGGGTATCGACTTACCACTCCGCCGCTAGCTTTCGCCAGAAGGCTTTCGGACACCTTTAGCCACTGGGCGAGATCCCCTGACTTTTCACACTCGGCCTCCAGCTCGGCGTGTATCTCCTTCCAGCTCTTGGTGTTGAAAATCAGGCGCTGCGAGAGGCGGTGCGACAGCTCTAAAGTGCGCAGCTGCGAGTGTGCCGTCCTCAGGACCAGGTCTCGCGTAGTGGCCGCGTCGAGTGGATCGGGAGTAAGGCCTCCATATAGGCCGAAGCCCAAGGAGAAAGCGTGAGCACTGGGCTCAGCCTGCTCTCTCCAGGAGGGCAGGAGGGTGGAGATGGAGACTCAGTAGGACCCCTTGTCCCAGATCAGAGAGGGGTCATTATTGCCGTCAGGGACCGCCGACCCCATGTCGAAGTTGAGGTGACCGGACGGCGGAGGAATCTGAGAAGTCCCCTCGCGAGAGGAGAATCGAGGGGTAGGGTAGGATGAACTCGCCGGGGGACGAAGGGGGCTGCCCCCTCGGGGAGCGAGACCGCTTTACGTGGAGAAGTTAGAGGGGGCGAGTGGGGAGACCGAGACCCCACGGAAATTGGGCTCAGTGATCCCGGCGTCCCCGCGAGATCGACAGGAGCTTTGCCCTTCCCAGAGGGGAAGGAGACGGTCTTCTTGGTCTTCATCTTCAGCTTCTTCGAGGGGCCAAGGCGGAGCGGCGCAGAATCCTCGGCCACCCTCTTTTGGGAGGGAGGGTCCAGCGATTCTCTGTCCGCCTCGGCCGCCATAGTGGCGAGAGCCACATCGGGGGAAGGCTTAATAGCGCTTCGATAGGGGGGATGCATTGGCACGATCCTCTCTCCTGAGAAGAAAAGAGAGAGAACTGACATCAGAAGACAAGCTCTCGCGAGAGAAAGAGGCGAGGGATAATGAAAAGAGAAGTTCGAAGTGTACCTTCTCCAGGGAGCACGGGGGGTAGAGAGGCGAGCCCTCTCCTCAGATACCGGACTTCAAAATTCTTCCCTGCAAGGTATTCGCAGAGAAGTCTGTCCGTGCCGCCCACCTGAGGGGAGGTGTAGAAGATTTCAGCAGGAGACACCGGCGCGAGAGGAACTCCTCCTAGATTTCCGTGAATGAATACAAAGCGGGTGAGCCAGTGGTGGTTCTTGTTGGGGGTCTCGCACACCTTCAGGTTCAGCCCAGTGAAGAAGGACACTCCGTCCTGATTGGCGTGGTACACGAACATCTTACGGAAGACGGTAAGGCTAAACTCTATCCTTTCCCTCCGCATATAGCAGGCGAATGCAATGATGACGGAGATGGCATTCGGGTTCAGTTGAGCGGGTACAACGCCGAAGTACTTCAGGACCTGTTTTACCTCTGGCCAAAAGGGAAGCCGGAGCTCAGCCTCAAAATGGGAAATTGGGAAGGCGAGTTCTCCCGGGTAGAAAGTGTTAATGCTCTCGCCGACCCGAGGAGGGCGCGACTCGAAGCCTTCTGGCAGGTAATCACTCCGAATGGTCTCGTAATCGTCGGCAGGGAGGCGACCGGGGGGGAAGTCGTGGTCGGTGAATCGCTTCCCGCAGCGACTGCGCCCCTCACTCTCTTCGGACCTCTTCTTTACCATTATGAGCGCAGGACGAGAAGAAAGGGAGGTGGCTGGCGAGTGAGAGACGAGCGAGTTAGCGCAAGAAGCTGGAGGGGCTGGAGCGCGAGGCGAGCCACAGGAAGAAGGTTACTCGCGAGTGGAAGTCTAAAGAAAGCATACCTCATGCCCTGGCAGGGGGGGGGGTATTTATAACCTTCCCCAATGGGGAAGTACGGGCAAGGGGGTTGCGTCAGGGGAGGGGAAGAGTCGGCCGACCCTTCGCCCTCTGGGCCTTAGGCAGCGGAACGCCGGGTGAGCGGCCTTCTCGAGAAAAGAGCGGTGAAAAGACAGCGGGGCAGACAGCTAATGATGAAAGTCAGTAATGTTGAATAAAAATTAATTAATATCCAATAAGAAGCAGTAGTGACGATTAAACCGACAAATTATGAAATTAATTAATCCCGCACATGGCGGGTGGCGAGTTCAAAGAGCGCACAGCAGGCGCTATACCAGTCAATCTTATTACAGGATAAGAAAAGAGAGTTATTGGGCGGAAGGCGAGAAGCGAGAGGCGACTGCAGGAGGAAAGAACGCTCGGGCTCCGTCAGTTCTTGTCCCACCTCCATCGTCCTCCACGGCCTCTCACGCAGGGGGGGCGATGGGGGAAGTGGAAGGCGCGAGCAGCCGCAACACCGCGCCGGGCGAGACGAAGCTGTTGATCGACATCGTTAAGAATTGCTAGAGGATCAGTCTGGTCCACCTCCGTGTCGACATCAATCTCATTCGACAGGCGAACACATTCCATCTCGAGCCAATCAATTCGGTGGTCCGCGGCCTGCTTTCCTTTTTCCAGTGCTTGGATGAGCAACGCGTGTTTCCGCAGCATCTCGGCCACCTTTCGCTTCATCTCTATGGGGTCCGCGGGATCGCCCAGATAATCGTCAATCTCGTCTACTGGCGGAGGAGGCGAGAAGGCTTCTCGCCCAGAATAACCCTCAGCCGGCGAGTCGGCGGCCAGAGTGCTCTCGGCAGGCCCCCCACTCACACCTGCCAGAAGACCAATATTGGCTGAGAGTGGCGGAAGGAATGACAAGGATGGAACAAGTCAGTGATAAGATCTCTTACCAAATCGGCGAGTGCGGTCCGAGGCGGTAGAAGGGTCATCCCTCTTCGTCACCGGCGTAGAAGGAGTGGAGTCCTGGGGCGAGAGGCGCTGAGAAGGGAGTTCGGAAATGTTTATACGGATGGTCTCGGGACGTTGAGAGGCCTCCAAAAATCTCTGAGAATAGACAACAAATAAAGAATGGGCAGTGACAAGAAACCAGGAGGGGTTGGAAGAACGTACTTCTTTTCCCTTGAGGCTAGCAGGGGCCGGGGGCGTCGACCCCCTTGGATAGGTGCGAGAGGGTTCCTCAGCCAGAATATGAGGCTCAGGAGTTTTCGTCTTCTTAGGAGGAGATGCGGATAGCGGTAGCGAGGGAGGAGCACGGGCAGGGATCTTGTTCAGACCCACCGTCGTCGCCCTATTCCGCTGGCGCACGGCCGCGATGCGGTCCCGAACACTTTGGCTGAGAGACATATGGACAAGCGTTAAGGAGGGAGAAAGAGAGGAAACACCCCCTTGAGGGGAGGGAGGTTCTATATTTATAGGTCAGGCAAGGGGCCCACCAAAAGATTCCCTCAATAAATTGGCTGTACCATCGCAAGCCTCGGTTGGACTATCTTTCCGAGCTTGTGCCAACCTCGAAAAGAGCGGGGATTGTGTACAACCTCAGGCTCGCAGCCCGGCGAGAGGGGCCCAGGCGAGAGGAGAGAGGGTTCAGCCCGGCGAGAGGGGCCCAGGCGAGTCGAGAGGGTTCGGCCTGGCGAGAGGACCCTAGTGAGAGGTGCCTCGAGAGAAGGGTCGTCTTGGTTTCAGGGCCGGTTCAGGTAAGGTCGGGCCCACCTTCTGGGCCCCGGAGGTGTTTTTACTCTTTTACCCTACGTGGGCTGCATTTAGTCTTTTAAGACAGCAGAGTTTAGCTGTTGGCAGACCCAGCCAAGGGTATTCTGGTATTTTCACAGCAGCATAGTTTGGTTATTAGCAGTCCCAGTTCAGAGGCCTATAAATAGACCGGTAAGGTGCCTTAGAGAAGCAAGCATTCTTGACTCCTCTTATCTTTTCTAAGGCACCTAGCTCAGTATTGGCTAGGGAGGGGAAGAGCTCTAGTTCTAATCTCTTCCGGGTAAGAGGTGGGACCTCCTCACTGAAGCCTCCGGTCTAGTTCTTCGCCTGGAGAGTGATCCCAAGGGAGTAAGCACGAGCTGCCTCAGTAGTTCCGAGCTTTAGGTGGAATCGGCTTTGCTGGTTCCAACATGCCAGCCAGTCAAGTTCAAAGAAGATCAACCCTACTGAGTTCAGATTTAAGAAGCTTTGAAGAAAGCTAAGAACAGGTTGATCTCAGCAATCAGTTTTATCAAGAGCTGATCAAGAAACCTTTTATCCCTTCTCTCTCAACAAGGGTAAGAGTCAACCTATAAGATTTTTCAAATTCTATAGGATCTTTCAAGATCTAAGTTGTAAGCCTGTGATATAAAAGCTGAGTGTAGGAGATATAGATCTCTGAGTGGTAGGGCTGTTAGCCTGAGCTGTAGGAGTGTGGATACATTCTGAGTTATAGGCCTTTGTACAAGGCTGAGGTAGGGCTGTTAGCCTAAGCTGTAAGAGTGTTGATATATTCTGAGTTGTAGGAACCTTTCAGGGTTTTGAGCTGTAAGATCTGTGAATCTGAGAAGAAGGAAGAAGTTAGGCCGAATCTAGCACACTGCTGGATAGGCGAAGGGGGAAAGTGGATGTACCCAGACATTGGGGAACAACTATAAACCATTGTGCAATCTGTGATGTATGTGTGATTATGAATTCTGTGCTGTGGTTATTGTGATAGTTGTAGAATAGTTAGATTCTCTTTAAAGAATTGAATTCTTATTCTGCCTTTAGTAAAAAAGGAAAGAACCTATTCACCCCCTCTAGGTGTTTTGGTTATCTTGAAATCGATTCTATCAATGAGTCCTGTTGAAACTTGAGGAAATTCGGCGGTCTGTTCTCTAGTCGCAACGGTTTTCTTGTCTCTGTGTTCTGGCAGATTGGCTTAGCGAACAGAGTGTTTAAAAATGAGGAGACCAGACGGTTTGTTATCTATTCGCAACAGTCTACTAGCTTCTATGGTTTGGCGATTTGGCTTAGCGAACAAAGGTTGCGGTCTGTTTGGTTATAATATTGCGTTTTAACAGAACTACGGTTTAGCGCTTTGGCAAACCGTTGTTATCATTCTTGTTATGAAGTCGCCAAGGCATCGCCTAGGCGACGTCTAGGTGTCTATGCTCGCAATTGTAAAAAAGGCTTTGGGCGTCTTATTTTTTTTTTAAAAATGGAAATAGGCAGCGGTTTATATATAAATCATTGTCTATTCGGGTTTATATATAAATTGTTGTCTATACTTGAATAGACAACGATTTATATATAAACCACTATCTATTATACTATGAACCCTAGAATAGACATCGGTTTATATATAAATCGCTGTCTATTCTACCCTGAACCCTAGAATAAACAGTGGTTTATATATAAACTGTTGTCTATTCTACCCTGAATCCTAGAATAGACAGCAGTTGTTGTAAAAACCGTTGTTTATCCTATCTATTTTAAACCATGAGCACTAAATTTTACTTTTTACCTGACTTTTTTGTTCTTACAATCGTTGCTCTGTGTGAAAAACCCTAAATGCGATTTTGTGAAAGTTTCTGCTCTCCTTTGCTTTGATTTGACGATTCTTCTTCGACATATCTCATATTCTCATTTAGGTATATTATTCTTTCATTTTCTCAGTTTTGAGTTTTTTTGTAATGTCTTTATTATTATTATTATTAGTATAAACATTGTGCAGCAGACAGCCACTGAATCTTCCAATCTCATGTTTTTGGCTATGCTAAATGTATATAAACAACACAATGTTTAATTTTATATTTGATAGTCTAAAAACACATGGACTCTATATATTTGCCTAATTATTGTATTTTAACCCTTATTATATACATGTCTAAACCACCTGAGTTTATAGTTCTATATTAGCATTTAACACTAAAATATATATTTATATATGTGATTGTGTAGTAGTACATCAATATCATTGTGGTTTTTTATGAATTTTATTTAGGGTAATTTAGGGTTTTCTTATTATAAGAAAATTGCTGATAAATGATCTTCATTTAAGTCAACAAGACAATTTACTAAAATGAATAAATTGAGTAAGCTTAGGCTAGTGAGGAAGAAACTTATTATTTTTGTGAGTGATGATGACCGCATTATTTTCGGGTCTGAAACAAATAAATTGATGAGTTTTATGAGTTCTCTTGTGAGGTGTTATATGTCAATTAAATATGATGCATGGAAGAAAGTTGATAAACAACTTAAAGATCAAATATGAGCAGAATTAAATTTACGTAACTTTGTTATTAGTGATTACATAAATGTTTTGTTTTAGTTAATTTTTAATTGATATTGTGTACTTTTTCAGATTCATTTTGATAATATTGATGGTTTTCACAATGCATTAATGAAAAATATGGGTGAAAGTTGGAGGTCTTGGACTTGCACGTAAAAATTCTCAAAATATATCTCAGGTATTATTAATTATTATGCTTAATTATTTATACATTTATGAAATGTCACACTCTTTTTTTAGAAGGTAATAAATAATTGTTTTATTATTTTTGGTTTGTCAGCTGGAGTTTGAATTCAAGTCATATAAACCTGAGAAATCATATGAGCGTTTACCTTCTTCGGTATTATAATTAATATTTTTGACTTTTATGTAATCATTGAATTTAATATTGATGTCCAAAATACTATTTTTTTATTTTCACAGAATACAAATGAATCTAGTGTTATGTTACCCAGTTTTATAGCTATGATGGAGGAAAAAATAAAATAATATATCTAGTATTAAATCTAACAGTATTTGGGACTATTGAATCAACAAATACATACTTTGAAATTTCAGAGTTGTACGATTTTCTAAATATGGAAAAAGTTGGAGTTAACATCATATTAGCATGTATTGAGTGAGTACTGAGTATCAAATATTACAAAATTAAGATTTTTTTATTAATTTTTTAAATGATTTTCAATTTACATATTTTCTGTAGGTACATAAATTCACAATTAAAAAAATTTATATATAATAAAAGTGTATATTTTCATAATTAATCTTACAACCATTTTTTCTTTTGATGATAAGTATGTCAAGAAACATCCAAAATCACGAGCTGAAGATCTAAAAATCAGACTTAGTTAAATTCAAATGGATTCTATATTATTTTTGTCCTATCACAGATTGTAAGTATGAAGTATCAATGATTATTGCTATTTTTTATTCTAATTAAATTATTAATTATTTTATTTGCTTCACAGAAAACATTGGATGTTGACTATTATTGATTACAATAATAATATAATTTATTGGCATGATCCACTAAATCTTGGCATTTGTGATGATATTAAAAATGTCATTGAAAGCGGGTAAGCTATAGCCAATATGAGAATATGTATTGCAATTTTTTTAATATTTAAAAAATTGTAATTAAAATTCTTACCATTTTTTATTTTATTTTAGTGCCCAAAACAACCAGATAATATTCAATGTGGGTATTATATCATGTGTTATATGATTGATATATCTGATATTCTTAGAAGTATGTCAATATCATCATTGATACGTTAAGTGCATATAGATTAGTAAATAATAATAATTATGTTGAATTGACTTCAACAAATATTTCTTATTGCAGATCTATGATGGAGTGACCCAATTTTTGCAGAAGAAAATTGATAATATTCGAAATAAAATATGTGATTATATAATCACTAATTATGCTACATGATTCATGATTAACAAATATTTTTTTCAGATCTATTTATGTAACACATTGAGTAACTTGACTTACTTCATACTCGTGTAGAAGTAGAACAAATGAACAAGGTCTTTAAATGGTCTTGTAAATGAGCATAATTTTTAATTCTTTATACTTTAAATGATCTTTAAATTATTCAATGGGCAAAATAATTATAGACTGCAGTTCATTTGATAGTTCAATACTTCTTTACCTTATGTGATGATTTCTTTAGCTTAAGAATAACTGGTTATTTCATTGACCCGACCTAACCATACATTTTATAGATCTTGTTTGTGAAAGATAGAAGACCAAAATTACAACAGTTTTGCTCCATCTATTGATAGCAATGTTCTTGATCCAAAAAAAGATCCTAAGAGAAAAGTAAAGTCAAAGAATCATGGATAAAAGTATAGATATTGGATCGACCTAAAAGATAAAAATACTGTTAAATGTAATTTGTATGATAGATTGATTAAAGATGATATCAAAATGTTGAAATAACACTTATGTGGTAGGTATGGAGATATATCAAAGTATTTTAAGATGACCTCTAAAATAACAGTGGAGAAGTATTTTGCTTTAAATGATAAAAAAGGACAATGTGCATTTGACTGCTGATGATGATAATAAGAGTGAATAAGAAAGAGAGCCAAGAAGATCACATAATTCATCATCGACATTATTTACAGCTAAATCTTCATTTATCCCAAGTTTTAGGACAAGTGCAAAAAATAGAAAAGTAATCCATTTGCCACAAAAGGGTCCTATGGATACTCATGTGAGACGTGATCCTGAAGATGTATTTTATGATAGACGTGTTAAAGGTGCTGCACAAACTACTATTGAGAGATTTTTTAGATCTCGTGAAGAGAAAAAAAGACTTGATAGTTATGTTGCTGATTGATTCTATGAATGTGGAATTTCTTTCAATGCTGCAAAGACACGAATTTTTGAAGTAATGTTTTAAGCAGTTGTACAGTATGAGTTTGATTATAAATGTCTTAGTTATCCTGATTTAAGAGTCTCTTTTTGTACAGCTCATTGCATTGATCTCATGCTAGAGGATATAGACAAGCTACAATAAAATAAAATGGTGATAAGAAAGGCAATGATAATCACAAATTTCATTTACAGACACACTTGTTTGCTTAATTAAGTAAGTGCTACTATAAGTTTTTATCTAGTGAGGCATTCAGTGACTAAATTTGTAGCATCATTCCTTACTCTGCAAAGTGTGCTTAAGTATGAGGAGAAGCTGAAATTATTCTTTGTATCGCCTTCGTGGAATACCGCTAATTTGGTAAAAACTGAAGCCGGAAAACAAATTGTTAAAATAATACTTTCAACTATTTTTTGGAATGAAGTAAGAGATATTGCCTAAGAGAAGGAAAGCCACTGATTGTGGTTTTGCGATTAGTAGATGGAGTTGAAAGACAAGTTATGCCTGAAGTATTTGAGGCAATGAAAGAATCTAAACAAAATATCAAAGAATATGTTTATAATAAAGAATGATTATTTAAAAAGATTATTGAGATTATTGAAAATAGGTGGACAAATTAAATGCAACAAAAATTATATAGGGTGACTTTGTTTTTAAATCCAAGCAAATATTTTGAATATGAGGAAAAATATAATGATGATACTTGAAAATTTCAAGATACTTTCAATGATGTTATTGCAAGACTAGTGTCAGATCAAGAATTACATGACAAGATTGGAGAGGAAGGTACTAACTACAAAGTATCTCGAAGTAGTTTTGGAAAGCTTATGACAATTAGGCAACGAACCACCTTAAATTCAAGTAAGTATTAATTATGTTTTTATTTTTTCTTAAATTATTTATATATTAAATAAATTTTATTTATCTTAAATAAATAGTGGATTAGTTGGGTGCACATGGAAGACCGATTGTTGACATTACAAAGGTAGCATTGCGCATACTTGCCTTATATTGTTCTTCTTTTAGTCATGAGCGCAACTGAAGTACTTTTGAGTATGTAAGTATACAAATATTCAATATAAAATTTAATATTTTTATATCTACTAATAAGTTTACAATTATCTTGATTCAGATTCACACAAATATTCAATATAAGATATATTTTTTTATCTTTCTTTAGTTATGAGCGCAACTGAAGTACTTTTGAGTATGTAAGTATACAAATATTCAATATAAAATTTAATATTTTTATATATACTAATAAGTTTACAATTATCTTGATTCAGATTCACACAAAGCAAAAAAATAGATTGAATCATCAAAGGCTTAATGATCTTATGTACATCCAATATAATCGTCATCTATAAGCATGATTCCAAGAAAGATGTGAAAATGGAAGAAATTACAATCATTTAGTATTTTTTACAACCCTTTTGTGCTTGATGAGATAGATTGGAGTAGTGAGTGGATGATAAACATACTAGAGAATGGTCTAGGTTTTGATGATGATAATCTCACATGGGAAGCTGTAGAGAGAGTTATTGGAACTGAGATTCAAAATTTATGAAGTGGAGCTGAAGTTAATCTTCAACTAATAGCTGAAGGGGATGAAGATTTAGATCATTTTTTCTTTTCCAATGATGATGAAGATATTAATGATAATTATGGGCAAATGACGAGTACCTTAAACCCACCAAGCACATGTAATGTCAATGATGGCTTCCTAGATGATGATTATATTTGATCTTTTATGATTATTTAAAGTTTATATTAAGAACATTATTCATGTTAATATGATATTGTGTATGATGAAGACATTTTGAATTTGACCATAATACTATACTATAATATTTTGTGTTCACTTTTCTGTTATTTCTTTCTCTGAAGTCTGTATTGAGTGACATTATTTTTTCTTACTGCTTACTGCTTCATGATATGAATGTATTGAGAATTGAGATATCATGAATTCATGATATCAGAACCTTTGTGCTTGTTACTTTATGGTATGAATATTGAGATATGAAAATATCATGAATTCATGATATCAGAATATTCAGAACCTGTGTTCTTAGTTGCTTACTTCCTAATGGTATAAATATATTGAGATTTGAGATATCATGAATTCATTATATCAAAATCTGTGCTTACTGCTTACTACTAACTAATATGAAATAACAATCCGTGTGACTATGCGTTGGTTAACAATCTATCAAATTAAAAAATAGAAATTTAGACAACAGTTATTATAATAGCTGATGCTTATATCATGTCTGACAAACTATAGACAACGGTTATTATATTAACTGCGGTCTATAACCTGCCTTATTTTTTTTTATATTAAGTTATCACAGTGCGACTTGCTCGCCTTATTGTCGCTTAGCCATCCGTCTTGAAACCTAAGCATCCAGGTACCCGACGCTCGCCTTGAATCGCCTTGACGTCATGACAAGAATGATTGTAATCGACCTGTGTCCTACCGAGCTAGCCTGAAGGTTCTGCCTTCTTGTATTACTGTCCGGAGAGAAACCCGCAGCTGCGACCTGTTGGTGACTTATAGCTGCGTTCTGGTGCCTACTCGTAGTTTTGGTTAGGTTCTTCCCACATCAACAGTCGGGAGGTTGCCCATAACAGCGGTCTTGAAGTTATCCAAAGCAGCGGCCTGGAGGTTATCCGCAGCAACGGTCTGGAGGTTATCCTCAGCTGCGTTTGGTGGATACTCGCGGTTTTGATCAGGTTCTTCCAGCAACAGCAGTTTGGAGATTGCCCGCGGCAGTGGTCTGGAAGTTATCCGCAGCAACGGTCTGGAGGTTATCTGCAACAGCGATCTGGAGGTTGTCTTTAGTAGTGGTCTGGAGGTTATCCAAAACTGTGGTCTGGAGGTTGTCCGCAGCAACGCTCTAGTTGTTGTCCGTAACTACGGTCTGGGGCCAACCCACAGTAGCGGTCTTGAGACTTTCCTTTGTTGAAGATCAGCAGCTTCCTAAGATATGTATTCTCAATTGTATAGTCTTGCGATTTGATAAATTCAAACCGCATAGACTGCGCGACTTGTATTTAGTCTCACATCGTTTATTGTATTCTTTTATCTCCCCCATTTTCTATACATAAGGGGACATATATTTTTATTATCTATATTTTTGGAGCAATAAAATTTGTCTTTATTTAGTTTTTTTTACAGGTCCAAATATAGATAGTGAGGTTGAATATTTCTCAGATTCTCTCTGATCAATAAATTCTGGCAGTGAGATTGAATGTACAACTGATAAAAAATATATGCTCAACCAATATTCATATTATTGAAGGATATGAAATAGATGCAATGACAACATGAGCTAATATTCAAATTAAAAGATCAGTTTAAAAATGTTGTCAGGACATGCAATTTATATTGGTGTAGGGCTACAAATGATGAAAAATAACAACAAGAGAGTTACGTTCAAATGCAAATCTAGTTGTGAGTGGGAAATTTATGCCACCCTAATGAAAACAAGGATACATGAGAATTAAGAACTATTATTAAAAAGCCTTCATATAGTAGAGAATTTAATAATAAATTATTTAGCACAAAGCGGTTAAGATAGATAATTAAATTGAGTCTAAAGTTCATGATAACTCAAATATTCAAGGCAACAAAATTGTTGATAAGGTAAGAGCTAAGTGAGTTGAAAATATTTTAAGAGGTAAATTAGTTAGGGCAAAGGCACACATAACTACAATGGTTGAAGGTCACAATGGGGATCAATATAATAGCTTGAACCGCTATTGTGCAGAATTTTTAAGATCAAACAGAGGGAGTTCAGTTCTTATGAAATTTACTTGTCCGATAGAGCATTATCAAGACAAAACAACCATATCACGAACTATATTCCCTTGTTTTCAAAGGTTATATATATGTTTTTTTGGTAGTCGTGAGTCTTTTAAATGTTGCTAATCATTTATGGGCTTGGATGGATGTTTCTTGAGATGACCAATTACTAACAGCTATTGGTAGAGATCAAAATAATCAGATGCTTTGTATTGCATATGCTGCGGGGGAAGTTGAAAACAAAGATTCTTGGACATGATTTTTAACTAATTTAACTAGAGACATTGAGCATCTTGGTATTACCTATATTTTATATCAATAAAAAGGTTTTTATTTTTATATAGTTCTTTAAATTTTAAAGATTTGTAAATGCAATTGCATAGTCTATATTATACCTTTAATTTTACATTTTAGGGTTTGGTTCAAACATTTAAAGAGTTATTGTCATTTGTGGATCATCGTTTTACGTTTGTCATATATACAACAATTTTAGAAAGAAATATCCAAGTAAAAAATCGAAAGCTTTGTGAAGAAAAATGTCAAATGTGTTAGTGTATATTTGGACAATTAATGGGTTCAGAGGCTTAACGGGTCGGTTCGAATACACAGATATCCAATACCCGTAGTAACTTCTAGGGTTTGCCTAATTATACCCACCCAGGGGCAACAGATATGTGATTCCACTTTGATCACCATCCCGATGCTTCGAGCGACATTTTCATTATCGAATTAACTGCCCCTATCGCTCCCATTTCTCTCTCCCGTAACCGCTCGAATCGTTGTTTTCTCTTGTCTCTGCGATCTCCTGCGCCGCTGTAGTAGGGAAAAGCTCTGTTTGGCGTGAAGATCGTTGCTCGCTTGATCTAAGAAGAGGAGGCCTTCCCCGTCGAGTGCTGTCTCGATCCCGGTGCTAGATCGCAAAAGAAAAAAATTCCCGTCTCCTGTTCCGCCGCCGTCTGTAGAGATTGATCCGTCGCTGTTTTCTGATCAGGAAAGAAGAAAATTTTTATCCTGCCACAGAACAGAAGAAACTCGACGCCTCTGATTCCCCCTGGTCACGGATCGTGAAGGAGGAAAAGCAGCGTGGCTATTTTCCATAGGGAAGAAAACCGCCACCACCCCGGGCTTTGGAATTTTATTGTTCCTTCTCCGAAATCGTGATTAGTTTTGTGAATGGCAAAAATAATTTAGAATTTCACAAGGAAGAAGATGATCTCCATCCTCCTTCGGTTTTTTGGAGGAGCCATAGTCGGCGAACTTCTTCCTTATCGGAGAAAAGATCTCACAATCTGGAGGAGAAAACTTACCACTAATTGAGAAATTTTTGCCGCACTAAATCTTTCTCTATATTTGGAAGAGATCAGTAAGGGTCTTTGGTTCTTTTTACTTGGTTTTGGAGAATACTTTTGGTGCTTAAAAGCAAGCTCTTTGGATCTCAAAAATGATGAACAAGAATAATTTCTCCTCTCATGTTCCGATGATAAAACTAGATAAATTCACGGTGACAGAGTTCAACGACTGGAAGCTGAATAGATAGTTTGTGATGAAGTAAATGAGCATGTTCTATTTAGTTCAGTCTGATCGTGCTGACGTTACGGGGACTGACAATGAGTCACAGGGGTCCATGATAAGGACTTCTGTCATGGCTACCTGCTGAACTGTCTGTCATCAAGCCTAACAAAGACATAGATCAAGAAGAAGACTTCCAAGGAGATCTGAGAGGCACTGGAGGAGCACTTCCGGCAGGAAAAGGACCTGTCTAAAGCACACCTGATGGAAAATTTTCATTCCTTCATGTTCAACAAGGAGAAAGTCATTCTCCCTCAGGTATTGAAATTTAAAAACTTACTTGATTCCTTGCACAGCGAAAACATTGTTTTACTAGAGAGTTTCGTTGCGTGCATGATTATTTATAAATTGTCTTCCACGTGATATAATTTCAAAACTGAAATATACCGCAAAAAGATGCAGTTTGTTCTGAATGACCTAAAGCACTTCATATACATTGAGAATGAAAATAAGACCAGATATGCGTTAGAACATGTTAGCAAGCAGAAAGCTGTGGCTAACATGATTTCTAGCTCTAAACGCACACCCAATCCTAAAAAGACCAAATCATCCCATGTTATAGGCCCGAATAAGAAGTTTAAAAAGTTTAATGGCAAGTGTTTCAATTGCAACTAGTGGTGACTTGGTGCATCTGATTGCAGGTTCCATAAAAAGGAAAGGACCAGATCACCACAAGACGGCAACAAGACCAATATGGTTAGCTTTGCTGAGCCATCCAACTTTGTTGCCATGGTTGGAAATGTGAATGCCAAGACTGAGTGGTACTTGGATTTGTGGGTAACATGCCATGTTTGCAACAATGCTACTCTGATGATAGGGTCGATTGCTGCAAGAGAGTCTGTGATGGTGGCAAATGGTGAGATAGCTGATGTGCTGAAGGTAGGGAACACAACTCTGCTCCTATCCTCAGATAAGACTTTAACTTTAAAGAACGTTAAATTCACTTCTTCATTAGCTGTTAATTTAGTGTCTATAAGTTTGTTATGTGATGCTGACATGTCTTTACTTTTTGTAGCAGTAGAGTAACAGTGTTAGTTAACTCTCACTATTTTGGATGTGCATATGTCCAAAATATGATGTATTAACTAAGTATAGCAAACAAAATAGTTCAACAAGTATAATCAAATTTAGTTAGCCCTAAAACTCTACATGAAAGACTTTGACACGTGAACTATAAAAAATGTTTCAAATAACTAGAACTCACCGGATCACATTAGACACTAAAAACCAACCTAAGAAATGTGAAGTGTGTGCTCAGACTAAAATCACTAGAAAACCTTTTAGTGCAGTTACTAGGAGCACAACACCCCTACAACTTATACATTCCGACATATATGACTTTAAAAGTTTTGTCATTGAAGGAGGAAGTATATGATCACATTTATATATGATTGTTTTAGGTTCTGTCATATTTATCTTCTGAAAAGTAAAGATGAAGCGTTTGAAAAATTCTATTTTTTCAAAACAAGGATAGAAAACCAACTAGACATGAAGATAAAAAAGTTTATAAGTGATAGAGGAGGAGAATACGTGTCTAGTGAGTTTAGATGTTTCCTTTCTTCTCAAGGAATCATAGTAGAAATCACTGCTCCTTACTCACCCTAATCGAATGGTATAGTCTAGAGAAAGAATAGAATGCTAATAGTGATGTTGAATTCTATGTTCCTAACTGTTAGTATGCCTACTGCTTATTGGGAGAAGCAGTTTTAACTACAAATCACATTTTGAACACAGTTTTTCATGCAAAGTTAGATGTTACACCCTACGATCTTCGGTTTAGTAGACCCTCAACAATAACTAAACTTAAAACTTGCGGTTGTATAGCCTATGTTAGGGTTTTTGACCCTAGAAGGTCTAAGTTTGGACTTAAGACCAACACATGTGTCTACTTAGACTATGCTAAGAATAGTGCTGCAGATAAATTCTTAGATATTTCTAATAAAAATATTATAGAATATAGGGATGTGGTGTTATTTGAAGATAAGTTTCTTAAAGATAAGAATTTGTCACTCTTAGATATGCAATTAACTATTACCGAAGAAAATCATGAATTAGTTCCGAGCACCTCTTATTCAGTTACAGTAAATAATAGTGGCCAAAAGTTTAGAAGGACTTTGGTGAGAGAGCGAACTCCTAGAACCTTTGATAGTGATTTGGTCACTTACCCTGTCTAGGCTGATCCATCTACTTATAAGAAAGTGATGAGATCAAGCAATTCACTACTCCGAAAAGTAACCATTGATGAAGAGATCGATTCTCTACTTTAGAACAACACCTGAACGTTAGTTAATAAGTCAAAAGGGGATAAAACTACAGGTTTTAAGTGGGTTCTGAAAAAGAAGCTCAATCATGATGATAACTGTTGCAGTATGGAAACAAGGCAGTCTGGCGGCTTGTCTCTGGTGGTTTTGAGACCGGGCAGTCTGGTGGCTTATCTCCGACGGTTTGGAGATCAGGCGGTCTGGTGGTTTCTCTCTGGCGGCTTGATAGTCAAATGGTCTGACGGCTTATCTCCAGCGGCTTGGTAGCTGGGCAGTCTAGCTCTCGTCTTGCCTTTGGTGCTTATTGTTATGGTCGGGCGGTTAGCCTTCAAATCCAGCCAGGCGACCTATGCGGTCTGATTTTGTCTAGCCGCTGGTCACAATATTGTATTTAGTCCCACATTACTTATTTATAATCTCTCTCTTCTCCTTCATTTTATAAAAGGGAAGTCATACCTTTTTAATACACACATTTTTTGGAAATATAAATTCGGTTATTGTCCAATTTTTGGTTTCTCTTTTTCTTTTCGCATATGGTATCAGAGGACTCAATCTTTTCCACCTGATTCTGTGAGCTTCTTCTGTCCACGCGATTTGCCCTTTCTTCTTGTGGCTTGTTCACGTGGCTTCCTTTCTTTCTTGTGAGCCATAGTGGTCACTTTGAAGTGATTTGTTCTCTCTGATTGCCATTTCACTTGGCTATACTATTATGCGAAAAGAAAAAGTGAAACTGAAAATTGGACAATAACCGAATTTTATTTCCAAAAAATATGTGTATTACAAAGGTATGACCTCCCGTTTATAGAATTAAGGAGAAGAGAAAGATTACAAATAAGTACTATGGGATTAAATATAATTACTGTGACTAGCGACTAGACAAAATCAGACCGCATAGATCGCGCGGTTGGATTTGAAATGGCAGTCCAAGAGGCAATCATGTATTACACTATCTTCTATGAAATTCAAACTCTACGCTCTATCTTCAGCGGGAGAAGAAGCAGAGTAGATAAGAAATTTAGTGATGGGCATTTCACTGCCGAGCCTAAAATTGTGTTTTGTTATAGTTTACTGCGACAATCAGCCTACTAAAATGATTGCTATGAACACTTTGTTCAATAACAAAAGAAGGCAACTAAGGATGAAACAAGCCTGATTAACCTCCCTCACAAGTCAAGGGATTATTACCCTAATTGATGTGAGGTCGAAAGATAATATTGCAGATGCTTTGACAAAAGACTTAAATAGACCTTTCACAATCAAAATATCAGGGGAGATGTGATTAAAGTTCATAGAAATATGAAACTTTCTTCTTATGTTTATGTTTTAATGGTAAGAGCCTATAACTGCAACATTCAAGCATCTAATAACAGACTGAAAATCACAAATAATTCTTTGATAAAAACCCAAGATGGTTGGATGCTAGTCATTCCAACATCTCTCTCATTGTAAGTTGATTTGGGAATTATTCAACTGAGAATAGAAAGTCATTGTATGAGTTAATCTAACATTAGTGATCATAGCACATTATTTCACATGTGATAATGTAGCAAATGACGGTGTACTAAGTCATATGATAAGGTCCATAGTGGTCACTAATGAGTAAGATAACAATGTGTAATTTGTTAAAATCATAACTTGACTTGTTCTTCTAAGACTGGATAGAGATGTTGACAGTGTTACTTCACTACTGCTACAAGTACTAAACTCACTTAGGTAGAGTTAGTTTATTTTGACACGTCACTGCATATATTTATAAATTCATAGAGTCAAATTCATGAAATTCTTTGCAGACACTAGTGAAGATGGAGGAGAGAAAGTAGACTTTGACATGAATGATGATGATTTACTCTCTGAGTAGAATTTTTATATGTTTTGGATCAATTGTTATTTTTTGTTTTCAGACTTATTTATTTCTGAGTAGCATGTTATGTTTGGATATTTATGTTATTGTTTTTGAAAACTCCTACTTATGTTTAAATGTGCTAACTATTCTGAAAATGCGTAAAGTCGAAAATTTTCTTGCGTACTCTCTACTTTCTGCACTCCGTGACGTACACATTATTTGTCACAAATATAATACGAGATTGTTATTATATATTTGGATAATTAATGGGTTCGGAGGCTTAATGGGTCGGTTCAGTTACACGGATATCCAATACCCGTAGTAACTCCTAGGGTTTGCCTATTTATACCCACATAGGGACAACGGATAGATGATTCCACTTTGATCACCATCCGGATGCTTCAAGCGACACTTTGAAAATTCAACTTATGAAGATGGGTGGGCTAGAGTAATGCCAAAAATTTACTTAATTTCGATGATTATAACCACCTAATTAGTATAAACAAAACATTATTGTGCAAACATGGCTTTAGTGGTCTTCCATGGTGTGATGTAGTGGTAAACAATATGTCAGAGGAATTTGACCGTGTGATATTGGATATGAAAGATGAGCCCATACTGACTATGTGTGAAGATTTCGACTTTACATGATGCGAGCCTATTGTAGTGTGAGGAAGAAAACTAGCTGGGATGAAAAATCTTATATAGAGCAATGACTAGATCATCATAATCATTGGAACATAAAGAGATCAACGGATATTAAGAATGCAACTAGAGCTATCCAAAGGAAAGTGTCTGGTTCAATTAAAAAACTCCAACTACAACATTACATCTAGAGTTATTTTCTGCCGTTCGATTTTTATGATTTACGTCGTTAGATCGGGTATTCTGTTAGCTGGGTAGCACTTCCTATAGTTGAAAATCTGACCCTTGATTATATTTATCTGTCTTGTAAATCTGGTCATTGGTTGGCTTTTGCTAGCTACTTTGATAGACGATCCCTGTAGCGTTATTTATAAGTGTTTATTGTCTGTTTTCTTAGGCTCCATTTGGAGGGACTTATTTTCACCGGTCAAGCGGTTATGACCGCATGAACCTGACCATAATTAAGGTCCGGTTCATGCGGTCGTAACCGCTTGACCGGTGAAAATATGTCCTCCCAAACGGAGCCTTAATCTGAGCCCTTGGATCAAAAGTAGTAGATGGCAGCTGCTACTCACATAGAAATATGCTTAAAACTCAAAGAAGATACATATGACCTTTTTCTATTTATTTTTAATTTTATAAATTTTAATTTTAATTTAATATTAATATTAATATTAATTATACCATACTGCAATTAGACCCGTGATACTCTGTGGTTCTGAATGTTGGGCAGTGAATTGTGTACATGAGCAAAAAATAGGAGTTGCGAAGATGAGAATGCTTAGGTGAATGTGCGAACACACGAGATTGGAAAAAATTAGGAATTACGTATCAGGGATAAGACAAGAGTAACACCAATTGTAGAGAAGATGCGAGAAGCTCGTCTAAGATGGTTTGGGTACGTACAAAGGAGACCATTAGAGGCACCCGTTAGACGTTGTGAGAGTCTAGTCACTAGGCATGTTAAACGAGGGAGGGGGAGACAAATTAAGACTTGTAATGAAACTGCAAGGAAAGGTATGATGTACTTAGGCATTAGTAAGATTTCGACAAAAGATAGGGCACAATGGCAACTAAGGATTCATATAGCCGACCCCACTATAGTGGGATAAATTCTTGAACGTTGTTGCTGTATTAATATTAATTATAAAATAATCAGAAGATTATGTTGAGTCACACTCGACATGCAAGATGGAACATAATAAATGAAATAAGAGATATATCAACAGGAGGAGGTACACTTCATAGGGTTAGGACTTTTTGGTCGGCGCGCTACCTCCTGCTTGCAATCATTGTTATGTAAAAATTTAAGGTAACATGGGTCAGTTAGGGCTGGCATCAACCGTGTAATAAACATCCCTCCTCTTGGCTGTCCCTAAGGGACCCATGGGCACTCTATCATCCTGTAGGTTAGCACTTTGTATGCACATGTAATAAAAACATATAATAACATAGAAGTGACATGAATGAGTGTCACAAACATCAAACGTGTTTCTATGCTGAGCAATTAAATAAAGGGGGACCTACCAATATAGCATGTATCCAAATCTAATTTTGTCCAAGACACCATATAGCGTGTAGGTTAAATCACAAATCAAATAACATTTTGACCGAGTGAACTAGGAAATAACTCAAATCAGCATACTTAGTAAAAACCCTAAGAAATATATAACATGTATATTACATTCTTACACCTAAATTATTTGAAAACCTAAGCAGAGGCGGCGACACCCTGAGAAATTTCCAACTAAGCGGAGTAAAAAACCCGGAAATAATTTAAAACCCTTATGAGCATTTGTTGAAATTGGTGAAGTGAAAGTGGGTGGTCGGGCAGTCTGGGCGGATTAGGCGGACTGACCGCGCGGACTGGTTCTTAGTCCGGCGGGTTGGTGGTTGGCGACCTGCGTTGCTGCTGCGGGCTGTGTTGCGGACTGAGCGGACTGCACAGACTGGATTGTGTCCGGCAGTGTTCTGAGTTCTGCAGGTGATGCGCGCGGCCTGTGCGGACTGGGCTTGGAGTCCGCTCTTCTTCTTTGAAGTTGCGGTAAGCGCGGTCTGGGCTTGGAGTTGGCGGGCTGGTTTGGTATCCGCCGAGCTCGTTATCCTTTCTGGACTTGCTCTTGTGGAGTTCAGGGTTTCCGCAGTGTCCGCTGTGACCGGGCCTTTGTGCCAGTGGTCGCGGACTGCGCGAGATGAAGTTGGTTTCCGCAGTGTCCGCAGTGACCGGGCGGTGTGCCTGTGGTCTAGACATTGCGAGCTAGGCTGTTGTCCGCAGTGTCCGCTGTGACCAGGCGGGTTGCCTGTGGATGCAGATTGGTGCTTGCGGACAGGCGTGTTGTCTTACCTTCGGCGGACTGGCTTTGTTCTTAGCTTGTGGCTCTTGCGTCCCGGCTAGTCCTGCAGTTTTCTACGGACTGAGCGGACTGCCCTGAGCTTCTCTCCATCTCGCACGGGCTTGGCTGTTTTGTTTCGTCCCATGCGGGCGGACTCGGCGGGATAGCATTGCTAGCTGCGACCTTGGGGAGGTGACTCTATCTCATAGGGTGGTGACTACACTCCTCACTCGGCCTATAAATAGGACCCCCCCGACACGTTATTTGATATCAGAGTGAACAGTAAGTGAGCTTGTGCATAGGCTGTGGACTGTGTTTGCTTATCCGCGCGGGCTGTTTGCTTAACCGGTTTCTGTGTGCAGGTGGCGCGGCTAGCAGTGTTGAACCAGGAGTTTGGTTCTGACCTCTGTGGAGTTTGCGGGCTGCATTCGGCGGTTTCCAGCATCAGCTTTATCTCAAGTTCTATTTTGTCCGCGCGACCTCGCGGTCTCTGCGAGTAGGCGGCGGGTTCCTCTGTTCAGCAGCAGTTCGGTGAATTACGGCGAGTCCGCGACCTTGCAGTCTCAAGCGGACTCAGTGTTCAGATTGGTTCCAGTTCAGTTCGGGCGGTCTCAGCGACCTGTGCGGCTTCGACGGTCTCGGCGGTTTTTGGAGTCTGTCCGCCCGAGTTGTTTTGTTGTTTCTATTTTTTCTTGTACTGGCGAAATCATGTCTCGCCATGTATGCCTCGCCCTGTAAAGAAGATTAATAAGAATTTGATCTGCTTGCTTCTGTCTATGCCTTTGGTTATTTGAGTTGCTTCCTGCTTTCCGCGGTTCAAGTTGTGATCTGGGTAGTGCCGAAAATATTGATTTAGTGTTTGGGCTACCTTGCTGATCAACTTGAGAAAATTCAACATGGTATCAAAGGAAGGTTCAGTTGCTTGAGCGGTAATCAACAAGCTTTGTTGTTGTTCTGTGTGCTTCTGAAGGATAACCAAGTTTGTACCATGGACGGTGGTTTTGTAAGAGGTCTTGGTATTGAGCTTCTGACGCCGACTAACTTCAAGAAGTGGAAGTCGTGCATGAAGAGCTATCTTCTGGGCCAGGAGTTATGGGAGGTCATCGGTGGGGATCAAGTAGAAATCACTGCTGAGTTTGGAACAGCCGAGCAGGTGAGAGTGTGGAGGAAGACAAATGCCAAGGCTGAGTTTGCTCTCAAGCGGGCGGTGTCACCTGAACTCTTTGATCACATTTTAGGATGTGAGTCTGCTGCTGAGATATGGACTTCCCTTGATGGGCTGTTCAATAGGAAGAATGTAGCAAGGCTACAGTTCTTGGAGAATGAGTTGGCTAAGGCAACTCAGGGAGATCTTTCTATCTCCAAATTCTTCCTGAAGATGAAGAGCTTGTGTGCTGAGCTCTCTGCTCTTGATCCTGATGAGCCGATCTCCGAGGCTAAGCCAAAGAGGCACATAATCCGCGGTCTGCGGAAGGAGTATGTGGCCTTCGTTACTTCTGTTCAAGGCTGGGCTACTCAGCCCTCTCTTCTGGAGCTGGAAAATCTGCTTGCCTTGCAGGAGAGCTTGGCAAGGCAGATGGCCTGGGTGACAGTCTCTGAAGGAGCTAGTGATACTCTCTTCACTGAGAAGAAGAAGAAGAAGAGATGGGAAGGGAAGAAGAAGCAGACTGCGGCTGGAGATGAATCTTCATCTTCTAAACAGCAGGAGGGGAGCTTTGCTCCTAAGAAGGACTGGAAGAAGAATCTGAAGTGCTACAGATGTCATCAACCAGGTCACTTCAAGCGAGACTGCAAGGTCAAGCTGCAACCTGGGCATGCTGCAGGCAAGGAGGAAGCCTCCTCTAGTAAGGAGGAAGCTGGCTGGGGTGGAGCATTCATGACGGGCACTTGTGTCCGTGCTTTGTCCACCGTTGACATGGAGGACGACTGGATCGTTAAATCCGGGTATGGTCATCACCTCATCGGAGATATGTCAAAGTTTTCTTCGCTGCAGGCCTACTCAGGTAACGAAGCTATTATAACTGCTGATAATACTATTCATGCAGTAGAGAAGGAGGGTATAGTAACAGTGGGTAGTGATAAGGGGCCGCTCACGTTAAGGAGTGTTTATCACGTACCGGGGATGAAGAAGAACCTCTTCTCTGTGACCAATGCGGTTAATGCTGGCTGTCACGTTCTGTTTGGGCCAACAGAAGTGAAGTTCCTTCGCAACGTATCAGCGGTTAAGGCTGATGTTGCTCATATTGGAAGGAGAGTGAAAGACTTGTTTGTTTTATCAACAAGCTCCTATGTTGATCGCATGAGGGCCAATGATAGCGCTGTTATGTGGCATGAGAGGTTGGCGCATGTAGGGATGGATAAGCTGAAGGCTATGTCAAATAGGAGCCTGGTGAGAGGCTTGCCTAAGCTATCATCCTTCGGTGATGGTCATGTTTGTGCTGGATGTTAGTATGAGAAGTCTCATCGTCTTCCATTTGATAAGTCACAAACAAGAAGCAAAGCACCACTGGAGGTTATCCATGGTGATCTGATGGGACCAACCGCGACTGCTAGCCTCGGTGGGAGCAGGTACATGCTAGTCTTGATTGATGACTATTCAAGATACACTTAGGTGTATTTCTTGAAGGAGAAGTCTGAAGCCTTCCGGTTTTTTGTGGAGTTCAAGGAGCTGGTGGAGGGTCGGCTTAACCTGAGGATTAAAAAGCTTAGAACTGACAACGGTGGAGAATTTGTCTCCTCCGAGTTTTCTAACTTTTGCAGGAAGCATGGAATCCAGAGGGAGCTCACTTGTGCTCATACTCCACAACAAAACGGAGTAGTGGAGCGGAAGATCCGTCATCTGACGGAGACTTGCAAATGTTGGCTTCATGCCAAGAGTATCCCAAGGTCCTTTTGGGCGGAGGGAATGTCTTGTGCTGCTTATGTCATCAATCGGATGTCACTAAGTCTGATCAATATGAAGTCTCTCTTCGAGATGTTGCTGAAGGAGAAGCCAAGTGTTGAACACCTTCGGGTGTTTGGATCAACTTGCTATGTGCATATTCCTGATGCTCTAAGGACTAAGCTTGATGCAAAGGCAAGGAAGCTTGTCTTTGTTGGCTATGATGAGCGGAAGAAGGGATGGAGATGCATGGATCCGGTGACGAAGAAGTTCGTGGTGTCAAGAGATGTTGTCTTTGACGAACTGACGTCATATGGAGGAAGCTCGGTTGAGCTACCGGAGAGCAAGGTTGATGAAGGTCAGGAGATGGCTGAGGTTGCTGATCAAGTGGAGCTGGTTGTGTCACCAACAGCTCCAGTTGCTTCAAGTTCTGGAGGAGAAGCTTCTGGGTCAGGAAGCAGGGGGAGCATTGCTCCAAGCTTGCCGGAGAGCAGAGGTGAACCAGAAGAAGCAGCGGAGGTGGTGAGCAAGGAGCAGCCTCTTCGGAGATCAAAGAGGGTGATCAAGCCTCCAGCTCGCTACTGTGAAGGAAACGCCGTGAGCTATGTCTTATGTTTCTTTGCAGGTTCTCTTGATGAGCGAGAGCCTGCTAGCTTCAATGAGGCCACTGGAGTCAAGGAGTGGAAAGATGCCATGAGAGAGGAGATGGATGCTCTCAAGAAGAATGAAACTTGGGATCTTGTGCCCAGAGTTGATGGCATTACTCCGGTGACTTGCAAGTGGGTGTTTAAGTTGAAGAAGAAGGCGGATGGGAGCATTGAGAGATACAAGGCTCGCCTGGTGGCTCGGGGATTCTCTCAACAGTATGGAGAAGACTATGAGGAGACATTCAGTCCTGTTGCAAAGATGACTTCAGTTCGGATGGTGATTGCATTGGCTGCTTGCCAAGGATGGAGGATGTGGCAGCTTGATGTAAAGAATGCCTTTCTTTACGGAGAGATTGACAAGGACATCTTCATGGATCAGCCTCTTGAATTCGTTTCTGAAGTTCATCCGGATTACGTCTGCAAGCTCAGGAAGGCTCTCTACGGGTTGAAGCAAGCTCCTAGATCTTGGTATGGGAAGATAGCAGAGTATCTGCAATTCTGCGGATACCTGGCTTCAAACTCGGACTCTAGCTTGTTTATCAAGAAGAAGGGGGAGCTTCGAGTCTTGGTCCTGCTGTACGTTGATGATATGATCATCATGGGGAATTCTGAGGAAGAGGTAGCTAGGCTCAGAGCTGAGCTAGCTATTCGCTTCGAGATGAAAGACTTGGGAGAGCTTCATCACTTTCTTGGTCTCGAAGTGGAGAGGAAGGAAAGTGGGTTACTCATCTGTCAGAAGGGATATGTTGAACGCATAGTGAACCGGTTTGGTTTGACTGAAGGGAAGAATTGCTCTACTCCTCTGGATCAAGGCCTAAAGCTTCGTCAAGATGAAGGAAGGATTCTTCCTGATCCTTTTGTAACACCCCAAAATATTGTAGGAGCGACGGGGATCACTTTTGGCCAAGACAAAGTTTTGGTGCAGGTGACACGGGCCCCGACACGGGTGTGTCGGAGGCCGTGTCGGGGGTGTCGAGCTCGGGCCGTCGAGCTGGCCATGTAGTCGACCAGTTCAGGTCGACGATGGTCGTGTGGTAGAATACGGCCTAGGACACGGGCGTGTCCCAGGCCGTGTCACACCTGGGCTGTACGGCGGGGTACACGGGCAGTGACACGGGCACGAGCACGGGCGTGTCTAGTTTGACACGGGCATGTCTGATGCCGTGTCACCAAGCCGTGTACCTCTCTGACTGCAAAATGTTGGTCGATTGCACACGGGGGGCGTGACACGGGTCCCGACACGGGCGTGTCGCAGGTATCACGGGCGTGTCGGAGGGCGTATCACATGCCGTGTTGCTGGTTTTCAATTTTGGTCGAGACGGCGAATGAGCTACACGGCCAGGCACACGGCCGTGTGTGAACCTGTGTTCGGCCCAGTTTTTGTGATTTCAGATCTAATCCTGGCCGTTCGTTTCCTTGGCTTTGGATCCGACGGTGGGGGGCGGCTCCTGGGTGGTTTTAGCCGGGAATAGGGTTTTGAAACCCTTATTTCTCTTGGGTACTCTCTCTCTAAAATCTAGAGAGAAGGGAGAGCTTGGAGGAGGAAGAAGGAGGTCAACTCCGGCGGCCGGTGGAGATTCGGAGCTCCAAATCGCGAGCCGTCTTCGGATCCGCGGAGGCAAGGAGATTACGGTGCATTTCATCCGCATAGATTTTCATGGCGCCGCGGAAGAACGCAAGGGTAATGATTTCTCATCCTTGGGCATATAAAGCCCTCTTTTCCTTTGCATAGGAAGCCCTCTCTCACGAGTGAGCGAAGAGTTGGAGCGTTCCTTGGGGTAGATATGCCCCTTGTGTAGAGTCCGTATGCGAAAACGGACATAGGCATTGTGTGTGAAGCCTATCCGGACAAGTAGAGCCGGATCGGTGATGTTGCATTGCATATGAACCGGGGAAGACTCCGGGTGTTTGGGCGTTTTTCGGGTTTTCTACGTGGTAGATTGCAGCAGGGAGCCTTGGAGATTAACTCCAAGGTGCACCCGGAAAACTGGTCAAAAGCGGGTTTTGCCAACACGGTGGCCGGGGAGCCAACGTGAACATAACCGGGTTATGTGATTATTGTGGTGGAAACGGGACTCGGTGAGTCTTGGCCTGCGCATATGGCTTAAATTGTCATTGCGGTGTGAGCACGGGTCAGGCGGAACCGTACCCGGTCTATGTCGTTCGGTAGGACCGTTGGCATGGATGAGGGTCTTCGGCGGTCTATGGCTTAAATTGCCGTGACCAAGGCCAGGAAGGCAAAATGCTCATATGGATGACCGTCCAAGAGGCGGTGGTGGATTGGGAACGTCTATGGCTTGAATTGACGTGACGTTGGCCGGTTCGCCGAGAATGTGACCTGAGTGCACGAGGTGTGTGGCCGTGCGAGCCTACGCTTGTGGTGAAGTGCAAATACTTTATATAATTGCCTATACTAATAAAGTGCAGGGAAAGAGCATTGCCGCCCCGAGTGTGGGGGCGGGATCGTTATAATTTGGTCAGCATTGCTGGTCGTTGCTATTGTTTGCCACCGGGCGGTGGTTTGTGGCTTGCAGGTGCTGCGGAGCAGAGCGGGAAATAGCGGGCTAAAGCCCTTGTTGCTGTGCCGGCCCTCGAAGGCCTAATTGCTTATGTTTCTTTCCCGTTTTTCGTGTATGGCCGGCCTGCGAGCCGAAGTATGAAAACACTACTTTTGTTAAGTGAACAGTGTAAGGCCTTAAGGCCATTTCTCTTTTGGTGTATGTATACATTCCTGAGTTTATAGTGGACATTCATGCTGTTGTGGCTGGGTTCTTATTTCTTTTGCAACCTAATATATTGCTTCCGCTAGGTGTTGTGTAGGACGTCATGATTGGTTGAATGGTTTCAACGCGTAACCAACCGGTCTGTCCGTAGTATATGGCGTCGGGCCCCGGCCGGACCTACTGCTATATGCTATGCGACGGATAGGGGTGTTACACCTTTGGTGTTTAGAGCTCTTGTTGGGAGCTTGATCTACCTGACGATTACGTGACCTGATATAGCTTATGTTGTTGGTCGTGTAAGTCAGTTCATGGCAGAGCCAAGGAAGTCTCATCTTGTAGAGGAAAAGAACATTCTGAAGTATGTCAAGGCAACTTCTGACATGGGACTTCTTTACAGAAGAGATGCGAGGTTCTCTTTGCTTAGGTACACGGATGCTGATTATGGTGGTGACTCGGATGACCGAAGGTCAACTTCTGGTTATGTGTACACTTGTGGATCAGCGGGCATTTCGTGGTGCAGAAAGAAGCAGGACTCGGTATCCGTCTCTACTACAGAAGCAGAGTACAAGGCTTCTTCCTTGGTAGCTCGGGAAGCCATTTGGCTAAGGAGGCTAGTAGAGGACGTCCATGAGGAAGTGCAAGGTCCTACCTTGCTCCGAGGGGATAATGAAAGTGCTCTCAAGCTGGTAACCAATCCAGTTTGTCATGCCAGGACCAAGCATATTGAGATCGATCACCACTTCATAAGGGAGAAGGTGCTGGAAGGATCTCTTGTGGTCGGTCATGTTCGGAGTGAAGATAACCTTGCTGACATCT
Organism: Platanthera zijinensis; assembly: GCA_039513925.1. Taxonomy (NCBI): domain Eukaryota; kingdom Viridiplantae; phylum Streptophyta; class Magnoliopsida; order Asparagales; family Orchidaceae; genus Platanthera; species Platanthera zijinensis. Next base: position 208,875,031 of record CM077082.1, on the reverse strand, counting down.
TCACCAAGTCGCTAGCGAAGGGGCCTTTTCAGCGGCTTCGTGGTCTACTCGGCCTGATCACCACTTCTCACTTCAAGAGAGAGTGTTGAAATTGGTGAAGTGAAAGTGGGTGGTCGGGCAGTCTGGGCGGATTAGGCGGACTGACCGCGCGGACTGGTTCTTAGTCCGGCGGGTTGGTGGTTGGCAACCTGCGTTGCTGCTGCGGGCTGTGTTGCGGACTGAGCGGACTGCGCGGCTTGGATTGTGTCCGGCAGTGTTCTGAGTTCTGTAGGTGATGCGCGCGGCCTGTGCGGACTGGGCTTGGAGTCCGCTCTTCTTCTTTGAAGTTGCGGTAAGCGCGGTCTGGGCTTGGAGCTGGCGGACTGGTTTGGTATCTGCCGAGCTCGTTATCCTTTCTGGACTTGCTCTTGTGGAGTTCAGGGTTTCCGCAGTGTCCGCTGTGACCGGGCCTTTGTGCCAGTGGTCGCGGACTGTGCGAGATGAAGTTGGTTTCCGCAGTGTCCGCAGTGACCGGGCGGTGTGCCTGTGGTCTGGATATTGCGAGCTGGGCTGTTGTCCGCAGTGTCCGCTGTGACCAGGCGGGTTGCCTGTGGATGCGGATTGGTGCTTGCGGACAGGCGTGTTGTCTTGCCTTCGGCGGACTGGCTTTGTTCTCAGCTTGTGGCTCTTGCGTCCCGGCTAGTCCTGCAGTTTTCTGCGGACTGAGCGGACTGCCCTGAGCTTCTCGCCATCTCGCCCGGACTTGGCTGTTTTGTTTCGTCCCATGCGGGCGGACTCGGCGGGATAACATTGCTAGCTGCGACCTTGGGGAGGTGACTCTATCTCATAGGGTGGTGACTACACTCCTCACTCGGCCTATAAATAGGACCCCCCCCCCCCCCCCCCCGACACGTTATTTGATATCAGAGTGAACAGTAAGTGAGCTTGTGCATAGGCTGCGGACTGTGTTTGCTTATCCGCACGGGCTGTTTGCTTAACCGGTTTCTGTGTGCAGGTGGCGCGGCTAGCAGTGTTGAACCAGGAGTTTGGTTCTGACCTCTGTGGAGTTTGCGGGCTGCATTCGGCGGTTTCCAGCATCAGCTTTATCTCAAGTTCTATTCAGTCCGTGCGACCTCGCGGTCTCTGCGAGTAGGCGGCGGGTTCCTCTATTCAGCAGCAGTTCGGCGAATAACGGCGAGTTCGCGTGACCTTGCGGACTCAGTGTTCAGATTGGTTCCAGTTCAGTTCGGGCGGTCTCAGTGACCTGTGCGGCTTCGGCGGTCTCGGCGATTTCTGGAGTCTGTCCGCCCGAGTTGTTTTGTTGTTTCTATTTTTTCTTGTACTGGCGAAATCATGTCTCGCCATGTATGTCTCGCCCTGTAATGAAGATTAATAAGAATTTGATCTGCTTGCTTCTGTCTATGCCTTTGGTTATTTGAGTTGCTTCCTGCTTTCCGCGGTTCAAGTTGTGATCTGGGTAGTGCCGAAAATATTGATATGGTGTTTGGGCTACCTTGCTGATCAACTTGAGAAAATTCAACAGCATTACCGATCGGCTTCGACTTCAACAGAGACCAGAGAGGAAAGCCTGTCGCCTTTGAAGCTCAGCAGAGCTGCAGAGATCAGTATGCTCAGTCACTTTCGTTGCATGTCGGCCACTCTATTTCCGAAAAAAACCCTTACCCGTCGCCTTTCGATGACGTGAGTTCTGTCGCCCGTCGGTAGCATGAGTTTCGTCGACTGTCAATGGCGAGACTTCAGTCGGGAGATGCCTGTTAGGGCAACACAGAGGTCAAAGAATTGATGGTTCAGGGCTTCTGGCTTTAGGAATCAGGCGGAATGACCAATCGGTCCGGGCTTCAGGCGATTCACGAATAAATTAAAACAACGCGTTTTGGGCTCGTTGTTTTGCCTATTTCACAACTCAAATTGTATCCTAAGTGTGTTTAAATTAAACCAAAATGTATTAAGTTGGATCCAAAACAATGCCTCAAATTTATTTTTCCGAAATTTAGGATCCGACCATGCGGGTGTAGCAGTGAATAGTTATGCCCCTGGTTGAGTGTTGTGCAATGCTCTTTCGGATTGGTCAATTCAAACTATCTTGCTCGAGAATGAGCCAAACGCGCAAATAGTCGAATGAGCTTACAATAAGGCCTTTATGTGTAAAACGCAAAGGTTATAATATCACGGGGCCAGGTCGAGTTCAGAAAAAGTCACTAGTCAATGTTGAGTACAACGTGGTTAAAGAGGGTGGCAGGTCGCAACCCGTTTTACAAGGATTGAGTGAATCTTCTATGAGGAAGATTGTGCTCTAGGGAACTACGTGCACGGGTGTGATCTTCGGAACTATGCGCACGAGCGTGCTCGGAGGTACACCGACAAGAGTGCTCGAAACTGCGCGAATGGGCGGGCTCTTTAGAACTTTAGTTCACAGGGGCGCACACACAAGGGGAGTGGACAAGGGCTCCCTCGAGAGTGGAGCGTGTTTGTGCGCGCACACTGGAGAGTTGAGCGTAGGAATGTGCACATGAGAGTTGTGCTTGTGAGTGTACTCGAGAGAGAATCGTACACAGGTGCAAGTAGGCTTTCAGTGGAGGTTGTTCAGTATTACAATGTGTAAGTTGCATGTTCCATACTCTTCCTCTAAATTGCCAAGACCCTTCAAATGAAGGAGCAGGGGACCTTTTATAAAATTCAAAGAGAGCTTCCCCAATTTTAATGGTTGGAAAACTTTGCCCCCATGTAAAAAAGAGCAGCCAGATCAGGTTCAAGGAATAGTGGCGGCCGCCCACGGCTGCAACTTTGCCGAAAAATTTAAGATCTCGGAACTTAATGAATTTTCATGAAAACTTAAAAGAAATTGAAGATTAAGGCACATATTTTTAAATTAAATAAAAAATTGTAAAATTAACAAGGGTAGGATTGGAAAGATAATCTTTCACTAAATATTATCGATAGGTTTCACCATCATTTATAGGAAAAGCTTTCTCCATGCTCTCCTCTCAAAATGGGATCATGGAATTGACTAAGTTAACTCCCCCCCATGAACTCCCCATGATGAGAAAATCACGGGGGGGGGGAGGGCCCACTCCCTCTCTCTCAATCCAAAACATCTCCCATTAGGGGGAATCGCCGCCGCCGCCGGTCTTGCCGCCGCAGGCCGCGGCCAGGCTGCCCGGTCGGCTTTGCCGTCGCGGGCCGCGACCAAGCCGCCTAACCGTCGGCGGCCTGGCCGCTAGCCCGACTTGCGGCCAGGCCGACCGAACCGCCGCAGGCCACGACCAAGCCGTCGGCCTTGCCGCCGCAGGCCGCGACCAAGTTGCCCGGCCGCCGCCGGCCTGGCCGCTGGCCGAGCTCGCGGCCAGGCCGGCCTTGCTGCTGGCCGAGCTCGCGGCCAGGCCGGCCTTGCCGCCGCAGGCCGTGGCAAGGCCGCCTGGCCGCCGCTGGCCGAACTCGCGGCCAGACCGGCCGAGCCGCCGCAGGCCGCAGCCTTGCCGCCGACCGAGCCGCCACCAGGCCGCCGATCGGCCGCCTCCACCGGCCAGCACCCCATCACCGTGGACGACCTGCCCGCAGTCCGATCGTGGGGGGATCTCCTCTCCGTCTGATCTGGGGGATAACCACCCACTAACCCACTATATTAGTTGTGGGGCCCGCCATGAGCCTCTCCCGGAGGCTATAAAAGGAGACCCAGGGCCCCCTCATTCTACACTTTTCTGCTCCCGGTCATTTTCTTCCATAGGTGATAGCTCTGCCGGTCTCCTCCCTCAAGTCATCTTCCAGCCACCACGAGCCACCAACAAGAAAACGCCAAAGTCCCAGAACGAGCCGAAGGAGGAAGATGACCCCAGCAAGCAAGCGCACGCCGCCCCCAGCATCAGAGCCCCAGGGCCATCCCTCACACTCCAGCATCCAAGTCACTCCCGTGGCGCAGCTTGTTGCCCGCAGGAAGTCGTATTCTTTTTCTCTCTCCCCCAAGCTGTAACGGGAGTGGCCTGTCGCCCCAATTCTCCAAACACGTTGTAATTACCAGGAGCTAGTGGACTTTGACCTACACAGACCCGGTCACGTGGTTTTTTACCCAATTAAGGAGCTTTTCCACGTCATCACATCTTGTGTCAACCTCTCATTTTCATTGACTGTGTGCGCGCTCGATCGCTCCGTAAGCTAAGACGGTTCAAGTAAATCCGGCCCGACCGGGGCATCGAGTTAGTCCGTAACAGTTTGGTGCCGTCTGTAGGAAACGATTCTTAGCATCCTTCGGAATACAAGATCACCAACATTGACGCTTCCAAGTTCTGCCTTAATGGCAAAGAGAAGCACCCACACTACTGAATGCTCCGTCCTTGGCAGACATGACGAGCCTGCACGTTCCCACTCTTTGGTGGGCTTGCCACTGACTGCTGAATCCACATTCGCCCCCGTCGCCGCCCTGGAAGGGCTTGTTCGCCAAATGGAAGATCAACAAACCGAAATGCTCACCCTGCTACAGAACCTCAGAGCAACTACTGCTCCCCCGCTACAGCCAGCTCGAGCTGATACTCCGCCACAACCAAATCAGGGCAGAGCCCAAGAAGTTCCTTCAAGGCATAAAGATTCGAAGAATATTCTGAATCCATAAGTTCCACTCACCCGGCCCAAAGGAGGATGAGAGCGGACCATCTTCATCACAATCCCGTCAATGGCGCCCGCCTTCCTCCGCTTGAAAGATTCACTCGGGAGGAAATTCGAGAAGTTATCGCCGAAGAATATCGCCAGGTAGGCAGAAGAGATATTAACACTCGCCAACCGCTCTGCCAAGGCTCCCCTTTGGTACCACAAATCCTTGACCATCCAATCCCGAACGGATTTAAGCTCCCGAACATTGAGACGTTTGACGGAACCGATGATCCGCTAGAGCATATCAATCATTTCACCACCATAATGAGAATCTACAATGCTCCAGATTAGTTGCTCTGCCAGGTGTTTCCAGCCACTCTCAAAGGACAGACCCGAACATGGTTCCACTCGCTAAGGGCCGGTACCATCGCCAATTTCATAGACCTGACAAGACAATTTGTCGATCAGTTCATCGCCAATCGCAGGATCGTTCGCGAACCCTCCCACTTGTCAGGAATTTGCCAGAATGAAGAAGAGACTCTAAAAGACTTCTTCCGACGTTTCACTGCCGAAGCTTGTCAGATTCCAAGAGTCAACCCCGAGTTGTTAAGTGGGGTGTTCCTTGGAGGTCTCCGCCTTAGCGGCTTCTACTCAGCGCTGATGCGAGAAACCGTCCCCAGTTATCATTACCTCGTGCATCAGGTTGAGGCTCAGATTGCCGCTGATGAAGCTATTGAGGTCCACCGCCAACAGTTTGATGGCACCCAGAAACGCAAGAGAGAGGAGTTGGCTCCTCAATGTCAAGAAGGAAGATTCCGAGAAGAGCGTCGGAACGGGCAACGTCGACGAGATCACCAGAGAGATCAACCGCCTAGGGATTTTACTCCTCTCAACACTACACGTACTAATGTACTTTATGCTATTTAGAATGAGCCAGCGCTACAGCAGCCCAAGCAACCAGTCCATAACCCCAGAAATGACTCGTCTAAATATTGCGAGTTTCATCGAACCACGGGACACACCACAGAAGATTGTGCCCGCCTGAAGGAAGAAATCGAACGCTTGATCCGCCTAGGACTTCTCAGAGGGTTTTTACAGGGACGCGTGTAGGACCAACACGGCCAGCCCAGGCCTCCTAGAGTTCAGCAAAATGCCCCTAGGGGTGGCTGGTGGTAGGAAGATGGTTGGAAATATTGAAACCATCGCCGGATCACTTATTCTCTCTGCTCAAATCTTCTTAGTAAGCATGTAGTGAGGGACCCATGAAGATAAGAAGTGCAAGCAAGACACCACCATAACTTTCGGAGATAAAGACCTTATCGGACTCCGAACACCGCACCAAGACCCTATAGTAATCAGTGTCGGGATCGGAGATCCATGCTATAACGTCAAGCGAATCTTGGTCGACAACGAAAGCTCAGTCGATGTCTTGTTTCCCGCTACCCTTCAGAGCATGAATATTTCCAAACACCATCTGACACAGGATGCCAGACCAGTGTACGACTTTGACAACCATCCAGTCTAGGTGCTAGGAATGATTACTCTCCCGGTTACCATGGGGGAATTTCCGAGGCAAGTGACTCACGAGATCCAGTTCGTCGTAGTAGATTCAAGCTCCGCATACAACACCATCTTCGGAAGACCCGTCCAGACCATTTTTAAGGCTATCCCCTCGATTCCTCATCTCGCCATGAATTCCCCACTCCGAGAGGAATTGGGGTTGTACGCGGCAATCATGAGGCCGCCAAGAATTGCTACTCCAGGCAGGTGCAACCTACAAAAGCCACAACGCTGAACATTAATGACTTCGATTTGCGTGATGAAGCAGTATTACAGCGAGGGATGTCTATGAAAGGGCTGATTGAAGTCCCTCTCTCACCAACAAACCCAGCTCGCGCCATTTAGCTCGGATAACTCTTACCACAATAAGAAAAAGAAGAGCTGACAGCCTATCTCCGGAGCAATAAAAATATCTTCGCCTGAGCTCCAGAAGATATGCTTGTCATAGATCCTCTCATCATTTAGCACTCTCTCAACATCAATCCAACATGCAAACTTGTCATCCAGAAAAAGAGAAACTTTGCTCCAGAGCGCCTCCAAGCAATTGAAGACGAAGTTGAAAAGCTCCTTAGCGCCCATTTCATCCAGGAAGTAAAATACTCTACCTAGGTGGCTAACGTTGTTCTTGTGAAGAAATCTTCAGGAAAATGGAGAATGTGTGTGGATTACACCAACCTCAATCAAGCTTGCCCCAAAGACAGCTTCCCCCTTCCGAGAATTGATCATTTAGTCGATTCAACCGCCGGGCAGGGGAGGATCCAGGATTCGAAGTAAGGGGGCCAAAAAAAACTGTGAATCAAAATATAATAAGCAAACAAATTTCTAATTGAAATTTTAGCATTAACAATAAAAGAAAAATTACAATATGTATGTTACCTTATTTTAGTTGTGCACGTCATTTTTTCAACTCACGGAATTCATCAATGATCACATCTTTCTCGATCTTCTCTGTTATTTCCCATTTTATATAGAGAGTTATACAATTTGCCATAAATTCGTCCTCCATTTTGTTGTGCAGTCTTGTTTTAATAAGCTTCATAGCAGAAAATGATCGTTCTGTAGTCGCTGTTGAGACCAGACGTGTCAAAATTAGCCGAATTAGCTTGTCAAAATTAGCCGAATTTGTTTGTCAACTGGCGACCACTGTCAGGGAAGAGCTCTTCCTAAGAGGTTCTCAGCAAGCCCTAGTGGAAAGTGAAGAGGGAGATGACTCAGACGAGAGAAGAGAGAGAGACGATCTATTTCTGTCTAGGAGAGTGAAATTGGATAAGTGGAGAGGGAGACTGAAAATAAGTTCACAGGAGTTATTAAATGTATATGCATATATATTTATATTATATACATAACTTATATTTTATAATTTATAAATTTCATCACTTATATTATATACATAATTTATATTTTATAATTAATAAAAACTAAACTACATAAAATTCAAAATCCTTGGGGGGGGGGGGCCTGCTTTCCCCCCTCTAGATCCGCCACAGCCGCCTGACACCGACTCCTCAGCTTCATGGATGCTTACTCCGGGTAGAACCAGATTCGAATGAATCCGGCAGACGAAGAGCATACATCCTTCCGAACTGACAAAGGAGTTTACTGTTACAAAGTAATGCCCTTTGGACTCAAGAATGCAGGAGCCACCTACCAGTGGCTCATGAATAAAGTTTTTAAGAACCATATCGTCAAGACAATGAAGGTATACGTTGATGATATGTTGGTTAAAAGCACCCATCAGGAGAATCACTTGGAGGATCTCGAGAAGTATTTTAAGATCCTTCGACAGTACGACATGAGGCTTAACCCTACCAAGTGCGCCTTCGGGGTTACATCAGGAAAATTCCTGGGATTCATGGTAACTCAGCGTGGAATCGAGGCCAACCCAGAGAAGATAAAGTCACGAGGAAGATGCCGGAGACGGGAGCAGCTAGGCGAAGAGGGAGACGGGATGCAACCATGAAATAGAGGAGATGGAGTGCGAGTGAAGGTTCAGTAAAAAATTTTTTAAAACAAAATGGGGTGCGGATAGCCATATGAGAAGTGCAGTTAACAATTGCCTATACTTTTAGATAACTATTAAGGGAAGGTTGTCTTTATTATTTATCCCTCCACAAGTGCAGCTCAAGCTTGGCCTTCGCTTCCGCAGCACCAAATGACGATTTAATCCATGCGTTTACAACTGCCACCACCGTACCAAACGGAGCCATGACCGCCACCACCATACGAAACGGAGCGTTGTTTGTCTCCAACTTGGCCATCCTCTTCAACCTGGGGAGCTCCAGGTCTCCTCTCATCTTACTCGCATACATCTCTGCAAATGTGACGGCCGCCTCCATCACCGGTCTCTCCCCCTCCGTCACCGTCAACAGGTAGACGGCCGCTTCCGGCGCCGGATACTGGAATGTTGTGATGGATAATCTGGCGTTGTCCGAGTTCACCACCGCTTGATGATCCGCTTTCTTCAACCGTCAGTTTCTCAGGTATACCTGCATTCCTTACATGCACGCCAAGTGTTCGGTAAAATGATTAATTAAATTTTTTAGGTGTTGTGAACTCACGAGGCTGCATTGCGCACATGCACACCAAGTGTTCGGTAAAATGCTTAATTAAAATTTGTTAGGTGATGCGAACTTACGGCCTCATTTGGCGCGGTGTTTTTTTTGGCTGTGTTTGGAGCAGATGTCACCGGACAGTGCGTAAACAAACGGGTGCCGGAGACACCGAGCCGACACTAATGCTCACGGTGTTAGAAGGGATGGCTCCGAAACAGCAGGAGCGGCAGGATGGCGTCTTGCTAAACGAGGAGAAGATGAGGCCGGAGAAGAAGGCTACCCTCTGTCATGTCTGGTACCTGGACAACGAGGCGAGCAACCACATTACCGGTGATAGGGCGAAGTTCAGCGAGCTGGATGAAAATGTCACCGGTAAGGTCAAATTCGGTGACGTCTCAGCGGTGCAAATCATGGGAAAGGGTTCAATCCTGTTTGGCTGCAGGAATGGTGATCAGTGGCTACTACAGGAGGTATACTATATCCCGAGACTCCAAAACAATATTGTTAGCCTGGACAACTAACAGAGACCGATCATAAAGTGATCATGGAAGAGGATACCCTGCAGGTACTCAACAAAAGTCATTCGAGGCTCCAGAGCAAGGGTTCAATCCTGTTTGACTGCAAGAACGGTGATCAGTGGCTACTATGTTAGGTATACTATATCCCGAGACTCAAAAGCAACATTGTGAGCCTTGGAAAACTTACAGAGACCAACCATAAAGTGATCATGGAAGAGTATACCCTGCAGGTACTCGACAAAAGTCATCTGAGGTTGCTCATGAATGTGAGTCGCACTGCAAATCGCCTTTACAAAATTAACCTGCATCACGTGGAGGCGGTGTGTCTCCTGGTGAACCTTGACGATCCGACATGGTTATGCCACGCCAGTCTTGGCCATGTCAATTTACACGCTATGAAGCTTCTTGTTGGCAAAAAAATGGCGGTGGGCGTGCCGCCGATCACACACCCAAACCAACTATGTCAAGGGTGTTTGGTGGCGAAGCAGATGAGGGAGTCGTTCCCTGTGACGGCAAATTACATGGCAGAGAAACTGCTCGAATTGTTACACGCTGATCTCTGCGGTCCGATCACACCTTTGAGCCTCGCCGGTAATAGTTACTTCATGTTAATCATCGATGATTACTCCAGGTGGATGTGACTGTACGTGATCAAGACGAATGATCATACTTGCTCTGTGTTCCAAAAATTCAAGTTGCAGGTCGAGAACACTAGCGAATGACGCATTAAGACACTAAGGACTATTCGCGGTGGGGAGTTCTTCTCCGCTGATTTCAACCGGCTCTGCAAAGAGACCGGGATCGAACGAAACATCACTGTGCTATACACGCCACAAAAAAACGGCGTGGTGGAGCAGAGGAACAGGCCTGTGATGGCAATGGCGAGGTCCCTTCTCAAGAGCATGAATATGCCAGGAAGACTTTTGGGGGGAGGTGGTGCGGCACGCAGTGTACCTGCTGAACCGCTTGCCAACAAAGGCACTGGGCGAACGCACTCTCTTCGAGGCCTGGATTGGAAGGAAACCACATCTGGCACATCTCCGTGTGTTCTGCTGCACAGCACATGCGAAGGTGACAATGCCACACTTGAAGAAACTCGACGACCGAAGTCACCCGATGGTGTACCTTGGCATTGAGGATGGCTGCAAGGCGTACCGCCTGTTTGATCCACGACACCGAAAAATTCATATAAGTCGTGATGTAAAATTTGAAGAAAAGGTGGAGTGGTGCTAGAGTACAGGTGCAGGCGGCGGGGATCCTCCTGACTTTGTCGTCGAGGAGGAATACGACACTAAATCGACAGAGGGTGATTTTGCGTCGCCCACGGGTTGTCTGGCAAGCGGGTCAGCGTCCATGACACATGTTCACCAAGCCTCTTCATCGACTGCACTGGCCGGTGAGGTGACACCGTGAGGACCAACACCCAGGGCGTGTACATCCTCCCCGACGGTGACAATGCCATTGGATCATTGGCAGATGATCTTGCCACACCAGATTCGGGTGTGGACACACTACTGTCGGGAAGAAGCAGCAGCACTGACGAAGGACATGTTCGTTATAGGCTCATTGACAACATCCTGAGAGATGCTCAAAGAGTGCAACTTGACGAGGAGGACATGGAAGAAGAGGCCATGCTTGTGGAGACGGGGGAGTCGTCCTGCTACCATGAGGCCGCTGGGCTGCAAGTCTGGGAGGATGCCATGACCAAGGAGATGGAGTCCATTGAGAAGAATGGGACTTGGTCCCTCACAGAGCTACCAGTTGGACACAAGTCAATAGGACTCAAATGGGTCTACAAACTGATGAAGAACTCGGATGGAGACGTGATCAAGCACAAAGCAAGGCTCACCGCGAAAGTATATGTACAACGAGCTGGAATTTATTTTGAGGAGGTGTTTGCACCGGTGGTCAGACTCGACACCATATGCGTCATTCTTGCCATTGCTGCAAACCGTGGCTGGCAAGTTCACCACCTCGATGTCTAGTTTACTTTCTAGAATGGGGAGCTCAAGGAAGAAGTTTGCGTTGCCCAGCCGGAGGGATTCACAGTAAAGGACAATGAGCACTTGGTGCTCAAATTGAGCAAGGCACTCTACGGGCTCCGGCTGGCGCCACTGGCCTGGAACATGCGACTCGATAGAAGTTTGGAGGAGCTCGTCCTTGTGAAGTGTGCTCAAGAACAGGTTGTGCACACAAGAGGAGCAGGCCGAGCAAGAGTCATTGTCGATGTATATGTCGATGACCTCATTATGACAGGAGGAGACACTAGTGCGATCACGAAGTTCAAACGACAGATGATGTCTAAATTTGAGATGAGTGATCTTACTGTTGAATAAATATCTCGGGATTGAGGTCAGGCAAGAAGAAGATGGGATCTCAATCAAGCAGGAAGCTTATGCCAAGAAGGTGTTGACTCAACTCGGGATGGATGATTGCAATCCTACCAAGTTTCATATGGAACCAAGATCACAACTATGCAAGGACCTTGATGGACAACCAGTGGATGCAATAGAGTATCGCCATGTTATTGGTTGCCTCAGGTACCTACTTCACACACGACCAGATCTCTCTTTTGCTGTCGGTGTGCTGAGCAGGTTCATGGAGAGGCCCACGGTGACGCATAATAAGGCGATCAAGCAGATCCTCTGGTATATAAAAAGAACTATGGGTTATGGCCTAGTATATACCAGGGGAGGAGATGCTGAGGTAATCACAGGGTACACAGACAGTGATCCGGCCGGCGACAATGATGACAAGAGGAGTATCGAGGGCATGACATTCTATATCAATGAATGCTTAGTGTCATGGAATTCACAGAAGCAGAAAACAGTTGCCCTATAATCATGTGAAGCCGGGTTCATGGCGACAACAGCAGCGACATGCCAGGTGCTGTGGCTCAAGAGCGTGTCGGACGAGCTGACCGGGAAGGAGACTGATGCAGTAAAGCTATTTGTTGATTACCGGCCCACAATCGCATTAATGAAGAATCCCGTATTCAATGGACGTAACAAGTATATCGACATGATGTTTCACTTCATACGTGAATGCGTCAAGGGAGGGCAGATTGTTGTGAAGTTTGTTCGCACAGATGAGCAACGAGCAGATTCACTGACGAAGGCATTGTCGATAGTAAAACTAGCAACAATGCGGCGCCTGTTAGGTGTTCGCAACCTTGGGCCACAACCAAATTAAGGGGGAGTATGTTGGAATTAATCCTTGATGACCTCAATTACTGCCTAGTCATCTCCTTGATGACCTCAATAATTGCTCAACCGTTTCATATAATTAGTAACAACACTAATTATAGCAATATAATAGCCTATTAATTTCAGTCGTTTCAAAACGTTTGTAAATCAAATTGATTTGTTTTCATGTTAACTTGTAATCTGCTGCTATATATATTTGAAAGAGAATAGAGAAGAGACCACCAATTTTGAATTTCCTCTCTCTAAACTTCTCCTCTGTTTTTTTTCTTTTCCGCCAAATCACCAAGTGTTTGTGTATCAACCTGGGGCGTGAATCTACACCTCCCTCCCCAAAGAAATTTGCTAAAATAAATGTTGAATTTAGATTTCTCTCGTTGAGCCAATAAATTTTTACTACTTATACGTCAACAATGACGTCCGAATAAGAGAGAAGGTCCGGAAAGATAAGATGTTTAAATTTTTTTTGAAAGAGGAGAAACATGGCATGAGAGCTAACTGGTTTAGTTAATTTTTGTAGACATGGCATATGTAAATCTAATTGAGATAACTGCAATCAACCAAATCCATATTCTTTTTTACTCATATATTTCGTCACTAAAAATCAATTTTCGGTAAGTAAATCATTCACATATACTCAAGCTTAACATCATGATTCGGTTGCATGCATGATCGATTCACGGAAGATTCTAATGGTGATCGGCATGATCACAAAATGCTTCCACTTAAAATTGAATCCAAAGAAGTTGATCGTTTTGATTTGAGATAATAAGAAAATGGTCTCAAAAGAGAAAAATAGTCCCTGAAAGATCCCTTCCCCCCCCCCCCCCCTTTATTTTGGTAAGGGCAAAATTTTTGAGACCGATGTCCATGGAGAATTTTTTTCCGCCCGGGTGCTCCTCGGCAAAATTTAATCTCCTAAATGACCGATTTTCTCTCTCCATCACACGTGCAAAAAATACATGACAAGCATCCCCTCGTCATTGTCCCAGACAAAAATTTTAAAAACGAAGATCGGTCCAAAAAATTCCTTCCTGAAGGAGGGCCAATTTCTTAGGTTTGACATATAACATATCCTCCCTCAAAAAATAGCTTTCTTTCAAGAATGATGTATATTATGTGTTGCCTTTAGTATGCGGGTCACTTGGTTTTTTCTGGGTCTGGAAAATCAGAGCGTCTTAGCTCAGAATTGAGCCAAAATAGTGGAAAGAAATAAGTCATTAGAGCCTGAATGAGTGTGTATAACCCGTAATTCATCGAGATCCTAAATGCCTAAGAAAGACACTTCAGTAAACCACCTAGGCAGTCGGTTGTTCGCCGATCTCGTCTGGGAGGTCTCGTCCAGCAGAAGTCACCAGGTTGCAGGGTTAGCATGACCTTGACAACTTTAGACTCGTCGGCCTGACCTCAGCAACGTTCGACTCGTCAGCTTGACCTTGGCAGCATTCAACTCGTCAGCCTGACCTCGACAGCATTCGACTCGTCAGACTGACTTCGACACCATTCGACTCGTCATCCTGACCACATCAGCGTTCGACGACTCGCCAGCCTTACCTCGACATTATTTGACTCGTCAGCCTAACCTCGATAGCATTCAACTCATCAACCTGACTTCGGCACCATTTGATTCGTCGGCCTGACCTCAGCAGCATTCGACTTGTCAACCTGACTTCGGTAACATTTGACTCGTCAGCCTGACCTCAGCACCATTCGACGTGTCAGCTTGACCTCATCACCATTCGACGTGTCAGCTTGACCTCGACACCATTCGACTCGTCAGCCTAAGCTCGGCAGTATTCGACTCGCCAGCTTGACCTCGACACCGTTCGACTCGTTAACCTGACCTTGGCACTCAGCAGAATTCGACTCGTTAACCTGACCTCGACAACATTCGACTCGTAAGCCTGACCTCAACACCATTTGACTCGTTAACCTTACCTCAGCACCATTCCACTCGTCAGCCTGATCTCAGCAGTGTTCGACTCGTCAGCCTGACCTCGACAGCATTCTACTCGTCATCCTGACCTCGGCCTCACCCAGGTAGCCAGGTTGTCAAGGGTCCCAGGTTACCAGGTTCCCGGGTCGTCATGGCGCTAGGGTCCCAGGTCGACGGGTCCCATGATGCCAGGTCGCTAGTATCCTAAGTTGCCAGGTCCCCAGGGTCCTAGGTCTCCAGGGGTCCCAGGTCGCCAGGGTCCCAGGTCGCTAGGGATCCCATGTTGTTAGGGAACCAGAGTCCCAGGTTACCAGGTCTCCAGGGTCCCACATCGCCAAGTCGCCAGTTCCCAGGTCTCTAGGTCCACAGAGTTCCAGGATGCCAGGTTGTTAGGGTCCCAGGTTGCCATGTCGTTGGGGTCCTAGGGAGAACTCAGAAAATAATCTATCGGTATGCGATTAGCCTTTCCAAACAGCGGGATTTCGTGTTGGCAGACCAATCTGGGCTGCGCATAATAAAACCAAATGACAAGATTTCGTTATCCGCAGACCTGTCTTGAAAAACTATAACTAAATCTCAAGGGAACCTTTGGAGGGGATTCCTTTTCTTTGGCTTCTTCCTCCTCTGGTTGGCCCTAAGTGCCTTCCAAGGTACCCAGCTCAACATCGGCTAGGAAGGGAAAACTCTCTTTGATCTTTCGGGTGTGTGGCAGGACCTTCTCGCTGCAGCGCATTCGCCAGCAAGTTGAACGTGGGACTGTATTGTAAAATTCAAAAATATGTAATATTTTCAGCCTCCTAATACTTCAGCGCATTCGCCAGCAAGTTGAACGTGGGACTCTTCCGGATTTCTCCATCTCTGATGATGATGTACTTCGTTTCCGAGGCCGACTCTGCATCCCTAACGTCCCTGAATTACTTGATAGTATCTGCAGAGAAGCTCATGAGTCCGACTCATCTGGTCATCCTGGCAACAACAAGATGTATCATGACCTGAAACAGATCGTGTGGTGGCCTGGTATGAAGAACTATGTTGCACGCTTCATCTCTCGATGTTTGATGTGCCAGAAGGTGAAGGCTCAACGTCAGCGTCCTGGTGGACTTTTGCAGCCTTTGCCTATCCCTGAATGGAAGTGGGAAGATGTTTTTATGGACTTCATCACTGGATTGCCTCGCACTCCGAGGGGGCATGATGCGATTTGGGTTATTGTGGACCGCTTGACTAAAGTGGCTCATTTTATTCCGTATAAGGAGGGTCATTCCACCGAGAAGATGGCTCGGATCTATGTTGCAGAGATTGTTCGACTTCATTGGATTCCTCTGCGAATCGTTTCTGATCGTGACTCGAGGTTTGTATCACACTTCTGGAAGGGATTTCAGCAAGCTTTGGGCACTGATCTTAACCAAAGCACCGCTTATCACCCGACGGCTGATGGCCAGACCGAAAGGGTCAATCAGATTCTTGAAGACATGCTTCGGTGCTATATTTTGGACTACAAGGGAGCTTGGGATGAGCATCTACCCTTGGTTGAATTCGCCTACAACAACAGTTATCAAGAGAGCCTCAAGATGGCCCCCTTCGAAGCATTGTATGGACGTCGCTGTAGGACTCCGCTCTACTGGTCAGAAGTCGGTGAAATGGTAATTTTGGGTCCTGAGTTACTTCAGGAAATGGAAGAAGCTACCAAGAGGACTCGTCTTATGCTCAGTCGTGCCATTGAGAGACAGAGAAAGTATGCCAATCAGTGTCGCCGTCCGTTAGAATTTGTCGTAGGTGATCAAGTGTTTTTGAAGGTTTCTCCTACTCCTGGGGTGAAACGGTTCGGTCGTCATCATAAGCTCAGCCCGAGGTTCGTGGGACCATACGTCATCTCAGAGCGTGTTGGAGGATCTGCCTATTGTCTGGAGCTACCTGCTTCTTTGGCCGGTGTCCATGACGTCTTTCATGTTAGTCAGCTTCAAAAATACATCCACGATCCTAATCGTATTCTTGAAGAAGTTCCAGTGATCCCTGAAGCTAATCTGTCTTATCCGATTGAGCCTTCAAAGATCGTCGAATATCAAGAACGCAAGCTTCGCAAGAGAACCATTCCGATGGTGAAGGTACTTTGGGTGCACGACAAGTCTGAGGAGTACACCTGGGAACTCGAATCTGACATGCGCAGCAAGTATCCACAACTCTTCTCTTGATTCTTGGTACGTCTCTAAATCTGACTTTCTTATTATTTCAGTATCTTTCATGGTTAGCTGCCATGTGTTAATCTGCAAACTCCTGTTTGAAGTATATGTCATCTGAAACTTCATTGTTTAGTCTCATTCAGAGAGTTCTCAGGAAAGTTTCGGGACAAAACTTCCTAAGTGGGAGAGAATGCAACAACTCATAGCTTATAATAATAATAATAATAATAATAATAATAAAAAAAAAACAATAAATAAAGACCTAAACTTAAACCCCCGGTCTAAACCTACCCCGCACCCTTAATAAAATCCCGAGCCGCCCCCCGGTCCAATCCCGCAAATCCCGCAAATCCCGCATCCCGCAAGAAAACCCGCAGGAAAAAAATCCCGCTTCCGCCTCCTGCGCACCCGACGGCCCCGGAACCTGTTGCCAACGCCTCCGGCCGCCCCCGAGACGCCTCCCCGTGGCCGAAAAACGCTTCCTCCTGGCTGGGCGCCTATTCCTTTTGTTTCCCCGACGTCTCCGGTGCTCCCCTTGGTCGGCAACTCCCGCACAACCCTTTCTTGGCCGACTGCTTCCAAGAGGGCGTCGGTAGAAACTTTTTCTCCCTTCCTCTCCTCCTTCTCTGACCAGTGAGGGCAAGGACATCACTTCTCCGGCAACCCAAGCTCCTACTCGTTCCGGCCGGTGGATTTTGTGAGGGACTCCTAGGGTTTCGCTCGAAAACCCTCTTTGTGAGTTTCTGAGCCCAAATCTGGACTCCTTGGATAAGGAATTTCATCAATCCCTCATTTTCTATTTGCCCTAATTTTTTTAAGAGGATTTCCGCCCTCCGATTGACGTAATTTCATCTATCTCCCTTGGGTTTGTTGTAAAGTCAACTAATTTTTGTTCTATTTGCATTTCCGGTGCCGCTCGTCGGACTTGGGTCATGGAATCGCGCCAAGCTTGAGATTTTTTCTTCCAAACGCCGCCAAAATCCCCGACCCCTCGCGGTAGCCTCTTCTCCACTCACTTTCGAGGGAGGTAAATTTTTAAAACCCCTCTTCTGTTGTGTGGTGCGAATTCTCAAACGCATGTGCAAGTGTACAAATCTTGTTTGTAATACATTTTGGTCTTGAATAGGTTTAACTTGAGCTTCTAACCTCGCTTGCACCACGTAGCTGTCACTAACTTTTTCAAAGTCACCTTAAGGCAAGTAGAGACACATTCTCGCTTGCAAATATGAAATCTAAATTATTTACGAAGTAGCCCCTTATGAACTGGAATCGTCTAATCATTTATGAATCCTTGAAATTGTTTAATACCTTAGGCGAGCATTGAGATGAGAGTGTTGGTTTGGTGTGACGCGTCGTATCGAGCTCCCGACTAACTGGTAACAGAAACCATTAGTCGACCTTTGCAAGCGCCGTTGTTGATAAGCCTTGCATCAATTCTTAAACTGGAATCCTGTACACCAAATGACAACACCTTTACCCTTCAATGTATTTCGCTTATAGTATTGCAGCTAGGCTAAACTCCGGAGTAGGCCATTAAATTAAAAGCATCTTGTTTGACATGGTTCCTTGTCTGGTAGTAGGTTGCTACCGGTAAAACTGGTTTACTGAACTCTTGTTTCCTTTTGTACAAGTTTTTAACTTGAATCTTTATGTGTTATTATGTTATGAGGCATTTTCCTTCTATTTGGATTTGCCTTAGGTATCGTGACTGCGCCGTTCGGTTCCTGAGTTTTCTTCTGCCAGCAACAGCTTTGTTTGGAGGTTTCTCTTTGTTTAATGTATCAGCAGTTTCTATGTATTTTGCTTCAGTACTGTTGGATATTTCCATTCATGTATTAGTTATCATCAGACATTTTCTCGTGTACCATGGACAACTATTTAGGTAAAACATTGTACTTATGGTATTCTACGTTTGTGACTAATTGCATTCATTTAGTCTTGGTACTACTTGTGCCTTAGTTTTTATAAAAGAAATGCATGCACAAAAACTTTTTAAACTGTTTATGTATGGCTTCTGCACAAATTTTAAAATCTTTTAAAAACCATTTTTAGCTGATTTAAACAACTAGTTGTAGAATTTTTGGCTCCGCCTTAGCAGACATGGTTTTTCTCAACATATCTGTGGCATCACGATCCACCCGAAGCGCACTCTGATCTTGTTGAGATGGGTCGTGACAGCCAGTAGGAGGACCATTCCAGGGTCATGGAAGAGGAATCTACCAGGGTGGGGGGAATTTTCATGAAGGCATGAACAGTTTGACCGTCCGAGGGGAAGACCGGGTCCAAGACTACTGCCTCCCCCGCCCCAGCAGGCTATGCCAATCTTCCAAGGGGGAGGAGAGATAGAAGGAATCACCCAGGAGGGAGAGAAAAGGGCAGGATGGAGTTGCCCTACTGTGACTTCCATCAGGAGAAATGACATGCAACGACCACCTGCCCGAAGTTCCTATAGATGAGAGGGGAGAGAGGCTCGAAGGAGAATTAATCGAAGGTGAGGATTGAAGAGGTAATGGTAGGAGGAGTGGAGGAGGAAGACAGGTGCGAGAATCGGGAAGATGTGGGGACTCGGGTAGGGATCCGAGTTATCCACGGGGTGGGGGAGGGGAGGGGAGGGGTGGGGTGGGGATCGATGCCACCCAGAAGGGGAGCCTCAACACTATGTTCCGTCAGAACGTTGCTTCAATCTCACAGGCCCCACCGCGGAGGAGAAGATTATCTTCTCGCCGAAGGACTTTTCGGATCAAGAGGATCCGTTCTGCGATGCATTAGCAATCCGGACGGCCATCGAGTGTTTCACGATCTCAAGGATCTTGGTCGACAACGGGAGCTCGGTGAGCATAATCTTCAAGAAGGCTTTTGATGCGATGAAGGTAGAGGCCAAGAGGGTGTTAGCTTCAGATGGGCCGTTGTTCGGATTCTCGGGAGAAAGGAAAGAGGTGGAGTGGGGAGTAGGGTTTTACGTGAACCTGGGTGGATGGTCCAGGAACTGCTGGTTCGTCATCGTCAACGCTCCAAGCAGTTATAATACTATTTTGGATGGCCCCTCATCAACGCATTTTGGTGCGTCCCCACCTCTTTCCTCCAGTGTTTGAAGTTCAACGACAGAGGGGTTCAAGTTAGAGTCCGGGGAGATCCTATGGTGTCTAGGCAGTTTTACGTCATGGCCGTCAACACCATCTCTTGAAAGAAAAAGGCAGAGGACGTGGAAAGGTGATGGAGAGCATGGGCAGGATGGAGGTGGTAGTGGAGAAAGAAGAGAACAATCATTAGGATCGAGCGTTCTGAAGGAGTCTTATCTTGGTCGAGAGCCCCGAGAAGGTTTCGTTTACCGGGCTTCCACTAGCCAGCATGACAGGTTGATCTCTCGAAGAGATAGGTTGAAATGTTAGTTGAGAGCCCTGAGAAGGTTCCACTGACCGGGCTCCCACTAGCCGACAGACAGGTTGACCTCTTGGAAAGGCAGGTTGAAACATTGGTTAAGAGTCCCGAGAAGATTCCGCTGACCAGGCTATCACTAGCTGGCATGGCAGGTTAACCTCTATGAGTGACAAGTTGAAATGTAGATTGACAGCCCCAAGAACGTTCCACTGTCCGGGCTTTCACTAGCTGGTAGGGCAGGTTGACCTCTCAGAGAGGCAAGTTGAAATGTTGGTTGAGATCCCCGAGAAGGTTTTGCTGACCGCTCTCCCACTAAATGACAAGACAAGTTGACCTCTCGGAGAGGCAGGTTGATCTCGTGAAGGTGGACTTGATCTCATGAATGTATAACTCATAATTCGTCGAGACCAAAGAGGACCGAGGAGGGCCTAAAGGACCTTACTTACCTAGGGGAGACCAGACCCCTAGAGGCGAGTTCAGCCCTCTACGGGTGAGTGCAAGCTACTTAGGGGCGAGACCAGACCTCTAGAGGCGAGTTCATCCCTCCAGGGGCGAGTGCAGGCAACCCATTGGCGAGACCAGACCCTTAGGAAGGCGAGATCCAGGATCTGGGTGAGTGGCGAGTGCTCACTTCACCAAGCACTCGCCACCCCCATAATGCCCATTTTGGCTTGCTAATAGCCCCTACAAAGAGTGGAGTTTGGCTGTTGGCAGATCACTTTGGGGTGCATTTAGTAAAACCAGAAGGCGGAATTCCTCTATCAGCAGACCAGACTCGAAAAACTATAAATATATTCATAAGGTATTTTGGAGAGGAGGAGATTCAGGTTTTCTTCTTCCCCCAAGGTTCCTAGCTCGGCATTGGCTAGGGAGGGAAAGTGCTGTAAGATCTTTCGGGTGTGTGGTGGGACCTCCACACTGCAGCCAATGGTCTCGCTTGGGGGAAGTAGGTGCAAGTTGCCCCTACTAGGATCCCGAACTCCACAGAGACCGATTTCAGGTTTCAACACTTTGGTACGGTGAGCGTGGAGCACAACTTGTACATGAAAATTCTAGGAGAGTCCCATGGTCGGAAGCGAGGGACAGGAAGGCGAGATCCGGTTGGACGAGTGTTGGAAGAGGCAAGTCCCAGCTAGGCCGACCTGACTTAGGTAAATTCTGGCTCAAATCAACTCGCAGGTATCCACTCACTTATGTACCATCCTTATATACCCCACTCGCAAGATGCGAGATGGAATGCGAGCACTCGGAGCACCATGATAGTGCTCAAAGAGCCAGTCGAGTGCTCCTCGGCCTGTGCCAGGCGATTGCTCCTCGGCCTATGTTAGGCGAGTGCCCATGTGTCTATGTCAGGCGAGTGCCAGGTGGGTGCCCCTCAGCCTGTTCTAGGCGAGGGATCCTCGGCCTGTGTCAGGCGAGTGTCAGGCGAGTGCTCCTCATCCTTTGTCAGGCGAGTACCAGACGAGAGCCATGCGAGAGCCAGATGAGAGCCAGGTGAGAGCCAGGAAAGAGCCAGGCGAGAGCCAGGAGAGTGATTTTTGCCCCGTGACAGGCGAGTGCTCCTCGGCCTATGTTAGGCGAGTTCCCCTAGGCCTGTGTCAGGAAAGTGCCCCTCGACATGTGCCAGGTGAATGTAAGGAGAGTGCCAAATGGGTGCCCCTCAGCCTGTGTCAGACGAGTGTTGGAGATGTCGAGCAAGTTGAAATCCATGCGAGCAGGGGTGCATGAAATTTTTTTTACCGGGGTGTTGCTCCCTTGACCCCCGTCTATTGACTGGGCAGCGAAACCCCCGAACCCTCTGCATAGGGGGTCATAAGTTTTCTTGAGACCCTCGCCCCGCCGAATTCCCCCCCCCCCCCTACATTTTTAGTAGAAACTATCATCTTATCACACTTGGTACATGCTAGCATCTGTGTGTACTTGGGTACAATTAACTAGAATTTTTATGACATGCAACGACATCGTCTTAGGTGTCCAAGCCATAGGGGTGAGCACCACAACAAGGTTGACATAGTGTATATCTGGCAAGTGTTGTCCTCGACCTGCGAGGGTGTTAACTTTTCCTAAGGTAGGTGTCATACTATACCCACGAGATAATCCCATCCGTGGTTGACATTCAACAAGCTCACGTTCACAAGTTACCTTCAAGAAGCTTATCCACCCCAATGCTTCATGCCCCCGGGGGTAAATCTCACTAGTATTTTTTTAAGGTATGTCTTGGAACTTTGTTTATATGGCGAGCTTATCTTAAAGAGTTTCAAGATACCTCTTTTTCTTTTTGTGAGTAATCTTCCCGCGAGGGCAGAATAGTGAAGAACTTCAAATATGGAGAGGTGATGTGCATTGTCCTATGGGTGATGTGGTGTGTTGTGGTGTGGTTGGCCCAAGGCGATCCCACCGTCAGGCTCTCTCTAACTGGCAGGGCAGGAAAGCACTCGAAGGTTAGATTGACATCACGACCCGAGGTGATCCCACTGTTAGGCTCTCTCTAGTTGGCAGTGTAGGAAGGCACTTGGATGTCGTTTCAAAGGCATTCCTGAGTTGATCTCATTGTCAGGCTCTCACTAGCTGGCGGATAGGAAGGCACTCAGAGGTCAGATTGACATCACAGCCCAAGGTGATCCCGCTGTCAGGCTCTCTCTAGCTGGCATGGCAGACAGTACTCGGAGGCCATTTCAAAGGCATAGCCCGAGTTGATCTCGCTGTCAGGCTCTCCCTAGCTGGCAGGGTAGGAAGGCACTCGGAGGTCAGATTGACATCATAGCCTGAGTTGATCCCGCTACCAGGCTCTCTCTAGCTAGTGGGGCAAGAAAGCACTCGGAGGGTAGATTGACATAAGATACTGAGGTGATTCTGTTGGTACCCTAGTTTGGATTTGAGTTAAGTCTTTCCTTTTAGTCCTTGACCCAAGATTTATCTATGGTCAAAGTCTTGTTGTAGAGCTTTCTCTTTTCCAGTAAAATTCTGGCTAAGGGATTTTCGGGTTCGACTATCGTCGAACGCCGATCGACTATCGTCGATCAGCCGGTCGACGATCGTCTGTCTCTGGTCTGCTCGACGTTCTGCTAGATCGTCGAGCTCTGGTCGACTATCTCTTGATAGTTCGACGCTTTCTGTCTAGTCTTGAGTCGGTCGACTATCTGCCTGGATAGTTCGACTTTCTGAGTCGGTCGACTATCTATTGATAGGTCGACGATCTCAGCAGGTCGGTCGACTATCTGCCTGGATAGTTCGACTTTCTGAGTCGGTCGACTATCTATTGATAGGTCGACGATCTCAGCAGGTCGTTCGACTATAGTCGAAGGTCGTTCGACGATCGGCTGTCTGCATATATAATATTATATGCTTTCTCTTCCTTATTTTATTTCCTATATTTCTAGCATATTTTTATTATAAATTATTTAATTGATCTTATGCATATATCTCAAAGCAATCTTTGCTTATACCCTTTATGCATAAGTCAATTCCTTCTGACATGTATTTTGTCTTATTAGTTTACTTTATCTGCAGCTGTCCTTTATAGCCGTTGGCTGTAAAGAGTTTTCTGATGTGACTTTATCTAACATCATTTATAAGATTATTTATTACAGCTGCAGTAGCTTTCCCTTTTATAGGATATATGTATGCAAGACTTGTTTTTGCCTTTATGTTAATTACAGCCCAGATTCAAGATCTGAGAAAAAGACAAAGACCAGCTCAAATATTAGAGCCGTTGCTGCTGCTCCTATTTAAAGAGAGTTATTTTGCAAAAAGATATAGATCACTACTACCAGCAATATACAGAAGTAGAAGGAAGAAATCAAACAGCTGCTCTCAGGATTCAACTGAGAAGATACAGCTGCTCTCAGCAATCATCCATCCATCTGAGAAGATATCTCTTCACTCTTCTTCAACCTGAGTGCTCCTGTTCCAGGAAGATACACTCAGAGATATTGAAGAAGAAGAAGAAGGGAGCTGAAGAAGAACATCCATTCCAGATCTCTAGTCTTCTTCAAGCTTTTCCTTCAGAACTTCAAGACAGTATTCTGTCTTGAGTTCTGAAGAGATTCTTGTGCTTCTCTAATCTATTGTAAAATAGAGAAGACATTCTAATCCTCTTCCCCCTCCTGTAAAGGGTTGTTTACTCCCTTCAAAAGTAAAGCTTGGTTTTTAGACACCTGATCAAAAGTCTAAAGGGTCTCTAGATCTACCTGCAGCAGATCTTGTTGGTGGCAGGGCACCTGATCAAAAACCTGTAGTGGATTCCTACCGTGTGGGTAGAAGAGTGGATGTACCCAGTGTTTGGGGAACCACTATAATATCTTGTGTCGTCTGGTTGCTTGATTTAATATTTGCATTGTGGCTGTGATTAGTTTTAACTAGGATTGCTAGTTGCTGATTAGGATCCAAGCCTTAACTGTAAATACAGTTAGCTTGAGTTTGTGCACAACACTTGTGTTAGGCTCTTAAGGTTTTTAAGGTTAATTCAATATCTATAATCTTTAATTCCGCAATCGTATCTATCCCTTCACTTTCAATTGGTATCAGAGGGAGGTTGACTGACTGTACAGGCTAACACCTGAGTCACAAGATCCTGATAGATACCAAGGATTATAGATATTCACACTCACTTTCATGGCCCAGTACAATGATTATTTTAGCACCAGACCTCCAGCTTGCAACTTAGCTGAGTTCAGCATCTGGAAGACAAGAGTCAAATTATATATGAACTCTTTTGATGAAGAAATATTTTCTTCTATTTTGACAGGTCTTCCAACATCGGCAACAACAACAAAAAGTGCCAGGCTAGCTGACGCCCGAGCAATGAACATCCTATCTCAGTCATTATCTGATGACTTATTTCAGAATGTTGCTGAATGTTCAACAGCAAAGGAGATGTGGGAATCTCTTCACCAAATGGCTTCTGAACCCTTGGATGCAATATCAGAAGGAAGCCACATCATCTCATCTAAAGGAGAAGAATCAACATCCCTAGATGTTATCTGGGATGTCTCAGATGATGACTCATCATTTGAAGATGAAGAGGAGGAAGCAAGGGCCAAAGCATTTTGCATAATGGCCATCAATGCCTCATGCAGCAATTCAGAAGCTGAACAAACAGAGGACAAATCAAAACCTGAAAAGGTTCAGGCAATATCTAATTCTGTTTTTAGTTCAGTTAATTTAGATATTCAAAATTGCTGCCAAATTTTAACTAAACCTGAGAAGGAACCAACACTTCTCAGAGAAATGTTTTCTTTATATTTTAATGAGTTCAGATTTGAGAACTCAATTTGCTTTTTCATAAATTTGTTTTATTATCAAAAGGATAAATTACTTAAAATATTTTCAAATCCTTTTATTATTTGGAACAGATTTATTAGGAAGCATTTTCTTTTCTTATAGCTGATTATATCTGATTGATATTATGTTCAAATATTGTATTCAGATTTCTGTATAAAGAAATTCTCTGTCAGATAACTCTATTTCTTATAGATCCTTTTCTAATTTCATTTAGATTGAGTCCTCTACTCTAGTTGCATTGGTCAGCTGAGTTTGAATCTCGTCTAATGAAAAGAAATTCTATAGGAAGGAAGATATCTGATTTTGTTTTTCAGATACAGAATCCAAATTAAATTGGCTGGACAAAATATCATTTTTCTTTGCTGCTAACATACCCTTTTTTAAGGAGAGAGCAATCTCTACCATAGCTTTCTGCAGGTACTATCTACAAGAGTTTGCTGGATGACTCAATCGAAACTCAAAGTCATCTCAGCCTTCCTCAATCTTCAGTACTGCATCAACATAGGGGGAGATTGCAAATGCCAGCAGCAGCCAGCTAAGCAAAGTTTTTCTTTATATATTTTATGCTTTGCTTTATCTATTTTTGCTAATAAGATCCTCACCCAAATAGGGGGAGATTGTTGGAACCCTGGTTCTGATTTGGGTTAGGATCTCTATTAGGTTGTTTTAGTTTAGTTTAGCTTATTTTCAGTAGTTTTAGTTTTTGAAAGACTTAACCCAAATAGGGGGAGATTGTTGGTACCCTAGTTTGGATTTGAGTTAAGTCTTTCCTTTTAGTCCTTGACCCAAGATTTATCTATGGTCAAAGTCTTGTTGTAGAGCTTTCTCTTTTCCAGTAAAATTCTGGCTAAGGGATTTTCGGGTTCGACTATCGTCGAACGCCGATCGACTATCGTCGATCAGCCGGTCGACGATCGTCTGTCTCTGGTCTGCTCGACGTTCTGCTAGATCGTCGAGCTCTGGTCGACTATCTCTTGATAGTTCGACGCTTTCTGTCTAGTCTTGAGTCGGTCGACTATCTGCCTGGATAGTTCGACTTTCTGAGTCGGTCGACTATCTATTGATAGGTCGACGATCTCAGCAGGTCGGTCGACTATCTGCCTGGATAGTTCGACTTTCTGAGTCGGTCGACTATCTATTGATAGGTCGACGATCTCAGCAGGTCGTTCGACTATAGTCGAAGGTCGTTCGACGATCGGCTGTCTGCATATATAATATTATATGCTTTCTCTTCCTTATTTTATTTCCTATATTTCTAGCATATTTTTATTATAAATTATTTAATTGATCTTATGCATATATCTCAAAGCAATCTTTGCTTATACCCTTTATGCATAAGTCAATTCCTTCTGACATGTATTTTGTCTTATTAGTTTACTTTATCTGCAGCTGTCCTTTATAGCCGTTGGCTGTAAAGAGTTTTCTGATGTGACTTTATCTAACATCATTTATAAGATTATTTATTACAGCTGCAGTAGCTTTCCCTTTTATAGGATATATGTATGCAAGACTTGTTTTTGCCTTTATGTTAATTACAGCCCAGATTCAAGATCTGAGAAAAAGACAAAGACCAGCTCAAATATTAGAGCCGTTGCTGCTGCTCCTATTTAAAGAGAGTTATTTTGCAAAAAGATATAGATCACTACTACCAGCAATATACAGAAGTAGAAGGAAGAAATCAAACAGCTGCTCTCAGGATTCAACTGAGAAGATACAGCTGCTCTCAGCAATCATCCATCCATCTGAGAAGATATCTCTTCACTCTTCTTCAACCTGAGTGCTCCTGTTCCAGGAAGATACACTCAGAGATATTGAAGAAGAAGAAGAAGGGAGCTGAAGAAGAACATCCATTCCAGATCTCTAGTCTTCTTCAAGCTTTTCCTTCAGAACTTCAAGACAGTATTCTGTCTTGAGTTCTGAAGAGATTCTTGTGCTTCTCTAATCTATTGTAAAATAGAGAAGACATTCTAATCCTCTTCCCCCTCCTGTAAAGGGTTGTTTACTCCCTTCAAAAGTAAAGCTTGGTTTTTAGACACCTGATCAAAAGTCTAAAGGGTCTCTAGATCTACCTGCAGCAGATCTTGTTGGTGGCAGGGCACCTGATCAAAAACCTGTAGTGGATTCCTACCGTGTGGGTAGAAGAGTGGATGTACCCAGTGTTTGGGGAACCACTATAATATCTTGTGTCGTCTGGTTGCTTGATTTAATATTTGCATTGTGGCTGTGATTAGTTTTAACTAGGATTGCTAGTTGCTGATTAGGATCCAAGCCTTAACTGTAAATACAGTTAGCTTGAGTTTGTGCACAACACTTGTGTTAGGCTCTTAAGGTTTTTAAGGTTAATTCAATATCTATAATCTTTAATTCCGCAATCGTATCTATCCCTTCACTTTCAGATTCCGCTGTTAGGCTCTCTCTAGGTGGCAGGGAAGGAAGGCACACGGAAGCCATTTCAAAGGCGTAGTCCGAGTTGATTCCGCTGTCAGGCTCTCACTAGTTGGCGGGGCAGGAAGGTACTCTAAGGTCAGATTGACATCATAGACCGAGGTGATCCCGCTGTAAGGCTCTCTCTAGCTGACAGGGTAGGAAGACACACAGAGGCCATTTCAAAGGCATTGCCCGAGTTGATCCCGCTATCAAGCTCTCTCTAGCTGGCAGGGCAAGAAAACACTCGGAGGTCAGATTGACATCATAGCCCGAGGTGATTCCGCTGTCAGGCTCTCTCAAGCTGGCATGCCAGACGGTACTCGGAGGCCGTTTCAAAGGCATAGCCTGAGTTGATTCCGCTGTCAGGCTCTCACTAGCTGGCAGGGCAAGAAGGCACTCGGAGATCAGATTGACATCACAACCCGAGATGATCCCGCTGTCAGGCTCTCTCTAGCTAGTAGGGCAGAAAGGCACTCAGAGGTTAGATTGACATCATAGCCCGAGTTGATCCCGCTTTCAGGCTCTCTCTAGCTGGCAGGACAGGAAGACAATTGGAGGCCGTTTCAAAGTCATAGCTTTAGTTGATCCCGCTATTAGGCTCTCACTAGCTGGCATGGCAGGAAGGCACTTGGGGGTCAAATTGACATCATAGCCTGAGGTGTTCTCATTGTCAGGCTCTCTCTAGCTGGCATGGAAGACAGTACTCGAAGGCCGTTTCAAAGGCATAGCCCCAGTTTATCTCATTATCAGGCTCTCACTAGCTGATAGGGCAGGAAGACACTCGGAGGTCAGATTGACATCATAACCCGAGGTTATCCTGCTGTCAGGCTCTCTAGCTGGTATGGCAGACGGTACTCAGAGGCCGTTTTGAAGGCATTGCCCAAGTTGATTCTATTGTCAGGCTCTCACATGCTGGCAGGGCAGGAAGGCACTCAGAGGTTAGATTGACATCACATCCCAAGGTGATCCTGCTGCCAGGCTCTCTCTAGCTGGCAGGGCGAGAAGGCACTCGGAGGGCAGATTAACATCACAATGCGAGGTGATCCCGCTGTCAGGCTCCCTCTAGCTTGCAGGGCAGGAAGGCACTCAGAGGAAATTTTAAAGGCATAACCCGAGGTGATCCCACTTTCAGTCTCTCACTAGCTGGCAGGATAAGAAGACACTCAGAGGTCAGATTGACATTACAGCCCGAGTTGATCCCGCTGTCAGGCTCTCACTAGCTGGCAGGGCAGGAAGGCACTCAGAGGTTAGATTGATATTACAACTTGAGGTGATCCTGATGTCAGGCTCTCCCTAGCTGGCAGGGCAGGAAGGCACTCGAGGGTCATATTGAATGAAGTGATGATCCCGCTATCAGGCTCCCACTAGCTGACATGTCTGGAAGGGCCTCAGTTGATGTTGTGAAACAAATTGAAATAAGATCCCGTGTAGATCCCGCTGTCAGACTCTCACTAGCTAATAGGGTTGTAAGGCTCTTGGAGGGTATTGAGAAATAAAGAGAAATAAAATCTCGAGCAGACCCGCTGACCAGACTCTCACCTAGCTGGCAGGATGGGAAGACCTCTTAGGTAGTAGTTGGAAAAAAGATATTTTGGAGAGATTTCCTCAAGATGGTTCCACTGACCAGGCTCTCACCTAGCTGGCAGGATGGGAAGACCTCTTGGGTGGTAGTTGGAAAAAAGATTTTTTGAAAAGATCTCCACGAGATGATTCCACTGATCGGACTCCCACTAGCCGGCAGGGTGGGTAGACCTCTCGGGTAATAGTTTGAAGAAAGATGTCGTGGATAGATGTCACTGAGACGTTTCCACTGACCAGGCTCCCACTAGCCGACAGGGCAAGTTGATCTCTTAGGTGAAATAATAAGGGGCAGGTGGTCTTGGCAAGCAAAAGCTTTCTCCATCCCCAGTTGAGTCGGGATCCTGGGAGGTGTCCAGCTTCCTCCACCTCCAATTGAATCGGGCTCCTGCGAGGTGTCGAGCTTCCTCCACCCCCAGTTGAGCTGGCCTCCTAGAGGTTTCGAGCTTCCTCTACCTCCAGTTGAGTCGGGCTCCTGGGAGGTGTCGAGATCCCTCCACCCTGAGTTGAGCCGACCTTCTGGGAGGTGTCAAGCTTCCTCCACCTCAAGTTGAGCCGGGCTCCTGGGAGGCGTCGAGCTCCCTCCACCTCTAGTTGAGCCGGCCTTCTGAGAGGTGTCGAGCTTCCTCCACCTCCAGTTGAGCCGGGATCCTAGGAGGTGTCGAGTTTTCTCCATCTCCAGTTAAGTCAGGCTCCTTGAAGGTGTTGACCTTCCTCCACCTCCGGTTGAGTCAGGCTCCTGGGAGGTGTCGAGCTTCCTCCACCTCCAGTTGAGCCGGACTCCTGGAGGTGTCAAGTTCCCTCCACCTCCACCTGAGTCGGGATCCTGGAAGGCATCGAGTTCCCTCCACCTCCAGTTGAGCCGGGCTCCTGGGAGGTGTCGAGTTCCCTCCACCTTCAGTTGAGCCGGGCTCCTGGGAGGCGTTGAGTTCCTTCCACCTCTAGTTGAGTCGGGCTACTGGGAGGTGTCGAGTTCCCTCCACCTCCAGTTGAGCCGGGCTCCTGGGAGGTGTCGAGTTCCCTCCACCTCTAGTTGAGTCGGGCTCCTGGGAGGTGTCGAGTTCCCTCCATCTCTAGTTGAGTCGGGCTCCTGGGAGGTGTCGAGTTTCCTCCACCTCCAGTTGAGTCTAGCTTCTGGGAGGTGTCGAGCTTCCTCCACCTCCAGTTAAGTCGGGCTCCTGGTAGGTGTCTAGTTCCCTCCACCTCAAGTTTAGTCGGGCTCCTGGGAGGTGTTGAGTTCCTCCACCTCAAGTTGAGCTGGTTTCCTGGGAGGTGTCGAGTTTCCTTCACCTCCAGTTGAGCCGGGCTCCCGGGAGGTGTCGAGTTCCCTCCACCTCCAGTTGAGCTAGGCTCCTAGGAGGTGTCCAGTTCCCTCCGCCTCCAGTTGAGTCAGGCTCCTGGGAGGTATTGAGTTTCCTCCACCCTCAGTTGAGCCGATCTCCTGGGAGGTGTCGAGTTTTCTCCACCTCTAGTCGAGCTGGGAGGTGATGATCCTTTTTCCACCTCGAGTAGAGCTGGGAGGTGATGATCTTTTTC
Source organism: Platanthera zijinensis (assembly GCA_039513925.1). NCBI lineage: Eukaryota > Viridiplantae > Streptophyta > Magnoliopsida > Asparagales > Orchidaceae > Platanthera > Platanthera zijinensis. The sequence continues at coordinate 208,844,302 of CM077082.1, read as the reverse complement.
CACCTCCAGTGGAACTGGGAGGTGATGATCCTTTTTCCACCTCCAGTCGAGCTGGGGGTGATGATCTTTTTCCACCTCCAGTGGAGCTGGGAGGTGATGATCCTTTTCCACCTCCAGTCGAGTTGGGAGGTGTTGATCTTTTTCCACCTACGGTTGAGCTAGACTTCTGAGAGGTGTTAAGTTTATTTCCTCTTTCAGTTGGGCTTAACTCCTTGGGAGGGTCTTAAAGTGGCATGATGTTTGGTGCTCTTCTCTCTGAGCCACACATTTTACATTGTTTTTTCCGACCTCGTGCCAAGCTCGTAAAAAGCGGGGATTTTGCATAATCCGTAATTTTTTGAGACCAAAGAGGATCGAGTAGGGCCTAAAGGACCTTACTTACCCAGGGGGAGACTAGGCCCACATAGGAGAGTTCAACCCTCCAGGGGTAAGTGTAGGCTACCCAGGGGCAAGACCATACCCCCAGAGGCGAGTTCATCCCTCTAGGGGCGAGTGCAGGCTACCTAGGGGTGAGACCAGGATTAGACCCCTAGGAAGGCGAGATCCAGGATTAGGGTGAGTGGCGAGTGCTTGCTTCACCAGGCACTCGCCACCCCCCATGATACCCATTTTGGCCTGCTAATAGCCCCTACAAACAACGGAGTTTTGCTGTTGGCAGAACACTTTGGGGTGCATTTAGTAAATTTGGAAGGCAAAATTTTTCTTTCAGCAGACCAGACTCGAAAAACTATAAATAAACTCTTAAGTTTACCTTGCAGAGAAGGAGATTCAGGCTTTCTTCTTCCCCCAAGGTGCCTAGCTCAACATTGGCTAGGAAGGGGAAGCGCTCTAAAATCTTCCGGGTGTGTGGTGGTACCTCCGCACTGCAACCCATTGTCTATTCCTTAGTTCCACGAGATCGACAAAGTGATATCTCATGGGAGAAGTAGGTGAAAGTTGCCCCCTACTAAGTTCCCGAACTCCACAAAGACCGATTTCAGGTTTTAACAGTGAAGATCTGTGGTCTAATGAGGGAGAAAGGGAAGAGAGAAGTTGGATGTGATTTGCATGATGGCTGGAGGAAGGAGATTAACCAATGTCGTTCATCTGTCTTTACGATGTGTGCAAAGTGATGTACAAAAAACTATTTTTTTGTGCACAGTAGACTTCAAGTCCGATTTCAGGTTTGATCCGGTCTGATACAGGTCTTGAGCTCAATATGAAAGTTATAGCCCTCAAAAAGACCTTTCCAATGGATAGTTACACGTGGGGGGGGGGGGGAGTTCTGTAGCTCCCTGAAAGTACAGTCGAAGTTGTTATGATGTGACAATAAATGTGCAGGTTGAGTTCTCTCTAAGTGTTTACAGTCAGACTAAAACCTGATTTCAGATGTGATGAATTTAGATTTGGACCATAAGTCAACACGGATTTTGTAGCTCTTGAAAATACCTTTCCGATTTGAGGTTTCCCTAAATTTTTGGTGGATTGTAGCTTACCGAATTCCAATTTTAGTAAACTATGGCGCGCAGCTGTGATATATTAATATTTGGATGATTTCCTTATTCTACGAATTGATTACTCGAGAGATTGGATGGTTGAGTAGTTGATGATAATGTGACCACCCCTTACATGATTAAGAAGCTTGGGAAAGAGTACTTGATGCGATTACATGGATGTTGTGAAACGAGGTTCGGTAGAGATGATTGAATAAATATAACATATATGCATATGATAAATTCTAGATAAGGGTTGGATGAGGTATACACCCATGGCCATATGATGAGCTCAGCCTTGATCTTAAGTATTCAAGGAATGACCGGTATAGTCCATTGCTTAGAGTACGTTAAATCCCTATAGGTAGCAGTGAGGGATCAGTGTAGTAATTTAGATGGACCATCATCCTATGTTGAATATGGACCCTCACGTGCTTTGCAGCACGGTGTTTATTATGATATGAAGGGACTCGTTTGGAACCCTTGAATATATGATGACATGGTAAGTGTGATTTGCATGGGTGTGCGCGTGTGTTGACACACGATATATGATCCTATGTTGAGGATTAATGTAGCAGGTCTACGGGCTCGTCAGTCGTCACACCAACGGGAGCTGGCCATTAGACCTCGAGCGGTTGGGCTTGGTCCTTTGGTGCTCACTCATAAATGATCCTTCTGTGTTGGTGGACAGTTGGACTTGGTTCTTTGGTGTTCACTCCTAAAGACTCCATTTGTGTTAGCTATAGGCCAGTTGGTCTGGGCTCTTGGTGCATATCTACCCAAGACCACTTCTGAGTCGTAGTATGTAGGGGCTCCGTTGTTGTGTTTTTAGCGTTGAGCCATACGGAGGCCTAGGTCTGGTAGTGTATATGTCTGCCTAGTAGTGGAGAAGCCCGCTCCACTATCACTGTTTGACCATGATGGGTAATGCCTGAGAGGTTTGCTACCTGCTCGAAAAGTGGGAACTAAAAGTCTATATCGACATAGTAAGTGTGTGGGTGTGCATGGGTGAGTCATCATATTGCATTCATTTCATATCATTGCATTACACCGCATAAGATTCACATCATATAAATTTGTATGTGCACTTTTATGTGATAAGTTACTTTGATGCACCTGACCCTTAACTTATAAATCTGTATGTAGATTTTTATAAGTTAAGTTTAATTCTGTACTTATGATTGATATGCTGATGGTATAGATGTGCCTCTTCATATGCTGATGTTTACTGTTATTACTTGCTTATTATGGATATGCTGATATATACATGAACTGTTAGATTTATAACACTCTTTTGTCACATGTTTGATTTTTTATTACTGCTATAATGTGCTCATTTTTTTTGCACCTTCTGATCCCTAAGAGTTGTTGGGGGTGAGAGAATGTGATATCCACTTAGTATTTATGACTAACGGTTGTTACGTCTACCATTTTAGGAGGATACCCCGCAGTTGGAGCAGTAGCAGCGCCTGGTGCAAGAGGACAGTCAGGCCAGGGGACAGGGCCTGATACGACGATACCCTCTCTTCCTTCTGTTACTGATGTGAGTTGTGAGAGTTATGATGTGGCCTTCGGGCAGTTTTGTGTACTCTGATATTAAAGGAGCTGATGTAGTTTCTTATTATTGATGTACTATTTTTGACATTTACTTACTGTAGATTATGACTTTTATATTCTTCTTTTGGTTGGGTTGGCATTTGTGATATCAGATTAACCGGTAGAATATGCGACTTATGGTACAGATTAGCCCGTGTGCTGATGCTACCACAAGACGGCGGTTCTGGGCATAAAACTCTCCTCTGTCGTGTCTTGTATTCCAGGAGGGGGGTTTTACACGTTTTGGAATTTTGGCAGGCGTGGAGATTGTGTTCCCGTCCCCATTGGAGCGAGTTCAAAACTCTCCTCCGGGTCACTTTGCGATCATAGAGCAGTCTCTGATGGAAAGCTTTCATATTCCCCCTACTGAGGATGTTATCGCGGTTTTCCAGTTTTGCAGCGTTATGATTACACAACTCTCTTTAGCGGGGATGACGAGGATCTTGGGCCTGCTGCGCTTCTTTTAAGAGTGTGTTTCCCGCACGTCTGCTCGCATTTTTCACGAATTGTGCAAAGTTTCCCTCGATCACGGTGACTGAATTGAGGTGCGGAGCAATAAGAGGTGGCGGTCATTGAAGACAAGACCGACCATCCCTATCGGGCGATGCTGTTTGGATTTGTTAAGAACCTATGGAAGCCGCCTGAGATTTGGTGGGAGCTTCTTTATTCCTGTCGTCTTCTGGAGGGGAAGGAGTATGAATTTTCTCCTCTGTTGGGCTTCGAGGATCCGCGCGAGCTTGGTGCTGCTCTTTACAAGATCAGCGCGCTTGTTTTCGAGAAAAGGTCACTTCTTGCTAGTCTTTCGACGGACGCGAAGAGGAGCTGTGTTGTACCACTGGAGCGTGGGAAGAAGAGGAGGCTAGACTTTTCACAGAAATTGGGGAAAGGCGGGTCTTCCTCTGCTGCCTTCGAGGTCGTTATTTAAGTCACTAACGACTGTATGGACGACATGGTTGTTGATCCGCCGCCCGCTAAGACCGAAGAATTCCTAGAGCTACCCGTAGATGAGCCAGTTCCTCGAGAGGATTCAGAGCTGCCGTTGGTGACAATGAAGGGTAAGAGGCGAGGATGCTCTGGTTGCCGAGCACTTCTCCCGAATGTACGTATGTTGTTGCCATTGTTTTTCCCCTTTGGTTTGTTTATATGGAGTAAATTAATTTATTACTTGCGGTTGGACGAGATGCGTAAGATCGCGCTCTCCTGGTGTAATACCCCAGTTTTCCAGAGCTTTAGCCTCAAGAAGCTATCACGCGACGATTGGTAGCTATCGCCAGGCAATAGACTTGTTTCGTCGAAACCAAGCGTTGAGACCGTTGAGTACTAACGCACAACGTTAGTTAGCTACCGCTCGGCGGTAGCTTGGCATTGAGTGAGTTGAGAGGCAGGCGTTGAGTGGAGGCGTTGAGTGGTAGGCATTGAGTGAGCTACCTCGCAGCGTTATTCCTACCGCCAGCGTTAGCATGACATTATTTTTGGCCAAGCGCTCGGGAAGCTACCGCCCGATGGTAGGTAGTTACTGCCCGGCGGTACGTAGTTATCGCCCGGCGATAGCGCACGGGAGCAGTTACGTCGTTTGGTGTTTTAGCCGTCTGATTTCTATTAGGATTTGATCCTATGGCACAGGACACTCTGCCCAAAGGGCATAAGAAGGGCTGAAACGTTCTGAACTCTCACTTGGCTCTCATTTGAGAAAGAGTAAGGGTTTGAGAGAGATTGGGGGAGGAAGAAGAAGGCCTTTCTCCGCCATTGACGAAGATTCGGGACTCCGATCGTCGATCCGAGGCCAGATCCGTGGAGAGAACTTGAAGGCGCACATTTTCATCCGTGCAAGTCGACACTACAACATTTTCGGTGTTTAGCAACACTTAAAAACTGTTGCCTAAAACTGCCAAGCGTTGCCAAAACAGTGGAAACTGTTGTCATAGGGGGTGTTGTCTATACGTGTGTTACCAAAAGTCTAAGACAATAGTTTTCAGACCTTTAGACAATAATACATAAAAATTGTTGCCTGAAATGTTAGAATAGGCAACAGTTCTTTGGTAGACCTATTACAACAATTTAGAAATATTGACCTGTACTATTACAACAAAAAACTATTGCCAAAAAATAGAAAGACAACACTTTAAAACTGTTGAAAAAAATGCGACGTTTTTTTTAAAAAAACTGCGATTTCTTTTAAAAAAATTCCACCAATCACGACAGAGGATAATGAGCATAACATCTAATGTTGCCTAAAACTCACTAGAAGTGTTCGAAATGGATGCACATAAATAACCCCAAAACGGATCCGTTGATTTCATAGAAATACATTTAATTATAAAATTTAAGGATGAACACCTCAATTTATTGTACTCCAGAAATCAATATTTGCATATATATTATACAAAGTAAAAAACGTTAGGCACAACACACCACACTAACACATCACAATAAATTAACAAAACTCTGTTCAAATATACAACTGTTTGATGCACATGCATACACAACATGCATGTACTCATTTCTAATTTGCTAGAACGAGCCTTCAGCACCAGCAAGTTTGTTCTTGTCAGGATGGAGTAGAAGAGCAAGCTGTCAGAATTGCTTCTTGCTTGTAGATTCATACACAGTCATCTCTACTCGAAGAATCATGTGCCAGTCCATCCAGCACGCATGGTCACAACAACACAATGCACCCTAACAAATTATAAAATTGCACTTAGCCATGCACATTAACAAATTATAAAATGAGTATAACCCCCATGCACATTAAAAAATTATAAAATTAAAACAGCCCTGCACATTGCAATTTTGATAAACTGGCACCCTGCTGTTTATCAAAACTGCAATATCTGCAGTGGCAGTTTATCAATATTGCATCTCTGCCCATGACATGTTGTGCAGTCATAGAAGGCCAGAAGGGAGGGAGAAAATATTAGGTCCGTCAGGCGGAGCTTTCTCTAGGTCCCTCCCTACCAATAGGACACTTGAAAATGAGGTGGGGCCCGCATAGTTTTGACTTCTGCCATGCACTTTTGCGCGGGCCCTCGCAAGTTTTCTCTCTCTCATTTGTTAGGCGGACCATGTCATGGTCCGCCTGGCGGACCTAATTTTTTTCCGAAGGGAGAAAATATTAGGTCCGCCAGGCGGAGCATCCTCTAGGTCCCCACCAATAGGAGACTTGAAAATGAGGTGGGGCCCACATGATTTTGCCTTGTGCCATACACTTTTGAATGTACACTTTTGAATGTCATACACTTATGCTAGCTTATGCTTATCTGGACATTCCTAAATGTGATGTGATCCTTTTTAAAAAAGCTTCAGAAGCACTCAAGTATATTTTGGATATAATAGTATGGATATGCAAGCTCATGCTTATCTGGATATAAAGCTTATGCTTACCCGGATAAAATAGTATGGACATGCTTATGCGCTTCTGGATATAACTCCATGCTTATCTGGATATAAAAAGTTTCAGAAGCGCGCACACATTCCTAAATGTGGGGTGCAATTATCTGGACATACTTGTTTATGACCAATTGAGTGTGAGCTCAAAGAAAACCCTTTTCCCCAATTGAGTGCACCATCTTTTTAAGAGTAGTTCGTCTTGTAAGCATTACCAAACAGGAAAACAAAAATATCAATCTCATCCAAGCAACTCATTTTCCAAATACCGTAGTTCTTCCCAGTAGAGCTTACTTTTGCCCCCATCTTCTCTGTCAACACTCCAACGGTTGCCCAGCTACCAGAAAGAGTGTCCCTGGACAATAAATTTCTTACAACATTCAGCATATAAAGAGTATATAAATGTGACTCAACAACCTTATGTTTAAAGAAATTTAGATAAGTTAAATTGTGATTGTATTGAATAATAAGATTTCATGTAACGCCCTGCGCCGCAGCGTACAAGCATGCTCTGGTTCTGTTATCGGGTTGCAGCCCAAACACCCCAACCTCAATCTCCGCACTTGTTTCTCAGCAACAACAGTTTGTTAAGGAGGGATCTCGAACCCGCAAACTCCTTGATAAGGACTCCTTCACCCATCCCGCCACTACTCTGGCTCAAGCAAACATAACTATAAAATTTCTCCACTCCTTATCACCATTCACAATTTGAGATGCTCAATTGGTAATGAGTGAAGAAACTCTATAGTTAAGCGCGCTTGGGCCAGAGTAATGACGAGATAGGTGACCTCCTGAGACGTCCTCATGCTACCCGTTTAACTTGAGTTTCACCCGTCAAAGGAAGGATGTGCCTGAAACAACCCGATGTGATTTGTGGTGGGACCAGAAACGGGTTGGGGTGTATAGGCTACAACCCAGACGGTGCCATGAAAGGCTACGTCTAATGGATTCCAACTAACATCCACGGGCGGAACTACAGTCAGGCACGGTAGGGCACGTGCCCGATCGATATTTCCGCCTAGGTATTCTGCTCTCCGCCATTCCCGATCTCGTCGCCCGTCCCGATCCCGTCCCCGCTCGGCTGCTCTCCGCCATTCCCGATTCCGTCGCCCGTCCCGATCCCGTCGCCCGGCCCGATCCCGTCATGACCCGGCCCGATCCCGGCCCCGCTCGGCATCCCGTCCCGATCCCATCGCCCCGCTCGGCTGCTCCCCGCTCGGCTGCTCTCTGCCTAGGTATTCTTCTTCTTCTTCTTCTTTGCATTTTACTGTTGATAACCAAGTTCTGTTATTTTTAATTTTGATTTTACTGTTCTCAGTCTTCCCCTTATAATCAACTTATTCCCTTCATTGCATTTTAGAAATCTTGAAAAATAAGAAGTATGAGATGCTTAATCCTAAACAAGGTTGATAACCAATTTCTGCTTTAATCCTAAACTTTGCATTGCATTGTTGATAACCAATTTCTACTTAATCCTAAACTTTGCATTCCATTGTTGATAACCAATTTCTGCTTAATTCTAAACTTTGCAAAAAAAATAAATTCTGCTTGTTGAAAAATAAGAAGTATGAGATACTTATCCCGTCATTGCATTGTTGATAACTAATTTTTGCTTAATCCTAAACTTTGCAAAAAAAAAAATCTGGGAGCGCTGCTCCCGAACCCTCTGAATTGACAGTACTTAGATTGTGCCCGTGCGACTTCAAAATCCTAGTTCCGCCACTGCTAACAGCCCCCCGGTGAATTCTAGGGTGGGCATGTACCATTACATTCAAATCATCAGGATATGCAAATAATTTGATGTAGAAAATATCATCCAAAAAATGAAATTTTCAAAACAACGGTGAGGGGCACCTCATGCTTGGCATCCAAACAAATCTCACATCAAAGAAGTGATTGATCGGCTCAACCGACGATACCAACTGGTTCCTGTTATTGAATCAAAAAAACGTTAAGAAGTAATTAAAGCAAAATCAAATTTGGATGAATGGATCCACGACGTCGTCGACTGCCTGCAGCTCACCGAATCCTGAGACCTGAAAACCTCTCAGTCTCTACTTCTCCGTCCTTCTTCTGTATCTTTGTCTTGGAGTTTCGAAGGAGCAATTGGCTCCAAATCGAGGTAATCGTTAACGACCTCACGGAACGCCGACATGTCGCTGACCCTAGGTCTCTTCGGCGATCCATCGTTATGAAATCTAAAATTATGAATGCACGCAACAAAGCCATTATGAATTTATATATAACCCATACAACAACAGCTAATTGGGAAGGGAAAAGCAAGGCTGTACAATAAAAGAAGAACAATTTGTTTTTAGAAACCTGCAAGGTTTATATCGTCGTAATCAGTAATCACCAAGTATTCCTTCTATTTCCATCATGAAAACATCATCCTCATCCTCATCAGCAGCATTAGAAGGTTCCCCTACAATTTTATTCCGAGCTCTGCCGCATTAGAAGGTTCCCCTATAATTTCATTCCGAGCTGCCGCCTCCTACATCAAATGCACATATTTCATTGTAGGAAGTCACAACACTGTTAATGTTTCCACCAAAACTGGGCTTATACATCAGCCGAAGCGGCTTGATACCATTCTATCACTAAAAACACTTCATTCCAAAGCGGCTTGATGCCATTCCGAAGCGGCTTGATACCATTCCGAAGCGGCTTGATGCCAGCGGCGGAATCTCTCTCCTGCATTAACCTTGTTACAAACACATAATTTTGAAAGGTGTGCGCATATATCTTAGGTTCGGCATAGAAGGCATCCGATATATTGAAGTGATTGCGACCAACATCCTGCCATTTGGAGATAGGCTCTTGCACAATTTCAACGAGATCGCGCAATTCAAGCGTTTCGTTTGCTATTCGCTGCAAAATTGTAGTCTTTCCGACACTGATGCTACCCTCAACGCAGAATGTCAACCTTTTCTTTTGTCTAATTTTCATATCAGAATTTGAATCTTGTTGCCTCACTTCTTCACCGACACTGTCTTTTTGTCTGCAGAGTTAAATAGATTTGTCAAGTCAGTACCTTTCCAATAGACCAAGTTAAAGAAAACAGAGGAAATCCAATTATCAAGGAACTCTGATGCCGCGAGCCAATAGAGCAGAACAAAGTGGCATGCATAGAACCTCAACAGGAGAGTGAATAAATGGCCGACTTTTTTCCATGTTGCTGCCATGCCTGCGCATGTTGCGGGTCTCCTTGCCACCAACTCTGAATGGTCAGCCCATCTGCTAACTGTTATGGTGCTCGAAGCATCCGCGTGACCATCTAGTTTGGAATGGTCTCCTCGTTGCCCCTAGTTAGAGTATTTATAGGTGAAACCCTAAATCCCCGACTCGGATTTGGATTCCTATCGGATCCTAACTGACCCGTTAAGGAGCTCATTTACACATATATAAATATACCTCAACACTAACAGCTTCTAGCAACATGATTGCCAATGTTGTCTATGGGTTGGAATGCCCACAAAGCACACTCTTGAGCGGAGACATTTGGAAAATCAGAGCTCAACCGCGTACGGTAATGACGGTTTGGCGGGCGGTTAACATGTTGCCTACCAATGACTGGTTATATCAGCACTGAATTCGAAACAAATGCCTTATGCCCATGGGATTGTAATCAAGAGGAAAGTATACATCATATTTTTGGAAATTGCAGATTTGCCCAAAGGATTCAGGCGGCCCTAACTCGGTTCAATATCAAGCTAGCTGCTAGCAAAAATTTATTGGAATCCTTAGCTGCTGAAATGGCCAACGATACAAAGTCAGACAGGACAAAATTATTAGCTTCCATCATCTATAGCACCTGGAAAGCAAGGAATCAAATGGCCCATGGTGAGCCCTTCCAGCAACCCACTTCTATAGTGTTGAATGCTTTTATTGATGCATCAGGTGGAAACTGGACGGCCACAACTAACCATGCCTCAGCTTGGTCGCCCCCGCCGCTTGGATGGCTAAAGATTAATTTTGATGGGTCGGTTCACGAGAACTACCGGGCGGGCTTTGGATGCACAATTAGAAATCATGTGGGTGAGCGTTTTGCTGTAACCGGCGTCAAGACTAGTAGCCGATCGATCAACAAGACGGAACTGCGAGGCGCCCTCTCTGGTCTCTTGGTGGCTAAGGACTTCATGGATCAGGTGATGTGCATCATTATTGAGGGAGATTCGGCAAGCGCTTGCTCCGCGCTCAACCAAATTCTCTCAGGATTCTATGCGGGGGATGTTGAGACAAAACTTGCAAGGCTTATGAAGGACTGTCTGAGGCTTGTTGTGTCGCAAATTGATCGAAGGTCCAACTCCGCCGCTGACTATGTGGCCAACCAGGCTTGTGCTCGGGACTTTCTAAGGGCAAGGGGAATGCCCCTTCCCCAAGCTCTTTCTTTTATCCTATCTCATGATTCTGTGTCTATGTAATTTCTTATTGCTTTATATATATATATATATATATATACAGGCTAATGCCAATTTCAAGAGTGAACAAACAATGAACCTGCTAGAATATCTAAATAGTCATGCATTTTTTTGCAGATGAAAGAAGATCTGTAGCTTTGAAGGCAGTTTTAAGAAGAGATATAGGCATATGCATAATTAATTCCCAGGTAAATCTATATACAGGAAAAAAAGCATTTAAGAAAAAAAACAAAGAACATCAACATAACTAGACATTATACCAATATTAGTAGAACATGCGAAGCTTTCAACGGTAATTTTTTTTTTTTTGAAATAGATTTAGATATCGAAACAAGTTGCCCAAAATAACTAGTCATCAAGTCCTCCAAACATATAACATCCAAATCAACTTAAACATAGAAAAGTCTTCATATTCCATCACCGACCTCCTCGTTTGCCTCCAAAATATTAATAAATTTCTGCACAAAAATAAATAAATAAATATAATATTAGTATACTTAAATTATATGAAGATCTATAACACTATATCTCCCCATAATTTGGAACATGTGTGGATGTAGAAGAATGTGCACGCGATACACCCACTATCTTTTGTGCACTATTTGCGTCGTCGGGAGATGAACCCAACATATCGACCAATGATTCTATATCAATTCCAGCTGGGTTGCTTTGTTGCAACATAGTCTTGAGCACACCTTTTAATTTGTTTAATGAATATTTCATATTAGGTATTTTCTCGTTCAATACAAGCACTTCTTCATTATGTATTTTTACCAAAGCAGCAATCTCTTCCTTCCACTTCAATGACGTTTTTGTAACACCTTTCCCAAAACAATGCATTGATCCAGAATGTTCTTCCCCAAACACAGCTTGAAATGCTTCTGCATTAGTTTCCTCATTGTTCGTAATAATATCCTGAAGTTGAGACTAATAAAAAATCGAAATAAAGTTAATAGATAATTAACTAATTAAAACAAACTATATTTTTCTTAATAATAATATTTAACTTACAATTGCATTATTAGTCTCCAAGTCAAGCTCCTTTCTCTTATTGTCTTTCCGAGTTTCAATAAAAATTTCAGCTTGGGTGGGGTCTCTCTTTTCCTTTGAACATGCACTACAAATGCATAAAAATAAATAAATATGATTTGAAGTATTAAAATTCAGATAAGGTCCATAAGGAGCTATATATATACCATTCTTTCGCGAATTATGGCAAATGTTTTGGGTCCCATTCGATGCCTCCACTTTTTATTTGCTCTACTTTGAGTATTCCTTTCACTGATTGACTACACATTTGATTAAAAATATTAGAATAAATATATATTTACAAGACAATTAACAAAAAATAACTTTTAAGCTTACTTGTATATTTTCCAAACTCCAAAAATGGCAAAGCTTTTAAATACAGACTCTGTCACCTTTACAAGACGATTTTTGAGTCTATCACTCATATTGAAATCCTTCAAAAAATAATTTTTTTAATTAAGTCTTTATATCTTCTCCAAGCATCTCTAACAGTAATCTTTACCCAATTATTTTCTTTATCTGACAAAATAAACTTTGACTAAAAAGTCCAAAATTAAAATGAGTGTTTAAATCCTATAATTCCGTACAAGTAAAAATAAGAAAATTAAAACATGTACACATATACCTTGGTATAATTCCATATACGCTTTATGTTCTCATTTGGCATGGTTTTCCAGCTTGTGCAAATCAAAGGAAAGGAAGTTTAATTTTTTTTGTCAATGTGTCTAGAGTAGACTTAGGTCAGATACGACACAATCAGTACGCCCTATAGGCCGACCTTCTACATTTATTGTCACTTCTACACGCTCCTCCAAAGTCCTTGCATGAATGTTTTTGCACATTGTTTTTCCACGAGCTTTTTTTTTGTTACTCCTATTAACAGTGTATGCACACTCACATAGTTAAATATGAAGTAAATACAAAGATACTAATAAACTCGTAAAAGAAAAAAATTATATTTACCAGCTTCTTTGTTTGGTTGTGCAACTATGCCTTGTTGACTTATATCTTTATCAACTTGAAGCGACTCAGTTCTCCCATTAGATTGTCCCTGAGTTTGATTCATATTTACTAAAACATGTTGATTTCCTCTTTCATGAGAAACCCCATAAACTTTAATGAACTCATCAATCAATATTGATGGACATCTCTTGTTCCTCTTTACCTTGTCATTAAGACTTTCCTCCACACTATTCATTCCTGGGGAATAGTTATAACGGTAAGAACTACCTGTTGTACTTGATTTTGATCAATCTTGTCAACAACCACATGTTCTTTATTTGTTCTATTTTCTTTACACTTTTATGTAAACCATCAGCTTTCTCTTGCTTAATTTGACGAAATTTTCTTGCCAACTCAACACTAGACCTTGCTTGGATAGGCAAATCAAACTCACTTCTTCTTTCCAGTCTTTTATCATTCCCTTCGTGTACCAATTTACTTGTTGCTTTCTTCATTCTTGTAGACCTGAAATCAAAATATGAAAATTATTTTAAGAATTATCAAATTTAGAATAAATAGAACCAAAATAATTTTACAAATAAATAAATGAATGAATATTACCTAATTTGTATTATCACTATAAACAGAAGCAGTATCACTTTCATTTTCACTTTCAACATTGGCCTCATCATCGGCTCCCTTGTGTTGAACATGAATTTCAGATAAAGGCAATTCAATAATATCATCTAGTACATCTTCCCTAGCCAAATCAACTTCAAAATCATTCTCCGGTATAATAATATTTATTGAATTTCCAGGTACTTCTTGGGTATTTGAAATTGCATTATCTCTCATCTCAAATGAGTCCCTTAGAAGTACTTTCAAAACATAGTGTTTATTTTTATTAAAATAATCTTCAACATAGAAGCATTGTTGCACTTGAGATGCTAGAACAAATAGAACATTCTTGTAACATTCTTTATTAAAATAAACACACGTCATTTCATACTTGTCTTCTTCAGCCTCAAACCACACACATTTGAATAAAACATAATTCAAATGTACATAATAATCCAACTCTATGATATTGGTTATTGCGCCATAGTATTTCATACAATTTTTTTCTGGATTTTCGTCTTTAATACTTTTAAAGCTTGGGGTTACAGCTTCCAAAGTGACACCATTGTTTTGAGTTTTCCGCCTTGCATCACGTTTTCTTGTATGAAATCTGTATCCATTAATAATATATGCAGAGTACATTTTTGCAACATTATTTGGTCCCCGAGACAATGCCTTTATCAGATCTGAAACATCATCATTCATGCCACGTGTTTCAAACCACCGAATGAAATTGTCTCTTTGATTTTTACCTTTGCTCAATGTACTTCTTTTCTTAGATTTTTGAAGATAAAGTTCATGCTCTCTACAAAAGAACATATCATTTTTAATACAAATGTATTTATATTTATTGAAAATATAAAATTTTGAAGGAATTAAATGATATTATCTTATATAATCTTCAACTCCATCAGAATTAAATAAAATGTAACCATGTGCTTGATTTTGACACTTTTGATCAAGAGAAAAGAGAATCCTCGCCCAAATAGAATAGCCAGTGTTTGGAAATTCACAATTATTTCGTGACATTCTATTCATCTGTATATCTGCATCACTAGATAAATATCTTGAACAAAATGTCAAAGACTCATTGACCAAACATGCTTCAGCGATAGAGCCTTCTGGGCGACTCTTATTACGAACAGATGATTTTAATTCACCTAAATATCTTTCCATATAATACATCCATCGAAACTGAACTGGTTTGCCTAATCTAAATTCATTTGCAAGGTGGATTGGTAAATAGACCATTATGTCAAAAAAAACTAGAAGGAAAGATTCTCTCAAGCTAACAAAGTGTTTCAGTGATCTCTACTTCCAAATGATCTAAATTTTTCAACTCAATAACCTTTTCACATAAACAACGAAAGAAGGAACAATGCCTAATCAAAGGAATTGCAACTTGATTGGGGGTTACGCCTCTTATTGCTATTTGTAGCAAAAAATGTAATATAATATGAACATCGTGACTTTTGTACCCAAAAATTTTTCCTTCTTCAATATGCACACATCGCGAAATATTAGAGGTCATACCATCGGGAAATTTGATATCTTTAAAAACACCACAAAAATAGATTTCTCCTTTTTTGTAAGGGAGAAACAAGTCTTCAGGAGCTGAGTATTTTTGTCATCACTTGTTGCCTTCAAATGAAGCTTCTTTCTTATCCCCATATCTTGTAGGTCCAAACAAGCCTTTGCATGATCCATTTTTCCCTTTCAATCTCTAGAAGGGTTCCAATTATATTATCACATATGTTCTTGTCAATGTGCATAACATCAAAATTGTGACATAAATTATTATCCTTCCAATATGGCAATTATCAAAAGAAGGATTTTTTTTCCATGGGCCAAACCTTTTTTTCTTATCATTCTCTGTGAATACGTCAGAAAAGTCCTATAAATCTTCTAAAATTCTTTTTGAATTTAACAAAGAAGGTGCATGTTTATATTTTGTCTTTCCATTAAAAGAAATTTTATTAGATCGCCACTCATGATTCGAGTCCAAGAAGGCTCGATGGCCCATATAGCACATCTTCCGACTATGTTTCAAATAAGTAGAAGACGTTTCGTAATTACAAGCAGGACATGCCAGCCTTTCTTTTGTGCTCCAACTAGATAACATAGCATATGCAGGGTAGTCACTAATTGTCCATAAAAGAGCAACACGCATCAAAAATGTTTGATTTTTGGAAACATCGTATGTTTCTACCCCAACATCCCACAAAATTTTTAGCTCCTCAATTATTGGTTGAAGGTATACATCAATAGCATTTCTAGGTAACTATGGTCCAGGAATGAGCAATGACATTATAAAATCTTCTGGCTTCAAGCACAAATTTGGAGGATAATTATATATTATTAATACCACAGGCCATGTGCTATGTGATAGACTCATGTTGTCAAATGGATTAAATCCATCACTAGCTAATCCAAGTCTTATATTACGAGTATCAAGAGCAAAATCTGGGTGATTCACGTCAAATTCTTTCCATGCTTGTCCATCAGCTGGATGTCTTAACTTACTATCCTTGGAACACTCTTCAACATGTCACCTCATTGAATCAGCAATCTTTGAACATGTATAGAGTCTCTTTAATCTTGGAATTAATGGAAAAAGTCTTAGCACCTTTGCGAAAATTTTATGAGTTTTCTTACATACCTCAGACTCACAATTCACTTTACGATATACAATCCACCGAGATTCACCACAAATATGGCATTTTTCTTCTTTCTTATGCTCTTTCCAAAATAATATACAGTTATTTGGACAAACGCCTATCTTTTTATGATATAAGCATAGGTCACATATCATAGATTTTGTTTTATTGAAAGAGATCGGGATGTTCAAGTAGGGTATAGCCTCTTTCAATAACTCTAAGAGAGAAGTAAATGATGCATTGCTCCATCCATGAAGACATTTTAGTAAATACAACTGAATAGTAAAAGCTAGTGTAGAGAATTTTTGACAACCCGGATATAATTCTTGATTTGCTTTCTCAATAAGTCTATAAAACTTCTTTGCATCTTCATTTAGGCTTTCATGTCCTCCATCTTCTTGAACTGCATCTTTAAATGTCTCAGGCAATAACCCTTCAATATCATCAGAAGAGACATTATCATTAGTGTCTTGATCAACATCCATGCGTTTAATCTCTTCCCCATGATAAATCCAATTTGTGTAGCCTTTTACAAAACTCTTACTTATCAAATGGTCAAACACCATGTCTCTTTTACCCCATACATCATTGCAACAAATAGCGCATGGACATAAAATTTCTTCTCCGTCGTAAAACCCTTTACTGAATGCAACATCCAAGAAATAATTAACTCCATTAATATAATCTTCACCATAGCGAGGCAAATTAATCCACTCATTTCTCTTCATAATTTGCTTTCAAATCTTGAATAATGGCAATACCTACACATATATAAACACAAAGAATGCATACAAATTACATTATTTCTAATAAATACATAAATTCACACTTCAATATATACAGACTTCATCACAAAAGACATACATACAAACGCAAATATACATAAATACACACACACAAACACACACACACACACACACACACACACACACACACACACACACACATACAAATGCAAAGACACACTAACACAAACACACCAACATAAACGCAAACACAAAACCACATAAAAACATATAATTTCAAGAAAAAAATATATTAAAATCATTTCAAACTTTTGTGATAGAGAGGTCAAATGAATTCACAAATAATTTCAAGAAAAAATACACAAATAAATTCCTTTGCACATCCACATCCACATAAACACAAATACATGCACAAAACCACACAAACATACAAACAATAATACACACATCCACACAAACACACCAACAAATTTAGCATACATAAGCACTTACAACAACACACGCACAAATAAATTTATATGCACATGCACACAAACACATACACACACAAAACCTCATAAATAGACACTTACAACAATACACATATACACACTCATCCACAAACACACCAACAAATTCAACACACGTGCACACTTACAACTACACACATAAACCCAAAAAACACGTACATGCATAATCACAAGCCCATACAAACACACTCAAACAATCATATCATTCAAGCAGGGGTGATGAGGATCAGAACAATATTAATATCACTCGTTCATTAACATTAACAATATTAATATCACATATTCCTCAATAGGAAATCAAAAAAATAGCATTCATAACCCGGAAGTTGAGATCAATCGTAGAATTCAAAACTTCTATAGCAAGAAATCTGTATAAACGAAAATTAGAATAGGAAATGAGAACATCAACGGGAAATAAGAACATCAGCATTCTCATTTCTCAAACATCGGCATTCAACATAAAATGAAATCAAAACAAGTAGAGGGAAGCTAGGGCATGAGATTGTACCTATAATAAACTAGAAAGGGCCGGCTAACAAGGCTAGGAGTAGAAAAGGTTGTGCTTTCAGAAAGGGAGGCACCGATGGAATCAGGAAAATGCGTAAACTTGAAGACTGGAAATCATAAAAATGGGAAATTAGGTGTCTTGAACTTAGAAATAAAAATGAAAACGTAATGGAAGCATTGAAATTAGGAAATCATGAGACTTGAAATCAGGAAATTAGAGAAATAGAAACTCACTGATGAAGTCACGACAACAATTGATTCATCTTCGATGGAGATGAACAAAATCTGCTCTTCTTCGTTGAGGCTGCTAGCATGGGCGGAACTAGCCATGGGCACGGTAGGGCACGTGCCCGACAGCTTTTTTCGCGATCTTCAACGGGGGAGAAGAAATCCCCCTAGACATCGCTGCCCGCTGCTCCCGTGCCCTAGATGCCCGGCTGCTCCCGCTGCTTCCAGCTGGTATTATCTTCGTCTTCTTCTTCACTGATTCTTAACTGATTATCACTTAAAACCATTCATTTTTGGACTGATTATCAGTCCAGAAATGAGCATTTCACATTATATATTTTTTGTAGTTGATTGAGAATACTCCTCTGGTGTATCTGAACAATATTACTAGCGGTTGTCATGCTCGGATTGTTGCTAAATTATAGATGATGAAGCCATGCTCCAGCATCAAGGATGGTGATTCTCCTTCCTTCTATGGCAAAAAAAAATTCTGGGGGCTCTGCCCCCGAACCCCTCAAATTGACAGTACTTAAATTGTGCCCGTGCGACTTCAAAATCCTAGTTCCGCCACTGGCTGCTAGGGCATGATCGACTGGAGTAATTGGACCGAAGGAGATATTGAGGGCGTCACTAGTGATGGAGATGAATGAACAGATCGCAGAAGAGGCACGCGACTAGGGCGAATCGAGAAGGAGAAAGTGAGAATGGCTACCTCTGCGGCGAATCGAAAGGGAGAAATAAGAGGATTGCTGGTCGCGCAGGGAGGAACGGCTAGGAATCGTTGGGAGGAATGACAATCGTAGAAGCAGTTAGGGTTATCAGGAAAGGGAAAGTGTTTAGGACCCGTTCGTTTCGCAGGTTTTGTTTCGCATGAATTAGTTTTGTTTGAAAACTAAAAACTGGCAGGTTTTAGTTTTCTGTCAAAACTAATTCTGTTGTTCGTTTGTAGAAAGGTTTTCGGGCACAGGAATTGATAAATGATAAATTTTGTGTTCGTGTGTAGGAAGGTTTTCGAGCATATGAATTCATTTCACTCCTTACTGACTACATACACTACTAAATAACAGCTTGACTCTACAAACTTCTCCCCCGCTAAACTTGATTCTGAAAACCTTGAACAAAACAAAAAGGAAAGTAGAAACTAAAAATTTGAAAGGGAGTAAACAAATCTGAATGAAATCAAATCTGAATGAGAAAACTTCAAAAGACCCGACCAATTCATGAAAGTGCATCTGGAAAATGAATGAAACATCAAATCTGGAGAACAAATCTGAATGGAAAATCAAATCTGAAAGTGCCCACCTGTGTTGAAATGCTTGTCGTAACCCTTGCAACTGACTGATGCCGGGAGCGGTAACAAGAGCAGCGACGATGGGAGCGGCGACGGGATCGGCGGCTGGAGCGGTGGAGACAACTGGAGCGGCGACTAGAGCGGCGACGGGAGTGGCGACGAATGCATCGAGGGTGTCTTCTCCAATGACTAGTCGAGGCCGGTGGTGGTCGCCGGAGTTTCGTGCTGGCGTCGCTGACGTCGTGGAAGCGTGGGAGAGGAGGAAGACGCAGGTGTTCGCTCGATCGGGAAGGAGAAGACAGCCCAACATGAAAACCGAGCCATAGAGGTAAGTTTTAGGGCTAGTTCATTTTTGTCTTCATCAAAACCGACCGGTTTTCATATAAAATCAAAACTGTGCGCAAAATGAGCAAACGAACTTGTTTTTTGGTTTTCATTTAAGTAAAACCAAAACGCGCGTATCAAAACCTGTCAAACGAACATGGCCTTAGGGTTATTGGGAAAGGGAAAGGGAGGAATGACAATCGTTGGGAGAAAGTGTTTGTACGTTTTGTATTAGAAATTTGTAAAAAAAAATATTAATTGTTTTAGTGTGTGAAAAAAATTTGGATGAGTTAAGATAAGGATTAGGCAACGCATTTAAATGTGTTGTATTTTTTTTTAAAAGGCAACACATAATAACTGATGTTTAAAGTGAAATGCCAACTACAATATTTCAGAATTGTTCCCTATAAGGCTTTATAGAACATTTATTCAATGTGTCAAAAAAAGTGTTGCCTAAAAACGATAATTTATTGCAACACTTATAACTGTTCTCTATATAGGTTTTGACAACAGTTTTTTTAAAGTTTACAAGTAGGTGTTACTAAAGGCCGAAAATGTTGTGGTGCGAGTTTTCCATGGCAAGGAAGAGGATTCGTAAGGTAACGATACTGCTACTCTCGGTCTTTAGGATGCGTCCATGGCATACATGTTTATTACTGATGTCTTTCAAGCATTTGGGCATCAGATCTCTCAAATGAGAGGGGTTCAGGTTACTATGGCTCAAGAGGAGCCACCGAGTCAATTATGTCCATCCCCGACATGATATTATATTAGAAATCTGCTTCGTTAGTGGATTAGACATTATGGGTGAAGCCGAAGTCGCGACCATTAATACAACTCTGTGATGTTGTATAACGAGCCTAAGAATTGTGTTAGAATTTCGTTTGCGGCAAGATGTCGTTTGTGATGATTGTTCCCCCTTGTTTTTGTGTGAGAACGAATGGTGGATTAGGGCGGGAAAGGCTTTTGATTGTGATGTGCTAAGACGTTGCTTTGTCTCTATGGTTAGCTGGCTAGCTCGTGACGTGCAAGTAATGTGTGGAGAGTGTCCCGGTGAGACAAGTCACCTTCTGTGAAACTGGCGAGAATGCCAAGCTTTGGACAAGCCCGAGCAATGAAGCCCACAAGCGAGTGGGGTCTAGCGAGGGTTCTTACCATCGGTTTATTTGTGTGATGAAATCCCGGTGTGAGAAGTCAGAGCTTGCAGGAAAGCCCAGATTTTAAGACCCATGAGCGGGTGGGGCCTAGGCAAGAGTTCTGTGTGGTGGCTTGTATGCCATTTAGGGAAAATGGAAGTACCCTTGTATTTGCGGCTTAAATGTCGAAGAGGAAATTGGAAGTATCTGATTGTTTATGCGTGACGATGTGTTAGTTTCATATGCTATAGGGTATCTTGGGTGAAGCCCAGGTTTGCATACATGTTGTATTATAGGCCCCTTTTATTATATGCTCAACATAGAAACATGTTTATTGTATGAGACATCCAAATCTGTTTTGCTACTTTCTATGTTCATGTATATTTGCATACGAAGTGCTTACCTGCAAGGTGATGGAGTGCCCCGGGGTCCGCTCGGGACGGATGGGAGGAGATGTGTTGGTTACACAGTTGAGATCAGCCTTTGTTGACCCACGTTACTATAAACTTTTACATGGCAAGGAGCGCAAGCGGGAGCAAGCTCGCCGGCCAAAAAGGTCTAGGCCTCATGAAGTGATCTCTTTGTTTAGTAGCTCTGTTTGGTTAAATGTTATGCTTAGTGCACTATGATTCTGGCTTGCATGCCGAGGTAGCCTAGGAGTGCTAATGCACGTTGTAATGTTGGTGTTATTGTTTCAATTTTTGGGCTTACGAATGTTTTAAGGCCTTAAGGCCGTTTTGATACTCGTGTGATGGTGGATAACTTCTAGTCTTGTATTTTTAGTCTGAGTTTTGAGTTGGGTAGTTGTATATCATCTTATAATGCTCAAGCTGTGGAATCTGTATGTTATGGGGCCTCGGCCGGACCCATATTATACGGTCATTACAGAGGAGACATTACAATTTGGTATCATAGGGAGGTTAGTGTCCAAGGTAAGGTTTAGTGGTCAATTTGGCATAATCAGATCGCGTACAAAAGTTATCCACATAGGAGTATTGTGGGACCATGAGTGTCCTAGTGTCTAAGTTTTACGATAGAAGCTGATTCTTGTTTTACCTTGCTTTTGTTAAGAGTTCAAGCGACGAGGCGGGGACATCGAGGCCGCAAGAGGAGCCTTCGGTGAGCAGTGTAACTGCTCTAGGTCTGATGGGCATGGGTGTAACACCAGCCGATTTTTGTCGCATGTTTACAGAAGCAATGGTAGCTGCCCAAGCTGCAGTGAAAGAGCAAGTTGTGACTCCTGTTGTACAGGTAGCGACTCCTGTTACCCCGGATGCCGCACCAGTTGTACCAGGAAGAGGAGCCAGACCAACAGAGCTGTTGGTTGAGAGAGTGGTCGTCGGTCAGGGAGACCGACAGATGAAGTATTTTCTGAGTTTCCATCCTCCAACATTCAAGGGAGTCGGCATGCCTGTAGATGATTGGTGGGTGAGGATTCAAGAACTACTGAGGGCGGGAGAGGCGCCAGAGGAGAAACAGTCTGAGTTTGTGACCTTCATGTTAGAAGTTGATGTTAAGTTGTGGTGGGTGAGTTATAGCGGCCTCCAGTTTCTTGGATGCACCCCGTCCATAGAAAAGTTTGGGAATGCCTTCTTGAAAAAGTATATCCCTTCATCGACAAGGTTAGCCCTTCAGAGACAGTTTTGTATTTGGTGCAATGAGACAAGACTGTGGATGAGTATGTTCAGGAGTTTACTCGATTGGGTCGTTATGCTGGAACGACCATGGCTGACGATGAATAGAGGGACAATCTCTTCTACCATGGGTTGAGAGAAAACTTGAGGCAACCCCTAATAGCTATGAAAAATGCAAGCTTCAATGAGTTGATTGAGGAGGCCAGGACGTTTGAAAGTGACATAGAACGAACCCAACGTCGTAAGGGACTTGCAGAAAAATAGGGAGAAGGAAAACCTTCTCAATCACAATGGAAGTCTAAAGGGAGTAAGTTGAAGAAGAAGCTTCATCCTTTCAAGTCATAGGAGAAGAGTAGTACGATGTCTGGGGGTTCTCGCTCAAGGGACCACCATCGTGCTACAAGTGTGGCAATCAAGACCGCATATCTCATTTTTGTACTGAGGGTGGAGCTGAGTAGGAGTCAAGACAGGAGCAGTCTGTGTGTTCTGTTCCCAGCATTGCGGAGAAAGGAAAAATGGCTTAGTCGAGCGCTTCACGTTTCCAACCCGTGCAGCCAAGGGCTTACAACCTTGGGCAACAGGAAGCGATTCGACAACCCGATATGGTGATAGGTATGGAAAAGTTTAAGTTTGTTTATTCGCTTTAGACTTTCGAGACTTTTATGTGTATTGCCTGTGTTTTAGGCTTCGTGCTAGTTTCCAGTTACCCTGCTACTGTTTCATACGGGGGCGTCACACTCCTTTCTTGCAGAAAGCTTTATCCAAAAAATTGGAGTCAAGCCCTTTTCTGTAGACACAGAGTGTAGGGTGTGCATGCCCAATGGGTCTTTCATGACCACCGGGATGAAAGGGTGCATTGTTTGGAGTTTAGACGGAGTTGACTTCATGTTGGTAGCAACGGTTCTTCCGTTAGCCGAGTTCGATGAGATCTTAGGGATGGACTAGCTTTCATATCAGCGCGCCAGTATTGACTGCCTATCTAAGGTGGTGACCCTGAGATGCGAAGGAAAAGAAGTTAAATTTTAGGGCATTAGTGGAGTGGCTTATTCCCTGATCTCGGCTATGCAGTTGGTGCGGGCAGTTAACCAAGGAGGAGTAGCTTTCGTAGCATTGTTAGAAGCTCAAATTTCCAAGCTATCAATTGGAGAAGTGTCGGTAGTGCCAGAATTCGAGGATGTGTTTCCTGAGGAGCCTCCTAGAGCGCCTCCTCGACGGTTGATCGATTTCTCGAATTAGTTAGTGCCAGAAGCTAGTCTAGTGCCACGTCTTTCTTTTAGCATAGCACCGAAAGAGTTAGCCGAGCTCAAAGTATAGTTGCAGGAAATGTTGGAGCAGGGGTATATCAGACTCAACTCATCTCCATGTAGCGCGCTGGTGTTGTTTGTGAAGAAGAAAGATGGTAGTATATGGTTGTGCATAGACTACTGTGAACTGAATAAACTGACCATCAAGAATAAGTATCCGATTCTACGGATAGATAACCTGTTTGACCAGCTGGTAGGGTTAGTGGTGTGCTCTAAGTTGGAATTGAAGTCAGGGTACTATAAGTTGCGGATTCGAGACGAGGACATACCAAAGATAGCGTTTGGAACAAGGTATGGTCACTTTGAGTTCTCGATGATGTCGTTCGGGTTAATGAACGCGCCATCAGTATTCATGGATTTGATGAACCGAGTGTTTTGGGAGTATTTATACTCATTTGTGGTGGTCTTCATCGACAATATTTTGGTAAACTCCAAATCGGAGGCGGAGCATGATGCTCATCTGAGAGTAGTCTTGCATACTTTGAGAGAGAACCGGCTATATGTAAAGTTCTCAAAGTGCGAGTTCTGGTTAGAGAAGGTGGCATTTTTGATCCCTGTGATTAGTGGTGATGGGGTGGCGGTGGATCCAACGAAAGTTGAGGCCATCAGAGATTGGCCAGTTCTGAGCATCGTGGCGGAAGTCAGGAGTTTCCTTGGACTAGCCGGGTACTATAGAAGGTTTATGGAAAAAATTTCGCGGATAGCTATGCCCCTCACTACTCTGACTCGTAAGGACCAGAAGTTTGTGTAGACTCAGGAGTGAGATCAAGCGTCTGATACCTTGAAGGAAATGGTTATGACAGCTCCAAACTTAAGTCTTCCTAAAGGGACTGAAAGATTTCAGATTTTCAGTGATGGGTCAGGATGCAGTTTGGGTTGCGTGCTAGTGCAACATGTCAAGGTAATAGCCTTTGGATCTAGACAATTGAAGCATCGAGAGAGGAATTACCCATCCATGACTTGAAGTTGGCGGCGATAATTTTTGCGTTGAAATTTTGGCAGCACTATATATATGGTGCGAAGGTGGAGATCTTCACGGACCAAAAAATCCTAAAGTATCTTCTAGATCAAAAAGACTTGAACATGCCGCAACGCAGGTGGGTCGAGTTCTTTAGAGACTACGATATGACAATTTAGTATACACCGGGCAAGGCCAACATGGTGGTCGATGCCTTGAGTAGAAAGTATTCAAGACAAGGGAATTGGATTGAAGTTCATGATGGGCAGTTGGTGCGGGACTTTGAGTCCCTTGGCATTGAGTGTGTAGCCAAAGGCGAGTCTAGCATGACTCGATTGAACTGGATAGAGTTGCAGAACGACCTATCTAATCGTATTCAGGAAGCAACTAGTGTGGATGTGGAGTTCCAGCCATTTGTGGTGGAAGCTCAAAAAGGTGAGTGCAGTACTTGGGAGATGATTGATGGAATCTTGAGGAAATACAGAAGGGTATGTGTACTGCAGTTCGGCAAGCTCCGCGAGGAGTTGATGTTTGAGGCTCATTTCGCAAAGTACTTCATTCACCCGGGAAGTACAAAGATGTACTTGGATATGAAGAAATCCTTTTGGTGGACTGGTTTGAAGCGTGACGTAGCTTTGTACGTGAGTCTGAGCCAAACTTGTGCCTTAGTGAAGGTTGAGTGTCAGAAGCCGAGCGGGTTCCTGAAGCCTCTTCCTATCCCCGAATGGAAATTTGATGACATCTTCATGATTTTGTGCATGGTTATCTCAGTCGCAGCAGGGAAATTATGTGATTTGGGTGATTGTTGATCGCTTGACCAAAGTTGCTCACTTCATCCGGAATCGGAAGGAGGACAACGTAGAGAAGCTGGTAGAACTGTACATTCGTAATATTGTGCGGTTGCACGGAATTCTCAAGAGTATTGTTAGTGATTGTGATGGACGGTTCACGTCCAAGGACTGGAGATTGGTACAGAAAAGTCTGGGCACAAAGCTCAAGTTTAGTATGGTGTTCCATCCTCAAACCGATGGTCAAATTGAGATGATGAACCGTACTATGAAGGATATGTTGAGAATGTGTACCCTTGATTTTGGCAAGAGATGGGAAGATAACCTTTTCATGGCTGAGTTTGCCTGCAATAATAGTTTCCAGACAAGTATCAAGATGGCACCATACAAGGCTTTGTATGGAAGGCGGTATCGAACACTGATGTCATAGATAGAGGCGGGAAACACCAAACTTTTGGGATAAGACGTGGTGGCTGACGCTTGTGAGTTGGTGCAAACCATTCAGGAGCACATAAAGGTTGCTCGGGATCGGCAAGCGAATTATTTCAACGCTCTCCACAGAAATGTGGAGTTCGCGGTAGGCAACTGGGTATACCTAAAGATTAAGCTGTTCAAAGGCATTTCGCGGATTCGCCGACTCAAGAAGTTGAGTCAGAGGTTTTTGGGGTCGTTCGAGGTCGTGGAACGTATTGGAGAAGCAGCCTACCGGTTGGCAATATACATAGAGCTCAATGGATTACACGATGTCTTACATATCTCATTTTTGAGGAAAGCCTTGATGGAGACGAGCGTTGTGGTCGAGTCGGCATCGGTGCCGATAGAAGAGGACTTGAGGATGAAAGTCCGGTTAGCATAGAGGATTCAGAAGTTCGGCAGTTGCGGAATAAAGAGGTTAAGCTCGTGAAAGTGTGCTGGGATAATTGCGGGCAAGACAAATTCTCCTGGGAGCGTGAGCAAGCAATGCGGGAGGACATCCCAGAACTTTTTGCTTCATGTATGCTTTTTGGTTTGAGTGCATGCTAAATTTCGATGACGAAATTCTTCTAAGGGGGGGAGGAGTTGTAACATCCTAGTTTTCTAGAGCTTTAGCCTCAGGAAACTATTGCGCGACGATAGGTAGTTATCGCTAGACGATAGCCTTGTTTCGTTAAAACCAAGCATTGAGAGCGTTGAGTACTAGCATGTGGCGTTGGTTAGTTATCGCTCGGCAGTAGCTTGGCGTTGAGTGAGTTGAGAGGCATGCATTGAGTGAAGGTATTGAGTGGTAGGCATTGAGTGAGCTACCACACAACATTATTCCTACTGCTGACGTTAGCGTGACATTATTTTTGGTCGAGCGCTCGGGAATCTACAGCTCGGTGGTAGGTAGTTACCGTCCGACGATAGCGCACAGGAGTAGTTATGTCGTTTGGCATTTTAGCCATCTGATTTCTTTTATGATTTAATCTTATGGCCCAGGACACTCCATCCAAAGGGCATAAGATGGGTTGAAATGTTTTGAACCCTCACATGGCTCTCATTTGAGAAAGAATTAGGGTTTGAGAGAGAGAGATTGGGGGAGGAAGAAGAAGGCCTTACTCCGCCATTGACGAAGTTTCGGGACTCCGATCGTCGATCCGAGGACAGATCCGTGGAGAGAACTTGAAGGCGCACATTTTCATCTATGCAAGTCGAGTTTTCCATGGCAAGGAAGAGGATTAGTAAGGTAACGACACTTCTCCTCTCAGTATTTAGGATGCGTGCATGGCATCCATGTTTATTACTGCTGTCTTTCAAGCATTTGGGCATCGAATCTCTCAAATGAGAGGGATTCGGGTTGTCATGGCTTAATATGAGCCATCGGGTCGATTGTGTCCATCCCCGACATGATATTGCATTAGAAATCCGCCCTGTTAGTGGATTAGGCATTGTGGTTGAAGCCGAAGTCGCGACCATTAGTCTGACTCGGTGATGTTGCATAACGAGCCTAAGGATTGTGCTATAAATCCGCTTGCGGTAAGATACCGTTTGTGATGATTGTTCCCCCTTATTTTCGTGTGAGAACAAATGACGGTTTAGGGCAGGAAAGACTTTTGATTGTGATGTGCTAAGGCGTGGCTTTGTCTCTGTGGTCGGCTGGCTAGCCCGTGATGTACAAGTCATGTGTGGAGAGTGTCCTGGCGAGATATGACCCCTTTTGTGAAACTGATGAGAATGCAAAGCTTTGGACAAGCCCGTGTGATGAAGTCCACGAGCGGGTGGGATCTAGCGAGGGATCTTAGCATCGATTTGTTTGTGTGATAAAATCCTGATGTGAGAAGTCAGAGCTTGCAGGCAGGCCCGGGTTTTAAGACCCACTAGCGGGTGGAGCCTAGGCAAGAGTTCCATGTGGTGTCTTGTATGTCGTTTGGGGAAATGGAAGTACCCATGTATTTGCGGCTTGAATGCCGAAGGGGAAATTGGAAATATACGATTGATGATGCGTGATGATGCGTTAGATTCATACGTTATATGGTGCCTTGGGTGAAACCCAAGTTTGCATACATGCTGCATTATAGGCCCTTTTTATTATATGCTCAACATAGAAATATGTTTGTTGTATGAGACATCCAAACATATTTTGCTACTTTTAATGTTCATGTGTATTTGCATACGAAGTGTTGACCTGAGGGTGATGGAGTGGCCCAGGGTCCACTAGGGACGGCCGGGAGGATATGTGTTGGTTATACAATTAAGGTCAGCCTTTGCTGACTCACGATACTACAAACTTTTACAGGAAAAGGATCGCAAGCAGGAGCAAGCTCGCCAGCCAAAAAGGCCTAAGACTCATGATGTGATCTCTTTGTTTAGTAGCTCTGGTTGGTTGAATGTTATGCTTAGTGCACTATGATTCCGGCTTGTATGCCTAGGTAGCCCAAGAGTGCTAATGCATGTAATTATGTTGATGTTATTGTTTCAGTTTTTGAACTCACGAATGTTGTAAGGCCTTAAGGCCATTTTGATACTCCTGTGATGGTGGATAACTTCTAGTCTTGTTATTTGTTTCCACTGTTTTTAGTTTGAGTTTTGAGTTGGGTAGTTTTATATCATCTTATAATGTTTAAGCTGCGGAGTCTGTATGGTGTGGGGCCCCGACCGGACCAATATTATACGGTCATTACAGGGGAGGTGTTACACATGGAATAACAGTTATGTAATTATAAAAGATGAGTTTTCTTTTTGTGGACAAAGTTAGATGCGTCCGAGGATTCCTTGTCGATCGCTCTGAAGAAGAAGGAAAAGGTTCTTTCCTTACTGGTTAATGCGGAATCCGAGTTGTCCTCTTCCAAGGCCGAGATTGAGACTCTTCGGGAGAAGCTGATCATGAATGATACAAAGGTGGAGGCTCTTTGCGAGAGACTGTTTGCAACCAAAGCATCCCTTGCTGAGTTGATCTATTGTACTGAGGCAGTTGATGCTGCAATGTTTCAGCAGGAGGCGGACGTGGAGCAGTTAATGAAGGAGAATGCTCAACTTATAGTGGAGATGAATGTAACACCCCTATCCGTCGCATAGTATATAACAGTAGGTCCGGCCGAGGCCCGACACCATATACTACAGACAGACCGGTTGGTTACTTATTGACACCATTCAACAAATCACAACGTCCTACACAGCACCTAGCGGAAGCAATTATTAAGTTGCACAATTAAGAACCCAGCTAACATGAATGTCCACTACGCAAATAAAATAGGAATGTTTAATACACGAATAACGGCCTTATAGCCTTACAAGAGTTTGCTTAATAAAAAGTGTCTTCCAAACCTCGGCACGCAGGTCGGTCACACATGAGTACAAAAGGAAAACACTCAAAACTTGGCCTTCGAGGGCCGGCACAGCAACTTGGGCTTTAGCCCGCTATTTACCTCTCAGCTCCGCAGCACCTGCAAGCAACAACCCACCGCACGGTGGTAAACAAAGGCAACGGTCAGCTATGCTGACCAAATTATAACGATCCCGCCCCCAATCCGGGGCGGCAAAGCTTCTTCCCTGCACTTGTTAGAAAAACAAGCAACATAGCCAAATAAGCATCACATCACAGGTGTACGCTCATACGTCCGTACACCCCGTTCTCTCAGGGCACTTACTCGGCGAAGCCAGTCCGAACCCCGTCCGGTCCTCGACTCCACCACCACCCCCAGGGTGGCAATCTTGTGAGCATTTAGTCTTCTCAGCCGCAGCCTAGACTCGATCTCCAAACCTCGGTAAGTCCCACGTAAAACTTTAGGTCGCTTTAACCGAGCAGGTGGAGCGGTTAGGGGTACACTAGCCCGTTGCTCACCGCGTCATTGCCATTTGGCCTTTGACGCGGACTAAGCTTCCCCAGTCCAAAATAACGATCAAACATGGTACATAGCCCCGCTATGTACCCGGTTGGCTCCCAGGCCACCGATATGACAGAAATGCGTTTCCGTCCAGATTTTCGGGTGCACCTCGGGGTTAATCCCCCAGATTACCTGATGCATTCTACCGCATAGCAACCCGAAAATAAACAAAATGCTCGGAGTCTTCTCCGGCCAACAATGCATAACAAATCATCACCGAACCGGACCAACGCGTCCGAGTAGGCTTCACACATCATGCCTATGTCCGTACTACGATTCTGGACTCTAACAAGGGGGACTTTATATATATACCCCAAGGAATACTGCAATCTCGCCGCTCACTCGCGGGAGAAGGGTTTTCCCATGCAAAATAAGAAGAGCTTCACATGCTCAAGAAGAGAATCGTTACCCTTGCGTTCTTCCGCGACGCCATGAAAAATCTACGCTGTTGGAAAGCACCGCAACGGCGTCGCCTTCGCGGATCTGGACTCGGATCGCGATTCGAAGCTCCGATGCTCCACCGGTGGCCGGATCTTGGTCTCCTCCTCCACCTTGCTCTCCCCTCTCTCTACACTTTAGAAAGAGAAGCACTTGGATGAAATGAGGGATTTCAAACCCTAACTTCGGGTTTAAACTGCCAGCACTAACCCTCAGCCGTCGGATCCAAAGCCAAGGAAACGAACGGCCACGATTCGGCCTAAAATTACAAAATCTGGGCCGAACACGGGTTGCAACACGGCCGTGTACATGGCCGTGTCACCCATTCGCCGTCTCGACCGACGCGATAACTAGCACACGGCATTCGATACAGCCTCCGACACGCCCGTGTCGCATGCGACACGGCCGTGTCACGACCCGTGTCATGCCCCGCGTGCAACTGCCAACACTTGTTTCCCGAGGAGGACACGACCTGCGACACGGCACCCGACACGCCCGTGTCACATGTGACACGCCCGTGTCACATGTGACACGCCCGTGTTTGTGCCAGTGTCATGGCCCGTGTGCATGACTCAGAAAACTCCCTAGCGTGACACGCCCTGGGACACGCCCGTGTCCCAGGCCGTGTGCCTCAACTCGACGATCGCCGATCGTCAAAACGTCGACCACATGACCCATGGCTGAACACGCCCGTGACACGCCCATGTCACTCCCGTGACACGCCCGTGTCACGCCCGTGACACCTTCTCTAAAACCCAGACTTGGCATAAAACGTCACTCGTCCCTCTTTTGAGTTTCGGGGTGTTACAACTCTCCCCCTCTTAAAAGAATTTCGTCCACGGAATTACTAAAGGAGAGAAAACAGAAAATCTCAGCGGTACCCAGGCGGAACAGCTTCGGGTACACATCCAGCATAGATTGCTCTCATTCCTAAGAGATCTCCTTGCTATCGCAATTGCCCCACCAGACCACGACTATCTTGATCTCCTTGAGACAAAGTCGCTCGACTACACAGTCTCCAAAACTAATAGGTTTGACCCTAGACATCAACCTTTCGTCCACCAAAACTTGATCACTCACGATCAAGTTCGAAGGCTCTTGCGCCGCCTCACCAAACCGTTCTAGAAATCTCAAGTGGTCCAAGGTATACCGGGCTCAGCTTCCCAAAGCGTCGCTTCCGTGAAACACTCTTGAACGACTATAACTTCCTATACGCCATCCGATAACTCCACATTCTGATACGTGGCGTTAAAGTACTTAGTCTGCCTCCCCTGAGCGATTAGCAACAGTTCTCATATAGTTCGCACCAAAGGGGTAGTGTTTACCATCTCTTGCTTTAAATATAACTTCGTGTCATCCGTTTCTAGCCACGACAATGGCATGCGACAACTTCAACCTTATAGGGCCTCGAAGGGCGCAATTTATATACTCGCTCGGTAGTTAAAGTTGTACGCAAACTTTTACAAAACAGATGGTCTTCCCACTACTTCCCGGAGTCCAGAACGCACATGCGAAGCCCGTCCTCCAACATCCTGTTGACCCACTCGGTCTGCTCATCCGTCCGCAGATGCAAGACTGGGCTAAACTACAACTTAGTCTCCAGCACTTTCTGTAACCACCTCCAATCATTGGACGTAGAACGCCCACCTCGATTGCTCACGATGTTGCGGGGCACACCGTGCAGTCTAACTGTGTTATCCAAAAACATTTGCCAGTTACTCCGCCGAATTATCCTTCCTATGCGGAATGAAGTGTGACACTAAAGTTAACACAACTACGATCACCCACACGGCGTCGCTCCCCACTGTGACTTTGGCAAACAATGCACATAGTCCAGTCGAACATCTATTCTGAACTAGGTAAGGATTGCAAGAATCCTCCCGGCTTCTGGCACTCCGCCTCCACTAAGGCGCACGCTTGGCACTTAGCCACAAACAACGCTACGACTCTCTTGAGCCCCGACCACCAAAGCAATTTCTTCAGATAACGGTACAACATCGTGCTTCCTAAGTTAATTGAGTACTTGGTATAACATACCACAACTCCACCCATCAATTGCCCACGCTTGGGCTATACAAACGGTTGTCTTTCCTTGGTAGCCCACCTACAACCGTCGATTTGGGATTTTGACCCATCGAGCCACACCCATGATTTTCTTCATGCAGCTACAAAAACCATAGTCTGCCAACTACGATCAGCCAGGTCATACTGGACTTCCGACCAGTTCAAATACGCTTTGACGCTAGTCTGCTTGTCAACGCAAGAGATAGCTAACATCTCCAACTCCCAGGTCAAACTCTCAACATGAATCTACACTAGTTGGCTTGGGCGGGAGCCCTGCGTCTCAACGCACCCGCAACTACACTGCCTTACAACGGGCACAAAACAACTTTCGAACGTATAGTCCCCCAGGAACTCCATCCATTTTGCTGCCTCAATTTCCGACCCTTTTGATCCAACCGATACCTCAGACTCCTATGATCGGTACAAACATCGACTTTTGCACCATACACATAAAGCCTCCCTAGTTTTTGTGCAAAACACACGACCACAAACTCCAGATAACGGACTGGACAATTCCCCTTGTGCTCTTTCAACCAATGCGAGCCATAAGCCACAACATTACCACGCTGCAGCAGCACGCAGTCCAATCCATTGCCTAAGGCAGTGCCGTAGATCTCACAGCTTTTGGTTCCACTCGGCGAACTTAACACTGGCGCCGTGGTTGACCAACTCTTTAACACTTCAAAGCTTGGGCGCACACGCGCATCTAAAATCCTTTTAAGCTTTTTCTTGACAACGTTGTGAGGGGTAATTCTATCCGTGGGAATTCCTCTACGAAGCGTCTGTAGTAGTCGGCCACCCCAGAAAACTCTGGACTTCCACTACCGAGACAACACGGGCCACTCTCACATTGCGACTAACAACGCTGGACCCACACACTCTCACTCTACCAACTATAGGACCGAGGAGCGCTACGATGATAACCCAAGACTCGTGTTCGGAGAACTTGGTGTATAAATAGTTTCTCCTTAGCGTCCCCAAAGCCAGAAGTAGGTATTTAGAAGTGATATTCTTTGCACTTCAAGTACACCAATGTGTCGTCGATGAAGACAATCATAAAAAAAATGGACTAGGTACTCCATGAACGTTCCGTTCATTCGGTCTATGAACACTGATGCCACACTTGACTGCGAAGACGGCACGATCGTAGGCTCGGATTGCACATCACTCGTGCTTAACACCGCCTTTGCGATATCACTTACCCTTATTCTCAGTTGAGGGTAACCGGACTTACGATCCACTATTGAGTCAACCGAAGACCCGACTAACTGACCAAAAGATCATCGATCATTTGGATCGAGTACTTGTCCTTTTTCTGCAAAAACTTATACAGCTCTCTGCAACAGATACACAATTGCAAGCTCCCGTCCTTCTTTTGGTAAAAAGGACCGGTGCGCTCCAAGGAGACGAGCTTGGACGCACATATCCTTGCTCCAACAACTTTTCTAATTGAATCTTTGACTCCTCCATCACCTTAGACATCAATCTATAAGGAGAGCGTGACACAGGTTTGACACCTGGCACCACTCAATCGTGAAATCGATCTCTCTCTACGGTGGGGATCCAGGGGGATTGCTCGGGAACACATCAGGATACTCACAAACCACTGGGATATTACCCAGAGTGGACTTAGGTGTTACAGCCTCCACTAACGTGAAGAACAGCTCTACGCCAGCACGAACTGTCTTGACAACCGGGAGGGCAGACGTCAGTGTCCTGCTCGATCCCTTCAGTTCCGCAAACGCTGTCTCCTACCCAACACCCAGCTAAGTCTCTTTGCGGTTGCAAACGATAAAAGCCTTCTGCCCCGAAAGCTAGTCCATACCAAAGATGATGTCAAACTCTACTAACGGCAACAACGACGCTAGCAAGTCGAATCCTTGACTCTCAATAAGACTCTTACCGCACAGACTGTATCACCGCGCGCACTGGACGACTACTGGGCAATAACCCATCCGGATTGCTCACTATACCATCGAAGGGAAGACTCCGATGCGCGATACAGATTCTTCGGATAACAGGAATGTGAAGTTCCCGTATCGAAACTATGCTCTCTCCGGATTAACAAGATTCCAAAATAAAGCCTAGAACTTCCAGTTCTAAGTTAACACGCATAAGGCAAGAAGCAAGATTGCTAACAATTAAACCATACCTGACGACCCGACGGTCGGCTACATGGCCTCCTGCTGGCCAAGGATGTCCATTCCAAGTTGAGCCGGAGTAAACAGCGATGAGGTGGACGCCACCGCCTTGCCTTTCTCTTCAGATATTGACCCCGACTTCTTTTTGGACATTGGGCATCCACTCCAACAATCCCGGGCATAGTGCCCCGGCTTTCCACAAACAAAGCATGCATCCGAGTTTTGGACTGTAGTCGCTCCGGATGTGCTAGAGGAAGGGACTAGACCCGACCCCCTAGCCTTCTTGTACCACCTACGGTAACCAGATTTTGAGGTTGTTAACTTGATCATCGAATCCTTTGCCATAGCATCTTCGACTGCTCCTGCCAAAACTTTCCTTGTCTTCTGAGCACTCTCCCAACACTCTCTGGCGAGATGCCCTTTCTTGGCACAAGAATAACAATTGAGGGTAGTTCGGGTAGTAGATGACCTAGCCTCTTTACTCAACGTCTTTCGATAGACAGTCCTTATAGGATCTGTAGGGTCTGGTACCCTATTCACTGGTACTTGGTGAGTTTTCCCCAACTCCACCTCCAAAGCTCTGGCTGATTCCACCAAAGCTCGGAATCCCAATAACTTTGGTCCTAGCAGTAGGATAGGCAACTCGCTGCGCAGACCATTATAAAATCTATCAACTATAGATTGCTCGTATTCCCATTCAAAGCCTGGGTAGCGCCTTATCGTAAGGAATGTCTGCAAATATGCATCAACTGAAAGCGCTCCCTGCACCACAGTCATGCTCATCTGCTGCTCTAAATGACCTCCAAATGCCCTTTGCTCCAACATACCGCCCGATGTTGGGGCCATCTCAGGGACAAAGGGTTGCACATTACTCCCATATTGTGCGTTGGTCACAGTGAACACCGCTTCAACCACCCTTCTTATGGTTTCCAAAGACGTAGGGGTCTCAGGAACGTTACTTGGTGCAGCACTTTGCTCAACAAATGTGTGTTCTGACTGTCACGCTCCACTTCCGGACACTTATAGCCGTTCAAAACACCATAAGTGACTGAACAAAATTGCAAAAAACAATTATAGGAACACGCAGGTTCCTCAAACATGTGTATTTTCATTCCTAAATGGACATTCATGGGTTCTTTTCATGTTATAACGATGACGCACACACATGTGCTCACCACCCCTTAAAGTGAATTCGCCCACGAATTCATTTAAGCTTGACCGAAACCAGTAGTCTGATACCAATTTGTAACACCCCTATCCGTCGCATAGTATATAACAGTAGGTCCGGTCGGGGCCCGACGTCATATACTACGGATAGACCGGTTGGTTACTTATTGACACCATTCAACCAATCACAACGTCCTACACAGCACCTAGCGGAAGCAATTATTAAGTTGCACAATTAAGAACCCAGCTAACATGAATGTCCACTACGCAAATAAAATAGGAATGTTTAATACACGAATAACGGCCTTATAGCCTTACAAGAGTTTGCTTAATAAAAAGTGTCTTCCAAACCTCGGCACGCAGGCCGGTCACACATGAGTACAAAAGGAAAACACTCAAAACTTGGCCTTCGAGGGCCGGCACAGCAACTTGGGCTTTAGCCCGCTATTTACCTCTCGGCTCTGAAGCACCTGCAAGCAACAACCCACCGCACGGTGGTAAACAAAGGCAACGGTCAGCAATACTGACCAAATTATAACGATCCCGCCCCCAATCCGGGGCGGCAAAGCTTCTTCCCTGCACTTGTTAGAAAAACAAGCAACATAGCGAAATAAGCATCACATCACAGGTATACGCTCACACGGCCGTACACCCCGTGCTCTCAGGGCACTTACTCGGCGAAGCCAGTCCGAACCCCGTCCGGTCCTCGACTCCACCACCACCCCTAGGGTGGCAATCTTGTGAGCATTTAGTCTTCTCAGTCGCAGCCTAGACTAGATCTACAAACCTCGGTAAGTCCCACATAAAACTTTAGGTCGCTTTAACCGAGCAGGTGGAGCGGTTAGGGGTACACCAGCCCGTTGCTCACCCCATCATTGCCATTTGGCCTTTGACGCGGACTAAGCTTCCCCAGTCCCAAATAACGATCAAACATAGTACATAGCCCCGCTATGTACTCGGTTGGCTCCCAGGCCACCGATATGAGAGAAATACGTTTCCGTCCAGATTTTCGGGTGCAACTCGGAGTTAATCCCCCAGATTCCCTGATGCATTCTACCGCATAGCAACCCGAAAACAAACAAAACGCTCGGAGTCTTCTCCGGCCAACAATGCATAGCAAATCATCACCGATCCGGACCAACACGTCCGGATAGGCTTTACACATCATGCCTATGTTCGTACTACGATTCCGGACTCTAACAAGGGGGACTTTACATATCTACCCCAAGGAATACCGCAATCTTGCCGCTCACTCGCGGGAGAAGGGTTTTCCCATGCAAAAGAAGAAGAGCTTAATATGCTCAAGAAGAGAATCGTTACCCTTACATTCTTCCGCGGCGCCATGAAAAATCTACGCGGTTGGAAAGCACCGCAACGGCGTCGCCTTCGCGGATCTGGACTCGGATCGCGATTCGGAGCTCCGACGCTCCACCGGTGGCCGGATCTTGGTCTCCTCCTCCACCTTGCTCTCCCCTCTCTCTACACTTTAGAAAGAGAAGCACATGGATGAAATGAGGGATTTCAAACCCTAACTTTGGGTTTAAACTGCCAGAACTAACCCTCAGCCGTTGGATCCAAAGCCAAGGAAATGAACGACCATGATTCGGCCAAAAATTACAAAATTTGGGCCAAACACGGGTTGCAACACGGCCGTGTGCATGGTTGTGTCACCCATTCGCCGTCTTGACCGACGCGATAACCAGCACACGGCATTCGTCGCGGCCTCCGACACACTCGTGTCGCATGCGAAACGGCCGTGTCACGACCCGTGTCACGCCCCGTGTGCAACTGCTCCCAATTGTTTCCCTAGGAGGACACGGCCTGCGACACGGCACCCGACACGCCCATGTCACATGTGACCCGCCCGTGTTTGTGCCCGTGTCATGGCCTGTGTGCATGACTAAAAAAACTCCCTCGCGTGACACGCCCTGGGACACGCCCGTGTCCTAGGCCGTGTGCCTCAACTCGACGATCGCCGATCGTCAAAACGTCGACCACATGGCCCGTGGCCGAACACGCCCGTGATATGCCCGTGTCACGCCTGTGACACGCCCGTGTCATGCCCGTGACACCTGCTCCAAAACCCAGACTTGGCTTAAAACGTCACCCGTCCCTCTTTTGAGTTTTGGGGTGTTACACTGAAGGACATCGAGGTTGTGTGGACATCTGTAGTGCTCGAGTATAAGGAGGCTCACGACTTTGAGATGGAGCGATCATGTATCGTAGAGGAGGCTTGCTCTGAGATGATGGTAACCGAGATTTATTCGCACGTGGAGGACGAGCATGATGTTGTGTACTGCTTGGGCTTTGGCAAGGGGTTTCAGACAGCTCGGAGGTTGCTAGAGCGCGATGATCTAGGTGTCGAGGATGCCTCATATGACGATGCTGACATCAACATTGGGGTGATCTGGTTGTACTCTCCTTTTATTTGTTTGTCTCCTTCATTTCGGCTTTGTTTTGTAGGTGCGCATTTGCACTGTTGTATGTGATAGTTTAACTTTCAAGGCAGCCTAAACACCTAGAGGGGGGGGGGGTGAATAGGTTCTGCTTTACTTATAAAAACTTCTAGGCAGAATTCAATTCAATAGCTAACACAATTTACACAGCAATCACAGAAAATAAAACATCACAGATTGCACAATGTTTTATAGTGGTTCCCCAAGGTTTGGGTACATCCACTTTCCCCCTTCACCTATCTAGCAGTATGCTAGATTCGGCCAAACTTCCACTTATCTCAGATCAACAGATCCTACAACTCAGAACCCAACTGGTTCCTACAACTCAGGCACAACTGCCCTACCTCAGCCTTGCCCCAAGGCCTACAACTCAGAGAATATCCTTCTCCTATACTCAGGCAAACTGCCCTACCACTCAGAGTTCAACACTCCTACACTCAGCCTTTATAACATAGGCTTACAACTCAGATCTGTGTAAACAAATCCTACAGAAATATAGAAAAGATTATTAATCTGTCTTGCCAAAGTTGAGAGAGAAAAGGCTAAGACAATTCTTGATCAGCTGATGCAATCAACTGTATCTGAGCCTTCTTCAAGGCTTCTTGAAAATGAACTTAGCTGAGTTGATTCCAAACAGCTTCTTGAGAATCCACTGGTGGTTTCTTTCTTCTTCTTCTAATTCAGGCTTGATCTCTCTCTATCCAGCACTTTGAAAGATTCTTCTGAATTCTGATTAGAACTCTTCTTAGATCTATCCTTAGATAGTCTTCTTAGATCTCCCGGAGAAGATCTTCTTAAGTGCCTAGCACTTTCTTGAAATGAATTGGATCGTAATCCTTCTCAACTTTTTGATTCTCAACAATGTTTTTCAACAGTTGCTTTCTCCTTCTGAATCCATCCATTTATAGACATTCTTCATGGTAACCGGCTGATCCGGTTTCTAACCATTTTCTGACAAGTCTGACAGCTTCAGTTAACCGGTGGTAACCCACAGGTGTCAAGTCCTCAAACAAGTCCTGTGCCTTAGTCTTGAACCACAAGTTGTTGACACAGTCTGTCAGAAAGTGTCGAGACCATCTGTCTAACTGTGTCGACACAATTGACTTTGGTGTCGACACAGTCTTCAGTGATGTCGACTAAGTTGCCTTTGAGTCGACACAGCTTCTTCTGAAAATAACTTGGTCTTGACTCTTCAGTGTGTCGACACAAGTCCTGTGTGTCGACACAGTTGTTGTAGAATCATAACTTAGTAAGTATCGACACAGTCTTCAGGTGTCGACAAATTCATTTCTTAAATCTGCTTTAATGTGTCGACTTAATCACAATGTGTCGACACATTCTGCTGGTGTCGACAAACTTGAGGTCGACTATTTTCTTTTGTGTCGACACATTCAGCTGATGTCGACAATCTTGAGATCGACTATATTCTTCTGTGTCGACACATTCTCCCAATGTTGAGGTCGACGCTTTTCTTCTGTGTCGACTCTTTTCTTCTGTGTCGACACAAATTCCCAGTGATGTGTCGACTTACTTCTTCTGTGTCGACACTTTTTCCCAGTGTAGTTGTAGACTAACTGCTATGTGTCGACACTGCTTCCCAGTGTTGTGTCGACTCTTTTCTCCTGTGTGTCGACACTGCTTCCTCTGTGTCGACACTTGGACTTAGAATTTTTCTGCATACTTTATCACTTCTTCACCTGCACATGTCAACTTAAAACAACATCAAATACACCTTGATGTATATCATTGAGCTAGGTTGGGCTTCTTCAAATCAGGTACACATTTTCCAATGTACCCAACAATCTCCCCCTATTTGGAGAAGTCATAACCCCTATAGCCAATGATATACACCATTTATAAACAGTACTAAATGATGATTAATGACATAACAGGAATACTTAATATAAACAACACATAAAAAAAAACAATTCACCACAGAATGCACATTATAATATGCCAAACAACATTTTGTTTATAACTGGGTAATGTTTGATTACAATGTTTTACATTTAATGATTACATCACAACATTACAAAACACTATAAAAGAACTTAAAACATAATCAGGATTGATCAGGCTCTCTAATTATAATCCCTTTGCCAGATTGAATTGTAGCTGTCATAGGAGCTTCTGATTCTTCAGCTATCTTCTTTCCTTTAAGATCAGCTTTCTTCTGAGCTTCTTCCTTGATCCTTTGCCTTTCAAAATAATGAAAAGGCTTTGGGAAGTATTTGCTTGGCTCCTTAGCATCTGATGGCAGTCTTCCCAGCTTGGCTTTCCTTCTGAATTGAACTATTGCTTCTTGTCTTGCCTCATACTTCTGCCATTCTATTTCATTGTACCACTTGCCTC
Source organism: Platanthera zijinensis (assembly GCA_039513925.1). Lineage (NCBI taxonomy): Eukaryota > Viridiplantae > Streptophyta > Magnoliopsida > Asparagales > Orchidaceae > Platanthera > Platanthera zijinensis. The sequence continues at coordinate 208,803,797 of CM077082.1, read as the reverse complement.
TCTCATGAACTTTATCTTGTACAGCTTTCCATGCAGTGAGTATTATGTTCCTTGAAGTAGGACTCCACTGCTCATAATCTGGCTTCAGTACAGCCTGCTCTCTGAATTTCTTCTTTGCTACTAGAGCATCTTGTTGTTCTTTTAGAGTAGCCTCAGGCTTATCAACCTTTCCAAAGACAATATTAGTAACCTCCTTTGGAGGACTATACATTCCTTGAACCTTCTGATCAATCATGTCAAAATCTGGAGGGGGGTAAATGACTTGGGCAACCTCAGGTTGAGTGCCTTCAAGTAGATTTGATTGTATTCCTGATTCAGCTACCATAGCATCATCACACAATGGGGGATATCCCAAAGTGGCTCGAATGCTATTGGTCACCCATTTGGAGTGTGCTATTGGTCACCCATTTGGAGTGCTCTGAGCCTGCATGTATTAGCATCCTCTCCCCCTTTATGGCTTCTCTAGATACATGATCTCTTAGATCTTCCTTTTGAAATCGGATTTGGCCATCCAAATAATTTACACCGTCTTTAAAAAATGGTTTTAACTTGTTAAGCTTTTCAGATATTTCTTTTTGAGAGGTTGTGATGGCAGTCTTAACAGATGCAATGGCAGCTTGAAAATTCTTATCAAAATCTTCCCTTTCTTTGGCTCTATCTGCAGGCAGACCTGGAACAATCTTCTTTACCTCCTCAATGATCTCATTATGAGATTCAGTTAAATTATCATTCATTCTGATCTGATTTTCCAAAACATAACTTTGCTTCAAAGCAATGTCATCCACCTTTGTAGTGATAGCCTCCTGTTGTTTAGCTAGATAAACCACAGCATTGCCACCCTTGTGGAAGCAATCTGTCATTTCAGTTTTATGCAAGTTGACCTGAAACTGGATGGACTTGATATCCTGAGCTAAGTCAAATTGAAGTGACTTGCTATTCTCATCAACATACTTTTCCATAGCCAACCTTTGTTCATCCAATTTTACTTGTAGATCTATCATAAATTTGTTGTAATCAAAGGCTGGAGATACTTGTAGAGGTGTGGTCTGTAAAGCCTGCTTATAATTCTTGCTTCTTCTCTTGAAGACAACAAGTTTTCTTTTCTTTGCCACCCTGGCATCTTCAGTTTCTGTTTCAGATGAAGTATCTACATGAATTCTTTCTTGAGGATGATGAATTGTATCTGTTCCAGGGGTCTGTTGCTCAGCTTCAACATCCATTGGCTCACCCTCAACCTGTGGCTCAACTTCAGCTTCCTGCTCAATGTCCATACCTATGGACTTCTCAATATCTGGTCCACCTCCTACTTTATCAGCAGTAGTATCAATATCAGGGAATAACTCCTCCATAGTAAATTTCAGTTGAGCTGTAACTTCTGCAGCAGTTAAATCTTGAGACAAGTTTAACTGTGCTTCCTCTTGTACTTGCACTTCTGTACTTGTAGTATCTGGAGTAGGAGTGGACACTATCTCCCCCTGAACCTTTGGAGCAAGAGTGGAAACTGGCTCCCCCTGCATCTGTGCAGGTGTTGACACTTCCTGGACAACAGTTGTGTCTGGCTGATCTTCAACCTGTGTCCTCAGGGGGTCTTCTTGTAATTGTTCAGATTCTTGATTCTGTGTAGGGGTTTTCATAGGGGTGTCTGGCCTGCCTCTTCAGGCACATCCTTGGATAGTACCCTATCCCACCTTGAGAACAATCTCATATCCATTCTTCTCATATGATTAATCTTACTCCCTTGCAATTGCTGCAGCACTTCAGGAATCACTCCAGTGAGGTACAGGCTCATGATCCTAGCCATGTTAGGCTTCTTGATTCCTTCTTTGATCTTGTCAAAGATCACCCCTGACCAATCAGTAGGAATAGTAAAAACAATCCTGGTCATCAGGCTGAACATATAGGCAGAAATCCTATCATGTCCACCTGTCTTGCAGAGGATTACTTTCCCAACTACTTCTGACAAGAACTTCCCTTGCTGATTCATACCCTTCCTGTTGAATGCAGCTCCAATCTTCAATCCTGAGTCTAGTCCACACCATTGAAGGGCTTCCCTTGTCTTAGATATAGGAACTTCCTCTTCATTCTCAACTACTTGCAATTGAAAGATCTTTCTTATACTTCTTTGATTAATCTTCACCTTAGTCCCTTGAACAGTGGACTTAATCTTGAGGCCAGTAGAGTGGACTGATGCAGAGATAAAGAACTCGTGCACCTCCTTCTTCCAGATTTTAGTAGGTTGTGAGATGAGAAATTCTAACCCTGACTCAGAGAGGAGGGTGATAACTCCTTGGACATCTGGCGGCGCCTCTGCAAAGGCCTAGCGCACCAACTCATACCCTTCATTGATGTTATCTTCAATCTTTGGCGCCATCGTTTTGTCGAGAAAGCTTGAGAGAAGAGAGAAAGATAGACTGTCGACACAGGGTTTTAGTCTCGAAAACCTTGGAAGCGTGTCGATAGAATGAGATTTTGACCTATTTATAGCCGCAGTTGAAAGAAGTTCAAAAGGCGCCAAAAACAGTCAAAATGTGTCGACACAGACGGAATGTGTCGACACAAACTTCTACCGTCTCGACATTACTTCAGCCTACTATGTGTCGACACCAATTTGTGGTTATGTCGACACCTTAGATAAACAGAAATTCTGTGTCGACTCTAAGGATAAGTGTCGACACATATTCTGTAAGTGTCGACACCATTTTCCTGGTTGAGTCGACATTATATTTCTGGTTAAGTCGACAATATAACTCTTAAGTGTCGACACATATTCTGTGTCGACACAATATATCTGACTTGTTGACATAATTTCTCTGAGTCGACACATTACTACTGAATGTGTCGACACATTCTTACTTAGCCAATTTCTGTAACTTCAATGTGTCCTTTTTAACACTTGATTATGTTGTTGTTATTACCTTTACTTATTTATATGCCACTTCAATTGCATTGTTAATGATTTTGTTAATACATTAATCAATGGTTAACATACCTAATTCAATTTTGAATTTATTGAATTTGGTTTCATCTAAAGGCTTAGTAAACACATCTGCAATTTGATAATCTGTTTTTACAAATTCCAATGAGATGTCTCCTCTTTCTACATGTTCTCTAAGAAAATGGTATTTGATTTCTATATGCTTAGTTCTACTATGAGAAACTGGGTTATTAGCAATAGAAATAGCACTCTTTGAATCACATAAAAGGGGTGTTCTACTTACCTGAATACCATAATCCTTAAGCTGATGCTGCATCCACAATAGCTGTGCACAGCAGCTTCCAGCAGCAACATACTCTGACTCAGCTGTGGAAATTGTCACACTGGTCTGCTTCTTACTACTCCAAGATATTAGTCTTCCCCCAGGAATTGACAAGTACCTGTAGTACTCTTTCTATCCTCTCTACATCCTGCAAAATCTGCATCTGAATAGCCTGTTAGTAGAAAATCTCTATTCCTAGGGTACCAAAGACCTAGAGTAGGAGTGCCCTTTAGATATCTCAGAATCCTTTTGACTGCAGTATAATGAGATTCTTTAGGGCAGGCTTGGTACCTAGCACAGACACATGAAGCATACATAATGTCAGGTCTACTAGCAGTGAGATATAGTAGAGACCCAACTATTCCTCTATACAATGATTCATCAACAGGTTTACCTGCCTCATCTTTGCATATAGGCATACTTGTTCCCATAGGAGTTCTCATGGAGGAGGATGACTCCATACCATATTTCTTAATTAATTCTTTGGTGAACTGTGACTGGGATATGGACAATCCATCATCAGTCTGTCTTACTTGGAGTCCCAAGAAGAACTTAAGTTCTCCCATACTGCTCATCTCAAATTTCCCTTGCATAAGTTTGGCAAACTTTTTACAAAGGTTGTTTTCAGTAGATCCAAAGATTATGTCATCAACATAGATCTGGACTAAGATGATCTTTCCTTTGGATTCCCTAAGGAATAGAGTTTTGTCTATCTTTCCTCTTGAGAATTTATTCTCAATGAGGAAGGTAGACAGGGTTTCATACCAAGCCCTTGGAGCTTGTTTTAACCCATACAAAGCTTTCCTAAGCTTATACACAGAATCAGGTTTAAGAGGATCTACAAAACCTGATGGCTGCTCTACATATACTTCTTCTTTAAGATCACCATTCAGAAATGCTGACTTCACATCCATCTGGTATACTTTGAAGTCTTGGTAGGCTGCATAGGCAAGGAACATTCTGATTGCCTCCAGCCTTGCTACTGGAGCAAAGGTTTGATCAAAGTCAATCCCTTCTTCCTGCCTGTATCCTTTTGCAACCAATCTTGCTTTATTCTTTACTATTATTCCACTTTCATCTAGCTTGTTCCTATAGATCCACTTAGTGCCAATTATGTTGTGGCCTCTTGGTTTAGGAACAAGCTCCCAGACTTTGCACCTTCTGAATTGATTCAGCTCCTCTTGCATAGCATCAATCCAGTGCTGGTCTTGGATAGCTTCTTCAAACTTCTTAGGTTCCATTTGGGACAAGAAACTAGAATGCAAAACTGTGCTTTGATTTCTGCTTCTAGTTTGAACTCCTTGTCTTGGATCACCAATTATCTGATCAGTAGGATGATCTCTTAGATATCTTATAGCTGGAGGTAGATTCCCTTCAGGTTGAGCATCTCCAGCTTCTTCATTCTGCTGTTCCTCTTGGTTTTCATCAACTTCCATTATCTCTTGTACTCCCCCTGGACAGCCGCCTTCATTTTCCAATGCTCCATCTTCCTTTGAAGTTTCAGCAATGGAGAGCTTGTCCATCTTCTTGCTTATACCTGTTGAGTCATTTGATCTACAAGACAACTCACAATTGATTAATCTTGTTTCATCAAATACAACATGCACTGATTCTTCAACAACTTGAGTAGTTAAGTTGAAGACTCTATAGGCCTTACTATTTGTGCTGTACCCAACAAATATCCCATCCTGGGATTTGGCAGCAAACTTAGTCAAATATGACTTGCCATTGTTAAGTATATAGCACTTGCAACCAAAAATCCTAAAATAGGATAGATTTGGTTTTCTGCCTTTCACAATCTCATAGGGAGTCTTTCTGTGGCTTTTGGTGATAGAAGCCCTATTGATGACATGACAAGCAGTGTTAACTGCCTCAGCCCAAAAATATTCTGGGAGAGAGGTGTCACTCAATAGAGTTCTACCAGCTTCAATTAATGTTCTATTCTTTCTTTCAGCAATTCCATTTTGCTGAGGTGTTCTAGGTGAGGAGAACTCTTGGAAAATCCCAAAGTCTATACACAAGTTTGTTATGCTTTCAGATTGAAACTCAGTACCATGGTCACTTCTGATTTTGACCACTTGTACTATTCAGTTCATTCTGAATTTGCTTTACAAAATTAAGTAATACACTTGGGGTTTCAGATTTTTGTCTCAGAAAGAACACCCATGTAAATCTAGAATAGTCATCTACAACCACTAGAGTGTAGACCTTCCTACCTAGACTTGTGAACTGGCATAGGACCAAAAAGATCCATATGCAAGAGGTATAAGCACCTCACAGAATGCCTTGTTTTCAAGGCTTTGAAATGAGGTTTTTGTCTGCTTGCCCTTTTGACAAGCTGAGCATACCCCTTCCTTTATACACTTAACTTGAGGCTCATTCCTCACTAGTTCTTTACTAAAGAGTTGGCCAATTGTCTTGTAGTTTAGATGAGCCAATCTCTTGTGCCACTTAACACAATGAGAAGCATTGTCATCAGCTACAAGACAAATGGGGGAAGCCTTATTCTCACATTCAAAATTAAGGCAATACACATTTCTCTTCCTATACCCAGTCAATATGATCTCTTGATCACTTGACCTTTTGATATGACATCCATCCTTACCAAATGAAATGTCATATCCTAGATCACTCAGCTGGCTTATGCTTATTAGATTATGTTTCAAACCTTTTACATAGGCCACTTGGGTGATAGTAATTAGGTTAGAAGAAATGTTACCAAACCCTTTGATGACTCCTTTTTCAGATCCACCAAAGATCACTTTATGTCCATCTTTGACAGATGAATACTCCTTCAGCAGCCCCTTTGTTCCAGTCATGTGCCTGGAACAACCACTATCCAAGTACCATATAGGGGCATGGTTACTTGGATTCACCTGCAATACAGAATTACTTACCCTTAGAACCCAAGTAAGTCTTGGGTCCTTGGTTCAGGTTAGCATTAATAAAGTTATCATAACCTCTTCTAACAGGTAGACTCTTATTCTTTATAACACTTGTGTTATACCAGCAGTCCAATGCAAAATGGCCCCTCTTGCCACAGCACCAACATTCAAACTTATTGTATCTAGATCTAGATACATCCTTGTCAGAAGAATTTCTGTTCATTGCTGGTGCTGTTGCAACTTCACCTACTGATTTCTTAAAACCATTGGGTTTATGACCATAGGTAGGCCTGCTTGCCTTAACACCCTTGTTCTTCAGAACATTTGTCTTAATATGACCTTGAATGTCTTCATGATCATATATGTTAGAAGGCACTTTCTCCTTACTAAACTTTATGGGGACTGAAAGGTTTAGTGGCTGAATAGGGGCTTTGCCTTTCCTCTTGAATCTGCCAGCCCTGGAGTTACCTTTAAATCCTAATCCAGCCTTACCCTTCTGAGTGACAAATTCATCTATCAAGGGTAAGACAGATTTTGGCTTAGAGTAACTAGCCACTAAATCCCTTTCAATTCTAAGTCTGGCCTCCAGACTCTTTACTTGATCATTAGTATAATTAATTGTGCCCATCTGAATAATAGTTATATTCTTCAGCTTGGCAATTTCATTTAATTTTTGATCAAGGACTTTTTCTAACTCAGTTGTTGCTACCCTTAGTTCAGCAATTTCCTGAGCCTGTGTTTTAACCAGGTTCTTGCTTTTCTTAAGGGCCTGCAACAAGTCCCCATACTTGTCTATCAATTGATAGACATCTCCTTCAGATCCAGATGCATCTTCATCACTTGATGCAGATGTAGCTGATTCTTCATTTGTACTACAAACAGATGTACAGGAAGGACAGTTTACCTCATTAGGACCAGACTGATTCTGGCATATGTCCTCTTCTGATCTTGTCATCAAACCCATGCATTGATGTTCATTGATGGAGTCTAGCAACTGCATAAACTCGTCTTCCTCAGATGCAGCATATAGTCCAATATATGCTTCAGCTTCAGATCCTGATTCTGAAGTTGACTGGTCTGATAGACTTTTATCTTTCTTTGCTATAAAGGATTTCTCCTTCTTGCCTTTCTGATAAGTCTTCTTCTTTTCTGAAGATTCCTTCCTTTTGTCAGGACAATCAGCCACTACATGTCCAGGCCTATTGCAACAATAGCAGACAATCTTTGAAGTAGTGGCTTTGCTGGGCTTTGATCTACTTTTCTCTTTCCTTGATGACCTTCTCTTCTGATAATAGTCATCAACTTGCTGTGATGTGGAAGGCCTAGACTTCCATTGCTTCTTTTTCAAGAACCTTTGGAATTGCCTAGTGAATGCAGCAAAGTCTGCATCTGACTCACAGCTAACTGAACCCTTATCTGAATTTTCAGAACTATCTTCTTCAACTTCCTTAGGAGGAGATGGTGATTTCCTCCTATTCTTTCTGGTGGCTTCAGCATTAAATGCCACAGTCTTTTCTCTATGCTCTCCTCTTGAGTTTCTTTCCTCCTCCTTCCTTACCATAAGTTGCATTTCATAGGATAGCAACTTTCCAAACAGGGTTGGAGGAGATATCTCTGCCAATTTAGCCACTTCTCTTATGGCACAGATCTTTGTATCCCAATCCTTTGATAAGGATCTTAAGAATTTGTCATTCAGTTCATAGGTACTAAAGACTCTTCCATAGGATATTAGCTCATTCACAATTCTATAGAATTTCTTATAGCACTCAGTTATGCTATCAGATTTTCCTTGTCTAAAGCTTTCATACTCCTGATTTAGCATAGACTTTCTATCCAGCCTTACTTCTTCAGATCCCTCCATGTAGACAATCAATGTGTCCCACATCTCCTTGGAGGTCTTGCAGTGAATCAGATTCTGAAATGTTGAATCATCTATGGCACTGACAATGATGTTCTGTGCCCTTTTATCCATGGTTGCCAAGATGATTTCATCCTTGGTCATTTCTGAATAAGTCTTTGGTATTTGGATATTTGCATCAAGAACAGATATCTTCATTGGAGTGAAGGGCCCTTCCTGTACTGTGATGTAAATCCTTGGGTCAGATGCTTCCATAAACAATCTGACTCTCTCTTTCCAGATCCCAAAGATTTCCTTCTTGCATATGGGTAATTTCATAGACCCTAGCTCCTTATGATTCTCTCCAGAACCCATCTTCTTGAATCTTGAATCTGCCTTTCAGATCTACCTCAGACTGTTAAGTCCTTTTTGAGGAACCTCCCTCTGATACCACTTGATAGTTTAACTTTCAAGGCAGCCTAAACACCTAGAGGGGGGGGTGAATAGGTTCTACTTTACTTATAAAAACTTCTAGGCAGAATTCAATTCAATAGCTAACACAATTTACACAGCAATCACAGAAAATAAAACATCACAGATTGCACAATGTTTTATAGTGGTTCCCCAAGGTTTGGGTACATCCACTTTCCCCCTTCACCTATCTAGCAGTATGCTAGATTCGGCCAAACTTCCACTTATCTCAGATCAACAGATCCTACAACTCAGAACCCAACTGGTTCCTACAACTCAGGCACAACTGCCCTACCTCAGCCTTGCCCCAAGGCCTACAACTCAGAGAATATCCTTCTCCTATACTCAGGCAAACTGCCCTACCACTCAGAGTTCAACACTCCTACACTCAGCCTTTATAACATAGGCTTACAACTCAGATCTGTGTAAACAAATCCTACAGAAATATAGAAAAGATTATTAATCTGTCTTGCCAAAGTTGAGAGAGAAAAGGCTAAGACAATTCTTGATCAGCTGATGCAATCAACTGTATCTGAGCCTTCTTCAAGGCTTCTTGAAAATGAACTTAGCTGAGTTGATTCCAAACAGCTTCTTGAGAATCCACTGGTGGTTTCTTTCTTCTTCTTCTAATTCAGGCTTGATCTCTCTCTATCCAGCACTTTGAAAGATTCTTCTGAATTCTGATTAGAACTCTTCTTAGATCTATCCTTAGATAGTCTTCTTAGATCTCCCGGAGAAGATCTTCTTAAGTGCCTAGCACTTTCTTGAAATGAATTGGATCGTAATCCTTCTCAACTTTTTGATTCTCAACAATGTTTTTCAACAGTTGCTTTCTCCTTCTGAATCCATCCATTTATAGACATTCTTCATGGTAACCGGCTGATCCGGTTTCTAACCGTTTTCTGACAAGTCTGACAGCTTCAGTTAACCGGTGGTAACCCACAGGTGTCAAGTCCTCAAACAAGTCCTGTGCCTTAGTCTTGAACCACAAGTTGTTGACACAGTCTGTCAGAAAGTGTCGAGACCATCTGTCTAACTGTGTCGACACAATTGACTTTGGTGTCGACACAGTCTTCAGTGATGTCGACTAAGTTGCCTTTGAGTCGACACAGCTTCTTCTGAAAATAACTTGGTCTTGACTCTTCAGTGTGTCGACACAAGTCCTGTGTGTCGACACAGTTGTTGTAGAATCATAACTTAGTAAGTGTCGACACAGTCTTCAGGTGTCGACAAATTCATTTCTTAAATCTACTTTAATGTGTCGACTTAATCACAATGTGTCGACACATTCTGCTGGTGTCGACAAACTTGAGGTTGACTATTTTCTTTTGTGTCGACACATTCAGCTGATGTCGACAATCTTGAGATCAACTATATTCTTCTGTGTCGACACATTCTCCCAATGTTGAGGTCGACGCTTTTCTTCTGTGTCGACTCTTTTCTTCTGTGTCGACACAAATTCCCAGTGATGTGTCGACTTACTTCTTCTGTGTCGACACTTTTTCCCAGTGTAGTTGTAGACTAACTGCTATGTGTCGACACTGCTTCCCAGTGTTGTGTCGACTCTTTTTTCCTGTGTGTCGACACTGCTTCCTCTGTGTCGACACTTGGACTTAGAATTTTTCTGCATACTTTATCACTTCTTCACCTGCACATGTCAACTTAAAACAACATCAAATACACCTTGATGTATATCATTGAGCTAGGTTGGGCTTCTTCAAATCAGGTACACATTTTCCAATGTACCCAACAGTATGTTCTTTATCCTTCATGATAATGTATCCCATGGGTTAGTTTTTTGTTATAATGGAAACCCGCTTTGTTTTTAGTTTTTTTCATTCTGGCAGCTTTTTGATGCGCGTAAACCGTTGGTGGAGTAGCGTTTTAGCTTGAGCATTGGTAACAGGTCGCTAGTGGGAGACATTTGTCTATTTGCGCCTTGGGAGGATCGGGGTCCGTTCGGGTTGAGGTGGTGAAACACCTTTATTTGTTCGCACCTCGGGAGAACCAGGGTTAGTCTAGATGGAGGTGTCTAGCGCTCCTCCATCTGCGCGTTTTCTTTTGGCATTGCAGGTGGTATTGTGATTTTGAAATTTGTTAAAATTTTTAGGAACATGATGCAGGATGACGCGTAGGGTTTACGCGCCTGTCGGCTATTTCTAGAAAATCCTAAATGCATGTAATATTTAAATTAATTTTATAAAGGTTTTGAGCGTGCAATGCAAATACTCTGAGAAAATAACAACTTTTGGAGAAAACATAAAATTAACTATTTTGTTAAAAATATGGATTTTCTTAAATAATGGTTTAATTTCTAAATCCGGGAAGGAAGCTCGCAACTTTCATTCCATTCCCTTTATCGTAGAAAAATGGAAATCATGAAATCCAAATACGTTTTCGTTTGGAGTTTTCGACGTAGTTGTTGAAGTTGAGACCGGGCGGTTTGTCGGTCTGGCTTGGCGGGTTACTGACCGGGCGGTCTGGCGGTTTGCCTTCAGCGGGTTGGTTGCTGTGTTGAGGTCTGAGGTCCAAGCGGTCTAGCGGTCTGTTACTGGCGACCAGGAGACCAGGCGGTCTAACGGTCTCTCTTGGCGGCTTGTCTCTCTCTCTGGCAGTGGCCGGGCGGTTAGCCCTTCTGTCTAACCGCGCGGCTTGTTCCGGTCTGTTGTTCTAGCCGCCCAGATTCTTTTGTATAGTTTTAGTCCCACATCTCTTATTTGTATTCTCTCTTCTCTCCTCCATTCTATATAAGGGAGGCCATACCTTTGTAATAGATACCTTTTTCTGATAATAAAATTTCAGTTATACCATTTCCGGCTTGTTTTAGTTCGCTTCTAACATGGTATCAGAGCAATCGATCCTTTCCTCCTGATTCTGTGCTTCTCTCTGTCCGTGCGGCTTGCTTCTCCGGCTTGCGCCCTGTCCGCGCGGTCTCCTTGTCGTTGCCCTCTGTGTGCGCGACCTGTTGCCTTGTTCACTGCGACCTGTCGCCTTGTTCGCCGCGACCTATCGCCGTGTGCCTTGCCTCCTCCTGTTTGCTCTTGCTCTGGTCGTCGCGACCTGTTGCCTAGTTCGCCGCGACCTATTGCCGTGTGCCTTGCCCTCTCTCGTGCTTCTGTTCGAGCGGACTGTCTGCTTGCCGCTCGACTTCTTCCCCTTTGCTTGTTACTGCGGCTTGGTCGTGGTCTCTCTGACCGCTGGTGTCTGACATCCTGACTGCTGCAGTTCCTCTTCTGCCTATCCGCGCGGCTTGTTTTCTAACCGCGCGGCTTCCTGTTGGATTGCTCTTATGGCTCTTTCTGATGCTTCTACTGCCACCACTCCTGCTGCCACCTCTGTAGCCAATCCGGCTCCTCCTACTCCTTCCGGGAACCTTGGCACCGTTTCCAAGCTTGTCGGCTCCAACTACCCGGATTGGAGCGTCTCTTTCACCTTTCTCCTTCGCTCGCAACGCAAACGCCACCATCTCGTTGATGACCCTCCTCCTACCACTTCCCCTCTCTTTGATGACTGGGATGCGAGTGACGCTCTTATGCGTACTTGGCTCGCTAACAGTCTATCCGATGAATGCCTTCCCGTCATCCGTCATGATGAGACGGTGAAGGCCGCTTGGCTTCATCTTGCTGCTTTGTATTCCAAAGGGGCTCAGACGTCCCGCATCTATACGTTGTATGCGGACCTCTTTGCCCGGCCTACCTTGTCTCCTGCTGCTGCCTACCAACAAGTTCAAGCTCTTGGGGCTGAGATTCTTCAGAATCGCCCCTTTTCTGCGGATCTGGCTCAACAACACAAGCACTTCCAGGAGCTTCTGGTTGTGTGTTATCTGCTTCGTCTTCCTGACACTTATGACATGATCCGCCAACAAATTCTGGGTGAGGCGGAATCCCCTACCTTAGATGCCACCGCTGCTCGCATCGCCGCTGTCACCTCTCTCCTTCAGCGCCCGCTTCTACCCGCTCCTTCTCCTCCGGATAACTATGCTCATCAAACTCAGCGGAGTGGCTCTGGTAGCCGCAGTCATCAGTCTGGCGGACGTCCTTCTTCCTGCTATCTCTGCTCTCACTGCGGCCGCACCGGACACACTCTTGACCGCTGCTGGACAAAACATCCCCATCTTCGCCCCTCGGGTGACTCTTCCGCCTCTTCTTCCAAACCGTCTGCTTCCGTGGTCATATCATCAGGTAGTGCCCATGTAGTCACTCAAGGTAAATGGCTTATCGACTCCAGTGCTACTAATCATATGACGGGCAATCCTCAGTGCTTCTCTCTCCTCGAACAGCATGATCGGTTGCCCCCGGTCCTCATTGCAGACGGTTCTCCCTCCCCGGTTCATGGGTCGGGAGTGGTTCATGTTACTCCGTCCCTTCGGCTAGAGGACACTCTCTATGTGCCCAAGTTTCCGTGCAATCTGTTGTCGGTTACTTCTTTGTGCAAGCAGCTTCAATGTTCGGTAACGTTTACTCCATCTTCTTGCTCTTTTCAGGATTCGAGCTCCCAGCGGACGATTGCTACTGGGACTGAGAGCGGCGGCCTCTACTTCCTCGACAACGTTTCCGCTTTGTCCGCCTTCTCTTCTTCTTGTACGGATCTTCTCCAGTGGCATCTCCGTCTCGGTCATCCTCCACCACGGCTTCTGCATCAGCTTCTGCCCCACCTCCCTCCCTCCACTACTCCTCTCCACTGCGAAGCATGTCAACTTGGCAAGCATCATCGTTCCTCCTTCCCGCCGAAGCAAGTTCGGGGCTCTACCCGTCCATTTGATCTAGTCCACTCAGATATCTGGGGACCTGCTCCTACCCTTACTATTGGTCGGGGTAGTTCTTATTTTGTAACTTTTATTGATGATTTTTCTAGATGTACTTGGGTGTATCTCTTACGAGATCGCTCTGAACTTTTTAATGTATGGACCTCCTTTTATCATTTAATCAAAAATCTGTTTGGTGTTAGTGTTAAAACTTTTCGCTCTGATAATGCAAAAGAATACTTAAATCATGCTTTTACCTCTTTCTGTGTACAACATGGCATTATTCATCAGACAAGTTGTGTCTATACGTCCCAACAAAATGGGGTGGCGGAACGCAAAAACCGTCACCTCCTCGATGTTGCTCGCACATTAATGACTCAAATGCATGTCCCTCGCTCATATTGGGGCTATGTTGTTCTTCTTGCTTGCTATCTCATCAATCGCATTCCCTCCTCCGTTCTCCAGGGAAAAACCCCTTTTTCCATCCTTTATCCTGGCAAGGAGCCTTTTCCTCTCCCTCTCCGAATCTTTGGGTGCACTGCTTTTGTGCATGTCCCATCTGCCACCCGTGATAAGCTCTCGCCTCGCTCCACCAAATGTGTTTTTCTGGGGTACTCGGTCACTCAGAAAGGCTACTGCTGCTTTGATCCTGTTCTTCGTAAACAGTTTGTCTCCGCTGACGTTACCTTCTTCGAGAATGCCTCCTACTTCTCGGATGACTCCTCTTCTCTTCCTCCCACCTCGGATTCTCCTGTTATTCCATTCGTTCCCTCGTCTCCTACTGCGATATCCGCTCCTCCTCCGTCTCCGCCCACTCCTCTCCCTCCGCCTCTCTCTCCGCCTCCATCTCCCTCATCTCCGCTACCGTCGCTCTCTCCTCCCGGGCCAGCTCTCTCTGCCACGGATGCTCTGGATGCCGAGGAGCACGCCGACCTGGATCTTCCTGTAGCTCTTCGCAAAGGGGTGCGGACGTGTACCCTACACCCCCTTGCTGCTGTTGTTTCATATGATCGTCTTACCCCTTCTCGCAGGGCCTTTGCACTGGCTATCTCTGCTACTACCACACCTCGTTCCTACCAGGAGGCCCTGGCCATTCCTCATTGGAAGCTGGCCATGGATGAGGAAATGGCGACCCTCACAGAGCGGGGTACCTGGACTCTTGTCCCTCCTCCCCTTGATACAGATGTTGTTGGCTGTCGATGGGTCTTTGTAGTAAAGTTTGGCCCAGATGGCACTGTAAACCGTTACAAAGCTCGTCTGGTGGCTAAGGGCTTTACTCAAACCTATGGGGTGGATTACTTTGACACCTTCTCTCCCATGGCTCGTCTCAGCACTATACGGGTCCTTCTCTCTATGGCAGTCAACAAAGACTGGCCCCTTTCCCAGCTGGATATCAAGAATGCCTTCCTTTATGGTGATCTTCAGGAGGCCGTCTACATGGAGCAACCTCCAGGGTATGTTGCTCAGGGGGAGACACGAGTCTGCCGGCTACAGAAGGCAATCTATGGCCTCAAGCAGAGCCCTCGAGCTTGGTTTGACAAATTCAGCGGCATCGTGGCGGCCGTTGGTTTTGCTCGCAGCGCTGCTAATCACTCTCTATTTATTCGCAAAACCTCTTCGGGACTGGTGGTTCTTGCAGTATATGTGGATGATATTCTTCTCACTGGTGATGACCAGGAAGGGGTAGCCTTGACAAAGCGGCATCTTCGCCAACATCTAGTCACGAAAGATATGGGTTCTCCGAAGTACTTTTTGGGGATCGAAATCTCTCGGAAGCCCAACTCTTTAGTCCTCTCTCAGCGTAAGTATGCTCTTGATATTTTAAAAGAAGCAGGATTGACTGGGGCCAAACCTGCCCGATGTCCCATGGCTGTTGGAGAAGACAAAACCTGGACAGATGGTTCGCCTCTTCTTTCAGATGCTTCGCGGTACAGGCGTCTAGTTGGTAAGCTCATATACCTCACCGTGACTAGGCCCGACATCTCCTATGCTGTGGGCAAGGTGAGTCAATTCATGCAAGCTCCCAGGGAGTGCCATCTACAGTCCGCCTTGCGGATCTTGGAGTACGTCAAAGCAGCCCCTGGGAAAGGATTGCTCTTTCAGAAGAATGATCATCTGAGGGTTGAAGCTTACTCAGATGCGAGTTACGCTGATGACAAAGGGGACCGCAAGTCTACCTCCGGTTTCTGTACCTTTGTTGGGGGCAATCTGGTAAGTTGGAAGAGCAAGAAGCAATCTGTTGTCTCCAGGTCCAGTGCTGAAGCTGAGTATCGGAGTATGGCATCGACCACTTGCGAGCTAAAGTGGCTACGGGCTCTCATGTTGGATTTAGGAGAGGTCTACAACCATCCTCTACCTATGTTCTGTGACAACAAGGCTGCTATATATATCTCCAAAAATCCAGTCTTCCATGAGAGAACCAAACACATTGAGGTCGACTGTCATTTCATTCGTGAAGAGATTCTGAAGGAACAAATTTGTACTCCCTTCGTCACGTCTGAAAAAGAGCTGGCTGACATCTTCACCAAGCCAGTATCCGCCTCATTTCTTCATATATGTGACAAGCTGGGCATGATCGACATATATGCTCCAGCTTGAGGGGGAGTGTTGAAGTTGAGACCGGGCGGTCTGTCGGTCTGGCTTGGCGGGTTACTGACCGGGCGGTCTGGCGGTTTGCCTTCAGCGGGTTGGTTGCTGTGTTGAGGTCTGAGGTCCAAGCGGTCTAGCGGTCTGTTACTGGCGACCAGGAGACCGGGCGGTCTAACGGTCTCTCTTGGCGGCTTGTCTCTCTCTCTGGCAGTGGCCGAGCGGTTAGCCCTTCTGTCTAACCGCGCGGCTTGTTTCGGTCTGTTGTTCTAGCCGCCCAGATTCTTTTGTATAGTTTTAGTCCCACATCTCTTATTTGTATTCTCTCTTCTCTCCTCCATTCTATATAAGGGAGGCCATACCTTTGTAATAGATACCTTTTTCTGATAATAAAATTTCAGTTATACCATTTCCGGCTTGTTTTAGTTCGCTTCTAACAGTAGCGTTCACTGACAAAATTCGGGCGAAAACCCAGCAAAGAGTCTATTATCCTACGAGAAAATATAAAGGCGCACAAAAAGGAAAAGAAAGAAACAATTACTCACAGAAAGAGGTGTCTTTCCGTATTCGAAGTCGATGGCGATCACGCGAGGAACTCCTCGTCACCCTCGATCTTCCACTCCGAGGTAGGCCACTGTCGCACACGGGCACTGTTGGGTAAATTTGTCACAATGTACTTGATTTGAAGAAGTCTTTTCGGCTCAATGATATACATAGTTGTATTTGATGAATGTTAAGTCCATGTGTGCAGACAAATAAAGCTTAGTACAAAAGCATTGAGACACAAGAGCAGTGTCGACATTTTTGTCTATTATACGCTGAGACAAGGAGAAAGTTGTGTCGACACACTTAAATAAGGAGTGCTGAGTCAAGAGAAAGTTGTGTAGACACTCAGGACTTAGGTCGACACTATGATATAAAAAGAAACTATGTCGACACTCGGGACTAGTGTCAACACACTCTACACAAGTTGTGTCGAGACAAAGAGCAGTTGTGTTAACACAGAAGAGCAAGAGTCGACACACTCTTTAAAAACAATGTCGAGACTGAAGACAACTGTGTCGACACTTAGGACTAGTGTCGACACACTTCACCAATTGAGTCAAGACTTGAAGCAAGCAGTGTCTACACTCGGGACTAGTGTCGATACTCAGGACTAGTGTCGCCACATTCTACATCAGTTGTGTCGAGACAAGGTGATAGTTGTGTCGACGCATTCAAAAGTATGTCGACACTCAGGACTAGTATAAACACATTCTACATCAGTTGTGTCGAGACAAAGTGATGGTTGTGTTGACACATTCGGAAGTATGTCGACACCACTACAAGAGTAGTGTCGACACATCCAATAGTCGAGTTATAATACATCTAGCAGAATTGTTTCCTTAGTACAAAAATCAAGCCGGAGGTACTGATAACTGTCAGAATTATCAGATGTTAGTTATTAACCGGATCAACCAGTTACTCCTGATAGAGCCTATATAAAGGGATCAACTCTTCAGAAAAATTTAATACAAAAAAGGGAAATTTTATCAAGGCTAGAAGCAATTAGCTAGAATTCAGAAGGTGGAGAGAAGTCAGATCAAGAATTGTCTTCAACCTCCTCCGGCCTAGATTAACCCTAATTTCAACTTCAAGAAGCTTTGAAAAGCTAAGAAGGGTTGGATCAAATCTTTCACTACAAGATCAAAGGAAGCAAACACATCAGGATCAGATCAAGAAGTAGTTACCCATTTCTCTCTAAGCTGGGTGACTAATTCTGTAATCAATTTCTTTTACCTTTGTTAATCTTGTAAAGATCTACCTTTAGATCTGTGAGTAAGGGATTTATTTTTTCTGAGTTATAAGCCTGAGTTATAAAGACTGAGGTAGGGCTGGGATTGCCTGAGGTAGGAGAAGTGGGTAATTCTCTGAGTTTTAGGGCAGGATTTGCCTGAGGAGTAGGAGTATGGATTCACTCTGAGGTAGAGTTCTTGAGAAGAACTTGAGGTGTAGTATCTTGGTGATCTGAGTGGTAAGACTTCTTGATCTGTGCTGTAAGATCTGAGGAGCCAGCTGGGCTCTGTGCTGTAAGATCTGAGGATCTGAGTAAAGGAAGAAGAAGGAGTTTGGCTGAATCTAGTTCATTGCTAGATAGGTGAAGGGGGACAGTGGATATACCCATAAATTAGGGAACCACTATAAATTTATGTTTTGTGCTTTGATTGTTGTGATTGCTATGCTGAGCCTGTTTTAAATTGCTGTTTAGATTATTTTATTTATCTGGCTGATATAGTTGATTTAAAGAAAGTATATCTCTAAATTAAAAAAAGTATCCAAGATTCAAATTGGACATATTCACCCCCCTCTAGGTCACTCTCAATCCTAAAATAAATATTATCAATTGGTATCAGAGGGAGGTTCACAGAAAAAAGTCATAATTGCCTAGTGAGAATCCAAAGGATTATAGAGGAAAAGATATCATGGCTCAGAGGGAAAACAAGTCCATCAAACTCTCTGTCTGCTCCAAAGAAAATTTTGGAATATAGAAGGAAAGAGTAAGATTATTCATGGAGGAAGCATATCCAAGAATATACATCACAGCGATTGAAGGACCCTTCATTCCTATGAAAGTGTAAGTTCTTGATGCAAATATCAGGACACCCAAGACATACATGGAGATAGAGAGGGATGAAATCATTTTGGACTATATGGACAAGAGGACTCAGAATATTATAGTCAGTGCAATAGATGACTCCGCTTTTCAAAATCTGATTCATTATAAAACTTCAAAAGAAATGTGAGAGTCACTGATAATCTATATGGAAGGAACTGATGAGCTTAGAGATGATAGAAAATCTCTGTTAAACCAACAGTATGAAGCCTTCAGAAAGGATAAGAAAGACTCAGTGGCTGATTGTTTTGAAAAGTTTTTCAGAATTATAAACATCCTGAGAACTTATGGCAGGAAATTTACTAACTATGAACTTAATGATAAGTTCTTGAGGTCCCTGAACAAGGAATGAGACATCAAAATCTATGTCATAAGAGAAATGGGCAACTTATCCAACATAGACCCTTAGGCTCTATTTGGCAAGTTGTTGTCACATGAGTTACAACTCAATCTCAGGAAGTCAGAAGAAGATTCAGCCACAGCACACAATAGAGAAAATACCTAGGCCCTAAAGGCTGAGTCATCCAGGATAGTTAGAGAGAAGTCAATACTCTCAGAAAGACTAGAAAAAGCTTCTGAGTATTCAGAATCTTCCTCATCAGAAAGAGATCTGACTGAGGAGGAATTGTCTGTCTTCTCTAGACAGTTCAAATAGATGTTGAGGAGAAGAAAGCAAGGCAGCTGGAAGGGACCAGCTGGAGACTCTTCTCTCAAGAAGACCAATCATCCAGATAAGCCCAGAAAAAAGAAATCTGGGGACAGGTATGGTTCTTCAAAGAACAAATATATTAAGACTAATATTATTTTTTATTGTTGCAACAGGAATGGACATGACATAGCTGATTGCCCAACAAAAAGAAAGGAGAAAAAGTAAGAGAACTGGAAGGATGGATAGCACAAGAAGGCTAACAAAAGCCTCTTGGCAAAGAAACAGTCTACACTATCTGATAGTGAATCTGATTCATCAGAATCAGAAAAGGAGGAGTCTCTCATGGGCCTGATGGCTATTGAGGAGACCTAATCAGGAGAAGAAGATCAGGATTGTTCAGATCCTACAAAGGTGAAATCAATATCTCACAGTTTAGCCTCAGATTCTTTCTCTACATTAGAAAATGAATCATGTTCACAAAGCTGATTTTAACTCCTTTATCAACATATATGGGAAGTTACTCAAGGCCTTGATTGCATGCAAACAGCTTGCTAAGGATCAAGCCAGAGAATTAGAATCTCTAAGGGGTTCATCTTTTCAGTTGGAAAGGGCCAACAAAAAGTTAGACCTGTAAAAAAAAGCTTGTTGAACTAACCAATAAGATAGATAGCCAGGCAGAGGTAATAGTAGACAGGTCAAGACTGTCAAAGACCTAGAAGTAAAGCTAACCCAGGAAATATAGCTCCTGACTAAATTCTCAAAATCTAAGTCAGTGCTACCTATCATAGACACCTTCTCTGCACCATTTAGAAATGGTGTAGGGTATGAAAAGAACAAAAAGAAGTCTGTACCTAAGGGTAAAGCCCCAATTGGTCCAGTTAGGCAACCAGTCAAGTATCTGTCTTCTAATAGATGCTTGAGATCATGTGTTCTTTGACACATGATGTCTGAGTGCTCTACCAACAAGGTCAATAAAGAGCTTTATTGGAAGGAATAGACATCTAAAGGCAATATAAGCCAAAAACTATCATAAAGGGTGATCAATCCAAGAAGCCAAGGAATTTCTAGAGTTGATCCAGTGCATCTCACCTAAATCTGAAAGGTAAGGGTGTGAATTTTGCACAACTACCTTAGAAGTTGGATGACAATTCTGTGTTGCATAAAAGAACAACTTCAAATGTGCAACCAATGAAAAGATACAACCGATTTGAGTGTTGGTGCTATGGAAAGGTTGGGCATTTTGCCCTAGATTGTTGGTATAATCCAACAGCACCCTCATATAAGAATCAACCAGCTTTATTTAAAAAGTCTGTTGTGTTTCACACAACAAAGCCTAACAGGAACCAAGGCCCCAAAACTATTTGGGTGCCTAAGGTAAATTAATTTTGTGGTGGAGCCAAGTACCATAAGAAGGCTAATATGGTACTTGGATAGTGGTTGTTCTAGGCGCATGACTGGAACAAGGAGTTTACTAAGATATTACACTCCAATTAAGAATGGACCAAAAGTCATCTTTGAAGGGTCAGAGAAAGGACTCACCAAGGGATATGGTAACATTTCTAATGGCCCAGTTACCATCACTAAATTGGCTTATGTGGATATGGGTTATGAAATTGTTTTCCACAATGACAAGTGTCTGATAAGGAATTCAAGTGATCAAGAGATCATCTTGTCAGGTACTAGGAGTGAGAGCATTTATTTTCTAAACTTATTTAGTATAAATGAAAAATCACTTGTATGCATAGTAGCTAGTGAGAAAGACTCATTATGTGTGCAATAGCACAAGAGGCTAGCTCACTTAAACTATAAAGCAATGAGTAAACTATTTTCTATGGACTTAGTTAGAAATAGTCCATAACCCAAATGCTTCAAAGAAGGCTTATGTTTTGCATGTCAAAAATGCAAACAAACAAAATTTTCCTTTAAGAGCATTCAGTCCAAAAACACTGAGAGGTGTCTATACTTACTTCATATGGATATATTTGGTCCTATGCAAGTTCTTAATTTTGGTAGGAATTCTTATACTTATGTGATTGTGGATGATCACTCTAGGTTTGTTTGGGTATTCTTCTTAAGGAGAAAGTCTGAAACACTAGACATCTTTGCTGATTTTGTCAGACAAGTTCAGAATGAGATGAGATGTTCTGTGGTCAAACTTAGAAGTGACCATGGTGCAGAATTTCAATCTAAAAAGATGAAAAATTTATATAAGGGACTAGGAATTTTTCAGGAGTTCTCCTCTCCAAGAACACCACAATAAAATGGATTTGTTGAGAGGAAAAATAGAACTCTCATTGAGGCTGCTAGAAAAATGCTGAGTGAAACATCTCTCCCAGAATATTTTTGGGATGAAGTTATGAACACAACATGCTATGTTCAAAATAGGGCCTTGATCAACAATAATCACATTAAGCCTTCGTATGAACTAATGAAAGGTAGAAAACCAAATCTATCCTACTTTAAGATTTTTGGAAGTAAGTGCTATGTATTGGACAATGGGAAAAACTTATCTAACTAAGTTTTCAAAGAAATCCTATGAAGGAATCTTTGTAGGGTATAGTGCTCATAGCAAAGTATACATGATCTATAACTTGAAGCACAACTTGAAGCATCAAGTTGTAGAAGAATCTATTAATGTAGTTTTTGATGAAACTTTTGTTCTTTATAATGAGATTTCAAGCAACACTAGTCTAGGTGATGTAGATTCTAGGATATAAAAGTTAAATATAGGTCATTCAACTAATCTCGAGTTACACACTAGAGATAATGTAGAAATTCCTATAGAAGATATAGTAACTGCCCAGGGGGAGGAGGAAAATCATCCTAATCCTCCTACAGACTAGGTGATGGTAGGCACCTCCCAACTATAGTTAGACATCTTAGAGATCATCTTATTGATCAAATAATTGGTGATGTCAGACTAGTAGTAACTACTAGAAGTAGACATCACAATGAGGTTTTATACTCTAGTTTTCTCGCACAGGTAGAACCTAAAAAGTTTGAAGAAGCCAATTCAGACCCCAACTAAATTTTGGCTATGTAAGAAGAGCTCAATCAATTTGAGAGATGCAAAGTCTGGAGTCTAGTTCTTAGACCTAGTGATCACAATGTCATAGGAACTAAGTGGATTTATAGAAAAAAAACTAGATGAGCATGGGGTTATAGTCAAGAACAATGCTAGATTAGTGGCTAATGGATATAGACAAGAGGAAAGGATAGATTTTGACCAAATCTTTGCACCTGTAGCTATACTAGAAGCCATAAGGTTTTTCTTAGCTTATGTAGCATACAAAGAATACAAGGTCTATCAGATGGATATAAAGTAAGCATTCCTACATGGAACACTAAAGGAGGAAGTCTATGTAGAGCAGCCACCAGGTTTTGTAAACTCTAAACTTAACTCTCATGTCCTCATATTGCACAAGGCTTTGTATGGGTTAAACAGGCACCTAGAGATTGGTATGAGACCATGTCTACCTTTCTTATAGAGAATAAGTTCTCTAGAGAAAAGGTAGACACGACACTATTCCTTAGGGACATCAAAGGTTCAAGTATTCTAGTTCAGATTTATGTGGATGACATAATTTTTGAGTCTACTAATGAGAAGCTATGTATAAAATTTGTTAGGCTTATGCAAGGCAAGTTTGAAATGAGCAGCATGGGTGAGCTAAAGTTCTTCTTGGGATTCCAAGTTAGGCAATCTGAGGATGGTATATCCATCTCTCAATCTAAGTTCACTAAGGAGTTGATTAAGAAGTAGGGTATGGAGAATTCTTCTGCCATGAAAACTTCAATGGGTTCTTCTGTGTCACTACATAAGAATGAATTTGGGAAACCTGTTGATGAAACCTTGTATAGAGGCATCATTGGATCACTCCTATATTTAACTGATAGTAGGCCAGATATTATGTTCTCAAC
Organism: Platanthera zijinensis; assembly: GCA_039513925.1. NCBI lineage: Eukaryota > Viridiplantae > Streptophyta > Magnoliopsida > Asparagales > Orchidaceae > Platanthera > Platanthera zijinensis. The sequence goes on along the minus strand of CM077082.1, from coordinate 208,780,797 downwards.
ATGTGTCTGTGCTAGGTACCAAGCTTGCCCCAAGGAGTCTCATTATACTGTTATAAAGAGAATACTGAGATATCTTAAGGGCACACCCAATCTTGGGCTTTGGTATCCTATGGATAGTGATTTTGAACTTACAAGGTACACAGATGCAGATTTTACAGGGTGTAAAGAAACAGAAAAAGTACATCTGGAACTTGCCAGTTTCTGGGGAAAAAGGCTCATAAGTTGGAGTAGAAAGAAGCAAACAAGTGTTGCAATTTCAATAACAGAATCTGAGTATATATCTGTTGGAAGCTGTTGTGCACAGTTGTTGTAGCTTCAACATTAACTATTGGACTATAGTATACAGCTAAGTAAATTTGTTATGTTTTGTGATTCTACTAGTGCAATTTCTATTGCTAATAGTCATGTTTCGCACAGTAGGATAAAATATATAGAAATTAGATATAACTTTCTTAGAGAGAATGTTGAAAAAGAGAATATTAGCTTACAGTATACTCCAACAGAAAGATAAGTTCCTGACATCTTTACAAAACCCCTAAATGAAAGCAAGTTCAATTACTTTAAATTTGAATTAGGTATGTTGAACATTGAGTAAATATTTTTTATTAGTAACTATAAAAGACACATAACCATGTCAACAAAACTACTCAAATAAGAAAGTCTTGATATAAAATCAAGAAATAATAGTCTGAACACAAATTTTGTCTAAGTCCAAATATTGTGTAGAGACACCAAGGTGTGTGTCGACATTATATGCAGTATTGTGTCGAGACATCAGAATGTGCGTCGACATAACAAATAGTCATGTGTCAAAACACTAAAAATTAGTGTCGAGACATAAGGGTGTTGAGACCTTGAGGGCTGTGTCGAGAGACATGAACCTTGTGTCGACTTATGTCGACACATCTCGACTAGATAGGTTTTCTGTGTCGACACCAGACCTTTTCCGAATTTTCAGAAAAGTCTAAAAGCAGCACGCCTTCTCATTTTCCGTATTTAGTTACTATAAATAGATGGTGGAAGGAGTTATCGACTACGCTTACCAGAAAACTTGAGAGACTGTTCCCAGAGTGTCGAGACCTAGAAATCCTTAGTCGACTCCTCTCAATCTCAAATTCCCACAAGCTCTTTCAACTAGAATGGCACCCAAAATGGACGACAACATCAATGAGGGTTATGAACTGGTGCGCAACGCCTTCGTCTCTTCTCCAGCAGAAATAAAAAATATGATTGACCATGTCAATGAGACAGGTCTTGAATATCTGCTTTCAGAACCGACAAAGATATGGAAAAGAGAAGTATCAAAATTCTATGCCAATGCCTCTCTAAACCCTAAGTCGGGTAAGAGCAAATCTAGTGTCATTGGAGCAAGAGTAAAAGTCATAATCAAAAGACTAACTAAAGTCTTTCAGATTCCAAGAACTACACAGGAAGAGGACCTAGATTCAAGCAAGACTGCAGAGGCCTTAGAATGGTGTGGACTAGCTCTAACCACTAGGTTTGGAAGTTCCTTAAACAGGAAGGGAATGAATTCTCAAGGAAAATTTCTATCTGAAATAATTGGAAAGGTGCTCCTCGGTAAGACTGGGGCACATGACAGGATTTCCACATATATGTTTAGCCTAATGGCAAGGATTATCTTCAGAATGAAGACTAACTGGAGCGGGGTAGTCTTTGATAAGATTGCAGAAGGGATTCAGAAGCCAATTATAGGCAGAATAGTTAGTTTGTATCTGGTAAAGGTAATTCCAGATAGTATCAATCAACAGATTGGATCTAAGATAAATCATATGAGGAGAATGGACCTGAGAATATTGTCTAGATGGGATAGAGTCTTGTCTAAAGAGACACCAAAACTTAAGAAGTCAAAGGAGGTAAAAGGCAAGAAATCTATGGTAGAGGAAGTTGAATCCACTAGTGATTTTGAAGAAGAGGTAAACTTTAGTTCAGATAAGGATGCTGAGGAAGCACAAAGAAGATCTCCAAGGTTCTCACTTGAAACTAGTGTATAGGTGCAGGGGGAGAACATTCCTAAAAAAGAAATAATTGAGGGGAGAACCTCTATGAATTATTAATGGATACAACAACTACTATAATAATTGATGTTGTACAGGAACTAAAAACTTCAAAAGAACCTGAACAAGAAATGTCTAAGAAAGAGACTAAAGAAGACATTCTTTTTTCAAAAGTATCTAACATCCAGGGGGAGATAGCTGAAAATTCCCATATTAACGTTCCTGATGCTAAGATTCAACATGCAGATGTCACCTTGAAAGGTCTTAATACAAATACTGAAGGTACAGAAAAGAAAAACTCTGTTGAGATGGTCAGCTTATCAGATTCTGAGTAAGAGGAAGCCTCGTAGCTTAAGAAAAGGAAACTATCTGAGTTAAGAAAAGGGAGTAAGAGTTATAAGAAGTATCTCCAATCCGGATCACAGTTAGCTCCTGCACTAGATTTTAGCTCCCTACAAGTTCAACTACAGATAATGCTTGATAAACACAGGCAAGACCTAGAAAATTATGTGGATGAAAGCAACAAGGAGTTGCAATTTTAGCTGGCATAAGACATAAAGTCAATTAGATTTGAGGTAAACTTGTTAAAGACAGACATGACTAACTTCTTTGAGAAAGAAGCAAATGGTGTTGTCTACCTGGACAAGCAATAATAGGAAGCCAAGCAACTAGAGGCTGATATGGCAATCAAGCAAGGCTTTGTCCTTGAGAATCAAAATAGAATGAATGAAAAAATGATAGTTATGCATGATATAACCTTGAGAGAAATAAAGAATCAAACCACTACTTTGGAAACAAAACTATATGGATTCTACTACCAAAGATATAGAAACAAAACTGAAAGATCATTCAGATTCTTTGCTTAAGGACATCAAGGCTTCTGACAAAACTTTGGACAACAATTTAATGAGAGTTAAGAACACTGTAACATCAGGAATCAATTATCTAGATGGTCAAGTGAGATTTCACAAAAATGATTTAAGGGACCATATTAAAAGAGAAGTCATAAAGGGGGAGAGGGTAATAATAAGGTTCAGTTCTGAACATGTTACCTGGATATCAAACAATATCAGAGACACTTTAGGCTATCCTTCCTTGTGATATGATGGGGATCACACTGCTGAGTCTGGTTATCAACCAGCTCAACTTGAAGCATCTCATGCTACTGGATCTTATGATGCTGAGCCAACTTTATGCAACCCTACATTTAAGTCTATCCAAGAAACTGTCAAACACATGAACAGTCCTCCTCAAGGGTTAGATCAGAATGTTATCTGTGAGAAAGTGGACAAGTCTTCTACTGCTCAGGAGATAGAGGTCCAGCTATCAAAGAAAAGATTTAGAGAACAAGCTGAAATTAGACCTGATTTTGAGCAGTGGAGTCCAACCTCCAGATCCATAATTCTCACAGCATGGAAGGTTGTAAATACAAATGTGACAGATAGAGGCAAATGGTACAATGAATAGGAATATGACAAACATTTAAAGCAGCAAGAGGTTATCAAAAAGTTCAGACATGATCTGAAGAAAGGAAAACTTCATGTCAATTCTGTTGAACCCAGTAAATATTTCTCAAATCCATACCATAATTTTGAAAGACAAAGGCTGAAAGAAGAAGCTATTGTAAAATGTAAAGTTAAGGATGACAAAGGAAAGAAGGTTGTTGATGACAAAGTGTCTGAGGTGAAGGCAAAGATATAATATGGAAAAGACATAATCATCAAAGAAACAGAGCTGCCTTAGAATGTTACTAGTTGTTATTTCTTAAAAAAAACTTAATCTGTGACTATTGTATAACCAAAACTTGTAGTAGTAAACCTTGTAGTTAACAATCAATGAAATTTTGGTTTACTTAATATTTCATGTGTTATTAATTAGGATTGCAATTGTTTGTATTATTTTCTGATTCAGCATTATTCATTTTAAATATGATTTTTATCTATGATATTTCACATATTGTACTGCACTGAACTCTTAATGTCTTTATAATTATATTTTAGGTATCATGTTGTATATCATTGAATTTGAGTTATGACTTCTCCAAATAGGGGGAGATTGTTGGGTACATTGCTCACAATATACTTGATTTGAATAAGTCCTTTCAGTTTAATGGTACACATAGTTGTATTTGATGAATGTTAAGTCCATGTGTGCAGGCAAATAAAGCTAAGTACAAAAGCATCGAGATACAAGAGCAGTGTCGACACTTTTGTCTATTATATGCTGAGACAAGGAGAAAGTTGTGTCGACACTCAGGACTAGTGTCGACACACTTAAACAAAGAGTGTTGAGTCAAGGAGAAAGTTGTGTCGACACCCAGTACTTGGGTCAACACTATAATACAAGAAAGTAACTATGTCGACACTCAGGACTAGTGTCAACACACTCTACATAAGTTGTGTTGAGACAAAGGGCAGTTGTGTCGACACAGAAGAGCAAGAGTCAACACACTCTTTAAAAATAATGTCGATACTCAAGATAACTGTGTCGACAATCAGGACTAGTGTCGACACACTTCTCCAGCTACGTCAATACTGGAAGCAAGCAGTGTCGACCTCAGGACTTGTGTCGACACATTTTATATCAGCTGTGTCGAGACAAGGTGATGGTTGTGTTGACACATTCAGAAGTATGTCGACACTCAGGACTAGTGTCGGCATATTCTACATCAGTTGTGTCGAGACAAGGTGATGGTTATGTCGACAAATTCAGAAGTATGTCGACACCACTATAAGAGTAGTGTCGATACATCCAATAGTCAAGTTACAACACATCTAGCAGAATTGTTTCCTTAGTACAGAAATCAAGCTAGAGGTACTGACAACTGTCAGAACTGTCAGATGTTAGTTATTAACCGGATCAGTCGGTTACTCCTAGCAAAGCCTATATAAAGGGATCAACTCTTCAGAAAAATTTAACACAAAAAAGGGAAAATTTGTCAAGGCTAGAAGCAATCAGTTAGAATTCAGAAGGTGGAGAGAAGTTAGATCAAGAATTGTCTTCAACATCCTCCAGCCTAGATCAACCCTAATTTCAACTTCAAGAAGTTTTGAAAAGCTAAGAAGGGTTGGATCAAATATTTAACTACAAGATCAAAGGAAGCAAACACATCAGGATCAAATCAAGAAGCAGTTACCCATTTCTCTCTAAGCTGGGTGACTAATTCTGTAATCAATTTCTTTTACCTTTGTTAATCTTGTAAAGATCTACCTTTAGATCTGTGAGTAAGGGATTTATTTTCTCTGAGTTGTAAGCCTGAGTTTTAAAGGCTGAGATAGGGCTGGGATTGCCTGAGATAGGAGAAGTGGGTAATTCTTCGGGTTGTAGGGCAGAATTTGCCTGAGTAGTAGGAGTGTGGATTCACTCTGAGGTAGAGTTCTTGAGAAAAACTTGAGGTGTTGGATCTTGATTATCTGAGTGGTAAGACTTGTATAGTATGAGTTGTAGGAGCCAGCTAGGCTCTGTGCTGTAAGATTTAAGGATCTGAGTAAAGGAAGAAGAAGGAGTTTGGCCGAATTTAGTTCATTGCTAGATAGACGAAGAGAGAAAGTGGATGTACCCATAAATTGGGGAACCACTATAAATTTATGTGTCTGTGCTGTGATTGTTGTGATTGCTATGCTGAGCCTATTTTAAATTACTGTTTAGATTATTTTGTTTATCTAACTGATAGAGTTGATTTAAAGAAAGTGTATCTCTAACTTAGAAAAAAGGTAGCCAAGATTCAAATTGGACCTATTCACCCCCTTTTAGGTCACTCTCAATCCTAAAATAAACATTATCAGGCACCAAGGAGTTAAAGTGCTCCCTCACACGAGATAGTTCCACGGAATCACTCAACAAAGTAAGGAGGTCTCAGGCTAAATAACCTAAATTCACTCGCTCATCGCACTCGAAGTGGTTCCACGAAATATCACATTCGCGGTGGATTCACGAAATTATCTACACTCAAGTAATTTGGACAACCGCAAACCCAAAAACCAATTCCTAGTGTTCACGGCAACAGTCCAAAATGAACTTATCATTCATATGGGAAATCAAACCATTAGCACAGTAAAATTGATTATACTGTTCATCTCCTTTATCAAATGGAAATTAAAGAACTGCAATCCAATTCCTAACAACTGTTCATATACAGGAGCACAACCTACAGCATTCCCTAACTCAGAGTCCTTTAAATTCTCAAACAGAAACCAAGTGTTGCAACCACACGGGAGAGAAAATCACAGTCCAAATAATCTCTACCAGGAACTTGGAAACAGGGCAGCAACCAACTATTCATCTTCTTCCACAGTCGAACAACACACATATTATATCTAACCCTTACAGAGCTGTTCACGGGGATAGACAAATCCCATAGCAATACTAATTCCTACTACTCTCTCACTGAGCTTTAATCATGCCTAATTTCTAACAGGAAGCACACAACAACCTCGCACGGGAAACACATTCCAGCAAGCACACAATATTTTTCCATTCAACAGCAATCACCCCCAAAAAAATGATTATAGAGATCCCTATTCATAGGGTTTTGAACAGGAAAAAAATAGAAAAGAAACATGAACGGCCATGGCTAGGGCTTGGTGGAGCGGGATGTGGGTCGGAGGTTGGACCTCCTGTCGTGGCTGGATCGGCCATCGTGGGCAGTGGTTGGGGCTTCACCCATGCATCGGTAAAGATGGGAGTAGAACTTAATAGGAGCGCCTTTTTTTGTTGTGTGGCTGACTCGGACAATCTCCAATCTTAACCTAAACTTAATATATATAAGTATATATATATATATATATATATATATATATTTAGTATATATATATATGTTTTTTACCACTATATCTATATTTATATTCATTATAACGACGCGCGCAGGTGTGCAACATCATTGCTACGCGCGCAGGAATGCAACAAACTAAAATTGACAACATAAAACTTGCAAAATAAAAATGCAATAAAACATAAACTGGAAATGCAACGGCGGGCATTTTTTCGACCTGATCATGTTGGTCTCCACCAGAACACCTTCCCCCAAATGACGCCAAACTATTACGGGTCACCTGGTTTTTCCCTGGTCTGAAGAATCAGACTGTCTTAACTCAGAATTGGACAGGGTCGGTAAACAGTCAATGAAAAATATTAGCAAATGACAAAAGGTTTTTTTGATGTGTAAACCCAGAAAGGGTGAAAAACCACGTCGTCAGATTTGTGTTAGGCCAAAATCAACTATTTTATTGAAGTTTACAATAGTAAGATATTTTCTCGGAAGGTGACAGACCACCTCTCCGTTAAAAGTACCAAATATGAAAACAGTGAAAAAGAAATCAAGCCTTTAGAGCCTGGATGAGAGCGTTCTAGTGGGGAAAATTGTTAATACCTCAGAGCCTCGATAGAAGTGCTCTTGCTGAGCCGGAGCCTTGATGAGAGCGCTACTGTGGACAGGGGCAGATTTAAAGGGGGGCCAAAGGGACACTGGCACCCCCTTTTTTTGTGCACATCTATGAGGTATTATAGTTATAGACCAAAAATATGTATTGGTAGGACAAAATTTTAAACTGTGCACCCCCAAAATTTTAATTAACGGATGCATTCCGAACTTGGGCTTCTTTTTTAAATCGTGCTTCACTCCTTAATTCCTGCTTCATTCCTTCACTGCATCCTGAGTCGGCGAGTTCCAACCCTTAGGACATTTCCTCTCGCCCAGTCACCCTTTCTTCCGTCTTACGCCACGGCGCCGGTGACCACTGTCACCGCTCTACTTCTCTAGATCGTCCAGGCGGCACTGCGACAGGTGGTCCAACAAGCTCATCCAACACAATCCTTCTCCGGTAGTCCGGTTCTCCCTCCCGACTCCCGTGCCACTGCCTGTCTACCTGGCCATCATTTTCTTCTAGCCGGGCAGCGATTTCCGCCATTGGCCGCAGGTTCTAACTTCTGAGGTTCCAACATCCAAGGTATGCCCTTTTCTCACTTCTCAGAACTTCTCCCACGCTGAAAATCCTCTATTTGTTGTAAGCCTAAATGCCTAATTGTAAGCCTAAATCCCCTTTTCTCAGAAATTTCAAGTTTCAAGTTGTTTTTAATTCTTTTGTGTTGATTTATGGTTAAACCGACTCAAAAAGAGAATTTAATTAAGTTCTATAGAACTGTGGTGATTTAGTGAACGGTGAACATCAAATTTCAGGGGTTCCATTTATCTATTTGAGAACTGTAGGCTTTCATGTGTTTTCTTATGAATTCTAAGGGTGTCAAATACACTTTAAGTGAGTTATAGCTACTCCAGTGACTCCCTCATTGAGTATCCATGATGGGCTTGTTTTCTTATGAAGATTTTGTGAATATAGCTTTTCAAGTCATTAGAGTAACAATCAAGTCCAATAACAATCAAGTCATTAGAGTAAATCTCTTTTCAAGTTGTCAGTTATTAAAGCTTGAAATCATGTGTAATTATTATGTACAATTATTGTTGTAAACGTAATCAAGAAGCTTGTACGTTTGCTCATCTTCTTCATATACTGTTACAGATTGTTGCCAACATTCGTGAGGACTGAGTACATGAGTCATGTGATAACAAAAGAAGGAGAAAGACGTTCTTCTCTGGCTACAGATTGTGGCTAAGGTTTTGCTTCCATATATCCTATCATTAATGCTTGTGCCAAATAAACTACAAAAATTATAATGCAAGAGCTTAGAGATGACTACTACTCAATTTTAGCTGATAAATCTAGTGACGTGTCACACAGAGAACAATTGGCCCTTTGTTTGCGTTATGTTGATGGGAACGGAAGATTAATAGAGCATTTTCTCAGCATTGTGCATGTTCACGATACTATTGTCATATCTCTTAAAGCTGCAATTGAATCATTGTTAATTGACCATTTCTTGAATTTGTCTAAAATCCGTGGGCAAGGATATAATGGTGCAAGTAATATGAGTGATGAGATAAATGGACTCAAAAGTCTAATTTTGAAGGAAAATCCATCAATTTATTACATTCATTGTTTTTCTCATCATCTTCAGTTAACCGTAGTTGCAGTTGCTAAAATAAATGATGATTGTCAATGATTTGTTGAAGCAATTTCAACGCTATTAAATGTGGTTGGAGTTTCTTGCAAGCGAAATGAGATGTTTAGAGAAAGTCAAGTGCAAAAGATTGCTCAGACACTAAAAGTTGGTGAACTACAAATGGGGTCTGGTTTAAATCAGACACTTTCTTTGGGTCGGCTAGGGGATACTCGTTGGGCCTCACATCACAAGACATTAATCCATATTATTTCAGTATATCCTGATATGGTTGCTACACTTTTGAAGATTGGTAAGAGTAAGACAAATGATCGGGTGAAGGCACAGGGTGTATTGTTTGCATTAGAATCGTTTGACTTTGTTTTGATGATTCATGTGATGATAACTATATTTGGTTATACACATGAATTAAATCTTGCTTTGCAAAGAAAAGATCAGGATATTATTAATGCTATGTCTTTTGTTAGTTTGACAAAAAGATAATTGCAAAACTTGCATGATAATGGTTGGGACGCTCTGTTCAATACTGTCTTACTTTTTTGTGGTAAATGTAGTATTCATATTCCCAAAATAGATGATATGTATGTTCCGCGCGGAAGATCAAGATGATTTGTTGAAGACTACACATATTTGCATCATTATCGGGTGTCAATTTTCTTAAAGGTGGTTGATTTACAATTGCATGAGCTTAATAACAGGTTTGATGAGGTGAGTATGGAGTTGCTCCATTGTATGGCTTATTTGAATCTCATTAACTCCTTTGATTGTTTTGACAAGCAAAAAGTGCTCAGACTTGCAGAGTTTTATCCTAATGATTTTTCAAGTTTGGAGTTGTTTAATCTTGACTTTCAGCTAGACAATTTCATTGTGGATATGAAAAGCGACAAGAGGTTTTTTGACTTGAACGACCTTTGTCATCTCTCTATGAAACTTGTTGAAACTGGGAAACATAATGCTTATCAACAATTATACAAGCTATTGAAGCTCGTACTGATTCTTCCTTTGGCCACTGCAAGTGTTGAAAGAGTCTTTTCAGGCATGAATTATGTCAAGAACAGATTACACAATAGTTTGAGCGATCTGACATTGAATGACTGTTTGGTTACATTCATTGAAAGAGACGCATTTTTGAAAGTTTCAGATGATGATGTAATTGATTGTTTTCAAAAAATGAAGACTCGTCGCGGACAACTGTAATTTCTTCTGATATTTGGTAATTTTCAATTAAGACATTTATATGTAATTGTGTATGATTTTATAATATCAGACATTTTTCATTTTCTATATTATGATACTAAATTTTTTTTTATGCATCCCCCTTTTCTAAATTCCTGGATCCGTCACTGACTGTGGAGAAGAAAGTCGTGTCCTGGAAGCCTTGAGATACCTCATCACTAGAAGGGAGTGGGGCAAATTCTGAGCAAAGAAACGATCTTAGCCCCACGTTCTCGCCAGAAAACCTCAGAGCTCTCTAACCTCTTGAGTTGTTTGTCTTCAAATTAAGACATGAGGGCATATTTATAATTTTTTGGAGGGATATGCTAGTAATTGCGATAGACGGAATTTGTGCTAGTGAATGACGTTGCTTCATTTTGGTCACTAAGATCATCACCAATTTTAGCGAAATGATGAATATGCCCCCTGGGCGGTCCGACGAGCCCGGACAAGGTGCATGATGGCGATGGCACCGGCTGACAATGGTTAGAAGAGACAACGGCGGTTGGAGATGGTGACCTCCGCTGGAGACGACGACCACCACCAGTAGTGGTGGACGCTAGCGTAAATGTGCGTGTGTGTGTGTGTGCATGCCTAGGGGGCGTGCATCCAAGGGTCAGGCGTGCATGCGCGCACCCATGGGGAACGCGATGCGCGTGTGAGCGCTCCTAGGGAGCCTACTGCGCACACGCCCAAGGGATGCGCACTGGGTGCGCGCTCTCGTGGGGCACTCATTGTGCGTGCCTTGGCGTGATGTTCTCGTGCTCTGGTTGGTTGTACTCGCATGTGCTCCTTGCACGTTCGTACAGACCCCTTGGCCTGACTCGAAATTTCTTTTGGGGAACCCATCATGCCTTTTTTATTTTATTTTGTGAAGAACTATATTAATGACTATTATATTCTATGCTTAGGATGAGTGTTTATTTGTTAATATCAAGTTGATGAGTCTGGTTGAGGGTCGTGCAATGGTCTTTCAGATCGGTCGATTCAAACCGTATTTGCTTAAGAATGAGCCAAACATGCAAATAGTCAAAAGAGATAACAATAAAGCTTTTTTGTGAAAAACTCAAAGAGAAAAATATCACTGGGTCATATCAAGCTCAGACCAAGTTTAGTTAATGTTGAGTACAAAGCTGTTTGAGAGGGTGGCAGGTCGTAACCCATTTTATAAGGATTGTGTGAATCTTCTATGAGGAAGATTGCATTCTAGTGAACTACGTGCACTGACATGCTCTTCGGAACTGTTGCGGACTAATTAGACATCCCGATCGGGCCAGAATTCTTGGACCATCTTAGCTCTTGGAACGATCGAGCGCGCACATAGTCAAATGAGTATGTTGATTGTACACAAACAGTTTTAATGTGGAAAAATCCCTCAGTTGGGTAAAAAACCATGTGACCGGATCTGTGACGGTCAAAATCCACTATTTCCTGGTGGTTACAGCTAGTTTATCAAGCCAAGGGTGACATGCCACCTTTCGTTACAATTATGGGGTAACAGAACATTTTACACGCGGCAGACGACAGTTTTGGATCCCTAGTTTGTATTTGGGCTAGGTTCACTAATTAGGTTGAGTTTGACCCACATTGTATTTCTAGGATCAAGTCTAAGAGTCCTAGAGTTTAAGCTAATCATTAGGTTCAACCTTCATGGACCAGCCAGCAGAGGACTTCAGTAGACTCAGACTTAGCAGTATTAAGAGTTCAAAATGATTAGTTTGAAATTCTTCAAACTCGGCTCGACGATCGTCGATCTCAGATCGATGAACTCAGAATTATTTCTCTGAGTTTAGCCCGATGATATTCGAGCTCAGGTCGACGATCTATTCATTCAGATAGATTCTCAACTCGACGAACTTAGAGCGCAGAATTGGCAAGTTATTTCAAGAATGAAGTTTGCAGAGCTAAGGTCGACAAACAGGAATTCTCAGCTAGACGATCTTGGAACTTCAGTCGACGAATTCTGTTCAGAGGTCGACGAAATCTGTCCTGAGCCAGACTTAAAGTTTTCCTTATTTCTGTACTTATTTATTATATTATTTTAGCAATAATTTTCTGAGAAATTAATGCTCATATTCTCCTGAATATAGCCATTATTGGCAGCATTAATTATGGTCTTCATCGGGGTAATTACTTGCTTATTTTATTGGGATAGTTGGGGAAACTCATTAAAGTCAAATATTCCAGTCATTTCATTCTCTAGACCAGTCAACATTTAATGCCTGATATTCAAATTTCAAAGGAGAATTTTAGCAGAAGAATATAAAAAGAGATTTCCTCTTTTCTGATCGCAAGATACCAGACTAGCAGTGATAACACAAGAGCAATATAGAGAATACACAGAACTCTCTCCCAGTGCACAGAAAACATTCTATTTTCTCCCTTATTCTTTCTAAAGACTGAAGAAGAACATCCATCAATATCAAGAGTCTTCTTCAACTTCTCCTCCAGAAACATTCAAGGACAACATCTTTGAATCAGTTAGAAAGTTCCAGGATTCTTTCAGACAAGGCTGAAGACCTACACCCTGAATAAGGCTCCAAGTTTCTGAACCATCTCGACATTTCAGAAGGAGTCTTGACAATAGAAATCCACAAGTCTTCTCTATTGTATAGAGAAAAGAGAAGACATAATCACCTCACTCATCTCCTATAAAAGGGTTTATTAACTCCCTTCAAAAGTTTATTCTTGATTTTTGGGCATCTGATCAAAAGCTTAAAGGGTTGTGAGATCTCCCTGGAAATAGATCTTGTGGTGGCAATCACCTGATCAAAAACCTGATAGTGGATTCCTACTAAGGTGGTAGAAGAGTGGATGAACCCAGTTTGGGGAACCACTATAAAAGTCTTGTGTTGTCTGTGTGTGATCATTTTCTTTCTTGTTCTTGTTGTGTTGTGATAATTTAACTTAGCCTGTTTTCATTTTCTTTCTCTATTACTATTGGTATCACTTATTTTACTCTGATACATTTAAAAATAGTAAAAAGTTTTAATTACTCTATTCATCCCCCCTAAAGTAAATCAGGTCTAACCTCTTTCTTTCAATTGGTATCTGAGGGGTTTTTCCTTTGGTTGTACAAGTTAACACTTGAACTAGAAGATCCTTGTTAGATCAAATTTTTCTTTCCTTAGTTTTTCTGTCTATTTCATATCATGGCACAGAATAAACATTATGCAAGCACCAGACCTCTAGTTTGCAACTTGAATAAGTTTGCTATCTAGAAGGCAAGAATCAAGTTGTATATGAATTCTATTGATGAGGATATCTTTAACTCCATTTTGACAGGACCACCAACTCAAGAAGCTGCATCTACTTCAACCTCTAGCACTCATGTTGTTCCACCACCTGAGTGGACAGATGCTCAGAAGAAGGCCAAAATAGCTGATGCAAAGGCCATGAATATTCTTGCTCAGACAATGCCTGATGACATTTTCGAGAAGGTGGCAGAGTGCACATCAGCCAAGGCCATCTGGGATTCTCTTAACCAGATGGTTGCTTGATCAACAGATGAGAGAAAGGATAGGAGATCCAATCTCATCTCTCAGTATGAAAACTTCAAGAAAGATGAATCAGAGTCTATAAGTGAGATGTACAACAGACTGAGCTCAATCATTAATGAGCTGAAGACTCTGGATAAGGACATCACCCTCACAGAAGTCAATGACAAAATTCTCATGTGCTTCGCTAGCTCATGGGATTCCAGAATCTTGCCAATCAAGGAAGAAAGAAGTCTGATTGAGATTTCCACTAAATCTCTACTTGGAAAGCTCAAGTCCTATGAATAATTGATAAAGACTAGAGAAGTTGTTGTGCAGAAGACTCCCTCATCAGCAAGAAAGGAGCAGAACATTGCATTCAATGCATTTGAAGAATCAGAAGCTCCAACAGCCAGTAAAAAATTTCTGAGTCTCTTAGCCAAGAGATTTTACAAGATGGGCAAGATGGATTTCAGAAGGAAGTCATCTAGGCAAGATGACAAGTCAAGGTATGACAAGACCCCAACTAAAGAAGTTGTTTGCTTTGGTTGCAAGAAGCCAAGACACTTTATATCAGAGTGTCCAAAGAACCAAAAGAAGGAGAGAAGAAAAGAAAAGGAACCCAGGAAGCAGCACTACAGCAAGCCCTCCTCCAGCAAGCATAAAAGGAAGGAGAAAGGCTTTGTGGCTGAAACCTAGAGTGAAACTGAAGATGAATCTACATATTCTAGCTCCAGTGAATATGAAGAGGAAGCAAAGGCAAAAGAAGTGTGTCTGATGGCCATTAATGCATCAGGCAGTTGTTCAGAAGCAAAAGATGACGAGTCAGAATGTGAAGACTCTGAACCTGAGGAAGATCAGGTACTGGCTTCTTTTAACTTCAATTCAGATAATTTTAGAACTGAATTTAAATCTTTATATCTTAGTTTAATTAACTCTGAAAAAGAAATTAAACAACTTAGAGAAAATTGACTGAACAAGAAAACTTACTTTCTGAAAATATCAAATTAAAGGATGAAATAACTCTAGCTAATGAACAGATTATCATATTAAAAACTGAATTAGCTGAGACTAGGCAACTTAAAGAATCTCTAAATGGGAGAAGTATCAAGCTGATGGACATCACAAGCACAGTGAATGTCATGCTTAATGGCAAGCTGGACTTAAGTGCTTCATCAAGCCAACCTCCACTGATTCAGAAAAACATTTTAACAACTCCAAGAAAATTTGTTTATGAAAAATGCAAGAAAAAGATATATGATAATAATGTTAAACAAACAGAATTAAAACAAAAGAATAAGAAAAAGAGAAAGAATAAGAAAAATCTTAACCATAATAATGTTCAGCAGATTTCGTCGAACTCAGATCGACGAAATGTGTACAGTTCGTCGAACTCAGGTCGACGAACTCAGAACGCAAACTTTCATTATAATTATTCTCTGAACTGTGATCGACGAAACAAGTATGGTTTGTCGACCCGAGATAGACGATATTGGGGCCCAGAGAATGAATACTTTCATTCTCTAAGTGGAGTTCGACGAACTCATCCCCATTCGTCGACCTCAAATCGATGAACTTACCAGAATTCGTCAAACCCAGTTTTTAATAACAGAAACTTTAATTCTAATAAAACATTTAATCAACCAAGATAATATGATAACCCATTCACCCAATGGATAATTCCACCTAGAAGATTTCATCCCTTAGGTTATAAAAATCAACCAGAATACTCATACATTTCCAGCTTTAATTATGTAAATAAACAAGGACCCAAGGTAACTTGGGTCAAGAATAGCTAATCTGTTTTATTTCAGGTGAAAGACAATTCCACCACAGAGTAACAATGGTATCTAGATAGTGGTTGTTCAAAGCATATGACTGAAAACAAGGACAACTTAATCAATTATAAGTCAAAGCTAGGACCCAAAGTAATATTTGGTGATTCCAATTGTGGCCAAACTGAAGGATATGGAAAGGTCGGGATTGGAGCAGTCACCTTCAGGAAGGTTACTTATGTAAGTGGACTGAAGCACACCCTTATATCCATAAGTCAGTTATGTGATGAAAGGTTTCATGTATCATTTAACAAAACTTCCTGAATTATTACTTCTGTAAATAATCAAGTGGTTTTAACTAGTACTAGAGTATGAAATATCTATGTAGTTAACTTTAGGTCTGCTAAAACTAAAGTTTGCCTATTTAATCAAACCAGCAATAATAATGAACTTTGGCATAGGAGATTAGGTCATGTAAATCTGAAAAACATTATTAAACTCTCTAGGGACAACCTTGTTAGAGGATTACCTTCATGCCCCTACAAGAAGGAAAGCCTTTGCAGGGTTTGTCAATTAGACAAGCAAACTAAAAATAGTTTTAAGTCACTTAATAAGAGTGATTCACCTAGGATTCTGTATTTGCTATACATGGATCTTTTTGGACCCATTAATGTACAGAGCCTAGGAGGGAAGTCTTATACCTTAGTGTTACTTGATGACTTCTCTAGGTTCACTTGGGTGTTCTTCTTGAGAACAAGTCAGATAACGTCAAGATTCTTATAGATTTTCTTAAGACCATAGGGATTGAGTACTCTACTCTAGTTACATTGATCAGAAGTGATCATGGTACTGAGTTTGAGTCTCTTCTCATGCAAGAATTTTGTGAGAAGGAATGTATCAGGCATTGCTTCTCTGCTCCTAGAACTCCACAACAAAATGAGGTAGCTGAAAGGAAAAAAAGAACACTCATTGAAGATGCAAGTACATTAATTGCAGATGCTCACTTGCCCCTATCTTTTTGGGCAGAGGCTGTGAGCACAACAAACTATGTCCTGAATAGAAGTTTGATTCATAAGCTTAAGGGCAATACCCCCCTATGAACTACTCAAAGAGAAGAAACCTAAAGTAGATTATTTTAGAGTCTTTGGTTGTGTCTGTTACATTCATAATATCAACAAAAAATATGTTTGAAAGTTTGAAATCAAGGCTGAAATTTGAATTTTTCTTGGATATTCCCAAGTAAGCAAGGCTTATAGGGTATGTAATAAATCAACTATGAAAATGAAAGAGTCTATTCATATTTCTTTTTATGAGACTAATATGTTTTATCAGGAGAAGACTGCTTCTACTAGTGAGAATTTACAGGAACCTCACATGTGTGAGAAGTTGGATAAATTGACCCTCACCAATGAGGCTATTACACATTCTTCTCCACAAGTTGCTGAAGAAAGTGAAGATGATGACACTGAACTCAGTGAAGAGCCAACAACAGCTATAATTCCACCAGAGTAATTAATTCCCCAAGCTGTTGCTCAACTAACTCCTCTTACTAAGTTAGTCACACTTAGAGATCACCTTGTATCTCAAGTGATTGGAGACATATTAGTGGGTGTGTAGACAAGGCATCAACTTCACCAGGACATGATGCATGTCTACTTCATATCTCGAACTGAGCCCCAATCCATTAAAGATACTGAGTAAGATCCACACTGCATCATTTCAATGTAAGAGGAGCTCAACCAATTTGAGAGATGTAGACTTTGAGATTTAGTTCCAAGACCCAAAGACTACTCAGTCATTGGAACTAAATAGGTATTTAGAAACAAACTAGATATTCAAGGTCTTATCATAAGGAACAAAGCCAGAGTAGTTGCTCAAGGATACAGATAAGAGGAAGGCATAGACTATGACCAAACATATGCCCCTATTGTAAGGATTTAAGCAATCAGGATATCAAATGGATGTAAAGAGTGTATTTCTAAATGGTGAACTCAAAGAAGAGGCCTATGTGGAACAACCACCAGGTTTTATCTCTTCATCCCATCTCACTTATGTTTTTAAATTGCATAAAGCTCTTTATGGTCTAAAGCAAGCTCCAAGATCTTGATATGAAACCTTAGCCAGCTTTCTTTTAGAGCATAATTTTTCTAGAGGCATAGTAGATAAGACTTTAATTTTCAAGCATCATCATGATAAAATTTTGTTAGTATAAATATATGTAGATGACATTATATTTGGTTCTACAGATTTCAAACTAAGCAAAAGGTTCTCCAACCTTATGCATTCCAAGTTTGAAATGAGTAGCATGGGTGAGCTCCCCTACTTCCTTGGTCTCCAAGTGAAGCAGTCCCCTAATGACATCTTCATATCCCAATCCAAATATGCTAAGGAGTTGATAAAAATTTTTGGGATGGCTGATGCTTCAGCTAAGAAAACACCTATGACTACAAATGTTGTGATTGATTCTGATGAACATGAGAAACTTGTAGATCAGAAATTATATTGGGTCATTGTTGGGTCCCTATTATATATCACAGCAAGTAGACCATATATTATGTTTATTACATATCTTTGTGCTAGGTTCCAGGTGAACCCTAAAGAATCTCATCTTATTTTCTTAAAAAGGATTTTGAGATATATAAAGAGTTGCCCTAATCTAGGACTCTAGTATCCAACTGAGTCAGAATTTGAGTTAACTGGATACTCTGATGCTGACTTTGATGGGTATAGAGTGGACAGAAAGAGCACATCAGGAACATGTCAGTTCCTTGGTGATAGGCCAGTGTCATGATTTTGCAAGAAGCAAACATCTATGTCTACTTCAATAGCAGAAGCTGAGTACATAACAGCTGGCAGTTGTTGTTCACAAATACTGTGGATTCAAAACCAACTCTTAGATTACGGTGTCAACTTAAATAATTTAACTCTACTTTTTGATAATACTAGTGCAATTTCTATTGCACAGAATTCAGTGCATCATAGTAGAACTAAACATATAGATGTAAGACATCATTTTATTATAGAGTGCGTTGACAAAAGGAAAACTAATCTCACCTTTATCTCTACTGATTTACAAAAGGCAGATATCTTCACCAAACCCTTGGATGAGAAGAAACATCTGTTCTTTATGAATCAGCTGGGTATGATAAATGGAGATGCATTAATTTAACTTTATGTCTGTGGTCGAAGAATTTGTAACGGTTCGTCGAACGGAGATCGACGAACTGAGAAAAGTTCTTGAGATAATTCGTCGACCTGAGATTGACGAACTCTCCGTGTGAAGTTTTATTTGTCGAATGGAGATTGACAATATTACTTCAGAAAATTTTCGTCGACCTGAGCTCGATAAAAAGTTTTCCCTTCTTCAGCCTGAATTCGAAGAACTCTTTTGTCAATAAAATATTTCGTCGACCTCAGATCGAAGAATTTTGTTTATTTTGCAGGACGGAGTTTGCCGCTTCATATTCTGAAAGCCTTATATTTAGGTTTTCTTCGAGCTCCATCCCGCGCTTTTTGTTCCCCTTGCACTTGATCTTTCTGTTTCCTTTTATATGCGATCAATGTCAATTCCGGTGAGCTCTCTTGTGACAATGAAATTCGACATCGACTTCGAATCATTCCAGCTTTCTGATCAAATTTTCTTGGATATATTGATATTATTTGAAGAACAACAGTTAAAGAACTTCATGATAACCGGGATTAAGATTGCTGCTACAGAAATCAGAGAATGGGTGTTCACCTCCTCCTCTCCAGACGCCGACATGATGATAGACACAATATCTGGTAATCAAGTTTCCTTAACCCCCGTCATTTTGACTGAAATTTTTGGTCTGATGAATGATGAAGAAGATTTGGAGATAGATAGTTCTGAATTTGATGAAATGTTGAATAAAATGGGTCACATTGGAGAAAACTTTAATAAACTGCTGAAGAAAAATTTATCTTCTGAATATAAATTTTAAGCTGATGTGGTGGGTAAGGTATTGCTGGGCAAGCATACTGCACATGATTATATCACCAGGCAACAGTTTCTAGTAACGTGTGCAGTGGTAAATAAGAAGCCAGTAAACTGGGCTAAGATATTGTTTGATTTGATTAATAAGAAAAACAGTAAGAAGGAAGTGCGTTTTGGAAGGATCCTTGGAATCTTTCTTTAGGAAAAGGCTACTGAATCCTTGGTCTCGCAGACCATATTCATTAATGCCTCCAAAAGGCTAACAAGTGCCTTATTTGGAAGGTGGGAGAGGACTAGTTCAAAGCCATCAAAGGCTTCTTCCTCTTCTAAAGCATCTGAGGGTACAAGAGCTGTAATAACTAATCCCCCACCCCCAGAAGATGTCCCCTCCATCAGGATTCAATCCACCCAGATTCCAACACCTCCATCTCAACAACCTACATCTCCACAAGTTCAAACTCCTTCATCAACTATCCAACAACCATCCACATCTCCAGTGCATCAACCCACACCACTTCAATCTCCTGAACATCAACCAACACCACTTCAATCTCCTAAACATCAACAAACTCCACTTCAAACTCCAGAGCATGCCACACCACCTCTATCCCCACTTCCCCATCATCTTGTTGACATTCCCCTCCATAACCTCTCATCATTTTCATCTTTTGATCTTATATCATCATCCCCCATCAATTCTCCATCACCTCATGATGAGCCCATGACAGACACCACTCCTTTCCCCTCATCTTCCACCCTACATCCTTCTGTATCAATTCAGACACCTTCCGAGTTTATGCAAATGGATTCCCCTTCCATTCCCTCCCTCTGGAACTCATCACTCCACTTCTCAAAAATCTTATAACAGAGGTCATTAAACCTCTTGTTGAATCTATCTCATCCATATTTGCTCTTCTTTCTGCTGCCCCTACTGTCCCTTCTTCTAGGGGCCTGGCTTCAAGGCCCTCTGAAACCAGGTAGGGGGAGATATCCAGTGAAGAAGCTCCAGTCTCCTCTCCTCCAGCAGATGTAGCAACAACAATAGTTTTGCAAATAGTTGAGCTAGCACATGCAGATATAGATGTAGATGTACATATTATTACAGAATTTGAGACAGTCGATTTTAATATGTTATGTACATATGAACCAGTTGTTCTTCTAGAAGTTTTGACTATTGGTGATTGCTCGGTCAATCCCACAGTAGATTTATTCAATTTGTTAAATTTTTTTAATACAACTTATTTGAATTATCTTCCAGCAGTTTGCCTAGAACCATCTTTGGCTACAGTGTGTTATACTTATCCTATAAGTCCTAAAGTTGTTCAACAACTAAAGGCAAGTTTTGCAGCTCCAGTGGTTTCAGAAGAGCTAGTTTCTGAACCAAGCTCTCCTCCAGAGACAAAAGCTCTTTCCCCTACCTATTCTTGGGATGAGTCTCCATTACCTGATATGGATGAACTTTTATTTGTTGAGCAAGAAGAAGATAATCAGATGGCTACTGAAATTGTTGCTCCATCAGAAGTTACTGAACCTCAAGTGCTTCCTCAAGCTAAGAAGCAAATCTCAAAGGAAGCCTTGAAGAAAATTGATGCTCTATATGACAATCCACCAGAATTATCTGATGAAGATAATGATGATGAAGATTCTAATGAATCTGATGATCCAAAGGCCAAAAAGAAGATTGCTAAGAAAAGAAAAGTTGCTCCCAAGGGTGCTCCCAAGCTAAATCCTAAACATGACACTCCCTATTATATACTGCACAATATTACCCCTTATCTGGGCATGCCACAGTGGATGTGGTTATCAAAGAATGAGCAAAAAAAAGGAAGAAGAGAAGAAGGTATAAGTCTCCTCCTAAGCACTTCAGGAAATACCCTCCTCCTCCTCCTTTAGCTGGGGCCTCTAGAAGTGCTTCTCTCAGAACAGCACTAGTTACCAAGACATATCAGAGACATTCCAAGCCTAGTCAACAGCAATAATCCTCTCAGAGCAAGCCTCCTCCTGCTACTGATAAGAAAAGTACTTCAGCTTCTCCTAATAATTCACAGAAGGACTTCAGTCCTATATGGCTAGAATCTTCATCTATTCTTTTTGTAGATCCAAAATAGGAAACAACTACAAAAATGGCCAGGTTTCAAGAGCTGGCTGGACTTTTTATGATCAACAAAGCTAAAGCAGAAGGAAAAGATCCATCTCAATATTCCATAATGTCATCATATAGGAAAGAAGAACTCAAGAGGTATGCTAAAGCTAATAAATTTTTCAATGTAGATCATTATATGAGTTTGCATCCTGAAGCAGTAGTGCCAAGAGCCACCTCATGCAATATAATTGGAGCATCAGACATGACATGTCAAAGAGAGAAGCTGCAAATCCAATAGAGAAATTGTTTTCAAACAGCCCTCTGAAAAATCTGATAAATCTGAGAAAGACAAGCCAAAGAAGAACAAGTGACTGTTGTGTTTAGTTTTTATTTTTTGAACACTATTTGTTTAATCATGAAGCACCATGTGTGAATATCTGCTGGATGTTTTTATTTCTGTCAGATATATATTTTTATGCTTTATGATTGGTTTCTTTATTGGTATTAGTGATCTCACCCAAATAGGGGGAGATTGTTGGATCCCTATTTTGGATTTGGGCTAGGTTCACTAATTAGGTTGAGTTTTACCCATATTGTATAGCTAGGGTCAAGTCTATGAGTCATAGAGTTTAGATTAGTCATTAGGCTCAACCTTCATGGACCAGCCAGCAGAGGACTTCAGTAAACTCAGACTTAGCAGTATTCGGAGTTCAAAATGATCAGTTCAAAATTCTTCGAACTCAGCTCGACGATCGTCGATCACAGATCGACGAACTCAGAATTATTTCTCTGAGTTAAGCTCGACGATATTCGAGCTCAGGTCGACGATCTATTCATTCAAATAGATTCTCAGTTTGACGAACTTAGAGCGCAGAATTGGCAAGTTATTTCAAGAATGCAGTTCGCAGAGCTCAGGTCGACAAACGGGAATTCTCAGCTCGACGATATTAGAACTCCAGTCAACGAATTCTTTTCAGAGGTCGACGAAATTTGTCCCGAGCCAGACTTAGATTTTTCCTTAATTCTGTCCTTTTTTATCATATTATTTTAGCAATAATTTCCTGAGTAATAAATGCTCATATTCTCCTGAATATAGCCGTTATTGGCAGCATTAATTATGGTCTTCATCAAGGTAATTACTTGCTTATTTTATTGGGAGAGTTGGGGAAACTCATTAAAGTCAAATATTTCAGTTGTTTCATTCTCCAGACCAGTCAGCATTTAATGTCTGATATCCAAATTTCAAAGGAGAATTTTAGCAGAAGAATAAAAAGGAGATTTCCTTTTTTCTGATGGCAAGATACCATACTAGCAGTGATAACACAAGAGTAATACAAAGAATACACATAACTCTCTCCCAGTGCACAGAAAACATTTTGTTTTCTCCCTTATTCTTTCTGAAGACTGAAGAAGAGCATCCATCAATATCAAGAGTCTTCTTCGACTTCTCCTCCAGGAATATTCAAGGACAACATCTTTTAATCAGTCAGAAAGTTCCAAGATTCTTTCAGACAAGGCTGAATACCTACACCCTGAACAAGGCTCCATGTTTCTGAACCATCTCTACATTTCAGAAGGAGTCTTGACAACAGAAAACCACAAGTCTTCTCTGTTGTATAGAGAAAAGAGAAGACATCATCACCTCACTCACCTTATGTAAAAGGGTTTATTAACTTCCTTCAAAAATTTATTCTTGGTTTTTGGGCACATGATCAAATGTCTAAAGGGTTGTGAGATCTCCCTGGAAATAGATCTTGTGGTGGCAGTCACCTGATCAAAAACCTGATAGTGGATTCCTACCTGGGTGGTAGAAGAGTGGATGTACCTAGTTTGGGGAACCACTATAAAATTTTTGTGTTGTCTGTGTGTGATCATTTTCTTTCTTATTCTTGTTATGTTGTGATAGTTTAGCTTAGCCTGTTTTCATTTCCTTTCTCTATTACTATTGGTATCACTTATTTTACTCTGATAAATTTAAAAATAGCAAAAGTTTTAATTATTCTATTCACCCCCCGGTAGAGTAAATCTGGTCTAACCTCTTTCTTTCAGACAGGCCGTCACACTGAGAATTTTTACAAATTGCGCTTCGCACCAGTGGTCTTCGGATAGCGGCTTTCTGATTCTAGATGGGAGGCGGAGCACTTGATCTTGCTATTGCAGGAGCCTCTAGGAACTTGAACGATTTGGCTTTGACAAATGGTTGTTACTTGACCCTCTTGTGGCTCGGGTGTGGCTTGAGTGCGGCTCAGAGGTGGCTCGTAGGAGAAAATTGGCAGAGCTCCGACCTGAGGAAGAAGAAGACTTCGAAGAGAAAAGATGAGAAATGAGGTGGCCTGAAGCTCATTTTATAGGCTCCGGAAGGTGGTTACGGTGGTTATGCGGCTATCCGCACACCGTAACCACCTTCATTAATGTTTTTACTATAGTTTAAATGCGTCTATCCCGCTATTTAGAGACCGTCATAAATAACATAATAAAATATTAATTAAATTCCCCCAGTAACCCGGTGGTTAGTGGCTGGTTACGCACGAATCGAACAGCTGAGGACGCTTCCCCTTGATCGGACGGCGGGAGCGGGCCTCCACGAGCGGTCGGTAAACTTGCCGCCAAGTTCGTCGACGAGGGGAGGGCCACCGACGACAGCCGGGGAGGGGCAGCCGCTCTTCTTGGCCGCGCGCCGGTGGCTAAAGGAGGGGGAGGCCGCGACCAAGGAAGGGGAGGCCCGGGAGGCCTCCCCCCTTGGCCGCGTGGGTGGATGAGAAACGGATGACCCGGGAGGCCGCCCTCCTCGGCCGTTCCGACGGTCGGGAGAGGGGGAGGCCCGGGCCTCCGCCCCCATGGCCTCTCCGGTGTCCGTGCGAGGGGGCAGATCCGGGCGAGGGGGAGGCCCGGGCGGCCGCCACCTTGGCTGTCCGGGCGGTCGGGCGAGGGGGCGGCCCGAGTGGCCGCCCCCTTGGCTGCTCCGGCAGCCGAGCAAGGGGGTGGCCCGGGCGGCCACCCCCTTGGCCGCTCGGGTAGCCGAGGAGGGGGCGGCCCGGGCGACCACCCCACTTGGCCGCTCTCTCGAACGCGGCCGCGACCGGTATGGTGAATGGGGGTGGGCGACCGACGTCCGTGTAGGAGGTCGGCCGCCCGTTGTCGGCAAGGTGCGGCGGTTTCCCCATTATGCGTAGTGAGTTCGGCGCGTGGGGGATTGGGCGTGGTGACCGCATGCCCGGTCAAACCCATGATCCCACTCCTTTTGGGTGGAGATCATGGGAGTGTGTCTATGTGCACACCTATTTCCAAAAAAATTGGGTTCATCCCCAACAATTGCCCCTAGATCCTTGTTGCACAAGACCGCTTAGGACGAAGAAAAATAAGGATCTTCCTCTACTAACTTTTATGGCGGCGATGGTGGACAACGGTGACGGCCTTACGCCGGCGAGTGGTTGCGTCATGTGAACTCGGGTAAAAAATGTTAGCGTATATTATGGTATAGGAGAGGTGATAACCGTGTCTGGGGGAGGAAGGTTTGCTCCCGTAGCCATGCGGTGCGCGGGGTCACGCATGGGCGTGCGCAAGCATGCATGCGTGGACACTTGCAAGAGGGCTCATGGGTGTACCTGTGGAGGTGCGGGAGAATGCACCCGCGTTGGAGCGTGTGCGGCTAGTCATGCATGCAGGCACATGCCAGATCGTGTGCGAGTGCGCGCCCGGGCGCGTGCCTTACCACGCGCTCGAGTGCATGCCCGGGCACGTACCTGGCCGCGCGGGGGATGGGCAGCGCACGGGGGATTGGCATCGCGCGGGCCTGGCCGCGCGCGGGCCTGGCCGCGCGCGGGCCTGGCCGCGCGCGGGCCTGGCCGCGCGCGGGCCTGGCCGCGCGCGGGCCTGGCTGTGCGTCCCTGGCCGCGTGCATCCCAGTGCGCACGCCTGGGCGCGTGTGCGTGCGGGCTTGCGCGCATGTTTATGGCCATGCACGGATGCTCATGCTGGGGCTTTCCGCGCGTGTCGGGGCACGTGTATGCGTTCTGGCGTGTCGCGGACTTTTTTGTATGACGAGGGTGGATGTTTTTTTGCTCAGACTTTTTAGTTTAAATTTATTTTTTGTGACAAGGTTCGAAACGTACTGCTCGGCCAATGCGCCTTTGCTCCTCTCTTATCAAGGATTAAGTTGCAATTTGAAGGAGGAGGTTCAGCTTTTCTGCTGATTTTGAAGTGAGGATACTGCATGCTGTGGAGAGGGTGCAAAATCCTCCTCGTGGCTGGTTGACGATTTGCGAGACTACCTTGAGATCGGGATTTTGGTTCCCCCTGTGCGAGGAAGTGGTCGTGATTCTGAAGTTCTGCGGCGTGCCAATTTCCCAGTTTACTCCCTTAGGAGTGGTGCACCTCATGGGGTTGGATGTCTTCTTTCGTGAGCATGGCTTGAAACTTTCCTTGGATTGCTTCTGGGACTGGTGCGATGTTTGCTCTGATGGTGGCGAGCGGGTGGAGATTTGCAGCAATAAGCATTGGCTTGATTTTGAGATTCGGACAGACCGCCGCCATGGAAATACTTTGTTTGGTTATGTCAAGAATTCTTGGGGATTTCCGGAGTTGTGGAACGCATTGCCTGACCATTGTCGTTCCCAAAAGGGAAAGCAGTGGGAGTTTTCTCCAGTACTTGGATTTTTAGAGCCTCGCGAGTTGGCGAACCGTATGTTTAGCATTTCTTCATTTGTGGAAGAGAATCGCTTGTTGCGGTGTGGCCTTTCTTCAGTCTCTGTGCGGACCGCTTAGGTGTCTTTGGGCTGTAGTTGGAAACGAAAGGCCATTGTAGTTTCTCGAGGTGGCGGTAGCTCGACGTCTTGTTTGTCTTCTCAGAGTGATGACTCTCCTTCTGGTGGTCGTGGCGGTTTGCCTCCTGAGGTACAGGTGCTTGGCTCATCTTCCCCCCCCCCCAGTCTTTCCCTGCGGAGGTAGAGGCTCTGAGGCTATCTTCTTCTTTAAAGGCGATGTATGAAGTGGTAAGTGAGCTTGATCATTTTTGGCTCTTCTTTATTATTGTATTGTGTTAACTTCTCTCCACCCTTCTTCTTTTGCAGATTGAGGCCCAGATTCAGATTGTCATTACTTGGAGTGATCATTATGTGAGCTTGAAGGATGGATATTTGGCCCTTCAGGAGAAGTTTCAAGCTATGACAGGTTCTCTTGTCTCCTTGAAGGATGATCATGACCGGAATGTTTCTCAATTTTACCGGATTGGATCGGAGCTGAAGGTGGAGTTGGAGGAGACTCAGGCTTCTCTAGAGGTGGAGAAGTCTCTCATGGAGAGGAATACACAGATGCTAAAGCGTGCTCAAGAGGAGACTTCTCGTTTGGAGATGGAGCTTGGTGCGACGAAGGCCCAAGTGGAGGCATTGTCTTCCGACGGTCGTGTGTCGGAGTTGAAGGCTGCTGGACTTGCTGAGTATATGGAGTCTTTGAATTACATGAGGGATCGGTGCTTGATCAGTGAGGAAGTTCGCGAGAAGATCTGGAGCAAGGAGGTGGAGCCTCAGATGGAAGACGTTCGAGAGTTGTCCCTCAGGCGTGGAGTCTCGAAGGCTTTTCATTTTGTTGGCAGGATCTTGGGATGCGACGTATCCGGCCTTAGCTTTGATGATATTTCTGGCGACGAGAGTTCTGATGTTGATGCGGCCGACGTGTAGCGGCGTTGTTTTCTTATATTAGTGTGTGTTTGTATTTTTTCTTGCATTTCTAGTAGGTTGTCATTGTTGTTTGATGGTTGTTGACTGGTGCGTTTGCACATTTATTTGTATGTTGTTGTGGTGATGATTGTGTCCTTTTTCCTTTTTCTTGTCTAAGCATAGTTTGGATTTGCTTTGTGGGGGTTATAATTGTGCATGCGGTTGGTTAGTAACCTATTTCGCACAAGGATCGCTCGCGGCTTAATTCGTATGAGGATCGCTCGCGGTTTAGTTCGCAAAAGAATCGCTCGCGGCTTAGTTTGCACGATGCTCGCTCGCGGCTTAGTTCGCACGGGGATCGCTGGCAGTAGTTCACACGATGATCGCTCGCGGCTTAGTTCACATGAAGATCGCTCGCGGCTTAGTTCGCACGAGGATCACTAGCGGCTTGGTCGTGAGGGGGGCAGGCACTGACGACGTCCTGTCATAGAAAAGCAGGTTCGGTGAATAGCTTTTGTATTCAAATCGCATGCGCAGTCTTACCTTTCGCACGAGAATCGCTCGCGGCTTGGTTCGCACGAGGATCGCTCGCAGCTTGGTTCGTACGAGGATCGCTCGCAGCTTGGTTCGCACGAGGATCGCTCGCGGCTTAGTTCACACGAGGATTGTTCGCGGCTTAGTCTAACCTTAAACTAGTTGGACATTGTTAAAAAGGGATGCTATACTTTTTATATAAAAAATAGTTTTCAATAGTTCAGTCTTATGACTTGTACAGTAGTTGGTCGGGGAATAACGGCAGATTAAAAACTATTTTATAGTTCAGGTAAAAAAGCGGCGGGAGCGGGTTTGGAAGACGTCTAAGAGTGATTGTTGCAATTTTGCAGTGTGATCACAATCGGCTTGGATGACTAGAAACTGTACATCGTAGGTGGCCTGCTCGAGTTTCTCTCCAAGAGTGACGGGAAGGATGATGGTGACTATGACTGGTACTTAAGTGCCCCCTGGGATGCACGTGCTAGTTGACTCTAGCTTGAGGCTGCCAACAATTAGTTTGAGCTGGAGCAGCGCTGATAGGAACAACACATTCATTGTAATCCCTTCATCGACCAAGACTTGGTCTAATTTGACTGGCGGCTCACCGATGCCAATTGTTATGCTCCTCGGATTCTGGCTGTGAGGCTGCTTCTTTTTTGCTAGGAATTGGTTGACTGCCCCTAGGCTGGCGAGTCATTGGATCTCTTACTTCAGATGATAGCATTCATCTGTGTTGTGCCCGAACCCTTAAAGGTATTGGCAATATTTCGATGAATCTCCCCGAGCTCGGGTGAGGGACTTGGGCTTGTGTAACGCTGAGTTATTACGAATCGCTTGTAAAATCTTGTTCTGAGGGGCATTTAGTGGTGCATGTTTTCGGTGTCGGGGCGACTTCTTTGCTGGGCAGGTGTCTACGCGTTGCTTGCAGTTCCTCTAATGCTCCCGGTGCGATTCGCTTTCTTGCTTCCTCTTTTGAGGTCCGTTACTTGTTGAGTTTCTGATGCCCCCTTGTATTGTTGGTTGCCGAGGTAGCGATCTTGCGTACTTCGGGTTAGTGTTGCTGGAGTGGGAGGACTACTGGTACTTGAGAACTCATTTTCTATATCGTACTCGTTATAGGGGGCGTCTTTGTCTTGGAGAAGAGTTCTTCTGGTGGGGGTGACTCAACCTGTACGAACGGCGACACGGAGGACGGTTTTACTTCTTGACATATGGCGAGCATTATAGCTTGGAGTTCGTTGATTTGGGAGGCGTGTTTGGCGAATATGCCCTCTAGCTTGCCTGCGGTAGCTGCTTGACCAATCTTGTTGATATGGGAGGGGGTTGGCTTGGTGCGCCCTTCTGGGACAGATGTTTCAGCTGTCCAAGCGCTTCTTTTTGCCATTGAATCCGTTCCTTGGAAGCGGCCGAGTTGGATGTTATATCCCTTCGTATCGATGTGCTGAAGGTACAGTCTTCTGAAAATGCTGGGAATTCGTTTCCCGCAGACAGCGCCAAACTATTGCTGACTAACTCGACGTCCCAGTCGGGCCGGAATTCTTGAACCGTCTTAGCTCTCGGAACGATCGATCGCGCTCACAGTCAAATGAGTAGGTTGATTGTACACAAACAATTTTAACGTGAAAAAACACCTCAACTGAGTAAAAAATCACATGACCGGATCTGTTCTGGTCAAAATCCACTATTTCCTGATGGTTACAGCTGGTTTGTGAAACCGAGGGTGGCAGGCCACCTCTCGTTACAATTATGGGGTGAGAAAACACTTTACACGCGGCGAACGACAGACCGTCGCACTGGGAATTGTTACAAATTACGCTTCGCATCGGTGGTCTTTGGATAGCGGCTTGCTGATTCTGGGTGGGAGGCGGAGCACTTGATCTTGCCGTTGTAGGAGCCTCTATGAACTTGAACGATTTTTCTTCGACGGGTGGCTGTGGCTTGACCCTCTTGTGTCTTGAGTGCGGCTCGGAGGTGGCTCGTAGGAGGAAATTGGCAGAGCTCCGACCTGAGGAAGAAGAAGACTCTGAAGAGTAAAGATGAGAAATGAGGAGATCTGTGGCTCCTTTTATAGGCTCCGGGACGGAGTTACGGTGGTTATGCGACAATCTACACACCGTAACCATCTTCATAAATGTTTTTACTATAGTTTAAATGCGTGTATCCCGCTATTTGGAGACCGTCATAAATAATA
The DNA here is from genome assembly GCA_039513925.1 of Platanthera zijinensis. Lineage (NCBI taxonomy): Eukaryota > Viridiplantae > Streptophyta > Magnoliopsida > Asparagales > Orchidaceae > Platanthera > Platanthera zijinensis. The sequence goes on along the minus strand of CM077082.1, from coordinate 208,750,885 downwards.
TAATAAAATATTAGTTAAATTCTCCTCACTAACCTGGTGGTTAGTGGGTGGTTACGCGTGACTCGAACGGCCGAGGATGCTCCCCCTTGATCGGACAGCTGGAGCGGGCCTCCACGGGCGGCCGGCGAACTTGCCGCAAAGTTCGACAATAAGGGGAGGGCCGCCAACGTCGCCCGGGGAGGAGCGGCCGCTCTTCTTGGCCGCGTGCCAGCTGCCGAGGGAGGGAGCGGCCCGGGCGGCCGCCCCCTTGGTCGTGTGGGTGACTGAGAAATGGACGGTACGGGCTGCCGCCCTCCTCGTCCGTTCTGACGGCCGAGCGAGGGGGTGGCCTGGGTGGCCGCCCCCCTTGGCGGCGTGGGTGGCCAATAAAAGGACGGTTCGGGCGGCCGCCCTCCTCGGCTGTTCCGGCGGCCGAGCGAGGGGGCGGCTGCCCTCCTCGGCCGTTCCGACGGCCGAGCGAGGGGGTGGCCCGGGCGGCCGCCCCATTGGCCGCTCTGACGTCCGGGCGAGGGGCGGCCCGGGCGGCCGCCCCCTCTGCCGCACCGACGGCCGAGCGAGGGGGCGGCCCGGGCGGCCACCCACATGCCGCTCGGGCGACCGAGGAGGGGCGGCTGCCTCCTTGGCCGCCCCGGCGGCCGTACGAGTGGGCGGCTCGAGCGGCTGCCCCCTAGGCGGCTCGGGCGGCCGGGGAGGGGGCGACCACCCACCTTGGCTGCTCTCTCAGCCGAGGCCGCGGACGGTGCGATGAACGGGGGCGGGCGGGTGGTGTCCGGGGAGGAGGCCGGCCGCCAGCCCGCCGTCGGCGAGGTGCGGCGGTTTCCCCATTATGCGTAGCGGGATCGGCGCGCGGGGGATCGGGCGTGGTGATCGTGTGCGCGGTCAAACACATGATCCCACTCATTTTGGGTGGAGATCATGAGAGTGTGGATATGTGCACACTTATTTCCTATAAAATGGGGTTCATCCACAGCAGGAACTATGCGCACGAGCCAGCTCTGAACTACACCCACGAGAATGCTCAAAACTGCGCAAATGGTCATGCTCTTTTGAACTTTAGTTCACAGGGGCGCACACACGAGTGGAGCTGCACAAGGGCGCCGTCGAGAGTGGAGCGTGCATGGGCCCACACACCGGAGAGTTGAGCACAAGAATGCACACATGAGACTTGTTTTGTGAGTGATCTCAATAGAGCATCGTACGCAAGTACTAGTCTTTCAGTGGAGGTTGTTCGGGATTGCAATGCCTAAGACGCCTGTTCCATACTCTTTTTCTAAATTATCCAGACCCTCCAAATGGTGTGGTCATTTTATAAATTTCAAAGAGACGCGCCCCAATTTAACTGGTCGGAAAACTTTGCCCCGTGTAAAAACGGGCATCCCGATTAGGTTCACGGAGAAGTAGCAGCCGCCGATGAGTGGAACTTTGCCGGAAAAATAGAAAAATTAGGAATTTTATGAAAATTTCGCTAAAACACAAGAAATTGAAGATTAAGGCGCATTTTTTAAATTGAATAGAAATTTATAATTAAAAAAAAAAGTAAAATTAACGTGTAGAATTGGAAAGATAATGTGTCTCTAAATATAACATATTTGTATCTATCTCTATCCCTACGGTCAACCGCGATAATATTTCAATTGTAATAGTGCATGAGTAGCCCCAATTCCTAGCACGACAGTATTTCGGTCACAACATTGCCCCAACACGACAGTGCTCTCGTCACTCGCAAACTCCCGAACAGTATACTCCACTTATCGCTCGTTTTCTCCGTATCCACGGGTTTGCATGCGGCAAGAAGAGCACACTTTTTATTGCACTTTTTTTTAAAATTAAAAAACACATAAAATTTAATAACAGTTCTTTTTTTAATAATGAGCGGTAAAAGCGGAATAGAAAAGTTTAAACAAATAATGTTTTTAGATAACTATAAAGCGCGGTTCTTTTATTATTTACCCCTCCACAAGTTCAGCTCAAGCTTGGACTTCACCTTCCTTGCTTGTTTCCGCCGTCGCCGCCGCCGCCGCCGCCGCTTCCGCCGCCACTGCCGCCGCCGCTTCCGCCGCCGCCGGCTGTGTCTCCTCCAACTTGGCCATTTTCTTCAACCTGGCGAGCTCCAGGTCTCGGCTCATCTTCCTCGAATACATCTCTGCAAACGTGATCGGCTCCTCCATCACCGGCCTCTCCCCCTCCCTCACCGTCAGCGGGTACACCACCGCAGCCGGCGCCGGATTCTGAAACGCTGCGATGGATAGCCGCGCGCTCTCCGCGTTCACCACCGCTTGATGATCCGCGTTCTTGAACCGTCCGTTGCTCAAATACTGCATTACACACATGCACGCCAAGTGTTCGACAAAATGCTTACTTCAAATTTTTTTTTTAGGGAAAGTGAACTTACATGGCCGTGGTCGCCGAGGTTGACGACGAAGGCCCCTGGAACAGGCTGGACGGTGATCCACGTGTCACCTCCGTCCTTGGTGGCCTGCAGGCCGCCGACGTCGTCCTGGAGGAGGAGGGTGATGGTCCCGGGATCGGTGTGGCGCTTGAGGCCGAGGGTGAGGTCCGGCTGAGGGCATTTTGGATAGAAATTGATGACCAATTTCTGGTCCATGTCGACGCAGGCGCCTGCGAGGGCTTCACGATCCAGCCCCATGGCCTCCGACAGCACGCCGAGGAGCTTGCAGGCTAGATCCATCAACTTCGAAGCGTACTCTTCTATGACGCGGCGCCACCCCTCCGGCTTCTCCGGCCACCGCGAATAATCACGAGACCGTTTGGGGTAGGAGAAGTAGGTGAAGATTTCTCTCCAATCTTGAACTGCTTCGCCCTGCATTGCCTCACCAGCAGTCACTAATTCGGCGGATCTATAAACAATTAATTAAGGCTTCGAGCTGGAGTAGACGGGCGGGCGCGGATGCTGCCGCCGTTCCGAGCCGCAGGGGGGGGGGGGGCGGGAATTCCAAATGAAGCGTTTTCTCTATTCCTCAGGGAGCGACAGGAGCAGACGCCGCCTGTTTGATTTCCCGTCGTGCGGCGGCATCTGCTCTCACATTGGCGTGAAAATGCTGCTCCAAATGAAGCCTAAAACTCAAAGTATAGGAGCAAGGTCTATGGCAGCAATTGAGGTTTTACTGTTTTTAGCTTCTTTGCTTGTTTGCACATTCAAAATAGAGGGATTTGACAATTTGCACTTCAAATCTTGAAAATTGACCGTTCATAGCCCTCAATTACTGATTTCTGACACTTTCTATCCTCATGCGAAAATTTCAATGGTACTTAGGCCCGGGCAGCATCAATAATGTTCATTCAAAGGTATTTAGGTCTTAATAGCACCAATAATTCAAGGTCAAAGCGTAAAAGCAAGCTTTGTTGATGCTGGTTGGACCTAAGTACCTAACTACTCTTAAATTGTTAGCTTGGGCGTGCAAGCTGACATAAATCTGTAATTGGAGGATGCAAAGTGTCAATTTTTAAAATTCAGAATGTAAAGTGCTCAAACCCCCTATTTTATTTTGGAGAAATTATTCTGTCCGGAGCCCGTTCTGAAATCTCTGTCCGGGAGACATAGGTATTTGCTGTGATCAAAAACTAAAAAATCATTGGAATTTGTGAATCCGTTCGGTAGTATCGGAAAGAGGGAACCCGTTCGGTAGTATCGGAAAGGGGAACCCGGAGTCCGGGCATTCGACGGAAAATTTTCATTTTCTGCTCATTTTGGGGGTGCAAAATGCCAAAATCTCCTGTTTTTATAATTTAGGATTTAGGATGATGTTGCGGAGAAATGTTTATTGCTGGGATCAAAAGAATGGTTCACCTGGAGATGACTGGAGACGATGAAGCCGCCCTTCTTCCCGCCGGACATGTCGAGCCGGAGCTTCTCGGCCGGCGGAAGTGCGAAGAACTCCCGCGCGAGGCGGGACATGTCGTGGATGAGTCCGGCGTCGACGCCGTGGTCGACGATCTGAAAGATTCCCCAGTCCTCGAACGCCGCCACGATTCTCCGGCAGATCTCGGCCCTCCGACTTCCCTCATCCCCCTCGTCGTCGATCCCTTGCAGCGAGATCACCGGAATCTCGTCGCTGAAATCGTTGTGCGCTACCTTGGGCCGTTCGTCCTCGTCGCGAACGAAGCTGCCCCTCAGCGTCTTCTCCTCCGTCGCCCAAGCCGGCAGAATTGGTGCCGCATCAGACGCCATTGTCTCTCTCTCTCTCTCTCTCTCTCTCTCTCTCTCACTCACACGAAATTTCTTTAAAGAAGCTGAAGTTGGAGGGCAATACCATTACAGAGGGAGGTCGTATGAGCAGTTGAGCACTGCAACCGCTCGTTACCAACCTAACCTCTCTCTCTCTACTCCCTCTCTGCTCTCTCTCTAGAATGTAATCTCTCTCTTTCTCTCTCTAGAAAGTGGGTGAAAAGTAAATGCGAGGAATTGCCAAATAGTGACACGTGGAGTGTAGATTAAGGGTAATCGTGGCCAAAAAGCCTGGGCTTGGCCCGGCCCAGGTTTTTACCAACCGGGCTCGGTCCGGGCCCATTTTGAACTGGGCCGGGCTCGGGCTCCCTCTCAAAGGGAGAGCCCGGTTAGGCCCTTCAGGCCGGGCCGGGCTGGCCTGAATTTAAAGGGGGGATTTTAATCTCGCCTAGGATTAGGCAGGATTCAAAATCCCGCCTGCCTGCGGGATTTCTGCTTAGCCCGACGTCAGGCTCAGGCTAGCCCGGTGCCCGGGCTTTACCCGGCTCAGCTCGGGCCGAGCAACCGGCAAAATGGGGCCCGGTAAGGGTCCCAAGCCCGGCCTTGGCCTGGGCCGGGCCTAGCCGGGCTTTTGCCGGGCCGGGCCCGGGCGGGCTTTCCGGGCCCGGGCTATTTTCTCACGACAAATTAAAGGTGTACATTTTTCACGTAAAATATTGAAATTTGTCCGTTGATTTGTGTTTCATTAATTTTCATTTGTTAAAATGAAGGGAATTGTTATAGACAAGTCAAAATTGGCTATATATAAGTCAATATTTTGAAAATTTTAGGCTCTTTTTAAATACTATATACAAATCATATAAAAACTTAAAAATGAGTGAACCTCTCATTCTAACCCTAATCATATTCTCTCCCCCCCCCCCTCCACCTCCCCCGATTTCCCCCCTCCGTCTCCCCTGATTTCGCCCTACGTCTCCCCCAATTCCTCCCTTCCATCGCTCCAGATGGGTTCTGCAATATTCGTCGGCGACTAGCCTGACCTCATCCCGACGACGTCCTTGGATACCCCCCGGAGATGGCGTCCTCGCCAGGGGAGATGAGAACTCGGTGCCAGGGATCATGCCGCAGTTCAATGTTGGTGACAGTTCTTGTAATTTCCATGTGTTCCCTCTTGGGCTCAGCTTGAATCAAGGGAGGTCTTCACATTGCCGAAATGGGATCCAGCCATGGGCAGACCCACTACTAGACACGCTTGTGCCCGAGCGTGTTTTTCACGTTTTTCGTGTTTTTAGCTTCTCCATTCGGACTTCCAGATTTGTATTTTCTCATGTTTTGCTTCATGGCTTGTGTCGTCCAGTGGCTGCCCGTCCTTCGTTATCTGATTTTCGATTAACAATAGATAGTCGAAGACTGGGAGTTAAAATCAAGATTCTAGTTTTGATTTTAGGAGGAAAAAAGAGGAAAGGTTCTCTGATTTTTCAGATCTGGAGGCTCCGGCTCCCATTGGTGTTGCAGACTTCAACTTTGGAGATCCACGGCTGACACCATTTCATCTGAAAATTGAGGGCAATTGTGCAATCGTTGAATTTTGCATATATGCCAGATCTTTTATGGTTTTCACAAATTTTGAGGCATGAACTTGCAATCCAGCGCATTCTTGCTTGTGTAAAGGTATTCATTCCATTAGCTTTCTTTGTGTTTTTTTCTTTAGCTTCTTTCTATTTCATCACTCTGATATAAACTCAGGACTTTTCCCAAGTAGTTGATCGATAAAAATTCATGCATACAGAATTTTGCCCAAAAGCGCACTCCATGTGTTTGTAAAAATGTCACAATGAAGATTTCAAAAGCAATTGCTAAACTCAGGCTACTTTTCAAAGAGGTATGTTCATTAATGTTTTTGAGCATTTGACAAAATATATAAATCAAGTGTTTTAAATAGATTGTGTTAATTAATCAGTATTATTATTTGTTTATTTTGAAGGATAATAGATGGTGCTTCAATGTTAAATTAAACTTTTTTTTTTGTTTTAAAAAGGGAGCTTACATGTTTTTCTTGTAACGTGTTTAATTAAAATTGAGAGAGGGTGAGAAAATAGTTGCAACTGTAAGTGTAATTATTTCAGTTTTTATCCATCTGGTTTGGAGCATTCCAATTTAGAGAAGGAAGTTGATGATTATTAGACGGGTCTGTGTATGGTTCAAAGTTTGTCACAACGCAAATTCATATTGTTGTAGAATTTGGATAGATGAGATGACCATTTGGATGATACATAATTGAAGCGCAAGAAGAGCTTATATGTTTAGCAATAGGAATTTGTTCACATGTATATCGATTAAGAGCTTTGCATGTATATTTTGCTCAAGCAATAATGAAACTTGCAATACTAAAAATATTATGCAGTACTAAAACATTATGCAATATTTTCAACAAGTGATTTTAATTTATATTGAGTGTGCCCGGGCGGGGTAAAAATCATAGTTCCGCCATTGGCTCCAACGACGGGAGCATGGGGAGGCGGATCCGCCAGAGTGCGGAGGTGAAGACCTCGTCGGAGGCAGGGAACTCATCCTGCTCCTTCAACCATCAATTCATTTTAAAACGCGGGATTAAATTATGAAAATTGTTCACACTTGTTCTTCCGCAAGATAGGGATCCGGTCCAGTTGTCTTGCTTGTTTCCAACTTTCGGGCACGTACAAACTCATCAAATCTGTCATAATCCTCCTCAGGTACATCAATTGAAAATTTTAGAATTAAATTTATATGTTCTTGAGGATCATGAAGTTGGAGTTATTATTTCAATTTTTCAATATTAGATTTCTCTGGTTTTGTGTTCTCAAATTTTTTCACTCACCTGGTATTTAGTCTGATTTCTCAGACGGAACAATCACAATTAGTTGGAGCTAAGGAGTGAGACAACACTTAGATGCCTTCTTTAGAAACTATTAATTTTTATAATGCATAATTACCTAATGGATGTATTAATTTTGTTCTAATATGTTGTGACGCCTAATTAATTTTGTTCTAATTAATGTATTAATTTTGCTCTAATGGATACATTAATCTTGAATTTTAAACTTTTTTTTAAAATTTTTGAACTAGTTTGTATATAACAATTTTGTCTACGTATAATAATTTTGTCTTACTTTTTTGATATGATTTTAAATAGGTCTTTTAATTTTTATTTGCTTTAAATTGGTTTTTAATTTTGGGCTTAATTATAAATAAGTCTTTTAATTTTTATTTGTTTTAAATTGATTTTATAACTTTACATTTTATTTCAAAAAATTTAAATCATGATTGTTCAGATTACTAGTGTTAGGAATGAGATCCATCTTTATAATGATGGGTGTGCACATAACCACATTCTCATGATCTCCACCAAAAATAGTGGGATCATCGGATTGATCACACGCGCGATCATCGGACCCAATCCCCCATCGCACCGATCCCATCACGCGAACCTCCATGGACGCCGTCTCGCCGGCGTCGGGCGGCCGATCTCACCCTGGGAGCCGGCCGCCCCTCCTCTCGCCGCGCCGGCCGCTCCCCTCGGTCGCTGGCGCGCAGCCAAGAGGGCGGGCTCAGTAGCCGCTCCGTCTCGGCCGCCGGTCGCGGGCGAGGGAGCGGCCGCGAGGGCCGCTCTCCATCGGCCGCCGACCGCAGCCGAGCGAGCGGTCGCCGGCCGCGGCCGAGCAAGCGGCCGCACGGGCCTCGGTCGCCGCCAGCGGTCCTCCCCCCGCTGGCGAATTCGGCGACGAGTTTGCCGGACCGCCCGTGAAGGCCTTCCCCCGTCGTCCGATCATTTGGGGTCGTTCTCTGCCGTTTGATTCGTGTGTAACCACCCACTAATCGTCGGGTTAGTGGGAGAATTTTATTAATAATTCAATAATTTATCTAGGGTGCAAATAGCGGGATTAATGTGCACCCCTAAACTATCGGAAAAATATTAACTTCGGGTGGTTATGGTGTGTGGATAGCCACATAACTACCATAACGACCCCCTGAAGTCTATAAAAGGAATTTCATGCCTCCTCATTTCTGACTTTTTTCTCTCCCAGCCTTCTTCATTTTCAGGTCGAAGCTCTGCCGAATTTTTCCTATGAGCAGTGTTCGAGTCGCACTCGAGCCACGTACGAGCCACGTACGAGCCACGTTCGAGCCACCTGACGAAGCCTGATTTCTCAGTTTCCAAGAGATCTCCGCAACCGCAAATTCAAGTACTCCGCTCCCACGTTCAGAGTCAGCGGGACGCTCAGCGAAGCTCATCGTCACGAAGTTCAATTTGTAACAAATGCCGGGGGCGACGACCTGTCGTCCTCCGTGTGTTAAGTGTTCTCTCACCTCAAAATTATAACGAGAGGCGGTCTGTCGCCCTCGATTCAACGAACAAGTTGTAACAACCGGGAAATAGTAGACTTTGACCGACACAAACCCGGTCACTTGGTTTTTTACCCGGTTAAAGGGTTTTTTCACGTTAAAACTTCACGTGTATGATCGATCTACTTCATTGATTGTGTGCGTGCACGACCGTTTCGAGTGCTAAGGCAGTCCAGGTTATTTCTATCCGACTGCGACATCGAGTTAGACCGCAACAACTAGATATAGATGAGGCATTGACGTTGAAAGTGTTGCTCGAAGCATCCGGATGGGGATCTAGGTGGAATCCCCTACCCGTTGCCCCTAGGTGGGTATAAATAGGCAAAACCCTTAGGAGTTACTACGGGTATGGGTTAACCGTGTACCCGAACTAACCCGTTATGCCTTCGAACCCGTTATTTGTCCAAATATACACTAATAATCTCCTCATATATTTGTGACAAATAACGTGTACGTTTCGGAGTGCAGAAAGTGGAAAATAATAAAACAAGTTTCCGACTTTACACATTTCCATAAGAGTTAGCACAGTTTTAAAGAAAAACACAAACATGAGTTTTAAAACAATAACATAATACATCTAAAAATAAAAGAGTTACTCAATAATAAATAAGTCTGGAAAAAATAAAAATGATAATGGATAAACGTGTAACAATTTTACTCAAAGAGCAGATCATCATCATCCAAGTCAAAGTCCACTTTCTCTCCTCCATCTTCACCAGTGTCTGCAAGTAATTTCATGAGTCAGACTCTATGAATTTATAAACATATGCAGTGACGTATCAAAGTAAACTAGCTCTACCTAAATGAGCTTAATACTTGTAGCAGTAGTGAAATAACACTGTCAGCATTTCTATCCAGTTTAGCTAGGACCAGTCAAGTTTTGATTTTAATAAATCAAACGTTGTTATCTTACTCATTAGTGACCACTATGTACCTCATCATATGACTTGACACACCGTCATTTGCAACATTATCAAATGTGGAATAATTTGTTATGATCACTAATGTTAGATTAACTCATACAATGACTTTCTATTTCCAGTTGAATAATTCTCAAATCGGCTTACAACGAGAAAGATGTTAAGTCATCAGGTGTGGAATGACTAGCATCTAACCATCATAGACTTTCATCAAGAAATTATTTGGGATTTTCAGTCTGTTATTAAATGCTTGAATGTTGCGACTATAGGTTCTTGCTATGAAAACATAAACATAAGAAGAAGTTTCATATTTCTATGAACTTTAATCTCATCTCCCCCGATATTTTTATTATGAGAACTCTATTTCAGCCCTTTGTCAAGACGTCTGCAACATTATCTTTTGACCTCACATCAACGAGGTTCATAATCCCTTGACTCGTAAGGGAGGTCAACCAGACTTGTTTCATCCGTAGTTGCTTTCTTTTGTTATTGAACAAAGTGTTCGTAGCAATCGTTTTAGTAGTCTGATTATCGCAGTAAACTACAACAGAACTCAACTTCAGGCTCGATAATGGAATGCCCATCAATAAATCTCTTATTCACTCTACTTCTTCAACCGCTGAAGCTAGAGCGTAGAGTTCGGATTTCATAGAAGATAGTGCAATACTTGACTGTCTTTTGGACTTCTAGGCTAGAGCTGCTCCTCCTAGTGTGAATATAAATCCACTAGTGGACTTGGTGTCGTTTAATTCTGAGCACCATGATGCATCGGAATATCCTTCTAAAACTAGAGGATAACCATGGTAACATAAATCATATTTTTGGGTGTGCTTTAGGTATCGCACTAGCCTATCGAGGGCATCCCAATGGTCTTGACTAAGATTATTAGTGAATCTGCTTAATATGTCGACCGTAAAGGCTATATCAGGTCTTGTGCAGACTATAGCATACATGAGACTACCAATCAGTTTAGCATAATCTAACTGTCTAATCGCAGCTCCATCATTGAGCTTCAAACGATTATTGTAATCGTAAGGTGTCTCTACTGCTCTACGTTCACTGTATCCCCATGTATCCAACATGGACTTTATATAGTGGCTTTGACTTAGGGAAATGCCATTTTTCCCAAAGCTCACTTGCATGTCTGGTATAGTCTCAACAACACATAGGTCTTTAATGCTAAACTCTTGCATTAGTTTTGACTTAACGTCATCTACTACATATTGATCAGAACCAAGAATCAGCATATCATCCACATACAAGCATATTATAACGACTTTGTTCGATATATGGCGTATGTAAAGGCATTTATCCGAGAGACTCGACATGAATCTCATGTTCCTTTCACTATAGTCAAACTTCTCATGTCATAATTTTGGAGCTTGTTTTAGTCCGCATAACGACTATATTAACTTACAGACCTTACTTTCATGACCGTTTACTATGAAACCTTTAGGTTGACTCATGCATATTTCTTCGGTCAGATCTCCGTTCAATAACGCAGTCTTAACGTCCATTTGATGAACAATAAAGTTCTCAATAGACGCAATAGCAAAGAGTATCCTAATGGTTGCTAAGTGACACACTGTGGAATATACATCAAAGTAATCCACCCCATTAACTTGTGTGAAACCTTTAGCCACCAGATGTGTTTTATACTTAGCTACCCTATCATCAGGATTGAGCTTCTTTTTCAGAACCCACTTGCACCCTATAGTTTTAACCCATTTTTGCTTATCAACCAACGTCCAGGTGTTGTTCTGAAGCAAAGAGTTCATCTCTTCATCAATGACTTCTTTCCAGAGTAGTGAATCTCTTGATCTCATCGCGTCCTTATAGGTGGATGGATCGGCCTCAACGTGGTATGTGATAAAGTCACTACCAAAGGTTCTAGGAGTTCACTCTTTCACGGAAGTCCTTCTAGACTCTAAGACACTATTATCTACCGGGACTGAATAGGAGGTGCTCGGTACTGATTCAGGTTCTTCCTCAGTAATAATTGTTTGCATACCTGGGATCGTCAGGTTTTTATCCTTAAGAAACTTATCCTCAAAGAACACGACATCCCTATATTCAATAATTATATTATTAGACAGATCTAAGAATCTATCTGCAGCACTATCCTCAGCAAAACCTAAGTAGACACACGTGTTGGTCTTAGGTCCAAGTTTAGACCGTCTAGGGTCAGAGACCCTAACATAGGCTATGCAGCCCAAGGTCTTAAATCTAATTAAAGACGGGGGTCTCTTAAACCAAAGCTCGTAGGGTGTGACGTCTAACTTAACATGAGTAATTTTGTTTAGAATGTTGTTTACAGTTAGCTTCTCCCTAATAGGCAGTAGGCATACCAGCAGTGAGGAGCATATAATTCAACATCTTTGTTAACGTTCTATTCTTTCTCTCGGCTATATCATTCGATTGTGGTGAGTAAGGAGCAGTGGTTTATGCTATGATCCCTTGAGAGGCAAGGAAACACCGGAACTCACTAGACATATATTCTCCTCCTCTATCATTTCTAAACCTCTTAATCTTCATGTCTAGTTGATTTTCTATCCTGGTTTTGAAAAGACAAAACTTTTCAAACGCTTCATCTTTAGTTTTCAGAAGATAAATGTGACAGAACCTAGAGCAGTCATCTATAATTGTGATCATATACTTCCTTCCTCCTCTAATGACAAAACTTTTAAAGTCACATATATCAGAATGTATAAGCTCTAGGGGTGTTGTGCTCATAGTAACCGCACTAAAAGATTTCTTAGTGATCTTATTCTGAGCACACACGTCACATTTCTCAGGCAGTGACTTAGTGTCTAATGTGATCTTGTGAGTTCTAGCTATTTGGAACAGTTTCCTATAATTCACGTGTCTTAGTCTCTTATGTAGAGTCTTAGAGCTAACTAAGTTTTTTTAAACTTGTTGAACTAACTCGTTTGCTAAACTTAGTCGGTACATCCTATTTTGTACGTATGCACATCTAAAATAGTGTGAGTTAACTGACAGTGTTACTCTACCGCTACAAAAGGTAAAAGACATACCAGCATCACATAATAGACTTATAGACAATAAGTTAGCAGCTAAGGAATGAATAAATTTAACATTTTTGAGAGTTAAAGTCTTACCTGAGGATAGCAGCAGCGTTGCATTCCCCACCTTCAAGACGTTAACTGTCTCGTTATTCGCAACTGTGACAGACTCTTTTACAGTAGTGAGCTCAATCATAAGATCAGCATTGTTGCAAACGTGACACGTTGCCCACGAATCCAAGTACCACTCTGTGCTGGCCTTAGCGTTTCTGACCATCGCAACAAAGTCGGAAGGCTCAGCTAGGCTAACAATATTGACTTGGTTGTCATCCTGTGGTGCTTTGGTTCTTTCCCGTTTAGGGAGACTGCAGTCAGATGCGTTGTGCCCCCACTTGTTGCAGTTAAAACACTTGCCTTTGAACTTTTTAGTGCGTTTGTTAGGGCCTGCAACTTGGGGGTTACCATGGGAGGGTCTGGTCCGTTTAGAATTCGGCACGCGTTTAGAACTGAGAACCATATTAGTCGCAGCCTTCTGCTTACTAACAGTTTCTAAAGCGTGTCGAGTCCTATTTTCATCCTCAATGCGAATAAATCGCTTGAGGTCATTAAGACCGACCTGCATTTTCTTGCGGTACATTTCAGTTTTAAAGTTGTACCACATAGATGACAGCTTAAAAATAATCGTGCCAGCAACAAAGCTGTCTGGTAGGGTGATATTCACACTATGTAAAGAATCTAGAAAATCTTCAAAATCCGATACCTGAGGGAGATTCGTCTTCTTCTCGTCGAACATGAACGAATGGAATTTGTCCACCAGGTGTGCCTTGGACAGATCCTCTTCTTGCCTGAAGTGCTGCTCCAATGCCTCCCAGATTTCCTTGGCAGTCTTCATTTTGATGTACGTCTTCGCCAGGCTGGAGGATAGGCAGTTCAACAGGTAGTCGCAGCAGAAGTCCTCATCTTGGACCCACTGAGCTTCGTCATCAATCCCAGAAACTTCAGCACGATCAGAATGAACTGTATAGAACACGTTCAGTTACTTCATTCCAAACTGAGTATTCAACTTCCAATCGTTGAACTCGGTCGCCGTGAACTTCTCCAGTTTTATCATTGGAACAGAAGAGAAGAAATTATTCCCCTTCATCATTTTGAGAGCGGCGACGGGAGTGAGATTGCACAGTACAGAAGTACCAGCAAAAATAATCCACTGATAGAAGGGACTCCTCTCTCTCTCTTGCTGGGAACCTTCAGTGAAAAACAGAACCCAATTTTTTTTCTTTTTCTTTTTCTTTGCACAACTCACTGGAGCACAACTCCACAGAAGCACACATGTTTGCCTTCAAGAATAGTAAGAAATCTCACTGGATCTAAATACACCACATCAGATCATAACACAGGGGACTGCTACCAAGATCTGCAAATTTCCATTGAGAACTATTAAACTCTCATCACTTTCCGATCTGGAGCACGGCACAGTAGAGAAAATGGCGACGAAAAATAGGAGATGTGCGGCACTTCTACTGCTCGATCGGCAATCTTCCCTTTTCCGATCACTAAACAGCGGCGGGATCTTCATCCCGATCGAGAGCAGCGGCGGCGGAACGATCTGGACACCACACCTGATCAGAACACCACCAAACGAGAGCACTCTTTTGTAATACTCTGTCTGTGCACTGCACCTGATCAGATCTCTTGATACCTCTGCCTGTTTTCCTCCTCCCGATTGACACAGCAACGTCCAACAAACCAGGCGGTGGCCAACAAATTCCTTTCCTCTGCAGTCGTGAGAAAATAGCGGCCGGGCAAAACCAAAATTTGTTCTGCGGCGAGAAGCGGTTGTTCCTGGCGGCGTCCTTCCCGATCGAAACAGAGAGGCGGCGGTTTTTTCTTGTTCCGATCCAAAACTACCGGACGGCAGCGGGCATAACGGTCCAAAAAAAACACAGCGACACTCCCAAAACTTCGATCGGCTTCAATAGCAAACGGGACAATCTCGATGGATTCCGATCAAAGCGGCGGGAGAAAAATACCAGCGGAAACGAGATCCGCACAGGATCGGCCGCGGGAGGTTTCTCTTTTCCCGATCTAAGCACCGGCGGCAGGACCGTTTCTCTCTACAGGCGATTTTCTCTCCTCCTGTGCGAAAAACCGCCAGAAATCGCGGTTACGGGACAGACGGACACGTGAGCAAAGGAGCATAAACTTGGAGAATGAAAGTGTTGCTCGAAGCATCCGGATGGGGATCTAGGTGGAATCCCCTATCCGTTGCCCCTATGTGGATATAAATAGGCAAAACTCTTAGGAGTTACTACGGGTATGAGTTAACCGTGTACCCGAACTGACCCGTTATGCCTCCGAACCCGTTATTCGTCCAAATATACACTAACAGATGTGACGTTGACAAATCGTTTATGTGACAATAAAATATTTTTTAATATATTTATCTAAGAAAAATAATAATTATTGTTATGGACCACTTGTTTCATTTTTGAGCAAGCATGCAGGCCCTACACATCAACTCATCTTTGTATTAAATATTTGATAATAATCAAATGTCAAACGCCATTATAAGGAACATCCATCCAAATTTGCTATTCAAAATATTATGTTTTTATTATTCAATAGCATGTATTAGGAATTTCTTGGATAGCAAAAGAGTAATTCTAGGAGCTCATTGCTCTGCTTTGCCTTTTTCTCTTCTCACATGGTTGTGTGTGTATGGTTTTACTCTTATATGAACTGCTTAATAGACGCACATTACGCACTAAGGCTTCATTTGGTAGAGCGATTGCGGTTGTAAAAGGAGCTGTTGTAAAGGGAGGTTTGTAAAAGGAGCTGTTGGGAAAGGTGATGTTGGAAACGGAGATTTGTTTAGATAGTCTGTGTTTGCAGAGCTTTTCAAAACTGAGATCCATTTGGTAAAATAGCGTTTTGATAAATTTATTAATTTATGGTTGTGATATCAATATAAAATACATGTACCTGAGAAATTTATTAATTTATGATTTATGAAAATTTAGAACACATCCAAAGATCAAAATATCAACCATATGATGACTCGAAATACACAGCTGATGCCATAACATTTTGTGTTGTCGTTCCATGGCGACCAATGTAGGAGACTTGTTGATCTGGTAGTACTCGAGCATCTACATGTGTTCCATCAATTTCTCCGACGCAATCCTTAAAGTAGGGCATGTATCGCGTGTCATTCAGAATTTGTGGTAGAATATCACGGAATAAATGATCTACAGGTACAACGACATCGGAAGACATTCTCTTAATAACTGTGATACCCTTTGCGAAAAATCTACTGATCGTCTCTGTAGAGTGTTGCAATATTTCGCTTGCAAGTTGCATTGATACGTTATGTTCTAAAATATGTAATGTAATTGCAAGCACCTCGCGTGGTAGAGTTCTTCTGTATCCTTGCAACCCATACTGTGCTATTAGGATGGTGAGCAAATCTTCAAAGATTTGTTTTGACATTCTAAAAGAACTAAAAAATCTTTGGGGTGGTCATCTAGCATTTCACCAACCAATCTTGCCCCTGTTTGACTTGATGTCATGCAAGGCCTAGGGACTGATCTGTTGGGCCCTTCTACTGAATAATAATTAGCTGTTGAAATCAAATGCGCACCGAGACCTCCTGTACGAAAAAAGGATTCAACTTGTTGTTGAATCTCCTCATTTTCACTGTCTGTGAGAGTCGGGGATGACATCGTTAATCTGATGTCAAGGAGAATAACGTTAATTTCTAATAAAACAAGTGAAGTACTGCATAAAATTAATGAACATGAGTTAAACACTAATGCATAGAAGTAGCAAAATATTGCATTTCCGATCATGAAATAAACATTAAACATTAAAAATAGCTAATCAGTGGAGTAATGCATAACACTAATCAAACACTAAACATTATAAGTAGCAAAATATAGCAGTTCCGATCATGAGATAAACATAAAACACGAATGAGTTCAAACAATTACAAAGAAGATAATGCATAGAACTATTCAGTTTAGCAGATCGATCATTTCTCGGCACATCGAGTTTCCAGCCATTTGAGTCGCCGATCCTTTCGAATACTCATAAAGGTTTCCCGATTTCCCTTATCCTTCAAGAAAACGGTGCAGAAGTCGTATAAAGCATAGTTGGTTTCTTCCATGATCTCCTCCATACTTTCGAGCTCGGTAATGGCTTCAGGGATGGTGTGCGAGGACGAAGATATCTGGATGTGGGGAGGCTCCATCATGCAACGCCCAATAATGCGAGATGTTTCCGCTATCTGATCCATCGTCGAACTCCTGCTTCTATTGTATGTCTGCTTGCGTTTTCCCTTATATGGTATCTTCTTTCCTGCTTTTGTAGGAGACGGTAACTGGTCCACATCTTGGGAATCAGCCCCAGCAGAGAGGTCGTGCCCATCAATCGATTCAGGCAAAAAATTTCTAGAATTAGGAGCCCAAGCAAGAGCTTCAGTAGCTACGACCTGGCTGAACATCATATCGAGCTTTTCTTCTAACTCAGGAGATATCCCAACGAATTGAAACTTCCGTGCAGTTGGATGAACCTGAAATGAAAATATAACGGAGTTAGAGTAATGAAAAAAAGAACTATTCTAAGTACAGAATAAAAAAGAACTATTCTAATTACCTTGAGACGCTCTTTCCACCAATCCTCAGAAGCAGCAATAGTTTTGTGTATAGGATCTCATCCCAAACCTGTCTCACGACCCTTGAGGTCACGCCATAACTTCCAGTCTTTTTTTAGCTGATCCCACTTGTTTTTCATTTGGGTTCGATCATAGGACTTCCCCGTGCGAGCTAAGAAATTCATTGTAAGTTAACCCACCCTTCTATGTTGAAGTGTGTGGTCGGGCGATTACCCAACTCAATTTCTTTTAAGAACAATGTTGGAACACCCTTTTTATATTTGGGTCAGGATAACTATGCTAAGGATGTTGACCTAATTGTATAGCATAGGTCATTGAGTGTGAGTTTAGAACTTAGGTTATTTGAGATTTAGTTCTGCTCAGCTCGACGGAGAGTCGACCCCAGCTCGACGTAGAGTCGTCCTCAGCTCGACGCATAGTCGACCGCTGCTCGACGCACAGTCGATCGCAGCTCGACGCAGCGTCGTTCTCAGTTCGACGTAACGTCGAGTTCTGCTCGACGTTTTGGCGTGTATCTCTCTGCTTCAATTTTACTCTCTGATCGACGGTCAGTCGAGCTCAGATCGACGCTTCAGGAAGAGTTCGACGTTTTAAGTTCTCCCGTCTGTCGACATTTGAAATTCAAATGAGAGATTTTTCAAGCAGTTATTGCAAGAGATCCCCTGGCCGTTTCAAGACTTAATTGCTCCATATCTCAAGGAATTTTCAATGGAAATCAATTAAGGCTTTCCTTCTAGGCATGGACAGTTATGGAATACATTAAATGCCCTGCCAACGGCTATCAATCAAAAAAAAGTAATAATCCCATTACTCAGAGATCTATTCGAGAGAGACAAGGAGAACAGGAAGAACATTCATTCTGATAACACAGAGAACATCTATCTTCATCTCTCTCTCAAGAAATCGGTCTGCAGAGAATTTACAGAGAAGAACTACACTCAGAGAAACATCTTGATCAACATTCTCTGAAACCTCTTCTGCCTCTGCATTCAACTCTTCTCAATTTGCTTTCTACCTTCAGACATCAAACACTCAGTTTCTGAGTCATCTATTGCTGAAGAAGGACAAGCAGTGAAGAGCCTGTCACCCTTGTGCAAAGCTTCTTCTACCTGAACTTCTATATCTCAGGGGGAGCTTTGACAACATCTACATCCACTAGCTTCTCTCTGATTGTTGACAGAGAAGCAAACTCAACCCTTCTTACCTTACCTCTTCTGTACAGGGTTTTAACTCCCTTCAAAAGTTACCTTTTGGTTAGCTGAGACCTTGTCAAAATCAGTGGTGGCAAGACACCTTATCAAAAAATCTGGTGGTGCCCAGGACACCTGATCAAGCATCCTGCAGTGGATTCCTATCAAGGGGTGATAGAAGAGTGGACTACCCAAGTTTGGGGAACCACTATAAATTTCCTTGTGTCTTCTGTGGATTGCTTTTCTTCTTGCTTGTGTGCTGTGTGATTTTACTTTAAATATATTTATCTGGTTGCATCACTCACTACCTACACTAAGTAAATCTAAAGGTTTTAAATATATCAATTTATTTGAACTTACTCTATTCACCCCCCCTCTAGAGGCTGTTAGATCTTATCACCTAACTTTCAATTGGTATCAGAGGGAGGTTGGTCTTTACTTCAGGCTAACACCTGGACCACAAAGATCTTTGATAAGATCAAACCCTATAGAGTGGTTACTTTATTTTGTTTTGTTATAAATTGTTTTTATAAAACTCATGGCACAAAACAAGGAGTATGCAAGCACAAGACCTCCAGTGTGCAATCTTTCCAAGTTTGGACTCTGGAAAGCAAGGATAAAACTTTACATGAATTCTTTTGATGAAGATATCTTTAATTGTGTCTTAACAGAATGTCCAAGACCTCCTACTTCAACAAGTACTTCAGCTGTTCCACCTCCTGCAGGAACAGACACTGATATAAAGAAGTGGAAAGTTGCTGATGCAAAAGCAATGAACATATTGGCACAAACTATGTCTGATGACATATTCCAAAAAGTTGCTGAATGCAATTCTGCCAAGGAAATCTGGGACAAATTAACTGAAATAGTCTCAGGTTCAGCTGATGAAAGAAAGGATAGAAGAGCTCAACTGATAACACAGTATGAGAACTTCAAAATGGCTCCAGCTGAATCTGTGGCTGACATGTACAACAGATTCAGTCTCATTGTCAGTGAGTTGAAAACTCTGGACAAGGATATATCTCTCACTGAGATAAATGATAAAATTCTCATGTGCCTACCTAGCACTTGGGATTCAAGAATCTGGCCAATCAAAGATGGCAGAAGTCAAATTGAGCTATCCACTGAAGCTCTCTTAGGCAAGCTCAAGTCCTATGAGCAATTTGTCAAGACAAGAGAAGGGGAGCAAAACACATCTTCTCCTGCACCCAAAGTGGAGAAGACAATAGCTCTCAAAGCTTCAGAGGAAGTACCTAAAGAGAAGGAGATAGTCAATGAAGAACTTCTAAGCCTACTAGCCAAAAGATTCAACAAGATGGCTAGGAAGAATTTCAGAAAATGGTCTTCTAAGGACCAAGACAAGCCAAGGTATGATAGATCTAATAATAAAGAAATTATTTGCTATGGCTGCAGGAAACCAGGACACATTGCACAAAACTGTCCTGAGAATCAAGGCAAAGACAAGAAAGATAAGAGAGAAAGAAAAGACAAGAAAAGAGAGAAAGATTCAAAGAAATATTATGAGAAATCCTCTTCCAACAACACCAAAAATACAAGGAAAGGATTTGTTGCAGAAACTTGGAGTGATACTGAAGATTCTGAAGAATCATCCAGCACAAGTGATGATGAGGATGATGCCACAGAAAAAGGATTCTGCATGATGGCAATCAATGCATCACAAAGCAGCTCAGATTCAGAGCATGAATCTGAATATGTGACTGATCAGGAATTGAGTGAAGATCAGGTACTTGACTCATTTGATTTTTCTTCTGATGATTTCAAGTTTAGATTTAAATCAATGTGCATAGACTTGCTGACAGCAGAGAAGACAAATGATTCTCTTAGAAGTCAACTGTCTGATTACAGCACATTAAGTGCAAATAATCTCAAGCTCTCTGATGAGTTAGAGTGCTGTAGGGAGGAGATAGCTTCACTAAAGAGTGAGCTATCCAAGGCTAAACAGCTAGAGGAAACTCTCAATGGGAGGAGCCTCAAGCTAATAGACATCACAAGCACAGTGAACTCAAGAATGAGTGGTTCACTAGGTTTGGGTGCCTCTCCAAGCCAACCTATAGTGCTAACAACTCCCATAAAATTTACCAGTAACAAGGGTAAAGGAATTATGGTAGTAGCCAGAAAAAATTCTGATCTACCTAAGCAACTTCAAGTTCAACAGAAAACGTCGAACAGAGCTCGACGTCCTTCGACCAGAGCTCGACGCCGTTCTAACCAGAATCAGCAACACCTTGCTGAAGCGTCGAACTCAGGTCGACACACGTCGAACTCAGGTCGACTTGCTGTTGTCCCTGAAAGTAGGCCTGTTCAAGCGTCGAATGGAGCTCGACGTCCTGAAACTTCAGCGTCGAACTTAGGTCGACGTGCGTCGAACAGAGCTCAGAGTTCTGGGTTGTCTGCACAGGATAAATCTAAATTGAATATCAAGTATCCTACATCTCAGCCTAACCCTTATGCTGAATGGGTGATTCCTCCTAGGAGATATCATCCTGAAGGCTATAAGAGTCAGCCTGAAATGTCATTCATTTCTGATTTCATTGGTTATCAACCTCAACCCAAGGTGAACTGGGTGAAAAACAACTAAGCTGTTACATGTGCAGATGAAGAGCTATCCAGTGGTGAACCAGCATTGGTACCTGGATAGTGGTTGCTCCAAACATATGACAGGAACCAAAAGCAATCTTTCATCCTTCAAAGCAAAGCTTGGACCAAGAGTAATCTTTGGTGACTCCAATTTTGGACAAACCAAGGGATATGGTCAAGTCAAAATAGGCTCAATCACTTTCAAGAAGGTAGCCTATGTGGAAGGACTGAAGCACAACTTAATCAGCATCAGTCAACTTTGTGATGCTGGTTATCAGGTTTGGTTCACTGATCTAGTATGTAATATTGCTCTAGATAATAATATTGTGTTGATTGGAAATAGGCAAGATAACATATACCTAGTAGATTTTAATTCTTCTAAAGTAGACATATGCCTTTTTAATTCCCTTAGCAAGCCAAATGAGCTTTGGCATAAAAGATTAGGACATGTTAACCTTAGAACTATTGCTAGGTTGTCTAAACTCAACCTTGTTAGAGGACTACCTTCTGGTCCCTACAAGAAGGAAGGACTCTGCAAGGCTTGCCAACTAGGAAAGCAAACTAAAAATAGTTTCAAATCACTTAACAAGAGTGATTCACCTAGGGTTTTGTATCTGTTGCACATGGACCTTTTTGGACCTACTACAGTACAAAGTCTAGGGGGGAAATCTTATGCCTTAGTGATTGTAGATGACTTCTCAAGATTCACTTGGGTGTTCTTCCTAAGAAAGAAGTCTGATAACTTCAAAATTTTGACAGATTTTCTCAAGAGCATACAGATTGAGTTCAATACTCATATAGCCCTGATCAGAAGTGATCATGGGACAGAGTTTGATTCTCTTCTTATGCAAGAGTTCTGTCAGAATGAAGGGATCAGGCACACTTTCTCAGCTCCTAGAACTCCTCAACAAAATGGGGTAGTTGAAAGGAAAAATAGAACCTTAATTGAATCAGCCACAACATTATTGACAGATGCTCATCTTCCTCTAACCTTTTGGGCAGAGGCTGTGAACACCTCCAATTATGTTTTGAATAGAAGCCTGATACATAAACTAAAGGATAAGACTCCTTATGAATTGCTCAAAGGGAAGAAACCTAAAGTTAGCTTTTTCAAAATTTTTGGTTGCATTTGTTTCATTCACAATAATGACAAGAGATATTTAGCAAAATTTGAAGCTAAGGCTGATGAAGGAGTGTTTCTGGGATATTCTTTGAACAGCAAAGCTTATAGGGTGTATAACAAATCATCTCATAAAATTGAAGAGTCCATGCATATTACCTTTGATGAATCTAATATGTCTTATAAGGAGAAGAATTCTTCTACCATAGATCACTTACAGGTACAATCATTAGCTGAAAATATTAATCAGTTAACCATCATGGATGAGGGAAATCTATCTTCAACAACTCAACAAGAAGCTGCTAGCAATAAGAGTGAAGATACAGATCAAATTTCAGAACCAAATGGAGAGCCAGTTGTTGTTCCACAAGAGGAAACAACAACACAGGTTGGTGAACAATCAACACCCACTGTTGATTTAGTAATAATAAGAGATCATCCAATCTCCCAAGTGATTGGAGAAATTTCAGAAGGTGTGCAAACCAGAAATCAGATAAATCAACATCTGATGCACACCTGTTTTCTCTCCCAAATAGAGCCTCAAACTATTCAAGATGCAGAGCAAGATCCAAACTGGATCATTGCAATGCAAGAGGAACTAAACCAGTTTGAAAGGAACAAAGTATGGGAATTGGTTCCAAAACCAAGAAACCATCAAATTGTTGGAACTAAGTGGGTTTTTAGGAATAAGCTAGATGATCAAGGGATCATTGTGAGAAACAAGGCAAGGCTTGTTGCTCAAGGCTATTGTCAAGAAGAAGGGATTGATTATGACCAAACCTTTGCACCAGTTGCAAGGTTGGAGGCCATAAGAATTTTCCTTGCTTATGCTGCACACAAGAAGTTCAAAGTTTTCCAAATGGATGTTAAAAGTGCATTTCTCAATGGAGACATCAAGGAAGAAGTCTATGTCAAGCAACCTCCAGGTTTTATCTCTTCAACCCTTCCTGAACATGTTTTCAAATTACATAAGGCTTTATATGGCCTCAAGCAAGCTCCAAGAGCATGGTATGAGACCTTAGCCTCCTTTTTGCTTGAGAATGATTTTAAAAGGGGTAGAGTAGACCAAACTCTTTTTATTAGAACCCATAAGTCTCATATCCTACTAGTACAAATATATGTAGATGATATAATATTTGGGTCTACTGATACAAGCTTATGCAAAAAGTTCTCACAACTTATGCACTCAAAGTTTGAAATGAGTAGCATGGGTGAGCTTTCCTTTTTCTTAGGATTGCAAATCAAACAACATGCTGATGGCATATTCATCTCTCAAACCAAGTATGCAAAAGAATTGGTTAAGAAATTTGGTATGTCAGATGCATCTTCTATGAAAACACCTATGCCTACTAATGCTGTCTTAGATGCTGATGAATCTGGTAAACCAGTTGATCAGACTAATTTTAGAGCAATCATTGGCTCTCTTTTATATCTTACAGCTAGCAGACCAGATATTATGTTTGCTACATGTGTATGTGCTAGGTTCCAAGTGAGCCCTAGAGAGTCACACCTCACATTAGTTAAGAGAATTCTTAGATATGTAAAAAGTTGTCCAAATCTAGGTCTCTGGTATCCACATGATTCAGGATTTGATCTCACTGGATTTTCAGATGCTGATTATGCTGGATGTAGAGTAGACAGGAAAAGCACCAGTGGAACTTGTCAATTCCTGGGTGATAGACTTGTCTCCTGGTTTTGCAAAAAGCAAACATCTGTGTCTACATCAACTGCTGAAGCTGAATACATGGCTGCAGGAAGTTGCTGCTCACAGATATTGTGGATTCAAAACCAGCTCCTAGACTATGGTTACAACTTAGAGAAGTCAAAAATTCTTTGTGATAATACTAGTGCAATTTGTATTGCTCAAAATCCAGTTCTCCATAGTAGGACAAAGCACATAGAGATCAGACATCATTTCTTAAGGGATAATGTAGAAAAGAATAAAATAGCACTAGAGTATATTTCTACTGATTTACAAAGGGGAGATATTTTCACCAAACCTTTGGATGAAAAGAAACACTTCTTCTTCCTTAATCAGTTGGGAATGATAGATGGAGATAGCATAAATTAATTTACAAGATTTTGAAACCATAAAAATAACAAAATCTAGGCAAATGTATCTCTTCCTTAAGGATCTAGAGGCTGTTAGATCTAGAGGTTCTGTCTGAACTCTGCTCGACGCTCGACGCTTTTCACTTGAAAACGTCGACCGGAGATCGACTGACCGTCGATCGCTATATAGCGTCGACCGTCGACCTCATCTTTTGCGTCGACCAGAGATCGACTCTGTCTAGAGTTTGTTAAGTTTCTGTTTCGGTCGACGACGTTAATTGACGTCGACCAGAGCTCGACGTTCAGCATCCCTAATAGCGTCGACCGTCGACCTTCAAAACGGCGAACGTCGAACTCAGCTGAACGCCATCGAGTCTCTTCGTTTCCCCTAGAGCCTCTTAGCGTCGAACTAAGCTCGACGTTATTTCCTTTTCTGCGTCGAACCCTAGTATAAAATCATCTTCTCGGCGTCGATGTCATTTGCGCTTTCGTATTTCCTGCAACTACATTCTCCCTCCAAAGCTTTTACACTTGTTCTTGAGAGGTATTCTGCAGATAATGGCGATTCCAGCAAACATATTGACGGCAATGAAGTTCGATTATGGTTTCGACATCGACTTGGATTCCTTTGAAGGTTCCTCACAGAATTTTCTGGATATCCTGGAGCTATTTAAAGAACAGAAACTAGTGAAGTTTATGTCAACAAGAATGCCCATGGCAGAGACTGAAATTAAAGAGTGGATATATACAGCAGCTAATACAGATGAGAGCACTATTACTGGTTCTATTTCTGGAACTCAGGTATCAATATCTCCTGCTACTTTTACTGAAGCTTTTGAATTAGAGAATGGAAATGACAGCTTGGAATTGTCAAATGAGGAGTATGCTGCAATGCTAGACAGAATGAGTCATTCTTCTGAGAATGCCTCCAAATTGCTGAAAGTGGATCTTGCCATTGAATTTAGGCTTTTAGCTGATGTGGTAGGCAAGGTCATCTGTGCTAAGAGGACAGCACATGATGCTATTACCAGGCAACAATTCTGCATCATGGCTGCCCTCCTAGATAAAAAGCACCTAAATTGGGGAGAATTACTGTTTGATTTAGTGAAGAAAAAGGTCAATAAGACCTATGTTCATTTTGGAAGGACTTTGGGATTGTTGCTTCATCATGTCTGCCCACAGCTTCTGGTAACCTCCAAGCACATTAATGCTTCAAAGAGGTTGACCTGTGCCCTGATTGGAAAATGGGACAGGAAGATTGTAAATCCCAAGGCTGCTGCAGCAATGAAATCCTCTACTGAAACAAGGGCTGTTGTGGCCACTCACCCTCAGTCAACTGACCTAGTAGAAGAAGCCAGGCCATCAATCACCATCTCTCCTTCATTCAGCTTTCCAACCACCTTCACTCCATCAACTTCTCAGCTCTCATCCCCTTTGCAAACATCATCCATTGACACTATTGCATCTTCTCTTCCTCCATCCATTACCACCACTTCTGAAGTATTTGATCCTCTTCATTACTTCCCTCCAATGGACATTGAGATCAATCAAGATGATTCCTTCTTGGATGATTCACATGATAACATTGCTGAGCCCTCATTCTCAGACCTCATCATGTCCTCCATTATTGAACCCTCCATTCCTCTTCCTTCTATACCATCATCTTCTCCTGCTGCATCTGTTTCTCTCCCCTCTACCTCTGCTCAACAGTCTGAGCAAGTAGATCTGCTTCCCTTGGCTAATAAGCTCTATGAGCTCTTGGCTCCAAGGTTGTCCTCCTTATTGGATGCTTCCCTAGCTCCAATAATCAGATCTTTGGACTCTATTTCTTCAAAGCTCTCTTCCCTCTCTCCTGCTGTGGCTGGCCCTTCTTCTAGGGGCCTAGAATCAGTTGCTACTGAATCTAGGCAGGGGGAGATTTTGGTAGAAGAAGAGCTGCCTTCTGTTGATTGTGAAGAGATGCTTGTTTCAGATGTTCAGATTGCAGATAGAGAATTCAGTCCACCTCCAGTTGAAGATTCTATTGTGACAGTACCAGCATCATTTTTCAGAAGATCCTTCAGCTCTCACAAGTTACTGCTTGCTGAAGATCTGTCCAGGGCCATCATTCCCTTTGCTGCTGCTGTTGTTGGTTGTGATAAGATGATTCTTGAAGATGATGCAGAGGTAGCTGTTGCTCCTGCCAGTTCTTTTGTTTCTTCTGTTTCTGATGCAGTGGTAGCCTCAGCTCCTGCTAGTGAAAGTTATCCAGCCATTTCTGTTGAGGCTGTGATTTCTGAAGTCTTGAGTGACTTAGCTGATTCAGTGCCTGCTGCTCCTGAAACCATTTCTTTCCCTGCAGTGCTAGATAAGTCATCTACACTGGCAGATGCTCCTCCTCCTGTTTCAGAAAGTGCATCAAAAGATGATTATTATGATCCCTATGATCATATCCAAAGCAGCTCCTCTGATGAGTTTGCAACTAGCTCTGATGACTCTTCTGCAACTATTCAAGAAAGGCTTTGAAGAAGAGCCTAAGAAGAAGTAAATGTAAGATGGCTTATCTTCTATGCTACTGCCATAAACATTTTTGATAGTTGCTTATCTGCTCCTGCTTCCATCTGTGTTCTTGATTTTCAGTATTTCAAATGTCTGTATGCATTTTTAATTTCCTTAAATTCATGTGAATAGTAATCCTAATCCAAATAGGGGGAGATTGTTGGAACACCCTTTTTATATTTGGGTCAGGATAACTATGCTAAGGATGTTGACCTAATTGTATAGCATAGGTCATTGAGTGTGAGTTTAGAACTTAGGTTATTTGAGATTTAGTTCTGCTCAGCTCGACGGAGAGTCGACCCCAGCTCAACGTAGAGTCGTCCTCAGCTCGACGCATAGTCGACCGCTGCTCGACGCACAGTCGATCGCAGCTCGACGCAGCGTCGTTCTCAGTTCGACGTAACGTCGAGTTCTGCTCGACGTTTTGGCGTGTATCTCTCTGCTTCAATTTTACTCTCTGATCGACGGTCAGTCGAGCTCAGATCGACGCTTCAGGAAGAGTTCGACGTTTTAAGTTCTCCCGTCTGTCGACATTTGAAATTCAAATGAGAGATTTTTCAAGCAGTTATTGCAAGAGATCCCCTGGCCGTTTCAAGACTTAATTGCTCCATATCTCAAGGAATTTTCAATGGAAATCAATTAAGGCTTTCCTTCTAGGCATGGACAGTTATGGAATACATTAAATGCCCTGCCAACGGCTATCAATCAAAAAAAAGTAATAATCCCATTACTCAGAGATCTATTCGAGAGAGACAAGGAGAACAGGAAGAACATTCATTCTGATAACACAGAGAACATCTATCTTCATCTCTCTCTCAAGAAATCGGTCTGCAGAGAATTTACAGAGAAGAACTACACTCAGAGAAACATCTTGATCAACATTCTCTGAAACCTCTTCTGCCTCTGCATTCAACTCTTCTCAATTTGCTTTCTACCTTCAGACATCAAACACTCAGTTTCTGAGTCATCTATTGCTGAAGAAGGACAAGCAGTGAAGAGCCTGTCACCCTTGTGCAAAGCTTCTTCTACCTGAACTTCTATATCTCAGGGGGAGCTTTGACAACATCTACATCCACTAGCTTCTCTCTGATTGTTGACAGAGAAGCAAACTCAACCCTTCTTACCTTACCTCTTCTGTACAGGGTTTTAACTCCCTTCAAAAGTTACCTTTTGGTTAGCTGAGACCTTGTCAAAATCAGTGGTGGCAAGACACCTTATCAAAAAATCTGGTGGTGCCCAGGACACCTGATCAAGCATCCTGCAGTGGATTCCTATCAAGGGGTGATAGAAGAGTGGACTACCCAAGTTTGGGGAACCACTATAAATTTCCTTGTGTCTTCTGTGGATTGCTTTTCTTCTTGCTTGTGTGCTGTGTGATTTTACTTTAAATATATTTATCTGGTTGCATCACTCACTACCTACACTAAGTAAATCTAAAGGTTTTAAATATATCAATTTATTTGAACTTACTCTATTCACCCCCCCTCTAGAGGCTGTTAGATCTTATCACCTAACTTTCACACAAGTCACAGAAAATCAAAACATCGCTAGCCTCCCAATTGGCACTAACACCACCTTCCTTATGTTTACCCATAGTGAATAAACTGTATTAAAAAATAGGAACAAAACATTAAAAAAACATAGTACAAGTGAACCTAGCAGAAAAGATTGTTGTGCAGGTGAACCTAGCAGATATTGAAACACAGACAGTAGATTATAGATCATGAAACTTGGATGAGTATCTTGAGCTCATTTTCTTATCGGGCTAAGCTAAATTGCATCCATGCTTAATTATAAATGTGCAAAGAGCAGAGTGTGTTAAACATGAGATTTTCAAGCATTCTCAAACACAACCAACATAGCAAAGAGCAGAGCCCCAACATGGGTGTGCTTTGAGCATATTACAAAAACACACAAACAACACAAACACAGGAAAAATACACACTCACACACAGCTCACAAATACAGGACATACAAACTCACACACACAGCACGTACACATCACACTCACACACACATCACACTCACAGCACACACAAACTCACACACACAGCACATACACACTCACACACACATCACAAACACATACACATCACAAACACATACACATCACATACAAACTCACACATACAACACATACACACTCACACACACAGCACACTCACACACACAACGCACTCACACACACATAACACATACACACTCACACACACATCACAAACACATACTGTTTGTAGTACCCCCCCCCCCCCCAACCTTTGCCCGGATCGGGCCGGAGGGGTGCTACTGGCCCAAGACGCCCACCCAGTGCTTATAGGGGAAACGATCCACCCTGTCCAAGCACTAGATGGCCACCTTGGTTGGCTCGAATCATAACATTCACAACCCATCAGAATATAGCGGAAGCATTAACAGGAAACCATTGCAGATTTATATATATGACATATCAGAATCACAGCGGTTCTAGGGCCGAAGCCTAAGTACTTATATAAGCCCGTAGGCTATACATGTGCTACATATAATCCTCATATACTCTCTCTCTACGCTGCTCGGCGGAACTCACGTCTCTAAACTCTGGGGACGGTGGGGGTACATCTGCTCGAGTCGACCTAGCTGCTGGCGTAATCTCCTGCGGCAGCAGGTTACTACGGTGCTCCATCTCCTGTGAATGGTTAATCAAATAACCGTTAGTCACAGAGCTAAGTAGAAACAAATCTCCTCCCCGGATCCACATCCTGGGGACGAGCACGCACCCACCCAACAGAAGTAAATAGCCGAAGCAAGAGAGGGTTAGCACAATATTTCATATATGAACAGCTAGGAGCAAATATAAAAGAGTGCAGTATAACCGGATAAAGCAGCAATGGTTATAACCATGCTCTACTAGCTCATCAGCGCAACAAGTTTTCATACCCTAATTTCTATCGCGGGCATTCACAGCCGCGCACATACCGCAGACATTCACAGCCTGCGCACACACCGCAGACATTCACAGCCTGCGCACACAGACCCTATGTCGACATAGTTTGGACTGCTTCTGTTCCAGCAGGGTAGCGAGCCCCGCGGGCCTCACCGATGTGGCCGTCGGTGACAGTGGCCAGTCCTGCCACTTCTGGGGGTGATCGTACCGCACAACCCCAGGCCCTAACGTACAACCTTGTGTACTCTTGGATGTGAGCGACATCCCACGAACCAATTTGGCCGACCAGTAGAGGAAAACCCGACGGGGAATAAAACGGCCGGTCACCCGTGGTACCTATCTCCCTGTCGCCTTGAGTCGTCAACCTTCCCGCACCGGTACGAACGGTCTGCGGAAGGGACTGACCCGCCACTATTCCACCGCAAGCAATTTACAAACAATCAATCAACGGCAAACATAATACACACTGGGTCTACGTCGGCCTGCCCTACTAGGCTTAAACTTTGGGCGGCGGCGCTTAGCTCTACTTTCGTCAAGGAGCGTGGGAGCGCATTATTTGGGGCTAGACCTGGAGGAATACCTCAACTCCGGTTATCCCCAACTAAGGCTCAACCTTAATAACGACTGCTCGTCAGAGCAGGACCCGTGATTATAATAGTAAATTGCAATGAAGACAAGTGTGGTGATTATGCTGCTTATTTAAAGTGCTGGAAAGAAACGTGACCAGTACTAAACTGGAGTAGTACTGAATAAAAAATACTTGACCAGTACGAGACTGGAGTAGAGCTAATTAAAAGTACTTGACCAGTACGAGACTGGAGTAGAGCTGAATTGAAAGTACTTGACCAGTACGAGACTGGAGTAAAGCTGAATTAAAAGTACTTGACCAGTACGAGACTGGAGTATAACTGAATTGAAAGTACTTGACCAGTACGAGACTGGAGTATAACTGAAAAGAATAAAGGAACCGGACCAGTGCAAGACTGGAATAATCATAAAGAAAATGGTTAGTAGTCCAATCACTCCATCCAGGAGGCTTCAGTCTCATCTCCGTTCTCAGGAGAGATTTTTCAGTTTTTAATAAGACTTCATTGGGTTGCATCCATTATTAAAACCCGATTAGAATCTGGTTGCGCCTTATTAATCACGGCTTAATCAGATCAGGGGCTTATCAGTAGTTACACCCTCATTACCCATTGAGAATAATTCTTAGCTCGCCACTCGTGCTTTCATTTTTTTGAGCGTGCCAGAGATTCACTCGAGAGCCGAGACGCTCGACGGATTAACGAAATCTCGAAACACCCGGAGCCTGGCCACCGCCTCATCCACTCTCATCGATACGTTAAGTTTGATTTGATTATTTATAACAGGGATGATAGTCGCACGCTCCAATTTTCATTTTCGAGAAAAATGAGCGTAATAATTGTTAAGCGTGACCCTAGCCTTCTAGATATTAGGAAAAATATCAAAACTCATCTCCGTGATCCCAAATTTTGATACAACCCTTAAGAGAGCCTAAAATGAGCCTAGTAATTTTTTTGTAATTTTTAAAATTATTTTGGGCCTTTTATTTGGCCAAACAAATTCTATTTAGCCTTTTAAAAATATCAAATAAACTCCAAAAATTCTCAAAAATTTTGTGGAGACTTCCCTCTTCAAGGGGAACAATTTTCATGTTCAAACCTTTTTCACTAGGTCCCCATTATGCAACCCAGAAAATAAAAACCTCATTTTAATTATAATATTATAATAATCATAATATTATAAATATTATAAATTTATAAACTTCTTCTTCCCGATGCCTGTACCAAACAGCAACCTCACAGGGCCTCCCCGCCGCCGGCCGGCCGCCGGCCGGCCGTGGCTCCACCACCGGCCGACTGCCCGGTGGTGGGCGCTCCCTCCGGCGGTGGTCCGGCGGCCGGCCGCCGCCGGCCGCCGCCGGAGCTATATATATATATATTTTTAAACGGGAGGGGAGGGGGTGACGGCGGCGGCGCTCCGGCCGCCGGAGCTTCCATGCAACTCGTCAGAAGGCTAGGGAGTGAGGAGAGGAAGAGTAGGTTCTACCTGTGTTTGGCAGGCTCGGGAGGGGCCGGCTTGGTCAGACATGGCTCAAGGTGGTGGAGGAGGGGGAGGAGCTCCTTGGCTTGCCTTTTTCCGGCCACCAGAGCTCCAGCAGAGGGGGGAGAAGGGGGAGAGGGTGCTCTGAGAGCTGTGAGGGAAAGAGAGGGGGGTTGGGTGGCTTTTATAGGGAGGGGGAGGGGGTGCTCCCTCCCTTTGGGTGGTGTGGGACTAATCCCTCCTTAGGGAGGGATTAATCCCACCCTCCAGCTGTCCTTGGACAGCTCCAGCTGTCCTTGGACAGCTGGAGGTATCTCATTTTCCCCCATGTGGGGAAAATGAATGAGGCCCTAAATGGGCTTGGGCCTTTTGGGAAGAGAGGGGAAAAGGAGGAGAAGAGGGGTGGGGTGGGCCTCCACCTATCCTAGGCTTCAGTGCTGGTTGGGGGGGCCCAAGGAGAGTGAGGGGGGGCAAGGGTTATTCATCCATGGAGAGGAGGTGGGCTCCTCATTTGGAGAAAAATCCAAAAAGTGGATTTTTAGGAGGGTTTGACCAAGTCAACCCTAGGATGGGTCCCCCTTGCTGGTCAAAGTCAATGTGGGTCCAAGTCATCGGGGTCGGGTCAAGGTTCGGGTGTCGTGTCACAATTGGTGTGTGCACGCTTTTCGGTGCACGATTATGCTTGATTTGACCACGAGTTGACCAATTGTCATCGAAATTAACCGGAATGACTTCTGTTGACTTCGTATTGACCATGCGAGTCCAACGCCACTGACCGGGGTCGAATCGGAGTTCGTTTGGCGAAATTCCAATATTTGCGCGTCGCAGCATGCTAAAACGGTCAAAACGCCCATAATCATCGTTAGGCTTCGAATCGCGGCGCAACGAGTTCCGATGCGTTCTTATCAATTATACGAAGTCATGGGAATTGACAGAACTCAAATCGGAGTTCTCTATGTCAATATCCAAAAATCTCATTTTCGCGACGTTCTGCGAGGAATGGCCAAATCCACTATATAACCTCTGGTTCAATTGAACGAGTTCCGATGCGCTCGTATGGACTATACGAGACCACAGGAACTGACGGAACTCAAATCGGAGTCCTCTAGCTCTATTTCCTACCTTGGGTTACCCCTCACCGGGTCATGGGTAGGGTCCGAGCCACTTTTATTGGGCCCACTAGGGTTCTGGTGGCCCAATAAAAGTCGGGATGTTACACTGTTGGTACCCTAGTTTGGATTTGAGTTCAGTCCTCTCTTTTAGTCTCTTGACCCAAGATTTATCTATGGTCAAATGTTAGTTGTTTAGTTAGTTTGCTCTAGTTATAGAGTTGTCACTTATCCAGATGAAAATTTGGTTAAGTTGTTTTTTGTTCGACTATGGTCGAACGCCGCTCGACTATCATCTATCGACTGTTCGACGATCGTCTATCAGTTGGTCGACGTTTGTCTGTCAGTAGATCGTCTATCTCTGAGTTAGTTCAACTCTTGTTAGCTCGACGTTCTGTGGAATCTGCCTCGCCGATCGTCGAACCCCGCTCGACTTCTTTTGACCGGACAGATTTCTTGATAGTTCAACTATCTGCTTGATAGTTCAACTATCTGATAGTTCGACTATCTGTTTGATAGGTCGACTATCTGTTTTCTTTGATAGTTCGACTATCTGTTTGATAGGTCGACTATCTGTTTTCTTTGATAGCTTGACTATCTGTTTGATAGGTCGACTATCTGTTTTGCTTGATAGTTCGACCATCTGTCTTGATAGGTCGATTATCTGATAGTTCGACTATCTGTTTGATAGGTCGACTATCTGTTTTCTTTGATAGTTCGACTATCTGTTTGATAGGTCGACTATCTGTTTTCTTTGATAGTTCATCTATCTGTTTGATAGGTCGACTATCTGTTTTATTTGATAGTTCGACTATCTGTTTGATAGGTCGACTATCTGTTTTGCTTGATAGTTCGACTATCTGTCTTGATAGGTCGACTATCTGATAGTTCGACTATCTGTTTGATAGGTCGACTATCTGTTTTCTTTGATAGTTCGACTATCTGTTTGATAGGTCGACTATCTGTTTTCTTTGATAGTTCGACTATCTGTTTGATAGGTCGACTATCTGTTTTGTTTGATAGTTCGACTATCTGTTTGATAGGTCGACTATCTGTTTTGCTTGATAGTTCGACTATCTGTCTTGATAGGTCGACTATCTGATAGCTCGACTATTTGTTCTGATAGGTCGACTATCTGCTGTGGTAGTTCGACTATCTGCTTTGATAGTTCGACTATCTGTATCGTTCGACTATCTGTTTGATAGGTCGACAATCTCTGTGCTTCGGTCGACGATCTCCGAGGGTCGTTCGACGTTCTGCTGTATGTCTTTAGTAATTTTGTCCTCTTCTATTCTATGATTTATTTCATATTTATTTGGCATATTTTATAAAAGATTATTTAAGTAAATTTATGCTATTATTTCCAGGCAATCTCTGCTCCATTCTTTATGCATGAGCCAATCTTTATCTGACAAAGTGTTTTGTCTTATTTGTTGAAATATATTTTCTGCTTTATCTGTCAGGCTGTCCTTTATAGCCGTTAGACTCAGAAAGTCTTCTCTGGACGTAAAGAGTTCTTTCTGATGTGACTTTTTCTTGCACCCTTTTATCAGATTGGATATGCAGCTTCTTAGAAAGCTTTATCCCCTTATAGCATGTCTGTCTGCAGGATTTGCTTTTGCTTTATGCTTTTTGCAGCCCAGATTGTAGATTCCAGATGAAGACAAAGTTCAAACTCAAATTAGAGCCGTTGAAAAGTCTCATATATAAAGAGTTTCTTTTGAAAGAAGAAACAGAAATATATAAGAGAACACATACATTTACACACAGATAGAGAGATACAGATATACACATATACAAGAAGTTTACTCTCAGCAATATAGAGAACTACAGCTCTCAGAAATTCACATTCAACTGAGAAGATCAAATCTCTTCAGCATTCTCCTTCTTTCTGAGTTCATCCTGCTCACAGGAAGACAGTCACTCAGAGGCTTTTAGAAGAAGAAGAAGAAGAAGAAAGGAAGCTGTTTGAAGAAGAACACCTTTTCCAAATCAAGAGTCTTCTTCAAGCTTCTCCTTCAGAACCCCAAGACAGTTCTTTGTCTTAGTTCAGAAGAGTTCCTGCACCCTGAAGCAAGACTCCTTCCTAGATATTCTCTAAGCCAGGGGGAGCCTTGATTCTTTTGAGCTATCTAGCTCTGTGCAATCCACTAGCTTCTCTAATCTGTTTAACAATAGAGAAGAAACTTTAACTCTCTCAACCTCCTGTACAAAGGGTTATTACTCCCTTCAAAATTGAACCCTTGGTGGCAGGGCACCTGATCAAAAACCTATGTTGGATTTTGAGCTCCTGATCAAAAGCTCAAAGGGTCTACTTGATCTACCTGAAGCAGATCAGTTGGTGGCAGGGCACCTGAACAAAAACCTGTAGTGGATTCCTACCAGGGTGGTAGAAGAGTGGACGTACCTATTTAGAGGGAACCACTATAAAATTTCTTGTGTCGTCTGTGCTGCTTATTTAATTTATTGCACTGTGGCTGTGAGTAGAAATAACTAAGATTGCTAGTTGCTGTGATAGGATCAAAACTCAACTGTAATTACAGTTGCTCTTCTCTAGTGCACTTCACTTTGTGTTAGGCTCTAGGGTTATCAATATCTATAAACTCATTCCGCAAATTAACTCTAAGGGAGTTGAGTAGGGTGTCCTAATTTTTGAATACTCTATTCACCCCCCCCCCTCTAGAGTTGTATCTATCATCACTTTCAATTGGTATCAGAGGGAGGTTGACTGACTGTACAGGCTAACACCTGAGTCACAAGATCCTGATAGATACCAAGCTTATAGATATTCACTTCATAGCCCAGTCCAATGATTACTCAAGCACCAGACCTCCAACATGCAACTTAGCTAAGTTTAGCATCTGGAAGGCAAGAATAAGATTATATATGAACTCTATTGATGAAGACATTTTCTCCTCTATTTTGACAGGACCTCCAGCACCTCCTGCTGCAACCACTGCTACAACATCTACAAATCTAAGTGCAGTGCCTCCTCCAGATTACAATGATGCCTACAAGAAGGCAAAGATAGCTGATGCCAAAGCTATGAACATTCTGGCTCAGACTATGTCTGATGAAATTTTCCAGAAAGTGGCTGATTGCACCTCTGCAAAAGCCATGTGGGACTCACTGAACCAGATTGTAGCTGGTTCAGCTGATGAAAGGAAGGACAGAAGGTCCAACCTTATATCCTAGTATGAAAACTTCAAAAAAACTGAAACTGAATCAGTTGAAGCCATGTACACCAGACTCAGCTCAATCATCAATGAGCTGAGAACTCTTGATAAGGAAATTACATTGACAGAGGTCAATGATAAGATACTGATGTGCTTCCCCAGCACATGGGATCTTAGGATCTGGCCTATCAAGGAGGCCAAAAGTACAAATGAAATCTCAACAGAAGCTCTCCTTGGCAAGCTCAAGTTTTTTGAGCAAGTGCTGAAGACCAGGGAAGCTGAGGCTGAAGTAAAGACTCCAACTCCAGCAAGAAAAGAGCAAACTCTTGCTCTCAAAGCTGCTGATGCTTCTGAAGGAAGCCAATCTAATGAGGAGCTGATGACACTCTTTGCCAAAAGGTTTCTCAATATGGGAAGAAAAGACTTTAGAAAGAAATCTTCAAGATATGAAGATAAACCAAGGTATGATAGATCTCCTGCTAAAGAAATCATTTGTTATGGTTGCAGGAAACCTGGACACATTCTACCAGAGTGTCCAGAGGAAAAGAGCAAAGAAAAGAGAAAGGAAAAAGAACATCACAGGAAACACTCCAAGTCCTCCTCCTACAAAAACAAGAAAAAGGAGAAGGGATTTGTTGCTGAGACCTGGAGTGATTCAGATGAGGAATCTTCCTCCTCAAGCTCCAGTGAGGATGAGGAAGAGAAGAAGGCAAAGGAAATCTGTTTTATGGCTATTGATATCTGCAGCAATCACTCAGCTGTAGAGAGTTCTGATGATGATGAAGAGATGCCTACAGAAGATCAGGTATTATCCTCATATGATTTTTCTTCTTCTGAATTTAAATCTGAATTTAAATCCCTTTGTTTAGATCTAATTAGTTCAGAAAAGGAAATTAAGGAACTTAGAAATAAGTTAGCTGAATCAGAATCTATCTCCATTGAAAATACTAGGTTAGAAGCAGAACTCACTAAATCTAGTGATGAAATAAAGTTTCTTAAAAATGAACTAGCAAAGTCCAAGAGATTGGAAGAATCATTAAATGGTAGAAGTTTTAAGTTGCTAGAAATCACCAGCATGACAAACACTAGGTCAGGCAATAATAAGCTAGGCTTAGGAGCTTCATCATGTGAACCCCCAATTATTCTTAAAAATCATCTTTCAACTCCAGTGAACTTTATTTCAGCTGATGGGATAAAGAACACTGAGCAAGTAAGACAAGTTAATCAAGCCTTAAATAAAGCTAAGAGAGAAAAGAGAAAACAAAAGTTTAAGGAAATACAAAAAGCGTCGAACGCTGCTCGACGATCGCAGGATCAGTGGTCGAACGAAGCTCGACGATCTGAGCATCCATCGTCGAACGCTGATCGACGTTTTCAATATGAATTTCAAAATTACCACCAGAACCTTAGAAACCTTAATATGAATAGAAACCCTAGGTTTGTGGACCCATTAACTGCATGGAGCATCCCACCTAGGAGATCTTACCCTTTAGGATATAAACCCCAACCTGCTTATTCTTTTATTTCTACTTTTCATTATGTGAAGAATAATGGACCCAAGGTTACCTGGGTCCACAATGTTTAACTTAACTCACTGCAGGTGAAGACCTATCCTATCACTCAGGACAAGTGGTATTTGGATAGTGGTTGCTCCAAACATATGACAGGGAACAAAGAAAATCTGTCAGAGTTCAAGGCCAAGCTTGGACCAAAGGTGATCTTTGGGGATTCTAGCTGTGGTCAAACTGAAGGATATTGTAGGATTACCATTGGAGCAGTAACTTTCAAGAGGGTTGTATATATAACTGGACTGAAGCATAACCTTATCTCAGTAAGTCAGTTATGTGATGCAGGATATCAGGTATCATTCACTAACACTCTTTGTAATATTCCTTTGAATAGTAATGTTGTGTTAGTAGGTATTAGACAATGTAATATTTATTTAGTAGATTTTAATTCAACCCATTGTGAAATCTGCTTATTTAATGAAGTAACAAATAACAACACCTTATGACATAGGAGGCTTAGCCATGTTAACCTCAAGAACATATCTAGGTTATCTAAATACAACCTTGTTAGAGGTTTACCTTCTTTCCCCTACAAGAAGGAGAGCCTATGCAAGGCTTGTCAATTAGACAAGCAAACCAAAAATTCCTTTAAATCTGTAAATAAAAGTGATTCACCTAGAATCTTGTACTTACTACATTTGGATCTTTTTGGCCCAATAAATGTACAGAGTCTAGGAGGGAAGTATTACACTTTAGTAATTGTAGACGACTTCTCTAGGTTCACTTGGGTGTTCTTCTTGAGAACTAAGGCTGATAACTTCAAAGTTCTTACAGATTTTCTACTCTGTGTGCAGACTGAGTATTCTACTCATGTTGCCTTGATCAGAAGTGATCATGGTACTTAGTTTGAGTCTCTTCTCATGCAAGATTTCTGTGAGAAAGAAGGTATCAAACATAACTTCTCTGCTCCTAGAACTCCCCAACAAAATGGGGTAGTGGAAAGGAAAAATAGAATCCTGATTGAAGCTGCAGGAACACTGTTGGCAGATGCTAATATGCCTCTCTCCTATTTGGCAGAAGCTGTTAGCACAGCTAATTATGTTCTGAACAGAATTCTTATACACAAGCTTAAGTGTAAAATTCCTTATGAGTTGCTTAAAGGAAAGAAACCTAAAATAAATTATTTTAGAGTATTTGGTTGTGTAGTATACATTCATAACAATAACAAAGAATACCTTAGAAAGTTTGAAGCAAAAGCTTCAATGGGAATCTTTCTTGGATATTCCCAAGTAAGCAAAGCTTATAGGGTTTTTAATAAATCAACTTCTAAAATTGAGGAATCTGTGCATGTTTCTTTTGATGAATCTCAGATGTTTTACAAGGAGAAGGAAACTTCTCCTTCCTCAAGTTCATTGTAGGTACCAGAATCTAGTAAAGATGTCACTCAAGAGATTCTCCATCTATCAACTCTTCATATCACTGATTAAGATAGTGATGAAGACTTTGCAGAAGCAGTTACTGTACCACCAATAGTAGATCCAATTCCTCCTGAGGAATTAATCCCAACTGTTGCTGAAGATCACATCCCACCTGCTGATGTTGTCACACTTAGAGATCATCCTACATCTCAAGTGATTGGAGACATTTCAGCTGGTGTACAAACAAAACATCAATTAAGACAGGATGTGATGCATGCTTGTTTCCTTTCACAGATTGAGCCTCTCACCATTAAAGATGCTGAGCTAGATCCCCACTGGATCATTGCTATGCAAGAGGAAC
Organism: Platanthera zijinensis; assembly: GCA_039513925.1. NCBI lineage: Eukaryota > Viridiplantae > Streptophyta > Magnoliopsida > Asparagales > Orchidaceae > Platanthera > Platanthera zijinensis. The sequence continues at coordinate 208,711,647 of CM077082.1, read as the reverse complement.
TCAATCAGTTTGAAAGATATAAAGTATGGACTTTGGTTCCAAGACCTAAAGGCCAACTGATCATAGGCACCAAGTGGGTGTTTAGAAACAAGTTGGATGCAAATGACATTATTGTAAGGAACAAAGCTAGACTTGTAGCTTAGGGCTACAGACAGGAGGAAGGTATAGATTATGACCAAACCTTTGCTCCTGTTGCAAGGCTAGAGGCAATAAGGATCTTTCTAGCCTATACAGCCTATATGAAGTTTAAGGTCTTTCAGATGGATGTCAAAAGTGCATTTCTAAATGGTGAGCTATAGGAAGAGGTATTTGTTGAACAACCTCCTGGGTTTGTCTCTTCAACTCAGCCCTCACATGTTTTCAAGTTGCAAAAAGCTCTTTATGGACTTAAACAAGCACCCAGAGCCTGGTATGTGACTCTAGCTAGTTTCCTGTTAAAGCACAACTTTGTTAGGGGAGTAGTCGATAGAACCCTTTTCGTCAAGCACCGCAAAGACACAATCCTGTTAGTTCAAGTGTATGTGGATGATATTATTTTTGGTTCCACTGATCCCAAACTGTGCAAAAAGTTCTCTGACTTGATGCATTCTAAGTTTGAGATGAGTAGTATGGGTGAGCTGTCTTACTTTCTTGCTCTCCAAGTAAAGCAAGATGCTGATGGCATCTTCATCTCCTAATCCAAATATGCCAAGAAATTGGTAAAGAAGTTTGGGATGGCTGATGCTTCAGCAATGCATACACCTATGGCTACTAATGTAGTTATAGATTCTGATGATCAGGGTAAGCTTGTTGATCAAAAGAATTATAGGGCCATTGTTGGTTCCCTATTATATTTAACTGCAAGTAGACCAGATATAATGTTTGTTACATGCCTATGTGCTAGATTCCAGGTCAACCCCAAGGAATCTCACTTGATTCTTCTCAAGAGAATCTTGAGATACCTGAAGGGATGTCCAAATCTAGGGCTATGGTACCCAGCTGAATCAGAATTTGAGCTAATTGGATACTCTGATTCTGATTATGCTGGTTGTAGAGTTGACAGGAAAAGTACCTCGGGAACTTGTCAGTTCCCGGGAGAGAGATTTGTCTCTTGGTTCTATAAGAAGCAGGCTTCTGTCTCAACTTCAACTGCAGAGGCTGAATATATAGTAGCTGCTAGTTGTTGTTCATAGATCCTGTGGATTCAAAACCAGCTTTTGGATTATGGGTACACACACAAGAACACAAAAATCATGTGTGACAGTACCAGTGCTATCTCCATTGCACAAAATCATGTGCACCACTCTAGAACCAAGCACATTGAGGTTAGACACCATTTCCTGAGAGATTGTGTGGAAAAGAACAAGATCAGCCTTGAGTTCATATCCACTGACCTTCAGAGAGGTGATATTTTCACCAAGCCTTTAGATGAACAGAAGCATCTGTTCTTTTTGGTTCAACTAGGCATGATTAATGGAAAAGACTAAGTGTGACGTCTGTCTTTGTTGAAACCTGTTTGAAGATCGTCGAACGACGTTCGAAGATAGTCGATCGGATTAAGCCTATCGTCGACCTATGATTGATGATGGCTTATCTGCTTGAAGATCGTCGCCCGACGTTCGCAGATCGTCGAACAGGTCGAGCCTATCGTCGTTCTATGGTTGACGACAGCTTGTTGTTTGTGAAGACAGAAATAGTCAAACGATTGATCGACTACTCTGCTTCATGAACGATCGTCGAACGACCGTTCGACCATCGTCTCCAGTATCTTTTAAAATAGATCGACGATTGCTGTTTAATATAAAACCGATGGTCGACCTAGGTTAAAAGATCATTCTTTTTATCGTCGACGGAGAGCGTCTTTTCGCATTCCATCTTTCTGCTTGCTCCCTGTCTCACGATCTTTGTCGTTTCGCCTTCGCCGTCTCTCTCGCCTTCTCCAACCCCTTCGATGGCGATTGATCCAGCCCTCCTGTCCGTGGTTAAGTTCGATGCTGGTTTCAGCGTAGACTTTGATTCTTTCAACTCCTGCGAGTCTGCGATAGTGGAAATCCTCAACCTCTGCAAAGATCAAGGATTGGAAAAGTTCATGTCCACAAGAATAAAGATAAACGTTCAAGAGATTAAATAATGGGCTTTCACTTCGTCCTCTAATGACGAATCTATGACTGGAACGATAGGCGGAGAAGAGGTAATTTTGACTCCCGCCGCTTTGACTGATATTTTTGGATTATTGAATGGGGAAGAGGATTATGAGCAAGATACCCCAGAATTTGGGAGAATGTTGACTGAATTGGGACATGCCGACGGCATTCCTTCTAAGCTGCTTAAGGTGAACTTTCCGTTGAAGATAAAGTTCTTGGCTGAACTAGTCGGAAAAGTGCTTCTGGGAAAGCACTCTGCCCATGATAATATAACCAGGCAACAGTTTGCCCTGATGTGTGCCATTGTGAACAAGAAACAGATTAACTGGACAGGAGTTTTGTTTGATTTGATAAGGAAAAAGAATAGCAAGAAGGAAGTCACCCTGGGTAGGGTGCTTGGGATATTTCTAAAAGAGAAATATCCCCATTTGTTGGTTTCAGTTTCTACATCCATCAATGCCAGCAAAAAGATGGACCCAACCCTGTTTGTCAAATGGAAAAGGAGCTTTCTGAAGCCCGCTCCAGCAGGGGTAGCTCCAGTTGCATCTGAGAGCACAAGGACTGCCTCAGTCACTCCCCTCCTTCAAGAAGCAGGCTCAGCCATTCTCTCAGTTCCATCCACTTCTTCTGCATTACCATCCACCTCTACTGAAGTGTCACCATCTACTTCAGTTCCATCTACTTCAGTTCCATCTTCTGCATCTCATCTTCTTGAATCCTCCACAATTCTCCATGCATCATCACCAGCATCTCCTCTCCCTCCTCATTTTGCTAGGATCTCTCATCCTACTTTTGATTTATTGGTTTCTGAGCTATCCACTCCTCCTCAGTCACCAATTCCTCATTTAGATCATATTGATCTTCTTGCATCCACCCATCTATCTCCAGTTCACTCTCCATCTCATCAGGAGTACACCATCCCTGCTGTTCATCCTTCTACTGTGATTCCCCCACCATCATTTGAAATCACCCCAGCCTTCATCTCAAGCATATTGGAGTTAATTACTCCTTCAATCAAAATCATGATTGAAGAAGCAATTGCTCCTCTCGTTTCTTCCATCACTACATTATCATCTTCCATTCTTGCCATCTCAAAATCTGCTGAGCCATCTTCTGTTAGGGGCCTGACTTCAGTTTCTACTGAAATCAGGCAGGGGGAGATGCTCGAGGAAGATGCCTCTGGACTGACTCTTGTTTCTCGCCCAGCAGAGCCCCAAGTTCAGATTCAAGATGTAGCAGAAGCTTTAGACCCTTTCAGGAAAATTTCTTTTATTCCTAGTTCCTCTGAATCTAAACCAAATTCTGAAGCTTCTTAAATTTCATTGATTAACAGTTATTTATTTGTCTGTTTGATTGATGCTCTCTGCTGCTTAGATATTTCCCTTCCTGTATTTTATTTATTTTCAGTAGTTTGTTTTGTGTGTTTTGTTGTTGAGAGACTTAACTCAAATAGGGCGTGATTGTTGGTACCCTAGTTTGGATTTGAGTTCAGTCCTCTCTTTTAGTCTCTTGACCCAAGATTTATCTATGGTCAAAGGTTAGTTGTTTAGTTAGTTTGCTCTAGTTATAGAGTTATCACTTATCCAGATGAAAATTTGGTTAAGTTGTTTTTTGTTCGACTATGGTCGAACGCCGCTCGACTATCGTCTATCGACTGTTTGACGATCGTCTATCAGTTGGTCGATGTTTGTCTGTCAGCAGATCGTCTATCTCTGAGTTAGTTCAACTCTTGTTAGCTCGACGTTCTGTGGAATCTACCTCGCCGATCGTCGAACCCCGCTCGACTTCTTTTGACCAGACAAATTTCTTGATAGTTCAACTATCTGCTTGATAGTTCAACTATCTGATAGTTCGACTATCTGTTTGATAGGTCGACTATCTGTTTTCTTTGATAGTTCGACTATCTATTTGATAGGTCGACTATCTGTTTGATAGGTCGACTATCTGTTTTGCTTGATAGTTCGACTATCTGTCTTGATAGGTCGACTATCTGATAGTTCGACTATCTGTTTGATAGGTCGACTATCTGTTTTCTTTGATAGTTCGACTATCTGTTTGATAGGTCGACTATCTGTTTTCTTTGATAGTTTGACTATCTGTTTGATAGGTCGACTATCTGTTTTGTTTGATAGTTCGACTATCTGTTTGATAGGTCGACTATCTGTTTTGCTTGATAGTTCGACTATCTGTCTTGATAGGTCGACTATCTGATAGTTCGACTATCTGTTTGATAGGTCGACTATCTATTTTCTTTGATAGTTCGACTATCTGTTTGATAGGTCGACTATCTGTTTTCTTTGATAGTTCGACTATCTGTTTGATAGATCGACTATCTGTTTTGTTTGATAGTTCGACTATCTGTTTGATAGGTCGACTATCTGTTTTGCTTGATAGTTCGACTATCTGTCTTGATAGGTCGACTATCTGATAGCTCGACTATCTGTTCTGATAGGTCGACTATCTGCTGTGATAGTTCGACTATCTGCTTTGATAGTTCGACTATCTGTATCGTTCGACTATCTGTTTGATAGGTCGACGATCTCTGTGCTTCGGTCGACGATCTCCGAGGGTCGTTCGACGTTCTGCTGTATGTCTTTAGTAATTTTGTCCTCTTCTATTCTATGATTTATTTCATATTTATTTGGCATATTTTATAAAAGATTATTTAAGTAAATTTATGCTATTATTTCCAGGCAATCTCTGCTCCATTCTTTATGCATGAGCCAATCTTTATCTGACAAAGTGTTTTGTCTTATTAGTTGAAATATATTTTCTGTTTTATCTGTCAGGCTGTCCTTTATAGCCGTTAGACTCAGAAAGTCTTCTCTGACCGTAAAGAGTTCTTTCTGATGTGACTTTTTCTTGCACCCTTTTATCAGATTGGATATGCAGCTTCTTAGAAAGCTTTATCCCCTTATAGCATGTCTGTCTGCAGGATTTGCTTTTGCTTTATGCTTTTTGCAGCCCAGATTGCAGATTCCAGATGAAGACAAAGTTCAAACTCAAATTAGAGCCGTTGAAAAGGCCCATATATAAAGAGTTTCTTTTGAAAGAAGAAACAGAAATATACTAGAGAACACATACATATACACACAGATAGAGAGATACAGATATACACATATACAAGAAGTTTACTCTCAGCAATATAGAGAACTACAGCTCTCAGAAATTCACATTCAACTGAGAAGATCAAATCTCTTCAGCATTCTCCTTCTTTCTGAGTTCATCCTGCTCACAGGAAGACAGTCACTCAGAGGCTTTTAGAAGAAGAAGAAGAAGAAGAAGAAAGGAAGCTGTTTGAAGAAAAACACCTTTTCCAAATCAAGAGTCTTCTTCAAGCTTCTCCTTCAGAACCCCAAGACAGTTCTTTGTCTTAGTTCAGAAGAGTTCCTGCACCCTGAAGCAAGACTCCTTCCTGGATATTCTCTAAGCCAGGGGGAGCCTTGATTCTTTTGAGCTATCTAGCTCTGTGCAATCCACTAGCTTCTCTAATCTGTTTAACAATAGAGAAGAAACTTTAACTCTCTCAACCTCCTGTACAAAGGGTTATTACTCCCTTCAAAAGTGAACCCTTGGTGGCAGGGCACCTGATCAAAAACCTGTGTTGGATTTTGAGCTCCTAATCAAAAGCTCAAAGGGTCTACTTGATCTACTTGAAGCAGATCAGTTGGTGGCAGGGCACCTGAACAAAAACCTGTAGTGGATTCCTACCATGGTGGTAGAAGAGTGGACGTACCTATTTAGAGGGAACCACTATAAAATTTCTTGTGTCGTCTGTGCTGCTTATTTAAATTATTGCACTGTGGCTGTGAGTAGAAATAACTAGGATTGCTAGTTGCTGTGATAGGATCAAAGCTCAACTGTAATTACAGTTGCTCTTCTCTAGTGCACTTCACTTTGTGTTAGGCTCTAGAGTTATCAATATCTATAAACTCATTCCGCAAATTAACTCTAAGGGAGTTGAGTAGGGTGTCCTAATTTTTGAATACTCTATTCACCCCTCTCTAGAGTTGTATCTATCATCACTTTCACATACACATCACATACAAACTCACACATACAACACATACACACTCACACACACATCACACACACAGCACATTCACACACACAGCACACTCACACACACACAACACATACACACTCACACACACATCACAAACACATACACATCAAATACAAACTCACACATACAACACATACACACTCACACACACATCACACACACAACACACTCACACACACAGCACACTCACACACACACAACACATACACACTCACACACACATAACAAACAAGCACATACAAACTCACACACACAACACATACACACTCACACACACAGCACACACACAGCACACTCACAACACACACAAACTCACACACACAGCACATACACACTCACATCCAACAAAATTTTCTAACATATAACTGTGGAATGAAGATATACCTCCTGTTAAACACTGTGTTGCTGCAGATTTTTGAACGAAGAAGATGCGGATCTGCTGCAGATTGAAGAGGGGTGGCTCACCTGCGGGAGTTGAATGGCAGAGAAGATGTGGATCAGTCCTTAGCTTCATCGGAGTTGAATGCCAGAGAAGAAATGCGGACATCATGCAGAGAATAGAAGTTACCTGCCGCAGTGGAGGAGAGGCGGCGAAGACTTCGCGCCGTCGGAGAAGGAACTGCCGCACCGGGAAAGGCGACGGAGGAGAGGCGGTGACCGGGAGAAGAAACTGCCGCACCCGGAGAGGCGGTGACGGAGGGAATCAGGCGGCGACCGGGAGAGATGACGGAGGACCGGGCTCGACTGCCCTAGCGTGCGATTTTCCCCCTTCCTCTAAACGCAATAAACCGGTGATCATCCCCCCGGTTTCATTCCGCGATGTTTTGAGCCATGAGATAAGCGCTGCGGGTGGAATGGAAGGCGACAAAACAAATGAAAAAAAATCGGGAGGTGCGTTTGAGGGAAACGAAAAGCTCAAAAACGCCCAAACAAATAGAGTCTAAATCACATCCGTCGAAAGATTTAATCGCAATTTCCCTTCTGTCAACATTCCCGCGGTTCTCTACCGGCGATCACGATTTCCGGCGATTTCCGGCCGGCTGTGGTAGGGGCGACCTCAGTCCTGCAGTTCAGGGGTAGGGCAGAAGCATCTATCGCGACTTCATCTCCTCCACAAAGCATCTTTTGCGACTTAATCGGGAAGGAAATCGTCGTTCGCTCTCCCCCTCTCCGCTCGATTAGGGCATTGTTTCCTCCCATTGCTCTGACTGCAAGCTTCTGACCAGTAGAATCACAAAAGGCCCTACCAGAACTCTCAGCTCATTACAAAGCAATGGGAAGAAACTGTAGTCATCGCATGGTCCGAGCTCTGCAACCCAATTTTGGCAATGACTTAAGCTCCGTTTGGGGGGACTTATTTTCACCGGTGAAGCGGTTACAACCGCATGAACCGGACCTTAATTATGATCCGATTCATGCGATCGTTACCGCTTGACCGGAGAAAATAAGCCCCCCAAACGGAGCCTTACTTGCACTTCACTACAAAGCAATGAGAACAAACTGTAGTCACGAAAGGCCCTTTAGAAGATCCTAAAATATCTTAAGGAGGAACACGAGGTTGAAGATCCTTTGACAAATCAGCTGCTAATGGTCTGGATGCAACAAAAGAAGGAAGTAATCTGTTAAATATGGTATCATTGCAAAACACTGTGGAAAAAACAATTTGCAGAGTTAAATTAATGAATTTGCAATAACATGTAAACTATTTTGATTAACTAAAGAAAAAGTCAAACCTTTTTTTTGACTATTGCGACTGTCATGAGTTGTTTGCTCTCCACGTGTTTTGCAGTGTCTGGCGATTTTAGTTCTTTTCTTAAATGTTATTCCCTTTCCTCCTTTAATTCTCTTGCCACTACTTTTTGTTTTTGAATAATTAGGTGGCGAAATATCAATGCTAGTGGGAATACTTGATTCGTAATATGAAGGACATCCATTGTTATTTGTTGACTCGAGCCTTTTTTCCCCAACTTATTCCAACATTTAACAAATCATTTAAAGTTTCGTCATCTTCTTTTGCAATTTCCATGCATCGATATAGTTATGACCATACATTGGAAATTAAAAGTCTCATTCGCTGTACAATCCCGTATTCGCAGAGTAGGGCCCTCCCGACAGGCGTAGTACCAACTATAAGTTTTTAAGCTTTTGAGAGATTTTGCACTCTTGGTGGCCAATTTTGGTTTGGCCTTGGAAATATACTAGTAGGGGAAGAAAAAATCTACCTCCCCCCTTTTGGCCCCTTTTGGGAGCGGGTGCGTCGAGTTGGCCGACACCCGCCCCCGGCTCGCTAGGTGCGAGGTAGGAGCAGCAGGACCGGCTGGAGGCCAGGATCCCGCCCTCTGCACCTTAGCCCTCGGAGTTACGAGACTACCCGCGCGGTTAGTTCGCGGGGCGAGACCGGCCTGCGGCCAGGCTCTCGCCCCGCGCGGTTAGTTCGCGGGGCGAGACCGGCCTGCAGCCAGGCTCTCCCCCCGCGCGGTTAGTTCGCGGGGCGAGACCGGCCGGCGGCCGGGGTCTCGCCCGCGCGGTGAGGTCGCGGGGCGAGACCGGTTGGCGGCCGGGGTCTCGCCCGCGCGGTGAGCTCGCGGGGCGAGACCGGCCGGCGGTCAGGGCCTCGCCCGCGCGGTGAGCTCACGGGGCGAGACCGGCCGGTGGCCAGGGCCTCGCCCGCGCGGTGAGCTCGCGGGGCAAGACCGGCCGGCGGCCAGGGTCTCCCCCGCGCGGTGAGCTCGCGGGGCGAGACAGGCCGGCGGCCAGGGCCTCGCCCGTACGATGAGCTCGCGGGGCGAGACCGGCCGGCGGCCAGGGCCTCGCCCGCGCGGTGAGCTCGCGGGGCGAGACCGGCCGACGGCCAGGGCCTCGCCCGCGCGGTGAGCTTGCGGGGCGAGACCGGCCAGCGGCCAGGGCCTCGCGCGCGCGGTGAGCTCGAGGGCGAGACCGGCCGGCGGCCAGGGTCTCGCCTGCGCGGTTAGCCCACTCGTCTCGAGTGCCCGGGAAGGTGGGGGTATGGCTTGGCCTCCTCCCGCCCTTGGACCTCTTTGGGCCGAGCTTTTACCGTTTTGCCCTCGGGGGGGGGGGGGGGGATTACCTCTTTACCCCCTGGTGTGGAGGTTTGTTATTGGCTTGAGGCTTATTTGCCCTATGGGCATTTTGGTCATTTTCAACCCCAGGACTTGGAAAATATATAAATAGACCCTTGAGGGTACCTTGGAGAGCATTGCTCCTTAGCCACTTAAATTCCCTTGGTTTTTCTTCCTCCAAGGCACCTAGCTCAAGCATTGGCTAGGGAGGGGGAGACCTCGAAGGTCTTCCAGGTGTGAGGTGGGACCTCCACGCTAGAGCCGAGGGTCTGTTCCTAGCTCCCAGGTCTTAGGTCCGCGACGTTCCTCCGAGTGTAGTAGGTGTGAGGTCACCCCTCTTTTGGGACCCCGAACTCCACGAGAGGTCAATTTTGGCTTCAACATTTTGGTGCGGTGAGCGTGGAAAGTGACCAGCACAAAAGATCTCGGGAGAGTGTCATGGCTGGAGATCAGGGAGGTGGTGATGATCTCGGCGAGCTCCCCCACCCCAGACCCTTCGTAGGAAGGGAGGAGTTCATGGCTTCCATCCAAGGCATCATGGAGATGCTGAGAGGCATTGCCCCTCGCGCGTACAGCTCAACCCCCACCCCCCAGGGACTGGCTCCCAGGGGTCTCGGCGAGCTGACCTAGAGTTGTCTCGACGAGCTGCCTCCCAGGGGTACATGGGAGATGACCCCAGTAGGGGGAGAAGGAAGTGTACCAGGTAGGCGACCTGGGAAGGAAAGGATGGGAGAGGGGGTCGAGTGAGACCTCCCCGGCCGGGAGCTGTTCCCTAGCCCGGCGAGTGCTAGCCCCCAACGCGAGCAGGTTGCACGGGTATAGGTGGCGAGAGAACCCCTTAGGGGATCACCCTTCAGCGAGCTGATCATCTCAGCTCCCGTTCCTGAGGGGTTAATAGAGCCTGACATGGTTTACTATACCGGGAAGGATGAACCCATCCAGCACCTGTAGTGGTTCGAGGATGTCGTCTCCATCAGGCCGATGACGGATGCCTTCAAGTGTCGTCTCTTTGCGATCACGTTGAAGGAGAAGGCAAGGGACTGATTTCATCAACTCCGTCCGAGGTCAATCTATGGGTTCGAGGACTTGAGCTGGAGCTTCCAGCTCCGCTTCTCCACCTCCAAGAAGAGGAAGAGGAGTCCTGAATCCATCTTCCTGATAAGGCAGAGAGTCGAGGGTATGTTCCTAGCTCCCAGGTCTTAGGTCCGTGATGTTCCTCCGAGTGTAGTAGGTGTGAGGTCACCCCTTTATTGGGACCCCAAACTCCATGAGAGATCAATTTTGGTTTCAACATTCGCTCTTCCTCAGAAATTCCTGTCACCCCTTCAATTATTGCTTGATGTCTAGGTGTTTTGGTCCACCTCTTACAAATACAATATGACAACAGCTCATTGACCCCCTGACCTTTCCAAATAGTAATAATATGGCGACAAGGAATGCCTTGAGTTTCGTACATTTTGCAATCACAAAAGGTATTACTTAAACTGAATAGAACATTTCTATCTTTGTAATCGTGATTGCAAGAGTCAATTTTGGTGAAAACTGTCCGCTTTTCATCAATTTTCTCTGAAGTTTAATAATATAACCAACACAAGCACTCCATAAATCATCTTGGAAATGAAAAAAATTAGATTGTATATATATATATTTCACTTGCATTCCTTTCTAACCATATCATTTTATCTGTATGCATCCATAGCCCAATCAAATCTTGAATTAAATTCAACTGTATAACCCCGTATTCGCAGAGTAGGGTCCACTTGGCAAGTGCATGACAAACTTTATGTTTTTTAAGCTTTTGAGAGATTTTTCACTCTTGGTGGCCAATTTTGATTTGACCTTGGAAATATGCTAGTAGGGGGAGGAAAAATCTGCATCCCCCCGATCCCTTTTTTGGGGTGGGTGTGGCAAGATGGCTGACACTCCCCCGACTTGCATTGGTACGAGGTAGGAGCGGCGAGACAGGCGCGACCTGGTGTTTGCCCGGGCGGCCTGCCCTGCAGGCGAGACAGGCGCGGCATGGTGCTCGCCCGGGCGGCCTACCCTGCGGGCGAGACAGGAGCGTCCTAGTGCTCGCCCGGGCGGCCTGCCCTACGGGCGAGATAGGCGCAACCTAGTGCTCGCCCGGGCGGCCTGCCCTGCGGGCGAGACAGACGAGGCCTGGTGCTCGCCCGGGCGGCCTGCCCTGCGGGAGAGACAGGCGCGGCCTGGTGATCGCCCGAGTGGCCTGCCCTGCGGGAGAGCAAGGCCTGCTGACTGGTGCTCTCCCCTGACGGGCGGTTTCTCTGGGGTGGGGGGGGGGTGGGGAGCATGGTTCGGCCCTCGTCCACCTCTGGACCTCTCTTTGGGCCGTGCTTTTACCATTGCGCCCTCGGGGGTGGGGGGGATTACCTATTTTACCCCCCGGTGTGGATGTTTTCTATTGGCTCAAGGCCTATTTGCCTTAGGAGTATCTCGGACCTTTTGGTTCCCAGGCTTGGAAAAACTATAAATAGACCCCCTTGGGTACCTTTGGAGGGATGATTTTTTGGCTTCCTCCTCCCTTGGTTTCTTCTTATTGGTGGAGTTTGAGAGTTCTCCAAGGTACCCAATTCAGCCATTGGCGAGAGAGGGGAAGTGTTTTTGTGATCTTCCGGGTGTGTGGTGGGACCTCCACGCTTGAGCCGAGGTTCTGTTCCTTGTTTCCCAAGTCTTTGGTCCGTGACGTTCCCCCGAGTGTAGTAGATGTGAGGTCACCCCTCTTTTGGGACCCCGAACTCCACAGAGACCAAGTTATTGGTTTCAACATTTTGGTGCGGTGAGCGTGGAGAGTGACCAGTACAGAAGATCTCGGGAGAGTGTCATGGCCGGAGATCAAGGAGGTAGTGATGATCTCGGCGAGCTCCCCAACCCGCCACCCTTCATAGGAAGGGAGGAGTTCATGAATTCCATCCAAGGCATCATGGAGATGCTGAGAAGCATTGCCCCTCGGGCTGACAACTCAACCCCCAACCCCCATGGACTGGCTCACAGGGATCTCGGTGAGCTAACCTAGAGTGGTCTCGGCGAACTGCATCCCAGGGGCATAGACGAGATGACCCCAGCAGGGGGAGAAGGAAGTGCACCAGGAAAAGGCCTGGGAAGGAAAGGTTGGGAGAGGGGGGTCTGAACGTTAGGGTTAGAACTAATATACTCTAGAGGGGGTGAATAGAGTATGTTTTTGTGTTATTTTATTTTAAAATTTTCTTCTTTAACTTTAACAACTATATCTAATTATCACAGATTAAAGTAAATCAAAGATCACATAATATCTAAAAACCACAGCCACATCAAGAACAGAAAAGAAAGAGCAACCAGACAACACAAGAAATTTATAGTGGTTCCCCAAACTGGGTATATCCACTCTTCTACCACCCTTGGTAGGAATCCACTACAGGTTTTGATCAGGTGACTGTCACCAATGAGCTTTTGATTAGGTGCTCAAAAACCAAACCTCAAGTCTTTTGGAAAGAGACTTGCAACCAGAATAATTTTGAAGGGAATTAAAACCTTGTACAGAGGTGAGAATGAGAGAATGATGTAAGTCTTCTTTTCTCAAATCAAAATGAGAAGACTGTGTGGATTCTTATTTGTTGTCAAAGCTCCCCCTGAGATCTTGAATGGTTCATGAGTGGAAGCTTTGTTCAAGGGTGTAGGCCTTCAGCTTTCAAAGATCCTTGACTGATTTGAATGTTGCTGTCACTTGAGATCCCGTAAAACAAAGATGGAGAGAAAGAAAGAAAAACTCTTGATGGTGATGATTGTTCTTTCTTCTTCTCTTGAGAGCAGACAATTTTTCTGAGAGTTGTTTTTCACTGCACTTCTGGACGTTTTCTTTGCTGTGACTCAAGGTGATGATCAATCTCTGCTCTTCTGTGTCATGTAATTTTCTTGGCAGGGAGATGTCTATTAGATCACTGCAACTTGGTCGAATTCAAAAGAAATTATGCAATAAATGTTCAGCCGAAATCTTGGGAATGAGAAAACGACAAGAATGTTGTCAATTATTCTATTCTATGTCTGTCCCGAGATATAAGCAATTAATTCCATGGAGGATGTTAGCAATCAATGCTGTCAGTAACGGCTCTATTCAGAGAATATAAGTGCATTGGTTTACGAGGGAATTAATAGCCTATAATAGTTAAAATGATGAGACAGAAAGAGAAAGAATAGATAACAAAATGTCTTACAGTTTTTGTCAACCTGAGATCAGCTTTCATCGACCTCTAATCAACTTTCGTCGACCTGATATTTCGTCGACCTCTGATCAGCTTTCATCGACCTGAGATCAGCTTTCGTCGACCTGAACTCTGTGAATCAACTGTTGTGCAAAAATTGACTAATTTTGCGCTCTATGTTCGTCGACTTGAGACTGTGAAGTTAGTCGACCTAAGAACTTGGTCAATCTGTTGGTGTTGAGTGAATAACACATCTGGCGTCGAGTGTTCTTTGTCTCTGAGTCAGTCTTGGCTTTGAGTGAATTATGGCGCTGAGTGTTGAAGAGTTAGTTGATCTGAGTACGGAGTTCGTCGAGCTCAGCTCAGAGATTTTGGCTCTGAGTTAGTTGAGCTGAGCACAACTATCGTCGACCTGAGATCGACGAATGTAGATTTCTTTTTCTAATTCTTGATCTCTCTAAGTCTTGAGTCTTTGGCAGTGATGGAGGCTGGTCCTTTATACTGTTGACTCGAAGGACTTTCCCTAGACTCTAAGACACACCTATGACCCTGATCTATACATATTGGGTCATATCCTAACTCAGTGAACCTAGCCCAAATTCAACTAGAGGTTCCAACAATCTCCCCATATTTGGGTGAGGTCACTGATTACAGACTCAATAAAGAGAATACACAAAGCAGGAACATAGCATATATCTGACAGATAATTAACTAACAAGTGCAACAGATATAAGTACATAGCTTTGTAACAGATAATAAAAACATAAATTTAACAAAGTATACCATAAATAGCAATTTTTTCTTCAGGTTTCTTTGCTACTACTTCTTGGATTTTTCTTCCATCTTCTTTTCTCGTGGCTTTGTAAATATAATTTCCCTGTTAGGATTTTCAGCTTCTCTTTTTGACATATATAAATCAGCTGCTCCAATAACGGTCTGAGTTGATGTTCTGGGAATAATTGCTTCTGGATGTCTAGCCATATATTCAGTAGAATCAAATAGTTTCTTGCTTATCTGAAGCCTTTCAAGTTCTTTTTCTCATTTTGTGGATATTGTTGAGAATTTTGTTGGATCCTGTCCTTCTCTGGCCTTTTTTATTTGTGACAAAGCAATTAATTCTTGGAGTCTGGCCCTCTTGAAGTTTGAATCATCATCCTGACTGGCTGAAGATTGATCTTCCTGTGAGGATAACATTGCAACAGGCTTGAAATGTGTAGACTGTGCTTGAAAGTTTGTCTCAGTTTGGCTTTCAATACTTAGAGTGTATAAGGGTTTGGGAGGTGCAGTTTCACTGTATTTTCCTTTAGGCTTGAATGATTCAGAATGCCTTCTTTGTTCAGTTTGAGGTTGAGGAGGAGAGAATTCTGGTTTTTGATAAACAATTTCCTTTATTTGTTCTGAACCACTAACACTTCTCTAGTGACTTCTTCTATAAGAATGCTGACTGGATGACCTTTCCTGTCTCTGATAAGTTCTTGTGTAGGAGGGCTTGGAAGGTGCATCTGACCTTTGAGAACTCATTCCAGAAGCACCAACAGCTGGTGGAGGAGGAGGATCCTTCCTGTATTTGTGAGCTGGAGGTGGAGAATACCTTCTGCTTTTCTTCCTGGCCTTTTGTTCATTATTTGAGAGCCACATTCAGGCTGGCATTCCCTTGTATGAGATTATTTTTTGAAGGATATAGTAGGGAGCATTATTAGTATTTCCAGGTTTGGGAGCAGGGGGAGATGGAGCCTTCCTTTTCTTTGAGAGCTTCCTTTTCTTAGATTCCTTATCAGAATTATCATCATCATCATCATTAGAGGATTGAGGATTGTCATACATGTCATCTATCTCTTTTAAGAACTTAGCAGGAATGGAGGTTTTTCCATGCTGGATAGGAGATGGAGGAGGAATGTCAATTGGTCCTAGAGAGTTGCTTGTGACAGTGCTTACAACAGCTGCCTTATTCTCTTCTTCAACATCAGTCATGATCAAGGCATCAAGATAAGGCATTGGAGAATCATCCATGATAAATGTTGGTCCAGAAAATGTTTCTGGAGGGGAGGAGGCTCTGACTGAATCAGCTTTGGTTGTCTCTGCTGGAGTTTGGGAAATCTTGGCAAAACTGTCCTTAAGTTGCTTAGCAACATCAGGACTTATTGGGGAGGAGTAGGGGATAAGAGCTAAGGATGGCTTAGTATACTCAGCTGGAGGGAGACTTAGGTAAGCTGTATCAAAAGTCTTTAACAGACTTACCAAGTCTACTGTGGGATGGATGACAACATCACCAACAGATTTTATTACAGCTATTACTGACTCATCAATGTCCATGTCAGTTTCAATGAATTGAGTTAAATCAAATATATCAGAATCTATACTATCTGTCACTGCTTCTGCTTGGGCTGCTTGAACTGCTGCTGCTACTTCATCATTAAGTATCTCCCCCTGCCTGGTTTCAGTATGTACTGAAGCCAGGCCCTCACATGAAGAGAGGATAGAGGTGAGGGTAGAGATTTGAGCAGAGAGAGATGATATGGATATAACCATAGGGTAAAAAGCCTCTGCAATGATGGTTTGGAGGATAGGCTTGAGGAGCTCAAGAAGTGGTTGGATGATAGAGGGATTCAAAGATATGGAGTCAGATGGTTGGGCAAGAGGTGGTGGAGAAGGTATAGAGGTAGTGATGATAGTTGCTGGAGGAGATGGTTGATTGGAGGTTTCTGGAAGGGGGTCCTGTTTAGGAGAGTGTTGAGGAGAAGGAGTGTTCAGAAGAGATGAGAGTAAATTGAAGGATGGGATAGAAGAAAGAGTGGAGAAGGGGATATCAGCAAGATGAGCTGGAAGAGGAGATTGGGGAGGAGTAGGGAGGGGTGTATCAGCCCTAGGAGAGGGAGAATTTGATGGAATATGTGTAGGGGAAGAAGGAATTGGAGATGCTGGTGCTGTAGGGGTATGTATTAGAATGGAAGTGGAGGCTGGGGTTTGTTGAACTTGAGGCTGAGATGGAGCTTGAGAATCAGGAGGAGATGGAGGAGTAGAGAGGAGCACTTCAGAGGGGTGGGGAGTGGCTGTAGCAGCCCTTGTACTTCTTGAAGCTTGGGTGGCAGAGGATGAAGCCTTAGAGGGCTTTGTGATTGTCCTCTCCCACCTGCCAAACAAGTTACATGTGAGCCTCTTGCTGGCATTGATGAATGTGGTCAGGGAGACCAGTGATTCAACAGCCTTTGCTATCAAGAAGATCCCTAGGATCCTTCCAAAGTTCACTTCCTTCTTACTGTTTCTTTTCCTGATAAGATCAAAAATGATTTGAGCCCAGTCCACCTGCCTTTTGTTTACCACTGCACACATGACTAGAAATTGATGCCTGGTTATATAATCATGTGCAGTGTGCTTGCCCAGTAAGATTTTTCCAACTATATCTGCGAGAAATTTGAACTCGGCAGATAGATGTTTCTTCAGTAGTTTATTAGGATTGTCCCCAGAGTACCCCATTGTGTTCAGCATTATATCAGACTCTTCCGAATCAATTTCTAACTCTTTCTCACCATTTTTCAATCCAAACAATTCAATAAGAATATCGGGGGTAAGAGAGATTTCGTTACCTGCGATATTGCTGGTCATCTTGTTCTCATTGATGGTAGCCGTGTACACCCATTCTCTGATTTCGGTGCTGGGTAGTTTGATTCTCATGGTCAGTAGTTGTTTCAGTTGTTGCTCTTCCAGTAGTTGCAGGATGGGAAGAAATATCGGATCTGAATGCTGGAATGAGTCAAAATCCATGTCGAATCCTGTGTCAAATTTCATTGCTGCAAGAGCTCCTGCTGGAATCGCCATGAATGCACCTGCAAGAGAGAAAACGAAGATCAAGTGCAAGAGAACTGAAAGCGCGGGACGGAGGTCGAAGAAAACCTAAATATAGTGTTTTCCTAAATATGAACCGACAGACTCCGTTCCACGAAAAATGAATAGATCTTCGATCTGAGGTCGGCAAAATAATTTGGACTTAAACGATTCGTCGATCTCAGTCTGAAGGGTTGAAGACATTTCGTCGATCTCCGTTCGATGAAAGTTTTCTGAAGTAGGTTCATCGATCTTAGTTTGACGAAACTAACTCCATACAGAGAGTTCGTCGATCTCCATTCGACGAATATCTCATAAACTTCCCCCAGTTCGTCGATCTCTGTTCGACGAACTTTGAAAAATTCGTCGAGTACAGACATAAATTAAACTAATTCTTCTTTATTTATCATTTCAAGCTGATTTATGAAGAACAGATGATTTCTTTCATCCAGAGGTTTGGTGAAGATATCAGCTCTTTGTAAATCAGTGTAGATATATACAAGATTAATTTTATTTTTGTCTACACACTCTCTAATGAAATGATGCTTAATGTCTATATGCTTAGTTCTGCTGTGATGAACTGGATTTTGTGTTATGGCTATAGCACTTGTGTTATCACATAGTAATGTTGAATTATTTAAGTTGAGACCATAGTCCAGTAGTTGGTTTTGAATCCACAGCATTTGGGAACATCAATTGCCAGCTGCAATATATTCTGCTTCAGCAGTTGATGTAGACACAGATGACTGCTTCTTGCAAAACCAAGACACAAATCTCATACCAAGGAACTGACAAGTTCCTGAAGTACTTTTTCTGTCCACTCTGCATCCAATAAAGTCAGCATGTGAGTATCCAGTCAACTCAAACTCTGACTCAGTAGGATACCAGAGACCTAGACTACGACAACCCTTTATATATCTCAAAATTCTTTTTAGAAAAACTAGATGTGATTCTTTAGGGTTCACCTGGAACCTAACACAAAGGCATGTAGCAAACATAATATCAGGTCTGCTTGCTGTAAGGTATAGTAGGGATCCAACAATGGCCCTATATAGTTTCTGATCCACAGGTTTCCCATGTGCATCAGAGTCTAGTACAACATTTGTAGGCATGGGTGTTTTCTTTGCTGAGGCATCAGCCATGCCAAACTTCTTTATAAGCTCTTTGGCATATTTAGCCTGGGAAATGAAGATGCCATCAGGGAGCTGCTTCACTTGGAGACCAAGGAAGTAGGAAAGCTCACTCATGCTACTCATCTCAAATTTTGAATGCATTAGATCAAAAAATCTCTTGCATAATTTGGGATTAGTAGAGCAAAATATTATATCATCTACATATATTTGTACTAACAGTATTTTATCATGATGCAATTTGGTAAACAAAGTCCTATCAACTATGCCTCTTGAAAAACCATGCTCTAATAGAAAGCTGGCTAAGGTCTCATACCAAGCTCTTGGAGCTTGCTTTAAACCATAGAGAGCCTTGTGCAACTTAAACACAAAAGAGGGGTGAGTTGGAGAAATAAAACCTGGAGGTTGTTCAACATAAACCTCTTCTTTAAATTCCCCATTCAAAAAGGCACTCTTCACATCCATTTGATAGATTTTGAACTTTTTGAATGAAGCATAGGCCAGAAATATCCTTATTGCTTCTAGCCTGGTAACTAGAGCAAAGGTTTGATCATAGTCAATCCCTTCCTCTTGTCTATACCCTTGAGCAACAAGCCTAGCCTTGTTCCTCACAATCACACCTTGGGCATCAAGCTTATTTCTAAATACCCATTTGGTTCCAATGATTGGGTAGTCTTTTGGTCTTTGAACAAAATCCCAAACCCTACATCTCTCAAACTGATTGAGTTCTTCTTGCATTGCAATGATCCAGTGGGGATCTTGCTCTGCATCAGATATGGACTGAGGCTCAATTTGAGAGAGGAAACATGCATGCATCAAGTCCTGGTTAAGTTGATGCCTTGTATGTACACCTACTGTTATGTCTCCAATCACTTAGGATCTGGGATGATCCCTCAGTGCGACAAAATCAGTGGGTGGAGTTGGTTCAGGAACAACATTTTGGAAGGATTCCTCTTGTGGAATTACTTCTGCTGTTGTGGAGGGTTCAACTGCATCCAGATTTTCTTCATCACTTTCTTCATTGGCTTGTTAAGGAGACTGGGATGTAAATTTCAATTCATCCAATTTCTCACACAAGTTGTTTACCTGCAAGAGGTTTCTGGTAGAAATTTCTTTCTCCTTGTAAAACATGTTAGTCTCATCAAATATAACATGCATGGATTCTTCTATTTTCAATGTGGATTTATTAAAAACCCTATAAGCTTTGCTGACTTGGGAATATCCTAGAAAAATTCCCACTGCAGCCTTTGCTTCAAACTTTCTAATGTGCTTTTTGTCATTATTATGAATATAGCATACACAACCAAAAACTTTAAAATAGTTAATTATTGGTTTCTTCCCTTTGAGCAGTTCATAGGGGGTCTTATGTTTTAGTTTGTGTATCAAGCTTCTGTTCAGGACATAGTTTGATGTGCTCACTACCTCTGCCCAGTAGGATAGGGGCATATAAGCATCTGCAAGTAATGTGCTTGCAGATTCAATGAGTGTTCTATTTTTCCTTTCAGCTACCCCATTTTGTTGAGGAGTTCTAGGAGCTGAGAAGCAGTATCTTATACCTTCTTTCCTACAGAACTCTAGCATAAGAAGAGACTCAAACTCGGTGTCATGATCACTTCTGATCAATGCAACTTGAGTAGAATACTCAATCTGTATATTCTTGAGAAAATCTGTAAGAACTTGAAAAGTATCTGACTTTGCTCTCAAAAAGAAAACCCAAGTGAATCTGGAGAAGTCATCTACAACCACTAAGGTATAAGACTTCTCTCCTAGGCTTTGTACAACAATAGGTCCAAAAAGGTCCATATGTAGTAAGTACAAAATCCTAGGTGAATCACTCTTATTAATGGATTTAAAGCTAGATTTAGTTTGCTTGCATAGTTGACAAGCCCTGCAGAGACCTTTCTTCTTGTAGGGGCCAGAAGGTAAGCCTCTCACAAGGTTGTCCTTAGATAACCTAGCAATGTTTTTCAGATTTACATGCCCTAATCTCTTATGCCATAAGTCATTCTGACTACTAACTAAGTTAAGCAGACATATATCTGAAGTAATAGACTGGAAATTAACTAAATATATGTTTCCTTGTCTACTGCCAATTAAAACTGGTTTGTTTTCTCTTGAGGTAATAGTATAGGATTCAGAGTTGAATGATACCTGATAGCCTTCATCACAGAGTTTGCTTATGGAGATGAGATTGTTCTTCAGTCCACTCACATATGCAACTTTCTTGAAAGTTACAGCTCCAATCTTGATTTTTCCATAGCCCTCTGTTTGGCCACAATTTGAATCACCAAAGATGACCTTTGGTCCCAGCTTGGACTTATAGTCAATTAAATTTTCCTTGCTGTCTGTCATGTGCTTGGAGCAGCCACTATCCAGATACCAGTGTTGATTATATGCTGGATAGGTCTTCATCTGCAAGTATAACACTTAGTTTCTCTTGACCCAGGTAACCTTGGGTCCTTGTTGATTTACATAGGAGTAACTGGAAATATATGAGCATTCAGGTTGATCTTTATAGCCTAAAGGATGATACCTTCTAGGAGGTATGACCCACTGACTAAAGGGATTAAAGGATTTATTATTTTTTAGATTACTCTTGTTATGAACTAGATCTGACAAATCTGGGTATGTTCGTCGACCTGAGCTCGACGATCGAGATTGAGTTCTTCGATCTCTGCTCGAATAATGGAAGTATCCATTCTCAGAGCCCCAAAAACGTCGATCTCTGGTCAACGAACCATACTAGTTTTGTCGATCCCAGTTCGAAGAATAGATTACATTATTATTTGCATTCAGAGTTCGTCGTTCTAAGTTCGACGAACTATATCCATTTCGTCGTTCTGAGTTCGACGAAATTTGCTGAACATAGTTATGTTGTTTATTTTTCCTTTTCTAATTGGTTTTCTTAAGTTCTAACTGTTTAAGAACTTCATTAACCTTCTCTACCTGTTCATTATTTTTCTTACCATTTTCAGAAATAAAACTTGTGAGTTTTGATAGTTGATTTTTCTGAATAAGGATTGGTTCACTAGATGAGGCTCCTAATCCTAGTTTGTTATTACTGGATCTTGTATTGACTGTGCTAGTTATGTCTATCAGTTGTAAACTTCTACCATTTAAGGTTTCTTTTATTTCCTTAGCCTTACTTAATTCAGATTTTAGGAATATTATTTGTTGATTAGCTAGGTCTAATTCTTCAGTTAATTTTTCATTATCAGCAATGACTCTTTCTTGTTATAATAGTTTTTCCCTGAGAAGTTTGATTTCCTTCTCAGATCCTATTAGGTCTAAACATAATAGTTTAAATTCAGATTTGAATTCCTCTGATTAAAAATCATAAGAGGCTAATACCTGATCCTCAGCTGATAAGAGCTCTTCATCTTCAGACTCATCAGCATCTGATCTGCTATAGTCTGCCTCAATAGCCATGAGGCAAACTTCTTTGGCCTTCTGCTCTTCTTCATCCTCATTGGAGCTGGAGGAGGTTGACTCTTCTTCAGTGTCACTCCATGACTCAGCAACAAAGCCCTTGTCCTTCCTCTTGTGCTTGCTTGAGGCTTGCTGTAGTGACCCTTCCTTGAGTCACCCTCCTTTCTTCTATCCTTCTTTTGAACTTCTGGGCACTCAGAGATGAAATAATGCCCTGGTTTCCTGCAGCCAAAGCACACTACTTCTTTAGATGGTGTTTTGTTATACCTTGGCTTGTCTTCATACTTGGATGGTTTCCTTCTGAAATCTTTTCTAGCCATCTTAAAGAATCTCTTGGCAAAGAGACTCATCAATTCTTCATTCACAGGAATGACTTCAGAGTCTTCTACAGCTTTGAAAGCTATGTTGTGCTCTTTCCTAGTTGGTGTAGGAGTATTGATTTCAACTACTGCTTCCCTTGATTTTATCAGCTGCTCATAGGACTTTAGCTTTCCTAGTAGAGCTTCAGTTGAGATCTCTATTGTGCTTCTGGCTTCTCTGATGGGCCAGATTCTTGAGTCCCATGTGCTGGGGAAGCATATGAGGATCTTATCATTCACTTCAGTCAAAGTGATTTCCTTATCTAGAGTCCTCAACTCACTGATAATAGAGCTGAGTCTGTTGTACATTACTTCCATTGTTTCAGCTTCATCCTTTTTGATGTTTTAATATTGAGTGATGAGGTTGGATCTTCTATCCTTCCTCTCATCTGCTGATCCAGCCACCATTTGGTTCAGGGAGTCCCAAATGTCCTTGGCTGATGAGCACTCAGCAACCTTTTAAAATATCTCATCTGACATTGTTTGAGCCAATATGTTCATGGCTCTTGCATCAGCTATCTTTGCCCTTTTCTGTGCATCTGTCCATCCAGGGGGTGGAACTGCACCCATGTCTGTTGAATTTGATGGGGTTGAAGCCACTGGAGCTGGTGGTCCTGTTAGGATGGAATTAAATATATCGTCATCAATAGAATTCATGTAGAGTCTAATTCTTGCCTTCCAGAGTGTGAACTTGGACAAGTTACACACTGGAGGTCTGGTGCTTGCATACTCTTTGTTCTGTGCCATGCTGTATAGATCTAGAAGAAGTGAGAGAACAGATCTAACTTAGGATCTTTGGTTCAAGGGTTAGCTTGTACAACCAAAAGAACCTCCTCTGATACCAATTGAAAGTTAGGGTTAGATCTAATATACTCTAGAAGGGGGGTAAATAGAGTATGTTTGTGTGTTATTTTATTTTAAAATTTTCTTCTTTAACTTTAACAACTATATCTAACTATCACAGATTGAAGTAAATCAAAGATCACAGAATATCTAAAAACCACAGCCACAGTAAGAACAGAAAAGAAAGAGCAACCAGACAACACAAGAAATTTATAGTGGTTCCCGAAACTGGGTACATCCACTCTTCTACCACCCTTGGTAGGAATCCACTGCAGGTTTTAATCAGGTGACTGTCATCAATGAGCTTTTGATCAGGTGCTCAAAAACCAAACCTCAAGTCTTTTGGAATGAGACTTGCAACCAGAATAATTTTGAAGGGAATTAAAACCCTGTACAGAGGTGATGATGAGAGAGTGATGTAAGTCTTCTTTTCTCAAATCAAAATGAGAAGACTGTGTGGATTCTTATTTGTTATCAAAGCTCCCCCTGAGATCTTGAATGGTTCAGGAGTGGAAGCTTTGTTCAAGGGTGTAGGCCTTCAGCTTTTCAGAGATCCTTGACTGATTTTAATGTTGCTATCACTTGAGATCCCTGAAAACAAAGATGGAGAGAAAGAAAGAAAAACTCTTGATGGTGATGATTGTTCTTTCTTCTTCTCTTGAGAGCAGTCGATTTTTCTGAGAGTTGTTTTTCACTACACTTATGGACGTTTTCTTTGCTGTGACTCAAGGTGATGATCAATCTCTACTCTTCTGTGTCATGTAATTTTCTTGACAGGGAGATGTCTATTAGTTCACTTCAACTTGGTCGAATTCAAAAGAAATTCTGCAATAAATGTTCAGTCGAAATCTTGGGAACGAGAAAACGACAAGAATGCTGTCAATTATTCTATTCTATGTCTGTCCCGAGATATAAGCAATTAATTCCATGGAGGATGTTAGCAATCAATGCTGCCAGTAACGGCTCTATTCAAAGAATATAAGTGCATTGATTTACGAGGGAATTAATAGCCTATAATAGTTAAAATGATGAGACAGAAAGAGAAAGAATAGATAACAAAATGTCTTACAGTTTTCGTCGACCTGAGATCAGCTTTCGTCGACCTCTAATCAGCTTCCGTCGACCTGAGATTTCGTCGACCTCTGATCAGCTTTCGTCGACCTGAGATAAGCTTTCGTCGACCTGAACTCTGTGAATCAACTGCTGTGCATAAACTGACTAATTCTGCGCTCTATGTTCGTCGACCTGAGACTGTGAAGTTAGTCGACCTAAGAACTTGGTCAATCTGTTGGTGTTGAGTGAATAACGCATCTGGCGTCGAGTGTTCTTTGTCTCTGAGTCAGTCTTGGATTTGAGTGAATTATGGCGCTGAGTGTTGAAGAGTTATTCGATCTGAGTACGGAGTTCGTCGAGCTCAGCTCAGAGATTTTGGCTCTGAGTTAGTTGAGCTGAGCACGACTATCATCGACCTGAGATCGACGAATGTAGATTTCTTTTTCTAATTCTTGATCTCTCTAAGTCTTTAGTCTTTGGCAGTGATGGAGGCTGGTCCTTTGTACTGTTGACTCGAAGGACTTGCCCTAGACTCTAAGACACACCTATTACCCTGATCTATACATATTGGGTCATATCCTAACTCAGTGAACCTAGCCCAAATTCAACTAGATGTTCCAACAGGGTCGAGCGAGACCTCACCGGCCGGGAGTTGTTCCCCAGCCCGACGAGTACTAGCCCTCCAGGAGAGCAGGTCGCGCAAGTAGAGGTGGCGAGAATACCCCTTAGGGGGTCACCCTTCAGCGAGCTGATCATCTTAGCTCCCGTTCCCGAGAGGTTCAGAGAGCCCGACATGGCTTACTATACCGGGAAGGATGATCCCGTTCAGCACCTGCAGTGGTTCGAGGATGTCGTCTCCATTAGGCCGATGACGGATGCCTTCAAGTGTCGTCTCTTTGTGATCACGTTGAAGGAGAAGGCAAGGGACTGGTTTCATACACTCCCTCCAAGGTCGATCTATGGGTTCGTGAACTTGAGTCGGAGCTTCCAGCTCCGCTTCTTCACCTCCATGAAGAGGAAGAAGAGTCCCGAGTCCATCTTTCTGATAAGACAGAGGGCCGAGGAGTCGCTTGCCCACTACGTCGACAGGTTCCAAGAGGAGATCCTAGATATCCAAGAGATACCAGGGTATGCCCTCTAGATGGCGTTAACGGTGGGGTTGCGCGAGGGGTTCTTCAAGATGAGCTTGACCCGAAAGGCCCCCCTTTACTTTGAGGAGATGATGGAAAGGGCGGTAGAGGAGATAGCCATGGAGGCGGCCAACCCAACATTTGTCAAGAAGTTGGCAAAACTAACGGAGACGGAGTCGAAGGAGCAAGGTGGCTCAAGGCATCAGGATGGAAGAAGGAGAGAGGAGCATAGAGCTCAGGGGTTCCAGGGACAGGAGGGTCTGGAACCAGGCTAGAGGCAGCAGGGAGGACCTGCCCAGGGTCCAGGAAGAGCTCTCATCCAGGGTGGGAGAAACTTTCACAGAGGCCAAGGGAGGTTCAACTTCCAAAGGCAAGCCCCAAGACAGCTCCTTCCCCCACCCCAGCAAACCTTGACAATAGGCGGAGGAGGAAGAGGCAACAAGAGAGACTGCAGGGCCCGCCGATGGATGAGAGAAGGAGCATTGCCATACTGTGACTTCCACCAAGCTGAGGGTCACGCCACAGCTACCTGCCCCGAGTTTGTGTAAGTGAGGGGGGCGAGAGGCCCTGCCCATCCTCAGCCGCCGACACAGGTTGAAGGGATTCTACCCAGAGTGGGGGAAGAAGACATATGTGAGGACCGGGTCGATGTAGGACCCCGAGGAGGTATAATAGTGATCCACGGTTGAGTGGGGAACGAGTCCACTCGGAAAGAGAGCCTCCATGTCATGCACCGATGGAGCGTCGCTTCGACATCCCAGACCCCGCCCCAGGAGGAAATGATTACCTTCTCGATGAAGGACATGCCGGATCATGAGGATCTGTTCTGCGATGCGCTGGTCATCCAGACGGCCATCGAGGGCTACACTGTCTCCCAGATCTTGGTTGACAACGGGAGCTCCGTCAACGTTGTTTTCAAGAAGGCGTTTGATGAGATGAAGGTGGAGCCAAGGAGGGTGTTGGCCTCAGACGGACCCCTGTTCGGATTTTCAGGGGAGAGGAAGGAGGTTGAAGGTGGAGTAGGACTCTAAGTGAAATTGGGAGGGACTTCAAGGAACTGCCGGTTCGTCATAGTTGACGCTCCGAGCAGCTACAATTCCATCTTCGGAAGGCCCCTCATCAGCACCTTATGTTGCGTGCCATCTTCTTTCCACCAGTGCCTCAAGTTTAGCTCAAGAGGGATCCAGGTCAGAGTCAAGCGAGACTCCAGGATGGCAAGGCAATGTTATGTCACGGCTGTCAACACCATCTCTTGGTTGGCCAAGGCAGAGGAGATGGAGAAGATCATGGAGAGCCTGAGCAAGATGGAGGTATCCGAGGGGAAGTATGACGACCATCATGCCAAGACCCCCTGAAGAAGCCTCTCCTCGGCAGAGTCTTGTATTTTTTCTTATGTTGTAATGAGTTCAGCCCCCGACCAGTTGAGTCGGTGGGGTCATGTAATCCATCGTGTTTTCCCCTTTGGAGGATGTTGGATTTGGTAATGTTTGGTTGAGATGTTTAGTCCCCCCAAGAGAACATCCCCATGTCAGGCTCTCACTAGCTGGATGGGTTGAGGGTACCTCGAGGAAGCCAAGTCTTTTTAGCTCCGAGACGGTTCCGCTGTCTAGGCTCTCACTAGCTGGCAGGGCTGGTTGACCTCTCGTGAAGGCTAAGTCTCTTTAGCTCCGAGACGGTCCCACTGTCAGGCTCTCACTAGTTGGTAGGGCAGGCGTACCTCTCGTGGATTCCCATGTTCCTTTGCTCCGATGACGGTCCTGCTGTTAGGCTCTCACTAGCTAGCAGGGCAGGCGTACCTCTCGTGGATGCCCATGTTCCTTTGCTCTGATGATAGTCCCGCTGTCAGGCTCTCACTAGCTGGTAGGGTAGGCATACCTCTCGTGGATGCCCATGTTCCTTTGCTCCGATGACGGTCCCGCTGTCAGGCTCTCACTAGCTAGCAGGGCAGGTGTTGGGTATATTGGAAACTTTGTACCAGATTTGGAGAAGCTCGCCTAACTCAATGATATACATCAATGTGTATTTGATGGAACGTTGAGTTTGAATGTGCAGGTTAAAGAAATACAGGAAATGTGTCGACACCAGAAGCCAGTTTGTGTCGACACACAGGACTTATGTCGACACACAGAAATTCTGTCAGCAGCAGTTGTGTCGACACACAGGACTTGTGTCGACATACAGAAATTTAGTCTACAGCAATTGTGTCGACACACACTCAAGAATTCCGTCGACACCATGTCAACACTAGAAGCAATTGTGTTGACACGCAGGACTTGTGTCGACACATTCAATAGGATCTGTGTCGAGAAGATGAAGAATGGTTGTGTCGACATTGTGGGACCTGTGTCGACACCATCAAGACTTGTGTCGACACATGGTCTATTTGTGTTGACACATTTGGAGTATTGTCTCGACGCTTTTTTGCTGAGATAGAGTACATTGAGGCATCAAGTTTCAAGATTGAAGACTTGACAGCTGTCATAACTAACAAAGCTATTGCATCTGTCAGAACTATCAGAAGGCCGTTATAAACCGGATCAACCGGTAACCTCAGATGGGTCTATATAAAGACTTGTGTTATCACAAAGATACACAATAATAATAAAAGAGGCGACACACAAGAAGGAAGGACTTGTCATTCTTCTAACAATTGAACTCTACGAGTCATTAACTGAGGGCAGATTCTGAACAAGTCTGCAAAAAGGATTCAGATCTATTTCTGAATTGAAGGAAGCTGGATTGAGGATCATCTCCAACTTCAAAAGAAGATCAACCTTACTGTGTTCAGATTCAAGAAGTTTTGAAGAAAGCTAAGACAGGTTGGATCTTGAGAAAGCAGTTCAATCAAGAACTGATCAAGAATCCTTCATCCCTTTCTCTCTCTACCTGGGTGAAGTATTTGTCACTTTTATAGTCAATTTTTCTATAAGATCTTTTGTTGATCTGAGTGTAGGAGATTTATCTCTCTGAGTTGTAAGCCTAAATATATAAAGGCTAAGGTTGGGCTTAGTGCCTGAGGTAGGATCTTGGTGATCTGAGTTGTAGGCTTGGTGATTAAGGCTGAGGTAGGGTTGTTGCCTGAGGTAGGATTCTTGGGAAGAATCTGAGTTGTAGGACTTGAAGAAGTCTGAGCTGTATGAACCAGTTGGGTTCTGAGTTATAAGATTCGAGGATCTGAGTTAGTGGAAGGAAGTTTGGCCGAATCCAACACTCTACTGGATAGGTGAAGTGGGAGAGTGGACATACCCACGAATTGGGAAACCACTATAAACTATTGTGTGATGTGCTGTGATTTTTCTGTGCTTGATTTACTCTATGCTGTGATAGATATGGATCAAATAACTATGCTGTGAATAACATTTATATTGCCTAAGTTTTAAAAAGGATTTGAACCTATTCACCCCCTCTAGGTGTTTAGGATCTATAAACCAAACCTTTCAAGTGGTATCAGAGGGAGGTTTACTCAAATCTAGACCTAACAGTCTGAGTTGATCTCCAAGGCAATTATTTGTTAGCTAGAATGGGTTCAGGTGAAAATCAGAAGGAACTTGGATCCATGAAACTTCCTATCTATAGGAAAGAAAATTTTGGCATATGGAAAGAGAGGGTCAGATTGTTCATGGAAGCATATGATTCAAGAATTTACATTACAGTTCTAGAAGGGTCATTCATTCCTATGAACATATCAGTTCTTGATGCAAATCTCAAGACTCCAAAAAGTTTGTCTAAAATGACTAAGGAAGAGATCATCCCAACAACCTTAGACAAGAGGGCACAGAACATAATTGTGAGTGTCATAGATGATTTTACATTCCAGAATCTGGTCCATTGCAAAACCTCCAAGGATATGTGGGACACTTTGATTGTCTACATGGATGGAACAGAAGAAGTAAGAGAGGATAAAAAGTCTATGCTAAATCAAGAATATGAGAGTTTTAAACAAGCCAAGAAAGATAGCATAGCTGAATGTTATAAGAAATTCTTTAGAATTGTAAATGAGCTAATGACCTATGGAAGAGTCTTTAGTACATATGAACTAAATGGCAAGTTTCTCAGATCACTAACCAAGGACTGTGATACTAAAATATGTGCCATCAGAGAGGTGGCCAGACTGGCTGATACACCTCCACCAACCTTATTTGCAAAACTGTTATCATATGAGATGCAGCTCACTGCCAGAAAGGAAGAGGAGAAAAGTAATAGGTCTGAATACAAAGAAAAATTAGCTGCCTTTAAGGCTGAAGCCACAAGAAAGGGCAGGAGAAAGTCACCTTCTCCTCCCAGGAAAATTGCTGAAGTTGAACCAGAAAATACTGACATCAACACTTCAGACAGCCACAACTCTGATGAAGACTTTGCTGTCTTCACAAGGCAGTTTCAAAGGTTCATAAAGAAGAAGAAATGAAGAACAAAGACATTTTCATCTTTCTCCAAGGATGACTATTACAAGAAGAAGAAAACTTCTAAGGATGACATGTATGACTCTAATCTCAATAAACAAACTTCTTCTAAAATTATTTATTATTGTTGCAATAGGCCAGGACATTTCATAGCTGATTGTCCTGATAAAAGAAAGGAATCGAAGGACAACAAGAAGCATCAAAATAAGGGCAAGAAGGAGAGATCCCTTGTTGTCTAGAAGCAAAAGAGTTGGACTGACTCTTCATCATCAGAATCTAGAGAAGAGGATGAAGCAGAAGTCTATATTGGATTGTTCATTACAGAAGAGGATTCTGTAAAAACTGAATTCTTGCAAATGCTGGATTCTATAAATGGGAGTGAAGATCATTATTGTAGAGGGCTGATGGCTCTATTTGAGGAAGATCAGTGTCAGGATCAGCATGGTCCCAGTAAGGTATATAATCCATCTTCAGTTTCTAATTATTATATTGGATCAGAATCAGAAACATCTGCATCAAGAGATGTGGATGATTGTGAATCTGAAGGGGATTCTCATCAACTAATTGATGAGTATGGTGGTCTGTTGCAAGCTCTTAAGAGAAGCAGAACCCTTGTCAAAGAGCAGGCTAAGAAAATTGCATCTCTTAAATTGGTTGCATCAGATTCAGCAAAAGTGCTGGATTTGAAGCTGAATGAATATGGCAAATTGAAAAACATAACTGTTATTCAGATGGGTACAATTACCTTCAAAAATTATCCCATCAAGATTCTGGAAGTCAGACTTCAAAGAGAGAAGGATCTTGTGGCTAAATTCTCAAAGCCAAAGTCAGTCTTACCCTTAATAGATAACTTTATCTCCCAAAAGGGATTAGGATTCAAGGAAAGAACTAGGGCAGCTAATTCCAAAAGAAAAGGCAAAGCCCCAGTTCAGCCACTAGCCTTCAAACCCCCTATTTCTTTCAGAAAAGTGATGCAGTCTACTAACAGGTGTGATCATGACATCACTCATGGTCATTGTAAGTATGGTGATCTGAATGGAAAGGGAGCAAATGCTAATAGGGCAGCCCATGAGCAAACACACCATGTTCTTCAGGAGTCATCTGTGTTTGATGTTCCAGCACCAGCACTTAAAAAGACAGCTGTTCCTACAGACTTGAGGACTGCTGACAGCAATACTATTAAGCCTGTACTTAAAAGAAGGTACAACAGATATGAGTGCTGGTGTTGTGGAAAAGTGGGTCACTATGCCATTGATTATTGGTACAATGCTAGTGTTCTGAAAAAAGCCAGCTTACCCGTCAGAAAGGCTGCAGGTAAGCATGTCAAATATCAAGCTAATCTGAACCTAGGACCCAATAATAATTGGGGTTCTAAGGATAGGTAATTTTATTTGATGCAGGTGAGTCCAAGTGGCCATACCCCAATATGGTACTTGTATAGTGAATGTTCCAGGCACATGACTGGAACAAGAAGGATGCTGACGGATTACTCTCCTATAGAAAATGGACTCAAAAGTTATCTTTTGTGGATCTGAAAAGGGAGTCATCAAAGGGTTTGGTAACATTTCTAATAACTCTATTACTATCACCCAAGTGGCTTATGTGAAAGGTCTAAAACATAACCTAATTAGCATAAGCCAACTAAGTGATCTTGGTTATGATACTTCTTTCCACAAGGGTGTATGCCAAATAAGAAGGTCAAATGATCAAGAGATCATTCTGACAGACACTAGGAAAGGAAATGTCTACTGTCTTATCTTTGATTGTGAGAATAAGATCTCTCCTATTTGTCTAGTAGCATATGAGAAAGCATCTCATTGTGTACAATGGCACAATAGGCTAGCTCATCTTAACTACAAGTAAATAGGTCAACTCTTTAGTATGGAGTTAGTGAGGAATGGTCCTCAGGTCAAGTGCATTAAAGAGGGTGTATGTTCAGCTTGCCAAAAGGGCAAACAGACCAAAACCTCTTTCCATGGACATGATACCAAAGATTCTGTGAGATGTCTATACCTCCTGCATATGGATCTATTTGGTCATATGTCAGTTCATAGTCTAGGTAGGAAAGCTTACACATTTGTGGTTGTGGATGACTATTCTAGATTTACATGAGTTTTCTTCTTGAGATAGAAATCTGAAACCCTTACTGTCTTCTAGAATTTTGTTAGGCAAATTCAGAATGAACTTAACAATTTAGTGGTCAAAATCATAAGTGACCATGGGACTGAATTTCAGTCTGAATGCATGACAAGATTCTGTGAAGAACTTGGGATTCATCAAGAGTTCTCCTCACCTAGAACTCTCCAGCAAAATGGGATTACTTAAAGAAAGAATATGACTCTTATTGAGGCTAGTAGAACGCTACTAAGTAACACTTCACTCCCAGAATATTTCTGGGCTGATGTAGTAAATACTATATGTCATGTTCTCAATATAGCTTCCATCAACAAAAGACACAAGAAGACACCCTATGAGATTATGAAAGGCAGAAAACCAAACATATCCTACTTTAGAATCTTTGGTAGCAAGTGTTATGTTCTTAGTAATGGCAAGTACTATCTAACTAAGTTTGCTGCCAAATTTCAAGAAGGGATATTTGTTGAGTACAATAATAATAGTAAGTCATACAGGATCTACAACTTGACTACACAAGTTGTAGAAGAATCTGTCCATGTAGTTTTTGATGAATCTAAGCTAATCAACTGTGAGCTGTCTAGCACTTCTTTTAGCCCTACAGGTTTGAAGGAAAAGATGGACAAGCTAACAATTAGTGAAGACCAAACTATAAGACAGGATGAGGAAAATGATGGATGCTGTTTAGGGGGAGTATAAGACTCACTAGATGAAGATGAAGACAATAAGTACATCTTGGTGAGGAAAATGAAGAAGACCAAGAGGTGGATAGATTTCCTCCAGCAAGAAGACATCTGAAGGATCATCCAGTACACCAAATCATTGGTGATGCAAGACATGGTATTCTGACAAGGAGCAAGAGCATGAACACTGTACTATGTTCAAGCTTTTTGTCCCAGGTGGAACCTAATAAGTTTGAGGAAGCTATTAAGGATTCTCATTGGATAGGTGTCATGCAAGAAGAACTGAACCAGTTCAAGAGATGCAATGTATGGAAACTTGTTCCTAGACCAGAAGGACACAATGTCATTGGAACAAAATGGATCTACAGGAATAAGTTGGATGAGAATGGAATCATAATCAAAAATAAGGCAAGGCTGGTAGCTAAAGATTACAGGCAGGAAGAAGGGATAGACTTTGACCACACTTTTGCTCCTGTAATAAGGTTGGAGGCCATAAGACTATTCCTTGCCTATGCAGCCTATCAAGGATTCAATGTCTACCAGATGGATGTCAAGTCAACTTTTTTAAATGGAGACTTGAATGAAGAAGTATATGTAGAACAACCATCAGGTTTTGTTGATTCTCATTTTCCAAACTATGTTTATAGACTTAAGAAAGCCCTTTATGGGTTGAAACAGGCTCCTAGGGCTTGGTATGAGACATTGTCTACCTTCCTCATTGAGAATAAATTCACAAGGGAGAAAATAGACAAAACTCTATTCTTTAGGGAATCCAAAGGCAAGATCATACTAGTTCAGATTTATGTTGATGATATAATTTTTGGATCTACTGAAAACAACCTTTGCAGGAAGTTTACTAAACTTATGCAAGAGAAATTTGAAATGAGCAGTATGGGTGAGCTAAAGTTCTTTCTAGGACTTCAAATAAAATAGACTGATGATGGCTTGTCCATATCACAGTCTAAGTTCACCAAGGAGTTGATAAAGAAATATGGTATGGATACAACATCCACCATGAAAACTCCAATGGGGTTAAGTATGCCTATATGCAAAGATGAAGCAGGAAAATCTATTGATGAGACTTTGTATAGAGGGATAATTGGCTCCCTTTTCTACTTTATTGCTAGTAGGCCTGACATCATGTATGCAACATGTGTCTGTGCTAGATATCAAGCATGCCCTAAAGATTCACATTATTCTGCTGTAAAAAGAATTCTGAGATATCTTAAGGGCACACAAGATCTAGGTCTTTGGTACCCTAGGAATAAAGATTTCCTATTAACTGGATTTTCAGATGCAGATTTTGCAGGATGCAAAGAAGATGGAAAAAGTACCATAGGTACTTGTCAGTTCCTAGGTGGAAGATTGGTGTCATGGAGTAGTAAAAAGCAAAAAAGTGTTGTCATTTCAACAACTTAGTCAGAGTACATTACTGCAGGGAGTTGTTGTGCACAACTATTGTGGATGCAGCATCAGTTAGAAGATTATGACATCAAGCTAAGTAAAACACCTTTATATTGTGACTATACAAGTGCTATTTTCATTGCTAGAAATCTTGTTTCACATAGCAGAACAAAGCATATAGAAATCAAGTATTATTTTATTAGAGAACATGTTGAAAAGGAAGATATAAGTCTAGAATTTGTCAACTCTAACAATCAAATTGCTGACATATTTACAAAACCTCTGGATGAAAGTAAATTCAATTATTTTAAAATTGTATTAGGAATGTTAAACCTAGAGTAAAATGTTAGGTCAGCTCAACATTTCTCAAAAATTTGGCTAAGTTAGAAAGGTTGTGTCGACACATAGACATTGTGTTGACATTATCAGCGTGTTGTGTTGACAAAAGAATAAACTGTGTCGACACAGAAATAAAATCTGTCGACAAAAAAGGTTTGTGTCGACACAACGCTGTCGAGACCTTGTATTGGAAGATTTTTGTGTCGACGCACAAAAATCTTTGTCGACACATAGACATATCGACACCTACAATTCCCTGTCGAGACTTGCGTAATTTATGTCGACACATATAAAATTTTGTCGACTAATAAGATTCTTATTTAGGCACGACTTTTGACCTACCTTTACAAGAATACTATAAATAGGAGAAAACAAAATCTAGTCGACTGTTCTTTCCAAAAATCTCGACTCTAGAACCTGTGTCGACAAGAACTTCTTTTATCTACTCTCTTCTCTCTCTGTCATTCATGGCGCCACAACTGGAAGACAAAGTAAATGAGGGATATGAATTGATTCGCAAAGCGTTTGAGTCTGCCTCCCATGAAATCCAAGCTGTGATTACCCTAATCACCGACAACAGATTAGAATACTTAGTTTCTGAACCTACCAGGATATGGAAAAAGGAGGTTCTTGAATTTTACTCGTCAGCATCCATGGATTCTAAGGGAATGAAGATTAAGTCATCTGTCCATGGTACTAAGGTAAAACTCACACAGAAGAGTTTAAGTAAGACACATCAACTTCCCAAGTTTAAGGAAGAAGATGGCATAACATCTTACATGACTAAAGATGCTCTCCAATGGTGTGGACTAGATCCCACTACTAGGATTGGATCTTCAATGAACAGGAAGGGAATGAATTCTCAGGGCAAATTCCTGTCTGAGATCATAGGCAAGGTAATTCTATATAAATCAGGGGGACATGATAAGATTTCAGCCTATATGTTCAATCTTATGATCAAAGTTATATTCAAGGTGAAAACAAACTGGTTTGCTGTTGTATTTGAAAAGATTAAAGAAAGTCTCAAGAAGCCCAATCTGGGTAGGATACTAAGCCTGTATCTTGCTGTCAATATTCCAGAAGTAATGAATCAGACAACAAGATCTAAGATTAATCATATGAGGAGAATGGACTTAAGAATACTATCTAGATGGGATAGGGTGTTGACCAAGGATGTTTCTACATCTCAAAAACCCATGAAGAAGGCTCAAAAAAAAGAAAACTCCAACCAAAGAAGCTGAATCTTCTAGTGATTCAGAAGAACAAGTAGATTTCAGCTCAGATGAAGAGCAATCAAGAAAATCACCTACACCAACACCTGATACAGAGGTCCAGGCCCAAGGGGAGGACATCCAAATTCAAGACAATCAGGTGGTATCAACTCTAGGGGGAGACAACAATGAAACTTCAGTTGTCCATGAACCTGAACATCCACAGCTACCATACCTAGGGGAGGTATAACTGAAGTTGTACTGGCAAGTGAAAATGCAACTGATACAGTCATGGAAATAGTTTCTGAAATCAACAATGTTGCAACCATCATCACTGAGAAAGAAGCACAGGATGTGCATATGTCTGCTTCTGATCAACCTGAGCAACACAATTCTCCTATTTTCGAGAAATCTCTGGAAAAGGACTTGGATATCAAGGGGGATCCATTTGTTGAGAAGGAGAAAATTATACCTCCAGTTCAGATGCAATAAGAGGTAACTCTGAAAGAGTTTTTTCCTGATTTAAAAGGAGCTAGAACTAAGGGGGAGATGGCAAGGACTGAGGGGGAGATGCCACTCCTTGCCTCTAGTCCAAAGGACATTGTGGATATAGATAGTTCATCTAATTCTTCTGAAGATGAAGAAGCCACCAGGGCAAAGAAAAGGAAATTGGTGGCACTCGGGAAGAGGAGCACAGGCTACAAGAAAGCCTTGCAGACTGTCCCACAAACTCCTGCTCCAGTAATAGATTTCAGTTCACTTTTGGTGAAGCTGCAAGTGAAGATGGATGAGCAAAGACTTGCTCTTGAGAAATATGTGGATGAAAGCAATAAATATTTGCAATTTCAGCTGTCCCAAAATATCAAATCTATCAGATTTGAAGTTAACTTGCATAAAAAGGAGATGACAAATTGCTTCCATAAGGGAGGTAATGTTGTGGTATACTTGGCCAAAAAAACAACAAGGGATAAAGACTGAAGTTGATGACATTGCAGTCAAGCAAGGGTATGTCCTAAAAAATCAACTCAAAATGAATGACAATCTCCGAGATTCACATGCTGCTATTTTAACAAAGATTGGGAATATTGCAACTGATGTCAAGGCTGAAGTGTCCAAGCAGATCACAGAAGATCTAACTGTTATCCAAACAGCAATTCAAGCATCTCAAAAGGCTATTTCTAATCACCTGAAGAAGTTCAGGGCCTACTACAAAGAGGTTACAGAATATTTGGCTGGTCAGGTAAGGTTTCAGAAGGATGATCTGAGAGATCATGTTGCCATAGAAGTCATAAAGGGGGAGAGAGTGTTAGTCAAAGCAATCTTTGATCATGCTAAATGGGTATCCAATACCATCAGAGAAACTCGTGGATATCCACCCCTTTGTGATGATGATAACATTGCTGAATCTGGAATTCACCTTGATTACAATGAAGGGGTTCAACAGGAAGTAGCCCAAGTGATTTACCCCCCTTCTGATTTTGAAGAAATACAACAGGTAGTACAACACATGTATAGCCCTCCATAGGAGGCACATAATGTTACTTTTGAAAAAGTTGAAATGTCTGAAGCAGCATTACAAAGAGAGCAAGAAGCACAACAAGCTAGGGATGCTCAGAAAGAAGCTCAACTATCTAAGAAAAGATTTAGAGAGCAAGCTGAATTAAAGCCTGATTTTTAATAATGGAGTCTAACCTCCAGAAATATCATTCTTACTGCTTGGAAAGCTGTGAAAGAAAATATGCATGATAGAGGCAAATGATATTCTGAACAAGAGTGGAGTAAATATCAGAAGCGACAAGATGCCATATACCAGTTCAGAAAAGACCTCAAAGCTGGGAAATACCTGCTAACTCTGTGGAGCCTAGCAAATATTTCTCAAAGCTTTTTCATTATTTTGAAAGGCAAAAGATAAAGGCTGAAGAGCTCAAGAAGAAGGATTTGAAAGGAAAGAAGCCGGCTGATGACACAGAGGCTAATGTACAAGCTAAGATTCAACCTGGCAAAGGAATTATAATCAAGGAGACTGATCAATCCTAGGGATAGATTGACTAGGTTTAGAACTATGCAATCTTTTGTTCTAAAATCCTTGTAACTCAAAAATTGATTATTGATTCAATGAATTTTATTATAATGTGTGATGATATTTCATGCTGTTTTTGCTTATGAGTTATCCTGTCTGTGTAATGATTTTATATATCATAATCTTTGTTTTATTATGAGTGGTGTATATCATTGACTAAGGGTTATGACTTACTCCAAATAGGGGGAGATTGTTGGGTACTTTAGAAACCATATACCAGATTTGGAGAAGCCTCGCCTAACTCAATGATATACATCAATGTGTATTTGATGGAATGTTGAGTTTGAATGTGCAGGTTAAAGCAATGCAGGAAATGTGTCGACACTAGAAGCCAGTTTGTGTCGAAATACAGGACTTGTGTCGACACACAGAAATTCTGTTGGCAGCAGTTGTGTCGACACACAGGACTTGTGTCGACACACAGAAATTCTATCAGCAGCAGTTGTGTCGACACACAGTACTTGTGTCGACACACAGAAGTTCAGTCTACAACAATTGTGTCGACACACAGGACTTGTGTCGACACACACTTAAGAATTCAATCGACACCAACTATGTCAAGACTAGAAGCAATTGTGTCGACACATTCAACAGGAGCTGTGTCGAGAAGATGAAGAATGGCTGTGTCGACATTGTGGGAGCTGTGTCGACACCATCAAGACTTGTGTCGACACATGGTCTATTTGTGTTGACATATTTGGAGTATTGTCTCGACGCTTTTCTGCTGAGATAGAGTACATTGAGGCATCAGGTTTCAAGACTTAAGACTTGACAGCTGTTATAACTAACAAAGCTGTTGCATCTGTCAGAACTATCAGAAGACCGTTATGAATCGGATCAACCGGTAACCTTAGATGGGTCTATATAAAGACATGTGCTATCACAAAGATACACAATAACAATAAAAGAGGCGACATACAAGAAGGAAGGACTTGACATTCTTCTAACAGTTTAAATCTACAAGTCATTAAGTGAGGGCAGATTCTGAACAAGTCTGCAAGAAGGATTCAGATCTATTTCCGAATTGAAGGAAGCTGGATTGAGGATCATCTCCAACTTCAAAAGAAGATCAACCTTACTGTGTTCAGATTCAAGAAGCTAGGATCTTGGTGATCTAAGTTGTAGGCCTGGTGATTAAGGATGGGGTAGGGTTGTTGCCTGAGGTAGGATTCTTTGGAAGAATCTGAGTTGTAGGACTTGAAGAAGTCTGAGCTGTAGGAACCAATTGGGTTCTGAGTTGTAAGATCTGAGGATCTGAGTTAGTGTAGGAAGTTTGGCCGAATCCAGCAATCTACTGGATAGATGAAGGGGGAGAGTGGACGTACCCAGGAATTGGGGAACAACTATAAACCATTGTGTGATGTGCTGTGATTTTTCTGTGCTTGATTTACTCTGTGCTGTGATAGATGTGAATCAAATAACTATGCTGTGAATAACATTTTTATTGCCTAAGTTTTAAAAAGGATTTGAACCATTCACCCCCCCCCCCCCCCCCCCCCCCGCTCTAGGTGTTTAGGATCTATAAACCAAACCTTTCAGTAGGCATATCTCTCGTGGATGCCCATGTTCCTTTGCTCTGATGATGGTCCTGCTGTCAGGCTCTCACTAGCTGGCAGGGCAGGCGTACCTCTCGTGGATGCCCATGTTCCTTTGCTCCGATGACGGTCTTGCTGTTAGGCTCTCACTAGCTGGCAGGACAGGCGTACCTCTCGTGGATGCCCATGTTCCTTTGCTCCGATGACGCTCCCGCTGTCAGGCTCTCACTAGCAAGCAGGGCAGGCGTACCTCTCGTGGATGCCCATGTTCCTTTTCTCCGATGACGGTCCCACTGTCAGGCTCTCACTAGCTGGCAAGACAGGCGTACCACTCCTGGACGCCCATGTTCCTTTGCTCTGATGATGGTCCCGCTGTCAGTCTCTCACTAGCTGGTAGGGCAGGCGTACCTCTCATGGATGCCCTTGTTCCTTTGCTCTGATGACGGTCCCGCTGTCAGGCTCTCACTAGCTGGCAGGGCAGGCGTACCTCTCGTGGATGCCCATGTTCTTTTGCTACGTGACGATCCCGCTGTCAGGCTCTCACTTGTTGGCAGAGCAAGTATACCTCTCGTGGATGCCCATGTTCCTTTGCTCCGATGACGGTCCCGCTGTCAGGCTCTCACTAGCTGGCAGGGTAGGCGTACCTCTCGTGGATGCCCATGTTCCTTTGCTCCGATGACGGTCCTGCTGTCAGGCTCTCTCTAGCTGGCAGGGCAGGCATACCTCTCGTGGATTCCCATATTCATTTGCTCCGATGACGGTCTCGCTGTTAGGCTCTCACTAGCTGGCAGGGCAGGCGTACCTCTCGTGGATGCCCAAGTTTTTTCACCTCGAGGCTGTCTAGTCATCCAGGCTCCCATTAGCTGGCATGATAGGTTGACCCCTCGGGAAGCTAAGTATTTTCACCCCGAGGCTGTATCGTCACCCAGGCTCCCATTAGCTGGCATGACAGGTTGACCCCTCGGGAGGCTAAGTATTTTCACTCCGAGGCTGTCTCGTCACCCAAGCTCCCATTAGTTGGTATGACAGGTTGACCCCTCGGGAGGCTAAATATTTTCACCCCGAGACTGTCTCATCACCTAGGCTCCCATTAGCTGGCATGACAGGTTAACCCCTCGCAGAGGCCTTGTAATCTTTCAAACCGCGAGAAAAGGCCACTAAGTGAATACGTTGGGTTGGATATTTCTTTCTGAGCTTGTGCCAACCTCGAAAAGAGCAGGGATTGTGTACAATCCCGTATTCGCAGAGTAGGGTCCCCTCGGTAGGCGCAGGACCAGCTTTATGTTTTTTAAGCTTTTGAGAGATTTTGCACTCTTGGTGGCCAATTTTGGTCTTGTCTTGGAAATATGCTAGAAGGGGGAGGAAAAATCTGCATCTTCGCCCCCCCCCCCCCCCCGTACCTTTTTTGAGGTGGGCGTGGCAAGATGACGGGCATCCCCCGACTTGCCTTGGTACGAGGTAGGAGCGGCGAGATAGGCGTGACCTGGTGCTCGCCCGGGCGGCCTGCCCTGCGGGCGAGACAGGCGCGACGTGGTGCTCGCCCGGGAGGCCTGCCCTGCGGGCGAGACAGGTATGGCCTGGTGCTCGTGGCCTGGTGCTCTCCCGGGCGGCTTGCCCTGCGGGGGAGACAGGCGCGGCCTGGTGCTCGCCCGGGGTGCCCGCCCTGCGGGCAAGACAGGCGTGGTCTGGTGCTCGCCTGGGTGGCCTGCCCTGCGGGCGAGACAGGAGCGACCTGGTGCTTGCCCGGGCGGCCTGCCCTGCGGGAGAGACAGGCGCGGTCCTGTGCTCGCCTGGGCGGCCTGCCCTACGGGCGAGACAGGCGCGGCCTGGTGCTCGCCCGGGCGGCCTGCCCTACGGGCGAGACAAGCGCGACCTGGTTCTCGCCCGGGCGGCCTGCCCTGCGGGCGAGATAGGCGCGGCCTGGTGCTCGCCAGGGAGGCCTGCCCTGCAGGCGAGACAGGCATGACCTGGTGCTCGCCTAGGCGTCCTGCCCTGCGGGCGATACAGGCGCGGCCTGGTGCTCGCCCGGGCCTCCTCCCCTACGGGCGAGACAGGCGCGGCCTGGTGCTCGCTCGGGCGACCTTCCCTGCGGGCGAGACAGGCGTGGCCTGGTGCTCTCCCGGGAGGCCTGCCCTGGGGGCGAGCAAGGCCTGCGGCCTGGTGCTCGCCCCCGGTGGGCAGTTTCTCTGGGGGGAGCATGGTTCGGCCCTCATCCACCCCTGGACCTCTCTTTGGGTCGTGCTTTTACCATTGCGCCCTCGGGGGTGGATTACCTCTTTTACCCCCTCGGTGTGAATGTTTTCTATTGGCTTAGGGCCTATTTGCCTTAGGGGTATTTCAGACCTTTTGGTCCCCAGGCTTGGAAAAACTATAAATAGACCCCCTTGGGTACCTTTGGAGGGGTTAATTTTTTTGCTTCCTCCTCCCTTGGTTTCTTCTTCTTGGTAGGGTTTGAGAGCTCTCCAAGGTACCCAGTTCAGCCATTGGTAAGGGAGGGGAAGTGCTCTTGTGACCTTCCGGGTGTGTGGTGGGACCTCCACGCTAGAACCGAGGGTCTATTCCTAGTTTCCCAAGTCTTTGGTCCCTGACATTCTCCCGAGTATAATAGGTGTGAAGTCACCCCTCTTTTGGGACCCCGAACTCCACAGAGACCAAGTTTTTGGTTTCAACATCAGCCAATCTCAATTTGTTGTTTACAAAATGATTGAAAAATGAATTTTCACTCTTGGATCTGGATATGATTCGTAATAATCTAGATAGTGATGATTCTTTCAAATATGCTGGAATCCATATTGAACGGAGATCAAACATGTGTGTTAACCAATCATTTTTGGTTAAACCATAATCTTCTATAATAGATATCCGCGATGTCTCAAACTTTTCAATAATTTTTGAATGTCAAACATAAGCTTTAAAACGGATTTTGAATGAGATGTCTGAGTTTAGGGTCCCAACAACTTCTTAAGATAATTTTGTCATTATATATCACATACAAAATTGATGTCTAGAAGTTGGATAACACTTTA
The DNA here is from genome assembly GCA_039513925.1 of Platanthera zijinensis. Taxonomy (NCBI): domain Eukaryota; kingdom Viridiplantae; phylum Streptophyta; class Magnoliopsida; order Asparagales; family Orchidaceae; genus Platanthera; species Platanthera zijinensis. Next base: position 208,669,605 of record CM077082.1, on the reverse strand, counting down.
CTATAACACTTCTAATTGCAGGGTCTTGATTAGTCATAATTAGTGAAGGTTTATTACCACTCATACAATCATTGAATTTCTCAAACAACCATTCAAATGATTCATATTTTTCATTAGTTAAGAAGCTCACAACAAAAGTAACAAATAATCTATGATTACTAATTCCAATAAATGGTTAAAAAATCATAGAATATTTATTTATATTGTAGGTTACGTCAAATGATAATAAGTCTCCAAATAAAGAATAGTTATATTTTGCAGTGCTATTTAACCAAAAAAATATGCTTCAAATGAGCATCATTATAAAGCTGAAAGCCTGAAAAGCATAATAAAATAAAGGATCTCTTTGTTTTTGAATTTCAAAATGATGAATAAACATAAGAGCGACGGAGTCTCCGATAGGGGCCTTCAAATCTCTGGCATAATTTCTAGCATCTTTAATGGTAAATCCAATATTAACATATCCTCCAACTTGCTCTTTGATTATATGAAATGCTTGCGATGGTTTAATGTGTTGAAACCAGTGCTCGGTCTCAAGAAGAGTTCAGACCCAAGGGGTGTATCCCAGACCAACTTATCCTGAGCCAGAACACTTGACGTGTGGTCAAGAACTAAAGAACAGACCCAGAGCTGCAGCAACAAGTTCTATCATACACCCGAAAGATCAAATAGAGTTTCCCCTCCTAAGCCAGCGCTGAAGCTTAGCACCTTGGAGGGCATTGGAAGCCAACCAAAGTTGACCAGAGGAGGAAGAAGCCAAGAAAATGATCCTTTCCAAAGGTTCCCTAATGGGTCCATTTATAGTTTTTCACGAATAGCCTGGCAATAGCATAACCCTGCCTTTTGATTATACTAAATGCATCCCAAAGTGGTCTGCCAATAGCGAAACTTCACTGTTTGGGTAGGATATTTAGCAGACCTAAGAGTGGTCCACCAGTGGAATTATCCCTGGGCGATTCAACCTATAGCTCGGGGAGGCGAGTGCCTAAAGAGGCTAACACTCGCTATCTCCCGTACCGTGATCGCGAGTGCTAACCCTGCCACCTCACTCGCCTCACTCGCTATCGAGGCACACCGCGCGCGAGTGGGGGAAGAAACTCCCCACCTGCCTGCTCGCCCAATCTGAGCCCGAATAGCTCTATCTGATTCCCGATCTTACCTGCGGGCCCCACTCGCCGAATATGAGGTTGTACAAAATCCACGCTCTTTGTGAGATTGTCTCAAGCTCAGAAAGAAAAGTCCAACCCAAGGTATTCGGCGAGTGATGGTTTTACTCTAAGGGAATCTTGAGTGGGCCCCTCTTCCTCCCCGCAGACCTATAAGTACACCCATCCGAAAGGGGGGTGGCTGCACTTCCTTCCTTCCTTTCTTTTCATGTCACTGCTACAGAATCTCGCTTTCCAAGGAGTTCCAAGAGCGCATCGCAGAGGTACGAGAGCTAAGTAGGTCTTCCACGATCGAGGTCTTTTGCTGGCTCTCCCGAAAGCACTCAGAATCACCTTCCAAGTGTAAGAAAAATAAGAAGGTCCACCATGAACCTGCCCCGAGCGATCTCGCTCCTTTCAAGATACTGGCGCCGACAATCGTCCAAGGAGTCCATGATGCTGGGGAGAAGCCAGCGGGAGACGACATGCCTACTCACGGCGATGCGAGCCGTCAAAAGTCCCCAGAGGCCCACCTTCTTGTGGTCGTGGACAATCGTGACCCCTCCAACGATCCTCCATCGGTCTCTGCTAATCCATCCACCGCTTAATCTTGTCAATTTATTTCTCTCCTTCCTCATAATAACCCATACTGCACTTTGCAGCTTCTCACTTCAAGACCACTGGTCTGGGATCCCTTCCGTCGGAACCGTCGGCTCGCACGCCTTCTGATGACCTCCCTCTCTGCTCTCCACTCGCATTGAAAAGCATCATCGAAATTCCCGTTCCCTCCTCTGCCTTTATAATAGATCCAGACACCTCTTACCCTGGTCTTAGGAAGTCGCTCACCATTCCATTCTGGCAACCCCAACAGGGAAAACCGAGCTCTTCCTATCAGCACTCTGGCAAAAGAGCTGTCGATTTTATAGGGTGAGTTGTAGCTTTCATCCCCTCACTCTTGACATCTTTACACTTTCCTTGGCGCATACTAACTATGCTGACTATCATAGGGGCTTCCGAGATTGAAGAGCTTTCCAAAAAGGATGCCAAGTTGCCACCGCCCTCCTCCAATTTGATCGTCGTATGCCTGGGAGACCCTAGAAACCTCGAGGAGATGAAGAGGCGAATGACAGATATTTTGACAAAGTACGGGCTCAGGCTGCGTGGACTCCGGGAAAATAAGACCACGAGTGACCATCAGCTGCGAGACCTAGAAGATGGTTGTGCTTAACTCACTAAAGAGGTGCGAGGAATGACCGGCGCCGAGATGACATCTCTACAAGCTCATATTAAGTGAGCGGAAGAGCACATGCACCTCGCTCAGCTGCGACTCTATGTTCTTCGCGAGTATAACAATCCTAATCGACCGCCGGGGACAGGGGCGTGAGGTCAGGGAAGATGGAAATGACTCCCATTTTGAGCTTACTGGCACTCGCCCCCTCTCCCATAAAGTTCTTCTTATCGCGCTTTCCTTTTCTGCAGAATAGGCTTCGAGATGTTTTTATTTTTTTTTTCATACGTTTATGGACTTGTTAGACGATGGATTGTAATAATAAATAACATGTGTCAACTTCTCTCTGTTGTGATGTCGCCATTTTCATTAATGTTTTGCGTTCATGGTGAGCTTATTATCTTGAATGACTCGTGGGTGGGTGTATAGAGGTCTCGTGTAATACTGCCCTGGACGGGGTGGGCAACTCGCAGGTATGTGGGGAGAGGTCTCTGGGCCATGAAATTGGGTGGGGCGAGTAGCCACCGGCTTAACGCACACTCACCCTTACCCCCCCCCCCCCCCACAACCTGGGTGCCCACCTAACTAACTATAAATAGGCTCCCCTACCTCCTAACCACCTACCACAATAATTGCTACCAAACCCCCCTTGCGCCCTTGCCTCCCAAACCTCTCGCATCTCCTGATACTCGCAAATTCTGCTACACTAATGGGCAAGACAAAGTCAGACTCGGATGGTCGGACAAAGTGCGCGGAATAGTTTTTAGAGTACCCCTTTTTCAATGGGAACTTGACCGAAGCGGAGTACCTCTCTTTTGTGGCCGACTACGTTCTGTCGGGATACACATTGCGTAACCTTAAGAGGAAGGAGGTGATTAACACCTTCCTGGACAATGAACTCGTCTTCCCCGTCTCTCACTTCAACGTAGGGCTGCGACTCTCCCTCTGGCCCAAAGTGCGATAAGTTCCCGCACAGTTCAACCCCAACTCAATCGCCATGATAGTCGCATTCGCTTCCTTCCACTATAAGGAGTGGATGGAGTTCAACCTGACCGTCTTCTAGAAGCTCTTATATTTCAGGGCAAACAACAATGGGGTTGCCTTCTTCTTCGGCTCGCAGATCAAGGTGTGAGAGACCGCGAACAAGAACCATCACTGGACAACCAAGTTTGTCCTCATCTCGGGAAACTTGGGAAACATCCCCCACTCACCAGTTCAGCAAGCCGAAGACGTCCTCCGTCCCCCAACCCTGACGGGAAATGACTCCACACTCCACTAGTTATTTCTTCATAAAAACTTCAAAGTCGCCTACCTGAAGAAGGGACTCGACTTACTCCTCCCAATTCTTTCGGGTGAAGGTACGATTACACCTCGCCTTTTTTTTCTCTCATTAATGTGACCATCTTTCCTCAGTTACCAAGTCATCACACAGGGGAGTGCCTGATCCCAAAGAATCATCCCTACGCGAGTGCTGAGGGATCAACCAATCCACTTACCTTGGCAAAGGCTGCCTCAACGACATTCAAGGAGATGTTGAAGACCTCTGCCCCATCAAGCAGACAGAAGCGAGGCGGTCCAGCTGACTCCAGCCAACCACGGAGCTCGCCTTTGCCCAAAAGGCTTAAGAAAACAACAACGTCCAAAGGGAAACAAGTTCCAACGACCTCTCAAGAGGAAGAACTGGCCGTAAGTGAGGTCCCTGCGCCATCAATCGGGTTTAGGTTGGGGACTAGCGTGAAGGGAGCGCCCGACTTGCATCACGACTTTGGGCTTGGTACAAAGATTAAGGACAAAGCCAACAAGTCGATGGTGCTTTGGGATGAGAAGGCCCACCGAATCTCAATATCCTCGCTCCACCCCTAGTGGTCGGAGCGGTGCCCCCCCCCAGCAGGCATGCCTTTGACCTTGCCTTAGGGCTCTATGGCCGCGAGGACATAGTGGTCTATGAGTCCATGCTGATGTAGATGCTTCCCACGAGAGCGCACGAGCCCAGCTCCGCGCCTTGGAGCTTGTGTTAGTATGGAGACCGGGCAGTCTGGCGAATTGACTCTGGCGATTTGGAGACAGGGCGGTCTGGCGGTTTCCTCTAGCAGCTTGATAGCCAGGCGGTCTGGAGGCTTCTCTCCATCGGCTTGGTAGCCGGGCGGTCTAGCATTCTCCTATAGCGGCTTGTCGTTATGTTCGGGCAGTTAGCCTTCTCATCTAACTTCACGACTTGTGTGGTCTGGTTTTGTCTAGCCGCTAGTCACTATAAATGTATTTAGTCTCATATTGCTTATTTGTAATCTCTCTCTTCTCTTTCATTCTATAAAAGTGAGGTCATACCTTTGTAATAAACACATTTTTTGGAAATAAAAACTCTGTTATTATCCAAATTTCGATTTCTCTTTCTCTGTTCGCACATGGTATCAGAGGACTCGATCTTTTCCGCTTGATTCTGTGTGCAACTTCTGTCCGCGCGGTTTGTCCCATACTTCTTGTGCCCTGTCCGCATGGTTTTCTTCTTGTCCTTGTCGTTGCCCTCTGTGTGCGCGACCTCTCTCTTTGCGCTCCCTCTCTCTGTTCGTGCCTGCTTTCGCGACCTCCCCATCGCACCCACGATCTGTTGCTTTCGTGCGACCTATTTGACTGTTCGTGTGGCCTCTCTTTCCCTGCTCGAACGGCTTCTTTTTTGTCCTCTCTTTTCTTCTTCATGGCTCACTCTGATTCCTCTTCGAAGTAGTCCGCCTCGGTGGTCATGTCTTCAAGTAGTGCCCATGTGGTAACTCAAGGTAAATGGTTAATTGACTCTGGTACTACTAATCATATAACCGACAATCCTCAGTGTTTTTCTCTCCTAGAAAAACATGATCAGTTGCCCCCGGTCTTCATTGCGGACGGCTCTCCCTCAACGGTCAATGAGACAGGAGTGGTTCAAGTCACTCAGTCTCTTCGCCTGGCGGACACCCACTATATGCCCTAATTTCCATGCAATTTATTATCTGTTACTTCTCTTTGCAAGCAACTACAGTGCTCTGTCACATTCACTCCAACTTCTTGTTCTTTTCCGGATCCGAGCTCCCAAAGGACGATTGTTACTGGTACTTAGAGCGGCAGCCTCTACTTCCTAGACAATGTATCTGCTCTGTCCGTTTTTTCTTCTTATTCTACGGATCTTCTACAATGGCATCTTTGCCTTGGTCATCCTCCTCCATGGCTTCTTCATCAGCTTCTTCCCCCACCTACCTCCGCATAGTCCTCTTAATTGTGATGGATGTCAGCTTGGCAAGCATCACCGCTCCTCCTTCTCGCCGAAGCAAGGTCATTGCACTTCCCGTCCTTTTGATCTCGTTCACTCTGATGCATGGGGTCCTGCTCCTACCATAACTATAGGTCGGGGTAGTTCGTGTTCTGTAACTTTTATTAATGATATCTCTCTGTGTACGTGGGTGTATTTCTTAAAAGAGCGCTCCGAACTATTCTCTATATGGACATCCTTTTATTATATGATTAAACACAGTTTAATGCGTCTATTGGACTTTTTCGTTCTGATAATGTCAAAGAATATCTTAGTCATGATTTTTCATCTTTCTGTGTACAAAATGACATTATTCATCAAACTAGCTGTGTCTATACCTCACAGCAAAATGGTGTGGCTAAACGCAAAAATCTTCACCTCCTTGATATTACTCTAATGCTAGTTACACAAATGCAGGTTCCTCGCTCCTATTGGGGCTATGCTGTTCTTATCTTCTGTTATCTCATCAACCGCACTCCCTCCATAGTTCTACACTGCCTCACACTATTCTCCATTCTCTATCCAGGCAAGGAACCCTTCCCTCTTCCTCTGCGTATATTTGGGTGCACGACTTTTGTGTACGCACCCTCCGCCACTTGTGACAAGCTCTCTCCATACACGTGCCACCAAGTGTGTCTTTCTGGGTTACTCTTCCACTCAGAAAGGTTACTGTTGTTTTGATCCTGTTCTTCAGAAGCAGTTCGTCTCCACAGACGTTACTTTATTCGAAAATGCATCCTATTTCTCTCACGACTCATCCCTTCTTCTTGATATTCCTGCTCCTCCTACCGACTCCTCTGTCCTGTCTACGCCCACCGAGACACCACCACCTTCGTCGTGTCCACCATCTCCTCCTCCTCCTCTCTCTTCGGCTTTGTCGTCTCTCTCTACTGTCGGGCCATCTCTCTCCTCCACGGATGCACCGAATGTTGATGAACATGATGACCTGGATCTTCCAATTGCTCTTCGCAAAGGGGTGCGGACGTTTACACAGCATTCTCTTACTACTGTAATTTCATATGCTCATCTTATCCCTTCTCGCAAGAATTTTGCGTTGGCTATCTCTGCCACTGCCACTCCCCGCACCTGCAAGGACGCCCTTGTTGTTCCTCATTGGAAGGTCGCCATAGATGAGGAAATTTCCACCCTCACTGAGCGGGGTACATGGACTCTTATCCCTCCTCCTTTGGGCACCAATGTTGTTGGCTGCCGCTGGGTCTTTATTGTGAAGTTCCGTCTGGATGGCAGTGTGGATCGTTACAAGGCATGCCTGGTTGCGAAGGGCTTCACTCAGACCTATGGCGTTGATTATTTTGACACCTTCTCTCCCGTTGCTTGTCTCAGCACTATTCTAGTTATCCTGTCTGTGGTCGTCAACAAGGATTGGCCCATTTCTCAACTGGATGTCAAGAATGTCTTCCTCTATGGTGATCAATAAGAGGATGTTTACATGGAGCAACCTCTTGGGTATGTTTCTCACGGGGAGACATGTGTATGTTGACTGAAGAAGGCCATCTATGGTCTAAAGCAAAGCCCTCGGGCGTGGTTCGATAAGTTTAGCGGCATTGTGTCAACCATTGGTTTCAAAATAAGCTTTGTCGATCACTCGTTATTCATTCACAAAACCGCACTGGGTCTAGTTGTTCTTGTTGTATATGTGGATGATATTGTTCTCACGAGTGATGACCAGGCTGGGGTAGCGCTGACAAAGAAACATCTCTGTCAACACCTTGTCACGAAGGATATGGGCTCCCCAAAGTACTTCTTGGGGATAGAAATCTCTCGAATGCCCAATTATTTGTTCATCTCCCAACGTAAGTATGTTTTTGATCTTCTGAAAGAGATAGGGTTAATTGGGGCTAAACTTGCCCGATGTCCCATGGCTATTGGAGAAGATAAAACATGGACAGACGACTCGCCTCCTCTGTCAGATGTTACAAGGTACAGGCGTCTGGTTAGAAAACTCATTTATCTCACGATAAACAGACCCAACATCTCCTATGTTGTAGGCAAGGTTAGCCAGTTCATGCAAGCTCCTAGAGAGTGACATCTACAGTCTTCCCTGAGAATATTGGAATATGTTAAAGTGGCACCTGGTAAGGGACTACTGTTTCAGAGGAATGATCATTTAAAGGTTGAAGCTTACTCAGATGTTAGCTATGCTGACGAAAAAGGTGATCGACAGTCCACATCGGGATCATGCACCTTTGTGGGAGGAAACCTAGTGAGCTGGAAGAGAAAGAAACAGTCGATCGTCTCTAGGTCTAGTGCCGAAGCTAAATATCGGAGTATAACGTCAACCACTTGTGAGTTAAAGTGATTACAGGCTCTCATGCTGGACTTAGGAGAAGTCTATAATCATCCTCTACCTATGTTCTGCGACAATAAGGCCGCTATATATATCTCGAAAAATCCGGTATTTCATGAGAGAATAAAGCACATTGAAGTTAACTGCCATTTCATTAGATAAGAGATCTTGAAGAAACATATTTGCACTCCATTCGTTACTTCAGACAACGAGTTGACATATATCTTAACCAAGCCTGTGTCCGCTTCCTTTTTTCACATTTGCGACAAGCTGGGCATGATTGATATATACACTCTAGCTTGAGGGGGAGTGTTGTAGTATGGAGACCGGGCGGTCTGGCGACTTTACTCTAGCGATTTGGAGACCGGGCGGTCTGGCGACTTGACTTTGGCGGTTTGGAGACAGGGCGGCCTGGCAGTTTCCTCTAGCGGCTTGATAGTCGGGCGGTCTGGCGGCTTCTCTCCAGCGGCTTGGTAGATGGGCGGTCTAGCGTTCTTCTCTGGCGGCTTGTCGTTATGGTCGGGAGGTTAGCCTTCTCGTCTAACCGCGCGACCTGTGCGGTCTAGTTTTGTCTAGCCACTAGTCATCGTAAATATATTTAGTCCCACATTGCTTATTTGTAATCTCTCTCTTTTCCTCCATTTTATAAAAGGGAGGTCATACCTTTGTAATAGACACATTTTTTGGAAATAAAAACTCTATTATTGTCCAAATTTTGTTTCTCTTTTTCTGTTCGCACAGAGCTCTCGCACATGGTGGCGCGTTGCAACCTTGCCCTATCCCGAGATGGCTACAAAATCGAGGCCAAGCGAGAGGCTTTGGAAGTTGAAGTGAAGGACCATACCCAAAGACTGGGGACCGTGGAAAGCCTCCTCGAAAAGAGCTCCGGAGGGGTGTTATGTACCAAGTTCTATTCGCATCAACTTGCGCACTCCCTCCTTCAACTAACCATGCCCTCATGAATCTTACAGGATGCCGAGACGGTCGATCGGATGTGCGCGCATGCCGCCATTTTAGAGGAGGAGAACAAGGCTCTCAAAGCTTTATGAACTAAATCTATTTTTCAGCTTTTTCTATACTCCAAACTTATAACGGAGCGGTGGTTTGTCATCCTCTGAGAAAACCCTCCAAATGTGTAAAAGCAAAGCTAAATAGTGGATTTTGGCATGACACAAATCCTGTCACGTGATTTTCACCCTTTCCAATTTTTCCACAGTAAGAAAAAAACTTTTTGACATTTGTACAACCCCATATTCGCCGAGTGGGATCTAAGGGCCTGGTATCCAGGTTTGAGTGAGTTTTAAGCTAATCGGGCTAGGCATGAAGAATAGGCGGAAGGGTTTTTGCCTGGGGCATGCGAGAAGTCTTGTGTTCGGGTAGGTAAGAGGTCCTCAGAGTTGGCGTTAAGTGATGTTTCTCCACTCAACGCCATTCCGCTTACGGCATTGAGTGATGTTTCTCCACTAAATGCTTTTCTGCTTCTAACGTTGAGTGATGCTTCTCCACTCATGCCTTTTGGCTTCCGGCATTGAGTGACGCTTATCCACTCAATGCCTTTCCGCTTCCGGCATTGAGTGATGCTTCTCCACTCAACGCCTTTTTGCTTCTGGCGTTGAGTGATGCTTCTCCACTCAACACCTTTCCGCTTCCAGCGTTGAGTGATGCTTCTCCACTCAATGCCTTTCTGCTTCCGGCATTGAGTGATGCTTCTCCACTCAATGCCTTTCTGCTTTCGACGTTGAGTAATGCTTCTCCACTCAACGCCTTTCAGCTTCTGGCATTGAGTGATGCTTCTCTACTCAATGCCTTTCTACTTCTAGCGTTGAGTGATGCTTCTGTACTCAACGCCTTTCTGCTTTCGGCATTTAGTGATGCTTCTCCACTCAAGGCCTTTCAGCTTACAGCATTGAGTGATGCTTCTCCACTCAATGCTAAGGTAGAAATTACTTATATGCCCTTAGAGACCTACATTTAGCTCCTCAGGACAGCGGAGTTACGATGTTGGCAGACAACCTTTTTGGATATTATATATAGACCCACAGGGTATCTCAGAAGACAAGTTTTCTCATTTTTCTAAAGTCTTGTAGCATTTTCTAAGGTATCCTTAGCTCAGCATTTGGCTAAGGAGGGAGAGCGCTATGAGATCTCCCAAGTTAGTGGAGGGGCCTCCAAGATGTAGTCTAGGGTTAGTTTCTTTGTTCCCTGTGTCTGGTCAGGGGTCTGGGCATGTGAGAAGTAGGTATTAGCTAAACCTGAACTCTCTTTGGTTCTAGTTTTTTAGTACCAACATTTCTGGTGCGGCGAGCGTGAACCGTAGCTGATTCAAGAAAATCTTAGGCTTAGTTTCATGTCTATAGGTGAGGAGAAAGGAGCAGTCTTAGGTGGTTCTCTACCCCAAGAGGGTGGGGTGACGATGGGGATGCTGGAGAACTTCAGGCGGGAAGTCTTGTAGACCATCCATTTGGCGTTCTCGGCAAGGAACGAGTGGGTGATGCCTCAGGTTCTAGTAGTTACAGCTCCGTTGTTGGGCGAGAACGCTCCCGGACAGCGTCCCGGAAAGGAGGTCCTAGCAGAGGTTGGCGAGAGGGATATCACCAGGCGGGAGCTCTTCCCCGGGCAGGCTAGTGCTGATGGGCTCAGCGAGCCGAGATCCCGAGACATGCCCTCTCACTAGGTGGTGGGCAGAAGCCCTTTTAGCGAGCTAATCATCTCGGCCCCGGTTCCAGACAGGTTTTAAGATCCCGACATGTCCTACTACATGGGCAGAGACAACCCCGTGCAGCATGTACAATGGTTCGAGGATGTCATTTCAATAAGGTAGATATCAAATGCCTTTAAGTGTAGGATTTTTGTTTTTACCTTGAAATAGAAGGTTGGGGATTGGTTTCACCAGTTGCCTACGAGTTCTATCTACTACTTTGAGGATCAGCGCTGCGGGTTCCTGTTTAGGTTCTCCACGTCGAAGAAGAGGAAGAATGAAAGTCTTGATTTCAAGAACAACTAAACACCTAGAGGGGGGGTGAATATGTCCAATTTTAAAATTCTTGACAGCTAATAGATTATCTGAACATAGCAATCACAACACATACACAGTAATCACAGCTATCACAGCACACACAACAAAGTACACAGTGATTTATAGTGGTTCCCCAATTGATAGGTACATCTACTTTCCCCCTTCACCTATCTAGCAATAAGATAGATTCGGCCAAACTTCCTTCCACTTTCTCATATCCTCAGATCTTACAGCTCAGAGCTCAACTGGCTCCTACAACTTAGGCACAAGACCTACCACTCAGGTCACCAAGATCCTACAACTCAAGTTCTTCCCAAGAAATCTACCTCAGAGTGATCCACACTCCTACAGCTCAGAAATCCTTCCCTACCTCAGCCTTTATTACCAGGCTTACAACTCAGGTAAACCTTGCCCTACCTCAGCCTTTATAACAACAGGCTTATATCTCAGGCCTTAGCCTTACCACTCAGATTCAAAATGAATCTTACATAGAATTAATCAATAAAATTGAATTACATACAACAGAGGAAAGTCTTTATGTATGTCTACCTGGACTGAGCAGATTTTAGCCCTAACTTTGTCTTCTCAGCAACAAGATGATACAACGATCTTGAATTTGTAGCCCAGCTTGTTCTGGAATCGAATAGAAATCAATCTGCTTCTCTTTCATGAATGTATCCCGATCTGGACTGAGTAATTATCAGCCCTTCCTACTTTTTCTTTGAACCAGCGAATTGATCTTCAGATTCTGGCTCAGCTTGGATCGAAAAGATAACTTCAGCCTAGGGCACGCCTAGGCTGATTCATCTTCCTCAGAGACTTACTCTGAACTTGTTGTAGCAGATGAAGATTGCAATAGCTTACTCAGAAGCCCTTCTGATTTGATCTTGATGTTCTTGGCTTCTACAATAATGGCGGATGAAGACGACAACTCTGCTTCTCGTTTTCTCAAAAAATTAATCAGAAAACTTAACTCAATAATCTTCTTTTTTTATTCTTCTTAATCAGATCTCGATCACTTCATCTATTTATAATCCCGTCAAAATAACGAGATGATCGGCACGTGTCCCAATTTTTAACAGTGGTAAAAACCTCAGCTGTATTAAATTGAGATACACTGTAGACTGATGGTGACGTTAATGTCGATTTATATCAAATCTGATCTTTGTTGACTTTGCTGAGTCAACATCCTTCTGGACTTAGCCAAAATCAACTAACATTTTTGAAATTCTGCGTTCGACAAAATATGAACTTAGTTCGACGAAACCTTAGCTTAGCTCGACGAAATAGTGAAGCTAAGATCAACGAATTCTCTCAGCTGAGTTTTTTCTTCAAGTGAAAGCTGAGTTCGACGAAATCTGAACTCCGCTCGACGAAATTCTGATAGCTGATTTCTTCTTACAGGAGAAAGTTGTGTTCGACGAAATTTGAAAGCTGAGTTCGACAAAATCTTCTCCTTATAGCTAAAAAACTGTGTTCGACGATTCTGAACTCCGTTCGATGAAATCTGAATTGTGTTTGACGAAAGATAAGATCAGCTCGACGAATGGTAGTCCCAGCGGTTCTAGACTTAGAAATTTTTCCAGCTCTTGATAGATGGCGTTGAGAGCGTTGAGTGTGTTGACCTCACCCAACGCTATTTTCCCTTTATCCCATTCATCAGCTATCTGTCTGATGGTGTTGAGAGTGTTGAGTGTATTGATCTCACTTAACGATTCTGGACATAGCCGATTTTCTGGATTCTTTACAGTAAGGCTAGACTCAGAGTCATTTCACTTGGCGTTGATTGAGTGAGCTTCACTCAACGCTACTTCACTTAGTTGAACTTTCTGTCTCCTTAAGCTTTGGCGTTGACAGGCTTAACATGGCGTTGAGTGACGAAGATTCACTCAACGCTTCTGGACTTAGTCAAAATTCTGTCTTCCACTGCATATGCTTTGACATGATAACCTTGTCTCAACGCTTCTGGCTATATGGCGTTGAGTGAGTTGAGCTCACTCAATGCTTTTGGACTTAGTCAAAATTCTGGCTTCCACTGCTTATAACCTTGAGTACACCTGTCATTGTCTCTTGAACAAGCTGTCCAATCATTATGACAAAGACTAACCTGTATGCATGAACTTAAACATACATCAAATACAACTATGTATATCTCATTGACATATTTGACATCATCAAATCAGGGCCATTGATCAATTTCCTTAGTCAATGAGATACACATTACATAGGCAATAAAACTTATATTAAATTTAGTGAGCTTGAATTTTACCTACTCCCTTTACCTACTCCCCCTGGATTGCTGCAGGGTGAGTTACCTTAGAGGATTACCTCTCAACTTGACCTTTTCTTGCTTGATCAACCTTTTCTCCCCATGACTTTCTCCCCTTGTGTTTATGCCATGAAGGAGCTTGATCTTTTCAGAGAGTCATCTTCTACCTCTCCCCTTTGAGCTTGATCAGTCTTATCTCTCACCCTTTTTGACCTCTTCAGATAGTCAGGAAAGAGCAACAGGTCTGTCTCTCCCCTTATGTTCTCCCCCTAGCTGATGTAGAGGAATCCAGGAGTGCAGCTGCCAACTTGCCCCTTATAAAGGGTTGTCTTGACACCACTTGATACCACTTGACAACACTTGAATTTCAGTATTACTGAAAGTCTCTACACCACTTGAAAAGACCATTTGAAAGTCTCTAGTCATACAGCTGCAGATACCTCTTGATAAGAAGCATCTTCTCTCAGCTTGAAAGATTTTAGTTCTGTAGCTGCTGGACTTTCTCCCCCTTAATAGGAGCACCTGCTCTCATCTTGTTCTCCACAAAGTCTGTAACACCTGCAAAAAGAACAAACCTGTACTAAACATAATACCTTAGGTAGTACCTGAAGCTATTCTAAGTTCAACATACCCAAATCAATTTTGAAGGTGTTGAACTTGGATTCATCTAGTGTCATAGTGAAGATACAGCCACTTGCTTGTCAGTGGAGACAAACTCTAGGAAAATGTCTTCTTTCTCAACATGCTCCCTAATAAAATGATAGTTAATTTCTATGTGCTTAGTCCTGCTATGTTAAACAGGATTCCTAGCAATAGAAATTACACTAGTAGAATCACAATATAGAGGAGTTCTACTTATCTTAATGTCATAGTCTTCAAGCTGATGTTGTATCCACAGTAATTGAGCATATCAGCTACCTACTGAAATGTACTCTGACTCTGCAGTGGAGATAGCAACACTAGTCTGCTTCTTCCTGCTCCATGACACCAGTCTTCCACCTAGGAATTGACATGTATAAGTGATACTTTTTTATCTTCCTTGCAGCCTGCAAAATCTGCATCTGAAAATCCAGTTAGCTCAAAATCTCTATTCCTAAGGTACCATAGAGCAAGATCTAGTGTCCCCTTAAGATACCTTAATATTCTCTTTGTAGCAGAATAATGAGATTCTTTAGGGCGTGCCTGATACCTAGCATATACACATGTAGCATACATGATGTCAAACCTACTAGCAGTCAAGTATAGAAGGGAGCCAATTATCCCTCTATATAATGACTCATCAACAGGTTTCCCTGCCTCATCTTTGCCTACAAGCATACTTGACCCCATTGGAGTTATCATAGTGGAGGCATTCTCCATACCACATTTATTAATTAAGTCTCTTGTGAACTTAGACTGGGATATGGACAAGGCATCATCAGTCTGTCTTACTTGGAGTCCTAAGAAGAATTTTAGCTCACCCATGTTGTTCATCTCAAACTTTCCTTACATAAGTTTTGCAAACTTCCTGCAAAGGTTGTTTTCGGTAGATCCAAAGATAATGTCATCGACATATATCTGGACTAGGATGACCTTCCCCTTAGATTTCCTTAGGAATAGGGTCTTATCTATTTTCCCCCTTAAGAATTTTTTCTCAATGAGAAAAGTAGATAATGTTTCATACCATGCTATAGGGGCTTGCTTCAACCCATATAGAGCTTTCTTAAGCTTATAAACATAATTAGGAAAGTGAGGATCTACAAACCCTTATGGTTGATCCATATATACTTCCTCTTTTAAGTCTCCATTCAGGAATGCTGACTTCACATCCATCTGGAAGACTTTGAATCCTTGATAGGAAGCAAAAGCAAGGAATAACCTCATTGCTTCCAGCCTTACTACTGGGGCAAAGGTCTGGTCAAAATCTATTCCTTCTTCTTGTCTGTATCCTTTTGCCACCAATCTGGCCTTATTTTTTATAATAATATCATTCTCATATAGGTTGTTCCTGTAGATCCACTTGGTTCCTATGATATTATGTCTCTTTGGTTTGGGAACCAGCTTCCAGACTCTACACCTTTTGAACTGGTTCATCTCTTCCTGCATAGCTCCAATCAAGTAAGAGTCTTTGATAGCCTCTTCAAGCTTCTTGGGCTCTATTTGTGATAGGAAGCTTGAACATAGAGTTGTGTTGATGCTCTTGTTCCTTGTCTGGACACCATGTCTTGCATCACTAATGATTTAGTGTGCTGGATGGTCCCTTAGATGTCTCACTGCTAGAGGCAATCTTAATTCAACTTGCTGTTGTGCATTGTTCTCAGTTGGCTGAACTTCATTGTCTTCAGCTGGGTGTACTACATTGTCTTCATCTGACAGTTCTTCATCCTCAGCTTGTGGGTCTTGAGCCCCCCCTTGACAACACCCATCTACTTCCTTATCTTGTCCTGCTGGATCCATTTCCCTGATGGTAAGCTTGTCCATCACATCCTTTAAACCTGCAGAACTAGAAGAGGTGCTTGGCAGCTCACAGTTAATTAGGTTTGACTCATCAAAGACAACATATACTGATTCTTCTACAACTTGAGTAGTCAAGTTATAAATCCTATATGCCCTACTATTATTGTTGTACCCAACAAATATCCCTTCTTGGGACTTGACAGCAAACTTAGTCACATAGGACTTACCATTGTTTATAACATAACACTTGATACCAAAAATCCTGAAGTAGGATAAGTTTTGTTTTTTTCCTTTCAGAATCTCTTAGAGAGTCTTCTTGTGGATTTTGGTGATACAAGCCCTATTAAGGACATGACATGCAGTATTTACTATCTCAGCCCAGAAATATTCTGGGAGAAGTGTGTCACTTAACAAAGTTCTACCAGCCTCTATGAGAGTTCTGTTTTTCCTCTCAGCAATCCCATTTTGCTGGTGTGTTCTAGGAGAGGAGAACTCTTGATGAATCTCAAGCCCTTCACATAATCTTATTATGCATTCAGACTGAAACTTAGTCCCATAGCCACTTCTGATTTTGACCATAGTACTGTTAAGTTCATTCTGAATTTGCCTAATAAATGTTTGGAAGATATCAGAGGTTTCAGATTTCTTACTTAGAAAGAACACTCAGGCAAAGCTGGAAAAGTCATCAACAACCACAAGGGTGTAGACTTTCCTACCTAGACTATGAATTGGCATAGGACCAAATAGATCTATATGCAGGAGGTATAAACACCCCACTGAGTCTTTGGTATCAAGGCTCTAGAGAGAGGTCCTGGTCTGCTTGCCCTTTTGGCATGCTGAGCAGATACCCTCCTTGATGTACTTCACCTTAGGACCATTTCTCACTAACTCTTCACTAAAGAGTTTGCCTATGGTCTTATAATTCAAATGAGCTAGCCTCTTGTGTCATTGGACACATTGTGAAGCTTTCTCATCTACAACTAGGCATATAGGAGATTACTTACCTTCACAAACAAAATTGAGACAATAGATATTTCCTCTTATAGTGCCTGTCAAGATGACCCCTTGGTAACTTGACCTCCTAATTTGGCACTCATCCTTGAGGAAAGAAATTTCATAGCCAAGATCATATAGTTGGCTTATGCTTATCAGGTTATGTTGCAAACCTTTCACATAAGCTACTTGTGTGATAGTGATTATTTCATTAGATACCTTACCAAATCCTTTGGTTACGACTCTTTCTGAACCACCAAAGATGACTTTGGGTCCATTTTCAACTGGAGTGTATTCCTTCAACATGCTCCTTGTTCCAGTCATATGCCTGGAACTTCCACTATCCAAGTACCATATAGGGGTATGACCACTTGGAATTACCTGCTATAAATAAATCATCTTTCCTTAGGACCCCAATTCTTATTGGGTCCTAGGTGCAGGTTAGACTGAAATTGAACATGTCTACCTGCAACACTTCTGACAGGTAAGCTGACATTATCTCTCTGGACACTCTTATTGTGTCAGCAGTCAATAGCATAGTGGCCCACTTTTCCATAGCACCAGTACTCATAAATGTTGTACCTTCTTTTAAGAGTTTGCTTTACAACATAAAAGTTAGCAGCTCTCATTCTAGCAGGTACAACAGCCTTTTTCTTAAGTCTTCTAGTCACAGCCTGATTTGAGATTTGTCTGGAAGTAGAGGTACTAGGGATATCTTGGACCCTATCAGCAGTTGCCTTCTTTTCAGAGTGTAAGCTCCTGATAGCTTCAGATATACCCAAGTCTGGTGTGCTGACAGACTTTCCTTTAGTCTGATTGTAGACTGACAGACTTTGAGAATGGGTTGCAGCCCTATTTTTGAGTGTTGGGGCTGATATACCAAACACAAATGGTCCAGGATGGTCTATTTGGATTTCTTCATGGGCTGTCTTGTAGGCACTAGCACCCTTGCCATTCTTGCCACCATACTCACAGTGATCATAGATGTTATCATGGTCATACCTGTTAGATGGTAGCACCACTTTCCTGAAAGGAATTTGTGGCTTGGAGGCTAATAGCTACACTGGAGCTTTGCCCTTCCTTTTGGAATAGGTAGCTCTAGTTCTTCCTTTGAAGCCTAATCCCTTCTTACCCTTTTGGGAGGAGAAGAAATCTATCAAAGGTAGCACAGAACTAGGTTTTGAAAACTTAGCCACTAGCCCCCTCTCCTTTTGGAGCTTACCTTCAAGATTCCTACTGTGGTTATTCTTGAAGGTGATTGTGCCCATCTGAATAACAGTGATGTTCTTCAGCTTGCTGACTTCTTTTATCTTCAGGTTCAGCATGTTTGCTAACTCTGAAGCAGCCAGCTTTAGAGAGGCAATCTCCTTTGCCTGCTTTTTGACTAGGAGCATGCTTCTCTTCAGTGTTTGCAAGATTTCACCATAATCATCAATCAATTGATTAACATCTCCTTCAGATTTAGAGCCATTTTTATCTCTTGATGCAGATGCCTCGGATTCTGGGCTAGTAAAATAATCAAACTCCGAAGGTAGAGAATGTACCTTGCTAGGACCAGGATGCTCCTTGATGGGTCCTTCCTCAGTTAAATCCATCAGTCCAAGGCATTGGCTGACATCTTCCCCTTCTTCAGACCTGGCAGCATCATCAGCTTCTCCAATAATAGCTGTCAGTATCTCTAAGAAGTCTGCCTCTACAGATTCTTCTTCAGCAGAAAATAGCATAATGTAGGCTTATGCTTCATCTTCTTTTTCTGACTCTGATGATGAGGAGTCAGTCCAGATCTTTTGCTTATTAGCAATAAAATATTTCTCCTTCTTGCCCTTCTGTTGATGATCCTTCTTTTCTCCAGCACCTTTTCTTTTGGCAGGGCAATCAGCTATGACATGCCCTGCCTTGTTGCAATAATAACATACCACTTTAGAAGAAGTATGTTTACTTGGTTTAGAGCCATACCTGTCCTCTTTAGAGGATATCTTCTTGCCCTTGTAGTAATCTTCCTTGGGATAAGAAGAAGAGGATGGTCTGCTTCTCTAGTGCTTCTTCTTCATAAACTTCTGAAATTGCCTAGAGAAGGCAGTAAAATCTTCATCAGAAATGTGGCAGTCTGATGTGCTGGTTTCTGAGCTTTCTGAGGCAAATCCAGCATCTCTCCTTGGTGGAGAATGAGTCTTTCTCTTGCTCTTCCTTGAGGCTTCAGCTTTGAAGGCCACTGACTTGTCTCTGATTGTAGACTTGCTGATATTCTCCTCCTCATTTCTGGCAGTCAACTACATTTCATAAGACAACAACTTTCCAAATAGGGTTGGTGGTGGAGTGTCTGCAAGTCTGGCCACTTCTCTGATGGCACGGATTTTTATGTCCTAGTCTTTAGTTAAAGACCTGAGAAACTTGTCATTTAATTCATAAGTGCTGAAGACTCTGCCATATGCCATCAGCTCATTAACAATTCTAAAAAACTTCACATAGCACTCAGCAATGTCATCTGACTTATTCTGCCTGAAGCTTTCATACTCCTGATTGAGCATGGACTTCCTTTCTTCCCTCACTTCTTCAGTCCTCTCCATGTAGACAACTAGTGTGTCTCACATCTCCTTAGATGTATTACAATGGACTAGGTTTTGGAAGGTTGAGTCATCTATGACACTAACAATAATATTTTGTGCCCTCTTATCCAATGTAGCTAAGATGATTTCATCTTTAGTCATCTCAGATTACTTCTTTGGAGTCTGCAAATTTGCATCAAGGACTGATATCTTCATTGGGATGAAGGGTCCTTCTTGTACTATGATGAATATCCTAGGATCAGATGCTTCCATGAATAGTCTGACCCTCTCTTTCCAGATGTCAAAAGTCTCCTTCCTGTAGAGAGGAAGTTTTATGGATCCAAGTTCTTTGTGATTTTCTCCTGAACCCATTTTGGCCTTCTGATAGCTTCCCTGAAGATCAACTCAGATTGTTAAGTCTATTCTTGAGTTACCTCCCTCTGATACCACTTGAAATTCTTGATTTCAAGAACAACTAAACACCTAGAAGGGGGGGTGAATAGGTCCAATTTAAATATTCTTGGTAGCTAATAGATTATCTGAACATAGCAATCACATCACATACAGTAATCACAGCTATCATAGCACACGCAGTACAGTACACAGTGATTTATAGTGGTTCCCCAATTGATGGGTACATCCACTTTCCCCCTTCACATATCTAGCAATGAGCTAGATTCGGCCAAACTTCCTTCAACTTTCTCAGATCCTCAGATCTTACAACTCAGAGCTCAACTGGCTCCTACAACTTAGACACAAACCCTACCACTCAGATCACCAAGATCCTACAACTCAAGTTCTTCCCAAGAATTCTACCTCAGAGTGATCTCACACTCCTACAGCTCAGGCAATCCTGCCCTACCTCAGCCTTTATTACCAGGCTTACAACTCAGGCAAACCCTGCCCTACCTCAGCCTTTATAACAATAGACTTACACCTCAGGCCTTAGCCTTACCACTCAGATTCAAATGAATCTTACACAGAATTAATCAATCAAATTGAATTATAGACAACAGAGGAAAGTCTTTGTGTCTGTCTACCTTTACTGAGCAGATTTCAACCCTAACTTTGTCTTCCCAGCAACAAGATGATACATCGATCTTGAATTTATAGCCCGACTTGTTCTGGAATCAACTAATAGATCAATCTGCTTCTTCTTCAGGAGTGTCTCTCGATCTGGACTGAGCAGTTATCAGCCCTTCCTACTTCTTCTTTGATCCAATGAATTAATCTTTAGATTCTGGCTCAGCTTGGATCAAAAAGATAACTTCAGCTAGAGCACGCCTAGGCAGATTCGTCTTCCTCAGAGACTTACTCTAAACTTGTTGTAGTCGATAAAGATCGCAACAGCTTACTCAGAAGCCCTTCTGATTTGATCTTGATGTTCTTGGCTTCTATAATAATGGCGGATGAACACGACAACTCCTCTTCTCGTTTCCTCAGAAAATTAATCAGAAAACTCAACTCAGTAATCAGATCTCGATTACTTCATCTATTTATAATCCCGTCAAAATAATGAGATGATCGACACGTGTCCCAGTTTTTAACGGTGGTAAAAACCTCAGCTTAATTAACTTGAGATCCACTGTAGACTGATGACGACGTTAATGTCGATTTGTATCGAATCTGAACTTTGTTGACTTTGCTGAGTTAGCATCCTTCTCGACTTAGCCTAAATCAACTAACATTTCTAAAATTTTGCATTCGACGAAATCTGAACTCAGTTCGACGAAACCTGAGCTCAACTCGACGAAGTAGTGATGCTGAGATCGACGAATTCTCTCAGCTGAGTTCTTCCTTCAGGTGAAAGTTGAGTTCGACGAAATTTGAACTCCGCTAGACGAAATTCTGATAGTTGATTTCTTCTTATAGGAGAAAGTTGTGTTCGACGAAATTTGAAAGCTGAGTTCAACGAAATCCTCTCCTTACAGCTAAAAAGCTGTGTTTGACGATTCTGAACTCCGTTCGATGAAATCTGAATTGCGTTCGATGAAAGCTAAGATCAGCTCGACGAATGGTAGTCTCAGCGGTTCTGGACTTAGAAATTTTTCCAGCTCTTGCTAGATGACGTTGAGTGTGTTGACCTCACTCAACGCTATTTTTCCTTTAGCCCATTCATCGGCTATCTATCTGATGGCGTTGAGAGCGTTGAGTGTGTTGACCTCACTCAACAATTCTGGACTTAGCCGATTTTCTAGATTTTTCACAGTAAGGCTAGACTCAGAGCCATTTTACTTGGAGTTGAGTGAGTGAGCTTCACTCAACGCTACTTCACTTAGTTAAACTTTCTATCTCCTTAAGCTTTGGCGTTGAAGAGCTTAACATGGTGTTAAATGACGAAGTTTCACTCAACGCTTCTGGACTTAGTCAAAATTCTGGATTCCACTGCTTATGCTTTGACAGGATTACCTTGTCTCAATGCTTCTGGTCATATGGCGTTGAGTGAGTTAAGCTCACTCAATGCTTTTGGACTTAGTCAAAATTCTGCCTTCCACTGCTTATCACCTTGAGTACACCTGTCATTGTCTCTTGAACAAGCTATCCAATCATTATGACAAAGACTAACCTAATTGAGTATTAAAATATGTCATATGTATCATGCTTCGTCTCATTTATTTTGTTGAGAATTGTACTCTTGTGTCGCTTGTTTTGCACTAACTTAAAAATTTTATAGGATGATGATCTATTTAGGCCCCAATATTTCTTAGTACTAATGTTGTTTATTTTATGGCAACTATCATGTTTTGAATTAAATTTTATGGAATGATATTTGGTTGGAGTAATGACAATAGTTTCTATGATAGTCATCGTGCATATGTGCTATAGTTGTGTGATTTTTAATTATACTCATCGATTCTAAAACAAATAGATCTCATGCTAATTACTATGTGCACTTTGAGGATGAAGGTTATGCAGGCTGGACTAAATGACTGGGTTGTTGAGGATTATCACATGAGGAGAATAATCTGAGTACACCAATAAGAAGCAAAGGAAGCAATAGACAGCCACTCGATCACATTCAATACAGGGGAGTTATTTAAATTTCAAGTTTCTTTCTCCCTTACAATTATTTACTTATTAGTAAAAACAACTTAGAGTATCCTCATGATAAAAAGATATCTTTGCTAGGGACTAGCAAATGACTTAAAAGTGTGGAGGTGGGGGTGTTATAAGCTCTACCAATTGATTAAAAAATAATTTATTTAACCAAATATTGAATGATCTTAATTATTGTTTTAATTAATCATTAGGCTATTCTAGACATATTCAATGATAATTAATTGAATGGCTGAACAATCCAAAGAGTTCATTCTATGAATTTGAGATTAATAAGATTTTTTTTGATAAAGCTCGCTCAAGCATTTATTTTTTATACAAAATATTTGTTTACTTCCAATGCAATATTGTGATATTTACCTTTAAAATAACGGGGAGGGAGAGCAAGAACTAAGTCCATGATTTAAGCCTAAACATGAGCTTAGGTAGTATTTCATTTTGATCATCCACTAAAATTTTTTGAGCTTGAACTTTTTCATACACATTATTCCATGTTTGCATGTCATTTGTTCCTACTGGTTGTACCTTAGTAAGTTAGCCATTTATGGGTGTCGAATTTCTCTTAAAAAGGGTTAAATTTCATAGTGATATGTTGCCTAAGTATACGTCTACATACTTGGAATAATCCCAACTATGATTAAAAAAATGGGAAAAAAATTTGCGTCATAGTGATATTCGGCCTAGGTATGTTATTGTATACTTAGAATGATCCCAACTATGATTAAAAAAAGAGAGAAGAAAAAAATGGTTGAAACATCATAGTGATATGAGGCCCGGGTATGTGCACTTATACTTAGAATGATCCCTACTATGAATAGAGTGTGATTAAAAAATGATGTACAACCCCATAACATGGTGAATTACTAAGAATACTAACTAGAGGTCGTCATACTATTATCGAAGCTATCCATAAATTTCTAATCAAGCCAAAACTATCCTACTTTCATTTTAACTACTAACTCTTGTAGAGGTTAAATCGTAGACTTATCATATTCTTATCCTTTCCAATAAAATGCAGAGGTTCAATATAAAATTTTGCATGAAAGTAAACTATTTTTAAAGAAAAATACGCACTACACTATGATGCTCGTTTGAGCTTTATCTTCCATCTAACTAATGGATTTGTGAATGTTTGAACTCTTATTGATTGATAGGCTTATCAGTTAAGTAAAGAGAATTTTTTTAGTATATTTTGATTAAGTTGTTTTTAAGAATGAAAGATCGTTTGAGTTCACATCTTATTACTTCTTCAATCATCCTATCGTTATGAAATATCTTTGCTAGGGACTAGCAAAGTCTTAAGTTTGGAGATGTGATAACTTTCCAAAAAGAAGTTATCTATTACTTTATTCTATTTTAATATTCATCTTATTGAAAAAAAATTAATTAAATAAATAAAAATATAAGAAAATTCATATCTATTTTGTTTATAGTTAATATATCTAATTTTTCCATGTTTTTCTTGCTAGAAATGTCAAAGGAATTGATCCGAAGAAGTAAAGCTGGAATTATTTTGGACTGCGTAGGTTGTTACAACAACCAAAAAAAGTTGTTGCAATAACTTCTGGACGGATTTTAAATTCAAATTTTGAAATTTACGCTAAAATGAAAATTAGAAAGAGGCATCTCTTTGAAAAGGGTTGCACGTTTTTAAGAGAAGAATAGCATTCCTCAAAGGGGAATATAGATTGATTAGAGGGAGAGTTTTGGAGAGCCATCATTTTTGGAGAAGGAGAAGAACGACAAGGGTTTGGACGCACCAACAAGAAGGAAGAAGACTCGGAAGCGGATTCTGAACGTAAATTACTACAACATTTTCATTTCTAAACATCATGTCTAGTAAGATCTTTCTTGTTGTGTGATTTCATCTTTCGAACATGAACTAAATTTCCTTGTTTTGTACATTGAAAGTACTTTGACTTATTGAAAGATCTTATTTTCAAGGTAGCTAGTAACCTAGAGGGGCGTGAATAGGTCTGCTTAGGTCTTTTGAGAGTCTTTTTAAATCACTTGATTGTGTCTTTTAGCTTTCATCTTATAGTGATCTAGAGCTTTTCCTTAGCACTTGCAATTAAGAAAATAAAAGTAAACACAGAAAAATACACAAATATTTTATAGTAGTTCCCCAAAATTATGGGTACATCCACTCTCCTCCCACCTTGCTAACTTCCTATTAGTCAAGTCACTTCTCCAAACCAATGCTCTAAGGAGCTTACACCCAAAATCCCTCAGGATCTCTCAGTCTCCTCCAAGATTTACACCTCAGCCACAAAGGCCTACACTTAGTGATACAAGTATCACCTACCTCAGGCACTTAAGCCCTACCACTCAGGCTATGGAGGATAGCCCTACCTCAGAGCAAGCTTGCTCCTACAACTCAGAGAGATACACTATCCTACAATTCAGGCAAAACTGCCCTACTTCTCAGTGAGTAAAACTCATCTACCTCAAAGAACAGCACTCTCCTATAGCTCAGGCAAATTTGCCCTACCTCAGACTCAATGGTCCTACAGCTAAGATCCAGAAGGATCCTACAAAGAGAAATAGTTTTAATTAACTTTGAAACAGAGAAATTTCTCTTTGTCAACCATTTGAGCAGAAAACTTTCTGCTCCAACTCTCCTCACAGCAGGGAAAGGATTTACTAGAGGAACTCAAAAGATAACTTCAGAACTTACTGCTGAAAGCTAAAGATCTTTTGATCTTGAGTCTTCAAATAGCTCACTAAACCTACCAAAGGATGAAGGTTCTTATTTCTTCAGAATAGATTCTGAATCTGCTGTGGCAGATGGAGACTTGCACAGCTAACTGAACTTTTCTTGATGGAGAGCTTCAAGCTTTTCACATGCAGCAATAGTAAAGAAGATGAAGACGACTGCTCTCCTTTTTGAATAATGTATGCCCTAAAAGTTGTCTTTGATTTAGCCCTATCTCTTCCTTTTGTTGTTAGCCAATCAATGACCCTTAGAGATCGGTGGGCCCCACCTGTAGCTTCTAGATGTACCTTGCTTTAATGGAAGAAGAGATCAGTGGGCCCCACTTGCAGCTTCTAGCTACGCCTTGCTTTAACGGAAGAAGACGTACAGTAGCTCATCAACAAATTTTGTCGTGTAGTGTTGCTTCCCCGTGACTAATTTGACCATAGTTGACTTTATCTATTTTGCTGACGTCAGTACCTGTGGACTTAGCCAAAATCGAGCATCAAAGAATAGGCATTGAGTGAATAAGCATCACTCAATGCCAAAACACTTAGACAGATTTACTGTCTTTTGGCGTTGAGTGAGTCACCTTCACTCAATGTCAAACTACTTAGAATAATGAGTCTGTCTCTTGGCGTTGAGTGAGTCACCTTCACTTAACGTCAAACTACTTAGAATAATAAGTCTTATTCTAGGCATTGAGTGATTCAGCTCCACTCAATGCCAATCTTTCTTTATTATCTTTCAGCTGCTTGGCGTTGAGTGAGTAAGCATCACTCAACGCCAAACCCCATAGAAAAAATTATGTCTTCACTAGGCATTGACATCATTGAGTCAGTAACCTCCACTCAATGCTTTTTGACTTAACCATATTTCTGCTCATTCAACAACATAAGCATTGAGAGCTTTGAGTGAACACGCCTCACTCAACGCTTTCAGCCTTAGCCAATTTTCTGTATTTAGTAGCATGACGTTGAGTGAGTTGACTTCACTCAATGCCTGTGGACTTAGCCACATTTTATCTCATTCATACTTAGGCTATGACAGTATAGGCTACACTCGGCGCTATAAGTCATCTAGCATTGAGTGATGTTCCTTCACTCAACGCCTGTGGACTTAGACAGATTTCTGTCATCCCACACCTTAGGTAAGTGTTTACCTGACTTAGCTACTTAGGCTACCTGACCTATCATAGTCATCTACAGTCATGTGTATATCATTGATAATATTTACTTCACTCAAATCCAGGACATTGTGGGCAATGGACCCAACAATCTCCCTCTATTTGAGGAAGTCAAAAACTCTTAAGCAAAGATAATGATATACACAGAACCGTGCAGCACAAGGCATAATAAAAGAAAAATAAATAATTTGAGAAGTGATCTATAGTTACCACACTTCCCTTATTGTAGAATGGAACATTACTGCATCTGTCATCTGCTTCCCCTGAATTTCTGCTACATTGCTACTGTCTTGCTTATTTGATCACCTGATCATCTTATCCTCTCCCCCCTTTTGACTGCAGCAAATAGCTGGTAGGATGCACCTGAACAACTGATCATCTTATCACCTGCTCCCCCTCAATTAGGCAGCAGTGAAATGTTGGAATTGTGTTGGACTTGCTCCTTCTCAATTGGAGAATATTCATTTCTTTAAAGGACCATCCCATCTGCATAAAGCCAAATAGTTTGCAACTAGATGAGGAGCAACTGAATCTATACTAAGTTTAACATACCCAACTCAAATTTGAAGGTGTTTAACTTAGCTTCATCTAGTGGCTTAGTGAAGATATCAGCCACTTGCTTGTCTGTTTGGACAAACTCAAGGGTGATGTCTTCACATTCCACATATTCCCTAATGAAATGATATCTAATCTCTATGTGCTTAGTCATGCTATGGGAGACAGGATTCCTAGCAATAGATATTGCACTAATAGAATCACATAATAGAAGAGTTCTACTTATCTGGAGGTTGTAGTCTTGAAGTTGGTGCTGGATCCACAATAACTGAGCACAACAGCTTCCTGATGAGATGTACTCTGACTCTGCAATTGATATTGCCACACTTGTTTATTTTTTGCTGTTCCAAGATACCAGTCTCCCTCCCAAGAACTGACATGTGCTAGATGTGCTCTTCATATCCTCTTTGCAGCATGCAAAATCTGCATTTGAATAGCCAGTTAGTTCAAACTCCCCATTCCTAGGGTACCAAAGGCCAAGATCTGGAGTGCCCTTAAGATACCTCAAGATTCTCTTAGTTGTATAGTAGTGAGATTCTTTAGGGTAAGTCTGATACCTAGCACAAACACATGTAGCATAAATGATGTTTGGCCTACTTGCAATTAGATATAGAAGAGACTCAATTATCCCTCTATACAAAGTTTCATCAACATATTTCTCTGCTTTAATTTTGCTTATAGGCATACTTGACCCCATGGGAGTTCTCATGGTGGAGGAATTCTCCATGCCAAATTTCTTGATTAACTCCTTAGTGAACTTAGACTGGGACATGGACAAGCCATCATCAGTCTATCTTACTTGGAGGCCCAAGAAAGACTTAAGTTCACCCATACTGCTCATCTCAAACTTCCCCCGCATGAGTTTAGCAAACTTTTTGCAGAGGTTATCAATAGTAGATCCAAAGATGATGACATCTACATAAATCTGGACTAGGATGATCTTACCCTTAGATTTACTTAGGAATAGGGTCTTGTCTAATTTCTCTCTTGAGAATTTATTCTCAATGAGGAAACTAGACAATATCTCATACCATGCTCTAGGGGATTTCTTCAGCCCATATAGAGCTTTCATAAGTCTATAAACAAAATCAGGTGAGTTAGGAACTACAAAACCTGGAGGCTGCTCAACATAGACTTCTTCTTTTAAGTCACCATTTAGGAAGGCTGACTTCACATCCATTTGGTAGACCTTGAATCTCTTGTGTGCTGCATATGCAGGGAATAAACTGATGGCCTTCTATCTTGCTACAGGGCAAAGGTTTGATCAAAATCAAACCCTTCTCCTTGCATGTACCCCTTAGCTACTAGTCTGGCCTTATTCTTAATTATAATGTCATTTTCATCAAGCTTGTTTTTGTAGATCCACTTGACTCCAATGACATTATGACCATGAGGTCTGGGAACCAACTTCCAGACCCTACACCTCTTGAACTGGTTCAGTTCCTCCTGCGTAGCTTCAATCCAATGCTGGTCTATGTTGGCCTCTTTAAACTTCTTGGGCTCCACTTGGGATAGAAAGCTTGCATATATGGTTCTGTTCTGACTTCTGCTCCTTATCATTACTCAATGACTTGTCTCACCAATGATCTGGTGTGCTGGATGATCTCTCATATGTCTAACTGTAGGAGGCAGTATTCTTTCAGCAATAGGGGAATCTTCATCCACTACCAGTGTGCCAGGTAGATCTTCTAGAGTATCCATATCATCTTGGATGGCTGGCGATGCTTCCTTGATGGTCAGCTTGTCCATCATCTATTCTGTACCTACAGTACTATAAGAGGAACTAGGCAGTCCATTGTTAATCATGGTAGACTCATCAAAGACTACATGAACTGATTCTTCTACAACTTGGCTTTTCAAATTGTAGATCCTATAGGCTTTGCTATGATTATTGTACCCAACAAATATTCCATCATAGGATTTGACAGCAAACTTAGTCATATAGGACTTGTCATTGTGAAGCACAAAGCATTTACTACCAAAGATTCTAAGATAGCCCAGATTTGGTTTCCTGCCCTTCAAGATCTCATAGGGAGTCTTCTTGTGGCCTTTGGTGATAGAGACTCTATTGAGGACATGACATGCAGTATTTACTGCCTCAGCCCAGAAATATTCTGGGAGAGATGTGTCACTTAACAGTGTTCTACCAGCCTCTATGAGAGTCCTATTTTTCCTCTCAACTATCCCATTTTGCTGGGGTGTTCTAGGAGAAGATAATTCTTGATGAATCTCATGCTCTTCACAGAACTTTGTCATGCTATCAAATGGAATTCTGTCCCATGATCACTTCTGATTTTGACAACAGAACAGCCAAGCTCATTCTGAATTTGCTTGACAAACCTTATGAAGACATCAAGGGTTTCATCCTTCTTCTTAAGAAAGAACACTCAAGAAAACTTGAAATAGTCATCAACTACCACAAGGGTGTAGACTTTTCTACCAATACTGTGAATTGGCATTGGACCAAATAGGTCCAAGTGCAAGAGGTATAAACACTTCACAGAGTCTTTGGTCCCAATACCCTTGAAGAAGACTTTTATCTGCTTACCCTTTTGGCAAGCAGAGCAAATGCCCTCCTTATAGCACTTCATATTAGGGCAATTACTAACTAGCTCTTGACTGAAGAGCTTGTCAACAGTCTTGTAATTCAAATGGGCTAGTCTCTTATGCCACTGGACACAGTAGGAGACTTTCTCATTTGTCACCAAACAGATAGGAGAATCTATGTCTAGACATAAAAAGTTCAAGCAATAAACATTTCTACTGCTAGTGTCTGTCAAGATGACATCTTGGTCACTTGACCTCCTAATTAGGCACTCATCCTTGTGGAAGACAATTACCTAGCCAAGATCAGAAAGCAGGCTTATGCTTATAAGGTTGTGTTGCAACCCTTAAACATAAGCCACCTTGGTGATGGTGACTATGCCATTGGTGATCTTACCATACCCTCTGGTTACACCTCTATCTGAACCTCCAAAAATGACTTTAGGTCCATCTTTTACTAGAGTAAACTCCTTCATGTTGCTCCTTGTTCCAGTCATATGCCTGGAATATCCACTATCCAAGTACCATATAGGGGTATGAAACCTTGAACTATCCTGCAATATATAAATTACTTAACCTTAGGACCCCAATATCTATTGGGTCCTAGGTGCATGTTAGCATGAAACTAAACATGTCCACCAGCAGAATTTCTGACTGGTGGACTGACCCTAGCTCTAGCCACATTGGGATTGTGTCAGCAGTCAATGGCAAAGTTCCCTATCTTACTACATCACCAACAATCATGTATGTTATATCTTCTTTTCTGTGAATGCCCTGCAGCTTGATGATCTGCAACCTTGATAGGAGGAAGATGTGCTGCAACCTTTTTCTGATTTCTTTCAGCCAGAATTTGACTGAAGGTAAGTCTTATAGATGGCTGATTTGGTCTGCCCTGAGTATCAGCAGCAGCTAGTTTTTTTAGAAAGCATGCTTCAGATGGCTTTAGATATGCCCAGATCAGCCTGATTCTTAAACGTGCCCTTAGTAAGAACCTTTATTATCAAATTCTGAGTCTTGGATGCAGCAACATTCTTGAGAGTTGGTGCAGAAGCACCAAAGACAAATGATCCAGATTGGGTCATTTGAAATTTTGCATTGGCAGCCTTGACTGCACACACCCTGCCAAAACTTTCATCATGACAGTGAACATCTTTGTTCACTCCAAATGAACAACCCCTCTCCCAGTGACTATAAGAACTTTCTTGGTCATACCTGTTAGAAGGTATCAAAACTTTTCTAAAAAGAATGAGAGGCTTAGAAGCAATAGGCTGAGGTGGAACTGGAGCTTTGCCTTCCTTTTGGGAGGAGCAACTCTTGTGCTTCCCTTGAATCCCAACCCCTTCTTGCCCTTTTGAGAGGAGAAGGATTCTATCAAGGGGAGGACAGTACTTGGCTTAGAATAGCGGCCACTATTCTTTTCTCCTTCTCAAGCTTATCTTCAAGCTCCCTGATGAGATAGTTCTTGTGCTTAATGGAGGTACCCTGAATGTCCAAGAGGGACTTCAGTTGGCTAATTTCCCTAGCTTTCTGGTTCATTAGATTTGTTGTTACAGTCTACTGGGCAACTGCAAACTTAAGAGATGAGATCTCTTTAGCTTGCTTCTTAGATAACTTCTTGACCTTCTTGAAGGCATTCAGAAGTTCTCCATACTTGTCAATCAGTTGATTGACATCTCCTTTAGATCCAGAATCTTCTTCACCATAGGGTGAAGAGGCTTCTAGGCAAGGACTAGTCTCAAACTCAGATAGATAAGCAGAGTCAGGTGATAGATATACCTTGTTCTGACCAGGCTGATCCTGGTTGCTTTCCTCATCAATTATTGCCATCAGCCCTATATAGCTGTGGACATCTTCATCCTCCTCTGACTCACTATCTGATAGTGTCAGAGGGGCTCTGATTCCTATCCTCCCTAGAGGATTTACTTCTCCTGCTGCAATAGCTTTATCTTGAATAGTAGCAACAACTTGCCCAATATAGGCTTCCTCTTCTTCAGACTCAGAAGATGATGAGTCTGTCCAACTCTTTTCCTTCTTGGCAATGAAGGACTTTTCCTTCTTTCCTTTGTGTTGGTGCTGCTTCTTCTCCTCAGTCTCCTTTCTCTTCTCTAGGCAGTCAACTATTACATGCCCAAGCTTGTTGCAATAGTAGCAAATAACTTTAGAGGAGTTATATTTATTATGTTTAGAACCATACATGTCAGTCTTGGACTGGTTCATTCTGTGATGAGTGGAATTGGAAGGCTTTTTCTTCCAATTCTTCTTCTTCATTAACTTCTGGAGTTGTCTGGAAAAGGTTGTAATCTTCATCAGACATGCTGCTGTCTGATGCCTCTGAGTCAGAGTTGTCTGACTCAGTAGGTATCCTTGGTGGAGAAGGAATCCTTTCCTTGCCTTTCTTTGTGCTTTCAGCTTTGAAGGCCAAGGACTTTTCTTTGGCAAGTGATTTGTTGGAGGCATCCTCCTCCTTCCTGGCAGCCAGCTGTATCTCATAGGAGAGCAGCTTCCCAAATAATATCTGGGGAGGAGTGTCAGCAAGCTTGGCCATCTCTATTATGACACAGATCTTAGTATCCCAGTCTTTAATGAGAGATCTGAGAAACTTGTCATTAATTTCATAATTATTAAAGACCCTTCCATAGGTCTTTAACTCATTTATGATCCTGAAGAATCTTTCATAACAGGTAGTTATATTCTCCTTCAGGATTTTCCTGAAAGCCTCATACTCTTGGTTGAGCAGAGACTTCTTATCATCTCTTACCTCATCAGTACCCTCCATGTAGACCACAAGGGTGTCTCATATCTCCTTGGAAGTCTGGCAGTGAACCAAGTTCAGGAAGTTTGAGTCATCTATAACACTAGCAATGATGTTATGTGCTCTCTTGTCCAGACTAGTTAGTATGACCTCATCTTTGACCATTTCAGAGAGTGTCTTTGGTGTCTGGATGTTGGCATCAAGAACAGAGACCTTCATAGGAATTATAGGTCCCTCCCTTATAGTTGCAAAAATTCTTGGATCATAGGCTTCCATGAATAGCCTCACCCTCTCCTTCCATATTCCAAACTGCTCCTTTCTACAGTTGGGAAATTTCATTGAACTCAGCTCTCTCTGGCTCTCTCCTAAGCCCATGACCACTTAACATCAGCTATCTTGGAGGATCACTCAGATTGCTAAATCCTTTTTAAGTAACCTCCCTCTGATACTACTTGAAAGATCTTATTTTCAAGGTAGCTAGCAACCTAGAGGGGGGTGAATAGGTCTACTTAGGTCTTTTGAGAGTCTTTTTAAATCACTTGATTGTGTCTTTTAGCTTTCAGCATAAAGTGATCTAGAGCTTGTCCTTAACACCTACAATTAAGAAAATAAAAGCAAACACAGAAAAGCACACAAGTATTTTATAGTGGTTCCTCAAAATTATCGGTGCATCCACTCTCCTCCCACCTTGCTAACTTCCTGTTAGTCAAGACACTTCTCCAAACCAATACTCCAAGGAGCTTACACCTCAGATCCCTTAGGATCTCTCAGTCTCCTCCAATACTTACACCTCAGCCACAAAGGCATGCACTCAGTGATACAAGTATCACCTACCTCGAGCACTTAAGCCCTACCACTCAGGCTATGGAGGATAGCCCTACCTCAGAGCAAGCTTGCTCCTACAACTCAGAGAGATACACTCTCCTACAGTTCAGGCAAAACTATCTTACTTCTCAGTGTGTAAAACTCACCTACCTCAGAGAGCAGCACTCTCCTACAGCTCAGGCAAATTTGTCCTACCTCAGACCCAAAGGTCCTACAGCTCAGATCCAGAAGGATCATACAAAGAGAAATAGTTTTAATTAACTTTGACACAGATAAATTTCTCTGTGTCAACCACTTGAGCAGAAAACTTTCTGCTCCAACTCTCCTCACAGTAGGGAAAAGATTTGCTGGAGGAACTCAGAAGATAACTTTTGAACTTGCTGCTGAAGGCTAAAGATCTTTTGAACTTGAGTCTTCAAACAGCTCACTAAACCTACCAAAGGATGAAGGTTCTTCTTTCTTCAGAACAGATTCTGAATCTGTTGTGGCAGATGGAGACTTACACAGCTAACTGAACTTTTATTGCTGGAGAGCTTCAAGCTTTTCACATGCAGCAATGACGAAGAAGATGAAGACGACTGCTCTCCTTTTTGAATAATGTATGCCATAAAAGTTGTATTTGATTTGGCCCTGTCTCTTCCTTTTGTAGTTCGCCGATCAACGACCCTTAGAGATCCGTGGGCCCCACCTGCAGCTTCCAGCTGCGCCTTGCTTTAACGGAAGAAGATATTGGTGGGCCCCACCTACAGCTTCCAACTGCGCCTTGCTTTAACGGAAGAAGACATACAGTAGCTCATCGACAAATTTTGTCGTGTAGTGTAGCTTCCCTGTGACTGATTTGACATTAGTTAACTTTGTTGATTTTGCTGACATCAACACCTGTGGACTTAGCCAAAATCGAGCATCAGAGAATAGACGTTGAGTGAGTAAGCATCACTCAACGCCAAAACACTTAGACAGATTCACTATCTCTTGGCGTTGAGTGATTCACCTTCACTCAATGTCAAACTACTTAGAATAATGAGTTTGTCTCTTAGTGTTGAGTGAGTCACCTTCACTCAACTCCAAACTACTTAGAATAATAAGTTTGATTCTATGCGTTGAGTGATTCAGCTCCACTCAATGCCAATCTTATTTTATCAGCTTTCAGCTTCTTGGCGTTGAGTGAGTAAGCATCACTCAACGTCAAACCCCTTAGACAAAATTCTGTCTTCACTAGGCATTGACAACGTTGAGTCAGTAACCTTCACTCAACGCTTTTTGCATTAACCATATTTCTGCTCATTCAGCAACATAAGCGTTGAGAGTGTTGAGTGAACACGCCTCGCTCAACGCTTTCAGCCTTAGCCAATTTTCTATATTTAGTAGCATGACGTTGAGTGAGTTGACTTCACCAACGCTCGTGGACTTGGCCATATTTTAGCTCATTCCAACTTAGGCTATGACAGTATAGGCTACACTTGGCACTATAAGTCATCTGAGGTTGAGTGTTGTTCCTTCACTCAACGCTTGTGGACTTAGACAGATTTCTGTCATCCCACACCTTAGGTAAGTATTTACCTGACTTAGTCACTTAGGCTACCTGACCTATCATGGTAATCTATATTCATGTGTATATCATTGATAATATTGACTTCACTCAAATCTAGGACATTGTGGGCAATAGACCCAACACTTATTGTGATGTGATGTTTGTAATTTCTTCTTTTATGATTGTTTGAAAACGTATCTTTATTGATTTTTATGTTCTATTTTATGAAAGTTTTGGATCAAGTATTCCTCTTCTAATTTACGTAGCGAGATACAAGAGAGGAGTTACGTATTTTATGGTTGAATCCTTTATTTTGCACGGCGAGATTCGAGAGAGGAGTCGTATCAATCTTTAGCCAAAATTTCATCTTTATACTGCGCTGCAAGATTCGAGAGAGGAGTGGCGTAAGCGTAGCATAAATTTCAATATAGCTTCAAGAAAGAAAGAGATTTCGTCTTGGGCTAGCAACATTGATTTGAGTGCTTTATATTATTCTCATTTTACCTAAGTTAGAGATAACTAAGAGAATTAGGGTAAAAAGATTTTTGAGATCGAGAGATGATAAATTCCACTT
Source organism: Platanthera zijinensis (assembly GCA_039513925.1). NCBI lineage: Eukaryota > Viridiplantae > Streptophyta > Magnoliopsida > Asparagales > Orchidaceae > Platanthera > Platanthera zijinensis. The sequence continues at coordinate 208,634,668 of CM077082.1, read as the reverse complement.
TCAAATCGTTGCAGGATAGTAATTAATCATTTCATGAAAGATCATTCTGAAAACTCATCGCAATAGGTAAAGAAAATCAACGTACGAGACTACTTCTCCAACTTGATAAAAGTCTTTTTAAATAAACGTTACTCAGTTTTTATCTTTTCTTTATTTTTAATTGTCCTTAATCCAAATTAACTTTTAATCATCCCGCTTGAATTTAAAGAAAATGTAGAGCTAGTATTTGTGAGCATTAAGTTAGTCACTTCTCTGAGGGAACAATCTTAAATCACTTTATATTACTTGATTCGGCATGTGCACTTGCGTTATTATATACATCTATTTCGGGCGTATCAGCTAGCTCTACCTCAGTGTCTGATAAGACCTAATGGGCATTGTATGCTGAGGCACCTAGGGAGTCATCTTATGATAGGGAACATTTTGCTTTTAGTTTTTCTGGACTTTTGGCTTACTCTAATGTCTTCTTGAAGCTCGAGTGATAAAATGATCATCTCTAGGATTTTAATATATTTATTCTATGATTTCAATATTAAGAGATTTTTTTAACAGGTTTTTAAAAATTCATCTTTTGCACTAACTTAGATTATTTTTCTCTTGAATTGAGTTTGTCTATACCGTCTAGATTATGAGATTGAATAAAAAACAATTGAGCTATTAGTGATCACCAATGTTATAAATATATTTCAAGCTATCTCTCCCTCTTAGAATTATGTGCAAATTATCTAAGATACATATTTGATTAATATTTGTTTTAAGGGTGAGAAAATTTGGCTGCATATCTATCAAAGTGTGAAAAAAAATCTAAAACCATAAAAGTCAAAATTATTTGTCCATGGCTATTTAAGAATTCTACTGTTCTCTTATGAAATATTTATATATTTTTTGTACGTGCACAGTAAGGTTTGAATTTTGTGGGTGTAATTCACTGAAAACCCACACGAGACACAACTCGTTCACTAGGGTAACCTAGGGGTTTAAAGGCTTATTGCACATGCTAAGCGTAATCCTATGTTCTACAAAAAGAATATTTATCTAGTTATTTTTGCTCGGGACGAGCAAAACGTTAAGTGTGGAGGGGTGATGAAATCACCAAAATGCACTTATTTTATAATATTTTAGTATGTTTTTCACAGTTTTTTGTGTTTATTGGTGCGTGCATGTTTATTTATTTCATCGCATCTTTTGTTATATTTTATGTAAAATTATACTTTTCACGGTAGTTTTTTTTGTTTGTGCGATTGGAGATTATGAAATAAGAAGGTCAACGCGTGGTAGAAATTTTGAACAAAAAAAAGAGAGAAAGCAAAGTGTCGAATCTTGGAAGATCATGGCGGCGATCGAGTGGAGCTCAATGGTTTGACTGAAGTCAACAGAAGGAGGCTGAAATTAATTCAGCAGCACACCTTGTGCCCTGAATTAATTTCAGCTGTTAACGCTGAATTAATTTCAACAGTTTACGCTGAATTAATTTAAACGGCAAATGCTGAATTAATTTCAACGGTTTTTGGCTGATTTCATTTTAGTGATTGGTGCAGGATTCATTCAAAGTTGCATTTTCCCGCTCAAAGTTTTTGAGCTAAATATAAAAGTTTCTTTTCCTATAAATTGAGGTTTCTTAGTGAGGGAGGATATAAAAAATTTCTGAACTAAATGAGAGCTCTCTTGCTTTGTATTTGTGAGTTTTTTTTGAGAGACATCATTGTATGAGAGGAACAGATTTAGATGAAGTTCATGTATGCGCTCCGCGCAAGTTTGTAAGTCTCCATTGTTGGATCAATAAAATTATTTCTTTGCTCTAATTTTCTCCTACGATGATTTTTCATATAATTTTTGTAAGACAAATCATGTGTGAGTAGTCTCATCCTGTTTTGGATGAAGTATGATTATTTATTTGATTTTATGATTATTTTATTACTCATCGCTCAATCATACGACTTGCATCTGAGAATTTTAATATAAATCTTTGATATTTTGTGTAGCCTACTGCGGACATTGCATTCCTCCGAAAGTTCGATGTTATATAACGCGATTGCATACAAAATATTCTTATTGGTTTAAGCAAATATTCGGACTCATTCGTGGCGCTCTCTATCGATTTTGATCATCTAATTTTTGTCTTATATTGCTCGCATATATTACATACTTAAGCGATTTTGATGTGATATGTAGAAGGTAATAAAAATAAAGGTTTTTTTTGGTGAATCATAACTTAGAATATCCTTTCATAATGCGATGAATTATTACTCATAAAATCATATATTAAATATTTTAATTATAATTGCACTTAAAACATATTTATAAAAATTTTCTTTCTCAACTTAAGAACTCGTTTTAAACAAATTAATCTAACTTTTTATTTATAGTTCTCCTGGATTAAAGAAAAATTGAATTTCTCTGTGGATTGACTCGTACTTGCATAAGTATTATAATTGTACACCGTGCACTTGCGGTTTTTATTACTTGAAATTTCATTGCATTATATCTACTCTAGACTTAAATGCTTATCATATTGTGTTGTTAGTTTAGTGCTTTGAAATTTTCCCACCACCAGGCTTCCATTAGCTGGCAAGGCTGGAAGGCGCACTCGGTCCCGAGTAGACTCGATGTCCAGACTCTCGCTAGCTGGTAGGGTCGTAGGGTCGTAGGCTCACTTGGCGGGTAAGGGAAGACCCCGAGAGGATCCCTCTGTCCAGGCTTCCATTAGTTGGCAGGGCTAGAAGGCGCACTCGGCCTCGAGTGGACCCACTGTCCAGGCTCTCACTAGTTGGCAGGGTTGTAGGCTCGCTTGGGGGATAATGGAAGACCCCAAGAGGATCCCGTTATCTAGGATTCCATTAGAAAGAAGGGCTGGAAGGCGCACTTGGCCCCGAGTAGACCCGCTGTTCAGGATCTCACTAGCTAGCAGGGTCGTAGACTCACTTGGGGGGGGGGTAAGGGAAAACCCCGAGAGGATCCCGTTGTCCAGGCTTACATTAGCTTACAAGGCTGGAAGGCGCACTCGGCCCCGAGTAGACCTGCTGTCAAGGCTCTCACTAGCTGGCAGGGTCGTAGGCTCGCTTGGGGAGAAAGTAAAAAAGGTTGTGGTTTGCAAGACCCCGAGAGGATCCCGCTGTCTAGGCTTCCATTAGTTGGCAATGCTGGAAGGCGCACTCAGCCCCGAGTAGACCCGCTGTCCAGGCTCTCACTAGCTGGCAGGGTCGTAGGCTCACTTGGGGGGTAATGGAAGACCCCGAGAGGATCCCGCTGTCCAGGCTTCCATCAGCTGGCAGGGCTGGAAGGCATACTCGGCCCTGAGTAGACCCGCTTTCGAGGCTCTCACTAGCTGGCAGGGTCGCATACTCGCTTGGGGAGAAAGGAAAAAAGATTGTGGTTTGCAAAACCCCGAGAGGATTCCGCTGTCCATGCTTCCATTAGCTGGCAGGGTTGGAAGGAGCACTCGACCTTGAGTAGACCCGCTGTAATGACTCTCACTAGTTGACAGGGCCGTAAGCTCGCTTGGGGGGAAAGGAACAAAGTTTGTAGTTTGCAAGACCCTGAGAGGATTCCACTGTCCAGACTTCCATTAGCTGGCAGGGCTGGAAGGCGCACTCGACCTCGAGTAAACCCGATTTTCAGGCTCTCACTAGCTGGCAGGGTCGTAGGCTCGCTTGGGGGGAAAGGAAAAGAGGTTGTGGTTTGCAAGCCCCGAGAGGATCCCGCTGTCAAGGCTTCCATTAGCTGGCAGGGATGGAAGATGCACTCGGCCCCCGAGTAGACCCGCTGTCCATGCTCTCACTAGCTAGCATGGTCGTAGGCTTGCTTGGGGGTAAGGGAAAACCCCGAGAGGATCCCGTTGTCTAGGATTCCATTAGTTGGCAGGATTGGAAGGCGCACTCGTCCCCGAATAGACCCGTTGTCCAGGCTCTCACTAGCTGGCATGGTCGTAGGCTCGCTTGGGGGGAAAGGAAAAAGGTTTGCAGATTCGAAGGCCCGCTTGGTGGCAAGACGTAAAATGCTTAGAGTAATTGGATCTGGAGCCACTCCCGTTGTCAGGCTCTCACCTAGCTGATGGGGGAGTTAGGCCCATGACAAGCATTACGAAGTGCTTCGCCAACAGGTTCTCAAGTAGTTGACACCAATCCTAAGTAGAGATAAGGAAAGGTAGACCCATCTCGGCATCTACCTCTCGGCAGGGGCTTCTTGGTATGCCTTCTCGGCATGCCCATATCAGCATACCCATCTCGGCGAAGTTTACTTGAGTTATTCGGCGAATGGGTTGCGGTCATCACTTAAGAGCCTAAGGTGTAGGCGAAAACTCAAAAACGATTACGACTGATCAACATAAAGAGTGGGTCTCACACAATAGCCTCTTGGCAAGACCATCTCAGCAAGATACTCTCGGCAAAGAAACCTCCGGTAAACTCTGCTCAGCGAGTAGGGGTTCCACGCGATCATCTCTTAAGAGCCTAAGGTTTTAGCGAAAGTTTGGAAACATTGGAGAATAACAATAGATAAGAAGCAAATATTAACTACAAAAAGGCATTTCGAAAAAAAGTGAATTTAATTTTACTATCTCAAAAAAAAAAGCAGTTCGGGGGGTCTCGCCCCTTACCTAGAATATCAAAAAGAGAAAAATTACAAGTCAAAATGAGACGGGAAGTCTTCAGGAAAATCCACTGGACTTCTCGCTGGAGGTGGTTTCGCTCTTGCTGGAAGAGGAGCTTGACCCGCTTCCGCTTGACGAGTCGTCCTCTCCTAAAGGCTTGGGATGGGCTTGTACAACAAGGGAAGGATCCCGCGTACCGTTAGCGTCTCGCCGCCTTCGTTCAGGAACCCCAACTCCCGCAACACCTGGATCACAGTACTGGAGGCTGCATGGGCATTTTACTGCATCATTACCTCTATTTCGTGGTTAGAGTATTGATGACATAGGACCTTCTCGGCGGGCAGCGGAGGAACCAGCACGTAGGCCTCCTGCGCTCTTTTGAGTTCAGCGTTCAACAAAGAGATCTCGCATTGGAGAGAAGCCTCTCGCGCGCGCGACAACTGGGCCTGGGCGGAATCCTGCAAGGAATTTGGGTTTAGAACTAACATGAAATTGTCGCAAGGCGAAAGGCCTTTGAAGAATGACATACCTCAATCTTTGGGCAGAGGGCGAGAAGTTTCTGAGAGGCCTCCAGGGTAGCCAACTCCGCAGCGGCGAAATCCCTTGATTTAAGCGCCTCAACAAGGTTGTGCTCGATGTTGATACTGCAACGCGCAGTCATGTGCACGAGCTCAAACACGCGCATCTGAGCTCGAACGGATTCGTGGGCGAGAGTCCAGGCAATCTCCTGGTCATAGACACTAGCTCCTACCTGGCTGTAAAGCCTGAAACCAAGCGCGTAGGCTTCGTCGCTGGTCGTGTCTTGCTCTATCCAGGAGGGGAGGAGCGATGAGATCGAGGCCCAGTTGGATTTCGGGCCCCACTAGAGCAGGGGTTGGCCCTCTTCATCTAGGTACCTCTCGTCGAGTTCAAAGTTCTGATGCCCTCTCGGCACCGGCTTGGCGGGAACCATCTCAGGAGGGTCGGCAGACTGCCCAGTGATATCCGCCTCGCCCACGACAGGTGGGGCTTCGGCAGGGCTCTCGGCGACAGACTTACCCTTGTCCGTCTGGGATGGTTTGGATTTCTTGGAAGGGGTCGAAGGAGCGTCGGGCTTCCGCTTCTGGGAGCTCAGCTGGGAGGAAGAGCCTGGCTCATTCCGACAGGCAAGAGCCGCGGACTTGGCGAGAGCGAGGGTGGCGGTGGAAACCTTAGCCTCGTCAAATGGTTGGTTAATGGGGGATCTCCCGCTCACCTGTGAAAGCCATAAAGGTTAGCCTTAAAAGTTTGAAGTAAGGATTGCATGGGTAAGGCGGAAAGGTACCTTCGCCTGTAGGAACTGGAGGGAGGGAGTCAGCATCCCGCCGCAAGAACTTCACATCAAAATTCTTGGTCTCGAAGAAGTTAAGGAGGGCGGTCTGCCCCCCCCCCCCCTAGTGCCGGAGGCCTATAGGTTGCCTCATCATACTGAACCGGCGAGAGGGGTATGTTGCTGAAGTTCCCCATTACGAAGACAAACTTCTAGGGCCAGTCGTGGTTTTTGTTGGTGAGACCTATGGTCTTCACCGACTGGCCCGAGAAGAAGACGACCCCTCTTTTGGCGCAGAAGTTGAATAACTTACGAAAGATGGAGAGGTTGAATTTGATCCTTTCCGCATGCATGCAGCAGGCAAAAGCCACCAACAGCGCCACGGAGTTGGGGTTGAGCTGGGTCGGCATCACCCCATAGTATCGAAGGGCCTGACGCATTTTTGGCCAGAGGGGGAGGCGGAACCCCACCTTGAAGTGGTCCAGCAGAATGGCGAGTTCCCCTTCTGGCAGGAAGTTAACTTTGTCCTCATTCCCAGGGTTGCGCGAGACGAACCCTGCAGGAATGTAGTCCGCTACTATGGAGGTGAATTCCGTCTCGATCAAGCGGCAGGGGGGAAGTTGTGCTCAAAGAAGTTTTGTGTGACCCTCGTTTTCGCCTGACATATTGTGAGTTGGCGGAAAGGGGAAAGAGAGAGGGATGCACGAGAAGGATCGCGGCTGAGGAAGTAGCAAGAGTAAGAGGGAAGAAAAACGAAGGCTTGGTATCAAGTGAAAGTAAATGTGGTTGGTGAGCCAGCCTATTTATAGAAAATATATGCGGTAATCATGACATTTTTCCTAATGCCCGAAGCACGGATAGAAATTTTGTACAATCCGACGTTTCGTCTTCCGTCCGGTCCCGCCAACGCTTAGTATGCCTGCAGATGGAGAAAGCCTCTGGGAGGGTTCTCAGAGTAAGAGCAAAACAAATATATAGAGAAAGAAGCAGGGCGAGAACTAGACACTCGGCAAGATAGAACGACATGAGAAATAAGATTAAAAAACAATAGGCCTCTCGCCGGGCGAGAGGCATAATCAAATTAAATGAAGTATCAAATTTTCATATTTATTACAAGCGCGAAAGGGTACATGCGAGAAGGGAAGGCTGGGGGTTAGGGGAAGAAGAGGCGAGAACCCTCGGTACTTAGTACTGTTCCCACCACCAACGACCCTGACCCCGCCTCCCAGTCCTCGGGGGCACTCGCGGGTAGTGATAAGCAGTCACGACTGTGAGCTCCTAGTGGACCAGGCGCAACTGGTCCCGAGCCCGTGCGATGTGCCTTCCGGGAGAAGTCTCCTCGCTTCTGCCTTCCATACGATCCGTCTCGCTGAGAAGATGAGCATTGTCCCGCTCGATTGCGGCTAATCGCCACTCTATCCTAGCCTAGAAGGCACTCGCCTGCAGGGAGTCTTCGCGCCGCATCCAGACAAGATTGGATAGGACTCCCGCCACCCTCTCCATCTGCTCCTCGGCGTCTCTGGAGGCTTCAAGAAAGCTCACCATCTCGCTGGGGGAAGGCGGTGGCGAGATCATCTCTTCATCTGCATCGGACGATTCCGCAGTCTCCCTAGGACCTGGGGAGGGATGATGTCAGGGTCGGCAAGAAGGCGAAAAAAGAAATCAAGATTTGGCTTACTTGAAGGTCAGCGAGAGCTCTCAGGCCGCCCTTCAAAGGGCTTTCCGAAAAGCGGGAGAGGTGGTTTTTCTCGTCCCAAGGGGCGTGGGGTCTGCTCTCGCATATGGGTCTCAGTTGGAGGCGGGGGGACAGCTTCTTCCTCGGCGGAAGGGCGAGAGCTTGATTTTAGAGTAGGATGTTTTTTAGTTACCCTCTCGTGCGAGAGGGGAGGATTATGCGCTGGAATGACGGGGCTCTCTATAGCGGGAGTCCTGGGACTCGAGTGGATGATGCCTGGATAGAGTCTGCGGAAGACCAAGTTAGCGGAGGAATGCCTAAACCAGATATAAGTGAAATCCAAAACAAAAGTTTTGTCGGGAGCAATCGAGGGCTCGGCCGGGAGTTCCGGAGGGACCGCCGTCGAGGCCATCTGAAGAGCTTTGCCATCAGGCTGAACTGACTCGGCATTCGCAAGGGGATCACCGGCGACGCCTTCCTGGACTGTCATCTGCGAGAATGATAACAAATCAGTTCGACGAGCCCGCTTCGGGGGGTTTCACATCAAAAGTCAGAGGAAGAAAAATACCTCCACCAGAGGAGGAGGGTTCTCGCAGGTCGGGGTTGGAGTCGGCGAAGGCAGCCCACCCTTGGAACGGTCCCGTCGGACTGACTTGGCCTTCTTTCGGCTGTAGGCGGAGTCAGACGGTCTCTTGCCCGCGAGCCAAGGCGTGAACCCAACATATTTGGCGAGGGCCCTTTCCTGAGAAGCGGCGAGACGGGCCTTGAACTCTTACAAGAGCGGCCTCTCAGCCCGTTTAGCGTACATCTTCGAAGTTGCGCGGAAGCTCAGGCGGATGGCAATGTCAACAACGATGACCTGAGGATAGCCCCAGTGACATGTATATATAAGGTCGTGGTAGGGCCACAAAAGATTCTCCTCCAGGTTAGCAGGCACTCACCGAATATCAGGGGTTGGACGTTTCTTTCCGAGTGTTGAACTAGCTCGCAAAGAGCAGGATTGTACACAACCCCATATTCGCCGAGTGGGTTATAAGGGCCTGGGATCTAGGTTTGAGTGAGCTTTAGGCTAATCGGTCCAGACATGAAGAATAGGTGGAAGGATTCTCGCTTGGGGCGTGCGAGAAGGCTTGCGCTCGGGTAGGTAGGAGGTCCTCAGAGTTGGCGTTGAGTGATGCTTCTTCACTCAACGCCTTTCCTCTTCTGGCGTTGAGTGATGCTTCTCCACTCAACGCCTTTCTGCTTCCGGCATTGAGTGATGCTTCTCCACTCAACGCCTTTCGGCTTATGGCGTTGAGTGACGCTTCTCCACTCAACGCCTTTCCGCTTCCGGCATTGTGTGATGCTTCTCCACTCAACGGCTTTCCGCTTCCGGCGTTGAGTGATGCTTCTCCACTCAACGCCTTTCCGCTTCCGGCGTTGAGTGATGTTTCTCCACTCAACGCCTTTATGCTTCCAGCGTTGAGTGATGCTTCTCCACTCAACGTCTTTCTGCTTCCGGCGTTGAGTGATGCTTATTCACTCAACGCCTTTCTGCTTCCAGCGTTGAGTGATGCTTCTCCACTCATCGCCTTTCTGCTTCCGGCGTTGAGTGATGCTTCTCCACTCAACGTCTTTCAGTTTCCGGCATTGAGTGATTCTTCTCCACTCAACGCCGAGGACGAAATTACCTATATTCCCTTAGAGGCTTGCATTTAGCTCCTCAGGACAACGGAGTTATGATGTTGGCAGACCAACTTTTTGGATTCTATATATAGACCCGCAGAGTACTTCAAAAGGCAAGTTTTCTCATTTTTTTTAAAGTCTTGTATCGTTTTCTGAGGTATCCTTAGCTCAGCATTTGGCTATGGAGGGGGAGCGCTCTGAGATCTATCGGGTTAGTGGAGGGACCTCCAAGTTGTAGTCCAGGGTCAGTTTCTTTGTTCCTTGTGTCTGGTCAGGAGTCTGGGCTTGGGAGAAGTAGGTGTTAGCTACACCCCAGGGTCCGAACTCTCGTTGGGGCCTGTTTTTTGGTTCCAACATCATTGGTGCTGGATTTTCGTAGACTGTTTGCATGCCTGATACAACTTTGAGCTAAGACGATCTGATTCTCTATACCGGAGGAAAATTGGGTGACCCGCAACAAAAGTATTTACCATTTTATATAACCTGTAGTTATCTGTCAGGCGAATGTATTGAAGTTCGATTTTATTTGAGGTTTTTATTTTGATGAATAGTTTGATTTCATTGGAAATTTATACTTTGATTTTACCTGAGACTCTAATTCTTTTGGAGATATTTATTATCTAAGGCTCCCTTTGCCATGGTGGTGACGGTCGTAAATGTATGGGTTAAAATGTCATTCGTTAACATCATTCGTTTGAACATAAAAGTGGATGAAGCTCCTCCCTCGATAGGATTTAACGAATGACAATTTAGCCCCGTGTTCATGACCGTCATCACCGTACCAAATGAAGCGTAAATTTGTTTTTCTTTTGTAAGAGAATTTTACTACTGTCACCTTCTTAAAATGTTGAATACAAAAAGAGCAAGAAAATAATTTTTCATCATTTTTTGAAGCAAGCATGAGATGATATCTTGGCGCCTTTAAAATTAATTAGGCTTCGTTTGGCACAGTGGTGACGGTCGTAAACGCATGGGCTAAACCGTCATTTGTTAACAATCACCTAAAAAACTTCATCTATTTGAACATAAAAGTGGATGAAGTTCCTTAGTTGGGCGTTTAACGAATGACCGTTTAACCCTCATATTCACGACCGCCATCACGATGCCAAACAGAGCTTTAATCTTTGTGGATGGACTCAATGCATTCTCCAAGCAACTCAAACTTTAAATGTTGTGCCTTTAACTTGAAGAACTATCTATGTTTAATCCATATGTGTAGTCGTATACAGAGTACGAAGGGGTGTATTGTAATCTGCATCTATCCATGTCATAGCTATTCTAAACAGTGTATTCGAGCTATTCGACCCGAGGTGTGACATCAACTATATCAGATGTTCACTCCTCGGGCCAGATAGCTCGAATACTAACACAAACCCGAACATACAACAAACAAGAAGAAGAAGAACAACAAACACAAACACATGATACACGTGGAAAATTCTCTCGACTTGAATGAGGGAAAACCACATGACAGGACACACAAAAATTCACTATAATCAATAAGAATTACAGATACAAAACTAGTTTTATCCAACTTAGAACTCATTGGATTCGATAAGCCGAATCTCCTCACACACCCTTCTTCTCTTCAAGAAAAAGGAAATCTACCTCAACCTCTCTTCAAGCACTCCGGAGATGAAGACGGGATTGAACTTCTTTTACTGCGAAGACGGATGCAAATGGGCGGTGAAACTCTCAATCTTCTCTCACGAAGAACCTCTCTGGCGAGCGACAACAGACTTCTTGCAAACAACGACTCACAAACAACGACTCATTGTTTCTTCCAATTTTGCTAACTATGGTAATTAGAATTAGGTTAAACCCTAAAGGCTCTTCCCCCCTTTAAATAGGGCATGACATCCTTATTAAACCCTATAGGCGCAGCCCCCACAATCATTGGATGTGATAAGTAAAGATCCAATAACTGAAAAATCGGGATTAAATAATCTAGATAGCACGAATTTCTGCCTCTAAACCTGTCTCATCGACATGAATTGCGTGTGTCATCGATGTGTACCTTGTATCGTTGATATCGGAAGCCAGTCCCGTCGATATGAACTGGTATCTCGCCGACAATGTTCTGCGCCTACGTGTCATCGATATCGTCCAACATCTAGTCAACATTCCAATGTGTCTCAACGACATACTCCAGTCTTCTCATCGACATACGTGTAGCTTCTCGTCGATATGTTGCTCCAGAATCCTGATCTGTCTACAAGTCACCAAGACTGGGTTGGACATCAACAAGTCATTCATGTAGTATCGGCGATAACAGATCGCCAATGAGGTAAGATACGTATCTGAATCATCTATTTTCTCATTTATACACCAATGATGCGCTTCATGCTAAGCCAATTAGGTATGCTGCTCATTTACATGTAGGACTTGGGTAAACCGCAATGACTTAGTATAATCAGTCAATGTCTGATCAACCTACATTGGGGGTCTAATTAATTAACCATTGATCCCAAAAGTCCCTAAATAGAGGACGATGGCACAACTTACCCTCTTCTTGCCATTTATGATATGTTGCTAGAGAATTATAGGAGCTTGGAGAGTATTGATACATATAAATATTGAAGGACTCTTGAATGGTCTCATGAGAACAATCAGGTCACACACCACGATTTAATTTCAAACACAGATCTACGAGAGGAAAATATCTAGGAAAACCAAACAACGTAGCAACGAATCTTAAAGACCGGGAAAGGAGGGATGCTACCTTGAGGTATCTCCTAGGATCCATGAAAACTTGGAAAAAATGGGTTGAGGACAATTGTAACAACCAAAGGAAGCTTTCTCCGACGACGGCTTGACGATCCTTGCAGCAAAACTCCCACATTCACTCCTTCCTCAAGCCCGGTGAATGTTAGATATATTAGATAATGTCTGCACGTGTCGAGACCGACTCGGAGCGTATTTATGGGTTCGTGTCATTTTAGGGTTATGCTCTACGCTGGAAATACTATATAATCCGTATTCCAAACTTGATAGAGCTATGTAAACTATCATGAGCGGAGCAACCCCTCTTACAGTGGAGAGCCTCTTTCTCTTCTTTCCCTAACCCTTGAAGAAATAAAGGCATGGGCTGAAATTAGGTCTTCAGCCCCTATTACCTTGGACGAACTCATCGTCGCCCTTTAATTGAGTTCCCCGGGGTTTGAATGGCCATGTTCGGGGACAATGTATTTTTGAGATCAAAACGATATTTCAAAGACTTGACTGAATAGATATTGATGTCAAGAATGCGCTGAAAATTGAACATATCAATATCGTCATCATTTTCACTGGCATTAAAAATAGAATGGTGTTGCAGGCACGCCAAAAAACCGTTGTGTGCAACCAAAGTATATTTGCAGCCAAATTCCTGTAGTTACACACCGGCTTGATATTGGCACACCAACTATAAATTTGTATATTTGCTTTAGTTTCAAAATTTCATCAATACCCAAAACAACATCAATCAATATCTCCAAAACTCCACTTAGAGATAACTAACTGATCATACTGGGTGCTCTATAAAATTTAGTTAAATATCAAAAATTACATTGAAGGAAATTTGTATATTTGCTTTAATTTGAGTTTTTTTCCTCCATTTCTTTCCAAACACAATGAACATTAAGTGAAAAATGTTGTTTGAAAATCGTTTTGGCTCCATTTCCGTTTCCAACCGAAATGATGCCTTCCTTTTCAAATGGACTGGAGTGGCTCCAGTCTCCCTTCAAAAAGGGCCGGTTTAATATCGGAACGGAGCAAATGGCGCCGGTCCCCCCAACGCATCCTTAAACTCAGATGGCCGCCGGATTCATGGGAGCAAGGCGATGTCCTTGGTGAGAATTACCGAGGGGGAGTGGAGTTTAGCTTTGAATAGATTTGAGCAGGGGCGATGGCGAGGAGGGTGAATAAGGCGACGGCCAATGTGTCGTTAAAGTCGCATCAAAATTAAATTTTATGTTTATTTAATTACTTTTTGGCTCGCAAAAAGGGATTATTAGTGTCGATAACACCACTGTAAAAATATCTTCCGGTGAAAATGATATCTCCAACAAATAAATCAATGACTGTTAAAAGGTTTGAGGATCCTGCAGCCAACAGAACTGAAGAAGAATAAGAACAGTCTTTTCATTAGATTAAGGCTCCGTTTCGGGGGACTTATTTTCACCGGTCAAGCGGTTACGATCGCATGAATCGGATCATAATTAAGGTCCGATTCATGCGGTCGTAACCGCTTGACCGGTGAAAATAAGTCCTCCCAAACGGAGCCTAAAAGGTAAAATTTATGCCGTAAGAATGCAAATCTCAACCGTAAATTATTTTTTACGCAGAATCTCAACCGTAGGATCGCAAATCTTAGGACTGAATTTACTGCCCGCGCAAGTCCCAGAGCCTGACTTTAAGTTCGTGTTTTGGACAAAAAAATTAGGCAAATGTTATGTGCAAACCTAATTTGACTATGCGCAGACCAAGACAATAAATAAAAAATAATAAACGCGCAAATAAAAGTCATTTTATAACCGGATAGGAGCAAACCAAATCCCTTTATCTTTCCCGTGCTCTAGCTGCCCGCTGGTTCCCTCTCATCGTTCCTCCAACCTCCGCCCGCAACGCCTTCTCCAACCTCCGCCCGCAGCGCCTCCAACCTCCGCCCGCAACGCCTCCATCCTTCTGCACGCAGCACCCTAGCCGGCATTTGCAGCAGCGCCCTAGCCGACATTTGCAGCAGCGCTCCGTCGTTTGTTCCCAATTGTCGCTGGTTACCTTTCGTAGCTCCCGGTCGTTTGCTTCACAGCTTGTGAATTTGTGCGCTTCTTCCAGGTATTCATTGAATGTGTAAGTCTTTTGGTGAAAATGGGTAAGTTGTTTTTATTTCCCATATTAGTTTCTGTCCAATCTATTTAGTAGTATAATTTTAGGGTCATACTGTTTTAACTAGACCTTTCTCCATTGGTATGTTTAAAACGAATCACTTGGGAATATTATCAAGTACTCTATATATTGTCAGTGTATTTGCATGAGCAAAGTGTCATTCATCGAGATTATGTCAAAGAGTGTTGATTTTGAAGTTGAATTTTTGTTAAGCTTGCTGATTTTGATTTGCAAGATTTTGTTAAGCTTTCTTTTTTTGGCATTGAATTTTTGTTAAGTGAATAGATGAATTTGATAATGTAATATAATCTTCAATGTCATTTCTTATATTGTGGTTTAACGTAGTTAATATTTTGTTAATTTAAAGGATTTTAAAATTTTATTTTGATTTGCAAATAATAATTTGAGTTATACATATATTTTTTTAGTCTGTATGTAAAACTGATTTGCAAGTATTCAAAACTGATTTACATATAATATTTGCCAAAAATTAAGGGTGTTGTTAATCGCACTCCATTTATGGACAATCACACTGCTTTTGAAAATTTTAAGGGTTTTTTAATTATAACTGTACTTATGCTTGCTCTCACTGCTGGAGTAGCGCGGTAGGGAGAGCCCAAAATTCAATAAATTTTTGGTTGTTGTTTTTGATAGGGGTGTAAGCCGGAACCAACCAAACCGCCAAATCGAACCGAACCAAACCAAACCGAACGGTTTGGTTCGGTTTTAGTCGCCCACGGTTTGGTCACGGTTTTAATTTTTGAAAAACCGTGTGGTTCGGTTCGGTTCACAGTTCGGAGTGTCAAACTGAACCGAGTCAAACCGAACCGAACCAATATAATTAAAAATAAACAATATAATTAATTAAGTTTTGATAACACACCTATTTTTAACATTAAATTTTTTCATTTATTTTTAACATTAACATTTTTCATTGCATGATAGTTTCATAATTTAGTGTCACTTTCTATAGTAGGATTAAAAGGAGAAACTAGCATTGATTAGTCACACAAGGTCTATACATATGTCGGGATAGAAAATCAGTTGGTGATTTTTTTCATTATGACGATAACTTCGACAATGTCTTAGTCTGACATTAATACTCTCATAAATGCTAGTATTGCTCTTGTCAGTTCTCAGTAACAAATTTCTTTTCTTTTAAGTATTGAACCACTCAAACCGAACCAAACCAAACCAAACGGTTCAGCTCGATCTCAATGATGTTCGTGGTTCGGTTTGGTTTCAAATTTTTGGAACCACACGTGGGTGGTTCGGTTAGCGGTTTTTTCAAAAACCGAATCAAACCAAACCGTTACAGCCCTAGTTTTTGATATGTTCACGCTCACAGGGACTTACATTTTTTGCCAAAAAAAACTATACGACTTGAATTTATTTGGTTTTTTACAATCTTAATGTGATAAATTTTGTGCATTTGGATAATGTTTTATGTACATTTTTTATTTTGATAGAGAAGTATGGTTATGTTTGGGACGGTTCTAGTGGACGGAAAAATTGTTGATGGAATAAAGCTCTCAAAAAAGCTATACATAAAAAGTTACAGACTGTTTGGCTCGGTTTTCATGGAGCGGCTTGTTTTAGTGACGCTAGGGGTATGAATCAGTTCAGATCTTGATGGACAATGGTGAAATCGTGCAGACTTTGCTAGGAATTCTGAAAGAGGAGTGCTCGGTGACCAGATCTTGACGTGGAAGGCTCCAAATCGCCGGAATCACGCACCATATGGCCGGAAAAGGCGGTGGTGGCGTCGTGATGGTGTCGTGTTGGCATGTGGCGGCAAGGTCGTTGGGGGCTACAAATGGCCAGATAAGTCGTGGTGGCGAGGTCGTCGGGGGATCCAAATCATTGGAGGAGTCGTGGTGGTGTCGATGTCATGGTGGCCGGAGGAGTCGTGGAGGCCATGGGCGGAACTAGCCCTGGGCACGGTAGGGCACGTGCCCGACCGCTTTTTCCGCGATCTTCAACGGGGGAGAAGAAATCCCCCCTAGCCGTCGCTGCCCGCTGCTCCCGTGCCCTAGCTGCCCCGCTGCTCCCGCTGCTCCCGCTGCTCCCGCTGCTCCCGGTTGGTATTATCTTCTTCTTCTTCTTCACTGATTTCTTAACTGATTACCACTTAAAACCATAATCAGTCCAGAAATCTCCACTGAAATCAGTCCAGAAATGAATATACCCAATCCTGCCAGAAAGCGATGAAGATTTTCTCTTCGATCTCCACATTAAAGGTACCAAAAAATCTTTCCCTTTACATTGATTGATCAAACTTGAGTGTTTCTCTTCTGTTCAATCCGATCAGAAAGCAATGAAGATTTTCGATGCTACTCGAGTTTTACCATTTCGCCGGTATTCGTTTGTTGATGAAGATCTGTTTTAGGTTTTTGAGAGTATTAGGGTTTGAATCAATTGAATTCTTTTTCAGACAGCTGTTGTTCTCTGCAAGAAGGGTGAGTTATGGGTGATGTAGGTCCAAAGATCGCAAAGGATTTCACTGAAGTAGGTTTTTGGGATTATTAGGGCTCTTTGATCTTGTTTTCTTCTTCAGATAAATCGAAATGAGCATTTCGCATTATATTTTTTTGTAGTTGATTGGGAATTCTACTGTGGTGTATCTGAACAATATTACTAGCGGTTGTCATGCTCGGATTGCTGATAAATTAGAGATGATGGAGTCATGCTCCAGCATCAAGGATAGGTGATTCTCCTTCCTTCTATGGCAAAAAAAAAATTTCGGGACCGCTGCCCCCGAACCCCCCCCCCCCCTCAGGGGCGCTGCCCCCGAACCCCCCGAATTGACAACACTTAAATTGTGCCCGTGCGTTTTCAAAATCCTAGTTCCGCCACTGGACTGGAGGCCAGAGGAGTCGATGTCGTGGTGGCCGGAAGAGTCGATGTCGTGGTGGCGTGTAGTGTCGCCTGGAATCGGGGAGAGGAGAGGCAGATTGGGAGTTTAGGAAGAGGAGAGGAGAGACAGATCGCAGAAGAGCACTTTTTAGAGCACAGAACGCGGCCCCATGATAGCTTCCGGAAGTTGAGAAAAAGAGTGATTTTTAGATAAGCGATTTTAAAAGAACTGTGAAAACAAACATAGGAAAAACCGGAAAACAGTTCTGGCGGCTGGAAAAGAACATTTCCAGCTGCCAGAGCAATCCTCCTACGGCGAATAGCCTAAAAATGACGATCAACGAATCATGTGAAAATAAAAGCAAAAAAAATATTGTTTGCGGATAGTCAATCCTCAAAAAAAAGCAAAAAAATGATATGCAAATAGAAATATTATTTGCGGATAGTCAATCCTCAAAAAAAAACATTTACGAATAGCCTAAAAACGACGATCGAGAAATATTGTTTACGGTGCCGTCCGACGACATTTACTCCTAACGGATGCGGCGAAACGCGAATCAAACCAAGCATAAAAATCTCGCTTTTCAACGAATCATGTGAAAATAATGCAATAAAGAAGGATTTGCTGAGCGCGAAAAGGCGGGATATTGGCCTGGCCATATTTCTATAGAAAAAGCTTCTGGTTTTAAGGTGGGAATATTTGGGGGGAGGAGGACGAGGAAGATTAAAAAAGTCGGCCAGGGGAGGAGCGAAGACTCGTTTGACGCGCCGCTCACGCTCCGCCCAATTCGCCGGCGACGCTATCGCTCCCTTCGCTCCGCCGCGATAGCGTCAGCACGCAGAAATCGACGCATTCTCGATCGCCATGAAATCCCGATCCGGATCCTCTGCAGTTCCCGTCTGCAGTTCCTCCGGGAACTTCAGAGGTGGAGTTCGCAAACTTGCGGATTAACGGAGTCAAAATTAGAAAAAGTGGTTAACACGAAAGTTGTAGATATTTTCGAGACGAATAACTTTCATGTTGAATATTTTTTGATTTGAAGTCGTTTAGACCCCCGATTTGGGCCCCGAAAAAAAACCGTCCGCAAATAATTAATTAAATATTTTGCGTACGGTTTTTTTTCGGGGCCCAAATCGGGGGTCTAAACGACTTCAAATCAAAAAATGTTCAACATGAATGTTATTCGTCTCGAAGATATCTACAACTTTCATGTTAACTACTCTTTCTAATTTCGATCCCTTAATCCGCAAGTTTGCGAACTCTACCTCTGCAGAGGATCCGGATCGAATCCCGAAGTTCCCGGCGCTTGCTTGTATTGCACGTGTTCCATCACGTGACGTCATATTATTATTTTTATATAATTTATAATTGTGTGTTATTAGCTGTCAATGCCACTATTTCAGTATTCAGAAATCAGTTAGTTTAGAAATACACGCAACTTCAACAATAATATAGAAAAATAAATTTTAAGGCATGATTCTCTTTGAAAGTAGGAGTTCGATGCACGGGGCTTAGCTCTTCGGCCAATCGCGACAATATGTTTGCGCGACATTATCTCAATCACGATATTATTTTAGCGCACCCGCGGATTGAAAACTCCTGAGAATTAAACTACGCTTGTTTTTGTGACGATTTTGTCTTTATGCGACCATATTTTTTAAAATAAAAGAAAAACACAAGTTTTTAAAAGGGGACTTTTTATAATAAAGAGAGGCAAAACAAAAAAACCAATGTATAACTAAATATTGTTTTTTTTCCTTTTAACAAAGTATAGATAGATAATTTTAAGACGTTTATATTGCAACCTGGCTTTGGATATTTGCAGTCCGACAAAACAATAAAAACACACACATAATATGACCGCTAATAACAGCCCAAAAAAAAAACTTCGCATAAGCTTTTAAAACTCGGACGGGGCCGACCGATTCGACCGGTTGGACCGCTGACATGACCCCGGCCGGTCCGGTCAAGCATGAAAATCCACTATGACAGCGGACCGACCAAGAACCGGCATACCAGGCGGGCGGACCGGCCTATCGCAAACTAGAACACACATCTTTTGAAAATATGCCTACTATATGGCATTTTTAGAAAAAATGTTCAACATGAAAGTTGTAGATTCCGTCGAGATATAAAATTTTTATGTTGAATGCTTTTCCTAAAAATGCAATATAATGACCTCTATTTTCAAAAGGGGCGGAACCCGGGCAAAACATGCGATTCGCAATAGTTCCGTCTGGTGCCGTGCCTTTTGAAACTAAACATATTATATGACATTTTTAGAAAAAATGTTCAACATAAAAGTTGTAGATCTCATTGAGATCTACAACTTTCATGTTGAACACTTTTCCTAGAAATATAATATAATAGACCAATTTTCAAGAGCCGCGTGAAACCCGTATTTAGCGGTTTTACGCTTTTCCGACTATATAAAATTGGGCTGTAAATATCCAATGGGCTGCCATTATCAGTTTTTTGGGCTGTCAATAGCCAATGAGCTGCCAATATCAAAAGTCAGGCTGTCAATAAAAACATCTAAATTTATAATGACAATATATTTTAAATTTAGCAATATTAATATTTTTGCGGAAAATTCATTGTTGGCACAAATAGCATAGATGTATATTGAATCTTAAAATAATTAATATCTGAATTTTTAATTCCTGCATGCAAGAAAACTAATTAGGTTCGGTTTGAGAACCCGGCCCGGCGGAAGGCTGGTGAGGAAGAGACTAAAGCTTCATTTGGTTTAGCGTTTTCGGGCAGCGTTTTGAGCAAATGTCACCGGACGGAGGGTAACCAAACGAAACTCCGTCTTCGTTTGCTCCGTTTGCACCCGCACCAAGGAGGAAACGCCCCCACCGCTCCGTTTCGACCCCCACCTCCCCCCCCCCCCTCTGGTTTGAAAGCTCCATTTGGACCCGCTTGCTCCTCCCGCCACCGCTAAACCAAATGAAGCCCAAGGCTCCGTTTGGGAGGACTTATTTTCACCGGTCAAGCGGTCATGGCCGCATGAATCGGGATTTAAATTAATAAGTCTCGATTTTGACCGGTGAAAATAAGCCCTCCCAAACAGAGCCTAAGGCTTCGTTTGAGGGGACTTATTTTCACCGGTCAAGCGGTTACGACCGCATGAATCAGAACTTAATTAAAGTCCGGTTCATGCGATCGTAACCGCTTGACCGGTGAAAATAAATCCCCCAAACAGAGCCTTATATATTTTTTGGAATTCACAGTTATGGAGAACAATTCGTTTAAATGAAGATAAATTGCTAAAGGAGAAAAATCATGCTAAATGATACAAAAAGCTTCGCCGAAAACCTTGGAATTACTGGAAGACAACTCAAGCTAAATGAGATATAGATTGGAGAGTAGCATAAACAGGGCGACGGAGTCTGACTCGTAGTCTTGTAGATATGCGATGGCGGTGTCGGGCAAACAAGCATGTGACAGCGTCATTAAGGGCGAGTGATGATGTTCTCATAAATTTGTAGAAAATTTGGGGTTGCTAATAATCCCCTTCCCACGATCCTCACTAACTTAGTGAGATTATGAGTGATCGTCACACACGCGATCTTCGTGCACTGACCGATCCTCCATCACGATCGGCTGCCGGCGCTGCCATCATCCACACCGGGCGGCCCGCAATCGGCCGACCACGTTAGGGCCACGTCGCGGGATGCCGCCCGCAAGATGCGACTGCGCCGCACACACGGGGGCGGCTTGCCCGCCCCTCCCCACGACCGCCTCCCGCGGCCGCGAGGCGCCGCCCACAAAGAAGCGGCCGCACCGGCCGCCCCTCCCCGCTGCCGCCTCCCGCGGCCGCGGGGCGCCGCCCGCAAGCAAGCGGCCGCACCGACCGCCCATCCCCGCGGAGGTGGGGCGCCGCCGGTGAGGGGAGCAGTCGCGCCCCGCCTGCCCTCTCCGCAGTCGCATCCTGCCGCCGCGGGGCGCCTCCTGCACGGGGGCGGCCGTGCTCAGCTGCTCCTGGCCGCCCCTCCCCGCAATCACCTCCCGCGGCCACGGCTCCTCCTTTCCCGTCGTCGACGACCCTTAGCCGGTGAAATGACCGCTCTTTTGTAGCCGGCCCTCCCCACCGTCCGATCATTCCACTACGATCGCCGCCATACATTGCTGTCATGATTAGTGGGGGATTATTAGTAATTAAAAAATGATATGCATTTAGTGTAAATTATGTACATAATATTTGTCCAAAAGTATATTAGATTTGGTCTTCAAATAATAATCACGAGGGAGTTACAGTATCCGGATAGCCACATAACCACCATAACTATCTTCCGGAGCCTATAAGTTTTGCCGGAATCCTCCTACGAGCCTCCTCCACTTGCCAGACGGCCAAGAAATACGTCTAAGTCCGGCCACAACACTCCGAGGAAGAAGGCACCCTGAGCAATACTTCAGAGAGCTTCCTACGTATGCAACACCACCAGAATCGCTGCCAACGCATCTCAACGCGCTACGCCACGAAGTCTTTTCGCCAAGTAACGACCGAGAATGCTCATCTCTTTTCAAGCGTAAAAAAAGAAATCAATTTCGAGTGAGGCGGTCTGTCGCCCATCGAAGATTCCACAATCTTTCCTCTCAAAGTTGTAACGAGCAGCGACCTGTTGCCCTCGGTTCTTCAAGCACTCTGTAAACAGCCGCCAATAGTTAAGTTTGATCGGCACCGTCTCAGTCACGTGTTTTTTTACCCATTTAGGGGGTTTTTTCACGTTAAAATCGTCTTGTGTCTTATTCAGTGACTGTGTGCGCATTCAACCGCTCCACGAGCTAAGACAACCTTGTTTAGTCCGATCTATCAGAAAGCTTGAGTTGGCCGCAACAACGAGCAAATGAGGTAAGTGGGTGTGAGGTATAGTTTTTACTGGTTACGGTTAAAAATTGGGGGAGGAAAAAAAATTATTGTTTTCTGAATTTTTGGAATGCGATTAGCTAATTTTGGGTTGCGATTAACTTGCGCCTAAAAATGATGGCTTTTGACAAGTTTGGCGCCGCGGATTTCCCACAGAGAAAATCTGCCCGAAGACGACCATGATCATAGTCGCCTCCGGGTGGGTGAATCCGCCAAAAATCTGCGGATTTCAAAAGCAAGACGAATCCCCGCCGCTCAAACGCAGTCCCTACAGACAGCACAAGATCGCGCCCGGGCGGTGTCGTCCGCACGCACGAAATCTTAGCCAAGAAATTTCTTAAATGTAAGAAAGAAGTCCAAATTGTGGGACTCTAAGCTGCTCCTGGAAACCCGGCACAGTCAACATAATTTCCATTAAAAAAGATTTTATTTTTTTTTAAAATGGGAGAAAAAGTCTTCCCATTTCACCCTGAAATGATTTAATTTCTTTATTATTTTAATTCCATTACTATTTTAATAAAGAAAAATAGTTTATTCAATATATTTAGAGTGATATTATATGCATACCGTATGTGACTGTATGCAGGCTGCAAATATCGATTTTTTTTTAAAGATATATGCAGGCCGTGAATTTACCTCCATTCCGCTCGAATCCTCCACCCTCCTCTTCATTTTCGGCCGCTCTTCTCACGTTCTTCTCACCACGGACTGCATCAAGGAAACGAGAGCGTCCGTGACGTCCCCGCCCCCGCCCCCGCTGCCACCTTCATCGGAATATCCAAAAAGAACATATTCTCTTGGAACTCCATGATCTCCGCCTTCGTCCGCCATGACATTGTCATATTTTTGTCTAGGCTAAGATAAGTTCATCACTGATCCAATAAGATTATTTTGGTAATCTGTTGTACCCTAATTCGTAGATTGAATCGAGAAAATTCCTTACCGAGTAGACAACAAATTTTTAAACTCGTCTTTGGTGTATTTATTGTGAAATTATGAGCTATTGATGTGTTTAATTGTAGATTAAGAATGTTCTATTTGACTTGGTTAATTATAGAAAATATGATTTTGATTTTTGAATTTGATCTGCATATGTAAAATTTGGGTTGCATGAATAATTTTTTGGCCAAAAACAGTCTGCATACAACATTGCTATATATTTAAGAGAATTGATATTAGTAGTCCATAAATGACTATTTGCAATCCATAAATTATATTTGTAGTCCAAAATTATACTCGCAGTCCAAAATTTTTACTTAAAGTAGAATCAAAAATACAAAAGTCCAATTGTACATGAGAGCAATTCCAAGCAACAAAAAATATAAATTGAGCAAAATTGTTGATTTTAAATAAACATCATTGTTACGAGCAACTGTAAAAAAAAAAACAAACATAAAATCAAACAAATACTCATAATAAATCATGCAATTGAGAAACAAAATAAACATAACTGTTAAATACTCACAATAAAATCTGCAATACAGAAGGAAAACAGTTAGCAGTAGACTAATTTGACAGAAAGTGGCACGAACATCGGCAACACGCTCACCGTCGGTGAATCGCGAAAGCCATCAAGGTCGGAGTGATCGAGGGAAACACCGTCGGGATGCGAACTAGGAGGGAAATCCAAACCCTATTCGAAGCAAAGGGGTGCAAGCAAGGAAATAAAATGAGTGTTTTTTCTTTCGCTTTTGGGCTGCAAATAACCAAATATGTACTGATATATTTAAACTCCAAGAAATGCATCGGTTTGGCTTCAGTGCAGGATAAGGACGACACTTTCTCCCCCTTTCTCAGACCTAATTTCTCACGATGGCGCTATAAATGTCTCAATCCTTATCAAATTCTTGATAGATTAATAGTTCTTTCGTTCTTCTCGCGTTTAGATTGTCGGCGATAGAACCAGCCATCGGAATCTTCGATTGGCGCCGGAGATAGAGATATTCACCTTTGCGATCGGCGTTTGGGGTAAGTTCAAAGGCGGCGTACGGCGGCTTGCCGGCGATCTGCGGGACTTTTAGGTACTGAATCCGGCTGTCGTGGGACTTGTTGGGTTGATTTGAAGCTTTCTGAGCAGATAGATGTCTTTTCGGAGTATAATTCATGATATGAGGGAGGAGATTGGGAGCATATCGCGGAAGGGATGTGAGGTGAGACATGGGGTTAGGTCGCGGTCGCATCGGGTCGGGCATGATGGACTGAGGCCTATACAGATCGATGCGATGAAGCAGAGCTGCTGGATCAATTTGCCGCCGGAGCTGCTGCGGGACGTTCTGGTTCGAATCGAGGAGTCCGAATCCGCCTGGCCGGAACGGAAGGACGTCGTCGCTTGCGCCGGAGTTTGTCGGAGCTGGAGGGAGATCATGAAGGAGCTTGTCAAGATTCCGGAGTTCTCGCAGAAGCTGACATTCCCAATTTCTCTCAAACAGGTCCATCTTCTGGCTTCTAATTTTGCCTCTCTTTTTTCATGGTTATGTGTTTGATGTATTGCTGCGCCTGTTTTTGCTTGTTTCGAGATTGGTGTTTGTGTATCAGATGCTTTGACTTGTAAAGCAATTTGCAATGATCTGTTCATATATTTATTTTGGCAAGGATTATAGAAACAATGTGATGTGATTTGAAGGGGCCCCGAGCTGCTCCGCAATGGATCCATGGTCGGTCCCGTACAGCGGTACAGATCAGATCGCACAAGGGCCACCACCCATACACCCCCAACACTTCTCCATTGAGCATTGCCGGCACGCTGATCCATAGCTAATCTCACATGGCGGGTTGTTGAGGATGGGATTTGAACCTGCGTCCCTCCTAGATAGGATAAGGCAGGCAAGTGCGATCTGTATGGGACCGACCATGTATCCGTTGCGGAGCGGCTCGGGACCAATTCGGATGGCGTCACAATGTTGAGCTTTATCTTGATAGTTTATACTTTTACTCAATTGAGAGCTTTTCTTGATAGAATATTTATGTTTATCTTAAAAGGTTGAAGATAAGGATCCAAAAGCCATGAAAAATATATTTTATTGTTTATCTTCTCCTTTTTTGAACTTTCCATGAAACCACAAAGAAGCCTATAGGCAACTAGCGGGGGACGAAACAAACCCTGCAAATAACTTTTAGACTTCCAAAATTTGTTATTGAAGGTAACAACTAGATCTTTGATGAAATGAATGTATGATGCTATTTTTTTTCTTTTTTTTATGATCAAAGGAGCTCATAGAGATTATTCTTGACAAATGAAACTTGTTTCATATCAGTTTTTATGTACTATTTTCATAACTCTTTTCATTAGGTAATTTGTTACTTAAAGTTCTGAATATGAATCTTGCAGTGGTCATTTTTCTCTTTCTAACTTGTATGCACCAGCGGCTGGGAACATGGTTCCACTATGCGCAGTATGCAACTGCGACGGTACATGATCCTCACTCACGACACGAGTATTATTTCCGCCCCATGCTACGCATGCGGGGACCATCTGCGTGGTCGCTAGTCTCTATAATATAAATATAAATATAATGTTATGTTAGTCCTATGTATTAAAAATAGCCACGCATTATGTTAGATCAAAAACATTAAATAGATGGGCTCAAAATCATTTGATGGTCCTAATTTATGACCACAACCATCCCAAAGTATTTTTTTAATATAGTATAGATATAGATTATAGTGCACATTTCAAGTTTTTATAAAGACGTATCTTTGTAATTTTGTTTCAAGTAGTTTTTCTCAAGTGCTTAGCCACCTTTTGCAGCCTGCTCCAAGGGAATCCCCGCTCCAATGCTTTATAAAGAGGAATAGAGCTTCTCAAACATACAGTCTTTACCTTGGCCTAACCCAAGGTAAGCCTTATTACATTTTTTTCTGTCATGATTTTTAATATATGCATAATTTAACATTTGTAGAAAATATGCATTTTCCTTTTTTATTTAGTATGTAGTCGTTTTAAAAGATGAAATTTAGTGCTTGGATTTATTTATTTTTTTACTTTGTAGTATTGCTATTTGTAAAAATGTTGATGCTGAAAATTGTGTAGTTCCTTCCATCATCTTCTTCAAAAAATCATTGGCCTACATTCTCCATCTCTTCACTCTTCAAAGTGATTTTGCATTATAATTATGCTGATAAAAGGCTTAACAACTGATTTTCTTAATTGATATTAGTACTTGAATTCGACAGAAATTGCACCTATAACTTTATAGGTATGGGAAGGGCTGTTGAGTGCCCTTTATGGCTTTATATGCACACGTGCGCGCACACACACATATATACTTTATATTTAGTGGATTATTACCTTTCACGCGTTCCATGGACGGCCATTTTGAAAGTCTAACGACTTAAACTTGTATGTGCTTAGCGTTACTCCACATCATGTATGTTCTCTTCGTATCATCATATTTCCTACTGGTGTCTTTGTAACGCTATTTATTCAAGCAATTGACTTCGAGAATTTATTGCTAAAATTTAATTAAATTGGAATTTAGAAACTAGAACTTTATGGGTAAATAAAGTAAGGTCCTATGATTTCTTACTTTTAGTTATACTAAAGTTTTAGTTTAGTTATAATATTTCCCCAAATATTAAAATTTAACTAATATAAATTTTTCCTCCCCTTAAATTTCATTCTCTCTTTTAATATAGAATGATAAAAGTATATCGATAATCATAAGGTTTTTTTTAGAATTAAAACTAAGGGGTTAAATTGAACACATGATCATGAAAATGTTATAAACTAAAAGTCTATCATGACAGGTAATTTTTCTAAAACAATATTTTGATTTACTACTTATAGAGATATGATTGTTTGACAACAAGTGTGGGAAATGATGATTTTAAGATTGATGTAGTACTAAGAAAGTTTTAGTGAAAAATTGATATTTCAGAGAAATAATGAGAGTATTATTGTTGAAGTTATTGTAGGCCGTGAATCAGAAGACAATATGGATGAATTTTGTATGAAGAAAAACTAAAGAATGCAAAATTGAATGTAATTTATGTAGTTATTAACACAGCACATGAATTAATACACACAAAAGGTTTAAAAGTGATGGCAATGGTTATTCTCTCATAGTTATCATGCCTTAAATTTTTTGATATTTTAATGTATTTTTCATATGTTGATGTATGTATCATATGCCCAGGTAGTCTTCATAAGAAATTGATTCGGCTCATACTAATTTTTACAACTTATATGCAGGTTAAAATTGAAGTAAATAAGTAATTAAAGAAAATTTTCAAGTAAAGTAACTTATAATATGGAACTATGACCAAGTGCATAATCTTCAAAATTTAGTATATCAATCTGCGATAATTGTCGCCTAATATAACCGGACGGACAAGTAATATATAGGTTTTGAAGGTTTGAATGCAATAGGTTTATTTATGTTAGAAGTATTAACACGTATTTTATTTTCATGTAATGTCCTCTACTACAAGTAGAGGACCCATTTCCTTTTCAATTAAATAACAAGATTTATATTCCAACAATTAATTAGAAGAATAGAGATGTTATCAATGAGATAACTTCCAGAGTGTTTGAGAAGTTTCTCAAAGTACTGGCACTAATCAAATATCTTTAAATGTATATAATTTTTACAGCAGAAATGTTCATGTTTTATGGATTAGATTGTTCAATGTGGCATGGCTTGTGTATGCTTCTGGCAAATGAGTATGTGTGAAAGTTTACTGTAATATTTTTAAAATTAAAATATTGAAATAAATGTCTTGAAATATATAGGACTTGAATTAATATAAATAAGGACTGAATATATGACGTACAATTTCACTAGGCTTGATATTCACCATTATCAATCAATATTATTCATATTTAGTCATGAATTTTAATTGCAACAAAACATGATACCAGTGTGTTAGATTTAAGTATTTTTTTTTCTAACATATAGAACAATGATGATATGAATGATGCTATAACTTGTAGTGTTAATGCTATTTGGTTAAAAAGGCGGTGTCATGTGAGTATGATGTATATGCAATGAAAGGATATCAAGGAGGATTTTAAGTCGATTTATAAAGCTATAATAAGATGCTTATGTTGCATGACTTTGATTGCTTAGAAGTGTGGTTATTGATAGTGTTAAAGTTAGTAGTATTTTAGTATTGTTGAGTTTAGTCCCACACCGCCTATCAGTGTTGGGTGTCTTGTTGTTTCTCCTATATTTGTGGCTTTTGGAATTTAGAGGTTAACACTTCATTTATTTATTTGAGAGATGTACGTAGAGTATTCATAATGCTGATGCTCGCTAGATGGAATATGATTACTAATGATCACCATAATTTCTTTATCATGATTCATTGAGTATAATTCCTTTTCAGCTACCTTATAGCAAGTGTTGGTGGTGCACAATTATATAATTGCTTTTTATTTCGAAGATGCATTTGATTGTGTGGCACAAGATTGATTTGGTGGGCATTATTGAAGAATTTGGTTAGTTAATGGATTTTGTAGTTATTAAAAACATGTATGATGGAGTATTAGTATTAGTTACAAAGTGGCCAATGTTTTCAAAACTTATTTAGTTTGCATTAAGAAATTTTTTCCAATTGGAAGATGAAGTTATTAAAAAAATGTTTCATGAAGCATTATTAGTCGTGAAGTGACCAAAGTGTTCCCATTTATTGTACGATTATATCAGCTATCAACATCGAGTACATATTCCATTGTACCGGTTAGGAAAATGCTTTCAAAAGAGAATCAAAGTGTATTTTCGTGGTTCATGCCTTTTGTTGATTACATATTTCTAATCCATTGAACAACTTCTGAAATAAATGGGAACTTAGAAGAATGAAAAGAAGAAGATACGAGGATTTAAAATTAGCTGAATAACGACCGAGTGTATGATAGACAATTCTAATGAGTGTGATATTAACAATTATCAGAGAGTATTGTTAGAAGATGATGCTTGGAGATTTTAGTATCTTAGAACTATTATGTAGAAGAATGCTTATTTAACTCCTAGGTTTAGGTATGAGTGGTCAGAAATAAATGCATCCAAAGTATTATGTGATAAGAGGATGTCATGGTGACTTCAAGGCTATGTTTTATGAACTTGTAATTATTTTGTATGTTATATTGATCCAAGTGTTGACGATAAAAAGAATTATTGATAACTAAGTTGAGAGTGACAAGATGAGAATGTTATTATTTTTAATAGACGTGTAATAAAGTTGTTAGTGTAATATCCAACAAACAATCTTTTATGATTGCTTTTATGCTCATGTAATAAATATTTTTGTTCATTTCATTATTATATACAAAGGCGCATTATTATGGCTCTACTCAATTTGATATCCATATATTTAAATTTATGTTTGTGTTGATGCATATCACATTTTTTTATTTATGCTCTTGTCGATGTATGTCGCCTCGATATCTCGTCAGAGGTGATGGTAGTGGCCAAGATACAAGAGAACCGTACTCAACCTATGGAGAAAAGGAAGAGGTGATGCTTGCTCAACCCAAACCCTAGGTTGAGGGAGGAGAACAGAGAGAACTAAGAGAGGGATTTATAATTATTTTCTTGGTTCCCTTCGTTCATGAATCATGACCCAAGGGGTCTTTATATAGAATTGCATAATGACATAACCGTAATAAGTTCGAACATTTAAACTTATATAAAGAAATTATGTTAGACTCGTTGACATGATAATTAAAAGACACGACATGCATTGACACAAACTTAAATGAAAACATACATAAAATAAATGGATAACGAGTAGTGTGAGATCGTAACATACCACATGTCCTTCAAAATTGAGATTTCCCTCAAGTTTGAACGAGGCTCAAATGATTTGATTATCTGGCTCCTTAATTTCCCATCAGAACTACTCCTTGCAGTGCCTTGCTATAGTGGAGGTTGCATGAGTGCCAAGCCTTCATCGTGCTCACAAATGACGCGAATGATGATGTTGTTGTCAGAGGGTATAGCTTGAGTGGCAGTGTGATCGAAGAAGAGACAATAATAATGTGATTGTGAAGTGATTGAAGTATTGGTCGGATTTTTTGTATTAGGCGACTGAGAAGGTTTGTTGTGGGGCTGGTAGGAGAAGAATCGTTCGATTGTCTGGAGGTGGGGTAATTGAGATTGTTGACTGGTGGAGAACTATTGGGTTGGCAGCTGCGCTGATTGCTGCGCCGTATTTGTCATACTCAACGGTGAAGGTGCCCCAGTGTGTAAATTGAGCTCCAAGCCTTGCTGTAGTGGAGGTTGCATCGAGCGCCAAGCCTTCATCATGCTCACAAATGACGCGAATGATGATGTTGTTGTCAGAGGGTGTAGCTTGAGTGGCAATGTGATTGAAGAAGAGAATAATAACGTGATCGTGAAGTGATTGAATAATTGGTGGGATTTTTTGTATTAGGAGACAAAGAAGGTTTGGTGTGGGACTGGTAGGAGAAGAATCGTTCGATTGTCTGGAGGTGGGGTAATTGATAGTGTTGACTGGTGAACTATTGGGTTGGCAGTTGCGCGGATTGCTGCACCGTATTTGTCATACTCAACGGTGAAGGCGCCCGAGTGTGTAAATTGTGTGAGAGAACAATCGAAGGATATGGCGAGGTGACGAGAACTGCGGGGATTGGTGGGGTTTCTTCATGCTCTAGTTGGATCAGTAGCTTCTCTGGTGGGGTTGGGTCCCCGAATTGTCCAAATATTGTCAGTTTGTCAATGTTGGCAGTGAGTTGCAAAATCGCGATTAATTGTGATGCTAGCATCTTCGATGCAAGTAAACAACATGGATATAAATTTTGTATAAATTTTGTTACAATTGATTTGTGAAGAGTAAATTTGCCCCTTATGCAACATGGATATACAACTAACCTTTCAAAAGTTGGAAATTATAATTTAAGGAATTATTATATTAGATGAATTGATATGCATGACATGAATTGTATAAATGATAGCTAAAATTGAGTTGGTTCTTAAATATTGGTAAATAGTACCATTGTTGGGGGATTGATAAAAAAAGGATAAGTATAAACCATAAAGCAACATGGACATATATTATGCTATTTTGATTTTTTTTTTTGTAATCTAATTATTATTTTTCCTTCTCCAGCTCTAATGGACAACGGAAAATTTCTACTGGCTGCACGCAGATGTCGCCGTGCCACTTGCACAGACTATCTAATATCATTAGATGCTGATGATATGTCAAAAGGGAGTAACAGCTATATTGGAAAGTTGAGGTATGCTTCAACCAGAATGTGTATAATTTATCTTCGCATAGTATGTAATTGGATTTTAAAAAAAACTATGAATATATGTATTTCCTCATTGACAATTTCTTGAGCAACCCTAACAAAAATGAGAAGAAAAATTTATTAATTTATTGTTTTTATTCCGGTCACTCTCTGAAAAACAAAAACTCAATTTGTCCTCAGACCAAATAAGCAGCTGAAGTCTAATTTCAATTGAATTCCTTAACCATTTTTGACTTCTTTCTATTCCTTAACCTGAGCTTGTGCTTGTGTGAGCAAATAACCTGTACTCTTGGGCATGCGGGTTATTTGGGTGTGGAGGAAATTATTATTATGCATAGATGATCGCCGGGACAAACTTAGTTAATTTTCATTTTATGTAAATGGGTTTAGGGTTTAGGGTCATAGTGCTCGATCTCTTAAACTTGTTCATATGGTTTCAATTGCACATATAATTGTAGTTGAATTTTGGGACCTTGATCCATTATGCTTTGTTAATAATGTTTTTTCCTTCTGAATATGGTATCTACCTTGGAGGTTATTTTCTAGGACTTGATCTAATTTTCCTTCCGTACCCTTTCACAGATCAAATTTTCTTGGCACCAAATTCACAGTATATGATTCTCAGCCTCCTCACTGTGGAGCAGTTGCCTCAAAAAGTCACTTCAATCGCCTGGTCGGCTCCAAACAGGTCTCTCCAAGGATCCCCGCCGGAAACTATTCAGTTGCGCACATCGCTTATGAGCTGAATGTTTTAGGCTCAAGGTGCGCAAATTTGCTCATTTTTGCTATCCCATCTTGCTCGAAAGCACGGGTCATCTGAAGGCGCCTTAATTTTATGAGTTTCATTGAAAAAAATCTAAGAATCTTCTTGCACATTCTTATTAGTCTGACGATGAATCTTCTTGGTATGAAACAGAGGTCCTAGGAGAATGAACTGTGTAATGGACTCTATTCCCATCTCGGCAATGGAACCTGGCGGAGCGGCGCCCATTCAAACCGAACTTCCTCTTAACTGCATGGAATCATTCCCGCCAGCCCCGTTGTTCAGGTCAAAATCAACTTGTGCCCCCAGTTTATCATGCCCAGTGAATTTTCAGAAAGAAAGGAAGTTGATTTTGAAGAACAAGTCTCCAAGGTGGCATGAGCAACTTCAGTGCTGGTGTCTGAACTTCCGAGGGAGAGTGACTGTCGCATCTGTGAAGAATTTTCAGTTGGTTGCTTCCGAAGAAAATGGGCCGAGCGGGCAGGATTATGACAGGGTGATACTTCAGTTTGGAAAAGTTGGGAAGGATTTGTTCACCATGGATTACGGATATCCCCTATCAGCATTTCAGGCCTTTGCGATTTGCCTCAGCAGTTTTGACACCAAAATAGCCTGCGAGTGAAGAAGGTGCGCGCCTGTCTCATTTTTGTTACTTCCATAGTTTCCCAACCAACTTCCTTATGTGTTCCGCTAATTTTTTTGGTTCTAAATGACATCAAATGCTCATTTACTACTTGCTCTGCCTTTTTTCCTTATTTGATTCTTCTTTAGGTGGAACTTCTCCAGATTTTGTTCACAAGCACTTTATTTCTTTCCTCTGTACTTGTGATTTCATTTGGATAAAAAAAAATTTAACTACAAATTAATTATGTTGGGTGCCTTTCAGCTCAAAGATAGGCATTCCCTCGCGCTTATAAACAAGTATCCCTTCCACAAATGTTGCGGTACTAACCCAACAATGCCTACCAGACACATCAGTTAGAGTAGCGAGAATCAGATTTCTTTCATGCGCTCTTTGGATGAGCTGTTGAACCACGAGCTCTTATACCGGTGCCTGGTGTTATTGGGTCTTCTCAACCCCGGTTATCAGCTCAACCGGTGAGATTTTCTCGCACACTTATAAACAAGTACCAAACACTGAAAGCAGGGCTCCCAAATCAACACCTCTATCCAATTGCCCACAGAAAATCCAGTTGTCCCCTTCCAACCTAGGACCCGATATGTGATAAGAAGTTGGGTTAGTCCCACGTCATCTATGCAATATGCGATACAAAGACAACGACCTGGGTCAGCCTCACTTCTCTCTATCAGTCTATGTAGTTCTAGTGGTATTTTCGGTGTTTCATGTATGCCCGCTCCCGTCAATATATGAGAGTGGAGGAGAGTTATTTTCTTTATCTTGGATCATTAGGCTTTAGACTTGTTGAAGAGAAGGCCCTTAGAGGGATCCTACTCAGAATAGATTAGGCTGAGCTAGTCTCAAAATCTTGCCTCTTCTTTTGCATTAATCTATTGTTTGACGATAGGCAGAGCTATGAATATGTTTCATGCTTGTTTATGGGTGTCAGCCAAAGACCTATACTTTGGCCAATCTTGTGGTCAAAATCCTCTTACCAACCATACCATCAAATTTTCTTCCACTTCAAAATTATATATATAGGGTTTATTACCGGGACCTCCCCTGGGAGTTTGCAAAATTTCCGGTTGCACCCCTCTATCTTTCAAAATTACATTTACCTTCCCTCTAAGTTTCCCCGGTTTACAAAAATACTCATTCCATTATAAATATGGATGGATAACGATAAAATCAGCCAAATTATTTTATGATATTCAATTTTACCCTTTGTAATGACTTGACA
Source organism: Platanthera zijinensis (assembly GCA_039513925.1). Lineage (NCBI taxonomy): Eukaryota > Viridiplantae > Streptophyta > Magnoliopsida > Asparagales > Orchidaceae > Platanthera > Platanthera zijinensis. The sequence goes on along the minus strand of CM077082.1, from coordinate 208,601,020 downwards.
TTAAAAGGTGTGACATTTTTCCTTTAGAAATATAGATGAAAAGTTATCAAATATGTCAGATATTCCAATTTTATCTTTTGTAATAACTCTACATTGAAAATGATGCATTACATTTTACCCTTTTTAATGAATCTAGAATCATTATAAAAGGATATAATTGAAATAACATAAAATAATTTGGCCGATTTTAACATTTCCATCCATATTTCTAACAAAATTGGCATTTTTGTAAACCGAGGAAACTCAGAGGGGAGGTAAATATATTTTTGAAAGATAGCCAAAACTTCCCTTGAAAGGTAGCATAATTACAGGTTGCACCTCTCTTTTGAAATTACAAAAAACTTGCCGTTAAGTTTACATTTCATAACATTCATGCACAAAAAATACACCAAAGTAAATTTTCAGAGGGGGTATTTTTATGCATGAATGTTATGAAATGTGAACTTCTGGGGAGATTTTTGTAATTTATGCCAACTTTCAGGGGATGTTTTGGTAATTATAATAGATTCATGTTATATGCAGATTATTTTCAACTATATGCAGTCCAAAAATAAATGCAGGCCAAACTAAAAACTCATAGGAAGTGGTGAGCCCGTATAGGCCTGGCCTGCGCAGAATCATTATGAAATTGTGTGGCCTGCACATAGCCGAAGTGGGCCTGCATGTAGTTATTACCTTATTATATAAGATATAAATAAGCATTTAATAACAATGAATCCCTCTGCAATTATGTCTTCTCATGCCGCGTATTTTTCTCGTGTGACAGTCTATATTCTCTCGAAGCCCGGGGGAAAAATCTCGTGGTGGAGCGCGATTGGGGGATTGGCGGCATCGGTTTTGGGTTTCCCCTTTTCATCATGTATAGTGATTTCTCCTGTGATTTATAAACTGTACCGAGTATGTGCTTCTCCCCTTCCCTGTGTTCTGTCCACTGCAAACATGAACAGAGATTGAAAATACTTGCTGCCTGCTGTAAGTATTTGGCTGGATATTGATTCAGATTCTATGGGAAATATCTCCCTGTTTTCCCTGTAACCTGCTTGTTGTGGCTCAGTAAATTGTTGATGTTTTTTTTACTGTGGGTAAAAGTACATCGTTTGGAATCCTTGTTTTTAAAATTTAATGAAGAATAATGTTAGGTCAAGTTCTATATATAGAAGTGTAAATTGGTCTCCTCATTTGGGCTCTGTTTGGTGTAGTGTTTTTGATCCAGTGAGTTTGGACTAAACACCGCCGCCATAGAATGTATGTGGCATGACAACGGTTATGACCGTCAACAAGAAAAGAAGACCGGCTTGTTTTGAACATAAAAGTTAATGGAGTTCCTTAGGGGAGGTTGTGCGTTCACGAGCGACGGTTCATAACCACCATGTTTACGTCTGCTACCGTCGTGCCAAACGGGGCATTGGTTATAAGGGTTCAATTTAACTTTTTTTTTTTTGGAATTATGGGTAGGATGTCACGATTAGAGTTGTCTCGGTTCTAGTTTGATTCCGATTTTATCGAGACCGTGTACTGAACCCCACTAAGATAACAATTCTTCAAATTAAAATCAAAATTTTATTTGGTTTGATCGGTTTCGATTTCAGCATAATTTTTGGAACTGTGTCAACGGTTCAGGATCAACAAAAAATTAAAATCAAACTAACCACTAACTGTTATATCCGGTTCTATATGGTTTGGTTTGTTTTCAATTGGTTCTGTGTGGTCGCGCACATTAGGATTGCCGGGCCGATTCGGGATCGTTCTTTTAAAAGACCGGTCTTTTGGCCTACTTGTCCCGCTCAAACCGTTCCCGGTCCGTGACTGGTCTTTGATGAAAAAAGAGGACCCCTTGGACCGGTCCGTTCTTAACTGGGACCGGTCCCTAGCAGGGTCGGTCCCAATCGGACCGGTTTTTTTGTGCATGTCATAGTTTTGTGTCATAGTTTTAATTATTTTATAATTCTCTAATTTGAAAAAATTATTAAAAATTATTATCTCTTTAAAAATGCATATTTGAAATTCAAATTGTCGGAACAATAATTTTATGATTTCTTAAGTTTAAATATGTTAAAATTGAATTAATACAGATATGCATGAAATAATATCTGATTTGTCGCATTAGTCTGCATCTAGTGATGTATCTCGACTTTGATCTTGATTAAATTTGATAAAGCTCAAATTACTTGAAGACTCATGATTATCTATTAATTGTGTTTGCATCATCTTTTTTTTTGTAATGCAATTAGAAGGATTGCAAATTCTTTCTCCTTATTAGTATTATATATTCAAAATAATATAATAACAATAATAAATAAATATTTAGTAAATAATAATATAATAAGAAATGGATTGCGGTTTGATTCTGCTTCTTTCTAGTTTAAATTAGGACTAAATTTTTTGAAAACGATAGTAACATATGTTGCGGTGACGGTCGGTGACGGTTCTGGATAATAAAGTGAAAGAACAACACTTTAATCAATGTTGTTCACGGTTGTGGTCCTGGTAATAAAATGAAGGAACTGCATTTGGACTAATGTTGTTTACGGTTTCAAAATTCAAACCGGAATCCGAATAATTTTTGAATGATTCGGTCCAATTATTTGTGATTTCGGTTCGGCGCCGATTTACGATTTTAAGCAATGTTATCAAGGTGTCGCCTAGGCGACGACAAGGCGCCCGGGCGCCCACAAGAGCGCTATGCGATGCACGCCTAGCATCACTTGTGTTAGGCGCCCGCCTAGAGGCACCTAGGCGCCCAGGGCGACGCCTGGACGCCTAGGGGCAAAAACTTTCTCTCGAGTATGCTTGTTTTCTCTCGAGTATGCTTTATTTCTCTCAGATAGCGATTTTTTTTTATTTCTCGCGTATGCTTTATTTCTTCCGATGCTAGGGCTGCTTTCCGTCTCCCGCAGGTTCGCTCCGGCTCTTCTCGTCTCTCGCAGGCTCGCTCCCTCCGGGTTTTCCCGTCTCCCGCAGGTTCGCTCCCTCCGTCTCCCGCAGACTAAGGTCTTCTTCTTCTTCTGAATTCTTCTGAATTCATCTTCTCAATTATTCTGAATTCTTCTTCTGAATTCTTTTGAATTCTTCTTCTTCTTCTTCTTCTTCTTCTGAATTTTCTGCTTTTAATTTATTTGTAGGAAATAAATTTTCTGCTTCTGAATTTAAGACTCTATTACTTAATAAATTTTTAATCTGCTGACCCATTAATGTCTCATGTTCAATTAGCATTTTTGCTAATAAATGTAATTGTTCAACATGTTGAGTCAGGATATTTTTTGCAACATTATATCCTTGTTCGATAATTCTTTTTACCTCTTTATCAATTAACTCTGCGGTATGAGGAGACATATAATTATGCTCACCTCCTCTACTGTGAGTATATAAATCTTCGTTAGCTACCCCATGATATACTGGTCCTATTACTTCACTTAATCCCCAATTTGTTACCATAGCTACAACCATTTGAGTAGCCATTTTAATATCTGAGGAGACACCGAAGGTAACTTTACCTGGCCCAAAAATAATTTCTTCTGCTACTCTATCAGTCATTGCTACTATTCTTATGTTCTAAGAATAAATCATCTTCTTCTGAGTTACCTTTAGTAAAATCTAAATTATATTTTTAATGTTAAATTACTATTTAATTCTTTATCTATTAAGCATCAAACATAAAATGTAGTTCAATCATTTCAGTGACTTGTTAATTGCAGTGACTTGTACATATTTGTATGCTAGTTTGATAAATATTTTTTGTCCTTGAAAGGAGCTAAGATGTCCAATGTTCAGAGAGTTATTAGATCTGAGAATTTAAGCAGCTTAGGTTCAACCCATGATCCAAAAACAGATCCAAAGCACATAGCAAAATCAAACAATCTTGGATGGAAGTATGAGTATTGTCCAGATTTAAATGATAAAAAATTGGTTAGGTGCAAGTTATGTGACAAAGATACTAAAGGAGAAATTAAAAGATTAAAGGAGCATTTGACTGGAGGGTATGAAGATGTTAAAAAATGTTTAAAAGATACTGAAAAAATCCCTAAAGAAATGAGAGATTTCATAGCAAAACATAAAAAAATGAAGGCTACAATTGAGATCGATGAAGAGCAGCCACATAATGAAATGGGAGCAAGCCAAAATAGTAGAACTGAGCTGAGTTCTGAAACTGTTGCACAAAGAAAAAAAGAAATATTTTTTGAAGAGAAAGCTCATAAACATGTTAGGGGTTCCATGTGTTGAAACCGAAAAATCGGTCTCTGAGGAGTTCGACCCTTGGGGAAGGGGTGGTTGCACACTTACTTCTCTCCTCACGAGCCCAAATGACAAAGGAAAAGGACTAAGAATAGACCCAAGGCTCCAGCACGGAAGTCCCACCACACACCCGGAAGATCTTAGAGCACTTCCCCTCCTTAGCCAAGTGCTGAAGCTAAGGTACCTCAGAAAGCGCTAGAAGACCAGGCACAAGAAAGCGTGTCCTTCTGAGGTACCCCTTGGGTCATATTTATAGGAAAAGATGGTCTGCAAATATCCAACCTTCACTATTTTCGAGGACTATAGGCAATCCGGAGGGGGTAACATGGTAAAAACACACCACAGTTGAAGGGAGAGTTGGCTTTGAGAAAACGTCCATCAGGCGAGAGTGGCAAATACGGGAGCGAGAAAGCTTCCCCCTGCGCCGAGGGAGAAGGCGTTGAGTGAGCTCGCCTCTCTCAATACCACGAGAGAAGACATTGAGTGAGCTCGCCTCTCTCAACGCCACGGGAGAAGGCATTGAATGAGCTCGCCTCTCTCAACGCCACAGGGGAAGGCATTGAGTGAGCTCGCCTCTCTCAACGCCACGGCCTGGCTCGCCTCGCCTTGGGCCTGGGCGAGCCGGCTCTGAACCCCCTGCTCGCTGGCGTGCTGATACTCGCCCATCCCTTGGCTCTTGCGAGCACACACTTGGCTGGACCTGTTCGGCTCCACGAACTCCGAGCTCAGCCCGACGATTGCCGAGCCCGTACTCGGCACGCTGGGCTCGGCACGCTCTGCTGAACTCGCCTCTGATGAACTCGCCCCTACTGAACTCGCCTCTGCTGAACTCGCCTCTGCTGAACTCGCCGGGGGCTCCGGGGTGGTCTGAGCCGGCTGGTTTGGCTCCTGTCAGCCCACTCGCCGGATACGGGGTTGTACACAATCCCCTCTCTTTGCGAGGTTTGCACAAACTCGGAAAGAAACATCCAACCCCCAGGATCCTGCGAGTGCGACATGAGCCAAAAGGAATCTCTTGGTGGGTCCCACCGATGGATATATATACATACCCAGCCTACCCGGCTGACCTCCGCCCTTCCCTTGACTAAGCCTTGTCGAGATGCCACTCCCTAAAGAGGTTATGGAGCGACTCGCGAAGTCTCGCGGGGAGACCGCCCTTCGCGCTGCGGCCCTAACCAATCTGAATATCCCGGCCCGCCGCTTCACTGAATTCAGCTCGGTCAAGAGGGCAAGGCCCTTGCCTCCCGAGGCCGAGCACATCTTTGCTGACCTGAAGAACACCCTGATCAACGGCTCCGACTCCTCCAACCGTCCTGCTCTGGCTCCCCATGGTACAGACGTTGTGGACCTCACTACCAAACAAGACCCTGGCGGCGAGGTCTCCTCGCCGAGGGTCGAGAATCTTCCTGCCAAGGCGTCTGAGCCATCCTCTGACCCGCTCCTTGCCACCGCAACCATGGAGCTGGACTCGCGGAAGCTGGGGTCGCCGGCTCGCACACCTTCCCGACAACCCTCTTCTGCTCCCGCGGCCACTGGAGAGGATGGTGAGCGCGCATCCGCTCTCGATTCCCCCCGGAATTCTGCAGGTATGCCTCTGACCCCTTCACGTTGTGTCTGACTTCAACCAGTGCTCGCTCCTCCCACTCGCCATCCTGACTCTCCCGTGCAGATCTTCCTAACCGATCGGGGGATGATGATTCAGCCGAATGGTCAGGCTACTCGCCCCTTCCATCGCCGCGCGCTTTAGACATCTTCCTGGATTCAGAGATGGACAGCCCTGAACGGTCGAGGCGAAGCCAACTGGTCCTCAAAAAGTTAGTGCGCGAGCTCCACAAGCTGAAGAAAGACAATTACAAGCTGCTGGAGGAGTGGGCGCAACTTGCTGGCGAGGCGAGGGTCAACTCGGCGTATATGGCGACGTCTTCCTCCATACTCTTCGATGAGATCGATGAGAACCTGCGAGCGGCGAACAGGAGCTTGGGGCAGCTTCGGCATCTCTTCGCGTAGCGGCTGGCGACATCAGGCCGGAGAGAACGGGGTAATTAAGGACGGCTCCCTTGCGAGCCGACCGGTACTTGCCCTTGCTGTCGGCTGGTCCGCTCTTGCACTTTTAACTTTCCTTATTTTGGACTATCTGCTTTCTTTATGCTTAATAAATTGTATAAGTTTTCGTTATGCGAGCGTATTTTATTTCTTTTGAGCGGCGCGCGTCTTTTCGCATTCTTCATCCGGGCTCACCGAGGTCGGCGAGCAGGGGCAGCGAGACGGAGTAAGTGAGCCGGGCTTGTCAGTCGGCTCCGGTTCTCCTCCCTTTTTCTATAAATAGGGATCCCCACCTACCCCCGGCCATGCCTTTATTGCCTTCTCATCTCTTCCCTTCCTTGCTCTCCTCGCCTTCTGCTCGCGCGCTTCCCTTCCCTCGGCGAGCATGGGTAAAGAAAACCCTGATTCCGATGGCCGCGCCAAGTGCGCCCAAAACTTCGTCGACCATTGCTTCTTCGAGGGCAACACTACGGCGGACGAGCTCGCCGAGTTCGTGGCGGACTACGTTCCTACCGGCTTCGTGGCCCGCCTCCCGGCGGACCATGAGGCCATAAACTCCTTCTACGAGGATGAGCTCGCCTTTCCCATCTCGCACTTTGAGGCGAGATTGCGCCTGCCGCTCTGGCCTGAGGTTCGTCAGGTCCTCAAGTACTACGGCGCCGTGCCCGCGCAGCTCAACCCTAACGCCATCGCTATGGTAGTGGGATTTGCCTGCTACCTTCGCCGAGAGCGGATCAAGTTCAACCTGAACGTCTTCCGCAAACTTTTTTCTTACAAGGCCAACGCTGACGGGGTCGCCTTCTTCGACGGTACGCCCATAAAGATCCGCGAGGTCGCCAACAAGAATCACAACTGGATGTCGAAGATCGTCTTCATCCGGGGCGACCTCGGCAATATCCCCTTCTCTCCCTTGCAGAAGAGCGAGGACGTGTACCGCCCGCCGTCCGTGTCCGGCAATGATGCCGAGCTCTACAAGCTCTTCCTGTACAAGGACTTTGAAGTCGCCTTCCTTCGCTGCGGCCTCGAGTCCCTGCCGCCTGTCCTTCCCGGCGAAGGTTTGTCTCGCCCACCTTCTGCTCGTCACTTAGCCCGATCAGTCAAAACCTTATTCTTCGGCTAAGTCTTTTTTACAGGGGAGCGACTGATCCCGGTGAACCCTCCCTTCGCCGACCCGGGAGTGTTTTCGGATCCGCTCGAGCGAGCTCGGGCTGCGGCCGAGGCGTGCCGAGAAGAGAAGGCGAGGGGCAAGCCTTCCAGCAAGAGGCGGCTGGAGCTCGGAGGGCCGAGCTCGTTCCACCGTCCCTCAGCCCCTAAGCAGAAAAAGGCGAGGGTGATCTCGCGAGGCCAGCCACAGCAACCCTTGTCGCCCGTCAGATTCATGAGTTCGCCGGAGGTTTTTTTTGACGAAGCCCCGGCGAGCCCACTGAAGGAGGCGTCGTCCCCTCGCGGGAAGAAGCGCGGGTCCTCCTCCCCTCCTTCTGTGGAGGAGGTCGTGTCCTGCGATCTGGGGATTCCAAAGGACCACCACCACTTTGGCAAGGGGGGGGGGGAGAAGTAAAGACGCGACCGGTGAGCCGATGCTAAGCTGGGATGAGGGGGCCGACCGTGTCTCCGTCTCTACTCGCGCCACCTCCTGGGGAGCTCGCCGGCCTCCTACGGGCCACTCGTTTGCCCTTGGTTTCGGCCTATATGGTCGGGATGGCGCCGAGGCCTATAAGAACATGACTCCTCGGCAGATAGGCCATGAGGGTCTGCAGGCCCATCTGAGGGCCTTCGAACTCCATCATATGATGGTTCGCCGCGGCTTTCAGCTCAGCCAGCTCCTGCTAAAGGCCGAGCAGGAGCGCGACCTGGCGACGGGGAGAGCTGCCGACGCGGAGCGGCGGTTCGGCATTGCCAAGCGCTTACTTAGCGAGGTCTCGGGCGGGCTGGTAAGAACCAACCCTCATTTTAACTTAGAAAAATATACCACCAAGAATCTGACCTTCTTGTCATTCAGGATGCCGAGTCTGCCAGGGTGCTGCAGGCCCGCGCTAGCGAGCTGGAGGGCGAGGTCGCCCAACTTCGGATCCGCCTCGCTGATCGGGAGGCCAGCTCGCGCGAGCAAGAGACCCATGTTGCCGAGCAGGGAGCTCTTGCCGCTCGATCGACAGCCGAGGTCGAAGCGCCGAAGAAGCAGAACCGTGGGCTACAAGACGAGGTCCGTCGGCTGACGGAAGCCCTTTTTCCCCCGGACGGCGCCGAGCCCCCCTTCCTATATAAGAGGCCTCGGTTTTTTGGCGAGGGGGAGGTCATGGAGCGGCTGCGAGTCAACTCGATCGAGTCTGCCGAATGCCTCCTGGGCGCCATGAGGGGATCGGGGATCCTGGCCGAGGGCTGCGAGGAGGTGGCGGTCCGGGACCTTCTGCCGAGTCTGTTCCCGCCGTCGCCGCCTAGTGGAAAAGAGGAAAGCTTCGGCTCCCTTTTTGATGAGGCGAAGGACAAGGAGCCGCTGCTCAGAGGCGAGGAGGAGGACCATTCTTCGGGGGAGGAGGGCGAGAGCTGACCAGATCTACCTCCCCACTTCCTTTATTCTTCTTGTAATCTGTTTCCCCCCCTTTTTGTAATCTCGTCGAGGCGAGCCCCCCCTTTTGAGATCATAATGATAAAAAAAATTCTATCTTCTTTTTACCTTCAGCGCTAGAATGCACGTGAGTTAGGATTCGCGCTCGCCGAGGGGCCCTGAGCGTCGGCGGCAGTCAGACTCGCGAATGCTCTGCTTGCCCGCGAGCCCCACCTCGTTCTCCTTTGTCGCGGATTCTCAGCGCGTTTGGGGTCTGGCCGCCGTCGGTGCCCGCCTAAGACACCGAGAAGTACTCTTTGCCGAGCGGCTCTTTGCGAGAACGGGCTCGCCTGGGGGGTGCGCCCTTCTTTCAACCAGATATGAGATCAAAAAATTTCTTCAGCCCCAAGAGCGAGAAGTCTTCGAATATTTGCCCCTCCCGGGTGCTACCTCCAGGACATTAAGCTAAATGGGAGCCTGAGGGCGGGTGCTGAACATCCTCCGGGCTCAGCCCCAGGGTCATAACGACGTCCATTGAGACCCCGACCCTTTCAGCTTGGAGGGAGCCTGACAGCGGAAGAATCGAGACCTAACCCCAGAGTGAGAAGACTTAGAACATTTGCCTCTCCCGGGTGCTACCACCAGGCCTGTCAGCTAGATGGGAGCCTGAGGGCGGGTGTTGAACATCCTCCGGGCTCAGCCCTAGGGTCATAACGACGTCCATCTAGACCTCGGCCCTGTCAGCTTGGAGGGAGCCTGACAGCGGAAGAATCGAGATCTAACCCCAGAGCGAGAAGACTTAGAACATTTGCCTCTCCTGGGTGCTACCACCAGGCCTGTCAGGTAGATGGGAGCCTTAGGGCGGGTGTTGAACATCCTCCGGGCTTAGCCCCAGGGTCATAACGACGTCCATCGAGACCCCGGCCATGTCTGCTTGGAGGGAGCCTGACAGCGGGAGAATCGAGACCTAACCCCAGAGCGAGAAGACTTAGAACATTTGCCTCTCCCGGGTGCTGCCACCAGGCCTGTCAGCTAGATGGGAGCCTGAGGGCGGGTGTTGAACATCCTCCGGGCTCAGCCCCAGGGTCATAACAACGTCCATCGAGACCCCGAACCTGTCAGCTTAGAGGGAGCCTGACAGCGGGAGAATCGAGACCTAATCCCAGAGCGAGAAGACTTAGAACATTTGCCTCTCCCGGGTGCTACCACCAGGCCTGTCAGCTAGATGGGAGCCTGAGGGCGGGTGTTGAACATCCTATGGGCTCAGCCCCAGGGTTATAACGACGTCCATCGAGACCCCGGCCCTGCCGGCTTGGAGGGAGCCTGACAGCGGGAGAATCGAGACCTAACCCCAGAGCAAGAAGACTTAGAACATTTCTAGAGGGTTTATGATATTATGTTATGAAAGTTCCGCAACATCTCATGTTACTGTCATCATGAAAAAAGGGCTCGAATGGGTGAAACATATTGTATTGAAAAAACAAAGGGATATACAAATGCTCAAGGATAGAAGCGTTTCAGGTCGTCGCCGCTCCAGGTGTTGCTCAAGGTCTCGCCCTCCACATTTTGGAGGCGGTATCCCCCTGACCTTAGTGCCTCTTTTACGATGTAAGGCCCCTCCCAGTTTGGATGGAGCTTTCCCACGGTAGCCAATCTTCCCGCCGCGTCTGTCTTTTTTAGGACCAGGTCACCTTCCACGAACTGTTTGACCCGGACATGTTTGTCAAAATACTTAGCCATTCTCCGCTTGACTTCCTCCTGCCGAACCGCTGATAGGTCGCGCAGTTCTTCTATCAGGTCTAAGGAGAGCCATTATTCCTCCTCATTTTCAACTCTCCACTCTTCTCTTCCAGCTTCCGCCTCAATGACCCTAGGAGTGCGGACCTCGAGTTCGATGGGGAGCACCGCCTCACTTCCATGAGATAGTTTGAAGGGTGTCTCTCCTGTGGCGGTATTGGGAGTAGTCCTCAAGGCCCAAAGAATGGAGGGGAGTTGTTCCACCCAACTCCCTTTCAGATTTTCAACCTTCTTTTTCAGGAGGTTCACGATAACCTTGTTGGCCGCTTCCACCTGTCCGTTGCTCCTTGGGTGATGGACAGAGGCAAACCTGAGGTCAATCCCGAGCTCTCCACAGAATTTGATGAACTCGTTGCTGGCGAACTGTGGTCCGTTGTCGGTGACGATGGCTTGGGGCATCCCATGCCTACAAATGATTTCCCCCCATACAAAATTTCGGTTGACCTGTGAGGTCACCTTGGCCAACGCCTTCACCTCCATCCACTTGGAGAAATAGTCAATCATTACTAACAAGAACCTTCTTTGCCCGCTTACCTAGGGGAAGGGCCCTACCAGATCCATTCCCCAAATCGTAAAAGGCCAGGGGGCTGCGATACTCCTGAGTCGCTGAGCCGGTTGTAGTTGAAGGGGGGCAAATAGTTGGCACTTATGACACTTTTTGGAAAATTCGAAGGCATCATGTCTTAGGGTAGGCCAGAAGTATCCCTGCCTGATTGTACAACCCCGTATCTGCCAAGTGGGACCGCGGAAGCCAGACCGGCCGGTCCAGACCGCCTCTCGGCCCAGGTAGGGTTCTTTGCCGAACTCGAGCTCGACAAATCGTCGTGCCGAGCTCGGGAATCGTCGGGCCGAGCTCAGGGTTTTTGGAGCTGAGCCCAGTCGCTTACTCGCTAGGGGGCAAGGGCCGAGCCCGCACTCGCCGAAGCGGAGGTGCTCGCCAGGCGAGCTCGCACTCGCCATTGGCCGAGCAGAAGCGGCGAGTGCCAGCCCCATCGAGCTCTCGCCGCCCTGGCCGAGTAGGGCATCCAGTGGCCATCCCGCCCCCAGTGGTCTGCCCCTAGCCTCTCATAACCACGGAGTTTGGTTGTTGGCAGGCCAGCCCAAGGGGCTTTCAGTAATTTCAGACCAGCAGAGGTAGGCTATTTGCAGTCCGTTTTCAGTTTTCTATAAATAGGACCCAAGAGGTACCTCAGAAGGGCATGCTTACTGATTCTCAGGTCTTCTAGCGCTTTTTGAGGTACCTTAGCCCGACACTTGGCTAAGGAGGGGAAGCGCTCTAAGATCTTCCGGGTGTGTGGTGGGACCTCCGCGCCGGGCCCTTGGTCTAGTCCTTTGTTCTTCACCTTCTTGTCGTTTTCTTGCAGGAGCGAAGTAGGTGCACGACCACCCCTTCCCAAGGGTCGGATTCCACAGAGACCGATTTCCGGTTTCAACATTTTTTGGTGCGGTGAGCGTGGAGAGTGGTTAGCAGAAAAAATCTTCTACAGGTTCGATGACCGGAGAAGAAGGACAAGGATCAGGCAGGGGCAACTCGCCACCCCCTCCCCCACCCCTAGCACCGGGTGTGCCAGCGGAGCTCAGGGAGGAGATCCTCGGGCTCGTCAGGACAACACTCGGCATGAGGGCCGAGAGAGCGACACCGGCAGTCCCGGTGGTCGCCTCTCCTGCGCTCGGCGACGACGCGCCACTCAGGCAACCAGGGAAGGAACCCGCCGAGAGGGGCGAGCGTGAGTTCTAGGGGCGAGTCCTATTCCCCGGCTTGGCTGCCGAGTACCACTTCAGCGAGACAGCAGGGAGGGAGTTCCCACCTCGCCCGGCTGAGGGGGGAGCCCCTTCAGCGAGTTCGTTTCCTCCGCCCCAGTTCCAGAGGGGTTTCGCGAGCCGGAGATGTCCTACTACTCTGGGAGAGGAGACCCGGTCCACCACATCCAATGGTTCGAAGACATGGTCTCTATCCGACAGATGTCAGACGGCTTCAAGTGCAGACTCTTCGCCATCACCCTCAGGGAGAAGGCAAGAGAGTGGTTCCACCAACTCCCGACCGGGTCCGTCTACTGCTTCGAGGACCTACGACGGGGGTTCATGTTGAGATTTACCACTTCCAAGAAGAGAAAGAAGGAGGCGGAGTCCTTGTTCCGCATCAAGCAGAGGGCGGGGGAAACTCTGGGAAGCTATCTGGACCGGTTCCAGGAGGAACTGTCCCAAGTACAGGAGATGTCAGGGTACACTATGATGATGGCCTTCACCCTGGGTCTCCAGTCCGGGTTTTTCACGATGGAACTGAAGAGATCACCTCACGTGTCTTTTGAGGCACTCCTGGAGAGGGCGGCTAGGGAGGCTGATATGGAGGCAGCGCACCCGGAGTTTGTGCGGAGGTTGGCCAAGTGGGCCGTGGAGGAGGAGAGGCCAAGGGGTGGCCGAACTCAGGAAGAAAAGAGGGCTGAGCCCCGGCAGAGGGAGCAGCCACAACAGCAGCCACAACCCAGGTGGGGGCGTCCGGAGCAGACCCACCGTTTGGGATGGAGACCGGAGTGGCAGGACCAGGCACCACAGAGGGGTTATCAGGGAGGAGATAACCGCCAGGGTGGCCGAGGGCAGTTCAACCCCCAGGGGGTAGGCAGGGCCAGAGACCCCCTCTCCCCGACCAGGAGGTGGCAATGGCAATTTCCATGAGAGGGAGGAGGAGAGGGCAGTTGAGGAGAAGAAGGGAGGTCAGGGTGGACCTGCCCTATCGTGATTTCCATCAAGAGGAAGGGCACCTCACGTCCACGTGCCCGGAGTTTCTCGAGATGAGAGGAAACATGGAGCAACAACAGCAAAACCATCAGGAAGTGCGGATAGAGGAGATCCGGCCTCGGGTGGAAGAGGATCGGTGTGAAGACCGGGTTGATTTGGGCACCCGAGGAACAATCGGAGCGATCCATGGGGGGGCTGGGATCGAGGCTTCCCGTAAGTCAAGCATACACACCATGTACCGAAGGAGCGTTTGCTCCACATCCCAGTCCCCTCCCCTGGATGAGAAAATCACCTTCTCTAGGGAGGATATGCTGGGTCACCAGGACCCCTTTTGCGATGCACTGGTCATCCAGACAGCCATCGAGGATTTTACCGTCTCCCGGATCCTCGTCGACAACGGGAGCTTGGTCAACGTCATCTTCAAGAGGGCGTTCGACGCGATGAAAGTAGAGGCCAGAAGGTGTTGGCCTCGGACGGGCCCATGTTCGGCTTCTCGGGGGAGAGGAAAGAAGTCGAGGGAGGAGTGGGACTCAATGTCACTCTGGGGGGGGGGGGGGCAGTCACGTAACTGCAAGTTCGTCATCGTAGACGCCCCCAGCAGCTACAACGCCATATTCGGAAGATCCCTCATCAATGCCTTCTGCTGCGTCCCCTCGTACTTCCACCAGTGCCTAAAGTTCAATGTTGAGGGAGTCCAGATCCGGGTCCGAGGAGATACTAAGGAAGCAAGGGAGTGCTACGTTTCGGCAGTGAACTCCGTATCTTGGCTGGAGGGGGCCGAGGAGATGGAGCGAAGGTTGGAGGAGCTGGAACGGGAAGCTGGCAGAGAAGAGATGAAGGTGGATGAGTGTCGCGTCTAGGCGGAGGTCGCGGAAGAGGCCCGAGAACCGGCCGAGGCAATGGCCGTGGAGGAAGCTGAGGAAGAGATCCTCGCCCCCAGAGGGGGGGGGGGGGGTACAGAGGAATGGGAGGAGCAGCCCCGTCTGGAGGCAGCAAAGGAGGTGGTGGAGATGGAGGTTCTCACCATCGGAGGCAGGGTGGAGAAGGTCCGCATCAGCGGAGGACTGACCCCGGAGGCTCAGGGCAGGATGCTAGAATGCATCCAGAAGAATGTGGACGTCTTCGCCTGGAGTGCCGCAGAGATGCCGGGGATCGACCCGCCCGTGGCTTGCCATCGCCTCAACCTGGACGCGGAGGCTCGCCCCATCCAGCAGAAGAAGAGGTCCATCGCGGACAAGCTCGCCGAGCCTATCAGGGAGGAAGTCGCCAAGCTCCTCAAGGCTGGCTTTGTATCCGAAATCTAATACCCCGGCTGGGTCTCCAACGTTGTAATGGTTAAAAAAGGAGACGGTCGGTGGAGGATGTGTATTGACTTTTCTCTTCTTAATAAATCATGCCCAAAAGATTGTTATCCCTTGCCTCGGATCGACGTGCTGGTTGACTCAGCCGTCAGTTTCTCTATAATGAGTTTTCTGGATGCTTTTTCAGGTTATCACCAAATTAGAATGCACCCCCCGACGTCAAAGATGTCTCGTTCATCACGAGGGAAGGATGATATTGCTATAAAAATGCCCTTCGGGCTAAAAAATGCGGAGGCTACCTCCTAGAAAATGATGGACAGGGTCTTCCGAGAGCAGAAGGGAAGAAATTTGGAGGTGTACGAAGACGACCTCATGATCAAAAGTCTGGACATCGATTCCCACCTCCGGGACTTGGAAGAGACTTTCGCCACTCTCGGCAAATACAAGATGAGGTTGAACCCCCTGAAGTGTACCTTCGGGGCAAGCAGGGGGAAGTTCCTGGGGCATCTCCTCTCCCCTGCCGATGTGGAGCCTAATACGGATAAGGTGAGGGAGATCGTGGAACTAAGGTCACCGCGAATTGCTAAGGAGGTACAGCGGTTGACAGGGAAGTTGGCAGGGTTGAGCAGGTTCCTCTCTCAGGCTGGGGAGAGGTGCTCCTCGTTTTTCAAAACCTTGAGAGGGGGTCGGAAGTTTGAATGGACCTTGGAGTGCGAGGAAACATTCCGGGCCTTCAAGAAACAGCTAACTCAGGCTCCCCTACTCCAAGGGCCCAAAGGGGGGGAGGACTTATTTTTGTATCTGGGGGTCAGGGCGGAGGCCCTGAGCTCGGTTTTGGTCCGGGAAGAGGGGAAGAAGAAACTCCCAGTTTATTATGTGAGCCGGGTACTAAGGAAGGCTGAGCTTCGGTATCCCATCTTGGAGAAGCTGGCCTTCGCCCTAATCATCTCGGCCCGGAGGCTCCGACCTTATTTTCAGGCACACTCGATCCGAGTGGTGACTGACCACCCCCTCCGCAGCATCTTCGAGGGGGTGGAGCATTCAGGTAGGTTGGCCAAATGGTCGGTGGAACTGAGCGAGTTCGACATCTCCTTCGTTCCCCGCCTCTCGATCAAGGCCCAAGCTATGGCTGATTTCCTGGCAGATTATGTGGTCGAGGTGGCGGAGGAGCAACTCACTCGTCCGGTCCCTTGGAAAGTCATGGTGGACGGTGCCTCGGGGAGACATTCTTTGGGGGTTGGAGCCATCTTGGAAAGTCCCCAGGGGACAAGAATCGAACAAACCGTGGTAGTGCATTTCCCTATCACCAATAATCAGGCCGAATACGAAGCTGTAATCACAGGTCTGTGCCTGGCAAGGGAGTTAGGGGTGCATGACGTGGAGGTACTCACTGACTCCATGGTGGTGGCTTCCCAGATCAATGGAGAGTTTGAGGCAAGGGAGCCCACTCTGCAGCTCTATCTGACAAAGGCGAAGAGAATTCTAGGGACCTTCCAGACCTTCTCCATCAAGTACGTGCCTCGAGAGGAAAATGAGCAGGTAGACCAGCTGGCAAAGCACGGCCCCAGGGTGGGGGGCACCATCACAGATCTCTTCTGACCTTCCATCGAGGAGGGGGAACTAATGGAGGTGGAGCAACACCCATCATGGATGGATCCCTTCATCACCTTTCTGTCCACAAGAGAGTACCCGGAGGGGATGGACCGAAGAGGGCTCAAACACAAGGCAGCATACTACCTCCTGCGCGAGGGGAAGTTGTACCGCAAGACCCTCTCGGGGATGCTGGCTCGTTGCGTGGCCGAAAGGGAGGTGCATAAAATTTTGTAGGAGGTCCATTCCGGTGAGTGTGGAAGTCATTCGGGGAGCCGGACCTTGGAAGGGAGGATCATCAGGCAAGGGTACTTCTGGCCCACCCTCGGTCAGGATGCAGCCGAATTCGCGAAAAAATGTCATAAGTGTCAGCTCTATGCCCCGCTCCAGTTACAGCCGGCTCAGAGACTAAGAAGCATCATGACACCATGGCCCTTCGCCATATGGGGTTTGGACCTTGTAGGGCCTTTTCCTCAGGCCAGCGGGCAGAGAAGGTTTCTGTTGGTCATGATCGATTATTTTTCTAAGTGGCTGGAGGTGAAGGCTCTAGCCAAGGTGACCTCCCAGGTGATCAGGAATTTTATCTGGGGAGAGATCATCTGCAGGCATGGGCTACCACAGGCTATCGTCACGGACAACGGGCCTCAGTTCGCTAGCACGGAATTCATTCGCTTCTGCGAACAACTGGGAATTGACCTTCGGTTTGCCTCTGTCCACCACCCCAGGAGCAACGGGCAGGTGGAGGCGGCCAACAAAATAATCGTGAACCTCTTGAAAAAGAAAGTAGAAAATCTGAGGGGGAGCTGGGTGGAGCAACTTCCTTCAGTCCTTCGGGGCCTGAGGACCACTCCCAATACGGCCACGGGAGAGACGCCTTTTAAACTTTCTCATGGATGCGAAGCCGTTCTACCCGTCGAGTTCGAGGTCCAGACACCCCGGGTCGCCGAGACAGAGGCTGGAAGGGAAGAGTGGAGATCAGAAAATGAGGAGGAGCTTCGACTCTCCCTTGATATGGTGGAGGAGCTACGTGACTTGTCCACTGTTAGGCAGGAGGAGGTCAAGCGGAGGATGGTCAAGTACTTCAACAAGCACATCCGTGTAAAGCAGTTCGCGGAAGGAGACCTTATCCTGAGGAAAGTGGACGCGGCAGGGAGATCGGCCATTGTGGGAAAACTCCATCCCAATTGGGAGGGCCCCTACATTGTACAGGAGGTCTTAAAATCAGGGGGGTATCGCCTCCAGGATGTAAAAGGGGATACCCTCAGCCACACTTGGAGTGGCGATGATCTGAAACGTTTTTACCCTTGAAAATATTGTAGGTACTCTTATTCCATGAATAAAAATGAATCTCATTATCATATCTTGTGCTTTTGCAAAACTATGATGGCAGGAGGGCTCGCGATTTAAAGACCAAGAGGTAAATGTTTTTAAGTCTTCTCGCTCTGGGGTTAGGTCTCGTCACTCACCTACCAGGCTTCCACCTAGTTGGCACGGCTGAGTTTCGATGGACATCGCTATGACCCTGGGGCTGAGCCCGAAGGATGTTCAACACCCGCCCTCAGGCTCTCACCTAGCTGATTGGCCCGGTGGTAGCACCCGGGAAAGGCAAATATTTCTAAGTCTTCTCGCTCTAGGGTTAGGTCTCGTCACTCCCCTGCCAGGCTCCCACCCAGTTGGCACGGCTGAGTTTCGATGGACATCGCTATGACCCTAGGGCTGAGCCCGGAGGATGTTCAACACCCGCCCTCAGGATCTCACCTAGCTGACTGGCCCGGTGGTAGCACCCGGGAGAGGCAAATGTTTTTAAGTCTTCTCGCTCTGGGGTTAGGTCTCGTCACTCCCCTTCCAGGCTTCCACCTAGTTGGCACGGCTGAGTTTCGATGGACATCGCTATGATCCTGGGGCTGAGCCCGGAGGATGTTCAACACCCGCCCTCAGGCTCTCACCTAGCTGATTGGCCCAGTGGTAGCACCCGGGAAAGGCAAATGTTTCTAAGTCTTCTCGCTCTGGGGTTAGGTCTCGTCACTCCCCTACCAGGCTCCCACCCAGTTGGCACGGTTGAGTTTCGATGGACATCGCTATGACCCTGGGGCTGAGCCCGTAGGATTTTCAACACCCGCCCTCAGGCTCTCACCTAGCTGTCTGGCCCGGTGGTAGCACCCGGGAGAGGCAAATGTTTTTAAGTCTTCTCTCTCTGTGGTTAGGTATCGTCACTCCCCTTCCAGGCTTCCACCTAGTTGGCACGGCTGAGTTTCGATGGACATCGCTATGACCCTGGGGCTGATCCCGGAGGATGTTCAACACCCGCCCTTAGGCTCTCACCTAGCTGACTGGCCCGGTGGTAGCACCCGGGAGAGGCAAATGTTTCTAAGTCTTCTTGCTCTGGGGTTAGGTCTCGTCACTCCCCTGCCAGGCTTCCACCCAGTTGGCACGGCTGAGTTTCGATGGACATTGCTATGACCCTGGGGTTGAGCCCGGA
This sequence comes from Platanthera zijinensis, assembly GCA_039513925.1. NCBI lineage: Eukaryota > Viridiplantae > Streptophyta > Magnoliopsida > Asparagales > Orchidaceae > Platanthera > Platanthera zijinensis. Next base: position 208,582,299 of record CM077082.1, on the reverse strand, counting down.
GGATGTTCATCACCCGCCCTCAGGCTCTCACCTAGCTGACTGGCCCGGTGGTAGCACCCGGGAGAGACAAATGTTTTTAAGTCTTCTCGCTATGGGGTTAGGTCTCGTCACTCCCCTGCAAGGCTTCCACCTAGTTAGTACGGCTGAGTTTTGATGGACATCACTATGACCCTGGGGCTGAGCCCGGAGGATGTTCAACACCCGCCCTCAGGCTCTCACCTAGCTGACTGGCCCGGCGGTAGCACCCGGGAGAGGCAAATGTTTCTAAGTCTTCTCGCTCTGGGGTTAGGTCTCGTCACTCCCCTGCCAGGCTTCCACCCAGTTGGCATGACTGAGTTTCGCTGGACATCGCTATGACCCTGTGGTTGAGCCCGGAGGATGTTCAACACCCGCCCTCAGGCTCTCATCTAGCCGACTGGCCCAGTGGTAGCACCCGGGAGAGGCAAATGTTTCTAAGTCTTCTCGCTCTGGGGTTAGGTCTCGTCACTCCCCTGCCAGGCTTTCACCTAGTTTGCACGGCTTAGTTGGTCCGAAAAAAGAACCTAGGGGCGAGCTCGCCAGCCAAGACGGCGAGTTCGGGATATCCTGCCCCCTCCAGCTCGCTACTAAGGAATTCCTGGTCCCGTCTCAGACTCAGGGGCTGAGGGAAGTTCTCTCAAGCGAGTCCGACCTCGCCGCAAGCACTGGTAACATCAGTGAGTCCAGCTATGGCCGGCGCCTATGGTCTCGCCGCAAGCGCTGGTCCTAACTCAAAAGCATCCTATAGACGAGGTCGGACTCGGCAGGATCGCCTAAAGGGGTATCACGCGCGCGGGTACAGTGTCGCAAGTAAGCTTAAAAAGAAGATGGAAAAATTGTGCAAAAATTGTTTTGTCTTACTATTATAATTACAAGGTGAGGCTTGCCTCGACAAGATACAAGGGAAAAAGAAAACAAAAATGGAGGAGCCCAGTCAGCTCTCGTCTTCCTCCCCTATACGACGATCCTCCTCGCCGCCGAGCCGAGTGTCCTTCTCTCCCACCCTCACGAAGAGCGAGTCAAAGCTGTCTTCCTTCTCGCTGAGCGGGCTGGGTGGGAACAAGGTTGGTAGGAGATCCAGGACAGTGACTCCTTCGTAGCCTTCCGCCAAAATCCCTGTCCCCCTCATGGCCTTCAGGAGGCACTCGGCATACTCAATGGAGTTGACTCGCAGCCGCTCCGCGACATCAGGCTCGCCAAAGACCCGAGGCCTCTTTTAGGGGAAGGGTGGCTCGCTGGCACCTAGGGGAAGGAGAGATTCAGCCTGGCGGAGGACCTCGCCGTGGAGCTCCTTATTCTTCTCCTTCAACCCCGCCACCTCCACCCTCAGCTGGGCAGCAACAGCCTCTTGCTCGCGAGAGCGCGTCTTCTGCTCGGCAAGCTGAGTTTCCCGGTCGGCAAGCTGAGCTTGCAGCTTAGCCACCTCACCTCGCAGCACATTGGCGGCTTCGGCATCCTGCGAGGCTAGAGTTCAGAACAAGCGCAAGAAGAATCCTTTCTAAGTAAGATAAGCAGAGATATCCAGTGATTACCAAGCCGCCGACAGATTTTGCGAGTAGAGCGTCGGTAAGGCCGAACCGCCTTTCCGCGTCGGCCGCGCTCTCCTTCGCCAGGTCGCGCTCCTGCTCGGCGGTCAGCAAGGCGTTGCTGAGTTGGAAGCTGCGGCGGACCATCATATGATGAAGCTCGAAGGCCCGCAGGTGGGCCTGCAACCCCTCATGGCCGAGCTGGCGGGGGATTAGCTTCTTATACGACTCGGCACTGTCGCGGCCGAAGCCGAAGGCGAAGGCATGGCCAGAAGGAGGCCGGCGAGCCCCCCAAGAGGGGGCACGAGTAGAAATGGAGACTCGGTGGGCCCCCTCATCCCACTTAAGAATAGGCTCGCCAGCCATATCTTTGCTTCTTCCTCCCTTGCCGAAGTGGGGTTGATCCTTCGGCAGGCCGGGCTCGCGAAGGACGACCTCCTCGACAGAATCTTAGGGGGAAGGCCCATTCTTCTTCTTCTTCTCCCTTCGGGGGGAGGACACTTCTTTCAGCGGACTCATCGGGGGCTCGTCGGAAGAAACCTCCGGCGAGCTCATGAACTTGACGGGCGACGAAGGGAGATGAAGCCGCCCACGCGAGACCACCTTAGCCTTTTTCTTCTTCGGGGCTGAAGGATCTGGGCGCGAGCTTGACCCCCCGAGCTCCAAGCGCTTCTTGCTGGGGGGTTGACCCCGCGCTTGTTCATCTCGGCAGGCCTCCGCCGCTGCCCGGGGCAGCTCCAGGGAATCAGAGAATATCCCCGGGTCGGCAAACGGCGGGTGCTCCGGCAGAAGCCGCTCCCCTGCAAAAAAAGGCTTGATCAGAAAAGCTGAGGTTCACTTTGACAGAGCTCGCGAGAAGACAGGGCGAGGTATACCTTCACCAGGGAGAACGGGTTGAAGCGAGTCGAGGCTGCGACGGAGGTAGGCGACCTCGAAGTCTTTGTGGAGGAAAAATTTATGGAGGTCGGCGTCGCTGCCGGACAGGGAAGGAGGACGGTATATGTCCTCGCTTCTCTGCAGGGGAAGGAAGGGGATGTTGCCAAGCTCGCCCTTGATAAAGACGAGTCGGGTCATCCAGTTGTGGTTCTTGTTCGTGAGCTCGCGAACCTTGATGAGGGATCCGCCGAAGTAGGCGACCCCATCGGGGGTGGCCTTGTAGGAGAACAACTTACGGAAAACCATAAGATTGAACTCAATCCGCTCTCGGCGGAGGAAACAGGCGAACGCCACCATTATAGCGATGGTGTTAGAGTTCAGCTGCGAGGGCACCGCGCCGTAGTACTTCAAGATTTGACGGATCTCTGGCTAGAGGGGGAGGCGTAGCCCCACCTCAAAGTGCGAGATAAGGAAGGCAAGCTCACCCTCAGGGAAGGAATTGATAGCTTCGTGCTCAGCGGGCCTGCGAGCCTTGAAGCCGGGAGGGACGAACTCAGCCGTGAACTCGGCGAGCTCCTCCTCGGTGATATGCCCCTCGAAGAAGCAGTGGTGGATGAAGTGCCGGGCGCACTTGGACTGGCCATCCGCGTCAGGGTTAGTTTTCACCATTCTCGCAAACGAAGGAAAGGCGCGAGCTCGGGATGACGGAGGGGAGGCAAGGGTTTGGAAGCAATAAAAGCGTAACCAGGGGGTAGGTGAGAGGGCCTATTTATAGAAAAAGAAAGTAAGGCAGGGAAGGGCGAGGGCGAGCCGACCGATCAGCCAAACCCCTCCACACCGCCTCACCACCCTCTGCTCACCGAATCCCGCGAGTTAGCCCGGTCCCAGAAGGGGGAATTCGAAAGGACACTTACCAGGATATTGAAATGCATCTATATATATACTAGGTCACATAAAATTTGTTTAAATTATTACAGACAGGTGAATTGTTCAAAGCAAGGAAAAATAAAGACGTGAGGACCATGCGAGGGCGAGCGCGAGTACCAGTCGGCTGACTAAAGAGCTGTTCTATTCTCCCCGGTCTCGCCGGTCCGCCGTCGCAGATCGCCGCGTGTGGAGCTCGCACAGCCGCCCCATGTTCCTATTCACCACCCGCAAGTTCTCATCAATCTCATCCATCAACACTAAGGAATACGCCTCCTCGAACGCCAAGCTGACCCCCGCCCCGTCCGCAAGCCGCGAGCACTCCCACTGCAGCCTGTTGTTGTCCTTCCGCAGGTCGTGGAGCTCGCGCACCAGTTTCTTGAGAACCTTCCGCTCCCGTTTTGCACGCTCATGGCTGCCCAGTTCGGGGTCCAGGAAGGCGTCCAGGGCGCTTGGAGAAGGGAGAGGCGAGTAAGGAGGTCGATCCACGGACTCGCCGTCCTCAGTCCGGCCGAGAGGGTATGCATGAAGAATTGAAACAGTTTGAAGAGCGGGCACCACCAAAGCAGGAAAGTATAAAGCTGAAGACTTACCGCGCAAGCCCGACTCCTCTGAATTGGTGCAAGGAGAGAAGTGGCGTAGGTCCTTGCCGCGCCCATGCAGAAATTCCTAATGAACGGGTTGATAGCCGGGGACGGGGATATGCCCGACACCTCCCCCCACGACTATGGAACCAGGGGATTGTTGCCGAGAAGGGAGACGACTCGGCGACGCTAACTTCTGCGAGTCTGGTTCCTTGACCTCAGAATCCCGTTTTGGCGAGCTGTCAGGAATGCTTTTAGCCCGCGGAGTGGATGCCTCGCCACTATTCTCCCGGTCGGAAGAAAGCTCCACGAGGTTTTTAGCAGGAGAACCAAGAGCCGACTGGTTGGAGGAGCTAGCCCCGTTCCCCAAGGCCGCTGTAAAATCAACTAGAATGGGTTCGGCCCCTGGAGAAAAGGGTTTCACCCGCTTAGCCGAGCCAAAATCAGCGAAGCGGCGAGCAGGGACCTCTAGGTTGGTCAAGCCCGCAGCTTGAGCGGAGATCTCATCGCGGGTGCGTGCGAGACGCTCTAGGATTTCCTTAGGAAGCGGCATCTTAGCAGAACTACAGGAAGGGCAAAGGTCAGTCAGATGCGTAGGGGTACATATATATAGCTATTTGTGGGACCTACCAGAAGATTCTTTTTTTAACACATGCCCCCCACTCGCCGAATCCTGCGGGGTTGGATGTATCTTTCCGAGGTTGTCCCAACCTCGCAAAGAGCGGGGATTGTGTACAACCCCGTATCCGCCGAGTGGGTCCGTGGAAGCCAGACCGGCCGGTCCAGACTGCCCCTCGGCCCGGGTAGGGTTCTCTTCCAAACTCGAGCTCGGCAAATCGTCGTGCCGAGTTCGGGGATCGTCGGGCCGATCTCAGGGTTTTTGGAGCCGAGCTAAGTCGCTTACTCGCCAGGGGGCAAGGGCCGAGCCCGCACTCGCCGAAGCGGAGGTGCTCGCTAGGCGAGCTCGCACTCGCCATTGGCCGAGTAAAAGCGGCGAGTGCCAGCCCCATCGAGCACTCGCCGCCCTGGCCGAGTAGGGCATCCAGTGGCCATCCCGCCCCCAGTGGTCTGCCCCTACCCTCTCATAATCGCGGAGTTTGGCGGTTGGCAGGCCAGCCCAAGGGGCTTTCAGTAATTTCAGACCAGCAGAGGTAGGCTATTTGCAGGCCATTTTCAATTTTCTATAAATAGGACCCAAGGGGTACCTCAGAAGGGCATGCTTACTGATTCTCAGGTCTTCTAGCGCTTTTTGAGGTACCTTAGCCCGACACTTGTCTAAGGAGGGGAAGCGCTCTAAGATATTCAGGGTGTGTGGTGGGACCTCCGCGCTGGACCCTTGGTCTAGTCCTTTGTTCTTCACCTTCTTGTTGTTTTCTTGCAGGAGCGAAGTAGGTGCGCGACCACCCCTTCCCAAGGGTCGGATTCCACAGAGACCGATTTCCGGTTTCAACACTGATAATCCTCCCCTCCAGTGTCCGACCTCCCGAGTGACTCCCACACTCCCCGAAGTGGACTTCTTCTAAAATCCTCGACACCTCCCCCTCTGCCACACAACGAGCCAGCAATCCCGAGAGGGTCTTGCGGTAGAGTTGCCCGTCGCGCAAGAGGTAGTATGCTTACTTGTACTTGAGTTTATTTCTATCCATCCCTTCTGGGTAATCTCCCGTGGACAAATAGGTGGTGAAGGGGTCCATCCATGTGGATTGCTTATCTATCTCCATCAACTCTCCTTCCTCCAAGGATGGGTGAAAAAGGTCTGTGATGGTGCCCCCCACCCGAGGGCCATGCTTGGCAAGATGGTCGACCTGTTCGTTTTCCTCTCATGGCACATGTTGAATGGAGGAGGTTTGGAACCCCCCAATGATCCCCTTGACCTTGGCCAGATACCGTTGCAGGGTAGGCTCCCTTGCTTTGAACTCCCCGTTGACCTGGGAGGCTACTATCATGGAGTCAGTGAGGACCTTCACATCATGCACTCCTAATTCCATGGCCAGGCGCAGCCCTGTGATCACCGCCTCGTACTCGGCCTAGTTGTTGGTTATGGAAAAATGTATTACCATTATCTGCTCGATCCGAGTCCCTTGGGGGCTTTCCAAGATGACCCCAACCCCTAAGGAGTGCCTCCCTGATGCCCCATCCACCATCACCTTCCAAGGGACGAGACAAGTAAGTTTGTCCTCTGCTATCTCGACCACATAGTCAGCCAGGAAGTCAGCCATCGCTTGTGCCTTGATCGTGAGTCGAGGGACAAAGGAGATGTCGAACTCGCTCAATTCTACCGACCACTTGGCGAGTCTCCCCGAGTGCTCCACCCCCTCGAAGATGTTGCAGAGGGGGTGGTCAGTCACCACCTGGATGGAGTGTGCCTGGAAGTAGGGCCTGAGTCTCCGGGCCGAGATGATTAGAGCGAAGGCCAACTTTTCTAAGATGGTGTAATGGAGCTCCCCCTTCCTCAGAACCCTACTCATGTAATAGATAGGCAGTTGCTTCTTACCTTCTTGCTTGACCAGGACCAAACTGAGAGCCTCAGCCCCCACCCCCAAATACAGGAACAAGTCCTCTACTTCCTTGGGCCCTTGGAGGAGAGGGGGTTGGGTGAGTTGTTTTTTCAGTTCCTGGAATGCCTTCTCGCACTCCCCGGACCATTCATACTTCTTGCCCCCCTTCAATGCTCTGAAGAAAGGGGAGCACTTTTCTCCAGCCCTGGAGAGAAACCTGCTAAGCCCGGCCAGCCTCCCCATCAGCCGTTGGACATCCTTTGCATTCTAGGGGGCCCCTAGCTCCATTATTGCCTTGACTTTATCGGGATTTGGTTCCACTCTTGTGGGAGTGAGCAGATGTCCCAGGAATTCCCCCTGCTGGCCCCGAAGACGCACTTCAGGGGGTTCAACCTCATCTTGTATTTACGCAAGGTGCCGAAGGTCTCCTCCAGATCCCGGAGGTGAGAGCCGACCTCCCGACTCTTTATCATCAAGTCATCCACATATACTTCCAGTTTCCTCCCCTTCTGTTCCCGGAATACACGGTCCATCATCTTCTGGTATGTTGCTCCTGCATTTTTCAACCCAAAAGACATCATCTTGTAGCAGTAGCATCCATCTCCTGTGATGAATGGGACATCCTTTATGTCGGGAGGGTGCATCTTGATCTGATGATAATCTGAAAAGGCATCTAAAAAACTCATTACAGAAAAATCGACGACTTAGTCTACCAGCGCGTCGATTCTAGGCAAGGGATAACAATCTTTCGGGCATGATTTATTAAAAAGTGAAAAGTCTACACAAATCCTCTACCGACCATCCCCTTTTTACCATTACGACATTTGAGACCCAGCCGGGGTATTGAATTTCAGAGATGAAGCCGGCCTTGAGGAGCTTGGCGACTTCCTCCCTGATTGGTTGAGCCAGCTTGTCCGTGACAGACCTCCTCTTCTGTTGGATCGGGAGAGCCTCCGGGTCCAGGTTGAGGCGGTGGCAGACGACGTCAGCATCGATCCCAGGAATCTCGGCCGCGCTCCAGGCAAAGACATCCACATTCTTCTGGATGCACTCCAGCATCCTGCCTTGATCCTCCGGGGTCAGCCCCCCACTGATGCGGACCTTCTCCATCCTACCATCCTGGGTGAGAACTTCCATCTCCACCACTTCCTCGGCAGCCTCCAATCGGGACTGCTCCTCCCACTCTGCAATATCCTCCCTTCTTGGAGCAAGGACCTCTCCTCTCTCTATGGTCATCACCTCGACTGACTTCTCAGGGAGTACCTCCTCGCAGGCTTCCTCCTCCATCCTTCTTTCCTCCCTTATTCCTTCTCCGACCTCCTGATCGTCCCCCTCTTCCATCCTTCTCCCTATTTCTTCGGCCTCCTCCTGCCAAGAAATGGAATTCACTGCCGTTACGTAGCATTCCCGAGCTGCCTTGGGGTCGCCGCGGACTCGGACCTGGATCCCCTCCGCGTTGAACTTAAGGCATTGATGGAAGAAGGAGGGGACGCAGCGGAAGGCGCTGATGAGGGGCCGTCCAAAAATGGCATTGTAGCTGCTAGGGGCCTCCACTATAACGAATCGACAGTTCCTGGATTGCCCCCCTAAGCTGACATGGAGTCCCACTCCCCCCTCTACTTCTTTCCTCTCCCCCGAAAAACCAAAGAGAGGCCCATCAGAGGCCAGCACCCTCTTGGCTTCTACCTGCATGGCGTCGAAGGGCTTCTTGAAGATGATGTTGACAGAGCTCCCATTGTCAATGATAATCCGGGAGACCGTGAAATTCTCGATGGCTGTCTGGATGACTAGCGCATCACAGAAGGGGTCCTCATGACCCGGCATATCCTCCCTTGAGAAAGTGATCCTCTCCTCTGGGGGTGGGGTCTAGGATGTGGAGCCGATGCTCCGTCGGTACATGGTGTGGAGGCTGGCTTTCCGGGAAGCTTCGACCCCCACCCCCCATGGATCACTCTGATCCCTCCTCGGGTCCCTACATCGGCCCGATCTTCACAACGGTCCTCCTCCGCCTGAGGCCGGACTTCCTCAATCAGCACCTCCCGACGGTTCTGCTGCTGCTGATGCTGCTCTCTATTCCCTCGTATCTCGAGGAACTCCGGGCACGTGATCGTCGTGTGCCCTTCCTCTTGATGGTAATCACAGTAGGGTAGGTCTATCCTGACCTCCCTCCTCCTCCTCGGCTGTCCTCTCCTTCTTCCTCCCAGGGCGATGGCCATGGTCTCCTCCTGGTCGGGAAGGGGGGGGGGTCTCTGACCCTGTCTCCCCCCTGGGGGTAAAACTGGCCGCGCCCACCTTGGCTGTTATCTCCTCCCTGATAACCCCTTCGTGGCCTTTGGTCCTGTCACTTCGGCCTCCAACCCAATCGGTTGTTTGGTTCCTGACGCCCCCAACTGGGCTGCTGCTGCTGCTCTCTCTGTCGAGGCTCGGCCCTTTTCTCCTCCTAGGCTCGGCCACCCCTTGGTTTCTCCTCCTCTATGGCCCACCTAGCCAACCTCCGAGCAAACTCTGGGTGCACTGTCTCCATACCGGCCTCCCTTGCCGCCATTTCTAGGAGCGCCTCAAAAGACACTGAAGGCGTTCTCTTCAACTCCATGGCGAAGAACCCGGGCTGGAGACTCAGGGTGAAGGCCACCATCATGGTATGCCCTGACATCTCTTGCACCTGGGACAGTTCCTCCTGAAACCTGTCCAGGTAACATCCCAGGGTCTCCCCTACTCTCTGTTTGATACGGAACAAGGACTTGGCCTCCCTCTTCCTTTTCTGTGAGGTGGTGAATCTCAACATGAACCCTCTGCGCAGGTCCTTGAAGCAGTAGATGGAGCCGGTTGGGAGCTGATGAAACCACTCTCTCGCTTTCTCCCTAAGGGTGATGACGAAGAGCCTGCACTTGAAGCCATCCGACATCTGTCAGATTGAGACCACGTCTTCAAACCACTGGACGTGCTGGACCGGATCTCCCTTCCCTGAGTAGTAGGACATCTCCGGCTCTCAGAACCCCTCTAGAACTGGGGCAGAAGAAACGAACTTGCTGAAGGGGCTTCCTCCCTCAGCCAGGCGAGTTGGGAACTCCTTCCCCACCGTCTCGCCGAATTGGTACTCGCCTGCCGAGACCGGAAAAAGGACTCGCCCTCTCGGCTCGCGCTCCCCCTCGCTCGCGACTTCCTTCCCGGGTCAGAGATCACGGGAACCACCGGCGTCGTGCTCTCGGCTTGCATGCCGAGTGCGACCCTGACGAGTCCAAGCACTTCCTCTCTAAGCTCCGTGGACATCCCTGCTGTCGCGGGAGGAGGGGGTGGCGAGCTCGCCCTGCCTGAACCTTGCCCTTCATCTCTTGCCATCGGACTTGCGGAAGATTTTCCGTGCTAACCACGCTCCACGCTCACCGCACCAAAGTGTTGAAACCGAAAAATCGGTCTCTGAGGAGTTCGACCCTTGGGGAAGGGGTGGTCGCACACTTACTTATCTCCTCACGAACCCAAATGACAAAGGAAAAGGACTAGGAACAGACCCAAGGCTCCAGCACGGAGGTCCCACCACACACCCGGAAGATCTTAGAGCGCTTCTCCTCCTTAGCCAAGTGCTGAAGCTAAGGTACCTCCGAAAGCGCTAGAAGACCGGGCACAAGAAAGCGTGTCCTTCTGAGGTACCCCTTGGGTCCTATTTATAGGAAAAGACGGTCTGCAAATATCCAACCTTCACTGTTTTCGAGGACTATAGGCAATCCGGAGGGGGTAACATGGTAAAAACACACCACAGCTGAAGGGCAAGCTGGCCCTGAGAAAACATCCATCAGGCGAGAGTGGCGAATACGGGAGCGAGAAAGCTTCCCCCTGCACCGAGGGAGAAGGCGTTGAGTGAGCTCGCCTCTCTTAACGCCACGAGAGAAGGCGTTGAGTGAGCTCGCCTCTCTCAACGACACGGGAGAAAGCGTTAAGTGAGCTCGCCTCTCTCAACGCCACGGGGGAAGGCGTTGAGTGAGCTCGCCTCTCTCAATGCCACGGCCTTGCTCGCCTCGCCTTGGGCCCGGGCGAGCCGGCTCTGAACCCCCTACTCGCGGGCGCGCTGATACTCGCCCATCCCTTGGCTCTGGCGAGCACACCCTTGGCTGGACCTGCTCGGCTCCACGAACTCCGAGCTCAGCCCGACGATTGCCGAGCCCGTACTCGGCACGCTGGGCTCGGCACGCTCTGCTAAACTCGCCTCTGCTGAACTAGCCCCTACTGAACTCGCCTCTGCTGAACTCGCCTCTGCTGAACTCGCCTCGTCTTAACTCGCCGGGGGCTCCGGGGCGGTTTGAGCCGGCTGGTTTGGCTCCTGTCAGCCCACTCGCCGGATACGGGGTTGTACACCATGGGTACTTTTGTTAGGCGTACCCCAGAAGATGTTATTGATGAGAGATGGAGCAAGGGAGCTAGCCAAACAACCTTGGAAAACAGAGTGAGATCAGAAGATGAAAGACATAAACTGTGTTCCTTCTTTGCTCGATGGGCATATGAAAGTGGTGTCCCAATCAATGCATTGAAATAAAAAAGCTTTCACATTCTAGTTGAGGCAATTGAACAATATGGCTAGGCTTCAAACCTCCATCTATGCATGACTATAGAGTCAGTCTATTAAAGTCAGAGATGGAAGCTATTAAAGAAATAAAGGAGAAACATCAGACTGCTTGGAGAAAATATGGCTACACTTTGATGTCAGATGGATGGATTGATAAAAAAGGTAGGCATTTAATCAATTTCCTTGTGAATAGCCCAGATGGAACATTTTTTTTGGGGTCTGTTGATGCATCTAGTCAAATTCAAGATGCTAATATGTTATTTGATAAGAAGGTTTGTGAGATTGAAGAAGATAATGTCATATAATTGGTGACAGATAATGCCGTTAATTGTAAAAAAAACATGTGAATTGTTGATGCGAAGAAGGAAGAAATTGTTTTGGATTTCATGTGCAACCCATTGCATTGACCTAATGCTTGAGGATGTTGGAAAGATAAAATCATTCAAGAATGTCATCAACAAAGTAATGAAAATGACAAGCTTTATTTATAGGCATGCTCGCATTCTTGATGCTATGCGAGGAAAAACAAAGGGGGCAGACTTAGTAAGAGCTGGAGTAACCAGATTTGCATCTTCTTTTTTGACACTACAGAGTATATTAAAGCATCAAGAGCCATTGAGACAGTTATTTGTTTCAGATGAATTGGTGAAATGTAAGGTTTCTTCTACACAAGCAGGAAAAAATGTGGAAGACACGATTTTTTCTAACCATTTTTGGAATGTGGTGAAAGATTGTCTAAGAGCATCATTGCCTCTTCTACAATTATTAAGGATAGTAGATGGTGATGAGAGACCTGCTCTACTAGAAGTATTTATGGCTATGGAAGAGACGAAAAAGAATATTATAAAAGAAAATTTTGGGGATAGGGAGAAAAAATGGCAGAAAATCATAACAATTGTTGAAAACCGTTGGGAAAATCAAATGGATTGGCCACTATATTCTGCAGCTTTCTTTGTCAATCCAAGTAAATATTTCAAATGTCTTCTCATGCATCCGAAAAAATCATGGCATAATATAAGTGATGCATTCAACGATGTAGTAACAAGACTTGAACCTGATATAAATTTACAAGATAAAATTATTGAGCAAGCTACTCATTATAGTGAAGCAAATGAGAGTTTTGCTAAAGAGATGACGATTAGACAAAGAGAAATACTAAGTCCAAATGAGTATATATTATTCAATTATTTTATGTTATTCATGTTAATATGTTAATAATTTATGTCTTAAAATTTTAGTTTTTCAGTTTCATGGTGGCAAAGACATGGAAGTTTTGCACCAGATCTTTGCAAAATAGCCATACGATTGCTCAGTCTTTATTGTTCATCATCAGGTTGTGAACGCAATTGGAGCATATTTGAGTTTGTAAGTAACTTTAATTTTTTTAAAAAAGTTATACTAACTTTCATTATCTCTTGATTTTTTTTTAAAAAAGTTATACTCTCTTTATATTCACTCAAAGCGGAGGAATAGTTTGGAACATCAACGATTGAATGATCTTGTCTACATTCAATATAATCGACGTCTTCAAGCAAGATTTCAAGAGAGAAGAGAAAACTGCAGAAATTTTAATCTTTTGGTTCTTGAAGAGCTTAATTGGAGCAGTGAGTGGATGACTGGCCATCCAGATGATGATTTGGTTCATCCAAATGAAGATCTAACGTGGAGCATGATAGACAGAGAATTTGGAGCATCTACATCATTCCAAAATAAAAATAGATCAAGAAGAATTAGAAGTGATGAGTCATTTCATGAGACAGTATTAGAGATTGAAGAAGAAGTGCATGATGATGATATTGAAGACGATTTTGGCATAACTGGTCCAGTGGAGGAGGGACATTCAAATGAAGAAGATGATAATTTAATATTTTGAAACTTGATATTGAAGACGAATTTGGCCTAAGTGCCTAACCTATTATTTTGAAAACTTGATATTGATACCTGCTACTGTAGCTTTACTTTTTTCCTTGGTCTTCAAGCTTTGATAATTTTTCTTAATGACTGTATGTTTGTTAAATATATATAACATGTGCTTAACTTTGAGCAATGCATGTGATTGAATGTTATTGTGTTTCTGTTTGAATGACGTCATAATGTCATATCATAATTTTATTAGTTCACAAACTAGTAACTAAATCATATTTTTCTCATCTTATTCTACAGATGGGTGATTTTGTGTTATCTTTACCTTCATTTAAATCAACTTACATCATCACTAACAAAGATATAATCACGTGTGTTTTTTTTCCCACATTCATGTTTTTAAAATGCATATATATTTTTACATTGTTTTAGTATAATTTTGTAATGTCATAGTTGGCTTATTTTTATGACCACTAACATTGTAGTGGTTGTGGATGCTTTGTATGAAATTTAGAAATTTATTTAGGGTGTTCAATATTTACTGTCGAATGCTTATATTTTATTGATAATGTAGAGAACTATTGACTATTTGAAGAGTGATTTTAGCTCAGTTACCCCATGTGAGTGAGAGTGAAAATAATCATTCCAATTATTTTGCATGTCGTGGTTTAAAAGAGAGTTATACTTTACTGAGCATGTTAAACGCTTTGGTCGCCTAGGCGACGCCTAGGCGTCGTCTCGCCTTGGTACACCCTTTAACGCCTTGGTCGCCTTGTCGCCTTGACAAGCTTGATTTTAAGTGACAGCTGATAGTGATTTACCCTTGTAACTTTTTTTAACCTTTTTATTAGGTTTTGTGTTACTTTTTTCATCTGTTTTTGACTTAAATTTGTGTGTTTGCTGCTGTTATTTGATGATGAATTTTTTTCATTCATTTTAACTGTTTTTCTTTTGGGGACGATTGATTCTTCTGGCCTTAATCTCAATTTGCGGCATAAGGATTTTTTTGAGTCCATGTTTTACTAATTTTTGCCCCTGAGTTGCGGCGGTATGAGATGATTTCTTAAAATAGAGCACTTGAGTTCACGGCCCAGATTGAATTTTTTGTAACTATGAGTGACTGGTACAGGGTTCTGCCCTTACGACCAATCGCAACAGTACTTTCGCAAGGCATTATCTCTGCCACGACATTATCCTCGCGCAACGGCGTTCCTGCCGCCGGCAAGCCCCTAAGTGTTATACTACGCTCTTGCTTATTTTTGCGGTGTGCACAGAAGTTTGCGAGCGACGGTGAGAGTACATTTTTTATTGTAGCTAGCTAGAAAACTTTTTCTATATGAGAGCACATTTTAAAAATAAAAGAAAAACACAAAATTTTCAAATTAGAATTTTTTTAATAAAGTGGTAAAACCAGAAAATAAAAGTTTAACCAAATGTTATATTTTTTCTTTAAATATATTACAGACGAGTGCAAAATATTATACAACAACAACAAAACCCATATAGCCCCCAATCATTGGGGGTATGAGGGGCGAAAGATTGGAAACAGACCTAACATTTGGCAGTATGCATAAAGTGACTTCTCTTAGAGGAGAAAGACATCAGAGAGGGCAGACCCAAGAATCTATTTTGATTTATGTGCACATAATCATGTTTCCTTCATTCAGCATCCAGAGCATTGGCCTTGCACAATAGAGTACAAAATATTATCTTTACGAAAAATAAATAAAAATTGAATTACTTAAAGTTGTTGGACGAAGAAAGAAACAATCTAGACCGTGCAATGAATGTGACTATAGGCTCCGTTTGGCATGGTGGCGTCGGTCATGAACATGAGGGTTAAATTATCATTCGTTAATGCCCGTTTAAGGAACTTCATCCACTTTTATGTTCAAATGAATGATATTTATTAGGTGATCCTTAATGAATGATGTTTTAACCCATACATTTACGATCACCCCCACCGTGCCAAACAGAGCCTATGAGAGTAATATAGAGGTACTCGAGATGCTTGTTTTTATGGCTTATGGCATGTTTTTTAGGTCTTTACCATTGGATTTTTGAATTTCTTCTAATTCTTTTTTTCGAAGGGTGTTTGGGGCAGCTTTTTGGCTACGGTGCGACGGGTTAAAAACAGCGTTTTATGATAAGGGTGTTTGGATTCTAGAAGCGGGAAACGACATTTATATTTGAAGTTGTTTATAGGTATCGGCTCTTCCACTGTTTTTTACTCTAGTTGGACCGCACCGCGCATCTTCCACCCAAAATAAATATATATATTTTTAAGTTGCTATTTAAAATTCATTTTCTAGGATTTTTTTTTAAAATGTTTTTTTCCTTTTTCTTCATCATCGAAAAATTGACCAGTAAAAACACGTCAAAGGCCCTAATGAGTAATGAGTTCAGTTTTGTATCCATTCAAAATGGGTGTATAAGAAACTCAATTCTAGACTTGAAGCTTTTGGCTCGGTCATAGACTCTACGAAAATTCTTAACTCAACGAAGCCTGTAGCTCGACCCTAAACTCAGTGGATTTTCACAACAGAATGTAGCCTGCAGCCCAGCCCCAGGCCGCCTGAAATATCTCAGGCCGATGGAGCCTTTATTTGGAATAGAATCCTCTGCATTTCCAGTGAAATGAATAGTATTCATTTCACGGTCTAAATCTATTTTTGACTGAATTGATAGGTTCACTAATCCTTAACTTTTATAATTTTTTGTATAATCAAAAAATTCTACACCATTAAATCAAATGAGAATACATCCACACTATGAAATGTACCTCCATTTGAGATCTGGCTCCATTTGAGATCCCAAATGAAGAAAATCCTAATCCCCTCCGTAGACTTGGAGAAATTTCATGATGTGACAGAGCATGTAATAAATGAGCAACACACTTATAAAAACACCAAAGATAAATTAAATGTCAATTAGAGGAATTTTTTATTTAGGCGATTGATATACACACACTTATACGGTCTATTTGCAGATCGAATTTAAAATTCTAAAATTAAAAATAGAAAACCCTAACTCATTATAAACGCAGTCCACCCTTTATTTTTCGCAATACAACCGTTCTTCTCCTTTTCCGCCAAGAACCTCGATGCTTTGTTGAAATCTCGCCTAAGTCCGTAGAAGGTGCTTCACTTGCTCCCCATTCCGCCGCCAACACAGGAGATATCAATTGTCTTTATTTATTAAAGAAGCCCTAAATATTTTGTACACTATAGTACTATACCCACAATCAAATTACAAAGAAGGCAATATAAAACTCACAACACCATAACTCTAACTTCAATTAATAATCACAACAGTCTAGTTTTGTGAAAACATAGTATGATTTTGCATTTGTCCCAGGATCCTCCATATATGTTATACGCACAAAAAAATTTCAAGAGAGAGAGCGACGCGCATAAAAAAGAAACGGATCCTCGACGATGAGTCTTTAATTCTTGTGGAGTCTTATGACGGAGAGGACGAGGATGAGGGCATATGCGACGGCGGCCACCGTTGAGAGGACGATTGCTGCGGTGACGTGGTCGCAGAACTTGCTGGTTAAGTTGCAGATCTTAGCCCACCCGAAATGGCCGTTGCCCTTCTCAGCCACGATATGTATTGCTGTCGCCGACGCGTTCCCGGTGAAGAGGAGGACGGTGATCAGTATGTCGGATATGGAAAGGGGAACCTCCATGCCGGAGCTGTTCTGGTTTACAAAGGACACGCCACCAGAGACGGCAGAATACACGCATGCCAGCGTGTTGACGATGATGAAGTATCTGTTGACACATTAAAAAACAATCAATTTTATTATTATTCACACCCTGCATGATAGTACTTCGATCACGACATTACCTTGGCACGACGACACTTCAACCACTCACAAATCCCAATGCACACAGCAAATTCGAGCCATGTGCAAAGTACATCACATGGGAGTTTGCGAGAGGCGGGTGTGTCGTCGCGCAGAAGCAATATTTTAATATTGAGAATGTATTAAAAGTATATATTAAATTTTATGATTTACAAAAGATTATGACAAAAATTGAAATTATATTTAGTAATTTTAAATGTAAAATGCTAATTCCTTTCATCACTTACTTTTAAAGGGAAATTATTCTTGAAACATCAAAATAAATAAATATTAAATTTTGAATATTGAACTTTAAAAGATTGCATCACTCATTGTCTTGGCTTCCCTTTTCTTTAAAATTATAAAATAAACCAAGTGAAGGGCAAAGTAGGTATTCTAAATGGCAGTCTAAGTAGGTAGCCTAAAGGGTCATATTCCTATATATTTTTTTTCAAAAAAAATATTTTGCACCTCCTAAATGCATCATTTTGACATTTTACGTCTAAAATATTTAAATTTTGGACTTTGCACCTCACAATTACATTAATACTGATATTTTGCACCTTCCGATCCTTTTGGGAGGGATATTACAGATTTGATTTAATTTTTCATCCAAAGGGTATTAATTAAGGGCATTGATATTAACACCGTACTTTTGATGCAGATCCTTTTGATGAGAATATTATGGTTGCACATGGGAAAGGGATGGTAAAGTGCAATTTTGAACTTTACGGTAAAGTACAATTTTGCACTTTATCGTAAACTGCACTAATCTGACGGTTTGCGTGGATCAGTGCAATTCACCCATCTCTTAATTAGCTTCGTGAGAAGCAGGGCAGATTCATAGGGGGCCGGCCAAAGAGACACTCCCATTTTATTAGTTTTGTTAAACAAGCAAATTTTGGCAATTCATTGACAAAATTTGGGTATTAAAAGACCAACTTTGACTATTCCCTAACAAAATTCAGCTAATAGCACCCCCTCAAATTTTATCTCGAACCCGCGGCCCGCCTACTCACCCGCGCTCAGTGGCAAAATAGATCATAGTCTCAAGAATTAGGGTAGCGCCTTCGATTCCAGAAATAGCAAGCAATGAAATATTTGAAGTACTATTATAGTTAGATGTTTTTTTGTGCACTCCCATTTATAAATTCCTAGATCTGTCATTGCTGAGTAGTGTAAAAAAACTCGAGTCCAGTTCGAGCTCAATTTAAATTGTTTTTATTCGTAAGACCGCACACAATTTTTTTCAATAAAATTAGATTTATCAAAAATTTTAATAAATATTTAGTAAATAAAGCCCAAGGTGCATGTTCAATGTCACGGGCTGCTAGCCCATGTATGCACGACAACTAACATCAACTTCAGAATCTCGTAAAAGACGAGCTCTTTGAGCTCGGGCCAGTGTTTTTTAACTAACCCAACTCGACCTCACCTTTTTGGCACCAAGACAAGGGTTTCGTTTGGCACGGTGGCAGCGGTCGTGAAGATGGGGCGTTAAACTGTCATTCATTAACGCATACTTAAGGAAGAACTTCATCCACTTTTATGTTTAGACGAATACAGTTTGTTAGGTGATCGTTAACGAACAACGGATTAACCGATGTGTTTACAACCGCAACCGCTGTGTCAAATGAAGCCCAGATAAATATAGAGTAGTGCTAAAAAAATTAATGCACAAAGAATTAAACAATATTTCTTACACGTAGGAGGAATTGTAAGTGGATTTGGCCTGCCCTTCTAAAGTGTAATCAGCTGTAACTTCAACGAGCACCGTCTCCTTGGCCACCCCCATCACTATCGTCGCCACCAGCGTCAACACGATGGAGATGAGCCTGAGTATGTGCCCCAGCAGCCTCGTCGAGTCCGCCGGCGCCGGCCCCGACGCCACTGTGGAAACCGGGGTTTCTTGCCACGTGGCACCATCTCCGGCCGCCTCCTCCCCTCCAGCTGCAGGCTTCATCGGAGCCATTGCCACGAAAGATCGCCGGAAAACAATGCCCTACACAGAAGCGGTGATTTTTACTCCGCACTGAGGAAAAACACCTAGTTGAGGCCTGTTTTATATAGCCGGCCGGCCGGTGAGATTACCTCCGGTTGAAATTACGGGAGATTGACCCTGGAAGTAAACGCTTATTGTGAGTTTAAAGTCAACTCTTAACGCGTCATCACAAGCTGGCCAATCATTCTAGAGTCAACGGGCTGCAGTCAATAGGAGGGATAGATCCTACGTTAGGCAAAAACCGAGGGCCGCCGTTACGGTGTGAACTTATTTTGAACGGCGGGGTAACGGCTTGCCGTTAGTTTCTTCAAATAGTCCGTTGGGGAAGTTGGATGTTGACGTGTTGTCGTGAACGTTCTTATGATTCTCGTTCGTGAACATCTGATCTCACGTAAGAAACTTCGTCCGCTTTATGTTTAAAATTGGGGTTTTCTTTCTTGGAGGCGGTAATAATTATTGTCTATGTCAAATGCATATTTTATGATGTGATGTTTTTTTCCCCTAGAAATATTGTGAGTACACGTTTGATTTAGTGAGGGTGAGAGACTGCATCTCGCTGTACAATTTTAAAAGAGTCCCCAATGATTGCATTTGTTAGAGATGCACTTAGAGAGATGCGTGCGGTGGGGCTTCTGGGAATACGACCCACACACAAACCCGGGCATACAAGCAACGAAGAAGATAAAGCAAGAACAACACAGACACAAATTTATGTGGAAAACCCTCTCAACAACAATGAAGGAAAAATTATGGGGTAGGGAACAAATAATCCACTATAATAAAGAAGGATTACAAGAAAATGAAACTATATTTGCTCAACCTAGAACCCTCAAGATTCAACAGGCCGAATCTACCGCACGCCTTTCACGGCGTACAAATCTCTTCAAGAAAAAGAAATCAACATTTCTAGAAGAACTCTTGCGGCGAAAACAAGATTGAAGTTACTCACGGCAAAGACAACACATCGGGCAGTAAACCTTCCGATCTTCTCTCCAGAAGATCCCATAATAAGCGACAACAATTTTTCTCGTGAAGACGACGACATGCAATCTTTGTAATTTGCAACTGACTGACGGCTGTAATTATGGTTGAATTGGCCCTAAAAGCTCTTCGCTCCTTAAATAGGGTTCGGAATCCATATTAAAAACACGTAGGCGGTGCAACCCCCATAGCCATTGGATGTGATAAGTAAAGATCCAATGGCTGAAAAATGAAACATGATTAACAACAGCCTGTTTGCGCAAAAAGGTGCGACTCAATGATATGGATCATGTCTCGTCGATATGGATCACATCTCGTCGACAAGGGAAACCCGTCTCGACGACAAGCACATCGTCTAGTCGACATGCTCCTATTTCTCATCAACATGCACCAACTCGTCTTGTCCGCATGCTACAAAGTCTTCTCGTCAACATACTCATGCTTCTCGTCGACATACTCATGCTTCTTTGCGACAAGTTCATGCTTCTCGTCGACAAGATCCTGCTTCTTGCCGACAAGTTCATGCTTCTCGTCGACAAGTTCCTGCTTCTCGCCGACATGCTAGTCTGAGCCACTCTTTAGGGGTCGGACCCCAATAGGGGCGTCCCGTAGGTCATTCCGCGGCGATGTGTTCAATAGAGTGGCATGAGGCCGGCTCGTCCTTGAGAGCGGAGCTCCTTCTGCATGGTGAGCAAGGTGCGAGAGTGCACACTCAAGAGCGGAGCTCCTTCTAGGGAGCGAACATGAGTCGTGTGTTCACCGAATTGAACACATGTATCATCATCATCCTTAGCAAAACACACATAATATGGGATGTAAACATGATAAAAACATCGGTTTCAGAAGAAATCTTAAGATCATGTGGAGTTTTTAAGAAAACGCTAACAAATATGTGAACAATGGCATTCCCTTATCAAACTCTCTTGTATATTGTTGATAGGTAAGTGTTGTAATGGTTACTTTTATGTTTCTTTATAGATGATATTGTCCATAGTTCTCTATTAGCATGGATTCACCATAAAGACATTGACACACTGGGTTCCATGTGTGATAATAACCTTCTAAATTACATGAGGTTTATCCGAGAACTCGTGTTGGAGGCTCATGGCAGGCAGGCAATGTAGTTGATGTGTGGCACCGATGAGTGAAACTTGCAGTAGGAGATCTAGTGTTTTTGGGATTCAGCTCATATGAGTTATAACCTGAGTCAGAGGATTTCAGAAGTTTGATTTTGTTATATGAATCTTATATTGTGAAGGAGAGGATTGGATTGGTGGTATGACACATTGTGCAACTATATGAAATTTAGCAACCTCCATGGCACCATCCACACCTCATCTCTGTGGAATGTTCTCTTGATGTGTACTCTATTTTGAATTTCAACCTATCGGCTCAAACGAATGTTCTTATTTGTTAGAGTCGGCGCATTTTGCTGGGCTAGAAAGAACGCAAGTCCGACCAAAGCACCTGCAAATTAATTCGAGCAAGTATCTGCACGATCACTTAGCGGTATACCGATACAAAACCAAAACAGAACACAAAATTACAACAATAAAAGTGACACAGAGATTTAACATGAAAATCCAATAGGGTGAAAACTATAGGATGATCGGAGTCTAACTCAAAAAGTCGCTACTAAAAATGTATGAAAATAATAGGCAATTGCAAGATTTTTCCTCCTCGATCCACACAAGATCTTCACTAACTTTGCACTACACAATATTACATAATAAACTGTAGTAGAAAAATTGCAAATTACTGATAGTGGCAGACGAGACGGATTACAAAAATCCTCTCCAAGATGCCTCATTGAATCTTGCCCAAATCTGCTCCAGATCCAATCTATGTAGGTGAAGTATTCTTCGTCAACGCCATAGAACGCCGTCCAAAAACTCTCCCAAACTAAGACGATTGTCGCAAAGGTCTTTCTAGAAATCTTCGAAGGCTTGAGTTTGGAGAGAAGTGGATGTTTTATCCCTCCTTATTCGTGCCTATTTATAAGGCCAAAACTAAGTAGGTGGCGGTATCGAGTACCTTGCTCACCATGCACAGAGCCCGGGCTCACCATCGAGCATCTTGCTCACCATGCAATTTTTCTACTACAATTTATTATGTAATATTGTGTAGTGCAAAGTTAGTGAAGATCTTCTGTGGATCGAGGAGGAAAAATCTTGCAATTGCCTATTATTTTCGTAGAGCTGTATACTCGTAGCCCGGGCGTAGCATTTTCTTGGACTTCCATGTAATAAGTTAAGAACCTAAGAATAGGCAGAAACCAGCGACAGAACGACGGTCAACATGATCACTAGCTCAGGTAGCATTCGAGTAAGCACAGAGCTGTAGAGAACTACTGTTGGAGAAGAAAAGAACACGAGAAGTCGTCGCCTGGAGATAGCGTAAGAGCCGCAACAGATGACCGTAATGTATAGAGGTGGGCACACTAACTAATTGGCTCAACACCGAACATCACGGGCAATGCCAGACCGCGTAATGGTGAGATAGACGAGACTCCCCATGAGATGGCGGTATCGAGTAGGATCAGAGAGTGAAACCTCATCATCCATACATAGCTGAAGGTGGATCTCCATAGGGGTGTCCACTGTGCAAAAGTCAAAAAGAGCAGCCCGAGCTAGGAGATCTGACGTGTAACGCTGCTGAGTGAGTTGAAACCCACAATCTGTAGGGTTGACCTCAAGACCCAAGAAGTAGCTCAGCTGTACAAGGTCAGTCATCTGAAACTGTTGCTGAAGATGATGCTTGATGAAGGCCACATGAGAAGGATCATCACCAGTAATGATCATATCATCCACGTAAAATAGCAAAATGGTCTGACCACGAGAGGAGCAATGCACGAACAGGACTAGATCATGTGGGCATGGCTGAAACCTGCGGTTGTAATGACAGAGCTGAAACATGCAATCCATGCGCGGGGTGCCTGTTTGAGCCCATAAAGAGCTCACCTCAAGCGACAGACAAGGCTTGAAGGGGAAGATAGACAAGGAGGAGGAAGCATGTATACCTCCTGCTGAAGATCATCGTGAAGAAAGACATTCTTCACACCGAGTTGTGATAGGGATCAGTGGAGAACAACTACAACTGTAATAAGTGTTTGACCATTGTCATTTGAGTGATTGAAGTAAAGGTCTCGTTATAGTCTCTTTCCTGGCCCTGCTGAAAATCACGAGCAACAAACCGAGTCTTGTACCTATTAACAGAACTGTCAGAGCGAGTTTTGACTTTGAATACCCACTTACAAGTAATAAGAACAGTAACAAGTTGAATATGAATAAGATCCCATGTACGAGTGTGCTTAAGCGTCTCTAACTCAGCATACATAGCAACCTTCCACTCAGGTATCTAAGCAACCTCACAGGAGGAAGTTAGCTCTGGAGTACTGCAGGAAGTAATAGGAAGGGAGGGTAGGTCCAGCGGTAGGGTAGCAAGGCTAAGGAGGTCTGGAGGATGCCTCTCACAAGGTGAGTTGCGGAGCTTAGGAGGACCATCCACATGACACTCACTAGAGGATGCATGCACTGAGTTTGGGGGCACTGAGGCGAGGAGATAGGAGGAAGACGATGAGCATAGTGATAGGGATGAGGAGAGACATGGTCTCAAATGGACAACTCATCAGAAGGTGAAGTGTGTGATAGAGGAGAGGAGTGGGGAGGTGACGGAGTAGACTGCAACAAGAGAAGAGGAGGTGGGCATACCATAGGAGAGAAGGAGAAGTGTGTGACGGAGGAGAGAAGTGAGGTGGTGACGGAGTAGAGTACGACAAGGGAAGAGGAGGTGGACATACCAGAGGAGGGAATACATATGGCAGTGAGATGGGAAGAGTGAGAAACTGGACATTAGAGGGAGTAACAGATGAGTGTGAGATCAAGAAAACATAAGACGTGAAGAAAGGGAAAGACTCATCAAAATGACATCACCTGAGATACAAAGTCGACGTGTAACAAGGTCATAACAACGATAGCCCTTGTGCTCAGTACTGTATCCAAGAAAGGCACTAGGACCAGACTAAGCATAAAGCTTGGTACGCTCACATGGAGTAAGTAGAACATAACACCGACAACCAAAAACACAAAGATGAGTGTAATGTGGGGGTTGAGAGTACAGACACTCACTAGGACACTGACCCTGAAGGAAGTGGAGGGTTTCAAGTTAATAAGATAAACAATAGTGAAAACAAGCTCAACTCAAAAATGAGCAGGAATATGGGAGGTGATAAGAAGGGTGCATGCTGTCTCAATAATGTAGTGATACTTACTTTCAGTTGTGCCATTGCAATCGTGAGCATCGGGTTCGACAAACTGAGAGAGTGTGTCATGGGTAGCTAGCAGATATTGAAAAGCATGAGAGAGGTAGTCCCCCCGAGTCAGAACGACAAATGCATATGAAAGCAAAAAATTATGTGCGCACCATAGCAAAAAAGGTAACATAGATCTGAAAAAATTTAGAACGAGAATGCATAAAGTAGACCAAAGAATAATGAGAATAGTCATCAACGAAAAGAACATAATACCGGTGTTCGCCCTTAGATATAAAGAGTGCGAGAGCCCATACATAAGAATGAACTAAATCAAAAGAACACTGAGACCTGGGCTCACTAGACGGATAGAGGAGTTGTAGTTATTTACCAAGTTTGCAACCCGTACAAGAGTGAGACCAATCAATAGAAATACGACCAAGGAAACCATGACTAATGAGAGAAGCTAGACGTGAAACATTGGGATAACCAAGACGGTGATGCCACTGTAAGAAGCCTACTGAAGGGAGAAAAAGAGTAGGAGCTGTCGGTGATGAGGAAGTGGATGGAAGGTGGAGATGATCAAGGACGTATACCTCGCTATGACGACGACCAGCTCCAAGGAGTGCCCCAATCAGACGATCCTGCACACGACATGTAAACTTATCAAAAGTAACAAGAAAACCGTGGGATGTGAGCTGGCTAGCAGATATAAGGTTCATGGATAACTTAGGTATATAGGCAATATTGGGAACATTAAAATGGCTGGTATGAAGGGGGCCACGACTGATGATGGGATGAATGGTGTCATCTGCTACCATGATACTAAGGGCAGAGGAGACGGGCTGATAGGACAAGAGGTGGGTAGCATCATATATCATGTGAAAAAGGCTCCAATGTCTAGTAACCAGTCAGAGGAGGAGATATCTGCAGGGGCGGAGGCAGTCGGCTGAAAGGCAAAGGTGTCAGAAACATCCGATGGAATAACGGAGGCAGAGGAGCGAGGCAGCGGACCATGTGAGAATTGCTGGGCAATTAGCCGAGCAAGCTCATATACAGAGGGAGACTTTGTCGGAGCCGAAAAGTGAGAGGAAAGTGCACCGGGAATACACTACTGATCAGACTGTTGAGCCCTCTGAAACTTGCGACACTCAAATGTGGCATGACCAAGACAGTGACATTAGTAATAGCAGACCGACGGGCGACGAGGAGCACCAGATTGAGCAGCATGGGGCACTGGGGGAGGAGTCCCCTCAGCGATCACCAAGGCCTTCTAGAGGAAGACAAGAGAGGAGTGTGGTGATGCCATCAAATCAAAATGGAGGACAAAGGAGGCTGGCGGGGTCTGGCGGGCTGCAGGAGTAGTGAACGAGCTTGATGAGATGAGCGGGGGCAGTGAACGGGCTCGACGAGATGTGCGGGGGTAGCAAATGGGCTCGGCGAGATGGGAGCAACTGACTGGAGACGAAGAAGGAAGATATGTTTTCGTTGGCGTGCGGAAGCAGGCAATCAAAGAAGAAAACAATGGCAGAACAGTCAAACAGCAAGATCCAGTCTACAATGCGATCGACGGGATCGTCAAAGAAGAAGCGTTGAATTGTGGAGGGAGACGATCGACTAGAGAGAACAGTTGGAGTCTGGATCGTCAAAGAAGCGTTGCACGGGGGTCGCGTTGCCAACGTTTCTACTTTGTCGATCACGTCTACAGCGGGATGATTACGAGCGGTTGTGTGCGGTATGCAGAGACAGTATCGAACAACGATAGAGAAACTGTTTATGGGACCAACGGAGGAGAAGCGGTGACTAGCAAGCCGAAGGTAGGATGCCTGAACGCGGAAGGAGACGAGGGCGGTGTTGGAAACCCTAGTGCTCTGATACCATGATAGGAATTAAGGATTTTCTGTATATTCACTATGAACTATGATAATATATATACATATACAAAAGACTGAGTGATCTTAACACCCGAAGTGATTCTAAGCTAACATTACCACTCAAAAAGTACACCATACCTAACAGTTGAAACCCATTGAAAAGTATAATTGAATCTCAAAGTAAAGTTAAATGACTTATAATTAAATAAGGATGAAACATAATTCATACCTTAAGGTATTGATGAAGTAATCTTTTTTGCCTGCATCCTTATATTTTCTTCGAGTCCTTAAAAATTTGGGCAGTATATGAAATTGGGTGAAACAGATCAATGAAGAAGCCCATTAGACTTTTTTTGCTCCTTGGATAAGGGATTCCATGCACCTCCATGTTGACTGAGGATGTTGATGTATATCCTCTTGCATTGCCTTTCTAATTCAATTTTTATTGCCCCTTGTATTGTATCAAGTTCAGTTACAAATTGCTTCTTGGATTGATCTAGGTTCACTGATCACACAAAATAGGAATGCAACTCAAGTCAGTTCGGATCTGTTCCAGTCATAACCAAGAATTGATGGTTCATGGTTCAATCAGTTGTCATGGAATGCAAAAATAATGAGATGGTATATGACATGTGAATGAAGGTTCTATGAATCTTCTCTTGGTATAAAAACACATGTTGGTTTAAAATTCAAAGGCGGCTGGTGGAGACCAGCCCAGATCAGATCGACGCAAAAGTTCCGTACGTCGCATCGGACTGGACCCTTATCGGCCTTGAACGTACAATGAATCTTATCTTGATCAAAAAAACACATGTTGGTTTAAAAGTCAAAGGCGGCTGGTGGAGACTAGCCCAAATCAGATCGACGTAAAAGTGCCCGACGTCGCATCCGACTGGACCCTTATCGGCCTTGAACGTACATATTATTTGTGTGTTATTGCGGTTCACTCAATGCCACCGGTAGACCGGTTCCAAATCGGTCCGTCTTAGCCCCGAGCGATTGAGTACGCGCACAGTCAAAGTAGAAATAGAGAAATTGTACACACACAACTTTGACGTGGAAAACACTGGAAAGGGGAAAAAACCACGTGGCCGGGTCTGTGCCAGCCAAACTCCACTATCTTCCTCTATTACAGCGCTCTTGTAAAGAGAAAGCGAGGGCGACAGGCCGCACCTCATTACAAATACTGGGGAGTTGAGAGGGCTCTCCTTGGGTGACAGGACACCGCTTAGGAGTCCTTGCACTTTGCCGTGCATCTTTCTTGAGCGCTTGCTCTCCTAGCTCGTGCGCCGCAGGATGCCTGCTCTCTATGCCTCGGACTGAGGAGGGCTGCCTTCACTGGCACTTCATTTCCTTCCTTCTCTCGGTGGCGTTCGCAGGAGAACCTGCCAAGTTAGTAAGTGAAAGAGGAACGAAGGAGGAGAGAAGAGAGAGAAGCTCTGGGGAAAAGTAGGAACGAAGAGAGAGAAAGCGAAGGAGAAAATGAAGCCGGGTCCCTCTGAAATGAACTATCAGGGGTGCTTATATAGGGTTTCTGAGGTGGTTAGGGTGGTTACGGTTATTAATCGCAGATCAGAGGGTCGCGATCACTTGCGGCGATCGGAGGGTCGTGATGGCCTGCCATGATCGGACAGTGGAGGAAAGGCCGACCCACGACGGTGGTTGGAGGAGGCGTGCCGGCCGATGGCCGCCCGAGGGAGGGGCGGTTGGCCGCGAGGAGGTGGCCGACCACGGATGGTCGGCCGCGGCCGCCGGCCGCAAGGGGGCGGCCTACCACGGACGGCCGGCTGCGGCCGCCGGCCGTGAGGAGGCGGCCGGGCGAGGCTGCCGGCCGCAAAGGGGCGGCCGGTCCCGGACGGCTAGCCGCGGTCGCTGGCCGCAAGGAGGCGGCCGGCTGAGGCAGCCGGCCGCAAAGAGGCGGTCGGCCCCGGATGGCCGGCCGCAAGGAGGCGGCTGGCCCCGGATGGCCGGCCGCTAGAAGGCGGCCGGCCGAGGCCGCCGGCCGCAAAGGGGGAGGCAAGCCGCGGCCGCCGGCCGCATGGGGGCGGCCGACCGCTAAAAGGGGGGCGGCCGGCCGTGGGAGGCCGACCACCGGCCGCCCCCTACCCGTAAAGATGGCGGCGACGGTGATTGCGATTTGGCGCGGAGAAGTTACGATCCGGTGCGCGGGAGTTATGATCCGGTGCGCGGGAGTTATCATCCGGTGCGCGGGAGTTATCATAATTATCTATAAATTAAGGGGTACCCATCATGTGTAAATATATCTATCTATCTATCTATATATATATATATATATATATATATATATATATATATATATATATATATATATATATATATATATATATATATATATATATATATATATATATATATGAGTTTGGAATATATAAGCTCAAGCTTTTTTAAGCCTAAAAAAACTTGAGCTGGTTTTCCCACAATACATGTTAGAATTAGGCAAATGATAAATGCATTTTGTAGCAAAAAACGAGATCTATAATTTTCATGTTGAATATTTTTTCAAAATTTGCACGATTTAGCCGGAATCTGAAAGAAAGGTTGATGACTCGATTTTGAAATTTATTATTATTATATTCAATTCGAGCCAGCAACCTTTCGGGCCATATTCCGGCTAAATCGGGCAAATTTTGGAAAAATGTTCAACATGAAAGTTGTAGATCTCGTTCTTGACTATAAAATGCATATATAAGTAGCCTAATTCCAACAGTATTGTGGGAGAACCAGCTCAAGCTTTTTTAGGCTTAAAAAAGCTTGAGCTTATATAGGTTATTCTGTATATATACATATACATATACATATATATATATATGTATATGTATATATATGTATGTATGTATGTGTGCTGGTGAGAGAATGTGAGCTTATATATGCACATCTAAGAATATAAATATATATAAGTTAAATTATATATATGTATGTGAGCTTTTTTAGGCGTAGCCTGTGCTCGATGCTCTCGGGTGGCCTTCGGCCGCAACAGGCGGGCTTCACCCGCCTGCCCACGGGCTTCACCCGTGCTTTATGCTTCGGGTGGTCTTCGGCCGCATAGAAGCGGGCTTCACCCGCTTCCACGCAATTCATAATCTCGGCGCCGCACCCGCCACTCGCGGCCCCCCGAAGCAAAATTATTCCGATTCGGACTCCGGGGGCCGCGAGTGGCGGGTGCGGCGCCGAGATGGTGGATTGCGTGGAAGCGGGCGAAGCAGGCTTCTATGTGGCCGAAGACCACCCGAAGCATAAAGCACGGGCGAAACCCGCCTGTTGCGGCCGAAGGCCGCCCGAGAGCATTGAGCACGGGTGTAGCCCGTGCGAAGATGCTCATATTTTTAATATATAATATAAATATAAATTAATAATAATTATATATATATATACATAATAATTATATAATATTTATTATTAAATAATAATTATTTATTTATTATAAATAATAACTATATATATATAATATATAAAAGATGTAACGGACACTTTTTTTACTGTTAAAGTCAAGAGTTTCCTTTAAATAATAATTATATATATAATATATAAAAAAAACGTAACGAACACCTTTTTACTATTAAAATCAAGAGTTTTCTTTTATACAGCATATATATATATATATATTTATATATATATATATATATATCTTTATTATATAAAATAATACTCATATTTGAAAGCACACCATCAGGTCAATCAGAACAGTCGGATCAAGCTACGTCAATTTCTGGTCGTTGGATTCAAGAGGGAGAGGCTGCCATTAACCAAAGCTCCTAAAAAGTTACTGTTCACTTTCCTAAAATTCCCGATGCCAGGAATCCCGCCTCCCGCCCCTCACGGACTCACCCCCGCCGCCGTCGGCGGCCTGCCCGACGCCCACCGGCGGGAAACTGGAGCTCACGGGCAGGGCCACCGCCGGCGGTGGCCCTGCCTGCTCGCCGCCGGGCAACCCCCGGCCGGTTCGCCGGAGGCCGGCGAACCCGCCGGTGGGCGCCGGGCAGGCCGCCGGCGGCTTCGCCGGCGCCGGCAGGCGGAAGCGGCGTGCCCAGCGCGCTGTTTTTTTTTCCGTTTTTTTCATTTTTTAATATTATTAATAAATATTTATATATTATTAATAATTAATTAAATAATTATTAAATAATTATTTAAAAAATCAGAAAATTAAAATTTAAAATTAATAAATAACTTTAAAATTGTATGTCGGGCGAGCGAAGCCCGTCGGGGGGCGGGCGGAGCCGCCGGAATGCCAAGCGGGCGAAGCCCGCTTGGTTGCGGGCAAAGTCCGCAGCGATGCATCGAGAACGGGCGGAGCCCGTTCGAAGATGCTTTATATATTCCTTTCCCCGGTTCAGAAGGTCCGATGCACTGTTCCTCGATGAATAGTAAATATTAGGGTTCAGTAATGCTGTAGGAATTTAGTTTGATGAAGGTTGAAGCTTCTGTTAGAGTGACTAGAAATTCCAGGAGTGATTGTTGTTGTCAAAGCTTCCTGTTGTAGGTGTGTTAGAGCATAGGAATGTTGAAGTGAGATTAGGAGAAGGATACTAGCTGTTAGCCATTGTTTTGTTCAAGAGGAGGAGGTGAGCAGTAATATTAATTTGCTGTTGCCATTTGATTGCTCTTTTTTTTGAGACTCGTTAACGAGGTGAACTGAATTTAGTCATCTCCCATACACCACAACAAACACACACACATACATACACCATACACCACAACACACACACACACACATACAACAACACACACATACAACACAACAACAACACACACACATACAACACAACAACAACAACACACACACATACAACACAACAACAACAACGCGCGCGCGCGCGCGCGCGCGCTCGCGCACGCGCGCACACACGCACGCACACTTGCACACACACACGCGCGCGCGCGCGCACACACACACGCGCGCGCGCACACACCCACACACCCCACACCCACAGACACACACACCCACAGACACACACCCACACCCACACCCACACACCCACACACCCACACACCCACACACACCCACACCCACCCCCCCACCCCCACACACACACACCCACCCCCACCCCCACACCCACACACACATACACGCACATTCAACACACACACAACACAACAACAACACACATACAACACAATCACACACATACAACACAATAACACACCTACAACACACATACACCACTAACACACACACACACAACACACACAACACACAACACTAACGCACACAACACACACACCACACAACACTAACACACACATACAACATACACCACCACCACCACACACACATACACGCACATTCAACACACACACACACAACAAAACAACAACACACATACAACACACACCTACAACACACACATACAACAAACACATACAACACACACAAACACACACACACACAAACACACACACACATACAACACAACACAACAACACACACACACACACAACACACACACACACACACACACAACACAACACAACAACACACACACACACACACACACACACACAATAACAACAAACACAAAAACACACACACTCACACACTCACACACAACAAACACACACACACACACACACACACAATAACAACAAACACAAAAACACACACACACACACACACAAAATAACAACACACAAACACACACACACACACACACACAATAACAACAAACACAAAAACACACACACACACACACACACACACACACACATACACTTACACATACAACACACATACAACACAACAACAACACACAAACACACTCACACACACATACAATACAATAACAACAAACACAAAAACACACCTACACCTACACACACACATACACATACAATACACATACAACACAACAACACACATAAACACCTACAACACACACATACAACATACAGGAAGAATGAAATCTCATCCCTCAACATTTTAGAATTTAAACACAGGAAAAATGGAATCAAACACGCTAGGTATCCGACACAAGATATGAAGGAGAAGGGGTATACCTCAGCGATAGGGAGAACGGTGGCACAAGATATGCAGAGGAAGAATGTGCAAGAACCCCGCGCTAGGTATCCGACGGAGAAATTCTGACGGATTTCATCGTCGGTTCGGTGCAATCGGACTGTCGTCGTCGACGGGGAAGAAGGTCGGTGCAATCGGACTGTCGTCGTCGACAAGGAAAAAAATTTTGCACGCCGGCGTCGACGGGGAAGAAGATGCAGGCGGTGCAGCAGCCGCGCCCGAGGAAGAAGCATGTCGTCGCGTCAGGGAAGAGAAGCTTGGCGCTAGGTATCAGGGAAGAAATTAAGCGATGTTGTAGAGGATGTGCGGCTGAAGTGCTGAACCCGTGAAAAAAATTGCGGCTAGGGTAATTAAGTTAATTAAAATCCCGGGTACGTATATAGAAAACTAATTACAACGATCCTTTTAAAAACGTCGCAATAAATGTGGAGTCACGATTTTTAACAAAATTGCGGCTAGGGTAAGTTAATTAAAATCTCAGTATAAGATAATTAAACTCCCGGGTAGGTATATAGAAAACTAACGACTCTTTTAAAAACGTCGCAATAAATGTGGAGTCACGATTTTTGAAAAAAAATTAAAAATCTAACAAGGTCGATATATAGAAAACTAACAACGACAATTTTTAACAAAACCTCAAAAATGTGGCCGATGTTCATATTTATTGTAGTGTACACAAATTGAAATATTTTTTTGTAAACAATACATCAATAGTCACGATTTAAACAAAATTGTGTCAATATCAAAATAATCAGTCACAATTGAACAAGCGTCGCCAAAAAAATGTGGCTATTAAATAAAAAATTTGTAGTGTGGAGTCGGGAAAGGATTATCGAGGGTTTGTGTACGTGTTAGAAATATTGTTTTTATAAATATAATTAAAAAAAAATAATTTGTGATGGGAGAATAATAATTTTGGTTAATTTGAAAAGGGTTGGACAACACTTTAAAATATTGCAAATTAATTTTTAAGAAGACATCATATCATAATTGTTGCCTAAAGTGAATCCTCAATGACAACATTTCAAAATTGTTCCCTATAAGGGATTAGAGAACAATTTTTGAATGTTACACAGAAAGTGTTGCCTAAAGATGTTAACTGTTGAAACTAAAAACTTGGTCTCTCGTGGAGTTTGGGGTCTCAAGAAAGAGGTGACCTCACACCTACTACACTTAGGAGAACGTCACAGACCAAAGGCTCAGGAAACTAGGAATTAACAGACCCTCGACTCTAGCATGGAGGTCCCACCACACACCCGAAAGGTCACAAGAGCACCTTTCCTCCCTCACCAATGGCTGAGCCGGGTACCTTGGAGAGCTCTCTCAACTCAACCAAGAAGAAGAAACCAAGGGAGGAGGAAGACAAAAACTCATCCCCTCCAAAGGTACCCAAGGAGGTCTATTTATAGTTTTCCCAAGCTTGGGGGCCGAAATGTCCAAAATACCCCTAAGGCAAAAAGGCCTCAGCCAATAGAAAACTTCCACACCGGGGGGTAAAGAGATAATTCTCCCCCCGAGGGCATAACAGTAAAAATACTACCCAAAGGGGCCCAGGGGGGGGGGGGGGAAGAGGCCAAGCCATACCCCCACCTCCTCGGGCACCCGAGACGAGGCTCCTTCAGGGGCTTAGACCACGCTGAAGAACCGAAGGCCGGGGGGTGAGAGTAAGGCCGCAGCCGGTCTCGCCTATAGGGCAGGCTGCCCGGGAGAGCACCCAGCCGCAGCCGGTCTCGCCCGTAAGGCAGGCCGCCTGGGCGAGCACCCAGCCTGGCTGGTCTCGCCCGCATGGCAGGCCGCCCGGGAGAGCACCCAGCCTGGCTGGTCTCGCCCATAGGGAAGGCCGCCCGAGCGAGCACCCAGCCTGGCTGGTCTCGCCCGGAGGGCAGGCCGCCCGGGCGAGCACCCAGCCTGGCTGGTCTCGTATGCAGGGCAGGCCGCCCGGGAGAGCACCCAGCCTGTCTTGTCTCTCCAGCAGGGCAGGCCGCTCGGGAGAGCACCAAACCTGGCTGGTTTCACCCGCAGGGCAAGCCCCCCGGGCGAGCACCCAGCCTGGCTGGTCTCGCCCGCAGGGCAGGCCGCCTGGGCGAGCACCCAGCCTGGCTGGTCTCGCCCATCACAGGGCTAGGGTGCGGGGAGGACGAGACCCTGGACTCCGGCCGATCACGCCGCTCCTACCTTGCACCTAGGGAAGCCGGGGCGGGTGTCGGCCATTTTGACGCATCCGCCCGCAAAAGGGGCCAAAAGGGGGGAGGTAGATTTTTCCTCCCCTACTAGTATATTTCCAAGGCCAAGAAAAAATTGGCCACCAAGAGTGCAAAACCTCTCAAAAGCTTAAAAACATAAGACTAGTCATGCGCCTGCCGAGGGGACCCTACTCTGCGAATAATGGGTTGTACACAATCCCCGCTCTTTTATAGGTTGGCACAAGCTCAGAAAGAAACATCCAACCTAATGTATTCGCTGAGTTGCCCCTTCTCGTGGTTTGAAAGATTATAAGGCCTCTCTGAGGGGTCAACCTGTTATGCCAGCTAATCGGAGCCTGGGTGACGAGATAGCCTCGCGGTGAAAACACTTAGCCTCCCGTGGGGTCAACCTATCATGCCAGCTAATGGGAGCCTGGGTGACAAGATAACCTCGGGGGTGAAAACACTTGGGCTTCCACGAGAGGTACCACCGGACCTGCCAGCTAGTGGGAGCCTGGCAGCGGCGCCGTCATTGGAGCAAAGGACTTGGGCTTCCACGAGAGGTACCACCGGACCTGCCAGTTAGTGGGAGCCTGGCAGCGGGACCGTCATCAGAGCAAAGGACTTGGGCTTCCACGAGAGGTACCACCGGACCTGCCAGCTAGTGGGAGCCTGACAACGGGACCGTCATCGGAGCAAAGGACTTGGGCTTCCACGAGAGGTACCACCGGACCTGCCAGCTAGTGAAAGCCTGGTAGCGGGACCGTCATCGAGGCAAAGGAACATGACTTCATCAAGGTATCCTCAACCCATCCAACCAGTGAGAGCATGGCATGGGGAGGTTCTCTTGGGGGGGGGGGGGCTAAGCATCTCAACCAAACCTTATTAAATCCAACATCCTTCAAAGGGGAAAACATGATGGGTTACATGACCCCCCTGATTCAACTGGTCGGGGGCTGAACTCATTAAAACATAAGAAAAAATACAAGACTCTGCCGAGGTGAGGCTTCTTCAGGGGGTCTTGGTAGGATGGCCGTCATCCGATTCCTTCCCCTTGGACACTTAAATCCTGCTCAGGCTCTCCATGATCTTCTCCATCTCCTCCATCTTGACCAACCAAGAGATGGTGTTAACAACCGTGACGTAGCACTGTCTTGCTATCCTTGAGTCTCCCTTGACTCTGACCTGGATCCCTCCTGAGCTGAACTTGAGGCACTGGTGGAAAGAAGACGACACACAATGGAAGGCGCTGATGAGGGACCTTCTGAAGATGGCACTGTAGCTGCTCAGATCATCAACTATGACGAACTGATAGTTCCTTGAAGTCCCTCCCAATTTCACTTGGAGTCTTACTCCACCTTCAACCTCCTTCCTCTCCCCTGAAAATCCGAACAGGGGTCTGTCCGAGGCCACCACCCTCCTTGGTTCCACCTTCATCTCATCAAATGCCTTCTTGAAAATGACGTTGACGGAGCTCCCGTTGTCAACCAAGATTCGGGAGATGGTATAGCCCTCGATGGCTGTCATGATGACCAGCGCATCGCAGAATGGATCTTCATGGTCCGACAGGTCCTTCACCGAGAAGGTGATCTTCTCTTTCGGGGGCGGGGTCTGGGATGTCGAAGCGACGCTCCGTCGGTACATTACATGGAGGCTCGCCTTCCGAGTTGCCTCCATCCCCACTCCACCGTAGATCACTGCTATTCCTCCTCAGTGTCCTTCATCGGCCCGATCCTCACATATGTCTTCCTCCCCCACTCGGGGTGGAACCTCTTCGACCTGCGTCGACGGCTGAGGCTGGGCACAACCTCTTGCCCCCTCACCTCTAGGAACTCAGGGAAGATAGCTGTGGCATGACCCTTCGCCTGGTGGAAGTCGTGGTATGGCAATGCTCCTCCTCCTCCCCTTCGGCGGGTCAAGTAATCTTTCCTGTTGCCTCTTCCTCCTTCACCTATCGCCAAGGATTGTTGTGGTGGGGGTAGGAGATGTCTCAGAGCTTGCCTCTGGAAGTTGAACCTCCCTTGGTCCCCATGAAAGTTCCCCCCACCCTGGATGAGAGCTCTTCCTGGACCCTTGGCAGGTCCTCCCTACTGCCTCCAGCCTGGTTCCGGACCCTCCTGTCCCTGGAACCCCTGAGCTCTCTGCTCTTCTCTCCGTCTTTCTTCCTGATGCCTTGATCCACCTTGCTCTTTTGGCTCCAACTCTGTTAGCTTCGCCAACTTCTTGACAAATGCTGGGTTGGCCGTCTCCATGTCTATCTCCTCCGCCTCCCATTTCATCAGCTCCTCGAAGGAAAGAGGGGCCTTTTGGGTCAGGCTCATCTTGAAGAACCCTTCGCGCATTGATGGATATTTTCTCCACGCTAGCGCGTGTTTCCAATTGATGAGGCAAGTATACCTATCATTCAGAGTATAGAATCAAGTGTCGTATTTAAACTCAGGGCTGTCGAGTACTTGTACTCACAAGAGAAACTATTATCTTATCGGAAGGAAAGTTGATTTATGTTTAAAAACGGAAAAGGAAAAACTAAGCGTTAAACTAAGAAAGAGAAATACGATTTTGGGAAGCTAGCACTTGATCTAGAATCCCCTTGGACTAAAATAAATCTTCTTGAAAAATAAAGTAATGCAAGTTCTTATCTACTCACTCGACCGTGGAGGTTCCTAAAGTACAAAAGCGTCTCTGTCGAGCTCATGCTTCTGAATAACCTTAGGTTGATCGATTAAGACCTTTCAGCAAGTCAAAACCCCTAAGCTTGCTTTAGGCGGTGAACCCCTCTATTGGATTTGACTCCAATCTGGAAGATTTACGTCGTCCTCTCTCAAGGAGTGCATTCAACTCTTTTTTATCTTTGAGTGATCTCCTCGTATCCGTAACCTTTCGGTCATTTAGGATACGGATCTTAGATCGAAACCCATATCCGCATAATATGAATGTGATGAAATAAAAATCAAAGATAAATCGTAGCGAGTAAAATTAAAAACAAGATATTTGATAAAAAAATGAGAAGATTTTATTTCATTCCAAGGTTCATCATGATCAAGTGCTAAAAGAGAATTAGCTACTCATCATGATTAGGGAATTACAAAATAAAGTAGAGAGAGACATGATGAAAATAAAAGCTAGTAGAATTAAAAGTAACAATAATAGTAATCTATACTAGTAATGGAAATACAGCAAAAGAAAACAGAAAATTACAAGACTCCAACTCCCAAAATTCGACTCCTGAGCATCTGAAGTTGTCTGGGATTTATAGGAAAAATTTCTGCACGGCCACACCCTAGGTCACGCCCGTGACCTAGGGCGTGTCAGGATCAGAACTGTCGTCTTGAAACCCCCGGGAACGTTGGAGAAGAAACCGCCAAAATCTTGTAACTGACGGGTCACGCCCCTAGGTCACGCCCGTGACCTAGGGCGTGTCAAGGCTGTTTCTTGAAAACGGCGGGAAGCTGAAAACGGCAGGAGTAAAAATGGTCTTCAAGGAGGTGTCACGCCCCTAGTCATGCCCGTGACTAGGGTGTGTCAAGCTGGAATGGCTTCTGGTGGCAACGGCTCAAACGACAGAGTAATTGGCTGGAAACGCCCGTGACACGCCCTGGGTCACGCCCGTGACCCAGGCGTGTCAATTTAATCCGACGTGGCAAGTGGCTCAACGGTCATTCCCCAACTGGCACGCCCCGTGTAAGTATGACACGGGCGTGTAATATATTAACACGGGCGTGTCTTAGCCGGTCGACTATGTTCAGGCGCGGGTCGACGATCTTCTACAGTAGACTTGATTTTTGTGTGTAACGCCCCTGTGTCACGCCCAGGTAGGAAGTGTCACAGGGCGTGTCTAGGAAAAAAACTTAAAATCTCCATTTTGCTCCAAAAAACTTAGATTAGCCCTACAAGATTAAAAATAATTTTATTAGAACAAATAATATAAAATATAGAAACAAGTTAAATATAAACTAAATATTATAAAATTGATATAAAATATCTAACTAGTAATATAAAATAGTAAATAAAAAGATAGAAATAATTAGAGTTATCAAATACCCCCATACTTATTCATTTGCTAGTCCCGAGCAAATAATTTTCTATAGGAGTAGAAAAATTTTAAATGCTAGAAAAGAAAATTGAACCTAAGGAGTAAAATGCGAAGTCTTATTCCTATGTTTGTAGCTATTTTTGTAGAAAAACTTACTCAGCATACAAATTAGATTTTTATCTTTCTTAAAATGCGTTTTCACTATTATTTTTACTTTTAAAATGAAAAATCTGGTAAATCTTAAAATTATCTTTAGGGAGAGTGTAGCGTGCGTACTAAGATAACATTGCACAAACGAAGATTAAGATACCCTCCAAAAAAATCCATCAATGTCGATGGCCATAGGCTTGCCCTTTCACACTCTCTCCACGACACAAGTCTAGCTTATAATTAAACATAAATCAATAGGGCTTAATTAGGTTGAAATGTAGGCTTAGGTTTTTGGTTAGGGTGGTCAAAGATAAAAATGATGGCTTATCACACCAAAACCTAGAGAAAGCTTTTATATAAAAATTTGCTATGGCTTTAAGAACGCAGCCAAATTCCTAATTCTTTTGTTTCTTTTCTTATTTTTTTTAACTCTCACATCATATTGAAATTTTTCTTCTATCTCTTTATTTTTTTCATAATAAAATTTTTTCTCTTTTTTTTGTTTTGAAAAGGATAGAAGAATAAATATATTTTTGTTTTTTTATAAGAAAAGAGCCACCAAAAATGAAAAGGCTCCTAATCACTCACAAACCATGTTTGTATATCTATGCTTAAGCTCGGTCTTAGGTGTGCAATTAGGTTGCTTTTTAGGCCTTGGTAAAATGCTTGGTGGAGCTAAAACAAAGGAATAGGGAAATAGGCTCAAAATGACTTAACAAAGATAAAAATTTTAGGTACGAGTACAAAAGCTCAAACTGGCCAAAAGGAGTGCCTAAATCATATTTATGCTAATTAGTCTAACTTATGCAAAGTCTTGAGAATAGTTAGAGGGCAAGTTCTAGACATCGAGAAAGAATACTTCTTTCTTGATCCGCGAAATATCTCTCTAGCAAACTTCTACTTACTCACCTAAAGTATTTTAGATTTTACCGGTTTTCAAAGTGAAAGTAAAATAAAACATTTTCGCGCATTTAGAAAAATTAAAATCTAATTATATGCTGAATATTTAATTCTACTTAAATTCTACTTACATGTGCATTTAACTAGAAACACAGCATGACCAACAGTTCTACTCCAAAATTCAACGTTCAATTAAAACATTAAAATTCTCTAAACACTATATACAAGTTAAATTACTAGGAATGTTGCATGTGAATAAATATAGAAATAAGGACTTTTCTAATTAAGTTTTTAACCTAATTTTTTTTGTTACTTCTTAGACTTCCCGAGGTATACCCTGTAAAGGGTTCTCACTGGTACTAGGAGGTAAGATGAGGTGATATCCCAAACATCTCTTTCTAAGAAATTTAATTTTTGATTTTCTGATTTTTTTGTATTTTTTATAATAAAAAGAAAACAAAATTTCTTTTAAATTCATAAAGATATATATATATATATATATATATATATATATATATATATTTGATTTTTAAATAAAAACAATAACTAAGAATCCACCCCATACTTAAAAATAAACATTGTCCCCAATGTTTATAAGTCAAGTACAAGGGGGAAAAGAAAAACAATTTGAAAAATTTTAGAAGAAAAGAAAATAAATGCATAAAAATAAAAGATAAGCAAGGGGTGTCTCCCAAAAGCGCTTTTCTTTTTCCCGTCTTTAAGCTAGACGGTATTGGTTAGGAAAAAAGGAAATAAAAATTTAAATGTAAGGGCAACTCCCTTAATTCCCGCTTGGGTGAATACGCCGAAGACGCTCACCAAGCTACTCCTCCGCTTGCTTCTTGATTTTTCTTCTTTGAATGATGGTCTTGAGGATGTAAATTCAAATCACCTATACATACCTGAGGTGATGTGAATTTTTGCAAATGAGCGGCAAAAGAATCGTTGACGTCATTGGATTGCAACGGCTCATCGTCTACATGAAAATCATTAGAGTAAGAAAAATCAAGAAAAAAACGTGTTAGAAACAATTTCACACGGAGGAGGGTCGTGCGAAAGAAATTGATCAAGCTCCGGTTGTTTATTTTCTAAAATTAGTTTTTCTTCGGTAGATTGATTTAAAATTAAATCATCGGACGCATCGGGTTCATAAATTTTTGCTCCTAAATAATTATAAATTGTGTTTGAAAATTCATAAATAGGAGAACAATTGGGAGTAGTAGTAGGAGAAATATATTCTTCTTCTACTCCCCCCACCGCGTCCATACACTGAACAAATTCTTGAGATAAAAGTTTTTCTTCTTCTTCGGTATAAGAAACTAAAGGAGAACATGAAGAGTCATGTTCCGTATTAGCAACATTATCCGAAAAAGGAGAAAAATCAATAAAATTAATAAAAGTCTCATCCAAATTTTATGGAGAAGAATCACATGAAATTTGAGAGAAATTCCCAAAATTAGGAAAAAAAGCTTGCGGTGCTAAAAAAGAAGAATAAGAAGTCGGATCTAAATAAAACTCCCCATTACTCGGGAATCTTTCCGGGTGATCATGGCGGAAAGCAACATCCGAGGAAGAAGAAAAATTACTAAAATCAGAAAAATTGTTCTCATTGAAGCTTGAAAAAGAATTTTCATGAAAATTATTTGCATTAAAATTTGAAGAATTAATTTCATTAAAATTAGAAAAATTATTGGAAAAGTTATTTTCATGAAAATTCGATAAATTGTTCTTATTAAAGTAGGAATAATTATATTCATAATTATTGTGAAAATTTTAAGAAAAATTTTGATGATAAAAATAATAACATTCCTCACTTCGATGAGGGGCACAGCAAAAATTGCACAAAACTTGGCGCTGTCTTGCGGCTTGCAAAAGATTAACTTTGTGTTGGAGCTCGACAATTTTAGCGACAAATTGTGATAACATATTTTTTTTTATTTTCAGAAGAAAAGAAAACAACCGGTATTTAATAGAATGGAATAAGAAATAAAATAAAAAAATGAATAGGGGTTAAAAAAGAGAATGATAAAATAAAAGTTTTAAAATAAAAAATTTATAAAATAAAATTTCCCGGACTTCCCAAGGGCTACCCAATGACGGATTCGCAAGATACTAGGCGGTATTGCGGGATGAAAATCCGGCACGGCCCTTTCGCAAGAAATTTTAATTATAAAAAATTAAAGTTAAAACTTTGAAAGAAAACAAACCAAAAAATAAGATTAATAGATTCTTGCTTTCAAAATATCGACAAAGAAAGTCCCCGGCAACGGCACCAAAAACTTGATGGATATTTTCTCCACGCTAGCGCATGTTTCCAATTGATGAGGCAAGTATACCTATCGTTCGGAGTATAGAATTAAGTGTCGTATTTAAACTCGGGGTTGTCGAATACTTGTACTCACAAGGGAAATTATTATTTTATCGGAAGGAAAGTTGATTTATGTTTAAAAACGGAAAAGGAAAAACTAAGCGTTAAACTAAGAAAGAGAAATACAATTTTGGGAAGCTAGCACTTCATCTAGAATTCCCTTGGACTAAAATAAATCTTCTTGAAAAATAAAGTAATGCAAATTCTTATCTACTCACTCGACCGTGGAGGTTCGTAAAGTACAAAAGCGTCTCTGTAGAGCTCAAGCTTCTGACTAACCTTAGGTTGATCGATTAAGACCTTTCGACAATTTGAAACCCCTAAGGTTGCTTTAGGCGGTGAACCCCTCTATTGGATTTGACTCCAATCCGGAAGATTTACGTCGTCCTCTCTCGAGGAGTGCATTCAACTCCTTTTATCTTTGAGTGATCTCCTCGTATCCGCAACCTTTCGGTCATTTTGGATACGGATCTTAGATCGAAACCCATATCCACGTAATATGAATGTGATGAAATAAAAATCAAAGATAAATCGTAGCGAGTAAAATTAAGAACAAGACATTTGATAAAAGAAGGAGAAGATTTTATTTCATTCCAAGGTTCATCATGATCAAGTGCTAAAAGAGAATTAGCTACTCATCATGATTAGGAAATTACAAAATAAAGTAGAGAGAGACATGATGAAAATAAAAGCTAGTAGAATTAAAAGTAACAACAATTGTAATCTATACTAGTAATGGAAATACAACAAAAGAAAACAGAAAATTACAAGACTCCAACTCCCAAAATTCGACTCCTGAGCATCTGAAGTTGTCTGGGATTTATAGGAAAAATTTCTGCATGGTCACGCCCTAGGTCACGCCCGTGACCTAGGGCGTGTAAGGCTTGGAACCGTCGTCTTGAAACCCCGGGAACGTTGGAGGAGAAACCGCCAAAATCTGGTAACTGACGGGTCACGCCCCTAGGTCACGCCCGTGACCTAGGGCGTGTCAAGGCTGTTTCTTGAAAACGGCAGTAAGCTGAAAATGGCGGGAGTAAAATCGGTCTTCAAGGAGGTGTCACGCCCCCTAGTCACGCCCGTGACTAGGGGCGTGTCAAGCTGGAATGGCTTCTGGCGGCAACGGCTCGAACGTTAGATTAATTGGTTGGAAACGCCCGTGACACACCCTTGGTCACGCCCGTGACCTAGGCGTATCAATTTAATCCGACGTGGCAAGTGGTTCAACGGTCATTCCCCATCTGGCACGCCCCGTGTAAGTATGACACGAGCGTGTAATATATCGACAAGGGCATGTCTTAGCCGGTCGACGATGTTCAGGCGCGGGTCGACGATCTTCTACAGCAGACTTGATTTTTGTGTGTCACGCCCCTATGTCACACTCAGGTAGGGTGTGTCACAGGGCATGTCTAGGCAGAAAACTTAAAATCTCCATTTTGCTCAAAAAAACTGTAGATCAGCCCTGCAAGATTAAAAATAATTTTATTAGAACAAATAAATATAAAACATAGAAACAAGTTAAATATAAACTAAATATTATAAAATTGATATAAAATATTTAACTAGTAATGTAAAATAGTAAATAAAAAGATAGAAATAATTAGAGTTATCACGCATCCCCACCGTGAACGCCATCTGGAGAGCATACCCTAGCATCTCCAGGATATCCAAGATCTCCTCCTAGGACCTGTTAACATAGTGGGCCAGCGACTCCTCGGCCCTCTGCCTTATCAGAAAGATGGACTCAGGACTCTTCTTCCTCTTCTTGGAGGTGGAGAAGTGGAGCTGTAAGCTCCGGCTTAAGTCCTCGAACCCATAGATTGACCTCGGAGGGAGTTGATGAAACCAGTCCCTTTCCTTCTCCTTCAATGTGATCGTAAAGAGGCGACACTTGAAGGAATCCGTCATCGTCCTGATGGAGACGACATCCTCGAACCAATACAGGTGCTGGATGGGGTCATCCTTCCTGATATAGTAAGCCATGTCTGTCTCTCTGAACCCCTCTGGAACGGGAGCTGAGATGATCATCTCACTAAAGGGTGACCCCCTGAGGGGTGGTCTCACAACCTCTACTCACGTGACCTGCTTGCCTGGAGGGCTAGCACTCGCCGAACTGGGGAACAACTCTCGGCCGGGGAGGTCTCGCTCGACCCCCTCTCCCATCCTTTCCTTCCTAGGTCACCTACCTGGTGCACTTCCTTCTCCCCCTGCTGGGGTCATCTCGCATGTCCCCCTGGGAGGCAACTCGCCGAGACCGCTCTGGGTCAGCTCGCCGAGACCCCTGGGAGCCAGTACTTGGGGGGGTGGGGGTTGAGCTGTCAGCCCAAGGGCAATGCTTCTCAGCATCTCCATGATACCTTGGATGGAAGCCATGAACTCCTCCCTTCCTACGAAGGGTCCGGGGTTAGGGAGATTGCCGAGATCATCACTACTCCCTGATCTCCGGCCATGACACTCTCACGAGATCTTCTGTGCTGGTCACTTTCCACGCTCACCACACCAAAATGTTGAAACCAAAAACTTGGTCTCTCGTGGAGTTCTGGGTCCCAAGAAAGGGGTGACCTCACACCTACTACGCTCAGGAGAACGTCACAGACCAAAGGCTCGAGAAACTAGGAACAGACCCTCGGCTCTAGCGTGGAGGTCCCACCACACACCCGGAAGGTCACAAGAGCACTTCTCCTCCCTCACCAATGGCTGAGCCAGGTACCTTAGAGAGCTCTCTCAACTCAACCAAGAAAAAGAAACTAAGGGAGGAGGAAGCCAAAAACTAATCCCCTCCAAAGGTACCCAAGGGGGTTTATTTATAATTTTCCCAAGCCCGGGGGCCGAAATATCCAAAATACCCCTAAGTAAAAAAGACCTCAAGCCAATAGAAAACTTCCACACCGGGGGGTAAAGCGGTAATTCCCCCCTGAGGGCATAACAGGAAAAATACGGCCCAAAGGGGTCCAAGGGAGGGAAGAGGCCAAGCCATATCCCCACCTCCCCGGGCACCCGATACGAGGCTCCTTT
This sequence comes from Platanthera zijinensis, assembly GCA_039513925.1. NCBI lineage: Eukaryota > Viridiplantae > Streptophyta > Magnoliopsida > Asparagales > Orchidaceae > Platanthera > Platanthera zijinensis. Next base: position 208,537,819 of record CM077082.1, on the reverse strand, counting down.
AGGGGCTTAGACCACGCTGAAGAACCGAAGCCTGGGGGGGCGAGAGCAAGGCCGTAGCTAGTCTCGCCCTCAGGGCAGGTTGCCCGGGCGAGCACCCAGCCGCAGCCGGTCTTGCCCGCAGGGCAGGCCGCCCGGGCGAGCACCCAGCCTGGCTGGTCTCGCCCACAGGGCAGGCCGCCCGGGCGAGCACCCATCCTGGCTGGTCTCGCCCGCAGGGCAGGCCGCCCGGGCGAGCACCCAGCCTGGCTTGTCTCTCCTATAGGGAAGGCCGCACGGGCGAGCACCCAGCCTAGCTAGTCTCGCCCGTAGGGTGTAACATGCCTACCCGTTACATGGGATATAGTAGAAGGTCCGGCCGGGGCCTCACACTATATTCCATAAACAGGCGGAGAGGTTACTATATAATATAAAAACTAAGAACGATTCCTAACACAGAGCAATCTAGCAGAAGCTTCAAGGTTGGAAACTTTGAACTCAAGTACAACAAAAGCAATGTCCACTACTAACAATTAGGAGTGAATACAACCAATACACAAGGTACATGACCTTATGGCCTTACAAGTTTATCTTAACAAGAGTGTGGTTTACAAACATCGGCACGCAGGCCAACCACACATGAACAAGAGTAAAGTAAAGTAAAGCTTTCAAGGGAAGCAGCACAACCAGGTCTTCAGCCCGTTATTTCCCGCTTGGGCCAGCTCCACCTACAAGAAACAATCCACCAAGCGATGACAAATAGGGAAACAGTCAGCATTCAGCTGACCAATTATAACGACCCTACCCCTGACACGGGGCAGCAGAATTCCTTCCCTGCAAAGCATTTTATTAACCAACATATGTATACTATAATCCACCACGGTTGTGCACAACTGCACTAACCAATATATAACACAAACGTCGGCTCGACGGACCGACGCTCCGTGCACTCAGGGCACATTATTGGTGTGCCGGAAAATCCAGGGTCCCATCACCGTTACAAGGTCTCTCTACCTTATGGTCCAAAATGAGCATTCCTAGTCTTTACGACGCACAGGCCTAAGACTCTCGCTATGAGATCCTAACAGGGACTTAAGCACCCAAGGATAGACAACCATAACGCGGGTACAGATCCGCCTTGCCCGTTGCTCATCATCGTCAACCGTCATACCAGACCGACGCGGGTACAACATCTCCTTGCCCGTTCGGCACCAAGGCTTTTAGTTGCAGCACAACGACCCAACAACACACAATATGGTACTCATGACCACACGAGTTGAACACCAAGTATCAACTCTCACATTTTACTGGACATCCTCCAATACTTCCTGCTGCACCAAGCCACAGGTATTCACCAAAGGACTCCATACAGACAATCAATGAACACGGAGTCTTCTCTGATTTGCAAACAAAGCATCACCAATCCGTACTACTCACTTCCGGATGGGCTTCACACAGAATGCCTAACTGTACTACTCACTTCTGGTTCTAATGCAACAAAACAAGGGATGAACCACCGATCCCACGGGAATCACTTCGCGTTCCACCTTTTGTGGAGGATTCCTATGCAAATGCAGGAAAGAAGGACTTCACATGTCCGAGTGGAAAATCATTACCCTTGAAGAACGCTTTGGTGCCATGGAGAAAAGTACACGGTTGGAAAGGACCGCAACGCTCTTGCCTCCGCGAATCTGAATTCGGCACGCGACTCAGACCACCGTAGCACCACCGGTGGCCGGATTCCTCTTCTCCTACCTCCTCTTTCTCTCCCCTCTCTCTTCTCCTTAGGAAGAGAAAGCCAAAGATGAAATGAGGAATAACTTCCCCATTCCCATCCATAAACCATCAGGAGGCAAGCCAGGGCCGTTGGATCGTATTTAATAAAAATGAACGGCCCAGAAAAACTTTGAAAATCATTTCAGATGGCCGAACACGGCCGTGTGCCTGGCCATGTGCCCTGTTCGCACACGAAATCGTCGACCCAGAACAGGACACGCGTTGGGACATGCCCGTGTCCAAGGTGACACGCCTGTATCACCCAAACTGACACGCCCATGTCGGTGGGCGTGTTCTATAACTGCCCTACGGAACCGACATGACCCTTAGTGGAAACGAGTCCTGACAGGCCCGTGTAAATATTGACACGGCCGTGTCAACCATGACATACCCATGTCCTGAGCCGTATACACGCCTCTCGACACAGCCCAGTTTCTAGAGAAGGACACGACATGTTGACACATCCGTGTCAACTTTGACACGCCCGTGTCGGCCCCCCTTACACGCCCGTGACCTCCAGCCGGGAAATACCCAGGGCTCCAGAACCCATAAAAACACTTCCCATACCTATTGTGTTTTGGGGGCATTACAATTCTCCCCCTCTTATATGAATTTCGTCCCGAAATTTACTAAGCAAAAAACAAAATTATATACTATACAAATATATACTATTGTTCATACAAATGGTTACAACAATACTACAAAAATAGCTTGGGAAATTCAGTATGCATGGCTTGTTCCTGCTCCCATGACAACTCCTCTCGGCCACAATTGTCCCATCGGACCTTGACCATCCTGATAGCTTTGTTTCGTAGTTGTTTAACCACCGTATCCTCGATCTAAATAGGCCTAACCTTCGTCGTTAGCCCACTATCGACAGATACTCGATCCGCATCAACCAACTGAGATGGCTCTTTCACTGCTTTCCTTAATATTGAGACATGAAACACGTCATGCAAACCACTCAGTTCTGTTGAAAGCACTAACCGATAGACAACCTCACCAACACGCTCTACCACTTCAAACGGTCCCAAATACCTCGGGCTCAGCTTTTTAAGATGTCGTATCCTGGACACGCCCTTGAAGGGTTTAATCTTCAGGTATACCCAATCGCCCACCACAAACTCCACGTTATGGTGCTTGGCATTGTATTACTTTGCTTGCATATCTTGAGCCACCAACAATCTTTCTCGAATCAACCGAATAGTCGAGTTAGCATCATCCATTTCTTTTTGCTTGTACAGCTTCGATTCGCCAGTCTCCGCCCAAGCCAAAGGGGTACGACTCTTCCTACCGTATAAGGACTCAAAGGGCACCATATGTATACTAGCTTGATAGCTATTGTTGTAGGCGAACTCGATCATATATAGATGATCTTTCCAACTCTTTCCGAAATCTAGTGCACACATTCGGAGCATATCCTCCAACATCCTTTTGGTCCTTTCGGTCTGACCATCCGTGTGAGGATGAAAGGCCGTGCTGAAATGATATTTCGTACCCAACAGTTGGTGAATTAGCCTCCAATCTCCCGAAGTGAATTGCCCATCACGATCACTAACGATGCTATGTGGCACACCGTGCAATCGTATAATATTATCCACATACAACTTTGCCAACTTGTCAACTGAGTCGTCCTTCTGGTTCGGGATGAAGTGTGACACCTTAGTTAACCGATCCACAATCACCCAAACTACATCATAACCGCGTTGCGACATCGGCAGCCCATGCACGAAATCCATCGAGATGTCATCAAATTTCCATATAGGAATAGGCAACGACTTCAGAAGACCACCTGGCCTTTGGCATTCAGCCTTTACAAAGGCACATGTCTGGAATTTCGTAGCATAATGTGCTATATCCTTCTTCATTCCGGGCCACCAGAACATTTTCTTCATATCCTTATACATCTTCGTGCTCCCTGGGTGAATTGAATATTTTGTGAAGTGGGCTTCATACATCAATTCTTCACGAATTTCACCCCTACTTGGGACGCACAAATGACCATCTCTCCGCAAAAGGCCGTCCTCAAAAGAAAACTGAGAATCTGAACTCTCTGCTGCATACCGTTGTAGACTTTCATCAAGTTTTGTTGCCTGCCAAACTCTATCCGTAAGTTCACACTGTACCTCTGTCCAGTTCAAACACGCCTTTGCAGTGGAATCCTTGTCAACACAAGAAATGTCTAAGACTTCCAGTTCTCGAATTAGGCTTTCATCATGCCTTAGCAACCAATTAGCCCTTGTCGGAGTCCTACGACTCAAGACATCCGCGACGACATTCCCCTTACCGGGAGTGTAGTGAATCTGAAAGGTGTAGTCTCCAAGAAACTCCATCCACCTTCTCTGTCACATGTTGAGATCCTTCTGATCCAACAGATACTTCAGGCTCTTATGGTCCGTGAATATATTAATTTCATGCCATATAGATAATGACGCCATAGTTTAAGTGCGAATATTACCGCCGCCAACTCCAAATCATGGACGGGGTAATTCCGTTCGTGCACCTTTAACTGGCGTGAGCCATATGCTATCACCTTCCCAAACTGTAGAAGAATGCAACCTAAGACGCTCCCTGATGCATCACTATACACTTCAAAATCGTCCAAACAATATGGCGATGTCAAGATTGACGCCGTGGTCAACCGATTCTTTAGCTCTTCAAAAGCTCGTGCACATTCGGGCGTCCAAACGAACTTCTAATCCTTCCTCGTCAGTGTGGTGAGAGGCAAGGCTATCCGCGAGAAATTCTCTATGAAGTGCCTGTAGTAGCCTGCCAGTCCAAGAAAACTCCTGACCTATGCCACAGTAGTAAGAACAGGCCACTCCCGTATATCAGCAATCTTAGCCAGATCCACCGTAATGCCCTCTCCACTAACCACATGGCCAAGGAAAGCCACTGACGACAACCAAAACTCACACTTAGAGAACTTGGCGTAGAGCTTGTTCTCCCTCAGAGTGTGCAACACCAACCACAAATGATTTGCATGATCTTCTTTAGTTTGGGAGTATACGAGGATATCGTCGATAAAGACGCTTACAAACAGATCCAAGTATTCCCTAAACACCTGATGCATTAAATCCATGAATACCGATGGCGCATTGGACAACCCAAAAGGTATTACCGTAAAATCATAGTGACCATAGCATGTTCCGAACGCTGTTTTGGGTATGTCACTTTCACAAACTCTCAACTGGTAGTAACCTGACTTCAAATCCAACTTGGAGTATACAGTCGAGCCAACTAACTGGTCAAACAAGACGTCAATCCGTGGTTCAAATATTTGTTCTTTTCCGTCAGCTTGTTTAGTTCTCTGTAGTCAATACATAGACGCAAGCTATCGTCCTACTTCTTCACAAAGAGAACTGGCGCGCACCAAGGTGACTGACTTGGACGTATATAGCCTTGCTCTAGTAGTTCCTGCAACTAAACCTTCAACTCTGCCATTTCCTTTGGCGCTACTCGATAAGGCGAGCGGGCCATAGGTTTCGCACCTGGTACTAACTCGATAGAGAAGTCGATCTCCCTTTGGGGTGGTAACCCTGGAAGATCTTTCAGAAACACATCAGCAAACTCTCATACAATCGGCACCTCACTAATACTGGCCTTAGGCTCCACAACCTCTATAAGTGTGAAGAATAACTTCGCACCCTTCCAAACTGCCTTAACGACTTGGAGAGCAGATAACAGTATCCTACTTGTCCCTCTCATGTCATTGAACTTAGTCTCTTGTTCGGTATCTTGACCTAGTGTAACCTCTTTGGAAGTACAATTTATACTGGCATGCTGCTCTGAAATCCAGTCCATACCAAAGATAATATCGAACTCAGATATCGGTAGCACTGATGCGTTTACCAAGAAATCCCGACTTCCTATCTTTACTTCCACACTAGAAGATTTATCCGCGCACAACACACATCCGTTAGGTAGGAGTACCTTAATACTGTCTGTCATGGTCTGTGTAGGTACCCCGATTCGTAAGACAAAGTCTTCAGACAGAAATAAATGTGAGGCACCTGTATCGAACAGGGATCTTGTCGGATGGTCCCGTATAAGGACAAAACCTATATTACCAAAATTAAAACAAGCACAGCACAAGGCACAAAGTAAAACTACAAACTACCCATGCCTGTGACGGCGTTAGCCAATTTAATAGCCTCCTGCTTCCCGAGATTGAAGACCCAGGGAAGCACCTGCGATGCAGAAGACTCCATCACTGTCTTCCCTTTCTCCGCATACGACGCTCCTGCCTTCTTTTCGCCCTTTGGAGGGCCAGAGCGACAGTCACGAGCAAAGTGTACTAGCTTTCTGCACGTGTAACAAGCTCGAGAACCATACCCAGAAGATGCCTATGTCACAACATCTGAAGGGGCTTGTCCAGCAGATTTGGACCTCTTTCCCCATCTCTTACGGAACCCAGACTTCTCCGGACGTGGCGTCTTGAACTCTGGCTTTATCACTACCAAGTTCCTCTTGCCTTGTGTCCTCTTCAAGTCCTTCTCCAAAGACCTAGCCATACAGACCAACGCTTGAAATCCTTGGTTCATAGAACTCGAGAGCAAAAACCTTAGCTCATCTCGCAGTCCTTCATAGAACCTACTGGTCTTACGCTCCTCTTTGGCAAAGATAGATCCTGCATAATGTCCCAGACGTGTAAACTCATGGAGATAGTCATCCACACTCTTTTCTCCTTGCGTCAGCCATTGAAACTCCAATTCCATACCAATCCTTTGCGGCATCGGCAAATGCTTTGCCAAGAATAACCGAGAGAACTCCACCATCGAGACCTCAGTTAATTGCCTGCCTGCCAAGTGATGTAGTTCGACCTCATCCCACCAAAGCCGAGCCTCTCCCTCCAGCAGGAAAGTGGCTAACGTTACCTTCTGCTCCTCCTCAACCCTGATTGCTGTCAAGATCCTTCTTATCCTTGAGAGCCAATCCTCCTCCTAGGCCGGCAAACCGGTCCCATCAAATGTGTGAGGATTGAAGCTCATGAACCGCTTTAGTTTTTGATCTGCTGCTCGGAGATCAACCACAACTTCTACCAGTTCTTGCCTTAGACCGACCTGATTTGGCACCGCTGCAGGCCTCGCCTGTCCAGCCTGCTGAGCATTCATCACAGCAAGTACAGTCTCCGTAATCATACGAACAGTTTCAGTAGAAGGAGGAGGTGTGACAACCTCCGATGGTGCCGCACTCTCATCAGAACGTTGGGGTTCTGACTATTCTGCATGACTTCTAGTCACCTATATGTGTGTAAGAAACACAACTTAACGACTAAACAAAATGGAAAACTTACAAAAAGGAATACGCAGATTCCGCAAAAAAGTGTATTTTTATTCCTAAGTGGACATTCTTGAGTTCATTTTGTGTTATAACGACAGCACTTACACGTGCTCGCCACCTCTCAAAAGAATTTGCCCACGAATTCTGAAGAGAAAGACCTACAAGCTGATACCAAATTATAACATCCCTACCAATTACATGGGATATAGTAGAAGGTCCGGTCGGGGCCCCACACCATATTCCATAAACAGGCGGTGAGGTTACTATATAATATCAAAACTACCAACGATTGCTAACACAGAGCATTCTAGCGGAAGCTTCAAGGTTGGAAACTTTGAACTTAAGTAAAATAAAAGCAATGTCCATTACTAACAATTAGGAATGAATACAACCAATACACAAGGTACATGGCCTTATGGTCTTACAAGTTTCTTTTAACAGGAGTGTGATTTACAAACATCGACACGTAGGCCGGCCACACATGAACAAGAGTAAAACAAAGTAAAGCCTTCAAGAGAAGTAGCGCAACCAGGGCTTCCGCTCGCTATTTCCTGCTTGGGCCAGCTCCACCTGCAAGAAACAATCCACCAAGCGGCGGCAAATAGGGCAATGGTCAGTATTCAGCTGACCAATTATAACGACCCTGCCCCTAGCATGAGGCAGCGGAATTCCTTTCCTACAAAGCATTTTATTAACCAGCATATGCATACTATAATCCACCACGGTTGTGCACAATAGCACTAACCAATACATAACACAAACGTTGGCTCGACGGCCCGACGCTCCGTGCACTCAGGGCACCTTATTGGTGTACCGGAATATCCAGGGTCCCACCATCGTTTCAATGTCTCTCTACCTTACGGTCCAAAATGAGCATTCCTAGTCTTTACGGCACGCAGGCCTAAGACTCTCGCTATGAGATCCTAACAGGGACTTAAGCACCCAAGGTTAGACAACCATAACAAGGGTACAGATCCGCCTTACCCGTTGCTCATCATCATTAGTCACCACATTGGATCGACGCGGGTACAACATCTCCTTGCCCGTTCTCCACCAAGGCTTTTAGTTGCAGCACAACGACCCAACAACACACAACATGGTACTCATGACCACACGAGTTGAACACCAAGTATCAACTCTCACATTTTCTTGGACATCCTCCAGTACTTCCTGTTGCACCAAGCCACAGGTATTCACCAAGGGACTCCATACAAACAATCAATGAACACGGAGTCTTCTCTGATTTGCAAACAAAGCATCAACAATCCGTACTACTCACTTCCAGATGGTCTTCACACAGAATGCCTAACCGTACTACTCACTTCCGGTTCTAATGCAACAAAGCAAGGGATGAACCAACGATCCCACGGGAATCACTTCGCATTCCACCTTTTGGTGGAGGATTCCTATGCAAATGCAGGAAAGAAGGACTTCACATGTCCGAGTGGAAAATCATTACCCTTGAAGCACGCTTTGGCACCATGGAGAAAAGTACACAGTTGGAAAGGACCGCAACGCTCTTGCCTACGCGAATTTGAATTCGGCACGCGACTCGGACCACCGTAGCACCATTGACAGCCGGATTCCTCTTATCCTACCTCTTCTTGCTCTCCCCTCTCTCTTCTCCTTAGAAAGAGAAAGCCAAAGATGAAATGAGGAATAACTTCCCCATTCCCGTCCATAAACCATCAGGAGGCAAGCCAGGGTCGTTGGATCGTATTTAATAAAAACAAATGACCCGGAAAAACTCTGAAAATCATTTCAGATGGCCAAACACAGCTTTTCACACGGCCGTGTGCCTGGCCGTGTGCCCTGTTCGCACACGAAATCGTCGACCCAGAACAGGACACGGGTTGAGACATGCCTGTGTCCAAGGTTACACGCCCGTGTCGCCCAAACTGACACGCCCGTGTCAGTGGGCGTGTTCCATAACCGCCCTACGGAACCGACACGACCCTTAGTGGACACGGGTATTTACATGCCCGTGTCAATATTGACACGACCGTGTCGACCACAATATACCCGTATCCCGAGCCGTGTACACGCCTCTCTCACAACCCAGTTTCTAGAGAAGGACACGGCATGTTGACACGCCCGTGTCGGCCCCCCTTACATGCACGTGACCTCCAGCCGGGAAATACCCAGGGCTCCAGAACCCATAAAAACACTTCCCATACTTATAGTGTTTTTGTGGCATTACACAGGGCAGGCCGCCCGGGCGAGCACCCAGCCTGGCTGGTCTCGCCCGCAGGGCAGGTCGCCCGGGCGAGCACCCAGCCTGGCTGTTCTCGCCCATCACAGGGCTAGGGTGCGGGGAGGGCAAGACCCTGGCCTCTAGCCGGTCCCGCCGCTCCTACCTTGCACCTAGGGAAGCTGGGGCGGGTATCGGCCATCTTGACGCATCCGCCCCCAAAAGGGGCCAAAAGGGGGGAGGTAGATTTTTCCTCCCCCTACTAGTATATTTCCAAGGTCAAGCTAAAATTGGCCACCAAGAGTGCAAAACCTCTCAAAAGCTTAAAAAACATAAGGCTGGTCCTGCGCCTGTCGAGGGGACCCTACTCTGCGAATACAGGGTTGTATATTAACCTATTGCAATACTTATAAATTGTTCTCTATCAAAGTTTATGCAACATATTTATAACTGTTGCCAAGTCAGGTGTTGCTAAAGACCAAAAATGTTATAGTGTCCATGATAGGAGGGTGTTGTGCTTGCTAAATTTTTCCAAGACAGTTAAGGAGAATTTTTGTTCGTGTGTTTAAGATTTCAATTCGTGGATCCACCTTGAGTCTTTGAGATTTCATGGAACCACTTTATGTGAGGAGAGCGAGTGAATTTTAGATTGGTTAGTTTGTGGCTTCCTTACCTTGTTGAGTGATTCCGTGGAACCACCTCGTGTGAGGGAGTGACTTAATTATTTGGTGCTCGTATGCGATAGAGGCCGAACTCGGAGCGGAGATCGAAGGTGACGAGGAGTTCCTCGCGCGATCGCCTTCAAATTCGAAATACGAAAGACACCTCTTCTGCGGGTAACTGATCCTATCTTTTCCTTTGAGTGTGCCTCTATAATTTCTCGTAGGTTAATAGACTTATTGCTGGGTTTTTGCCCGAGTTTTGTCAGCGAACGCTACATCAAAAATCCAAACAGAAACGTATTTGGAGTTCACGATTTTCGTTATGCTACGATAAGGGGAACGGAACAAAAGTTGCGAACTTCCTTCCCCGAATTTAAAATTGAACCATTTTATTTAAGAAAATTTATTTTAAAACATAATAGCGATTTTGTGCATTACAAATAATAGTGCTACTTCATTTCTTAAAGTTTTTGCAAATTTCGCTCAAAAATTTACAAAAATTTAGTTAATCATCGCATGCATTTAAGGTTTCCTAGAAAAAGTCGACAGGCTCGCAAACCTTACGCGCCATCCTGCATCAATTTGATATCAGAGGCAGAGGTTCAAAAATTTTTCTAAGGTTTGAGATCCACCCTGTGTGAAATAGGAACCCGCAAATCATTTAATTTTTTTTCAAAAAAAGTGAATTTTTTGGCATCATCATTGCATTTCACTTGTGTTCGTATGCATCGACATAGTGATAGAATGCGTCAAGTTGAACGAGGTCATTCGAGCCAAGGGAACGAAAGGGACAAACCGCCCCAGTGGTTTTTACCTTTTGCCCACCAAATGACGCCATTAACTGAGAGTACCTGTCAGATGCGTGAAAGGTTAGAAAACCTTAGAGGTAGGGTGAATAGTTTAGATATACCCCCTCAAGAGTCAATGACGCATCAAATTAGATATGAGCATTCTGTCCGTGCACATTACAATGTTCCTCATCGCTATGTGGAAAGGTCTATCTTTAGGAGAAATCCTTTATTTGAGGATTTCGGCTTCACTTATACTCACTCCCATAGTACCCCATCACAGAGATATGTGCGATACTCCGATGATTATCCTCGATCACAGTACATTACTGCCAGAGAACGTGTTGATCCCCCAATACATTCGCATTATACTAAAGACGGTCAGTATGATGACTATCGTCATTATTATCCTCGTACCCGAATGGGTCCTAGTAGTTCTTTGACACCATATTATGAGGGTAGAGTTCATTATGATGCCCGTTATCGATAATATACGTCACCACTATATGAGGAACTCGAGGCTTCATATGTGCGACCCCCATCACACATTCGTAGTACTTATGATCATCCACGAGCATGACATGATTATGATATAGACGATCGTCACGACTACACTCACGAATACTATAGAGGTCACTATCGTTAAGATTACGTCACACCTAGTGATCCTCCTAGTGTTCCGAAGGTGAACATGATGATAGACGTTAAGGGTCAGCAAGGGCAGTCCACTGCCCAAAGCAGGGAGACATCACCCACTCTATCTGATGTTCTAGTACAAGATGTGCGGAGCCAACCCCTATGTGAGATTGCTCCACTTAGTGAACCCGCCTTTGATTCAATATCTACTAGCTCTCTTTTGAGTGTAGATTCCTTGCACACTTCACTTAGTAGTGCATCGAGTCACATCACCACACCCGAGGGCGCATCGAGTCACATCCCCACACCTGAGGGCGCACCTAGTTACATTACGATCGAGAGCCGAGAGCTTAGTAGTGATCTCGAGGTAGTCACCCCTACCCTATCTAGGAGTCTGACCCCTTCTGATGGTTCATTTCTGGAGGACCATCATTCGACTGATGGGTAATTTGACGACCCTCCTATTGAGCCTCCAGATGAGCCCCCTCGTCCATGTGTGGATGAGATTCCTGTGCATGACACCCTTATGAATTTTAAGAAATGGATACCTGCTCCATTTTCTCCCTTGATGTCGATAGTGTTTCAGCGAGATGATTTTGAGTGTGAAATCTATTTATTAGGGCTAGAGCATATCAATCTGGTCACTCGCACTCTAGATGAGATATGAGACGTACCACCTACTGATCATCGTTTTCGTGATGAGTTTTCATATGTCCCACCTGGTGAGCCTCCTGATGCCTCACTTTCCCTTAGCACATTTATCATGATTGACACACACCATGTGTATTGTCTTTTATGTTTGTGGAGCCTACGTTTGCACGCGTCGCATTTGCGACGAATTTTATTATACCCCTCCGAGTGAACCCCCAGATGAAAAACTTATGGGTTCACCGCAAATTTGTGCGGTATCCATCTTTAGTGGCACAGTCGAGTTTTAGGGTACACTCACTGATTTGTTGATGTTATATCTTGTCACCTGCATGTTCAGTGACAGTTCGCACACCATATTGACACATCTGGTCACTGATGTCTCTGATTTGCATCTGAGTGTTCATCGCCCCCGCGATGAATTCTTTTATATTCCATCCTCTGAGCCTTCTGATCATGTACCTCTCTTAGGAGTTGCTTTTAGTATCTGAAACCATTGGTTTGTGGCGTTAGTCATATAAGTAGTTCATTCATTGCATTTGCATGATTTGCATAAAAAATTTTGAGCGAAAAATTGCATAGTAGTTTGGTTTTTATGCAACTCAAGTTAACAAGCATAAAAGAGCTACTAATTTTAAAATGCATGACTTGGTTATGGTTCGGCTAGATCCGGAACGACTACCTTCTGGTACTGTAAAGAAACTAGCTACTGTAGAACTGGACCCTTTCGAGTAGTAAATCGGATTGGGCGAAATGCGCATGAACTTGAGATGCCTTCCGTTTGGAGAGCAAATCCTGTTTTTAACTAAGCCAATTTGACTTAATTCTATGATTATTCGCATGAGTCTTTAGAATTTCCATTGTCTTTTCCTCCATTTGTTTCTTCTGGGTTGGTAGGTGAGAGCGATGAGCCACATTCAAGACATACCAACGTTCATTCCGCTACTAACACTTTCATCGTAGTTTCTTCTGTTTTTCACTACCTATTTCAGGTTGAGCATGGACACCAAGAGATTATTTTATTCCGATTCCTGAGCAGATATTGGATGACGAGACAGCGACCACTTGATGGTTTTCAAAGATCTTTTGTTCGTTGGCATAGATGTTTATATTCTCCGGTACTACCACTCAAAGCACTCACAAGAGATGAGTGATTTTGAGAGGGGGAGAGTTGGTGGAGACCAGCACAGGTCAGATCGACGCAAAAATGTCCGACGTCGCATCCGACTGGACCCTTATCGGCCTTGAACATACATGTTATTTGTGTTCTGTGTTGAAATTTGTGTGTGTATATATATATATATTTATGTAATTATATATATATATATAATTACATAAATATATATATATATATATATATATATTATTATTATTAATAAGCCTGTTTGTGTTTTCCGTCTCCTCTCTCCGTACACCGTTTCCCTCCGTCTCCGTCAAGCGTTTCTCAAAAAAATCCCTGCCTCTCTTTCCGCCGCGTGCCCCGTCCAACCCTTCACCGCTCTTCCATGTTGGCCACGACGATATTCTCCCGATTCTTCTCTGGCAATGGACAACGCAGCTCATATTTTCGCCGTTTAAGGGACCAACGCCATGAATCCTCGCTTATTTTAAACCCTCGGCCATCTTCGCTCACCCTATTCGCGATAGCAGGAAAAGCCCGCAGTTCCACCTCTTCACTCAACAACTGCCATCTCATCTCCGTCGTTGCGCCATCGTTAGAGAAGATTTGTGAGAGAAGTGTCGTCGCCGGTCTCCGATCATCGCGTCGCCGTCGTTATCTCCGTCGGCCGTGGCTTCGTCCTCCGCTGCTCTCTCTTCTGCGAGTTGACGTTCTAAGGTCCGGCTTCCTCCACCAAAGCTCTGTTTCGCACCTTGCAGTTCTCTCATCTGTGTAGTTTTTCCCTATTTCCTTTAATTCTGTATAGCTTCAGCTGCCATCAGTGCTTTATTTTTTGTTCTCCCTGCAAATAGCAGATTCTTCCACCCGTGCTGTAACGACGAAATTGTTGGAGTTTGTTACCCTTCGTAGACTCAATTGAAGCAGTTTGAGATGGTATATCGCTCTCTCTATTCCCATTCTCTTTCTCCTTAGGATTTATAGTTTGGGGAAGTTGGGGTTTCATCCTGATTGCTCCGTTGTTCTGCACATTTGGCATTCAGCGAAGTAATTAGCGTGGGGATTTTTGTAGCTCAACCACGGATAGCCACCCGTGGGTATACAAGATCAGTGGCCGACATAACCTGATACCCGTGAGAGAAGGAGACACGAGCGAAGAAGATGACTGCGAAGAAGAAGAAAGCAGAATCATCCATGAATCCATGATCCATCCCCGGTAACAATACCCTACCCATGATGCAATTAGTCTTTAGTCTTGACTTGCTTGCGGAACTTTTAGAATCTGTTGTTTTTTCTAGCAGATGTCCCCTGCTTTTGTGCAGAGAGCCAAGAGTTTAATTTGTTTTTTTTACATTTTTGTCTCTGTTTACTGTACTGTGAGCTCTCGCAGATAAGTTATATCCTAATTAAAAGATGATATCCTCATGTTTTTGGCGCTTTGAGAAGGAATTTTGTACGCTAAAATACATTTTTGGTGCTTTAAGATCTTTATTTTGTTGGCTAAATATAAATGATGTCCTTTATCAGCTTTGGATTTCTCGCGATCTCCATAGATGTTCATTATAGAAACCTCAATGCTAATTTATGATCACATAATCCAGTAATCCATCTTCTTACCATTGCATTTTCCTCTTATTTATTCATCCAAAATCTTCTCCCCCCTTTTGTAAATTTGAAGGAAAATCCACTGAGAAACCTGTCATGTATATTAACTGTTAGCAATCTTAATTCAGGGGCTGAGAATAAGGAAAATAAATCTCCATGCAGGTGCATTAGGCGGGCATTAGGACTGCTAGGGCAGGGCAAAAATTATATGGGCATAAATGTTGGTATTTGTTGCATCAACCATATCAAATTCAACATGATTAATTCATTGGCAAATATTGTCATTTTTTACTATCAATTTTAGCAGCATCATGTTCGTTGTTTCTGTCTGCGGTAATAACATTAGTTAAGGATGTCTGGAATTGTGACCCACCTTAGTGATTAATTGTCTTCTTCGCGCGGCTTCAGGAATCGGTCCTTACATTGTATGTTTTAATGTTGTTTCCTTTGTTTTGATCAATATGATTTCATGTGTGCTCTACTGCTCACGAGCCTCTTTGAATTCAATTAATTAAACATGGTTCTATCAATTATTCATTAATTGCACCTCTTTTTGTTTCAAATTCATGCTAAAAGTTATTATTCCTTGAACAGTTCCCTGTTCGTCGCAACGTGATCAGACCGGTGCTTCAAAACCTGAATGACCGGATAATTATGATTCTATTAAAAAGTTTGTGCACTTGATGCATCGACGAATTAAAAACTAGATGTTTATTTAGACCAATTATGTGCACCAGGCACTCCATTTGCCGTACAACTGTCGTGCACTTGATGGCGAGTCCAGGATAACAAGAAACAAGGCTACTCCGAAATGGCTGTGCACCGGACTTTTAATGCATTCGCCTGAGAGTTTCAATAGATCAATTCTAGCCGTTGATTATGGTATGTCTACTTCATCTTCTTGATCCAATAACCTGTTTGATCCATTGTACAAGATATTTATTTATACTTGCCTCATCTTCTTGAACCAATTACCTGTTTGATCGATTTTACAAGATATTTATTTATATATATAGATTTTTAATGTTTCCTAGCCTTTAGATCATAATTAGGCCTGTCCTCAGACCTACATCAGAAACCCATTTAATCTTTAGGAGCCTGTTGGGTCCGGCGTTCCTTCACTTGACTCGTGACGCTTTGCTACTTATTTAAGAAATTAAGTAGCTCCCTCTCCAACAGTCCGGGCTTTTGGTGCAGTTGGGTATGCGCCTGATCTTACAATTGGTATCAGAGGAGGTCACGGGTTCAAGACCGGGGGGGGGGGGGCGCTATTAAATCCTGATTTTTCCCTTCTACCTGTGTGGGTCCGGTGGGTCAGGCAACCGTGGACATATGGTAACCCCACCTCTGAGCCGTGTGGGCCATGTGGTAACCCCACCTCTGAGCCGACGGGTTGTGCTGGACGCCGGGGGGATTGTTGGGTCCGACGTTCCTTCACTTGACCCGTGGCGCTTTGCTACTTATTTAAGAAATTAAGTAGCTCCCTCTCCAACAGTCTGGGCTTTTGGTGCAGTTGGGTATGCGCTTGATCCTACAAAGCCAATTTCCCTTCTTCCTATTACTTAGCAAATCCTATTCTGAAATGTTCTGCAAGTTATGGATAATTTTTTGTTGTGGAAATACGAAATTGATATCAATTTCGTCTGTTTTGGTTTCAAATAAACATTCTTTTAAAGTATTGTTGTTGCATCCGCCCCTAGCTATATGAATGATATGTTTTAATTTATTTCTTTTCTGGCCTACATTATTTGTAATTTCCATTCATGTTATCGTAAGAATTAATTAAACAAATGAGTTGATTCTCGCCTCATTGTTTTAAATAATTAATGTCTTCTCTTATTGTTTAATGCCGAAGTATATCAGTAATGCCTACGCATATCATTTATTTTCTTATGATAACCTGATATGTTTTTATTTTATTTTTTACTTGCCTACCTTAGTTGTAAATTCCATTCAGGTTCTTTACTTGCCTAAGTATATCATGCTTGATGCTTTTATAAAGCTTGCAGTTTGCACTACAGCAAACGGCGGTGCAGTTTGCACTGCAACAAACTGCATTGCAGTGCAAATTACAGTGCAAACAATAGTGCAGCAAACAACAGCAACCTGCAGCAACCTGCACTGTTGTGCAAACTGCGCTGTAGTTTGCACTGCAGTAAACGTTGGAAATAATCACCTAATCTATGCACTTTTCATTCTTATGAACTTTTCATTCTTATGCACTTTTCATTCTTATGCAAATGTTGGAAATAATCTATGCACTTTTCATTCTTATGTAAAAGTTGTAAGTAATCATCATTTGTTGTACGATAAAAGATTACATACTGGTGTTGTAAGTTTTTATTTACTTTATACGAGTGCTACGAGTGTCGGTTGCGGCGCCGAGCCAGTGAAATGGGGGGACGCGAGCGGGGGACGCGAGCGGTGGTTGCGGCGCCGAGCGGGTGAATTGCGTGGTAGATGGGTCAGCTTCTATGCGGCCATAGGCCGCCCGAAGTATCAAGCACAGGCGAAGCCCGTGTGCAGGAGGGCGAACCCCGCTTGATGCGGACGAAGTTCGCCCGAGAGCATCGAGCACGGGCATAGCCCGTGCAAAGATGCTCGTATATATATATATGTGTATGTGTGCTGTTGAGAGAATGTTGTTGAATTTTGTGAAGTGAAAGTAGTGATTGGGCAATTCGGGCGGACTGGGCGACCTGGGCGGACTATCCGCGCAGACTGGAGTTCGGAGGACTAGTGTTGGCTGTCTTCCCAGTTGGTTGCGCGGACTGCGCGGACTGGTTGAGTCCGGCAGTGGCTGGCTGAGTTGTGCGAGACGTTATTTGCGGTCTGTACGGACTGTGGCTTGTATCCGCGCGATTAGCTTTTGGTCTGGAGTTGCTGTGAGCCGCAATCTGGTTACAATCTGGCCTTGGAGCTGGCGGATTGTATTGGTGTTCGCCGAGCTCGTGCGAGCTTGTGTCTGGACTTGCCTTTTGTGGAGTCCAGGGTTTCCGCTTTGTCCGCTGTGGCCGGGCGGTTATGCCTGTGGTCATGGACTTGAGCGTGCAGACAGTTGCTGTGTCCTCTCTCCTTGCAGACTGGCTTGGTGCTCAGCTAGTGGCGCTCTTGGGGGTTGGCGATCTATTCGTGAGTCCGGCTTGTCGGTGCGGACTCGGCGGACTGGCGAGCTAGCTGCGATCAAAGGGCGGTTAGCCTATCTCTTAAGACGGTGATCACACTCCTAACCTCGCCTATAAATAGGACCCCCTGGCTCGTCATTTAAGAACAGAGTGAACAGTAAGTTGGACTTGGGTTTAGGCTGCAGACTCTTTTTTGTTATCCGCGCGGGTTGTTTGCTTAACCGGTTGTTGTGTACAGGTGACGCGGCTAGCTCTGTGAAACCAGGAGTTTGGTTTTGACCTCGGCCAGACTCAGTAAGTTAGCGGACTGCTTTCAGCGGTTATCAGTTTCTACATCAACCTTCCCAGTTCAATAACCTGTCCGCGCGACCTCGCGGCCTCGGCGGGTAGGCGGTCTGTTCCTCAGTTCAGCAGCAACAGGCAGCTTTGTGAATAACGGCGTGTTTGCGCGACCTCGCGGTCTCGGCGGACTCCGTGTTCAGTTTGGTTTCAGTTCAGTTCGGGCGGTCTGTGCGAGCAGGCAGCCTCGGCGGTCTCAGAGTTTCTTTCCGCCCGAAGTGTTGTAATTTCTGGTATTTTTCTATACTGGCGAAATCATGTCTCGCCATGTATACCTCGCCTTGTAAAGAAGATTAATAAGATGTTGATCTACTTGTTTCTGTCAATGCACTTTGTTGCCTGAGTATTCTTCCTATTTTCCGCGTGAACAAGTTATGATCTGGGTAGTTCCAAAGATATTGATTTGGCATTTGAGCTATCTTGCTGAGCATCTTGTGAAATTTCAAAATGGTATCATAGGGAGGTTCAATTGCTTGAGTGGTGATCAACAAGTTCTGTTGTTGCTCTGTGCTTCTGTAAGGTTAACCAGGATAGTGTAATGGACGGAGATTTTGCAAGAGGTCTTGGAATAGAGCTTTTAAGGCCGACTAACTTTAAGAAGTGGAAGTCGTGCATGAAGAGCTATCTTCTGGGTGAGGAGTTGTGGGAGGTCGTCGGTGGTGATGACCAGGTAGAGATTATAGTTGCTTTTGGAACTGCCGAGAAGGTAAGAGTGTGGAGGAAGACAAATGCCAAGGCTGAGTTTGCTCTCAAGCGGGCGGTGTCACCTGAGTTCTTCGATCACATCTTAGGATATGAATCTGCTTTTGAGATTTGGACTTCCCTTGATGGGTTGTTCAATAGGAAGAATGTAGCTAGGCTACAGTTCTTGGAAAATGAGTTGGCTAAGGCAAATCAAGGAGATCTTTCGGTCTTTAGATACTTATTGAAGATGAAGAGCTTATGTGTTTAGCTTTCAGCACTTGATTCTGATGAGCCGATCTCCGAGGCTAAGCTGAAGAGGCACATAATCCACGGTCTGCAGAAGGAGTATGTGGCCTTCATCACTTATGTTCAAGGCTGGGCGACTCAGCCTTCTCTTCTGGAGCTGGAAAACCTGCTTGTATCGCAGGAGAGCTTTGCTAGACAGATTGCCGGGGTAACTGTCTCTGAAGGAGGAAGTGAAGCTCTGTTCACTGAGAAGAAGAAAAAGAAGAGATGGGAAGGGAAGAAGAAGAAGACTGCGGATGGAGATGAACCTTCAACTTCTAATCAGCACGAGGGGAGCTTTGTTCCAAAGAAGGATTGGAAGAAGAACTTGAAGTGCTACAGGTGTCATCAGCCGGGTCACTTTAAGCGTGACTGCAAAGTCAAGCTGCAGCCTGGGCATGCTACAGGCAAGGAGGAAGCTTCCTCTAGCCATGAGGAAGCTGGTTGGGGTGGAGCTTTTGTAAGACCCCCCCTTTTTTTTAGAACACCGGGGTCTTAGCCCAGAATTGTCGCTTTGCGGTGGCACCGACTCACGGGAAGGCCGCCACTAGAAAATGCCAATTCTGCCGGCCCTTTTCGATCACAAAGAGAGAGAAGTAAGTATACATAAAATGTAAACAAGTCCACAGAAACATGTATGAATAAAAAATCACAACCAGTCCATCAATAGATAATAACAGAAAATAGAAGTACTGCAAAGATGCAGTTCAGATGAAATATAGATAAACGGGCTCAAGCGGGCGGTGCCACTACAAAACGCCAATTCCCGTGAGTCGGTGCCACCGCAAAGCGGCAATTCTGGGCTAAGACCCCGGTGGTTGAAAAAGAAAAAAAAAGGGGGTCTTACAAGTGGTATCAGAGGAGACCTCGATCGGAAGAGAAGTAGTCCACAAAACCTTGGGCCACCCCCGTGCGTGCTTAGTTTGCTGGACAAACTAGCAGCAGAAGCAGTGGTGTGCCCATAAGGGAAATCACATGGGAAAGTCCATCCTACCCTTTCTTAAATTCCATTCATTCTCTCTCTAACAAATGGAATTTTTCCTTGTAGCCTGCGACGAACCCTACATCACAGCAGGGGACACCTCAGGCTCTGAATGTTGTCCCACCTCCGCCAGTTCCAGCTCCATTCCAGGAGACGGAGATGGGGCAAACACTGACGACCATTCTGGAGGCCTTCAGAGCTCAGCAAGCCCCGGCTCCACAGCCAAACCCCGGGGCCAATTGGATGACTGTCTTCTGAGGACTTTCCCCTCCATCCTACCTGGGGACGGAGTCTGCAGTATGTACGGAGGAATGGTTGGATACCATTTATGAGATGCTAGCGCGGATTTGATGCCCCACTGAGGAGGCAGTTGCTTTGGTGGTCTCCTGCCTGGAGTCACACAGAAAGAGGTGGTGGAAATCTTAGCTGGACACCACCTTTGCGGGGATGGATTGCGCAGATATTACTTGGGAGGAGTTCAGAGCAGCACTCCTGGGACATTTTGTACCTCAGTCGGCGAGGGACGACCTGGAAGATAGGTTCCTGCGGTTGAGGCAGGGGAACAGGACTGTGGTGGAGTATTATCAGGAGTTTACTCATCTGGCCCGCTATGCGGACGCTTACCAGTTGGACGATGCTGGCTATGCCCGGAGGTTTTATAAGGGGCTACAAGACGACATGAGACAGGCCCTCCTTTTCGTTTTAGAGGGGAGTCTGGCTAGGATTCTGGAGATGTCTAAGAAGAGAGAAGCGGATCAGCTTATAGTCAGGATCCGGAAGAGACCGAATGATGATACGGTGATTGGAGGTCGTAGAGACCGTCCTCGGGGCCAGGTTATTAGGGAGAGAAGGAACATGGAGCAGCCTCGTCAGGAGATTGGGCAGGAGCAGAGGAGTCAGGGGGTATTGGCTCCCCAGCCTTTATAGATGTTGGAGATGCCAAGGACAGCAGAGCAGGCACCGGTATGCTTTCAGTGCAATCAGCTGGGGCATATCAAGAGGAACTGCCCTATGAGGCGAGCACCCCCACCAGCACATCAGGGCGCTCCACCTCCCCGATAGTTTGGCGGACGAGGACAGGATCGAGGATGAGGATTTCAGGATCAAGGCCGCAGGCCAGAGAGGGAGCAGGTGTATGCTCTAGACCTGACACAGCCCCGGAACCCGGAGCAGGTTATCGCAGGTATGGCAGTACTTTTAAGTTTTCTTCATATTAATTAGTATTCTAGACATAACCTAGTTAGAAATTAAGAGAAGACAACTGCAACAAGAATACTAAGACACTTAATTACCCCAGGCATAGTCTTCGTTAGCGGCAAGCCCGCTCACACTCTCTTCGACACTGGTGCTTCGCACTCGTTCGTGTCAGAGGATTTCGTGAAAGGACTGGCAGGTGTGGAGCCATTCACCGGGAAGATGATGAGGGTGCGCCTACCCGATGGATCAGAGATAATGACCTCTGCTCATTGCAATATGGAAGCAAAGATCGGCGGGAAGGCGTTTGAGGCACCAACGACGATTCTGAAGATGCTAGATTACGATCTGATCCTGGGCATGACTTGGCTGTGCTGGAACCATGCCCAGATCGACTGCGTGGCGAAGAGGATCACCGTGAGGCACTGCGACTCCTTCATTGTCATCGAAGGTATTATACCAGCACCCCGTACCTTATTATCGTCTGTGCAGGCCGTTAAGGCCCACCTGCAAGGGGAAGAAGTTTATCAGGTCCTTTTTGAGGCGGTCGTGGCCAAGGACTCCATTTTAGGTATTCTAGTAGTGCGGGACTTCGCCGACGTGTTTCCGGAGAAGCTACCAGGGCTACCCCCGCACCGAGAGAAGGACTTTCAGATTCAGCTCGTACAGGGGGATAAGCCGGTATCCAGAGCTCCCTATCGAATGGCACCAAAGGAGTTTGTGGAATTTCGAAGCCAGCTTCAGGAGTTAGTGGAGGTCGGGTTCGTTCGGCCTAGCTCTTCACCATGGGGAGCTCCGGTGTTGTTCGTTAAGAAGAAGGACGGGACCCTTCAACTGTGCATAGATTACCGGTCCCTGAACAGGTTGACGGTCCGGAATACTTATCCCTTACCAAGGATAGAAGAGCTATTTTACCAGCTGGAGGGAGCCCATTGGTTCTCAAAGCTGGATCTGAGATCAGGGTACTACCAGCTTCACATTCGGGAGGAGGACATCCTGAAGACGGCCTTCAGCAGCAGATATGGTTTGTACGAGTTTACCGTGATGCCTTTTGGGCTCACAAATGCACCCTACGCATTTATGACCTTGATGAACCGGGTGTTCGAACAGTATCTGGATGTCTTTGTTATCGTATTCATCGAAGACATCCTTATCTATTCAAGGACGGAGGAGGAGCACGCGAGACATCTGGCCTTGACCTTGGAGAAGCTGCGGGAGCATGAGATGTATGCCAAGTATAGCAAGTGCCAGTTCTGGCTGAAGGAGGTGGCTTTTCTGGGCCATGTCATCAGTGGAGCAGGTCTGGCAGTAGATCCAGCAAAGGTCCAGGCAGTACAGGATTGGCCACCGCTAAAGTCGGCCTCGGATGTTCGAAGTTTCTTGGGACTTGCCGGTTATTACCGGAAGTTCGTAAAGGGGTTCTATCAGATTGCTCTCCCTCTTACGTCTCTGAAGAAGAAGGAGTCCCCTTTTATTTGGACACCACAATGCGAGTCGGCTTTCCAGGAGCTGAAGGATCATCTTACCTCGGCTCCCATCCTTGCTCTTCCATTAAGGAAGGAAAGATTACAGGTATACAGAGATGCTTCCTATCAGGGGATGGGTGCCATTCTGATGCATAACGGGCACGTAATAGCCTATGCCTCCCGTCAGTTGAAGCAGGACGAGCAGAACTACCCTGTGCACGATTTGGAGATTGGGGCAGTCATTTTTGCTCTTAAGATCTGGCGACACTATCTTTACAGAGTACATTGCGATATCTTCTCTGACCACAAGAATCTGAAGTACATCGACACCCAGAAGGAGTTAAATATAAGGCAGAGACACTGGGTAGAGTTTCTGTCGGACTACCAGTATACCATGCACTACCATCCGGGGAAGGCAAACGTGGTCGCAGATGCTCTGAGCCGGAGAGCGAGTACGTCAGGAGTAGGCCCGCAGCTGATGGCCTTGGAGTTGGTTAGATCAGTCGAGAAGATGCAGATATCACTAGTGTCCGAGGATGTCCCGGAGCTATAGATGGAGTACCTGGGGTCGATGGTTACAACTGAAGATATTCGGGACCGCATCAGAGATGGGCAGAAGTTGGATGAGAGAGCTGAGCTGATATTCCGAGCCTTGGAGGAAGGCACGACAGGAGATTACTCTTTGAGGGATTGTCTCCTGTATTTCAGAGGCAGAGTCTACATACCGACAGGAGGCCAGATCCGGGAGGACATCATGACGGAAGCTCACTGCAGCCGATATTCGGTACACCCGGGGATCACCAAGATGGTAAAGGATTTGAAGAGAACGATGTACTGGCCGGGTATGAAGAAAGATATTACGTACTTTGTGACGCATTGCGAGGCCTGCCAACTCGTGAAGCAGAGTGTAGGAACCCAACAGGCTTGTTGCAGCCACTTCTGGTGCCGGAGTGGAAATTTGAGGATATAGCCATGGACTTCATACATGGGCTACCTCGATCCCGTGCGGGGAATGACTCGATCTGGGTGATAGTGGACAGGCTAACAAAGGTGGCCAGATTCATTCCAGTGGCGAAGGACGCTCCGGTTAGTGTATTAGTACGGAGGTTCATTGAGCAGTTTGTGCGTTATCATGGGGTGCCCAAGACTATTGTTTCAGATCGGGATGGGAGGTTTACATCCAGGGAATGGAGGTCAGTCCAGGCCCATATGGGTTCTCGGTTGACATTCAGCACAACTTTTCACCCTCAGATCGACGGTCAGACAGAGCGCACCAACCGTACACTGTAAGATCTTTTGCGCCTGTGTATTTTTGACCGCGATGAGCCTTGGGAGAGATTGCTGCCACTGGTCGAGTTTTCGTACAACAACGCCCATCAGTCCAGCATAGGCATGGCTCCATACGAGGCATTGTATGGAAGGAGGTGCAGGACCCCACTATCATGGGTTCAGGATGAGGATTCGCATGCACTAGGCTCGGAGTTTGTGGGGGATACAGATGCTCAGATTAGATTGATCCGTGACAGGATGTTGGAAGCCCAGAGCAGGCAGGCCAAATATTACGATTCGAGGCATCGTCAAGTGGAGTTCTAGGTGGGAGACCGGTTTTTCTTGAAAATATGGCCGATGCACGGAGTCTCCCGGGTTCGCGGGCGGAAGAAGCTCAGTCCGAGATATATGGGGCCTTATAGGATCCTGGAGCGGATCGGCCCCTTGGCTTATAAACTGGAGATACCACCGGAGTTAGTGGGATTGCATGACGTCTTCCACGTCTCCTCACTTTGGAGGGCTCTACTACGCCCTGAGCAGCTGATTTCCTCGGCAGATGGCCCGGTGGCCTCAGATCGCTCAGTCAACTTGGAGCCTATCAGGATTGATGACACGGCAGTGCGGGTCTTGCGATGTAAGAAGGTTCCGTTAGTCAAGGTTCTGTGGAACAATCATGGGCAGGAGGAGCATACATGGGAGCCACAGGACTTGATGCGACAAAAGTATCCGGAGCTTTTCGGTCAGGTATACCTCACAACCCCTCTGGACAATCCATTTGCATTTCTGTTTAAAACCAATAGGACAGAAATTTCAAGAATAGGGGCTAATCTTTTGTTTATTGGGGTATATACCTAGGAAATTTGACGAATTGGTCTTAGATTTGAAACCACACATAGCAAACGTAACGCAGAAATTTAAATCTTTCAACTCTCATGGGATGTTACAAGGCATTTTCTCCCGATAGGAGCCCCGTAGGCTTAACCTTGATTTCGGGGACGAAATCTTTGTTTTGTTTATTGGGATTTGTAACATCCCATTTCCGATTAGACCCCTGGGTGTGGTTTTGTCTTAACAGAACCCTGGGAAGCCCAGGAATTGAAGTTTATCGACCCAGATTTCGAGTTAAGGGGTGGTCACGCCCGTGACCGACCCGTCACGCCCAAGACCTAGGGCGTGACCCCTTCGACGATCGTCGACCTCAAGAAGACGATCGTCGAGCTCAGAAATTTCAACATGGGCCTGACACGCCCGTGACCAATCCGTCATGCCCGTGACCTTGGAATGACGTTGAGTGAGCTAAGCTCACTCAACGTCGCGGTCTTGATGGCGTTGAGTGAGCTTAGATCACTCAAATCCATAAGTTGAATGGCGTTGAGTGCACTGACTGCACTCAACGCCATATGGTGTCGTCAGGTTGGCGTTGAGTGAGCTGAGCTCACTCAACACCGTAGACTGGATGGCATTGAGTGAGCTTACCTCACTCAATACCGTAAACTGTCAGGCGGGATGGCGTTGAGTGCGTTGAGTGCACTCAACGCCATAAGTTGAACGGCGTTGAGTGCACTGACCGCACTCAACGCCATTTGGTGTTGTCTGGATGGCGTTGAGTGAGCAGAGCTCACTCAACGCCATAATCTGGATGGCGTTGAGCTCACTCAACGCCATCTTTTAAAAAAGGATACATTCTTGGTGGCGTTGAGTGAGCAGAGCTCACTCAACGCCATAATCCAGATAGCGTTGAGTGAGCTGAGCTCACTCAACGCCATAATCCGGATGGTGTTGAGTGAGCTGAGCTCACTCAACGCCATAGTCTGGGATGGCGTTGTGTTAGCAGAGCTAACTCAACGCTGTAGCTTGGATGGCATTGAGTGAGCTGAGCTCACTCAATGCCATTGTACTTAGAATTTTTTTTTCTGGCAGGAGTTTTGGGCTGGGTGTTGGTTCAGCTGAACCGGGCCGGTCTAGGAGTGAGCCATTTTCTTTTAATAAGACCCAATTAAGTCTTATTTTAAAGAAGGTTGACCAGTCAAGTGAGCTGTGCCACGTTGACCGTCGGTTTTGCAAAAGGAGCAGTTACGGCCATGGCCGAGCCCCGGCCTTCATGGCCATCAATGGCATTTGATGCCATGGCCTTCCCCCTCCCCTTTTACGGCTGGATTCAACTCCTCTAGGGAAGAGGAGGAGTTTCAAGCCGTTAGTTTGCTCTCACAGAGCCGTTTCAGCCCCCCACCACCTTGGCTGAGCCAAGTTATAATGGGCCATTAATGGCCACCAGCTTTTGGCCGTTCCCCCTCCTTAACCGAGCTTTTAAACACCCTCAGAGGCCAAAGAGGAAGTTTTCCCAGCCTTTACCTTAAGTTTTTCGAGCCTCCCACTGTGTGATTGAGAATTTCGGCGATGCCACCACCGCACCAATGGCATCCCGACGGTCTGCACGCCTCCATCCCGCGAACAAGGTCCTCCCCTCCTCTCTCTCTACGGGTAGATCTTAGCTTCCTTAGGATTAAGATTTGGGCTCAATTGAGCTCGATCGGAAGAGATTCTCTTTCCGATTTTCCCGCAAAAATGAAGTTACGGGCTCGCCGAAAAAAAGCCTCTCCGGCGGCTGCGCCGCCGCCCGGCGATGGCCACCACCTAGACGGAGGTGGTGGTGGCGGTGGCTGGCCAGGGAGGAGGCTGGATGGCCGGTTGTGGGAGGGAGAAGTGCTCCCAGGTGCGTGCTATCTAGACCGTCGGCTGGAGGTTGAAGACAACCTCCCAGCCGACGGATCAACCTTTAAGATCTGTGCAAACATATTGATTAAAGTAATTTCTATATATTTTTTGTAATGTTTCTGCCCGTAACTTGCATTAATTTCTAAAAATACTTCGAGGCTCCTACAAAAAAAGTTGTCAACACCAATATTGTAGCTCTATTAGTCTAGGAAATTTTAAAATTTGTTTTAAGTGATTTGGACAACTGGATAGACCTCAGCACTCATTTTTGTGAGTTCTATCCATAGGGCTGTCCTAACCTTAGAAAAATTCCCCACTCCAATCCAGTCATCAAAATGACTTGAAATTTAGGGTGTGGCCTAATCTTACCTATATCTAGGTGATGTCCAAAAATTGGGATTTTTGGAAAAAATATTTTTAAAGTTTTTAGAAAAATTTAATAAATCATGTGTATTTTAATCAAGTGTCCTAAACACCTCAAAATCCTCCCAAATTTGGATGGGTTGCCTTAGAGGACATAATAGGACACTGGAAAAATTTTAACCTCATTTGGAGGTGTTTTGACTAGGGTTTTACTCAATCCTAGTTGGCCCCATAAAGGGCTATTTAGGGTAAATCATCCCTTGGTAATTTGAGTGGTCAGATCACCTCAACAGAGGTGGTCTGACCCTAAATAGCCCTTTATGGGGCCAACTAGAGTTGAGTAAAACCCTAGTCAAAACACCTCCAAATGACATGAAAATTTTTCCAGTGTCCTATTATGTCCTCTAAGGCCACCCACCCAAATTTGGGGGGATTTTGAGGTGTTTAGGACACTTGATTAAAATACACATGATTTATTAAATTTTTCTAAAAACTTTAGAAAAATGTTTACCAAAAATCCTAATTTTTGGACAGCACCTATATATAGGTAAGATTAGACCACACCCCAAATTTCAAGTCATTTTGATGACTGGATTGGAGTGGAGAATTTTTCTAAGGTCAGGACAGCCCTATGGATAGACCTCACCAAAATGAGTGCTGAGGTCTATCCAGTGGTCCAAATCACTTGAAACAAATTTTAAAATTTCCTAGACTCATAGAGCTACAATATTGGTGTTGACAACGAATTTTGTAGGAGCCTTTAAGTATTTTTAGAAATTAATGCAAGTCATAGGCAGAAACATTACAGAAAATATATAGAAATTACTTTAATCAATATGTTTGCACAGATCTTAAAGACTGATCCGTCGGCTGGGAGGTTGTCTTCAACCTCCAGCCGACGGTCTAGATAGCACGCACCTGGGAGCACTTCTCCCTCCCACAGCCGGTCGTCCAGCCTCCTCCCTGGCCGGCCACCGCCACCACCACCTCCGTTGAGGTGGTGGCCATCGTCGGGCGGCGGCGCAGCCGCCGGAGAGGCTTTTGCTGGCGAGCCCGTAACTTCATTTTTACGAAAAAATCTGAAAGAGAAACTCTTCCGATCGGGCTCAATTGAGCCCGAATCTTAATCCTAAGGAAGCTAAGATCTACCCGTAGAGAGAGGAGGGGAGGACCTTGTTCGCGAGCTGGAGGCGTGCAGACCGTCGGGATGCCATTGGTGCGGTGGTGGCATCGCTGGAATTCTCAATAGCACAATGGGAGGCTCGAAAACTTCAAGTAAAAGCTGGGAAAACCTCCTCTTGGGCCACTGAGGGTGTTTAAAGGCTTGGTAAGGGAGGGGGAACGGCCAAAAGCTGGTGGACACTAATGACCCATTATAGCTTGGCTCGGCCATGGTGGTGGGGGGCTGAAACGGCTCTGTGACAGTTGGAGGAGGGATGGAAACTCCTCCTCTCCCTATGAGGACTTCAATCCAGCCGTTATAGAGGAGAGGGAAAGGCCACAACATCAAGTGCCATTGATGGCTGTGATCGTCGGTTTTCGGCCATGGCCGTGGCTCCTCCTTGCTTTCAAAACCGACAGCCACGTGGCATGACCGATCAATACTTTTTAAGATAAGACTTAATTGGGTCTTATTAAAAGAAACGGACCACTCCTAGACCAGCCCGGTTCAGCTGAACCAGCACACAGCCAGAAATACAATGCTAGAAAATTCTAAGTATAATGGCATTGAGTGAGCTCTGCTCACTCAACGCCATCCTTGATACGGCATTGAGTGAGCTTTGCTCACTCAACGCCATCCCAGATACGGCATTGAGTGAGCTATGCTCACTCAACGCCATCAAGACTATGGCGTTGAGTGAGCTCAGCTCACTCAACGCCATCCGGATTATGGCATTGAGTGAGCTCTGCTCACTCAATGCCATCCAGAATATGTCCTTTTTAAACGATGGCGTTGAGTGAGCTTAGCTCACTCAACGCCGTCAAGATTATGTCTGCTCACTCAACGCCATCCAGGCAACACCAAATAGCGTTGAGTGCGATCAGTGCACTCAATGCCGTTAAACTTATGGTGTTGAGTGCACTCAACGCACTCAACGCCATCCCGCCTGACAGTTTACGGCGTTGAGTGAGCTAAGCTCACTCAACACCATCCAGTCTACGGCGTTGAGTGAGCTCAGCTCACTCAACGCCAACCTGACGACACCAGATGGCGTTGAGTGCAGTCAGTGTACTCAACGCCATTCAACTTATGGCTTTGAGTGAGCTAAGCTCACTAAACGCCATCCAGACCACGGCGTTGAGTGAGCTTAGCTCACTCAACGCCATTCGAGGTCACGGGTGTGATGGATTGGTCACGGGCGTGTCAGGCCCATGTTGAAATTTCTGAGCTCGACGATTGTCTTCCTAAGGTTGACGATCGTCGAAGGGGTCACGCCCAAAGTCACGGGCGTGACGGGTCGGTCACGGGAGTGACCACCCCTTGACTCGAAATCTTGGTCGATATACTTCAATTCCTTGGTTTCCTAGGGTTCTGTTAAGACAAAACCACTCCCAGGGGTATAGTTGGAAATGGGATGTTACAAATCCCAATAAACAAAACAAAGATTTTATCCCCGAAATAAGGGTTAAGCCTACGGGGCTCCAATTGGGAGAAAAAAAGCTTGTAACATCCCATGAGAGTTGAAAGATTTACATTTCTACATTACATTTGCTATATGCGGTTTCAAGGTGATGGTCAAATCTAAGACCAATTCGTCCAGTTGACTAGGTATATACCCCAATAAACAAAAGATTAGCCCCTATTCTTGAAATTTCTGTCCTATTGGTTTTAAACAGGAAAGCAAATTGATTGTCCAGAGGGGTTGTGAGGTATACCTGACTGAAAAAGCTCCGGATACTTTTGCCGCATCAAGTCCTGTGGCTCCCATGTATACTCCTCCTACCCATGATTGTTACACAGAACCTTGACTAACGGAACCTTCTTCCGTCGCAAGACCCGCACTGCCGTGTCATCGATCCTGATAGGCCCCAAGTTGACTGACCGATCCGAGGCCACCGGGCCATTCGCCGAGGAAATCAGCTGTTCAAGGCGTAGCAGAGCCCTCCGTAGTGAGGAGATGTGGAAGACGCCATACAATTCCACAAACTCCGGCGGTAGCTCCAGTCTATAGGCTAAGGGGCCAATCCGCTCCAGGATCCTGTAAGGCCCCATATATCTCGGACTGAGCTTCTTCCGCCCGCGAACCCACGAGACTCCGTGCATCGGCCGTATCTTCAAGAAAACCCGGTCTCCCACCTGGAACTCCACTTGACGATGCCTCGCATCATAATATTTGGCCTGCCTGCTATGGGCTTCCAACATCCTGTCCCGGATCAGTCTAATCTAAGCATCTGTATCCCCCACAAACTCCGAGCCCAGTGCCTGCGGATCCTGATCCTGAACCCATGATAGTGGGGTCCTGCACCTCCTTCCATACAATGCCTCGTATGGATCCATGCCTATGCTGAACTGATGGGCGTTGTTGTACGAAAACTCGACCAGTGGCAGCAATCTCTCCCAAGGCTCGCCGCGGTCCAAAATACACAGACGCAAAAGATCTTATAGTGTACGGTTGGTGCGCTCCGTCTGTCCGTCGGTCTGAGGGTGAAAAGCTTTTCTGAATGTCAACCGAGAACCCAGATGGCCCTGGACTGACCTCCACTCCCTGGATGTAAACCGCCCATCCCGATCCGAAACGATAGTCTTGGGCACTCCATGATAACGCACAAACTGCTAAATGAACCTCCGTACTAATACACTAATCGGAGCGTCCTTCACCACTAGAATGAATCGGGCCACCTTTGTTAGCCTGTCCACTATCACCCAGATCGAGTCATTTCCCGCACGGGATCGAGGTAGCGCTTGTATGAAGTCCATGGTTATATCCTCAAATTTCCACTCTGGCACCGGAAGTGGCTGCAGCAAGTCTGCCGGATTCCTATAATCTGCCTTCACGAGTTGGCAGGCCTCGCAATGCGTCACAAAGTACGTAATATCCTTCTTCATACCCAGCCAGTACATCGTCCTCTTCAAATATTTTACCATCTTGGTGATCCCCGGGTGTACCGAGTATCGGCTGCAGTGAGCTTCCGTCATGATGTCCTCCCGGAGCTGGCCTCCTGCCGGAATGTAGACTCTGCCTCGGAAACACAGGAGACCATCCCTCAAAGAGTAATCTCCTGTCGTGCCTTCCTCCAAGGCTCGGAATATCGGCTCAGCTCTCTCATCCAGCATCTGCCCACCTCTGATGTGGTCTCGAATATCATCAGTAGTAACTATCAACCCCAGGTACTCCATGTATAACTCCGGGTCATCCTCAGACACTAGTGAAATCTGCATCTCCTCGAATGCTTTAACCAACTCCAAGGCCATCAGTTGCGGGCCTACTCCTGTCGTACTCGCTCTCCGGCTCAGAGCATCTGCGACCACGTTCGCCTTCCCTGGATGGTAGTGTATGGTATACTGGTAGTCCGACAGAAACTCAACCCAGCATCTCTGCCTGATATTTAGCTCCTTCTGGGTGTCGACGTACTTCAGATTCTTGTGGTCATAGAAGATATCGCAGTGAATTCCGTAAAGGTAGTGTCGCCAGATCTTTAGAGCAAAAACAACTGCCCCCATCTCCAAATCGTGCACGGGATAGTTCTGCTCGTGCTGCTTCAACTGACGGGAGGCATATTCTATTACGTGCCCGTTCCGCATCAGAACGGCACCCATCCCCTGATAGGAATCATCTGTGTACACCTGGAATCCTTCCTTCCCTGACGAAAGAGCAAGGATGGGAGCTGAGGTAAGACAATCCTTCAGCTCCTGGAAAGCAGACTCGCATCGTGGTGTCCAAATAAAATGGGACTCCTTCTTCGTCAGTGACGTAAGAGGGAGGGCAATATGAGAGAACCCCTTTACGAACTTCCGGTAATAATCGGCAAGTCCCAAGAAACTTCGAACATCCGAGGCCGACTTTAGTGGTGGCTGATCCCGTACTGCCTGGACCTTCGCCAGATCCACTGCCAGACCTGCTCCACTGATGACATGGCCTAGAAAGGCCACCTGCTTTAGCCAGAACTGGCACTTGCTGTACTTGGCATACATCTTATGCTCCCGCAGCTTCTCCAAGGTCAAGGCCAGATGTCTCGCGTGCTCCTCCTCTGTCCTTGAATAGATAAGGATCTCGTCGATGAATACGATAACAAAGATATCCAGATACTGTTTGAATACCCGATTCATCAAGGTCATGAATGCGGAGGGTGCATTCGTGAGCCCAAACGACATCACGGTATACTCATACAAACCATACCTGTTGTTGAAGGCCATCTTCGGGATGTCCTCCTCCCGAATGCGAAGCTGGTAGTACCCTGACCTCAGATCCAGCTTTGAGAACCAATGGGCTCCCTCCAGCTGGTCAAATAGCTCGTCTATCCTTGGTAAGGGATAAGTATTCTGGACCGTCAACCTGTTCAAGGCCCGATAATCTATGCACAGTCGAAGGGTCCCGTCCTTCTTCTTAACGAATAACACCGGAGCTCCCCATGGTGAAGAGCTAGGCCGAACGAACCCGGCCTCCACTAACTCCTGAAGCTGGCTTCGAAATTCCACCAACTCCTTTGGGGCCATTCGATAGGGAGCTCTGGATACCGGCTTAGCCCCCGGTACGAGCTGAATCATAAAGTCCTTCTCTCGGTGCGGGGGTAGCGCTGGTAGCTTCTCTGGAAACACGTCGGCGAAGTCCCGCACTAATGGAATACCTGAAATGGAGTCCTTGGCCACGACCGCCTCAAAAAGGACCTGATAAACTTCTTCCCCCTACAGGTGGGCCTTAATGGCCTACACAAACGATAATAAGGTACGGGGTGCTGGTATAATACCTTCGATGACAATGAAGGAGTCGTCGTGCCTCACTGTTATCCTCTTCGCCACGCAGTCAATCTGGGCATGGTTCCAGCACAGCCAAGTCATGCTCAGGATCAGATTGTAATCTGGCATCTTCAGAATCGTCGCTGGTGCCTCAAACGCCTTCCCGCCGATCCTCGCTTCCATATTGCAATGAGAAGAGGTCATTATCTTTGATCCATCGGGTAGGCGCACCCTCATCATCTTCCCGGTGAATGGCTCCACACCTGCCAGTCCTTTCACGAAATCCTCCGACACGAACGAGTGCGAAGCACCAGTGGTGAAGAGAGTGTGAGCGGGCTTGCTGCTAACGAAGACTATGCCTGGGGTAATTAAGTGTCTTAGTATTCTTGTTGCAGTTGTCTTCTCTTAATTTCTAACTAGGTTAGGTCTAGAATACTAGTTTATATGAAGAAAATTTAAAAGTACTGGCATACCTGCGATAACCTGCTCTGAGTTCCGGGGCTGTGTCAGGTCTAGAGCATACACCTGCTCCCTCTCTGGCCTACGACCTCGATCCTGAAATCATCATCCTCGGTCCTGTCCTTGTCCGCCAAACTGTAGGGGAGGTGGAGCGCCCTGATGTTCTGGTGGGGGTGCTCGCCTCATAGGGCAGTTCCTCTTGATATGCCCCGGCTGATTGCACTGAAAGCATACTGGTGCCTGCTCTGCTGTCCTTGGCATCTCCAACATCTGTAAAGTCTGGGGAGCCAATACCCCCTGACTCCTCTTCTCCTGCCCAATCTCATGATGAGGCTGCTCCCCGTTCCTTCTCTCCCCAATAACCTAGCCCCGAGGATGGTCTCTACGACCTCCAATCACCGTATCATCAGCCGGTCTATTCCGGCTCCTGACTGTAAGCTGATGCGCTTCTCTCTTCTTAGCCATCTCCAGAATCCTGGCCAGACTCCCATCCGGAGATCCTGTAATATTGTGGTTCGAAAACCATTAGTCATAAAGACTAAGCCCTATCATCCCCTACCCCTCCCCTCACGGCTTCTTAAGCACCGAGCGAAGAGGAGGAAAGGGAAGCTACAAAGGTGGAGAGTAATCAAGCAGATGACAATGGAGCTAATCTAACAACTATCATGGTGTATAAACAACTATCTAGAATAAAGTGCATCTAGCAATTCTACGATAGTAAGTAATAAAGTAGACATGTAGTAAGTAGCAAATATATAAGAAGGCAGATAGAGAACAAATAAGTAAATAAGTAAGTAACCTTAACTTATATGAATGCCCATACAAACTTATAAGTTAAGGGGACTTCTGTAAGACACCCATCGTATAAAAAGTCCCGTACCGATTTATACGTTGGGGTGTCGGTTGTATGCAAATATGAGTGTAGTGATATGCTATGTCATGATTCATGCAAGTGCAACTCACGCACACGACTCTATGCGCACAAACCTTTAGTTCCACCTGTTCGGGCAGCTAGCTTCACTCCCAGGAACCCCCATAGTGGCAAACAGAGATAGTGGGTCGGGCCCCCACTCCTAGGCGGGTATCCACACTACCGGGCCTAGCCCTTCTGTACGCCCCTAGAAGAACACAACCTAGAGTATCCGCGTACTAGTGCTGGCTATATCAGCCAGACTTTCTTTGGCTAAGTGTCCCACACCGCCGAGTCAACGTACCGATGTCGGTGTGAACAACAATCAAATACCGAAGACCCACCACCTTTATTCTGTACTCAAACCCTCGAGCCCTCGGCTCCCCGGACTATCTCGTCGGTGCATCTACCTTCAGAGCTACCGTCTGAATGGCAACCAAACCAACTTATTCTACCTCCCTAGCTACCGGGGTGTGTGAAAGTGCAACCCTAGTTATACTAGTTGCTCTTTTAATTTATTATTCTTACGGTTTATGTTAGCCCAGGACTGCCCCCGGTATTCCCCGTGAAGGGATCTCAAAGGGCACTAGGAACTATGATGGTAGTGTTGAAACCGGAAAACCGGTCTCTTGTGGAGTTCGACCCTTGGGGAAGGGGGTGGCCGCGCACCTACTTCGCTCCTGCAAGAAAATGACAAGAAAAAAGAAGAACCAAGGACTAGACCAAGGGCCCGGCGTGGAGGTCCCACCACACACCCGGAAGATCTTAGAGCGCTTCCCCTCCTTAGCCAAGTGCCGGGCTAAGGTACCTCAGAAAGCGCTAGTAGGCCGGAGAGTTAGCAAGCATCCCCTCTGAGGTACCCCTTGGGTCCTATTTATAGGAAAAGATGGCCTGCCAATATACAACCTTCACTGTTCTCGAGGACTACAGGCAGACCAAAGGGGGCAACATGGTAAAAGTATGTCATGGCCAAGATGCGAGCTGGACCTGAGGTAGCACTCGCTCGGCAGGGGGCCTAACTCGTCTCGCCCTGGGCCTAGGCGAGCACGTACTCGGCAGGCTATGCTCGACTATCGCTGAGCTCGGCCCGACTACCGCCGAGCTCGGACTCGGCACGACGATCGCCGAGCTCCAACAGAAATTGAGCTCAGCATGGGGATCGTCGAGCTTGGTTCGACTACCATCGGGCCCTACTCCTTTACCCGAGCTCGGTCTCGGCATGCCGGGCTTCGTTCGGCCATCATCGAGCTCGGCTCGACTATCGCCGAGCTTGGCTCGGCTATTACCGAGCTCGGGCTTAGCTCGGCTATTACCGAGCTCGGGCTCGGCATGCTGGGTTCATATTGCGGTCTGAGCCGGCCGGTTCAACTCCTGTTGACCACTCGCGGGATACGGGGTTGTACAGGTAGTTGAAGCCCACCATACCATTTCGCAAGGCACTTATTGTTACTGGTTGATACCCATTACCCGATCCCTTTTTAAGTTACTTTAGATCTAGCCCTAGAGTATTAAGACTCTTCCTCTCCTACCCGGGGTGGACGATCTTTCGTCGTTTCCGAACGCCACTTAACACTAGCCAATCTCACACTCTACTTATCCTGACTTCCAATAATGAACTTAAACTTAACTTGCCCTATCCAATCCAGTAACTACCAAAATTCCATTTCCCCAAGTTAATTACCCACTCTAGTTCAGTTTCCGTGGTTTTACTATATGCAGACCATCCTAAGATACATGAGATATATAAGGGGAGTTACTCCAAATTGTCTTCCGAATCTCCTATAATATTTACTGGAGGTTTATCAAGTCACAATATAACTAAGTCCAAGATTTCCAAATTTTTCCTTTTTATCGGGCATTTAATTTATTTATTCTAAGCCTCTCAATGCCCTAGTATAAACATGAAGTGCACTAATGAGCCAACAATAAATCATCATAAAATCAGTAAAAATCCTATGAGGCATTTAAGCAGTAATTCCAAATTTTTAGAAAATTCAAATGTGTTTAGGCCTATATTTCCTAATTTACCATTTTAGGCCACTTCTACCATATTATGAAGTAAGTACTGTAAATATATACCCAAAAATCACAATAAAATTACAGAAACTTTATGGTGACCTAAAACTATCAGAAACCATATCCCATTATTTTTCTCTAATATTTTGGGCTCTTAATTTATTTTAATGTAAAATACTAATTTCCTAGCTTACTGAAGGAGGTACTATTTTTAATTATCTAAAAATCCATAGAAAATTATAGGCTGACTATCATGGTTTGAAACACCCACTGACCAAATTTCATAATTTTACAATTAATAATTGCGCATTATTTGTATTTTTGACTACATATCCCAAATGGTAAGTTAAGAAGCAAGTACCCAAAATAATCAGATAAAACTCCCACAAAAAATACAGAAGGTATAACATGCTATAAAATGCCCGAATCCAAGATTTCATTACTTTCCAGTGAATATAAATTCCAGAATCATCAAAATAATTATCTAGGGCACTACTAGAGTTGTGAATGAAGTACTATATAAATTAACCAAAAAATCTCAAACAAATTATATTATGGACATTTAGACGAGAAAAGCACCCTGCCCAAATTTTATTTGATTTGTAGTTCATTTGTCAGCATAATAGTTCAAATTAAGATTGGTGCCCTAAACTAGGGTTAGGATTTTAGGTGGCCTAACTGTCTCCAAATCCCCTAAGATTTTGTCCAGAGAACTATAATGGCCCTATGGTCCTCTCCATTAAATCTCAAGTAAGTCCAAGGTCATTTGACCCCATGACCTTCACAACCCTACAAATCCCCATTAAAGGACCTACCCTAGGGTTCTAGGGCAACCCTACACCAAACCACCCCAAACTCCCTAAGAGGGTGTGTCATGCCCTAAAAAGTCAGTTACCAAAATATCAGCCTCTGTTTAGGTGATATGACCACTCAAATTACAGAGGGGGTGATTTACCCTAAATAGCCCTTTATGGGGCCAATTAGGGTTGAGTAAAACCCTAGTCAAAACACCTCCAAATGAGGTGAAAATATTTCCAGTGTCCTATTATGTCCTCTAAGGCCACCCACCCAAATTTGGGGGGATTTTGAGGTGTTTAAGACACTAAATTAAAATACACATGATTTATTAAATTTTTCTAAAAACATTAGAAAAATGTTTTCCAAAAATCCTAATTTTTGAACAGCACCTAGATATGGGTAAGATTAGGCCACATCCCAAATTTCAAGTCATTTTGATGACTGGATTGGAGTGTGAAATTTTTCTAAGGTCAGGACAATCCTATGGATAGACCTCACCAAAATGAGTGCTGAGGTCTATCCAGTTGTCCAAATCACTTGAAACAAATTTTAAAATTTTCTATACTCATAGAGCTACAATATTAATGTTGAAACCATTTTCTGTAGGAGCCTCTAAGTATTTTTAGAAATTAATGCAAGTTACAGGCAGAAACATTACAGAAAATATATAGAAATTACTTTAATCAATATGTTTGCACAGATCTTAAAGGTCGATCCGTCGGCTGGGAGGTTGTCTTCAACCTCTAGCCGACGGTCTAGATAGCATGCACCTGGGAGCACTTCTCCCTCCCACAGCCGGCCGTCCAGCCTCCTCCCTGGACGGCCACCGCCACCACCACCTCCGTTGAGGTGGTGGCCATCGCCGGCGGCGGCTGCCGGAGAGGCTTTTTCCGGCGAGCCCGAGACTTCATTTTTGCGAAAAAATTGGAAAGATAAGCTCTTCTGATCGGGCTCAATTGAGCCCGAATCTTAATCCTAAGGAAGCTATGATCTACCCGTAGAGAGAAAGGAGGGGAGGACCTTGTTCACGGGCTGGAGGCGTGCTGATCGACGGGATGCCATTAGCGCGGTGGTGGCGTCATCGGAATTCTTCTACAGCACCGTACAAGCTCCAAATCTATCGGGTAAGGGTGGAAACTTCATCTCTGAGTCTAGGGAGCCTTTTTAAACCAGTAAAAGGAGGGAGGGGAAAGGTCTAACGCTGGAGGCCATAAATGGCCCATTATAGCTTTTTCGGCCATGGTGGTGGGGGGCTGAAACGGCTCTGTGACAGCAAGCTAATGGCTGGAAACTCCTCCTCTTCCCTAGAGGAGTTGAATCCAGCCGTAAAAGGGGAGGGGGAAGGCCATGACATCAAATGCCATTGATGGCCATGAAGGTCGGGGCTCGGCCATGGCCGTAAATGCTCCTTTTGCAAAACCGACGGTCCACGTGGCACAACTTCACTTGACCGGTCAACCTTCTTTAAAATAAGACTTAATTGGGTCTTATTAAAAGAAAACAGCCCACTCCTAGATCGGCCCGGTTCAGCTGAACCAGCACCCAGCCCAAAACTCCTGCCAGAAAAAAAAATTCTAAGTACAATGGCGTTGAGTGAGCTCAGCTCACTCAACGCCATCAAGCTACGGCGTTGAGTGAGCTCTGCTAACTCAACGCCATCCCAGACTATAGCGTTGAGTGAGCTCAGCTCACTCAACGCCATCCGGATTATGGCGTTGAGTGAGCTCAGCTCACTCAATGCCATCCGGATTATGGCGTTGAGTGAGCTCTGCTCACTCAACGCCACCCAGAATATATCCTTTTTAAAAGATGGCGTTGAGTGAGCTTACCTCACTCAACGTCGTACAGATTATGGCGTTGAGTGAACTCTGCTCACTCAACGCCATCAAGACAACACCAAATGGCGTTGAGTGCGGTCAGTGCACTCAATGCCGTTCAACTTATGGCATTGAGTGCACTCAACGCACTCAACGCCATCCCGCCTGACATTTTACGGCGTTGAGTGAGCTAAGCTCACTAACCGCCATCCAGTCTACGGCGTTGAGTGAGCTCAGCTCACTCAACGCCAACCTGACGACACCAGATGGCATTGAGTGTAGTCAGTGTACTCAACGCCATTCAACTTATGTGTTGGTACCCTAGTTTGATTTGAGTTTAGTCCTCTCCTTTGTGCTCCTTGACCCAAGAATTATCTATGGTCAATGGTTAGTAGTCTAGCTGTAGAGTCCTCACTTTTCCAGATTGAGAATTTGGTTAAGTAGTTTTTCGTTCGACTATAGTCGAACGCCGCTCGACTATCGTCTATCGGCTGATCGACGATCGTCTATCAGTTGGTCGACGCTCTGTCTGCGTTGATAGTTCGACTATCTGTTGATAGGTCGACTATCTGCTTGGCGTGGTAGTTCGACTATCTGTTCTGATAGATCGACTACCTGATAGGTCGACTATCTGTTGATAGGTCGACTATCTGTCGTCTTTGATAGTTCGACTATCTGTCCTGATAGTTCAACTATCTGATAGTTCGACTATCTGTTGATAGATCGACTATCTGGTCTGTTTTGATAGTTCGACTATCTGTTGATAGGTCGACTATCTGTTTTTTGAGGTAGGTCGACTATCTGCTTGATAGGTCGACTATCTGTTTGCGCTTGATAGTTCGACTATCTGTCCTGATAGATCGACTATCTGATAGTTCGACTATCTGCTCTGATAGATCGACTATCTGCCGAGGTAGCTCGACTATCTTCTTCGATAGGTCGACTATCTGGATCGTTCGACTATCTGCCCGATAGTTCGACGATCTCCGTGCATCGGTCGACGATCTCCGAAGGTCGTTCGACGCTTTCTGTCTGCCTTTATATTTTGTATTTATTTATTATATTTAATTAATTAATACATTTTCTGGCAAGTTGTTTCAGTTGATTTATGATAATATTTCCAGGCAATATCTGCTCTATTCTTTTTGCCTGAGTAAAATCTTTTTAGATAAAGTTGTTTGTCTTATTAGCTGTCTTTGTATTTTACTTTATCTGCTGACAGCCCTTTATAGCCGTTAGACTGAAAAGTCTTCTTTTTGCTATAAAGAGTATTTCTCTGATGTGACTTTATTTAGTCCTTCTGTTATTTGATTTGATCCTGCAGCTTCTTAGAAAGAGGTTCATTCCTTTTATAGAATATCCTGCTGCAGAGTTTGTTTTGCTGTGTGTTATTTACAGCCCAGGTCTCAAGTTTCAGAAGAAGACAAGTAATTCAAACTGAAGAGAGCCGTTGCTTGTTGCTGCTATATAAAGGACCCTTTGAAGAAGGATTGAAGCTAGTTGAAAGCTAACTAGTTAACCAGATATTTTCAAGCATTCAAGCCTTCATCAAGATCAAGTCTTCTGCTCTCAGCAATTTCCATCTAACTGAGAAGTGTTAAGATCTTCTACTCCTCTTCAACCTGAGTTCTCCTGCTTTCAGGAAGTTCAAACTCAGAGTTCTCTTGAAGAAGAAGAAGAAGAAGATAGCTGCTTGAAGATCTTTAATTTTATTATTCTTTATCTTCTTGTAGTTTTTCCTTCAGAGCTTTCTGAAGAGTTTTTTTTTCTGCAATGAAGCAAGACTTCACCTGGACATCTTTGAGCCAGGGGGAGCCTTGATTCTTTAGAGCTTTCTAGCTCAGTGCAAGTTTTTGTGCTTCTCTAATCTATTGTAAAATAGAGAAGACATCTTAACCTTCTTCCCCCTCCTGTACAGTGTTATTACTCCCTTCAAAAGTATCCCTTGGTGGCAGGGCACCTGATCAAAAACCTGTGCTTGGTTTTTAGACACCTGATCAAAATTCTAAAGGGTTTCTGGATCTACCTGAAGCAGATCCTGTTGGTGGCAGGGCACCTGATCAAAAACCTGAGTGGATTCCTACCGTGTGGGTAGAAGAGTGGACGTACCCAAGTTGTTTGGGGAACCATTATAAATTTCCTTATGTCGTCTGGATTCACTTGTTTAATTCCTGCATTGTGGCTGTGAATAGATATAACTAGGATTGCTAGTTGCTGATTAGGTTTTCCAAGCCTTAACTGTAATTACAGTTAGCTTGAGTTTGTGCACATCACTTGTGTTAGGCTATAGGGTTAAATCTATATCTATAATCTTTTCATTCCGCACTTCACTCCAAGGGAGTTGGGTAGACCATTAAGTTTTGTCTAGTGCAAAATTTGATAACTCTATTCACCCCCCCTCTAGAGTAGTATCCATCCCTTCACTTTCAATTGGTATTAGAGGGAGGTTGACTGACTGAATAGGCTAACACCTAAGTCACAAGATCCTGATAGATACCAAAGCTTATAGATATTCACTATCATGGCCCAGTCCAAGGATTATTCTAGCACCAGACCTCCAGCATGCAACTTAGCTAAGTTTGGCATCTGGAAGGCAAGGTTAAAATTATATATGAATTCTATTGATGAAAGCATCTTTGCTTCTATTTTGTCAGGACCCCCAAGAGCACCTGCTGCTGCTACTGCCTCATCATCTGATATGAGTGCAGTACCTCCTCCAGATTACAATGATGAATACAAGAAGGCCAAAATAGCAGATGCCAAGGCAATGAACATTCTGGCTCAGACAATGTCTGATGAGGTATTCCAGAAGGTTGCTGAATGCTCCTCAGCAAAAGCCATGTGGGATACACTGAACCAGATTGTAGCTGGTTCAGCTGATGAAAGGAAGGACAGAAGGTCCAACCTGATCTCACAGTATGAGAACTTCAAGAAAACTGATGCTGAATCAGTTGAAGCCATGTACACCAGGCTCAGCTCAATCATCAATGAGCTGAGGACCCTGGACAAGGACATATCATTGACAGAGGTCAATGATAAGATTCTTATGTGCTTCCCTAGCACATGGGATCTAAGGATCTGGCCCATCAAAGAAGCCAGAAGTACAAATGAGATCTCCACTGAAGCCCTTCTCGGCAAGCTCAAGTCTTTTGAGCAAGTGCTGAAGACAAGGGAAGCAGAAGAAGAAGCGAAGACCCCCACTCCAACAAGAAAAGAGCAATCTCTAGCTCTTAAGGCTGCTAATACTTCTGAAGGCAGCCAATCAAATGAGGAACTAATGGTATTGTTTGCCAAGAGGTTTCTCAAGATGGGGAGAAAGGAGTTCAGAAAGAAGTCTTCATGCTATGAAGACAAACTAAGGTGTGATCGCTCTCCAGCTAAAGAAATTATTTGTTATGGTTGCAGGAAGCCTGGACACATCTTGCCAGAGTGTCCAGAGGAGAAGAACAAAGAAAAGAGAAAAGAAAAGGAACAGCACAGGAAGCACTCCAAGCCATCCTCCTACAAAAACAAGAAGAAGGAGAGAGGTTTCATTGCTGAAACCTAGAGTGATTCTGATGAAGAATCCTCCTCATCAAGCTCCAGTGAGGATGAGGAAGAGAAGAAGGCAAAAGAAGTTTGCCTGATGGCAATAGATGCCTGCAGCAACCACTCAGCTGCAGAGAGTTCTGATTCTGATGAAGAGATGCCTACAGAAGATGAGGTACTCTCTTCCTATGACTTTACTTCAGAAGAATTTAAATTAGATTTTAAATCTTTATGCTTAGATTTGATTAGCTCTGAAAAGGAAATAAAAGAACTTAGAAATAGGTTAGCTGACTCAGAATCAATAGCTACAGAAAACATTAGGTTAAAGGAAGATCTCACTACTTGTAGTGAAGAAATTAAATTTCTTAAAATAGAGTTAGCTAAGTCTAAGAGATTAGAGGAATCACTTAATGGTAGAAGCCTTAAGTTGTTAGAAATTACCAGCATGACTAACACTAGGTCAGGTAATGACAAACTAGGCTTAGGAGCTTCTCCCAGTGAACCCCCAGTCCTTCTTAAAAACAATCTTTCAACTCCAGTGAACTTCATTTCAGCTAGTGGAAAGAAGAACACTGAGCAAGTAAACCTTGTTAATAAAACTTTAAATAAAGCTAAGAGAGAAAAGAGAAAGAAATTCTTTAAAGAAATGCAAAGAGCATCAAACGCAGCTCGACGATCGGAAGCTCAATGGTCGAACGAAGGTCGACGATCTGAGCACCCATCGTCGAACGTCGATCGACGTTTTCAATATGATTTTCAAAATCATAATCAGTACCATAGAAACCTAAGTGAAAATAGAAACCCTAGGTTTGTTGACCCATCATCTGCATGGAGAATCCCACCTAGGAGATCTCACCCACTAGGTTATCACCCTCAGCCTGCATTTTCATATATTTCCAGTTTTTCTTATGTGAAAAACAAGGGACCCAAGGTTACCTAGGTCCACACTGTCTAAATAAATGTCTTGCAGGTGAAGGCCTATCCAATCACTCAAAATAAGTGGTATTTGGATAGTGGATGTTCAAGCATATGACAGGAAATAAAGATCTTCTGTCAAAGTTCAAAGCTAAGCTCGGCCCAAAGGTTATCTTTGGAGACTCCAGCTGTGGTCA
Source organism: Platanthera zijinensis (assembly GCA_039513925.1). Lineage (NCBI taxonomy): Eukaryota > Viridiplantae > Streptophyta > Magnoliopsida > Asparagales > Orchidaceae > Platanthera > Platanthera zijinensis. The sequence continues at coordinate 208,494,179 of CM077082.1, read as the reverse complement.
GACAGAAGGCTATGGCAAGATCACAATTGGAGCAGTTACTTTCAAGAGAGTTGCATATGTCAATGGACTGAAGCATAATTTGATTTCAGTCAGCCAGCTATGTGATGCTGGCTACCAGGTTTCATTTTCTAACTCCTCTTGCAATATTACTTTAAATAATAATGTTGTTTTAGTAGGTATTAGAATAGGTAATATTTATTTAGTAGATTTCAATTCATCTCATTCTGAAATCTGCCTGTTTAATGAAGTAACTCTTAATAATAATTCTTTGTGGCATAAGAGGCTTAGTCATGTTAACCTTAAAAATATATCTAGGTTATCTAAGCACAACCTTGTTAGAGGTTTACCTTCTTTCCCCTACAAGAAGGAGAGCCTATGCAAGGCTTGTCAGCTAGGCAAGCAAACCAAAAACTCTTTTAAATCTATAAATAAGAGTGATTCTCCTAGAATCCTGTATCTATTACACTTGGACCTTTTTGGCCCAATAAATGTACAGAGTTTAGGAGGGAAGTATTACACCTTAGTAATTGTAGATGACTTCTCTAGGTTCAGTTGGGTCTTCTTTTTGAGAACTAAGTCTGATAACTTCAAAGCCCTTACAGACTTTCTACTATGTGTGCAGACTGAGTACTCTACTCATGTGGCCTTGATCAGAAGTGATCATGGTACTGAGTTTGACTCTCTTCTCATGCAAGAATTCTGTGAGAGAGAAGGTATCAAACATAGCTTCTCAGCTCCTAGAACTCCTCAACAAAATGGGGTAGTTGAAAGGAAGAATAGAACACTTATTGAAGCTGCTAGTACATTGTTGGCAGATGCTAACATGCCTCTCTCCTATTGGGCAGAAGCTGTTAGTACAGCCAATTATGTCTTGAATAGAAGTTTGATACACAAACTTAAGTGTAAAACTCCCTATGAGTTGCTTAAGAGAAAGAAACCTAAAATTAATTATTTTAGAGTATTTGGTTGTATTGTTTATATTCATAATAATAATAAAGAATATATTAGAAAATTTGAAGCAAAAGCTTCAATGGGAATCATGCTTGGATATTCCCAAGTAAGCAAAGCTTATAGGGTTTATAACAAATCAACCAATAAAATTAAAGAATCTTTGCATGTGTCTTTTGATGAATCTCAGATGTTTTACAAGGAGAAGGAAAATTCTCCTTCTTCAAGTTCATTGCAGGTACATGATGCCCCTCAAGAAATTCTTCAACTATCAACTCTTCAGATCACTGAATCAGACAGTGATGAAGACATTACTGAAGCTGTTGAAGCTGTTGTTGTACCACCAACAGTAGATCAAATTCCTCCTGAGGAATTAATCCCAACTGTTGCTGAAGATCACATCCCACCTGTTGATATTGTCACACTTAGAGATCACCCGACATCTCAAGTGATTGGAGACATATCAGCTGGTGTGCAAACAAGACACCAATTAAGACAGGATGTGATGCATGCTTGTTTCCTCTCACAGGTTGAGCCCCTCACCTTTAAAGATGCAGAGCTAGATCCCTACTGGATCATTGCAATGTAAGAGGAACTCAATCAGTTTGAGAGATGTAAAGTTTGGACTTTGGTTCCAAGACCTAAAGGCCAACTGATCATAGGCACCAAATGGGTGTATAGAAATAAGTTGGATGCAAATGGAATTATAGTAAGGAATAAAGCTAGGCTTGTAGCTCAGGGCTATAGATAGGAGGAAGGTATAGACTATGACCAAACCTTTGCTCCTGTTGCAAGGCTAGAAGCAATAAGGATCTTCTTGGCCTATGCAGCCTTCATGAAGTTTAAGGTGTTCCAAATGGATGTCAAAAGTGCATTCCTAAATGGTGAGCTTAAGGAAGAGGTGTTTGTTGAACAACCACCAGGGTTTGTTTCTTCAACTCAGCCTTCTCATGTGTTTAAGTTGCAGAAAGCTCTTTATGGACTAAAGCAAGCTCCTAGGGCCTGGTATGAGACCTTAGCTAATTTCCTGTTAGAGCACAACTTTACTAGGGGAGTAGTTGATAGAACCCTTTTCGTCAAGCATCACAAGGACACAATCCTGTTAGTTCAGGTGTATGTGGATGATATTATTTTTGGCTCCACTGATCCCAAACTATGCAAAAAGTTTTCCAACTTAATGCATTCCAAGTTTGAGATGAGTAGTATGGGTGTGCTGTCTTACTTTCTTGGTCTCCAAGTCAAGCAAGATGCTGATGGTATCTTCATCTCCCAATCCAAATATGCCAAGGAATTGGTAAAGAAATTTGGGATGGCTGATGCTTCAGCAATGCCTACACCCATGGCTACTAATGTAGTTATTGATTCTGATGATCACGGCAAGCCAGTTGATCAAAAGAATTATAGGGCCATTGTTGGTTCCCTATTATATCTAACTGCAAGTAGGCCAGATATAATGTTTGCTACATGTCTTTGTGCTAGATTCCAGGTCAACCCCAAGGAATCTCATCTGATTCTTCTAAAGAGAATCTTGAGATACCTGAAGGGATGCCCAAATCTAGGACTTTGGTACCCAGCTGAGTCAGAATTTGAATTAATTGGATATTCTGATTCTGATTATGCTGGTTGCAGAGTTGACAGGAAGAACACCTCAGGAACTTGCCAGTTCCTGGGAGAGAGATTGGTCTCTTGGTTCTGTAAGAAGCAGGCTTCTGTCTCAACTTCAACTGCAGAGGCTGAATATATAGCAGCTGCCAGTTGTTGTTCACAGATCCTGTGGATTCAAAACCAGCTTGTGGATTATGGTTACTCACACAAGAACACCAAAATCATGTGTGATAGTACCAGTGCTATCTCAATTGCACAAAATCCAGTGCACCACTCTAGAACGAAGCACATTGAGATTCGGCACCATTTCTTGAAAGATTGTGTGGAAAAGAACAAGATTTGTCTTGAGTTCATATCCACTGAGTTTCAGAGAGGTGATATATTCACCAAGCCCTTAGATGAACAGAAGCATCTGTTCTTTTTAGTTCAAATAGGCATGATCAATGGACGAGACTAAGTGTGATTATATCTGCCTTTATTGAAACTTGTTTGAAGATAGTCGAACGACGTTCGAAGATAGTCGATCGGGTCAAGCCCATCGTCGACCTATGGTTGATGAAAGTTTGTCTGATTGAAGATCGTCGACCGGCGTTCGACCATAGTCGAACAAGTCGAGCTCATCGTCGATCTCTGGATGACGACAGCTTGCTGTTTGAGAAGCCAGAAATAGTCGAACGATTGTCCGACTACTCTGCTTCTGAGCCGATCATCGAACGGCCGTTCGACCATCGGGTCTAGTATCTTTTTAATAGATCGACTTTCTCCGGTCTAATATAAAGCCGATAGTCGACCTAGGTTAAAAGATCTTTTGCTTTATCGTCGACGGAGCGTGTCTTTTCGCATTCTGCCTTCCCGCTTGCGATTTTCTGCCGCTTCGTCCCATTCGTCTTCTCCGTCCTTCTCGAGCTTTCTCCAGCAATCCATGGCGATTTCTCCCGCAGTTCTAGCAGTTGTAAAGTTTGATGCAGGCTTCAGTGTCGATTTCGACGCGTTCAGTAGTTGCGAAGCTGGGATCGTAGAAGTTCTTCAGCTTTGCCGGGATCAAGGACTCGAGAGGTTAATGTCTTCAAGAATTAAGATAAACATCCCAGAGATCAAGGAATGGGCCTTCACGTCGTCCTCTACCGACGACTCGATGACTGGCACCATCGGCGGAGAAGAGGTAATCCTAACTCCGGCCGTTTTGACTGAAATTTTTGATTTAATAAATGGTGAAGAGGATTATGAGCAAGATGCTCAGGAATTTGGAAGAATGCTAGTTGAGCTGGGACATGCAGAGGGCATTCCCACCAAGCTGCTCAAAGTAAATTTCCCTTTCAAGATCAAGTTTCTTGCTGAGTTGGTAGGAAAAGTGCTCCTCGGTAAGCACTCTGCCCACGACAATATCACAAGGCAACAATTCGCACTGATGTGTGCGATTGTTAATCGGAAAAGGATTGATTGGGCCGGAGTTGTGTTTGATTTGATAAGGAAAAAGACTGGTAAGAAGGAAGTCACCCTAGGAAGGGTCATTGGAATCTTCCTGAAGGAAAAATACCCCCAGCTGCTGAGTTCAACCGCAACAACACTTAACGCAAGCAAGAAGATGGATCCTAACCTGTTCTCTAAGTGGAAGAGAACATTTGTGAAACCCGCTCTCACAGGGGTTGCTCCAACAACATCTGAGGACACCAGGACTGAATCAGTCACTCCTCACCCTGTCGAAGCTGGCTCAGCTCTTCCCTCCTCCTCTTCTGCTTTGCTGTCTGCTTCAGTTGAAGTTCCATCAACTTTAGCTGAAGTACGACCTTCTCCCTCTTCTGCTCCAGAAACAACCACGGTTGTTCCTCTTTCCCCTCCAGCATCTCCTCTTCCTTCTAATCAGACTAGGATATCTGCTCCTAGCTTTGATTTGTTAGGATCTGAGAGGATTCCTTCTCCTCCTCTGTCTCCCATTCATTCCCCAGTTAATTCTCCAATTAACTCTCCAGCTCCATCTCCCATTCAATCCCCTGTCCACACCATTCTTCATCCCAGCACATCAACCATATCTGCTGCAGCTCCATCCACTACACATCCATCATCTTTTGAGATCACTCCAGAACTCATCTCCCGCATTGTGGAGTTGATTACCCCTTCAATCAAAACCATGATTGAAGAGGCAATCGCTCCCCTTGCATCCTCCATTGATATCTTAACTGCCTCCATCAAATCTCTCTCAAAATCTGCTGAGCCATCTTCCTCAAGGGGCCTGGTTTTAGTCTCCACTGAAATCAGGCAGGGGGAGATGTTCTGTGAAGATGCCTCAGAACCTCCTGCCTCCCTTCCAGCTATAACAGATACTGTAATGACAGCCCTGGAAGAGTCTGCTCCAGCTGAAAAAGAAGTAGTTCCAGTGTTATCAGATAAGGAAATAGCTGATGGAATCATGCTATCTGAAATTGCAGTAAAAGTCTGCCTAGAAGATCTCACCACTCCCGTGGTTGCTCGATTCCTAGAAGGTATTATAACTTCATATCTAGATGAATCATGGGAGATGGTCAAGTATGAAGGTAATTCATTCATTCGCTTTGTTGACGAGTCAATTAATTTGCTTGCTAGTGAATACCTTGAAGGAATGATTATTGCTTATTTAGCAGATCTGTATTCATAAATTCTACAGATTATATTAGAGGAGATTTAGCTGCTCAGATCATAGCAGTTGTTTCTGAAGCTGATCCAATTGTTCCTGATATCCAAGTAGATCCAGAATTGGATTCTTTTTTAGATGATAGAGAAGATGAGTCTGTTTTGATAGTTCGACTATCTGTTGATAGGTCGACTATCTGTTTTCTGAGGTAGGTCGACTATCTGCTTGATAGGTCGACTATCTGTTTGCGCTTGATAGTTCGACTATCTGTCCTGATAGATCGACTATCTGATAGTTCGACTATCTGCTCTGATAGATCGACTATCTGCCGAGGTAGCTCGACTATCTTCTTCGATAGGTCGACTATCTGGATCGTTCGACTATCTGCCCGATAGTTCGACGATCTCCGTGCGTCGGTCGACGATCTCCGAAGGTCGTTCGACGCTTTCTGTCTGCCTTTATATTTTGTATTTATTTATTATATTTAATTGATTAATACATTTTCTGGCAAGTTGTTTCAGTTGATTTATGATAATATTTCCAGGCAATATCTGCTCTATTCTTTTTGCCTGAGTAAAATCTTTTTAGATAAAGTTATTTGTCTTATTAGCTGTCTTTGTATTTTACTTTATCTGCTGACAGCCCTTTATAGCCGTTAGACTGAAAAGTCTTCTTTTTGCTATAAAGAGTATTTCTCTGATGTGACTTTATTTAGTCCTTCTGTTATTTGATTTGATCCTGCAGCTTCTTAGAAAGAGGTTCATTCCTTTTATAGAATATCCTGCTGCAGAGTTTGTTTTGCTGTGTGTTATTTACAGCCCAGGTCTCAAGTTTCAGAAGAAGACAAGTAATTCAAACTGAAGAGAGCCGTTGCTTGTTGCTGCTATATAAAGGACCCTTTGAAGAAGGATTGAAGCTAGTTGAAAGCTAACTAGTTAACCAGATATTTTCAAGCATTCAAGCCTTCATCAAGATCAAGTCTTCTGCTCTCAGCAATTTCCATCTAACTGAGAAGTGTTAAGATCTTCTACTCCTCTTCAACCTGAGTTCTCCTGCTTTCAGGAAGTTCAAACTCAGAGTTCTCTTGAAGAAGAAGAAGAAGAAGATAGCTGCTTGAAGATCTTTAATTTTATTATTCTTTATCTTCTTGTAGTTTTTCCTTCAGAGCTTTCTGAAGAGTTTTTTTTTCTGTACTGAAGTAAGACTTCACCTGGACATCTTTGAGCCAGGGGGAGCCTTGATTCTTTAGAGCTTTCTAGCTCAGTGCAAGTTTTTGTGCTTCTCTAATCTATTGTAAAATAGAGAAGACATCTTAACCTTCTTCCCCCTCCTGTACAGGGTTATTACTCCCTTCAAAAGTATCCCTTGGTGGCAGGGCACCTGATCAAAAACCTGTGCTTGGTTTTTAGACACCTGATCAAAAGTCTAAAGGGTTTCTGGATCTACCTGAAGCAGATCCTGTTGGTGGCAGGGCACCTGATCAAAAACCTGAGTGGATTCCTACCGTGTGGGTAGAAGAGTGGACGTACCCAAGTTGTTTGGGGAACCACTATAAATTTCCTTGTGTCGTCTGGATTCACTTGTTTAATTCCTGCATTGTGGCTGTGAATAGATATAACTAGGATTGCTAGTTGCTGATTAGGTTTTCCAAGCCTTAACTGTAATTACAGTTAGCTTGAGTTTGTGCACATCACTTGTGTTAGGCTCTAGGGTTAAATCTATATCTATAATCTTTTCATTCCGCACTTCACTCCAAGGGAGTTGGGTAGACCATTAAGTTTTGTCTAGTGCAAAATTTGATAACTCTATTCACCCCCCCTCTAGAGTAGTATCTATCCCTTCACTTTCATTATGGCTTTGAGTGAGCTAAGCTCACTCAACGCCATCCAGACCACGGCATTGAGTGAGCTTAGCTCACTCAACGCCATTCCAAGGTCACGGGCGTGACGGATTGTTCACGGGAGTGTCAGGCCCATGTTGAAATTTCTGAGCTCGTCGATCGTCTTCCTGAGGTCGACGATAGTCGAAGGGGTCACGCCCTAGGTCACGGGCGTGACGGGTCGGTCACGGGCGTGACCACCCCTTGACTCGAAATCTTGGTCTATAAACTTCAATTCCTGGGCTTCCAAGGGTTTTGTTAAGACAAAACAACTCCCAGGGGTCTAGTCTGAAATGTGATGTTACAAATCCCAATAAACAAAACAAAGATTTCGTCCCCGAAATCAAGGTTAAGCCTACGGGGGCTCCAATCGGGAAAAAGAAGCTTGTAACAACCCATGAAAGTCGAAAGATTTACATCTCTACGTTACGTTTGCTATGTGCGGTCTCAAATCTAAGACCAATTCGTCCAATTGACTAGGTATATACCCCAATAAAAAAAAGATTAGCCTATATTCTTGAAATTTCAGTCCTATTGGTTTAAAACAGGAATGCAAATTGATTGTCCAGAGGGGTTGTGAGGTTTACCTGACCGAAAAGCTCCGGATACTTTTGCCGCATCAAGTCCTGTGGCTCCCGTATATGCTCCTCCTGCCTATGATTGTTCCACAAAACCTTGACTAACGGAACCTTCTTACGTCGCAAGACCCGCACTGTCGTGTCATCGATCCTAATAGGCTCCAAGTTGACTGACCGATCCGAGGCCACCGGGAAACCTGCCGAGGAAATCAGCTGCTCAGGGCGTAGCAGAGCCCTCCGAAGTGAGGAGACGTGGAAAACGTCATGCAATCCCGCTAACTCCGGCGGTAGCTCCAGTTTATAAGCCAAGGGGCCGATCCGCTCCAGGATCCTGTAAGGCTTAATATATCTCGGACTGAGCTTATTCCGCCCGCCAACCCGCGAGACTCCGTGCATCGGCCGTATTTTTAAGAAAACCCGGTCTCCCACCTGGAACTCCACTTGACGATGCCTCACATCGTAATATTTGGCATGCCTGCTCTGGGCTTCCAACATCCTATCCCGGATCAATCTAATTTGAGCATCTATATCCCCAACAAACTCCGAGCCTAGTGCCTGCGGATCCTCATCCTGAACCCATGATAGTGTGGTCCTGCACCTCCTTCCATACAACGCCTCGTATGGAGCCATGCCTATGCTGGATTGATGGGCGTTGTTGTACGAAAACTCGACCAGTGGCAGTAATCTCTCCCGAGGCTCGCCGCGGTCCAAAATACACAGGCGTAAAAGATCTTCCAGTGTACGGTTGGTACGCTCTGTCTGCCCGTCGGTCTGAGGGTGAAAAGCTGTGCTGAATGTCAACCGAGAACCCAGATGGGCCTGGACTGACCTCCATTCCCCGGATGTAAACCGCCCATCCCGATCCGAAATGATAGTCTTGGGCACCCCATGATAACGCACAAACTACTCAATGAACCTCCGTACTAATACACTAACCGGAGTGTCCTTCGCCACTGGAATGAATCGGACCACCTTTGTTAGCCTGTCCACTATCACCCAGATCGAGTCATTCCCCACACGGGATCGAGGTAGCCCATGTATGAAGTCCATGGCTATATCCTCAAATTTCCACTCCGGCACTGGAAGTGGCTGCAGCAAGCCTGCTGGGTTCCTACACTCTGCCTTCACGAGTTGGCAGGCCTCGTAATGCGTCACAAAGTACGTAATATCTTTCTTCATACCCGGCCAGTACATCGTCCTCTTTAAATCCTTTACCATCTTGGTGATCCCCGGGTGTACCGAATATCGGCTGCAGTGAGCTTCCTTTATGATGTCCTCCCGGATCTAGCCTCCTGCCGGTATGTAGACTCTTCCTCTGAAACACAGGAGACCATCCCTAAAAGAGTAATCTCCTGTCGTGCCTTCCTCCAAGGCTCGGAATATCGGCTCAGCTCTCTCATCCAGCTTCTGCCCATCTCTGATGCGGTCCCGAATATCATCAGTTGTAACCATCGACCCCAGGTACTCCATGTATAGCTCCGGGTCATCCTCAGACACTAGTGATATCTGCATCTCCTCGAATGATCTAACCAACTCCAAGGCCATCAGCTGCGGGCCTACTCCTGACGTACTCGCTCTCCGGCTCAGAGCATCTGTGACCACGTTTGCCTTCCCCGGATGGTAGTGCATGGTATACTGGTAGTCCAACAGAAACTCTACCCAACGTCTCTGCCTGATATTTAACTCCTTCTGGGTGTCGACATACTTCAGATTCTTGTGGTTAGAGAAGATATCGCAATGTACTCCGTAAAGATAGTGTCGCAAGATCTTAAGAGCAAAAAACGACTGCCCCCATCTCCAAATCGTGCACGGGGTAATTCTGCTCGTGCTGCTTCAACTGACGGGAGGCATAGGCTATTACGTGCCCGTTCTGCATCAGAACGGCACCCATCCCCTGATAGAAAGCATCTGTGTACACCTGGAATCCTTCCTTCCCTGACGAAAGGGCAAGGATGGGAGCCGAGGTAAGACGATCCTTCAGCTCCTGGAAAGCACATTCGCATCGTGGTGTCCAAATAAAAGGGGACTCCTTTTTCGTCAGAGACGTAAGAGGGAGAGAAATCATAGAGAACCCCTTTACGAACTTCCGGTAATAACCGGCAAGTCCCAAGAAACTTCGAACATCCGAGGCCGACTTTATCGGTGGCCAATCCCTTACTGCCTGGACCTTTGCTGGATCTACTACCAGACTTGCTCCACTGATGACATGGCCCAGAAAGGCCACCTCCTTCAGCCAGAACTGGCACTTGCTGTACTTGGCATACATCTCATGCTCCCGCAACTTCTCCAAGGTCAAGGCAAAATGTCTTGCATGCTCCTCCTCCGTCCTTGAATGTATAAGGATGTCATCGATGAATACAATAACAAATACATCCAGATACTGTTCAAACACCCGGTTCATCAAGGTCATAAATACGGAGGGTGCATTTGTGAGCCCAAAAGGCATCACGGTAAACTCGTACAAACCATATCTGCTGTTGAAGGCCGTCTTCGGGATGTCCTCCTCCCGAATGCGAAGCTGGTAGTACCCTGACCTCAGATCCAGCTTTGAGAACCAATGAGCTCCCTCCAGCTGGTCAAATAGATCGTCTATCATTGGTAAGGGATAAGTATTCCGAACCGTTAACCTGTTCAGGGCCCGGTAATCTATACACAGTCCAAGAGTCCCGTCCTTCTTCTTAACGAATTACACCGGAGATCCCCATGGTGAAGAGCTAGGCCGAACAAACCCGGCCTCCACTAAATCCTAAAGCTGGCTTCGAAATTCCACCAACTCCTTTGGGGCCATTCGATAGGGAGCTCTGGATACTGGCTTATCCCCCGGTACGAGCTGAATCTGAAAGTCCTTCTCTTGGTGAGGGGGTAGCCTTGGTAGCTTCTCCAGAAACACGTCGGCGAAGTCCCGCACTACTAGAATATCTGAAATGGAGTCCTTGGCCACGACCGCCTCAAAAAGGACCTGATAAACTTCTTCCCCCTGCAGATGGGCCTTAACGGCCTACACAGGTGATAATAAGGTGCGGGGTGCTGGTATAATACCTTCGATGACAATGAAGGAGTCGTCGTGCCTCATGGTGATCCTCTTCGACACGCAGTCGATCTGGGTATGGTTCCAGCACAGCCAAGTCATGCCCAGGATCAGATCATAATCTGGCATCTTCAGAATCGTCGCTGGTGCCTCAAATGCCTTCCCGCCGATCCTCGCTTCCATATTGCAATGAGCAGAGGTCATTATCTTTGATCCATCGGGTAGGTGCACCCTCATCATCTTCCCAGTGAATGGCTCCACACCTGCCAGTCCTTTCACGAAATCCTCCGACACGAACGAGTGCGAAGCACCAGTGTCGAAGAGGGTGTGAGTGGGCTTGCCGCTAACGAAGACTATGCCTAGGGTAATTAAGTGTCTTAGTATTCTTGTTGCAATTGTCTTCTCTTAATTTCTAACTAGGTTATGTCTATAATACTAGTTCATATGAAGAAAACTTAAAATTACTGCCATACCTGCGATAACCTGCTCCGGGTTCCGGGGCTGTGTCAGGTCTAGAGCATACACCTGCTCCCTCTCTGGCCTACGGCCTCAATCCTTAAATCCTCATCCTCGGTCCTGTCCTCGTCCGCCAAACTGTCGGGGAGTTGGAGCGCACTGATGTGCTGGTGGGGGTGCTCGCCTCATAGGGCAGTTCCTCTTGATATGCCCCGGCTGATTGCACTGAAAGCATACCAGTGCCTGCTCTGCTGTCCTTGGCATCTCTAGCATCTATAAAGGCTGGGGAGCCAATACCCCCGACTCCTCTTCTCCTGCCCAATCTCCTGACGAGGCTGCTCCCTGTTTCTTCTCTGCCCAATAACCTAGCACCGAGGATGGTCTCTACGACCTCCAATCACCGTATCATCAGCCGGTCTCTTTCGGCTCCTGACTGTAAGCTGATCCGCTTCTATATTCTTAGCCATCTCCAGAACCCTGGCTAGACTCCCCTTTGAGACGAAAAGGAGGGCCTTTCTCATGTCGTCCTTCATCCCCTTATAAAAACTCCTAGCATAGCCAGCATCGTCTAACTGGTAAGCGTCCGCATAGCGGGCCAGGTGAGTAAACTCCTGATAATACTCCACCACAGTCCTGTTCCCCTGCCTCAACCGCAGGAACCTATCCTCTAGGTCGTCCCTCGCCGACTGAGGTACAAAACGTCCCAGGAGTGCTGCTCTAAACTCCTCCCAAGTAAAATCTGCACAATCTATCCTCGCAAAGGTGGTGTCCAGCTGGGATTTCCACCACCTCTTTCCGTGTGACTCCAGGAAGGAGACTGCCAATGCAACTGCCTCCTTAGTGGGGCATCGAATCCTCATAAGCGTCTCGTAAATGGTATCCAACCATTCCTCCGTACGTACTACAGACTCTGTCCCCAGGTAGGATGGAGGGGAAAGTCCCCGGAAGACAGTCATCCAATTGGCCCCGGGGTTTGGCTATGGGGCCGTGATAGTTTTACTTTCAAGACTACCTAAACATCTAGAGGGGGGGGGGGTGAATAGGTACTTTTCCTTGATTTAACTTAAGGCAGAATATAACTACAGTTCTTTGAATAAATCATATATATCTAAGCTAACACAACACAGCAATCACAAACATACACACATCACAGATTGCACACAGATTTATAGTGGTTCCCCAAGGTCTGGGTACATCCACTTTCCCCCTTCACCTATCTAGCAGAATTCTAGAGTCTGCCTAACTTCTTCCTTTAACTCAGATCCTCAGATCCTATAGCTCAGAATCCAGAAGAATTCCTACAACTCAGGCTAACAAGCCCTACCTCAGCCTTGCCACAAGGCCTACAACTCAGAGAATACCTTCTCCTACAACTCAGGCTAACAATCCCTACCTCATCCTTGCCTCAAGGCCTACAGCTCAGAGAATACCTTCTCCTATAACTTATGCATAAATAGCCCTACCTCAGAGAATAAATCTCCTACACTCAGCCTTTATAAAATAGGCTTACAACTTAGATCTATGAATAGATCCTACAGAATTTGATAAGGAATTTTGTAATCTCTTACCCCTGTTGAGAGACAAGGGATAAGAACTTTCTTGATCAGCTTCTTGAAGAGGCTGATGGCTGAAATCAACTTGATCTTAGCTTTCTTCAAAGCTTCTTGAATCTGAACTTAGTTGGGTTGATTTCCTTTGAATAAAACTTACTGGCAGCTTCCTTCTTAGACTTCAAAAATAGATCTGAATCTCCTTGACAGATTAGTTCAGTATCTGCTTCTTGAGAGACCTGTGAACGTCTCCTCCTTGTCTTCAAATAGCTGGATCTCTCTATCCAAATCTCTTGAAGATACTTCTGAATTCTTGATTGAATTCCACTTAGACAGAATCTGAATAGTAAACTACTTCAGATCGTCTTCTTAGTTCTTCTCACGAATATCTTCTCCTTTGTTACTTGTACTTTCTTGATCAGAGAATAATCTCTAATTGTGTTAGTGGTGACAATACTTCTTCTCTATTTTATTTTTCTTCTTCTGAATCTGTCTATTTATAGACTTCATCCATGGTAACCGGACGATCCGGTTTATAACTAACTTCTAACAAGTCTGACAACTTCAGTAAACCTGTCATAACCCACAACTATAAAGTATTCAAACAGTTCTTGAGCCTTTGACTCTGTCAGCAAAGCGTCGAGTCTGTCTGCCATAAAGTGTCGAGATCATCTGTCAATATATATCGACACAAGTGACTTAAGTGTCGACACAGCCTTTGGTGATGTCGATAAAGCTGTCTTGATGTCGACACAGCTTCCTGATACTGCATCTTGAGAATGTGTCGACACTGATTATTTGTGTCGACACAAACACTTCACCATTCATCAGCAATCAACTTGGTCTAGACTCAGTTGTGTGTCGACACAAGTCCTGTGTGTCGACACAGTTGATGTAGACTCAGAACATAGTGTATGTCGACACTGCCTTCAGGTGTCGACACAGTTGTTGTCGACTCTGCCTCTGTGTGTCGACACTGCCTCCCGGTGTCGACACAACCTATGTCGACTATAATCTTCTGTGTGTCGACACTGCCTCCCGGTGTCGATACAAGTCCTCTGAAGTGCCGACACAGCTATTTCCAAGTGTCGACACAATCTTACTGAAGTGTCGACACAGCTTCTTCAGGTGTCGACATATGGACTTAGAATATTTTTCCTGCATTCTAGCACATTCTTAACCTGCATATATAAACTCAAAATAACATCAAATACACCTTGATGTATATCATTGAGCTAAGTGAGACTTCTCTAAATCAGGTACACATTTTCCAATGTACCCAACAATCTCCCCATATTTGGAGAAGTCATAACCCTTTAGCCAATGATATACACCACTTATAAAATAAACATGATGATGTATATAAGCATTATATGACAGGGTACTATATAAACAAAACACATATCATAGTTACATCACAGAATAAAGATGTAAAAGTAAATGATCACAGAACAATGTTTTGTATATCAACTCAAAAAGTTTGTTACAAAATGTTTACATTGATTTCTTTTAACAAACTAACAATTACATAGTTCTTGAACAAAAACTAGTAAAGCTAAGACTAAGGCTGGGCAGGCTCCTTGATGACTATCCCTTTTCCAGATATTATCTGAACCTGAGCAAGAGGTTCTGTATCTTCCATGGGCTTCTTGCCTTTCAGATCAACTTTCTTCTGTGCTTCAGCCTTGATCCTTTATCTTTCAAAATAATAAAAGGGCTTGGGGAAATACTTGCTAGGTTCCTGAGTATCAGGAGGTTGCTTCCCCATCTTAGCCTTTCTCCCGTGTTGAACTATGGCTTCTTGTCTGGCTTCATACTTTTGCCATTCATGTTTATTGTACCATTTTCCCCTTTCATGTACTTGATCTTTTACAGCCTTCCATTCAGTTAAAATGATATTCCTTGAAGTGGGGCTCCACTGCTCAAAGTCTATCTTTAATTCTGCTTGCTCTCTAAAGCTTTTCTTTGATAATAGAGCATCTTGCTGAGCTTTGATAGCAGTATCTTGCATATCAACCTTTTCAATAATCACATTTGTAATAGGTTGTGGAGGGCTATATATTGACTGAACCTGCTCATGTATCATTCCAATATCTGCAGGAGGGTAAATGACTTGGACAACCTCAGGTTGATTACCTTCAAGTAGAATTTATTGCACCCCTGACTCATCCATATTATCATCATCACACAGGGGTGGATATCCAAGAGTGGCTCTTATGCTGTTAGTTACCCATTTGGCATGGTCAGACCCAGCATAGACTAACACCCTCTCCCCCTTTATGACTTCTCTAGCCACATGCTCTCTCAAGTCATCTTTCTGAAATCTAATTTGTCCATCCAGATAGTTGATTCCATCTTTAAAGAATGGCTTTAATTTTTGAGTTTGTCACTAATCAACTTCTCAGATGAAGTGATGGCAGTTTTAACTTCATCTAGGGCAGCTTGTAGCTTCTGATCATATTCTTCTTTTTCTTTAGCCCTTGCAGCAGTCATTGCAACAATAGTGTTTGTGAACTCAATGACTATCATATTATGTGATTCAGTCATATTTTCATTCATTCTTATCTGATTCTCAAGGACATAGCCTTGTTTAACAGCCATCTCATCCACTTGCTTCTTAATTTCTTCTTGTTGCTTTGAAGGAAATACCACAGCATTGCCTCCCTTATGGAAGCAATCTGTCATCTCTCTTTTGTTCTGATTAACTTCAAATCTTATAGATTTTATCTCTTGTGCCAGATCAAATTGAAGAGCCTTTTGGCTTTCATCCATATACTTTTCAAGAAGCAATCTCTGCTCATCCATTTTGACCTGTAAATTTATCATAAATTTAGTGTAATCAAAATCAGCAGTGGCTTAGTGAGTTGTTGTCTGGAGAGCTTTCTTATAGCTGTGACTTCTCCTCTTGAAGAACATTAGCTTTCTTTTCTTAGCCTCCCCGACCTTTGTATTTTTAGACTCTGAAGTACTTTCAGTATGAACTCTTTCTGGAGGAGTGGTAAGAATTTCTTTCTCAGCACCATGTTGCTCCCCCTCAACATGTACTTGCTCCCCCTCAACAACACCTTGCTCCCCCTCAACCCTAAGGGTTTCAACCTTATCAGCTGCCTCTCCAATATCAGGAAACAGCTCTTCAAGAGTGAATTCTTGTTGTGTGAGAGCAGGAGATGATACAGTGTTTCCTTTAGCAGAATCATCAATACCAGCACTATACAAATCTTATGATAACTTTATTCTGTTTTCCTCTTGTACTTGTGCAGTAATTGGATCCCCTTGCACCTGCGTTGGTATAGTCTCTTCCTGGACGTTAGTAGACCCAGTCTGGTCCTCATTCTACTCTCTAACTTGTTCTGCTTGAATTGGTGGATTTCCATGATCATGCACATGAAGGTCATGTCCTGTTGATTTCTCAGTTGTCTCCTGCCTGTCCACATCAGGCAACTCCTTTGATAGAACTCTATCCCATCTGGAGAATAACCTCATGTCCATTCTCCTCATATGGTTGATCTTGGATCCAGGAATCTGTTGCATTACCTCTGGGATGATTCCAGCCATATACAGACTCAAAATTCTAGCCAAGTTTGGCTTCTTGATTCCTTCTTTGATTTTATCAAACAAAACTGCTGACCAACTGGTTGGAATTTTAAAGACAATTCTTGTCATCAGACTAAACATATAGGCTGAGATCCTATCATGTCCACCTGGTTTACATAAGATCACTTTGCCTATAATTTCAGACAGGAATTTCCCCTGAGGATTCATGCCTTTCCTGTTGATGGCAGATCCTATCTTTATGGTTGGATCCAATCCACACCATTGAAGTGTTTCTCTTGTTTTTGAGGATGAAACCTCTTCCTCATCTTAGACCCTGGGAAGATGTAGAATATTGCTCAATCTTTTCTGAGTCAGCTTGACTCGTTCTCCATGGATGGTTGATTTGATCTTTAATCCGGTTGAATCCACAGATGCACCGGTATAGAACTCAAGGACTTCTTTCTTCCATATTTTTGTAGGTTCAGAGACAAGATAGTCTAATCCGTTGTCTGTGAGAAGAGAAATGACCTGTTTGATCTCCAATTCGGCATCGTTGAATGCATGCCTAACCAACTCATATCCTTCATTGACGTTGTCTTCAACCTTGGGCGCCATTGGAATGAAGAGAAAGCTTGATTGGAGAGGAGAGAGATTGTCAACACAAGGTTTTTGTCTCAAAACCCTGGTGAGCGTGTCGACAGAATAAGTTCTTGACCTATTTATACCCTTATAATCAAAGAAGATCAAAAGGCGGGCAAAAACTGTCTAAAAGTGTCGACACTGTTGGAATGTGTCGACACAAACTTCTATTGTCTCGACCACGGCGCTGACTACTATGTGTCGACACCAATTGATGATATGTCGACATAGGAGATATTTAGTAGTTCATCAGAAATTTTGTGTCGACTCTTATTAGAAGTGTCGACACAAAATCTGTAAGTGTCGACACCATTACTCTGGTTGTGTCGACACTACATTTCTGGATGAGTCGACTCTTTGTCCCTTAGGTGTCGACACATTTTCTCTGTGTCGACATAATTTCCCTGAATTGTCGACATGAATTCTCTGTGTCGACACCTTATCACTGAATGTGTCGACACCATTTTACTTAGCCAATTTTTTGGTAAACTAACCTATGGTAAGTATTCCTAATTCAATTTTAAATCTATTGAATTTAGTTTCATCCAGAGGCTTAGTAAATACATCTGCAATTTGAAAATCAGTTTTAACAAATTCTAATGAGATGTCTCCTTTTTCTACATGTTCTCTAAGAAAATGGTATTTGATCTCTATGTGCTTAGTCCTACTATGTGAAACAGGATTGTTTGCAATAGAAATAACACTTTTAGAATCACACAATAAAGGTGTTCTACTTACCTGAATACCATAATCCCTTAGCTGATGCTGAATCCACAATAGTTGTGCACAATAACTTCCAGCTGCAATATATTCAGACTCAGCTGTGGATATTGCCACACTAGTCTGCTTCTTACTGCTCCAAGATATCAATCTTCCTCCCAGGAATTGGCATGTACCTGTAGTACTTTTTCTATCTTCTCTACAGCCTGCAAAATCTGCATCTGAATAACCTGTTAGTAGAAAATCTCTATTCCTAGGGTACCAAAATCCTAGATTAGGTGTGCCCTTTAGATATCTCAAAATCCTCTTGACTGTAGTATAATGTGATTCTTTAGGACATGCTTGATACCTAGCACAGACACATGTTGCATACATAATGTCTTGTCTACTAGCAGTTAGATATAATAGAGAGCCAATTATTCCTCTATACAAAGACTCATCTACAGGTTTTCCTGCATCATCTTTGCATATATGCATACTTGTTCCCATAGTAGTTCTCATGGTGGAGGATGACTCCATACCATACTTCTTAATTAACTCCTTGGTGAACTTAGATTGGGATATGAACAAGCCATCATCAGTCTGTCTTACTTGGAGTCCCAAGAAGAACTTAAGTTCCCCCATACTGCTCATTTCAAACTTCCTTGCATAAGTTTGGCAAACTTCTTGCAAAAGTTGTTCTATGTAGACCCAAAGATTATGTCATCTACATAGATCTGAACTAAGATTATCTTACCTTTAGATTCCCTTAGGAATAGAGTTTTGTCTATTTTACCTCTTGAGAATTTGTTCTCAATAAGGAAAGTAGACAAGGTTTCATACCAAGCCCTTGGGGCTTGCTTTAACCCATACAATGCTTTCCTTAGTCTATAGACATAACCAGGTTTAATAGAATCTACAAAACCTGATGGCTGCTCTACATAGACTTCTTCTTTCAGATCACCATTCAGGAATGCTGATTTCACATCCATTTGATATACCTTGAAGCCTTGATATGCTACATAGGCAAGGAACATTCTGATTGCTTCCAGTCTTGCTACTGGGGCAAATGTTTGATCAAAGTCTATTTCCTCTTCCTGCCTGTATCCTTTTGCAACCAATCTTGCTTTATTATTCACAATAACTCCATTCTCATCCAACTTGTTCCTAAAAATCCACTTTGTACCAATGATGTTGTGGTCTTTTGGTTTAGGAACCAACTCCCAGACCTTGCATCTTCTAAACTGATTAAGCTCCTCTTTAATAGCATTAATCCAGTGTTGGTCTTGGATTGCTTCTTCAAATTTCTTTGGCTCCAGTTGAGATAGAAAACTTGAGTGCAGAACTGTATTCAGATTTCTACTTCTGGTTTGCACTCCATGTCTTAGATCACCAATTATCTGATCTGCTGGATGATCCTTTAGATGTCTTACAGCTGGAGGTAAAATTCCTTCTGGCTGAACACCTCCAGTTTCTTCATTGTGCTGCACCTCTTTATTGTCATCAGCTTCTTGAGAGTCTTATACTCCCCCTGGACAGTAACCATCATTTTCCAATACTTCATCTGCAGTTGAGCCTTCTACAGTGGAAAGCTTGTCCATCCTATTGCTTATACCTATAAGACTGCATGAACTACAAGGCAACTCACTGTTGACTAATCTTGTTTCATCAAATACAATATGTACAGATTCTTCTACAACCTGAGTAATTAAGTTGTAGACTCTATAAGCCTTACTATTGTTGTTGTACCCAACAAATATCCCATCTTGATATTTGGCAGCAAACTTAGTTAGATAAGACTTGTCATTGTTAAGGATATAACACTTGCAACCAAAGATTCTAAAATAGGATAGATTTGGTTTTCTACCTTTTATGATCTCATAGGGAGTCTTTTTGTGGTACTTAGTGATAGAAGCCCTGTTGAGTACAAGACATTTAGTGTTTACTGCCTCAGCCCAGAAATATTCTGGGAGAGAAGTGTCACTCAATAGAGTTCTACCAGCTTCAATCAATGTCCTATTCTTTCTTTCAGCAATACCATTTTGCTGAGGTGTTCTAGGTGAGGAGAATTTTTGAAAAATCACAAACTCTTCACACAATCTTGTCATACTTTCAGATTAAAATTCAGTGCCATGGTCACTTCTGATTTTGACCACTGTACTATCCAGTTCATTCTGAATTTGTCTGACAAACCTGTGTAAAACACTTGGGGTTTCAGATTTCTGTCTTAGAAAGAACGCCCATGAATATCTAGAATAATCATCTACAACCACAAAAGTGTAGACCTTCCTACCTAGACTATGAACTGGCATAGGACCAAAAAGATCCATATGTAAGAGGTATAGACACCTCACTGAATCCTTGTTTTCAAGGCTATGAAAGAAGAATTTTGTCTGCTTGCCCTTTTGACAAGCTGAACATATCCCTTCCTTTATACACTTAACTTGAAGACCATTCCTCACTAACTCTTTACTAAAGAGTTGGCCAATTGTCTTGTAGTTAAGATGAGCCAGCCTCTTGTACCATTTGACACAATGAGATGCTTTCTCATCAGCTACAAGACAAATAGAAGAACCTTTGTTCTCACACCCAAAATCAAGACAATAAACATTTCTCTTTCTATACCCAGTCAATATGACCTTTTGATTACTTGACCTTTTGATATGACATCCATTCTTAACAAATGAAATGTCATATCCTAGATCACTCAGCTGACTTATGCTTATCAGGTTGTGTTCCAAACCTTTTACATAAGCCACTTTAGTGATGGTAATTTGGTTGGAAGAGATGTTACCAAATCCTTTGATGATTCCTCCTTCAGATCCACCAAAGATTACTTTAGGCCCATCCTTGATAGATGTGTACTCCTTCAGTAGCCCCTTTGTTCCAATCATGTGCCTGGAACATCCACTGTCCAAGTACCATATAGGGGCATGACAGCTTGGACTTTCCTGCAATACAAAATTACCTTCCCTTAGAACCCAAGTAAGTCTTGGGTCCTTGGTTCAAGTTAGCACCATTCATATCAAAACTACCAGCAGCTCTTCTAACTAGTAGACTGTTGTTCTTCCTGACACTTATGTTATGCCAGCAGTCAAAGGCAAAATGGTCTGTCTTGCCAAAGTACCAGTATTCATACTTGTTGTATCTAGGTCTAAATACATTTTTGACAGAAGAATTTCTGTTCTGTGCTGGTGCTGCTGCAGCTACACCCACTGGTTTCTTATAACCATGGGGTTAATGAACATGGGCTGACTTATTGGCATTAACACCCTTGTTATTCAGAACATCAGTCTTATTATGACCATGAATGTTTTCAAGATCATACTTATTAGAAGGCTCATGCACCTTTCTAAAAACTACAGGGACTTTAAAGTTCAATGGCTGAACTGGTGCTTTGCCTTTTCTCTTGAAATGGGCAGCCCTGGTGTTACCTTTAAATCCTATTCCTGCCTTACCCTTTTGAGCCACAAACTCATCTATTAAGGGTAAGACTGATTTTGGCTTAGAGTAACTAGCCACCAAATCTTTCTCTACTTGAAGTCTGACTTCCAGACTTTTAATTAGATCATTTTTATATGTGATTGTATCCATCTGAATAACTGTAATAGTTTTCATCTTGGCAACCTCATTCATTTGTTGATCCAATTCTTTCTCTAAACCAGATACAGTCATCTTAAGATCAGCAATTTCCTTAGCCTGATTTTTGGCCAGGTTTTTTCTTTTCTTAAGTGCCTGCAATAAGTCCTCATATTCATCTATCAATTGATGAATATCTCCTTCAGATTCTGATCCATCCTCATCACTTGATAAAGATGAATCTGACTCTGAACCAGTACTATAATCAGAAATTCTAGAATTACTTTGTACCTTACTGGGACCAGGCTGATCCTTGTACTTGTTGTCTTCTGATTCAGCCATCAGTCCCATGCACTGGTGGTCTTCTTGTTCATTGATGGAGTCCAATAATTGCATAAACTCCTCTTCTTCACTAGCTGCATACAGTCCAATGTATGCTTCAGCTTCAGATTCTGACTCTGAGGAGGATTGATATGTAAGACTCTTCTCCTTCTTAGCAACAAAGGATTTCTCCTTCTTGCCCTTTTGTTGAGTCTTCTTTCTGTCTGCTGACTCCTTTCTCTTTTCTGGACACTCAGCCACCACATGTCCTGGCCTATTGCAGTAATAGCAAACAATTTTTGATGTTGTAGCTTTGCTGGGCTTAGACCTGCTCCTTTCCTTTCTTGATGATTTTCTCTTTTGATAATAGTCATCAACTGGCTGTGATGTGGAGAGCCTTGACTTCCACTGCTTCTTCTTCAAGAACCTCTGAAACTGCCTTGTAAAGGTAGCAAAATCTGCATCTGAATCACTACTATCTGAGTTCTGATTTTCTTAATTTTCTGAGATAACTTCATGAACTTCCTTAGGAGGTGATGGAGACATCCTCCTGCTCTTTCTAGTGGCTTCAACCTTGAAAGCCACTGACTTTTCTCTATACTCTCCTTTTGTATTTCTTTCTTCCTCCTTCCTAGCCATTAGTTGCATTTCATATGATAGCGACTTTCTAAATAAGGTTGGAGGAGAAATGTCAGCTAGTTTGGCCACTTCTCTAATGGCAGAAATCTTGTATCCCAATCTTTTGTCAACGATCTTAGGAATTTGTCATTCAGCTCATAAGTACTGAAGACCCTTCCATAGGACATCAGTTTATTCACTATCATGTAGAATTTCTTGTAGCATTCAGATATGCTATCAGACTTCCCTTGTCTGAAAATCTCATATTCTTGATTGAGCATAGACTTTTTGTCTTGTCTAACTTCTTCAGAACCCTCCATGTAGACAATCAAGGTGTCCAACATTTCCTTAGAGGTTTTGCAGTGAATCAAATTTTGGAAAGTAAAATAATCTATGGCACTCACTATGATATTCTGAGCTCTCTTATCCATAGTTGCCAATATAATTTCATCCTTGGTCATTTCAGAAAAATCTTTCGGAGTTCTTTGATTTGCATCTAGAGCAGACACATTCATTGGGATATATGGACCTTCTTTTACCATGATATATATCCTTGGGTCAGAGGCCTCCATAAACAATCTAACCCTTTCTTTCCAGATACCAAAAATCTCTTTCCTGCAGATGAGTAATTTCATTGACCCTAATTCCTTGTGATTCACTCCAGAACCAATTTTCTTGATTCTTGATTCTGCCTTAGGGATCTAACTCAGAAGGTTAAGTCCTTCTTTGAGTAACCTCCCTCTGATACCACTTGATAGTTTTACTTTCAAGACTACCTAAACACCTAGAGGGGGGGGGTGAATAGGTACTTTTCCTTGATTTAACTTAAGGAAGAATATAACTACAGTTCTTTGAATAAATCAGATATATCTAAGCTAACACAGCACAACAATCACAAACATACACACATCACAGATTGCACACAGATTTATAGTGGTTCCCCAAGGTCTGGGTACATCCACTTCCCCCTTCACCTATCTAGCAGAATGCTAGAGTCGGCCTAACTTCTTCCTTTAAATCAGATCCTGAGATCCTACAGCTCAGAATCCAGAAGGATTATTATAACTCAGGCTAACAAGCCCTACCTTAGCCTTGCCACAAGGCCTACAATTCAGAGAATACCTTCTCCTACAGCTCAGGCTAACAAGCCCTACCTCAGCCTTGCCTCAAGGCCTACAGCTCAGAGAATACCCTCTCCTACAACTCAGGCATAAACAGCCCTACCTCAGAGAATAAATCTCCTACGCTCAGCCTTTATAAAATAGGCTTACAACTCAGATCTATGAATAGATCCTACAGAATTTGATAAGGAATTTTGTAATCTCTTACCCCTATTGAGAGAGAAGGGATAAGAACTTTCTTGATCAGCTTCTTGAAGAGGATGATGGCTGAAATCAACTTGATCTTAGCTTTCTTCAAAGCTTCTTGAATCTGAACTTAGTTGGGTTGATTTCCTTTGAATAAAACTGACTGGCAGCTTCCTTCTTAGACTTCAAAAATAGATCTGAATCTCCTTGACAGATTAGTTCAGTATCTGCTTCTTGAGAGACCTTTGAATGTCTCCTCCTTGTCTTCAAATAGCTAGATCTCTCTCTATCCAAATCTCTTGCAGATACTTCTGAATTCTTGATTGAATTCCACTTAGACAAAATCTGAATAGTAAACTACTTCAGATCGTCTTCTTAGATCTTCTCACGAAGATCTTATCCTTTGTTACTTGTACTTTCTTGATCAGAGAATAATCTCTAATTGTGTTAGTGGTGACAATACTTTTTCTCTATTTTGTTTTTCTTCTTCTAAATCCGTCTATTTATAGACTTCATCCATTGTAACCGTCTGATCCAGTTTATAACTAACTTCTGACAAGTCTGACAGCTTCAGTAAACCTGTCATAACCCACATCTGTCAAGTCTTCAAACAGTCTTGAGCCTTTGACTCTGTCAGCAAAGCGTCGAGTCTGTCTGCCATAAAGTATCGAGACCATCTGTCAATATGTGTCGACACAAGTGACTTAAGTGTCGACACAGTATTTGGTGATGTCGACAAAGCTACCTTGATGTCGACAAAGCTTCCTGATACTGCATCTTGAGAATGTGTCGACACTGATTATTTGTGTCGACACAAACACTTCACCATTCATCAGCAATCAACTTGGTCTAGACTCAGCTGTGTGTCGACACAAGTCCTATGTGTCGACATAGTTGATGTAGACTCAGAACATAGTGTGTCGACACTGCCTCCAGGTGTCGACATAGTTGTTGTCGACTCTGCCTCTGTGTGTCGACACTGCCTCCCAGTGTCGACACAGCCGATATCGACTATAATCTTCTGTGTGTCGACACTGCCTCCCGGTATAGACACAAGTTCTCTGAAGTGTCGATACAGCTATTTCCAAGTGTCGACACAATCTTACTGAAGTGTCGACACAGCTTCTTCAGGTGTCAACATATGGACTTAGAATATTTTTCCTGCATTCTAGCACATTCTTAACATGCACATATAAACTCAAAATAACATCAAATACACCTTGATGTATATCATTGAGCTAAGTGAGGCTTCTCCAAATCAGGTACACAATTTCCAATGTACCCAATAGGTCGGGCCTTGCTGAGCTCTGAAGGCCTCAAGAATGGCCGTCAGTGTTTGCCCCATCTCCGTCTGCTGGAACGGAGCTGGAGCCGGCGGTGGCGGGACCACATTCGGAGCCTGGGGTGTCCCATGCTGTGATGTAGGGTTCGTCGCAGGCTACAAGGAAAAATTCCACTTGTTTTAGGATGTATGAATGGAATATAAGAAAGGGTAGGATGGACTTTCACATGTGATTTCCCTTATGGGCACACCACTGCTTCCGCTGTTAGTTTGTCCGTAAACTAAGCTCGCATGGGGGTGGCCCAGGGTTTTGTGGACTACTTCTCTTCCGATCGAGGTCTCCTCTGATACCACTTGTAAGACCCTCCTTTTTTTCTTTTTGAACACTGGGGTCTTAGCCCAGAATTGCCCCTTTGCGGTGGCACCGACTCACGGGAAGGTCGCCACTACAAAACGCCAATTCTGCCGGCCCTTTTCGATCACAAGGAGAGAGAAGTAAGTATACATAAAATGTAAATAAGTCCACAGAAACATGTACGAAGAGAAAATCACAACCAGTCCATCAATTGATAATAACAGAAAATAGAAGTACTGCAAAGATACAGTTCAGATGAAATATAGATAAACGGGCTCGAGCTCGGTACATCAGAGTCCTCATTACAAATCACTCATCGCGTAAGCTATAAAAATACTAATCACTCACGGAGCTGGTCGCAGGTGCACCGGTGCTAGACTGACCCACCTCCATGGGCACCGTACTCCGCTTGGACTGGTCCCTGGACTGCTGGTCCCTATCTCCCATCCGGAGCTCCTGTAATGTTGTGGTTCGAAAACCATTAGTCATAAAGACTAAGACCTATCATCCCCTATCCCTCCCCCATGGCTCCTAAGCACCGAGCGGAGAGGAGGAAAGGGAAGCTACAAAGGTGGAGAGTAATCAAGCAGATGACAATGGAGCTAATCTAACAACTATCATGGTGTATAAACAACTATCTAGAATAAAGTGCATCTAGCAATTCTACGGTAGTAAGTAATAAAGTAGACATGTAGTAAGTAGCAAATATATAAGAAGGCAGATAGAAAAAAAATAAGTAAATAAGTAAGTAACCTTAACTTATATGAATGCTCATACAAACTTATAAGTTAAGGGGTCTTCTGCAAGGCTTCTATTGTATAAAAAGTCCCATACCGATTTATACGTTGGGGTGTCGGTTGTATGCAAATATGAGTGTAGTGATATGCTATGCCATGATTCATGAAAGTGCAACTCACGCACACGACTCTATGCGCACAGACCTTTAGTTCCCCCTGTTCGGGCAGCTAGCTTCACTCCCAGGAACCCCCGTAGTGGCAAACAGAGATAGTGGGTCGGGCCCCCACTCCTAGGAGGGTATCCACACTACCGGGCCTAGCCCTTTCGTACGCCCCTAGAAGAACACAATTTAGAGTATCCGCGTACTAGTGCTGGCTATATCCACCAGACATTCTTTGGCTAAGTGATCCCACACCGCCGAGTCAACGTACCGATGTCGGTGTGAACGACAATCAAATACCGAAGACCCACCACCTTTATTCTGTACTCAAACCCTCGAGCCCTCGGCTCCCCGGTCTGTCCCGTCCGTGCATCTACCTTCAGAGCTACCGTCTGAATGGCAACAAAACCAACTTATTCTACCTCCCTAGCTACCGGGGTGTGTGAAAGTGCAACCCTAGTTATACTAGTTGCTCTTTTAATTTATTATTCCTACGGTTTACGTTAGCCCAGGACTGCCCCCGGTATTCCCCGTGAAGGGCTCTCAAAGGGCACTAGGAACTATGATGATAGCTGAAGCCCACCGTTCCCTTTAGCAAGGCACTTATTGTTACTGGTTGATACCCATTACCCGATCCCTTTTTAATTTACTTTAGATCTAGCCCTAGAGTATTAAGACTCTTCCTCTCCTACCTGGGGTGGACGATCTTTCGTCATTTCCGAACGCCACTTAACACTAGCCAATCTCACACTCTACTTATCCTGACTTCCAAGAATGAACTTAAACTTAACTTGCCCTATCCAATCCAGTAACTACCAAAATTCCATTTCCCCAAGTTCATTACCCACTCTAGTTCAGTTTCCGTGGTTTTACTATATGCAGACCATCCTAAGATACATGAGGTATATAAGGGGAGGTACTCCAAATTATCTTTTGAATCTCCTATAATATTTACTGGAGGTCTATCAAGTCATAATATAACTAAGTCCAAGATTTCCAAATTTTTCCTTTTTATCGGGCATTTAATTTATTTATTCTAAGCCTCTCAATGCCCTTATATGAACTTGAAGTTCACTAATGAGCCAACAATAAATCATCATAAAATCAGTAAAAATCCTATGAGGCATTTAAGCATTAATTCCAAATTTTGAGAAAATTAAAAGGTGTTTAGGCCTATATTTCCTAATTTACCCTTTTAGGCCACTTCTACCATATTATGAAGCCAGTACTGTAAATATGTACCCAAAAATCACAAGAAAATTACAGAAACTTAATGGTGACCTAAAACTATCAGAAACCATGTCCCATGATTTTTCTCTAATATTTTGGGCTCTGAATTTATTTTAATGTAAAATACTAATTTCCTAGCTTAGTGAAGGAGGTACTATTTTTAATTATCTAAAAATCCAGAGAAAATTACAGGGTGACTATCATGGTTTGAAACACCCACGGATCAAAGTTCATAATTTTACAATTAATAATTGGGCATTATTTGTATTTTTGACTACATATCCCAAATGGTAAGTTAAGAAGCAAGTACCCAAAATAATCAGATAAAACTCCCAAGAAAAATACAGAAGGTATAACATGCTATAAGATGCCCTAATTTAAGATTTCATAACTTTCCAGTGAACATAAATTCCAGAATCATCAAAATAAATATCTAGGGCACTACTAAAGTTGTGAATGAAGTACTGTATAAATTAACCCAAAAATCTTAAAAAAATTATATTATGGCCATTTAGACAAGAAAATCACCCTGCCCAAATTTTATTTGATTTGTAGTTCATTTGTCAGCATAATAGTTCAAATTAAGATTATTGTCTAATTTCAGTTTCTGTCTGCTTTTAACATTTAGAGTGTGATTTTTTATTTGCTTGATGTGTGGAGGAGATTGAGTGGTGTTTATTATATAATAGAATTAGGTTTAAAGATGTGGGAGGTTGAAATTAAAAGAAGAAGAACCGTGATGGCTGCTGCCCCCACCTTTGGCGTGAAGCCCCCAACCCGACGCCCCTCTTGGAGATCGCTCCATTGCTGCCGCTGCCCCTCTCGGTGGTGTTCTTGCTGTCCGGAGACCTCCTCCCTCCTCCGGTGTGACTCTGAAGAAGGTGGCTGGCATCCTCCGTCTGGTGCGACTCCGACGGATCCGGTGGAAGTGCGACTCTTCCACTAGTTATCTTTGTGTGCTCTTCTCTTTGGTTGTAGGTAGTTTCTCTCCCTATCTCTTGTGTGTTTCTTCTTTATGTTGTGAGGATTTGGTGGATTTGTAAACTCAATTTTTAATCTAGAAAGTTGATTGATTTTGTATTGTACAAAATCTGAATTTAAAATATCATATCGTCCGGATTTCTTCATGTATCTTTTGTAAGACCCCCTTTTTTTTCTTTTTCAACCACCGGGGTCTTAGCCCAGAATTGCCGCTTTGCGGTGGCACCGACTCACGGGAAGGCCGCCACTACAAAACGCCAATTCTGCCGGCCCTTTTCGATCACAAAGAGAGAGAAGTAAGTATACATAAAATGTAAACAAGTCCCCAGAAACATGTATGAATAGAAAATCACAACCAGTCAATCAATAGATAATAACAGAAAATAGAAGTACTGCAAAGATACAGTTCAGATGAAATATAGATAAACGGGCTCGAGCCCGGTACATCAAAGTC
Source organism: Platanthera zijinensis (assembly GCA_039513925.1). NCBI lineage: Eukaryota > Viridiplantae > Streptophyta > Magnoliopsida > Asparagales > Orchidaceae > Platanthera > Platanthera zijinensis. Next base: position 208,465,630 of record CM077082.1, on the reverse strand, counting down.
CTCACTACAAATCACTCATCGCGGAAGCTATAAAAACACTAATCACTCACGGAGCTGGTCGCAGGTGCACCGGTGCTAGACTGAGCAACGTCCATGCGCACCGTACTCCGCTTGTGCAGGTCCCTGGACTGCTGGTCCCTGTCTCCCATCCGGAGCTCCTATAATGCTGTGGTTCGAAAACCATTAGTCATAAAGACTAAGCCCTTTCATCCCCTCCCCCTCCCCCCATGGCTCCTAAGCACCGAGCGGAGAGGAGGAAAGGGAAGCTACAAAGGTGGAGAGTAATCAAGCAGATGACAATGGAGCTAATCTAACAACTATCATGGTGTATAAACAACTATCTAGAATAACGTACATCTAGCAATTCTACGGTAGTAAGTAATAAAGTAGACATATAGTAAGTAACAAATATATAAGAAGGGAGATAGAGAACAAATAGGTAAATAAGTAAGTAACCTTAACTTATATGAATGCCCATACAAACTTATAAGTTAAGGGGGTCTTCTTCAAGGCTCCCATCGTATAAAAAATCCCATACCGATTTATACGTTGGGGTGTCGGTTGTATGCAAATATGAGTGTAGTGATATGTTATGCCATGATTCATGCAAGTGCAACTCACGCACACGACTCTATGCGCACAGACCTTTAGTTCCCCCTGTTCGGGCAGCTAGCTTCACTCCCAGGAACCTTCGTAGTGGCAAATGGAGACAGTGGGTCGGGCCCCCCACTCCTAGGCGGGTATCCACACTACCGGGCCTAGCCCTTCCGTACGCCCCTAGAAGAACACAACCTAGAGTATCCGCGTACTAGTGCTAGCTATATCAACAAGACTTCCTTTGGCTAAGTGTCCCACACCGCCGAGTCAACGTACTGATGTCGGTGTGAATGACAATCAAATACCGAAGACCCACCACCTTATTCTGTACTCAAACCCTCGAGCCCTCGGCTCCCCGGACAGTCCCGTCCGTGCATCTACCTTCAGAGCTACCGTCTGAATGGCAACCAAACCAACTTATTCTACCTCCCTAGCTACCAGGGTGTGTGAAAGTGCAACCCTAATTATTCTAGTTGCTCTTTTAATTTATTATTCCTTCGGTTTACGTTAACCTAGGACTGCCCCCGGTATTCCCCGTGAAGGGCTCTCAAAGGGCACTAGGAACTATGATGGTAGCTGAAGCCCACCATTCCATTTCGCAAGGCACTTATTGTTACTGGTTGATACCCATTACCCGATCCCTTTTTAAGTTACTTTAGATCTAGCCCTAGAGTATTAAGACTCTTCCTCTCCTACCCGGGGTGGACGATCTTTCGTCGTTCCCGAACGCCACTTAACACTAGCCAATCTCACACTCTACTTATCCTGACTTCCAATAATGAACTTAAACTTAACTTGCCCTATCCAATCCAGTAACTACCAAAATTCCATTTCCCCAAGTTAATTACCCACTCTAGTTCAGTTTCCGTGGTTTTACTATATGCAGACCATCCTAAGATACATGAGATATATAAGGGGAGTTACTCCAAATTATCTTCCGAATCTCCTATAATATTTACTGGAGGTTTATCAAGTCACAATATAACTAAGTCCAAGATTTCCAAATTTTTCCTTTTTATCGGGCATTTAATTTATTTATTCTAAGCCTCCCAATGCCCTAGTATGAACCTGAAGTGCACTAATGAGCCAACAATAAATCATCATAAAATCAGTAAAAATCCTATGAGTCATTTAAGCAGTAATTCTAAGTTTTGAGAAATTTCAGAGGTGTTTAGGCCTATATTTCCTAATTTACCATTTTAGGCCACTTCTATCATATTATTAAGCAAGTACTCTAAATATGTACCCAAAAATCACAAGAAAATTACAGAAGCTTTATAGTGACCTAAAACTATCATAAACCAAGTCCCATGATTTTTCGATAATATTTTGGGCTCTGAATATATTTTAATGTAAAATACTAATTTTCCTAGCTTAGTGAAGGAGGTACTATTTTTAATTATTTAAAAATCCATATAAATTACAGAGTGACTATTATGGTTTGAATCACACACTGACTAAATTTCATAATTTTCCAATTAATAATTGGGCATTATTTGTATTTTTGAATACATATCCCAAATGGTAAGTTAAAGAAGCAAGTACCCAAAATAATTAGATAAACTCCCAAGAAAAATACAGAAGATACAACATGCTATAAGATGCCTAAATCCAAGATTTCATAACTTTCCAGTGAACAGAAATTTCAGAATCATCAAAATAAATATCTAAGGCACAACCAGAGTTGTGAATGAAGTACTGTATAAATTAACCCAAAAATCTCAACAAAATTATATTATGGCCATTTAGACCAGAAAATCACCCTGCCCAAATTATATTTGATGTTTAGTTCATTTGTTAGCATAATAGTTCAAATTAAGATTAGTGCCCTAAACTAGGGTTGGGATTTTAGGTGGCCTAACGGTCTTCAAATCCCCTAAGATTTTGTCTAGAGAACTATAATGGCCCTATGGTCCTCTGCACCAAATTTCAAGTCAGTCCAAGGTCATTTGACTCCATGATCTTCACAACCCACCAAGAGCCATCCTTAAGGTTTGGCCTTGGATCCTAGGGAAAATCTACCCCAATCCACCTCAAACTCCATTAAGGGGTGCTAGAGGGCATTCCTAGTCAGTGGTAAAAATCTCAGCCTCTGTTGAGGTGATCTGACCACTCAAATTACCAAGGGGGTGATTTAACCTAAATAGCCCTTTATGGGGCCAACTAGGAATGAGTAAAACCCTAGTCAAAACACTTCCAAATGAGATGAAAATTTTTCCAGTGTCTTATTATGTCTTCTAAGGCCACCCATTCAAATTTGGCGGGATTTTGAGGTGTTTAGGATACTTGATTAAAATACACATGATTTATTAAATTTTTCTAAAAACTTTAGAAAAATGTTTTCCAAAAATCCTAATTTTTGGACAGCATCTAGATATAGGTAAGATTAGGCCACACCCCAAATTTCAAGTAATTTTGATGACGGGATTGGAGTGAGGAATTTTTCTAAGGTCAGGACAACCCTATGGATAGACCTCACAAAAATGAGTGCTGAGGTCTATCCAGTGGTCAAAATCACTTGAAACAAATTTTAAAATTTCCTAGACTCATAGAGCTAAAATATTAATGTTGACAACTTTTCTATAGGAGCATCTAAGTATTTTTAGAAATTAATGGAAGTTACAGGCAGAAACATTACAGAAAATATATAGAAATTACTTTAATCAATATGTTTGCATAGATCTTAAAGGTTGATCCGTCGGCTATAAGGTTGTCTTCAACCTCCAGCCGACGGTCGAGATAGCACGAACCTGGGAGCACTTCTCCCTCCCACAGCCGGCCGTCCAGCCTCCTCCCTGGCCGGCCACCGCCACCACCACCTCCGTTGAGGTGGTGGCCATCGCCGGGCGGCGGCGCAGCCGCCGAAGAGGCTTTTTTCCGGCGAGCCCGTAACTTCATTTTTGCGGGAAAATCAGAAAGAGAAGCTCTTCTGATCGGGCTTAATTGAGCCCGAATCTTAATCCAAAGTAAGCTAAGATCTATCCGTAAAGAGAGAGGAGTGCAGACCGTCGGGATGCAATTGGTACGGTGGTGGCGTCGCCGAAATTCTCAATCGCACAGTGGGAGGCTTGAAAAACTTCAGGTAAAGGCTGGGAAAACTTCCTCTTGGGCCTCTCAGGGTGTTTAAAAGCTCGGTTAAGGAGGGGGAACGGCCAAAAGCTGGTGGCAATTAATGGACCATTATAGCTTGGCTCGGCCATGGTGGTGGGGGGGCTGAAACGGCTCTGTGATAGCAAGTTAATGGCTTGAAACTCCTCCTCTTCCCTAGAGGAGTTGAATCCAGCCGTAAAAGGGGAGGGGGAAGGCCATGGCATCAAATGCCATTGATGGCCATCAACGCCGGGGCTCGGCCATGGCCGTAACTGCTCCTTTTGCAAAACCGACGGTCCACGTTGCACAGCTCACCCAACCGGTCAACCTTCTTTAAAATAAGAATTAATGGGGTCTTATTAAAAGAAAACGGCTCACTCCTAGAACGGTCCGGTTCAGCTGAACCAGCACCCAGCCCAAAACTCCTGCCAGAAAAAAAAATCTAAGTACAATGGCGTTGAGTGAGCTCAGCAGAGCTCACTCAACGCCATCCAAGCTATGGCATTGAGTGAGCTCTGCTAACTCAACTCCATCCCAGACTATAGTGTTGAGTGAGCTCAGCTCACTCAACGCCATCCGGATTATGGCATTGAGTGAGCTCAACTCACTCAACATCATCCGGATTATGGCGTTGAGTGAGCTCTGCTCACTCAACGCCACCCAGAATATATCCTTTTTTAAAAGATGGCGTTGAGTGAGCTTAGCTCACTCAACACCATCTAGATTATGGCGTTGAGTGAGCTCTACTCACTCAACGCCATCTAGACAATACCAAATGGCATTGAGTGCGGTCAGTGTACTCAACGTCGTTCAACTTTTGGCATTGAGTGCACTCAACGCCATCCCGCCTGACAGTTTACGGCGTTGAGTGAGCTAAGCTCACTCAACGCCATCCAGTCTACGACATTGAGTGCAGTCAGTGCACTCAACGCCATTCAATTTATGGCTTTGAGTGAGTTAAGCTCACTCAACGCCATCCAGACCATGGCGTTGAGTGAGCTTAGCTCACTCAACGCCATTCCAAGGTCACGGGCGTGACGGATTTGTCACGGGCGTGTCAGGCCCATGTTGAAATTTTTGAGCTCGACGATCGTCTTCCTGAGGTCGACGATCGTTGAAGGGGTCACGCCCTAGGTCACGGGTGTGACGGGTCGGTCATGGGCGTGACCACCCATTGACTCGAAATCTCTGTCGATAAACTTCAATTCCTGGGCTTCCCAGGGTTCTGTTAAGACAAAACCACTCTCAGGGGTCTAGTCAGAAATGGGATGTTACAGCTTTCATGACGGGCACTTATGTCCGTGCTTTGTCCACCGTTGACTTCGAGGACAACTGGATCGTGGACTCCAGGTATGGTCATCATCTCACCGGAGATAAGTCGAAGTTTTCCTCGCTGCAGTCTTGCTTAGGTAACGAAGCCATCATCACTGCTGACAATACTGTTCATACTGTAGAGAAGGAAGGCGTAGTGTCCGTAGGTAGTGATCAGGGTCCACTCACATTAAGGAGTGTCTATCACATACCGGGCATGAAGCAAAATCTCTTCTCGGTTACCAACAAAGTAGATGCAGGTTACCAGGTTCTGTTTGATAGAACAAAGGTGAAGTTTCTCCGCAATGTATCAGCGGTTAAGGCTTATGTTGCTCACGTTGGAAGGAGAGTGAAGGACTTGTTTGTTTTATCAACAAGATCCTATGTTGATCTCATGAGGGCCAACGATAGCGCTGCTATGTGGCATGAGAGGCTGGGGCACGTAGGGATGGATAAGCTGAAAGCTATGGCAAATTGGAGCCTGGTGAGAGGCTTGCCTAAGCTATCATACTTCGGTGATGGCCACGTTTGTGCTTGGTGTCAGTATGGCAAGTCTCACCATCTTCCATTTGATAAGTCACAAACGAGAAACAAAGCACAACTAGAGGTTATCCATGGTGATCTGATGGGACCTACCGTTACTACTAGCCTTTACGGGAGCAGGTACATGCTAGTCTTGGTTGATGACTACTCAAGATACACTTGGGTGTATTTCTTGAAGGAAAGGTCTGAAGCCTTCCGTTTGTTTGTGGAGTTCAAGGAGCTGGTGGAGGGCCGGCTTAACCTGCGGATCAAAAAATTTAGAACTGATAACGGCGGAGAGTTTGTCTCCTCCGAGTTTTCTGTTTTTTGCAGAAAGCACGGGATCCAGAGAGAGCTTACTTGTGTTCATACTCCACAACAAAATGGAGTTGCATAAAGGAAGATCCATCATCTGACGGAGACTTGCAAATGTTGGCTTCATGCCAAGAATATCCCAAGGTCCTTTTGGGCAGAGGGAATGTCTTGTGCAACTTACGTCATTAATTGGATGCCCCTCAGTCCGATAAACATGAAGTCTCCCTTCGAGATGTTGCTGAAGGAGAAGCCAAGTGTTGAACACCTTCGGGTTTTTTTGTTAAATGTGTTACATGCATGTCCCGAATGCTCTTAGGACCAAGCTTGATGCAAAGGCAAGGAAGCTTGTCTTTGTTGGCTATGATGAGCAGAAGAAGGGATGGAGGTGCATGGATCCTGCGACGAAGAAGTTCGTTGTGTCAATAGACGTTTTCTTTGACAAACTGACATCATATGGAGGAAGCTCGGTTGAGCTACCGGAGGGCAAGGCTGATGAAGGGTAGGAGGTGGCTACTGAAGTTCTTCAAGAGGAGTTAGCTGTTTCACCAATGGCTCTTGTTACTTCTAGTTCAGGGGAAGAGCCTTCTGGTTCAGGAAGCAGGGGGAGCACTGCTCCATGTTTTCTTAAAGAAGGAGTTGATCCTGAAGAAGTAGTGGAGGTGGTGAACAATGAGAAGCAGCCTCTTAGGAGATCAAAGAGGACCATCAAGCCTCCGGCTCGATATTGTGATGGGAATACAGTGAGTTTTGTCTCCTGTTTCTTTGCAGGCCCTCTGGATGAGCGAGAGCCTTCAAAGTTTGAAGAGGCCACTGGAGTGAAGGAGTGGGACAATGCCATGGATGAGGAGATGGCTGCCCTCAGGAAGAATGAGACTTGGTGCCCAAGGTGGATGGCGTTACTCTTGTTACTTGCAAGTTGGTCTATAAGCTGAAGAAGAAGGCGGATGGAAGCATCGAGCGGTACAAGGCTCTCCTTGTTACTCGAGGATTCTCTCAACAGTATGGCAAGGACTATGAAGAGACGTTTAGTCCGGTGGCAAAGATGACTTTAGTACGAGTGGTGATAGCTTTGGCAGCGTGCCAGGGCTGGAAGATGTGGCAGCTGGATGTAAAGAACGCTTTTCTTTACCGGGAGATAGATAAAGACATCTTCATGGATCAGCCACTCAATTATATTTCTGAAGAACATCCGGACTACGTCTGCAAGCTCAGGAAGGCCCTTTATGGGTTGAAGCAGGCTCCGAGGGCATGGTATGGGAAGATTGCAGAATATCTTCAATTCTGTGTCTATCTTGCCTCCATCTAAGACTCGAGCTTGTTCATCAAGAAGAAGGGAGATCTTCAGGTCCTGGTTCTATTTTATATTGATGACATGATCATTACAAGGAATTCGAAAGAGGAGGTTGCTAGACTCAGGTCTGAGCTTGCTATTCGCTTCGAGATGAAAGACTTGGGGGAGCTTCATCACTTTCTCGGTCTCGAAGTAGAGAGGAAGGAGAGCGGGATTCTTGTTTCCCAAAAAAGTTATACGGATCAGATTGTGAGACGATTCGGCATGGAAAAAGGAAAGAGTTGCTCTACTCAGTTGGATTCTTGCTTGAAGCTTCGGCGAGATGTGGGAAGAATTCTTTCTGATCCCCTGGTGTTCCGAGCTCTAGTGGGGAGCTTGATCTACCTGATGATTATAAGGCCAGACATTGCTTATGATGTTGGCCAAGTTGTTCTGTTTATGGCGGAGCCAAGGAAGTCTCATCTGATGGCGGCGAAGAGTATTCTGAAGTATGTTATGACGACCTCTGATATGGGACTCCTTTATAGGAGGGACTCGAGCTTCTCTTTGCTGGGTTACACGGATGCTGACTATGGTGGTGATTCGGATGACCGAAGGTCAACTTCTGGGTATGTGTTCACTTGTGGATCAGCGGGCATCTCGTGGTGTAGCAAGAAGAAGGATTTGGTGTCCGTCTCTACTACGGAAGCAGAGTACAAGGCTTCAGCCTTAATAGCTCGGGAAGCCATTTGGCTAAGAAGGCTAGTAGAGGACGTCCATAAGGAAGTACAAGGTTCCACTCTGCTCCGAGGTGACAATGAGAGTGCTCTCAAGCTGGTGAACAATCCTGTTTGTCATGTGAGGACCAAGCACATTGAGATCGAGCACCATTTCATTCGGGAGAAAGTGTTGGAGGGATCTCTAGTGGTCGGGTGTGTTCGGAGTGAGGACAACCTTGCAGACATCTTCACCAAGCCACTGTCGAAGGGGCCTTTCCAGCAACTTCGAGGTTTATTGGGCTTGATCCCTACTTCTCACTTCAAGGGGGAGTGTTGAATTTTGTAAAGTGAAAGTAGTGATCGGGCAGTCCGGACGGACTGGGCGGCCTGGGCGGACTATCCGCGCGGACTGGTGTTCGGCAAACTAGTGTTGGCTGTCTTCCCGGTCGGTTGTGCGGACTGGTTGAGTCCGGCAGTGGTTGGCTAAGTTGTGCGGGATGTTGTTCGCAGTCTGTGCAGACTGTGGCTTATATACGCGCGAATAGCTTTTGGTCTGGAGTTGCGGTTAGCCGCAATCTGGCCTTGGAGCTTGCGAATTGTATTGGTTTTCACCGAGCTCGCGCGAGCTTGTGTCTGGACTCTCCATTTGTTGAGTCCAGGGTTTCCGCTTTGTCCGTTGTGACCGAGCAGTTAAGCCTGTGGTCATGGACTTGAGCGTGCAGACAGTTATTGTGTCCTCTCTCCTTGCGGACTGGCTTGGTGCTCAGCTAGTGGCGCTCTTGTGGGTTGGCGATCTGTTCACGAGTCCATCTTATCGGTGCAGACTCGACGTACTGGCGAGCTAGCTGCGATCAAGGGGCGGTTAGCCTATCTCTTAGAGCAGTGATCACACTCCTCACCTCGCCTATAAATAGGACCCCCTCCCGGCTTGTCATTTAAGAACTGAGTGAACAGTAAGTTTGACTTGGGTTTAGGCTGCGAACTCTTTTTTGTTATCCGCGCGGGTTGTTTGCTTAACCGGTTGCTGTGTGCAGGTGACGCGGCTAGCTCTGTGAAACCAGGAGTTTGGTTTTGACCTCAGTCAGGCTCAGTAAGTTAGTGGACTGCTTTCAACGGTTATCAGTTTATGCATCAACCTTCCCAGTTCAATAACCTTTCCGCACGACCTCGCTGTCTCGGCGGGTAGGAGGTCTGTTTCTCAGTTCACCAACAGTAGGCATCTCTGTGAATAACGGCGTGTCCGCGCGACCTCACGGTCTCGGCGGACTCCGTGTTCAGTTTGGTTTCAGTTCAGTTCGGGCGGTCTGTGCGAGCAGGCGGCCTTGGCGGTCTCAGAGTTTGTGTCCGCCCGAAGTGTTGTAATTTCTGGTCTTTTTCTGTACTGGCGAAATCATGTCTCGCCAAGTATACCTCGCCTTGTAAAGAAGATTAATAAGATGTTGATCTGCTTTTTTCTGTCAATGAGGCACTTGGTTTCCTGAGTATTCTTCCTGTTTTCCGCATGAAAAAGTTGTGATCTGGGTAGTTCCAAAGATATTAATTTGGCATTTAGGCTATCTTGCTGAGCATCTTGTGAAATTTCAACATGGTATCAGAGGGAGGTTCATTTTCTTGAGTGGTGATCAACAAGTTCTATTGTTGCTCTGTGCTTCTGTAAGGTTAACCAGGATAGTACAATGGACGGAGGTTTTGCAAGAGGACTTGGAATAGAGATTTTAACGACGACTAACTTTAAGAAGTGGAAGTCGTGCATGAAGAGCTATCTTCTGGGCGAAGAGTTGTGGGAGGTCGTTGGTGGCGATGACCAGGTAGAGATTACAGCTGCTTTTGGAACTGCCGACCAGGTAAGAGTGTGGAGGAAGACAAATTCAAAGGATGAGTTTGCTCTCAAGCGGGCGGTGTCACCTGAGCTCTTCGATCACATCTTAGGATGTGAATCTGCTGCTAAGATTTGGACTTCCCTTGATTGGTTGTTCAACAGGAAGAATGTAGCTAGACTACAGTTCTTGGAAAATGAGTTGGCTAAGACAACTCAAGGAGATCTTTCTGTCTCTAGATACTTCTTGAAGATGAAGAGCTTATGTGCTGAGCTTTCAGCACTTGATCCTGATGAGCCGATCTATGAGGCTAAGCTGAAGAGGCACATAATCCACGGTCTGCGGAAGGAGTATGTGGCCTTCGTCACTTATGTTCAAGGCTGGGCGACTCAGCCTTCTCTTCTAAAGCTGGAAAACCTGCCTGCATCGCAGGAGAGCTTGGCTAGACAGATGGTCGGGGTAACTGTCTGTGAAGGAGGAAGTGAAGCTCTGTTCACTGAGAAGAAGAAAAAGAAGAGATGGGAAGGGAAGAAGAAGAAGACCGCGGCTGGAGATGAACCTTCAACTTCTAATCAGCACGAGGGGAGCTTTGTTCCAAAGAAGGATTGGAAGAAGAACTTGAAGTGCTATAGGTGTCATCAAACGGGTCACTTCAAGCGTGACTGCAAAGTCAAGCTGTAGCCTGGGCATGCTGCAGGCAAGGAGGAAGCTTCCTCTAGCCATGAGGAAGCTAGTTGGGGTAAAGCTTTCATGACGGGCACTTGTGTCCGTGTTTTGTCCACCGTTGACTTCGAGGACGACTAGATCGTGGACTCCGGGTGTGGTCATCATCTCACCGGAGATAAGTCGAAGTTTTCATCACTGCATTCTTACTCAGGTAACGAAGCCTTCATCACTGCTGACAATACTGTTCATATTGTAGAGAAGGAAGGCGTAGTGTCTGTAGGTAGTGATCAGGGTCCACTCACATTAAGGAGTGTCTATCACGTACCGGGAAGAAGAAAAATCTCTTCTCGGTTACCAACGCAGTAGATGCAGGTTACCAGGTTCTGTTTGATAGAATAGAGGTGAAGTTTCTCCGCAACGTATCAGTGGTTAAGGTTGATGTTGCTCACGTTGGAAGGAGAGTGAAGGACTTATTTGTTTTATCAACAAGCTCCTATATTGATCGCATGAGGGCCAACGATAGCGCTGCTATATGGCATGAGAGGCTGGGGCACGTAGGGATGGATAAGCTAAAAGCTATGGTAAATAGGAGCCTGGTGAGAGGCTTGCCTAAGCTATCATCCTTCGGTGATGGTCACGTTTGTGCTGGGTGTCAGTATGGCAAGTCTCACCGTCTTCCATTTGATAAGTCATAAACGAGAAGCAGAGCATCACTAGAGGTTTTCCATGGTGATCTGATGGGACCTACCGTTACTGCTAGCCTTGGCGGGAGCAGGTACATGCTAGTCTTGATTGATGACTACTCAAGATATACTTGGGTGTATTTCTTGAAGGAGAATTCTGAAGCCTTCCATTTGTTTGTGGAGTTCAAGGAGCTGGTAGATGGCCGGCTTAACCTGCGGATCAAAAAATTTAGAACTGATAACGGCGGAGAGTTTGTCTCCTCCGAGTTTTCTATTTTTTACAGGAAGCATGGGATCTAGAGAGAGCTTACTTGTGCTCATACTCCACAACAAAATGGAGTTGTAGAAAGGAAGATCCATCATCTGACGGAGACTTGCAAATGTTGGCTTCATGCCAAGAATATCCCAAGGTCCTTTTGGGCGAAGGGAATGTCTTGTAAGACCCCCCTCCCGGAACACAACACACGGCACGAGGGGAGTCTTATGCCCGAAATAGCCGCCTTGCGGTAGCACTAACACACGGGTTAGCCTTTACCACAAGACGCCTATTCCGCCGGCTACAATCCATATCACAACAATTATGCCAACCCAACCATAACAGAAAAGTAAAAGCAAAAGCAGTTCAGTTCACAGCTAAGTTTAAGTCCAAAAGTAGCGGAAGATAACAAGCACAACAGGCTTGTACAAAAGAACAAGAGTCTAGAAATGTTTTGCCCAAACCGCTACATGAAAACACTCACGACTGTCACTGACGGTGCCGATGGCACCACCACCTCAGGTCCTATCATCCGGGCCTGGCTGTCCTGCTGCATAGTCCGTCGCTGCTCTACCTGCGGGGTTTTCTCCTAAAAAGGAAGACGTAGCAACCGTTAGTCATAAGACTAAGTGGCTTCACATCCGCTCCCCCGGCGACTCCTCGGCACCGGGCGGAGAAAGGAACAAGGTACAATATGTATATATATAAGCAAGTAAACAAACAGGTGACTGTAAATATAGTGGAGTATAAACTACGCTACACAACTAGCAGTTCTACAAATATCAATAGTATATGACAGCAGGTATAATTAATCAGAATAGTAACTTAACTTATAAGAGTGCCCATACAAACTTATAAGTTAAGGATCGGGTTAACAGTAAAGTAACTCATCGTATAGGAGTGCCCATACAAACTTATACGATGAGGATCTTGTGTATGCAATGAATGACATGATATGAATGTTATGGTATGACCGAATCATGCGCACGCACATGCAAGTTGCTATGTCGACACAGACTTGAAGTTCCCACTTTTCGAGCAGGTAGCTAACCTCTCAGGCGTCGTCCGTCGTGGCCAGACGGCGACAGTGGAGCGGGCGTCTCCACTACTAGGTGGTATCACACTACCTATCCTAGGCCCCCGTACGCCTCAACGCTAAGAACACAACAGCGGAGCTCACATGCGTACTACGGCTCAGAAGGGGTCTTGGGTAAATGTGCACCAAGAACACAGCCCAAGCTGGCCTTGATTTCGAACCGGATGGAACCTCGGAAACGCACGAGGTGCAAGCCCAACCGTTCTCATGGCGCGGAGGAGATCTCAGTTTATGGACACCAAGTATCTAACCCTACCGCCCAAGGTCTACCCATTGGCTCCCATCGGTGTGACGACTGGCGAACCCGTAGACCTGCCACAGTCATTATCTCAATATCGCGACACGATGAATCGTCGCACATTACATGCCCCCAAACAACTCACTCGATGCTACCCGTAGGGAGACTTCAACTCTAAGCATCGGTTGTTAATAAACCCCTTGGGCTCGGATTACGATTACAAAATACTCCTCACATAGTGTTCATCATGTTCACGCCCACCTATTCAATAAATTCACCTCAACACTACGCATAATAGATATGTTCAACACCAAATTGTATAAATATATCCTATACCAATCTCAACTCCTAATATCTAGCCTTCCCATCCAATCCATTTCTCTACCAATACATGATTATACCTTATTACACAACCAAATGAGTAACCATGCTAAATTATAGTAACAACAACATTATAGATATATGGGAGCAAGACAACAAATGAGCAAATCACAACCATTGCAAGAGTGCTAACATTATAAATTAACAAGTGCATTAACATAGGATAGCCCAATACTAAAACTGGGATTCCCGGAGCTACAGGAATCCGATCACAATGCACAACCCCTCGTTGGAAAGGTATTCGCGAGGGCTACGACTTTCGTGTTGAGTCGATCGCCCAGATCTGGTCGCAACATACCAGAAATTCAACTCGAATACGTACAGGAAACAGTTTCCTGTACAGGAATTTTCCCGAACGCAGCGGACTCGAACCAGCTTTCCCGTGGCTACAGGTATCGCATGGAAACGAGCAACCACTCGTTGGAAAGGTAATTTCAAGGGCTACGACTTTCGTGTTGAGTCAATCACCCAGATCTGGCCAGAACACCTCCGAAATTGGCCACGAAGGTCGCTGCGTGCAGAAATCAGATTTCTGCACGCATCTTAAGGCGAGATGAACGGCATCCGTTCATCTTCTTCCTTGCAACGACCTCGCATAAACTTCTCCAGAAATCACACCCAACCTTATTTCTCCCTTCAAAGCCAAACCCTCAATGAAAACCCCTCTCATCTCCACTTTGAATGATGAGAAGGTTGAGGGAGACTAAGCCTAGAAAACCTAGGCATGGCTTATCCTAAGAACTCTCCTCCTCACCATCAAGACTCTATGGAGTCGATGTCTCTCCTAAAATAGCTATAGATCTAGCACCAAGGGAGAGGGGAGGAAGCTCACCTCAAGTCCAGCGGTACCACCATGGCCGGCCATGAGCCTTGCACTCCTTCGCGGCGGCATTGTTTTTCCCTTGACGGCGGCGGCGTTTTGATTCCTCCAAGAATGGCTCCGGCAAGCTCCTTCCTCCTCCTCCAGCCAAGAACTCTCTCAGAAATTTCGGGGCAGAAGAAAGGGGAATGAATGCTAGGGTTTCACAACTTTTTCCTTTTTATACACCGCGGACACGGGTAGGCACACGGCCGTGTTCCTACCCGTGTGCAGGTGACACGGCCGTGTTGCCTGCCGTGTTCAAGGCCGTGTTCATCCCAGAACAACTTTCTGCCGGGTCGGGGTTGCGGCACACGGGTAGAGACACGGCCGTGTCTCGACCCGTGTCCTTGGCACACGGCTAGGGACACGCCCGTGTCCCAATACCCGTGTACCTCTCTGACTGGTAAGCCTAATTTTATGAGGCACACGGGTATGGACACGGCCGTGTCCATACCCGTGTCAGCCAGAATTGCCATTTTGCCTTGTTTTCCTCATTTCCCGTACGTTCGCACCTGTTCCCCCACACCCCCATTGGGCTCACCACAGCCCCCTAGACTCAAATACGCAATCAAGGGGCCTAGCGCGAATTGGGACGTTACAAATCCTATAAACAAAATAAAAGATTTCGTCCCCGAAATCAGGGTAAGGCTATGGGAGTGAAACACATAAAAAGGAACTATGCTTTCAAATAAAATTCTTACCTGGAGTAAATAATTCCGGGTAGCGCCCTTGCATCAAATCTTTTGGCTCCCATGTGAACTCCTCCTTCCCGTGATTAGACCATAGCACTTTCACCAAGGGAACACTTTTGCGGCGCAAGGTTCTTGTCTCGTTATCAACGATCCGCACCGGCTCCAGTCGCACAGACCTATCAGACGCCACGGCACCATCCGCCGTGGGGATATATTGTTCAGGCCGCAACAAAGCCTTCCGAAGCGACGATACATGGAACACGTCGTGAAGGTTCTCCAGCTCCGGTGGTAACTCCAATCGATAGGCCAGAGGGCCAATCCTTTCCACTACGACATAGGGCCCGACATACCTTGGGCTGAGCTTCTTAACTCCACGTACCCGCGACACTCCGTGCATCGGTCGAATCTTCAGGAACACCTTATCACCCACTTGAAACTCCACCATACGGTGCCTTGCGTTGTAATATTTCGCCTGTCGGCTTTGAGCCTCTAGCATTCGATCCCGGATCAACCTAACCACCGCGTCCGTGTCATCAATATACTCATTTCCCAATGTCTTCGGATCTTCGTCTTGCACCCAGGACAAGGGTGTTCTACACCTCCTTCCATACAAAGCTTCATGAGGTGCCATTCCAATACTGGCTTGATGACTGTTATTATAAGAGAACTCCACGAGAGGTAAGAGTCTCTCCCATGGTTCTCCTTTATCTAGCACACACAACCGTAGAAGGTCCTCCAATGTTCGGATGGTTCGTTCAGATTGCCCGTCCGTTTGAGGGTGAAAGGCCGTGCTAAAGGTGAGGCGCGAGCCCAAATAAGCCTGTACAGCCCTCCATTCTCTTGAAGTAAACCGACCATCCCGATCGGAGACGATCGTCTTCGGCACACCATGGTACCGCACAAATTGCTCCACAAAGAGACGCACTAGGACGCCCACCTGCGCCTCCTTCTTCATTGGGATAAATCGGGCTACTTTGGTCAACCGGTCAACTATCACCCACACAGAATCATTCCCCGAGCGCGAGCGAGGTAACCCGTGGACGAAGTCCATGGAGATGTCCTCAAATTTCCATTCGGGGATGGGCAACGACTGTAGCATTCCACCGGGGCTCCTGCACTCCGCCTTCACCATTTGGCAGGCCACACAATGAGTAACAAAGTATTTGACATCCCTCTTCATGCCCGGCCAACACATTGTCTTTCTCAAATCGGCGTACATCTTCGCGATCCCCGGGTGCACCGAGTACTTGGAGCAATGGGCCTCCTTCAGAATATCCTCCCGAATGTTGTCGCCTTCGGGGATGTAAAGCCGGCCACGAAAATGGACGAGGCCGTCTTTTAGGGAGTATTCTTCCGTAATCCCATCCTCCATTGACTTGAAAGTCGGGGTTAAAGCCGCATCCTTCTTTTGTTCCGTCCGGATCCGGTCTCGTATGTTGCAAACTATACTCATCGCGGCCAAATATTCTGTATACTCTTCCGATTGATTCTTAAAGACCAAAGTGACTTCCATCTCTTGCAGTGTCTGGATTAACTCCATCCTCATCAAGTGGGATTCCGTGCTCGTTCCCGGTGCCTTTCGGCTCAAGGCATCAGCTACGGAATTAACCTTCCCGGGGTGGTAGTTCAAGGTGAATTCATAGTCACACAAGAACTCCAACCACCGCCGCTGTCTCAAGTTTAACTCCTTTTGGGTGTGAACGTACTTCAGATTTTTGTGATCCGAGTAGATCTCGCAGTGGACGCCATATAAATAATGCCTCCAAATCTTCAAGGCGAACACCACCGCTCCCAACTCTAGATCATGCACCGGGTAGCTGGCTTCATGCTTCTTCAGCTGTCTTGAAGCATAAGCGATCACATGCCCATTCTGCATCAACACAGCTCCCATCCCTTGATACGACGCATCCGTGTAAACTTGAAAGCCCTCCTTCCCAGATGGAAGAGCTAGGATGGGTGCAGTCGTCAATCTGTCCTTCAACTCTTGGAATGCAGCTTCACACTGGGGTGTCCATTCAAACGGCACACCCTTCTTGGTCAGCGTAGTAAGGGGAAGGGCGATCTTCGAGAAGCCTTTCACGAACTTGCGATAGTACCCGGCAAGTCCAAGAAAGCTCCGTATGTCGGCCGCTGACTTCAATGGCGACCACTCCTTCACGGCCCGCACCTTGGCCGGATCTACTGCTAGCCCCGCCCCACTAATCACATGGCCCAAGAACGCGACCTCTCGAAGCCAAAACTCGCATTTGCTGAACTTGGCAAACAAAGTGTGCTCCTTTAGCTTCCTCAGCACTAAAGTTAGATATTCGGCGTGTTCTGCTTCAGTCTTGGAGTAGACTAGGATATCATCGATGAACACGATGACAAAGATGTACAAATAAGGGCTGAACACCTTGTTCATCAAGCTCATAAAGGCGGAAGGGGCGTTTGTGAGCCCAAACGGCATCACGGTGAATTCATACAAACCATATCTCGAACTGAACGCCGTCTTCTGAATGTCATCTTCTTGTATCCTCAGCTGATAATATCCCGAACGCAGATCTAACTTGGAGAACCAATACGATCCCACCAATTGATCAAATAACTCATCAATGCGCGGTAGGGGATAGGTGTTCCGCACCGTTAACCGGTTCAACTCTCGATAATCAATACATAACCGCAGGGTGCCATCCTTCTTTTTGACGAACAAAACGGGCGCTCCCCAAGGCGACGAGCTTGGGCGAACGAACCCCGCTTCCACCAATTCCTGAAGCTGGACTCTAAACTCTGCAAGTTCCTTCGGAGCCATTCGGTATGGAGCTCGCGAGACGGGCTTGGCACCCGGAATTAGCTTGATTTGGAAGTCCACTTCCCTATGCGGGGGTAGTCCCGGCAATTTCTCGGGAAATACCTCGGGAAATTCTCGCACCACCTGCACATCCTTGACCTCTAATGTCAATTTCTTCAACTCGAAGCAGATTACATAGACCTCGTCCCCTTCCATATGAGATTTCATAACTTGGATTGAAGATAATAATTTACGGGGTGCGAATTTAATACCTTGGAAGATGACTTCCGAGTCTCCATGCCTCAACATAACTTGCTTCTCCGCATAATTGATCCTGGCGTGGTGCCAGTCCAACCACTTCATGCCCAAGATGAGATCGAACTCCGGGATTCTTAACACTGTAGCCGGAGTTTCAAAGAACTTTCCTCCAATAAGGGTGTCGAAATCGCAACTTGCTGACAACGTCATCTCAGAGCCGTCCGGAAGGCGCACCCTTTGAGTAATGCCCGTGAAGTGTTGCACTCCCTCCAAGTCCTTCACGAAGTCCTCCGAAATGAACGAGTGAGACGCACCCGTGTCAAATAACGTATAGGCGGGTCTCCCGCTAACCACGATAGTGCCTAGGTTCCAAAAGGGTAATCACTATTCAGAATAGTGCGTATCATTTGTATCATAAATCTAACAAGTCATATAATATTAATAAATTTTTGCACGTACCGGTGATGACTTCCTGCGGATTTCTCTCCTGAGTCATATCCAATGCGAATACATGCTCCCGTGCATGTCCTTGATTTCTCCCTGGTGGTCCTCTTCCTCGGCCACGCATGTGCCCTCGCCCCCGTGGAGCTACTGGAGGGGGAGCAATAGGAGCATCCCCGATCAATCGCGGGCAGACTTGTCGGACATGCCCCGGTTGGTTGCACTCAAAACATATCACCTCACGTCGGCCCCCAGGTTGTTGATAATATTGCTGCTGCGGTGGTGGAGGTAAAGCTAGTGGTTGCGGAATTGGGTACTCCACCCGATAGTTCCGGTTGACCCACCGACCGCCTCTGTGGTTTCCCCTTCCTCTGCCATGATCATTCCGCCTTCTATTACTAGGGCCGACTTCAATTACTCCTTCCGCGGGTCTCTTGCCACATCCCACGTGGTCCGCCTCCAGTCTCTTTGCCATGTCGATGATTTCTGCCAGGCTTCCATCGGCTATAAACAAAAGGGCCTGCCTCAGGGGGTCCCTCAACCCTTTGTAGAAGCGCTTCGCGTAGCCTCTATCGTCCAACTCATAGGAATCGGCAAACCTAGCGAGGTGTTGGAACTCCCTCTGGTACTCCGTTACCGAATTCGATCCCTGCTTCAGCTGCAGAAATTTTTCTTCAAGTCCATCCCGAGCAGAAGAAGGGATGAAGTGATCCAGAAAAGCCTCGGTGAACTCGTTCCAACTGATGTCCGTGTACAACCGCCCTTGGAAGATGGAGCCCATGAGGGACTTCCACCACCTTTTGGCGTGCAGCTCTAGCAGCGTCACTACCAATGTCACCGCCATGCTGTTCGGACATCTTATGCCAGCCATCAATTCCTGCACGGTATCAAGCCATTCCTCGGTGCGCACCGGCGATTCTGTCCCAAGATAGGCAGGAGGGGATAGGGCACGGAAGGTGCTCAACCAGTTGGAGCCTGGCGCTTGTTGTTGCACCGGAGCTTGCTGGGCTTTAAATGCATCCAATATGGCTGACAGCGTTTGTCCCAGTTCCGACTGCTGGAATTGTGAAGGGACGGAAGGGGTAGGAGTGCCCCCAACTGGCTCCACCTGCGCTGGGACCTATACGCAAGGTACAAACTAGGGTCAGGTTGGCTAAAACTAATGTCAAAGTTGGACAACTTAGTGTGAATTACATATGGGCACACCACTGCTTCCGCTAAGTCGGTTTATCCCCAAACCGACTAATCGAACGGGAGTGGCCCATTGTTACCTGACTGCTGTAGGTGAAGATCGGCTAAGTCTGATACCATTTGTAAGACCCCCCTCCCGGAACACAACACACGGCACGAGGGGAGTCTTATGCCCGAAATAGCCGCCTTGCGGTAGCACTAACACACGGGTTAGCCTTTACCACAAGACGCCTATTCCGCCGGCTACAATCCATATCACAACAATTATGCCAACCCAACCATAACAGAAAAGTAAAAGCAAAAGCAGTTCAGTTCACAGCTAAGTTTAAGTCCAAAAGTAGCGGAAGATAACAAGCACAACAGGCTTGTACAAAAGAACAAGAGTCTAGAAATGTTTTGCCCAAACGGCTACATGAAAACACTCACGACTGTCACTGACGGTGCCGATGGCACCACCACCTCAGGTCCTATCATCCGGGCCTGGCTGTCCTGCTGCATAGTCCGTCGCTGCTCTACCTGCGGGGTTTCCTCCTAAAAAGGAAGACGTAGCAACCGTTAGTCATAAGACTAAGTGGCTTCACATCCGCTCCCCCGGCGACTCCTCGGCACCAGGCGGAGAAAGGAACAAGGTACAATATGTATATATATAAGCAAGTAAACAAACAGGTGACTGTAAATATAGTGGAGTATAAACTACGCTACACAACTAGCAGTTCTACAAATATCAATAGTATATGACAGCAGGTATAATTAATCAGAATAGTAACTTAACTTATAAGAGTGCCCATACAAACTTATAAGTTAAGGATCGGGTTAACAGTAAAGTAACTCATCGTATAGGAGTGCCCATACAAACTTATACGATGAGGATCTTGTGTATGCAATGAATGACATGATATGAATGTTATGGTATGACCGAATCATGCGCACGCACATGCAAGTTGCTATGTCGACACAGACTTGAAGTTCCCACTTTTCGAGCAGGTAGCTAACCTCTCAGGCGTCATCCGTCGTGGCCAGACGGCGACAGTGGAGCGGGCGTCTCCACTACTAGGTGGTATCACACTACCTATCCTAGGCCCCCGTACGCCTCAACGCTAAGAACACAACAGCGGAGCTCACATGCGTACTACGGCTCAGAAGGGGTCTTGGGTAAATGTGCACCAAGAACACAGCCCAAGCTGGCCTTGATTTCGAACCGGATGGAACCTCGGAAACGCACGAGGTGCAAGCCCAACCGTTCTCATGGCGCGGAGGAGATCTCGGTTTATGGACACCAAGTATCTAACCCTACCGCCCAAGGTCTACCCATTGGCTCCCATCGGTGTGACGACTGGCGAACCCGTAGACCTGCCACAGTCATTATCTCAATATCGTGACACGATGAATCGTCGCACATTACATGCCCCCAAACAACTCACTCGATGCTACCCGTAGGGAGACTTCAACTCTAAGCATCGGTTGTTAATAAACCCCTTGGGCTCGGATTACGGTTACAAAATACTCCTCACATAGTGTTCATCATGTTCACGCCCACCTATTCAATAAATTCACCTCAACACTACGCATAATAGATATGTTCAACACCAAATTGTATAAATATATCCTATACCAATCTCAACTCCTAATATCTAGCCTTCCCATCCAATCCATTTCTCTACCAATACATGATTATACCTTATTACACAACCAAATGAGTAACCATGCTAAATTATAGCAACAACAACATTATAGATATATGGGAGCAAGACAACAAATAAGCAAATCACAACCATTGCAAGAGTGCTAACATTATAAATTAACAAGTGCATTAACATAGGATAGCCCAATACTAAAACTGGGATTCCCGGAGCTACAGGAATCCGATCACAATGCACAACCCCTTGTTGGAAAGGTATTCGCGAGGGCTACGACTTTTGTGTTGAGTCGATCGCCCAGATCTGGTCGCAACATACCAGAAATTCAACTCGAATACGTACAGGAAACAGTTTCCTGTACAGAAATTTTCCCGAACGCAGCGGACTCGAACCAGCTTTCCCGTGGCTACAGATATCGCATGGAAACGAGAAACCACTCGTTGGAAAGATAATTTCGAGGGCTACGACTTTCGTGTTGAGTCGATCACCCAGATCTGGCCAGAACACCTCCGAAATTGGCCACGAAGGTCGCTGCGTGCAGAAATCAGATTTCTGCACGCATCTTAAGGCGAGATGAACGGCATCCGTTCATCTTCTTCCTTGCAACGACCTCGCATAAACTTCTCCAGAAATCACACCCAACCTTATTTCTCCCTTCAAAGCCAAACCCTCAACGAAAACCCCTCTCATCTCCACTTTGAATGATGAGAAGGTTGAGGGAGACTAAGCCTAGAAAACCTAGGCATGGCTTATCCTAAGAACTCTCCTCCTCACCATCAAGACTCTATGGAGTCGATGTCTCTCCTAAAATAGCTATAGATCTAGCACCAAGGGAGAGGGGAGGAAGCTCACCTCAAGTCCAGCGGTACCACCATGGCCGGCCATGAGCCTTGCACTCCTTCGCGGCGGCATTGTTTTTCCCTTGATGGCGGCGGCGTTTTGATTCCTCCAAGAATGGCTCCGGCAAGCTCCTTCCTCCTCCTCCAGCCAAGAACTCTCTCAGAAATTTCGGGGCAGAAGAAAGGGGAATGAATGCTAGGGTTTCACAACTTTTTCCTTTTTATACACCGCAGACACGGGTAGGCACACGGCCGTGTTCCTACCCGTGTGCAGGTGACACGGCCGTGTTGCCTGCCGTGTTCAAGGCCATGTTCATCCCAGAACAACTTTCTGCCGGGTCGGGGTTGCGGCACACGGGTAGAGACACGGCCGTGTCTCGGCCCGTGTCCTTGGCACACGGCTAGGGACACGCCCGTGTCCCAATAACCGTGTACCTCTCTGACTGGTAAGCCTAATTTTATGAGGCACACGGGTATGGACACGGCCGTGTCCATACCCGTGTCAGCCAGAATTGCCATTTTGCCTTGTTTTCCTCATTTCCCGTACGTTCGCACCTGTTCCCCCACACCCCCATTGGGCTCACCACAGCCCCCTAGACTCAAATACGCAATCAAGGGGCCTAGCGCGAATTGGGACGTTACATGTCTTGTGCAGCTTACGTCATCAATCGGATGCCCCTCAGTCCGATCAACATGAAGTCTCCCTTAGAGATGTTGTTGAAGGAGAAGCCAAGTTTTGAACACCTTCGGGTGTTTGGTTCAACGTGTTATGTGCATGTCCCAGATACTCTGAG
The DNA here is from genome assembly GCA_039513925.1 of Platanthera zijinensis. NCBI lineage: Eukaryota > Viridiplantae > Streptophyta > Magnoliopsida > Asparagales > Orchidaceae > Platanthera > Platanthera zijinensis. The sequence goes on along the minus strand of CM077082.1, from coordinate 208,443,188 downwards.
GACCAAGCTTGATGCAAAGGCAAGGAAGCTTATCTTTGTTGGCTATGATGAGCGGAAGAAGGGATGGAGGTGCATGGATCCTACGATGAAGAAGTTCATTGTGTCAAGAGACGTTGTCTTTGACGAACTGACATCATATGGAGGAAGCTCGGTTGAGCTACCGGAGGGCAAGACTGATGAAGGGTAGGAGGTGGCTGCTTAAGTTCTTCAAGAGGAGTTAGCTGTTTCACCAATGGCTCCTATTACTTCTAGTTCAGGGGAAGAGGCTTCTGGTTCAGGAAGCAGGGGGAGCACTGCTCCATGTTTGCTTGAAGAAGGAGTTGATCCTGAAGAAGTAGTGGAGGTGGTGAACAATGAGAAGAAGCCTCTTAGGAGATCAAAGAGGACCATCAAGCCTCTGGCTCGGTATTGTGATGGGAATACAGTGAGTTTTGTCTCCTGTTTCTTTGCAGGCCCTTTGGATGAGTGAGAGCCTTCAAAGTTTGAAGAGGCCACTGGAGTGAAGGAGTGGGACAATGCCATGGATGAGAAGATGGCTGCCCTTAGGAAGAATGAGACTTGGGACTTGGCGCCCAAGGTAGATGGCGTTACTCCTGTTACTTGCAAGTGGGTCTATAAGCTGAAGAAGAAGGAGGATGGAAGCATCAAGCGGTACAAGGCTCGCCTTATTGCTCGAGAATTCTCTCAACAGTATTGCGATAACTATGAAGAGACGTTTAGTCCCGTGGAAAAGATAACTTTAGTACGAGTGGTGATAGCTTTGGCGGCCTGCCAGGGCTGGAAGATGTGGCAGCTGGATGTAAAGAACGCTTTTCTTTACAGGGAGATAGATAAAGACATCTTCATGGATCAGCCACTCGGTTATATTTCTGAAGAACATCCGGACTACGTCTGCAAGCTCAGGAAGGCCCTTTCTGGGTTGAAGCAGGATCCGAGGGCATGGTATGGGAAGATTGCAGAATATCTTCAATTCTGTGACTATCTTGCCTCCATCTCAGACTCGAGCTTATTCATCAAGAAGAGGGGAGATCTTCAGGTCCTGGTTCTGTTGTATGTTGATGACATGATCATCACAGGGAATTCGGAAGAGGAGGTTTCTAGACTCAGGTTTGAGCTTGCTATTCGCTTCGAGATGAAAGACTTGGGGGAGCTTCATCACTTTCTCGGTCTCAAAGTAGAGAGGAAGGAGAGCGGGATTCTTGTTTCCCAAAAAGGTTATGTGGATCGGATTGTGAGACGATTCGACATGGAAAAGGGAAAGAGTTGCTCTACTCCGTTGGATTCTGGCTTGAAGCTTCGGCGAGATGAGGGAAGAATTCTTCCTTATCCCCTAGTGTTCCGAGCTCTGGTGGGGAGCTTGATCTACCTGACGATTACAAGGACAGACATTGCTTATGCTGTTGGCCGAGTAAGTCGGTTTATGGCGGAGCCAAGGAAGTCTCATCTGATGGCGGCGAAGAGTATTCTGAAGTATGTGTTGACGACTTCTGATATGAGACTCCTTTATAGGAGGGACTCGAGCTTCTCTCTGCTGGGCTACACGGATGCTGATTATGGTGGTGATTCGAATGACCGAAGGTCAACTTCTGGTTATGTGTTCACTTGTGGATCAGCGGGCATCTCGTGGTGTAGCAAGAAGCAGGATTCAGTGTCCATCTCTACTACGGAAGCAGAGTACAAGACTTCGGCCTTAACAGCTCGGGAAGCCATTTGGCTAAGAAGGCTAGTAGAGGACGTCCATAAGGAAGTGCAAGGTCCCACTCTGCTCCGAGGTGACAATGAGAGTGCTCTCAAGCTGGTGAACAATCCTGTTTGTCATGCGAGGACCAAGCACATTGAGATCGAGCACCATTTCATTCGGGAGAAGGTGTTGGAGGGATCTCTAGTGGTAGGGTATGTTCGGAGTGAGGACAACCTTGTAGACATCTTCACCAAGCCGCTATCAAAGGGGCCTTACCAGCGACTTCGAGGTTTACTGGGCTTGATCCCTACTTCTCACTTCAAGGGGGAGTGTTGAATTTTGTGAAGTGAAAGTTATGATCGGGCAGTCCGGGCGGACTGGGCGGCCTGGGCGGACAATCCGCGCGGACTGGAGTTCAGCGGACTAGTGTTGGCTGTCTTCCCAGTCAGTTGCGCGGACTGCGCGGACTCGTTGAGTCCGGCATTGGCTTGCTAAGTTGTGCGGGATGTTGTTCGCGGTCTGTGCAGACTGTGGCTTGTATAGGCGCGATTAGCTTTTGGTCTGGAGTTGCGGTGAGCCGCAATCTGGTTGCAATCTGGCCTTGGAGCTGGCGGATTGTATTGGTGTTCGCCGAGCTCGCGCGAGCTTATGTCTGGACTTGCCTTTTTTGGAGTCCAGGGTTTCCGCTTTGTCCGCTGTGACCGAGCGGTTATGCCTATCGTCGTGGACTTGAGCGTGCGATTAGTTGCTGTGTCCTCTCTCCTTGCGGACTGGCTTGGTGCTCAGCTAGTGGCGCTCTTGCGGGTTGGCGATCTGTTCGCGAGTCTGGCTTGTCGGTGCGGACTCGGCGGACTGGCGAGCTAGCTGCGATCAAGGGGCGGTTAGCCTATCTCTTAGGGTGGTGATCACACTCCTCACCTCGGCTATAAATAGTACCCCCCGGCTCGTCATTTAAGAACAGAGTGAACAGTAAGTTGGACTTAGGTTTAGGCTGCAAACTCTTTTTTGTTATCCGCGCGGGTTGTTTGCTTAACCGGTTATTGTGTGCAGGTGACGCGGCTAGCTCTGTGAAACCAGGAGTTTGGTTTTGACCTCGGTTAGGCTCAGTAAGTTAGCAGACTGCTTTCAGCGGTTATTGGTTTCTACATCAACCTTCCCAGTTCAATAACCTGCCCACGCAACCTCGCGGTCTCGGCGGGTAGGTGGTCTGTTCCTCAGTTCAGTAGCAGCAGACAGCTCTGTGAATAACGGCGTGTCTGCGCGACCTCGCGGTCTCGGCGGACTTCGTGTTCAATTCAGTTTCAGTTCAGTTCAGGCGGTCTGTGCGAGCAGGCAGCCTCGACGGTCTCAGAGTTTCTGTCCGCCCGAAGTGTTGTAATTTCTGGTCTTTTTCTGTACTGGCGAAATGATGTCTCGCCATGTATACCTCGTCTTGTAAAGAAGATTAATAAGATGTTGATCTGGGTAGTTCCAAAGATATTGATTTGACATTTGGGCTATCTTGCTGAGCATCTTGTGAAATTTCAACAAATATGAGCTTATATGTGTAGATATAAGAATATAAATATATATATATATATATATATATATATATATAGGTTAAAAGGAGACGACAGTATTCCTTTCCCCGGTTTAGAGGTCCCGATGCACTGTTCCTCTTCCCCAAATTGGGCGAACAGCAGGAAGCTCCTGCGTGGTTTCTGCCCACGATCTGCGCACGCCTCCCGTTGCTCCTCCGCCGATTTCGCCGCCAAAACCCCACCTTGAGCAGCAACCGCCATGATCCAGCCATGCCAGACACGATCGAAGGGCATGACGAACTCTCCCGACGGTTCGACTCCATGCCTTTTCCGCCATTTCCACTCCGCCAAAGCTTCGGCCACACCTGCGGTTCCTGTTGCCCTATAAAAGAAGAAGACGAACAGGAAATGGAGTGATTGATGAAATATTGAATAACAATTTTCTTCTGTGCTTGCTTGATTGTGATTTCCTGTTAGGTGTTAGGTGTGTGATCCCCGTCGATGAAGACAATGAATAATAACATTAGGGTTCAGTAATGCTGTAGGAATTTAGTTTGATGAGGGTTGAAGCTTCTGTTAGAGCGACTAGAAATTCATGAAGCGGTTGCTGTTGTCAAAGATCCCTGTTGTAGGTGTGTTAGAGCATAGGAATGTTGATGAATGCCATTGTGTTGTGCTTGCTTCCAGCATAAGTGTTGCCGTGAAGTGAGATTAGGAGAAGGATATTAGCTGTTAGCCATTGTTTTGTTCAAGAGGAGGTGAGCAGTAATATTAATTTGTTGTTGCCATTTGATTGCTCTTTTTTTTAGACCCGTTAAGGAGGTGAACTGAATTTAGTCATCTCCATGACAGGAGGGTGTTGTGCTTGCTAAATTTTCCCAAGGCAGTTAAGGAGAATTTTAGTTCATGTGTTTAAGATTTCGTGGATCCAACTTAAGTCTTTGAGATTTCGTGGAACCACTTTAAGTGAGGAGAGCGAGTGAATTTTAGTTTTTTTAGTTTGTGGCTTCCTTACCTTGTTGAGTGATTCCGTGAAGCCACGTAGTGTGAGGGAGTGACTTAATTCCTTGGTGCCCGGATGCGATAGAGGTCGACTTCGGAGCGGAGATCGAAGGTGACGAGGAGTTCCTCGCGTGATCGCCATCGACTTCGAAATACGGAAGACACCTCTTCCGTGGGTAACTGTTCCTATCTTTTCCTTTGTGTGTGTCTCTATAATTTCTCGTAGGTTAATAGACTCATTGTTGGGTTTTCGCCCTGGTTTTGTCAGCGAACGCTACGTCGAAACTCCAAACGAAAACGTATTTGGAGTTCACGATTTTCGTTGTGCTATGACAAGGAGAATAGAACGAAAGTTGCGAACTTCCTTCCCCGAATTTATAATTGAACCATTTTATTTAAGAAAATTCATTTTAAAACAGAATAGGGATTTTGTGCGTTACAAATAATATTGTTGCTTCATTTCTTAAAGTTTGTGCAAATTTCGCTCAAAAATTTATCAAAATTTAGTTAATCATCGCATGCATTTAGGGTTTCCTAGAAAAAATCGACAGACGTGCAAACCCTACGCGCCGTTCTGCATCAGCGGCTACTCCATTTCAAACTTGTCATGAAACACATGTTTGAAAAGCATGGTCAAAGTTGGCTAGCCTTTTTCACACTTAAGATGAAATTATCTTAACAAATTTTCTTCTTTTCGACTAAGTGAAGAAAACCTATCATTCTGACATCCTTTCCCTAAGTCTCCAATTTTCGTCCCGTCAGTCCTCCATCAACATGTCTCCATATTCAGTCAGCAACATCAAATTCGGGTTAATAAGACTCAAACTCAACAGTTTTCTCCACAAAGGACGGTAACTATACCCAATAACTTATTCTCCCCTTTACTTTATGTGGAGGGGACCATCATGTAGGTGATCCTAATGCAGCGCTTGAACTTCCCTATCAATACGGTCTTCGTAAGCATATATGCTCAATTATCATTAATGTGCATCTTTTACAAATCCCTCTCTCTGCTCTAGAGTATCGCATATCCAATGATACTGTGTGTCAATATGCTTGGACCTCGAGTGAAAGTTTAGGTTCTTCCCCAATTGAATTGCACTTTGGCTATCATATAGGAGTGTGTAACACTCCTGAGTGAAACCCAACTCCTTAATGAAACACTTCATCAAAAAAAGCTCTTTCCTAGTCTCAGTAACTGCAATAAACTCTGCCTCTGTAGTAGACCGTGCGACGCGCTTCTACAGTCTAGACTGTCATGACACAGCTCCCCCAACAAATAAAAGCAGGTACCCAGAAGTTGATCTTTTGGAGTCCAAATCTCCAGCCATATCAACTGTAACACCACAAAATCCCAAAAGCCCAAAATGGAGTTCAGGCAGGGCAAAACGGCCTGGGACACGGGCGTGTCCCAAGGCGTGTCCTGCTCTGGGTTGGGGCACACGGCTAAGGATACGGGAGTGTCCTAGGCCGTGTCCTTCTCTGGATAAAATCCAGGGAGACCCACACGGCCAATGACACGGGCGTGTCAGAGGTCGTGTCCTCCTCGGTTTTGTGCGGCCTAGTGAACACGGCTGGGCAAGGGCGTGTCTGCAGCTGTGTCTAGGCACACAGCCTGTAATACGGGCATGTCATAGGGCTGTGTCCTTCTCTGGATTTGCCCAGGCAGTGAGGTCTGGTGAACACGGTCCAGACACGGGCGTGTCTGAAGCCGTGTCAGGGAACATGGCCTGTGACACGGGCGTGTCACATGGTCGTGTTCTATTCTGGATGAGTCGGTTCATGCACCGCTTGTAGTACACTGCCTGTGACACGGGCGTGTCACAGGCCGTGCCAACCCAAAAAATAGACTTTTGAGGGTGATCGGTGGTCATTCGTTTCCTTCATCCTTGATCCTGTGGCCCAGGTTATTTCCTGCTGGGTTAAACCCTGGATTTGAGTGAAGATTTCATTCTTCACTTGGATATTACCTTTCTAAAGATAAGAGAGAAGGGAAAGGAGCAAGGAGGAGGAATAGGAGAAGATCCTGCCACCGCTGGAGCTTTAGAGTTCCGATTCGAGATCCGAGGCCAAATCTGTGGAGGCAAGGCCATTGCGGTTCTTTTCAACCGGCTAGAATTTCTATGGCTCCCAAGAGATCATCAAGGGTAACGATCTTCCTTCATTGGACAAGTGAAGTCCTCCTTTATGCATGAGCATGAGATCCTCCACCAAAAGGTGGAAAGAGTAAGTGATCCCCATGGCTTGATAGTTGCTATCCCTAGTTTAGTCTGCATCTAGACCCGGAAATGTGTAGTACGAGATATGCATGTTGTGTGAAGCCCATCTAGACAGGTTGGTCTGGATTGGTAAGGTTGCATCTTCCGCACTGGAGAAGACTCCGCGTATAAATGTGTAGTTTGTGGAGTCAATGGGTTGTGCATGTGAAGGGGAGTAGCAGGAAGTACTGGAATGAGGAATTCCAGAAAAATACCCTTGTACTTTTTTTGTTGTGGCTAAAGTGTAGCCAATCCGTTGTGGACAGTGTAGCCAGTCCTTGGTAGACAGCGTGGCTATTGTGAAGCCAGTCCTTGGTGGTCATTATGGATATTGTGAGCTGCGAGCTCTGAAAAAGGCTTCTTGCCGAACAGGAAAGGTGAAACCGACCTGCGCCTTCAGATGTAGCCTCGAGTACATTATACTCGATGATGGCAAGGCGACTTGAGCAACGGGGGGTGGTTGATCCGTACCTGCATTATATCGACTGTACAGGAGAGGGTCAAGACATTGAGCTTTCGTTAGTGGCATAATGAGAGTCTTAGGCCTACACACCATTAAGACTAAATGCTCAATACCGTGTAAACGGTGGTGTTGACCCTGGTTCGTCGATGCACCAAGAATGTGTCTTGAGTGCACGGATCGTCGGGCTTTGTGGCTGACGGTTGTGATGAATTGATTGTGCGTGAGAGCATAATATATGTTATATTTGTCTGTGCATTTCTATGCCTCCAGGGAAGGAATGCTACTGCCCTGGGAAAGGGGTAGGATTGTTATAAATTGGTCAGCTGAATACTGACTGTTTCCTTGTTGACCACCTTCTGGGTGGGCTGTCCCAGTGCAGGTGCTGGAGAGCCGAGCGGGAAATGAAGGACGGAAGTCCCCGCTGCTGCTGCTGCTAGCCCTTGAAGGCTAAGCAAAATGTTGCTGTGTTTTGTTCATGTGTGGCCAGTCTGCGCGCCGATGTATGCAATCCATACTGTGAAAAGAGGAACTGTAAGGCCTTAAGGCCAACCTATTTGTATTTGCTATACATTCCTTTAAGAGGTTGTATATAACTGTGGTTTATATATAGTGGACATTCCTTGTTTGAGTTCAAGTTATTGTTTAAATCTTCCGCTAGCATGCTCTGAGTTAGGGTGCGATGTGTTTTTGGTATTAACCTGTGATCTCGCCGTCTGTTTGTGGCATATAGTGTGGGGCCCCGACCGGACCTTCTATTATATGTTATTTAACGGGTAGAGTCATTATATTTTCATATCAGCTTGTCTCAGACTTCCTCTTTTGAATTCGTGGTCGAATTCTTTTGTGGGGTGGCGAGCACGTGTAAGTGCGAACCGCTTTAACACTATTAAACTCTTGAATGTCCACTAAGGAATGCAAATACACTTGTTTGAGGAACCTACGCGTTCCTATATTGTTGTTATTGCTTGCGCGAGGTCGCTAATATGTGTCTTGTTCACCTATAGGTAACTCGTAGTGGTGCTGGGCAGTCTGAGCCCCAGCATTCTGATGAGAGTGCGCATCAGCTGAGGTGCCTACACCTCCTCCATCTGTGAAAAAAGTTCGCTTAGTTGCTGAGGAACTATTTGCCATGATTTAGCCGACCGGGTAGGCGCAACCGACATTGGTGCCAGATCGTGTTGGTGTAAGACCCGAACCGGTTGAGGTTGTGGATCCGCGAGCAGCTGAACGACAGTTGAAGCAATTCATGAGCTTCAATCTGCCTACGTTCACGGGTATGGGATCCCCAACGCAGGTAGAGGATTGGTTATCATGAGTCAAGCATATATTGACAGCGATCAGGACGGAGGAAAGTCAGAAGGTCACCTTGGCCACCTTCATGTTGGAAGGAGAGGCTCGGTTATGGTGGGACGAGGTTGAGTTACACCATTTAGCGGGCAGACAGTTAACACAAGTTTCGATTGAGGAGTTCTCTCGAATGTTCTTGGCAAAGCACTTACCAGCGATACAATGCAGTGCCATGGAGAACGAGTTCCAACGGTTAACGCAAGGATAAAGTAGCGTTGATACATACCTGCATGAATTTACAAGGTTGGGACGGTATGCGGGGTCAATCTTCGCGGATGAACAAAGGAAAACCAATCGGTTCTATGAAGGATTGCGGAATGAGTTGAGGTTCCTGCTTTCGAGTTCGGTGAACCAAGGATTTCAGGCATTGGTTGATACTGTGTGTGCGCTGGAAAAGGACATTAAATGGGTGCAAGGCAAAAAGGACTTGGCTGTGACAAAGCCAGAGTTCAAAGCACCCCGCCCTAGAAAATCGTACTACCAGAAGAAGTGGCAAGAGGTCCAAGCCTTCTAGGAAAGCTTTTGTGATAGTTGCGTTGGGAGCAACTTCAAGGCAGGAGTCTCGTACCTGCTTTAACTGTGGTAGAGTGGGGCATATTGCCCGTGATTGTCGGGTTGTTCAGCAAAAGGGGGAAAAGAAGACGGACACGTCTTATGCTGAGAAGGGCAAAGCAGTGGTAGAGTCCTCTACATCCCAGGCGTAGCCCAGAGTTTATAATATTGGCCAGCAGGAGGCTACAAAGAAAAGTGACGTCATCATAAGTATGATTTAAGATATTGCTTGCTTTGTTTATATTGCTTACTTTCTATGTAGCTTGTGCATGATGTATGTGCTACAAGCTTTGTCCTGATTCAGAACAACCCAGCGAGAGCCCTGTTTGATACGGGTGCTTCACATTCGTTTCTGCTTAAGGACTTCGTAGCTCGAATTAGAGTACCGAGTCATGTGACGACAGATAGTATAGATGTGTTATTACCGAATGGTTGTGTGATGCTTGCGGATAGAGCTTGTGATGTGGAGGTAAAAATAGGAAGTCGAGATTTCGGTTTGAGTGCATCTATGCTACCGATATAAGAGTTTGATGTGATCTTTGGCATGGACTGGCTCTCGGAGCAACGTGCCTTTATTGATTACAATTCAAAGGAGATCGCACTGAGCCAGAATACCGAGCTTGAGACTAAGTTCGCTGGTATGCGAGGAGTGAGCGGGATCTTGGTGTCTGCTCTCCAAGTCATCAATGCTGTGCGGAAAGACGCAGAGTTATTCTTCATGCTTATTCAGGATGTTGAGCCAAAAGCCAGTGTGAGCGATGTTCCGATTGTGTCGGAGTTTGCTGATGTATTTCCTAAGGATCTTCCTGGGTTACCACCCCAGTGAGAGATCAACTTCACGATTGAGTTGGTGCCAGGTGCAAAACCTGTGGCCCGCTCGCCATATCGAGTAGCGCCAAAGGAAATGGCTGAATTAAAAGTCCAACTGCAAGAGTTGCTGGAACATGGATACATATGCTCAAGTATGTCACCTTGGAGCGCGCCTGTTCTGTTTGTGAAAAAGAAGGATGGTAGTTTACGGTTATGTATTGACTATCGCGAGTTGAATAAGCAGACGAAGAAAAACAAGTATTCGATTCCACGGATAGATGACTTGTTCGATCAGCTAGTGGGATCAACCGTCTATTCCAAATTTGATTTAAAATCTGGATATTACTAGTTGAGGATTCGGGAAGGTGACATTCCCAAGACAGCATTTGGAACACGCTACCGGCATTATGAGTTCACTGTAATTCCGTTTGGCTTATGTAATGCGCCTTCGGTATTCATGTATCTAATGCACCGAACGTTCCAAGAGTACTTGGATCTGTTTGTGATTGTCTTTATCGATGATATCTTAGTGTACTCGCAGTCGGAAGCCAATCATGCTAACCATTTATGATTGGTGTTGCATACCTTGTGGAGGAATACGCTCTATGCCAAGTTCTCAAAGTGCGAGTTTTGGCTATCGTCGGTGGCTTTTCTTGGCCACGTGGTAAGTGGAGAGGTCATAACAGTGGATCCGTTAAAGATAAGTGTCATACGAGAGTGGCCAGTGATTTCTTCGGTGGCCGAGGTCAGGAGTTTCCTTAGACTGGCAGGCTACTACAGACGGTTTATGGAAAACTTCTCACGAATTGCTTTGCCTCTGACCACGTTGACGAGGAAGGATCAGAAGTTCATTTGGATGTCGGAGTGCGCACGAGCTTTTGAAGAGCTGAAGAGTCGTTTGACCACGACGCCTGTTTTGACATCGCCATGTGGGACAGACGGCTATGAGATCTATAGTGATACTTCAGGGAGTGGCTTAGGCTGCGTTCTTCTGCAGTTTGGTAAAGTAATTGCTTATGGCTCACGCCAGTTGAAAGTGAACGAACGGAATTATCCCGTCCACGGCTTGGAATTGGCGGCTGTGATTTTTTCGCTGAAATTATGGCAGCACTCTCTCTATGGCGTGAAGGTGGATATATATACAGATCATAAGAGGCTAAAGTTTCTGTTGGATCAAAAGGATCTGAATATGCGACAACGGAGGTGGATGGAGTTCCTTGGGGACTACACCTTTGATATTCATTATACTCCCGGGAAGGGAAATGTGGTCGCTGATGCGTTGAGTCGTAGGACTCTGGTACGGGCAAGTTGGTTGATGATGCATGATGAGCGTCTGATCCAGGAGTTAGAAGCATTAGAGATTTCTTGTGTTGACAAGAATTCTACAGCTGATGCATGCTTGAACTAGAAGGAGGTACAGTATGACCTTGCGGATAGGGTTCGGCGAGCAACGGAGCTTGATGAAAGTCTCTAACGCTATGCAAAGGATGGGTCAGATGACTAGTTCTCCTGGGATGATGGCTTGTTACAAAAAGATGGCCGGTTGTGCGTCCCAAATACGGGTAAGTTGAGAGAAGAGTTGATGTATGAAGCTCACTTTGCAAAGTACTTAATTCACCCTGGGAGCACAAAGATGTACAAGGACATGAAGAAGTTATTTTGGTGGCAAGGACTAAAGAAAGACATAGCACATTATGTGGCTAAATATCAAACTTATGCGTTGGTCAAAGCGGAGTGTCAAAAGACTGGTGGTTTCCTGAAGTCGTTACCTATTCCGGAGTGGAAGTTTGATGATATTTCAATGGATTTCGTGCACGGTTTGCCGAGATCTCAATGCGGGAATGATTCAATCTGGGTGATTGTAGACCAGTTGACAAAAGTGGCTCACTTCCTACCGAATAAGAGGGATGATTCAGTGGAAACATTGGCAAAACGCTATGTGGAGCAGATTGTTTGATTGCACGGTGTTCCCAGAAGCATCGTCAGTGACCGTGATGGGCGATTCACATCGAATGATTGGCGGCTAATTCATCAATTGTTGGGAACAAAGTTAGCATTCAGTACAGCCTTTCATCCCCAAATGGATGGCCAGACTGAGAGGACCAACATGACGATGGAGGATATGCTCCGAATGTGTACCCTGGATTTTGGTAAGAGATGAGAAGATCATCTCTATATGGTGGAGTTTGCCTACAATAATAGCTACCAAGCGAGCATCGGTATGGCACCGTTTGAAGCTTTGTATGGTCGTAAGTATCGTACACCATTAGCTTGGGCAGAAGCAGACGAATCCAAGCTGTATAAGCATAAGGAAGTAGAAGAGGCTAACTCGACAATACACTCAATTCGGGAGAGGCTACTGATAGCCCAGGATCGACAAGAAAAGTACTACAACGCCAAGCACCGGAACGTGGAGTTTGCGGTGGGCGATTAGGTATATTTGAAGATCAAACCATTCAAAGGCATGTACAGGATTCAGCGGTTGAAAAAGCTAAGTCTGAGATATCTTGGTCCATTTGAAGTGGTGGAGCGAGTTGGGGAAGCTGCCTATCGGCTAGCTCTTTCGGCAGAATTGAGTGGATTGCATGATGTGTTCCACATCTCAGTGCTTTGAAAAGCCGTCAAGGATCCAGCTTAAGTGATTGAGAATGATCGCGTACCCGTCGAATATGGGCTAACGACAAAGGTTAGACCCATTCGGATCTGGGATAGAGCCGATAAACAGTTGCATTATAAGATAATAGGGATGGTCAAAGTCCGGTGGGACAATTGTGGCCGTGAGGAGCTAACATGGGAGCGGGAGCAGACCATGCAAGCTAATTTTCCCGAGTTGTTTGTTTGAACTGTTGTAAATTGCGTCTTTTGTTGTAACGGTCATTTTGAAGTTATAATATTGTGAATGTTGGGTTTCCTTACTGTGAGAAAATTTTAGGACAAAATTTATTGTAACGAGGGGAGGGTTGTAACACCCCAAAATCCCAAAAGCCCAAAATAAAGTTCTGGCAGGGCAACACGACCTGGGATACGGGCGTTTCCCAAGGCGTGTCCTACTCTGGGTTGGGGCACACGGCCAAGGACACGGGCATGTCCTAGGCCGTGTCCTTCCCTGGATAAAATCCAGGGAGCCCCACACGGCCAATGACACGGGCGTGTCAGAGGCTGTGTCCTCCTCAGGTTTGTGCGGCCTAGTGAACATGGCTGGGTAAGGGCGTGTCTGTAGCTGTGTCTAGGCACACATCCTGTGACATGGGTGTGTCACAGGGTCGTGTCCTTCTTTGGATTTTCCTATGCAGTGAGGCCTGGTGAACACGGGCCAGACACGGGCGTGTCTGAAGCGGTGTCAGGGCACACAGCCTGTGACACAGGCGTGTCACATAGCCGTATTCTGTTCTGGATGAGTCGGTTCGTGTACCGCTTGCAGTACACGGCCTGTGACACGGGCGTGTCACAGGCCGTGTCAGCCCAAAAAATAGACTTTTGAGGGCGATCGGTGGCCGTTCGTTTCCTTCATACTGGATGCTATGACCCAGGTTATTTCTTGCTGGGTTTAACCCTGGATTTAAGTGAAAATTTCATTCTTCACTTGGATATTCTCTTTCTAAAGAGAAGAGAGAAGGGAGAGGAGCAAGGAGGAGGAAGAGGAGAAGATCCGGCCACCACTGGAGCTTTAGAGTTCCGATTCGAGATCCGATGCCAGATTTATAGAGGCAAGACTGCTGCGGTTCTTTTCAACCGACTAGAATTTCTATGGCTCCCAAGAGATCGTCAAGGGTAACGATCTTCCTTCATTGGACAAGTGAAGTCCTCCTTTATCCAAGAGCATGGGATCCTCCACCAAAAGGTGGAAAGAGTAGGTGATCCCCATGGGTTGATAGTTGCTATCGCCAGTTTAGTCTACATCTAGACCCGAAAAATGTATAGTACGGGATAGGTATGCTGTGTGAAGCCATCTGGACAGGTTAGTTTGGATTGGTTATGTTGCATCTTGCGCACCGGAGAAGACTCCGCGTATAAACGTGTAGTTTGTGGAGTCAATGAGTTGTGCCTGTGAAGGGGAGTAGCAGGAAGTACTGGAATGAGGAATTCCAGGAAAATACCCTTGTACTGCTTGTGCTATGGCTACAGTATAGCTAGTCCTTGGTGGGCAGCATGGCTATTGTGAAGACAGTCCTTGGTGGACATTATCGCTATTGTGAGCTGCGAGCTCTGAAAAAGGCTTCTTGACGAACAAGAAAGGTGAAACCGACCTGTGTCTTTAGATATAGCCTCGAGTATGTTGTACTCGATGATGGCAAGGTGACTTGAGCAACGGGGGGTGGTTGATCCATACCTGCGTTATATCGATTGTACAAAAACGCGTCAAGGCATTGAGCTTTCGTCAGTAGCATAATGAGAGTCTTAGGCCTACGCGCCATTAAGACTAAATGCTCAATACCGTGTAAACGATGGTGTTGACCCTGGTTCGCTAGTGCACCAAGAATGTGCCCTGAGTGCACAGATCGTTGGGCTGTGTGGCTGACGGTTGTGATGGATTGATTGTGCGTGAGAGCACAATATATGTTATATTTGTCTATGCATTGCTATGCCTGCAGGGAAGGAATGCTACTGTCCCGGGAAAGGGGTAGGATTGTTATAAATTGGTCAGCTGAATGCTGATCGTTGCCTTGTTGACCACCTTCTGGGTGGGCTGTCCCTATGCAGGTGCTGGAGAGCCGAACGGGAAATGAAGGGCTAAAGTCCCTGCTGCTGCTGATGCTGCTGCTAGCCCTTGAAGGCTAAGCAAAATGTTATTATGTTTTGTTCATGTGTGGCCGGCTTGCGCGCCGATGTATGCAATCCACACTGTGAAAAGAGGAACTGTAAGGCCTTAAGGCCAACCTGTTTGTATTTGTCGTACATTCCTTCAAGAGGTTGTATATAATTATGGTTTATATATAGTGGACATTCCTGGTTTGAGTTCAAGTTATTGTTTTAATCTTTCGCTAGCATGCTCTGAGTTAGGGTGCGATTGGGTTTTGGTATTTACCTGTGACCTCGCCGTTTGTTTGTGGTATATAGTATGGGGCCCGACCGGACCTTCAATTATATGTTATTTAACGGGTGGAGTCGTTACATCAACATCAGTATAGCCCAACAGATCTGGCTCACTATCTCCAGACTTTAACTTCAAGTCTAATGTCCCATATATGTAACTCAAAATCCATTTTACAGCATTCCATTGCTCTCTCTTGGGGTTAGAGAGAAACCTACTGACAGTGCCAACCGCGTGTACTATATTAGGGCGGGTGTTATATCAGGGCGGGTGCACACCACTGTGTACATTAGGCTGCCACCTACAAAAGTATATGTGACCTTCTGCATCTCCTCTTTTTCTTCTGATATGCTCGAGCACTGGTCAGTGATAAGTCTAAAATGAGGTGCATGAGGTGTGCTGACCTTCTTCGCTTGATCCATATTGAATCTATGCAGAACCTTCTTAATATATTTTTCTTACGATAACCAAAGTAACTTGGAGATTCTATCTCTCTAAATATGCATCCCTAGGATGGTCTTCGCAGCTCTCAAGTCCTTCATCAAAAATATGGAGCTCAACTGCCACTTCAGCTCGGCAATGCGAGTAATGTTCCTCCCAACTATCAACATGTCATCCATATAAAAGAGTAAGATAATGAAATCCTCTTGAGCATACTGATTTATAAATACGTAGTGATCAAGGGTGATCTTTCTAAAGTTGATCTTCCCCATAAAAACATCAAACTTCTTGTACCACTATCGTGGGGCCTACTTTAGGCCATACAAGCTCCTTTTCAAGCGACATACAAGACTTTCCTTCCCTTTAACCTAGAATCCTTCAGGTTGCTCCATATAAATCTCCTCCTCAAGATCACCATGCAGAAAGATGGTCTTGACATCCATCTACCCGATCTCCAGGTCTAGCCTTGTAGCAAGGCTAAAAACTACCCGGATAGAAGACATCTTCACAATAGGAGAGAATATCTCATCAAAATCAACTCCTCGTTTATGACTAAAACACTTCACCACTAATCTGGCTTTGTATCTGAGTGGTATCGAGGGGTCTCTTTGCTTTATTCTAAAAATCCATCGATACATCAGAGCATTCTTGCCCTTAGGTAATTTCACCAAATTATAAGTATGGTTTTCATGCATAGACTTCATCTCCTCCTACATAGCAAATGTAGAGACTTCATCTCCTCCTATATAACAACTATCCATTCGTACTTCTTTGAGCTCGGTACTGCTTCATCAAAGCACTTGGGCTACCCGACATCAGCCAACAGAATATACTCGTTAGTAGAGTATCTCAAAGATGAATGTCTAACTCTATTATACCTCTGTGGAGCGAGCTCACTTGCTGGTTTAGTCACATAATCAGTGATATCCTCTATAGGCTCTTCATCAATAGTGTCCTATTGATCTAGAAGTGTCTTAGTGCTCTATATTAGTGCAAGCTCTACAACATCCTCAGTATCATCACTTCCAATCATAGGAGACTTTGCATTAGTATGAGAGTCAGTCTTTTCAGTCTTCTCAGGATCAATCTGTAACACCCCAAAAATCCCAAAATTTCTAAGTTTGGAATTCAGGCTTAGAGACACGGCTTGGGAAATGGGAGTGTCCCAGGGCATGTCCTGCTCGGTCTTCTTGAAAAGGTTTTGAGTGTGGTTTGGTCGAGAAGGCGTTGAGTGAGGCACACGGCCTGGGACACGGGCGTGTCCCAGAGCGTATCCTGCTCGGTCAGAAGGCGTTGAGTGAGGTACATGGCCTGGGATATGGGCATGTCCCAGGGCGTGTCCTGCTCAGTGTGCACTCAACTCTATGCTATCGACACTTAACGCCATGAGCTCGACAATCGTTGAGTGAAGCACACGCCCAACAACACGAGCGTGTTAGAGGGCGTGTCCCTCTCGGGTTGTGGCCAAGGTTATGAGGCCTGTTGAACACACGGCCTGTGGCTCGGGCGTGTTACAGGGCCGTGTCCTTTTCTGGGTGAGTCGGTTCGTGGACCGCTTACAGTACACGTCCTGTGACACGGGCATGCCACAGGCCGTGTCAGCCGCAAAATTAGACTTTTCAGCCAATTTTTGGCCGTTCGTTTTCCTCATCCTTAATCCAATGGCCCCAGGTATTCCCAGCTGGGTTTATCTCCGAGATTGAGTGAAGATATCATTCTTCACTTAGCCATTATCTCTCTCAAGAGCTTAGTGAAAGAGGAGAGCTAAGAGGAGGAAGAGGAGAAGATCCGGCCACCGCAGGAGCGTTAGAGTTCTGTTTAGAGATCTGAAGCCAGATCTGTGGAGGCAAGATCGCTGCGGTCCTTTCCACCGGCTAAGATTTCTATGGCTCCCAAGTGATCGTCAAGGGTAACGATCTTCCTTCTTATACAAGTGAAGTACTCCTTTATGCATGAGCATGGGATCCTCCACCAAAAGGTGGAAATAATAAGTGATCCCAGTGGGTTGATAGTTGCTATCCCCAATTGAGTCTGCATTTAGACCCGGAAATGTGTAGTATGGGATATGCATGCTGTGTGATGCCCATCTGGATAGGTTGGTTTGGATCGTTGATGTTGCATATTGCACACCGGAGGAGACTCCGTGTATAAACGTGTAGTTTCTGGAGTTAATGGGTTGTGCCTGTGAAGGGAAGTAGCAAGAAGTACTGGAATGAGGAATTCCAGGAAAACACCCTTGTAATGCTTGTGTTGTATGCTATAAAAGACCAGTTTTTCTGGCACTACATGAACTACAGGGTTTGGGTTGAGTTTGGGGGCAGATAGAGAGTTCTGCTGAACCTGCCAAGCGACCGCGAAGGATGCCGACACTAACTCCCCTTTTGGATTGTGAAGCCAGTCCTCGGTGGACATTATGGTTATTGTGAGCTGCGAGCTCTTAAAAGGCTTCTTGCCGAACAGTAAAGGTGAAGCCGACCCGCGCCTTTAATTGTAGCCGCAAGTACGATATGCTTGGTGATAAGGCGATTTGAGCAACGGGGGGTGGTTGATCTGTACCTGCGTTATGTTTGTTGTACAAGAGAGTGCCAAGGCATTAGGCTTTCGTTAGCAGCATAATGAGAGTCTTAGGCCTGCACGCCATCAAGACTAAATGCTCAATGGTGTTGATCCCGGTTCGTCGGTGTACCCAAAAGTGTGCCTGAGTGCACAGATCGTCGGGCCGGGTGGCTGACGATTGTGATGGATTGTTTGTGCGTAAGAGCACAAGATATGTTATATCTATTGATGCAATGCTCTATAGGGATGGAATACAACTGCGCCGGGAAAGGGGTAGGATGTTATAAAATTGGTCAGCTGAATGCTGGCCGTTGCCTTATTTACAATCTTCTGGGTGGATTGTCCCTATGCAGGTGCTGGAGAGCTGAGCGGTAAATGAAGGGCTAAAGTCCCTGCTGCTGTTGTTGCCGCTGCTGCTGCTAGCCCTTGAAGGCTAAGCGAAATGTGTTGTCTTTTATTCATGTATGTCTGGGCTGCGCGCCGATGTATGTAATCCATACTATGAAAAGAGGAATTGTAAGGCCTTAAGGCCCTAACTTTATGTATTTGGTACATTTCTTTGGGGTATATATATAAATGTGCAGTTTATATATAGTGGACATTCCGAATGGTTGAGTTCAATGTTAACTTTAAGCTTCCGCTAGCATGCTTTGACTTAGGTTGCGTTTATGATTTGGTATTAACCTGTAACTTCACCATCTGTTTGTGACATATAGTGTGGGGCCCCGGCTGGACCTTCTATTATATGTTGTTTAACAGGTGGAGTCGTTACACAATCATAATTTGATCCTCACAAAATATAACATCACGACTGTGTATAAGTTTTTCTCAACTGGATCAAAGAACTTGTAGTAAAATTTGATGTTCCGTTCATATCCTAAAAAATGCATTTTCGGGTCTTGGAATCCAACATCGATCTTTCATCTCGAGGGACATGCATAAAGGCTCTACAACAAAGGAACCTCAATTATGAAGGGTCCTTTCCGTACCAAACCCTACCAAGAACATTCTCCTGTAATGCATAGCTGAGAGAGAGGTTGATGATATGTGCAGCTATGTATAAAGTCTCACTCCAAAATATATTAGGTAGCTTTGACTCAGACAACATGCACCTCACCCTCTCCATCAGTGTCTTATTCATTCTTTTTGCTATGCTATTTTATTGTAGTGTCTTGGGCGAAATCTTTTCATGTTTAATCCATTGCTCTCTGTAGTACTCATCAAAGAGATAAATATACTCTCCCCCATTGCCAGACCTGATGCACTTTAGTTTTCTCCCAGATTGTCTTTTTACTTCAGCGTGGAATCTCTGAAAGTTGTCAATGACTTCATCTTTGGTCTTAATAGAGTAGACCAAAAGTTTGCTTGAATAATCATCAATGAATATCACAAAGTAAGATGCTCCTCCTATTGTCTAGACCATTAGTGGCCCGCAAATATCAGTATGTATGAGCTTTATTGGCTCAGATTTTCTTGTGAAAGTGTGGCTCTGAAAAGACACATTATTTTGCTTCCTAGCCATGCAATGGTCGCATCTCTCTAACTAATCCACAGATAGATCAGATATCATCTTCTTCTTTGCGAGACATCTCAAGCCTTCCTGGCTAATGTGACTCAGTTTTCTATGACATAGAGATGTGGATACAACATCTCTGACAGTGTAGGCCTGAGCAGCTTTATGCCTACCCTCCATGTAATATAGACCAGTATACCTCCATACCCTCTGTCAATTACTAATGACCCTTTGATTAACTTCCAAAAATATCCACCAAAACCCTCAAAAGTATCTAGTCACCTAGATTCCCAACTTAAACTAGGTTGAAGTAGATGTCGGGTACATGTCACGCATCCTTCAAAATCAGTAAACCTCTCGTACTCATCTCCAGGTGCATGCTTTCCCTCCCGATGACAAATAACTTCTTATTGGAGGAGACATGCTCAGAGGCACTTGAATCAACAATCCAGCTTCGATCATCACAAAAGAGTGCAGTTATAACATCATTACCAACAATGATGGCATTTCTATCCTCTATAGATATAATAGCTGCAGTGTGACTCTTATTCCTATCAACAGTATCCACTCCTTTCCTCTTTTCGTCATTCTTCAGAGAATACCAAAACTTATGAATATGTCCTTTCTTATGACAATTATTGGAACCAAGATTTTTGGTCCCTGTGTTCGGACCTGGGGGTTACCAAAGTTTACTGGCCTAGTGGTCAACTTGGATGAGAAATAAAGAGTGAAGGTCAACGAGCACAAAGGAAATACCTAAACAATAAAGGTGGAAAACTAGGAATAGACCATGAGCTGTGGTGAGGAGATCCCACCACACACCCAAAAGATCTTAGAGAGTTTCCCCTCCCATGCCAATACTAAGCGGGGCACCTTGGAGGGCTCTAAAAGCCAACCAAACCTAACTAGAGGAGGAAGAAGCCACAGAATTGAATCCTCTCCAAAGGTGTCATTGGGGTCTATTTATAGTTTCTAAATTTGGCATACAAATAGAGGAATCACGCCTTTTGGTTCTACTATACACATCTCAAATTGGTCTTCCAATGATGAAACTCCGCTATTTGTGAGCACTATTTGTAGACCCTGGCAGTGTGCGAGTGATCCCGACGAGTGCTCCTGATGAGTTCTTTCGACAAGTGCACCCGATGAGTGCTCCCGACGAGTGCTCCCTACGAGTACTTCTAACGAGTGCTCACTCTCCTTCATGTCTTCCTTAGTTATTTTGATCCCGATGAATTACGGGTTATATAATAATAGTGGCACTCCCTATTTTGGTAGCGGGACCTAGACTTTTCCATGCTTTGACTCCTCTCGATATTCCTTCCTCTGCTCTTTCTCTTGTCTCTCTCTGGGCTCAGTGTAGAGGATGACATCAGCTCGTGAAGAAGAGCCTGAATGTCCTTAAAACTTTCTTCTTACCACCTCATTTAGAATGCTACTCTTGACAATCTCCGTAATAATAATGCCTCAACGAGAGGAGTTGATTAGAGAAACTATAACCATCTCCCAAGAGTTTGGAAGGGACTTTAGCAGCCACAATACATTGACCTCATCCTCGAAGGTCACCTTCATAGTAATGAGTTGATTAATAATACCTTGGAACTTGTTTACACAATCCACGATAAGTGAGCCATCTCTATACTTGAACTCACTAATCTTCTTCAGTAGATATAGCTTGTTGATGTTGGTACTCTTGACATACAACATCTTCAAAGGATCATCACATCAATGATGCTGGCAACGTGATTGTAGACGTTTGACTCTACAAACTATTTAATGAATACACATAGATTCCGATGCTCCACCTTCCACTTATTTGGATTAGTGTTTTTAGGCATCTGCTCAAAGATAGGAGCAGGCCAGCCCTTCACATAGAAAAGATCTTCCATCAGTAAGTGTCACTGGTGGTTGTTTGCGTTATTGAGTTTCACCATTTGCTCGGATCCTGAACCTAAAGTAGACTCCATTGTGCTCTGTCACTGATCAGACAGACCACAGTTCTCTGAACCAACTATTTCAAAGAAAGGAATCAAAGAGGATAAAGAACATAGTAATAGTCGTCACCTACAACACCAGATCACTAACCTAAAATAGTTGATCGACTCGTCTTAAATCTCAGACAGGTCAGCCCAATAATTACTCTGTTAATGAACCTAACTCTGATACTACTTGTTGGGCTAGAGAACATAAAAACTTTCAACATCCATCTGGAATACTTTGATTCTCTTATATGCTGCATAAGCAAGGAATAACCTGATTGCTTCCAGTCTAGCTACTAGTGCAAATGTTTGACTATAGTCAATTCCTTACTCTTGCCTATAATCTTAAGCAACA
Organism: Platanthera zijinensis; assembly: GCA_039513925.1. Classification (NCBI taxonomy): domain Eukaryota; kingdom Viridiplantae; phylum Streptophyta; class Magnoliopsida; order Asparagales; family Orchidaceae; genus Platanthera; species Platanthera zijinensis. The sequence goes on along the minus strand of CM077082.1, from coordinate 208,421,679 downwards.
TGTCTAGCCTTATTTCTGACTATCACTTCACTTGAATCTAGTTTATTTCTAAATATCCACTTAGTTCCACTGATTGGGTAATCCTTTGGTCTTTCAACCAGTATCCAAACTTTATTTTTCTTAAATTATGCAAGCTCTTCTTGCATATCAATAATGTAATATGGATCATTATTTGCTTCTTCAAATTTTGGGTTTATATTGTGAGAGAAAGCACTACATCATAAACTCTGTTGATAATTATTTCCTAGTTTTCACTCCCTGATTTATATCTCCAATTACCTAGGTTGGTGTATGCTCCTTGAGAACTAATCTCTCTGGATCTACTCTTGCTTGAACAATTGGATGATGATCTTCTTGTTCTTCTTCTATTTCTTCTACATGATGTAAAGTAGCCTTCTGCTCATTAACCTTATTACGACATCAGTTGGACTAATAATTACTTCATTGGGTATGTTGAACCGGGAAAACACGCTTCAACGAGTTCAGACCTGGGGGTAGCTCGCCTTTACTTCCTTCAAGCTAATGCCTCAGCTCATGCCAACCAAAGCTAGCCATACACCTGAAAGATCTTAGATTACTTTCCCTCCAGAATAACCTCAAACAGACCCCAAGTTACAGCGAGGAGGTCCTGCCATACACCTGAAAGATCTTAGATTACTTTCCCTCCCAAACCAAAGCTAGACCGAGAATCTTTGGAGATCCAAGGGAGCTTCCGACCACCCATCCGGAGACCACAGTGAATGATGAGCTGAAGCTCCTGCCAACCAAAGCTAGCCATGGGAGAGAAAAACTCAGAAAGAGGTCCTTTCCAAAAGTGACCTTGGGGGTCTATTTATAGTTTTCTAAGGATGGTATGCCAATACCGAGATCCTGCCTTCTGAAAACTCTTAAATGCAGCCCAAAGTGGTCTGTCAATAGCAAGATCCCGTTGTCTGGAGCAGCTAAAGGCAGTCCAGAAACGAATTATTTGAAAAAAGGAAACGAAAATGAATATCCTCTAATGGTGAGTCGCCGCACCTCAGCCCACTCGCCTAGGCAGTGAGAACTCGATGACACTGAGCTCTAGCCACGAGCCCGATCGGGGAGCACCAGAACACAGATGGGCACTCGCCACCTTGCTTCTCGCCTACAGGCGAGATCTCAACTCGCAGGCTATGTTCATCTATTACTACACTGGATAAGCAGCGAGCGCCCGATAAAACTTACTTCTTGCTCCCTGCCTTTGGGCAAGCCAAGCCCACTCGACAAATACTGATTTGTACATGTTACATCATCATCTAAGCTTTCTATAACACCTTCCAATTGATGATTATACTTCTCAAATGATTTTTCAGAATTTTCCTTAATACTTAAGTCTTTAAACTCCATATTCAGGGGAATCTGTTTCTGCAACAAATTTAGGTGGAAGTTTCCTCCCCTTAGAAAAAAATGAGTTTCATGAAATACTACATGCATAGATTTCTCTATTTTAAGAGTTATTTTATTATAAAACCTATAAAATTTGCTAGATAAGGAATATCCTATGAATATTCCATCATCAGTATTCTTGTCAAATTTGGCAAGATAACTTTTCTTATTATTAAGAATATAACAAGCATAGCCAAATATTCTAAAATATGAGACTATATGTGTTTTACCTTTTAAAAGCTCATAAGGAGTCTTCAACTTAGTTTTGTGAATGAAGCTTCTGTTAAGAGCATAATTAACAGTGTTGACTGCTTCAGCCAAAAAAGACATAGGCAGGTTTGACTCTACTAATAAAGTTCTTCCAAAGTCGATAAGTGTTCTATTTTTCTTTTCAACCACTTCATTTTATTGAGGAGTTCTAAGAGCTGAAAAACTGTCTTATTCCTTCATCCTCTCAGAATCTATAGAATAACTGATTTTCAAACTCTGTGTCAGGATCTCTTCTGATCAAAGACACTTTAGTGTTAAATTCAGATTGAACCTGTTTAATGAATCTTGAGAGAATTTTGAATGTATCAGATTTTGCTCTTAGGAAAAACACCCAACTGAATTTTGAAAAATCATCTACTATAACCAAAGTGTAAGACTTACCTTCTAAACTCTGAGTGCTAAGTGGACCAAATAAATTCAAATGCAGTAGATATAAAATTCTTGGAGAATTATTCTTACCAATTGGTTTGAATGAAGATTTAACTTTTTTTTCTAACTGACATGCTTTACATGGATTAAGTTTTCTATACTTACCTTTTGGTAAGCCTCTAACTAGATCATCTTTTGTAAGTTTAGCTATGGTCTTATGATTAAGATGACCAAGGCTCCTGTGACAAAGCTCATTCATGTCTATTTTAGTATTAAACCGTCATATTTCATTTTTATTTGAGCTAAAGTCAACTACATTGATATTATCTTTATAAAACCAGATAACACTATAGTATCTGTTTTAGAGTTAACTATTTGAGATAAATTGTGTGTGAATATAACTTTGTATTCACTATCACATAGCTGACTGATACTAATAAGATTATGTTGAAGTCCTTCAACATAAGCTACTTTGAAAAGATGATATCTCCAATTTTGATCATACCATAATCTTTGGTCTGACCATAATTAGAATAACCAAAAATTACCTTGAGACCATTTTTGATCTTGTAATTTTCTAGCAATTCTTTATGTCCAGCCATATGTCTAGAGCAGCTACTACCCAAATACCACAGCTAGTTTATGGAAGGACAGTCTCTTTCCTGCACATGAAATCAAATATTAATTGGGATACAGGTTGTTGGAGCATGCGTTCTACATCTCTTTGTTTGAACGCTAACGGTCTTCTCTAATATTTTCTTGATCTCTCGGTTGGAAACCTCCGCTAACCCATTTGTTTGGGGGTGATATGCTAGTGCAACTTTATGCGTTACCCCATATTTTTTCAATAGAGCCGTGAATTGGACATTGCATAAATGACTTCCCCCATCACTAATAATTGCTCTCGGGGTTCCAAATCGATTAAATATAAAAAATTTCAAGATCTTTAAGACCACTTTTGCGTCATTTTTAGGTGTAGACATTGCTTCCACCCACTTTGATACATAATCAACCGCTAAGAGGATATACACGTCTCCTTTTGAATTCACGAATGGTCCCATAAAATCAATCCCCCTGTAACACCCCAAAAGACCCCAAAAGACTCAAAATGATTTTTGAGGTACAGGAAATTTTACACGGCCTGGGACACGGGCGTGTCCAAGGGCGTGTCGGGGGTACACGGCCTGGGACACGGGCGTGTCCCAGGGCGTGTTCAGGTTAGTCGACACTCGATAGTCGACGAGCGTCGAGCCTGGGACACGGCCATGGACACGGGCGTGTCCCAGGGCGTGTCGCGCAATTAAATTTCGAAATTGGCCTGTTCGAGTCAGATTAGTACACGGCCTTGAACAAAGCCGTGAACACGGGCATGTCAGGTTGTACACGGGCATGTCCGATGCCGTGTTTCGACCCGTGTACTGATTGCAGCTCGATGAGGCAAGGGTGACACGGGCGTGTCTCAGAAATGACACGGGCGTGTCAGGTTCGACACGGGCGTGTCGTTGACCGTGTTCTGGTAAACCTCAGTCAGTATGAACCGCTTAAGGGAACACGGCCTGTGACACGGGCGTGTCACAGGCCGTGTCAGCCAAAAATTTGGGTTTTTGGGCAAATCGTGGCCGTTCAGAATTCTCGCTTTTGATCCAAGGGCTCAGGTGGTTTCCTGGCTGGATTTATTTCGTGAAGGGATGATGAAGAAGTCATTCTTCATTTGTGCTTAAGGAAGAGAGAAAGAGAGAGGAGGAAGAAGAAGGAGGAGGAGGTCAAGCCACCGGCGGAGTTCCCGTGGTCCGATTCGTGATCCGAAGCCGGCATTGTGAAGGCAAGGCTGCTGCGATTCTTTCTCACCGGCTAGTTTTCGATGGCTCCCAAGAGATCGACAAGGGTAACGATCTCCCTTCTTGGACATGTGAAGTCCTTCTTTTCTGCATTGCATAGGGAAAACCCTTCCCCGCGAGTGTGCGGTGGGTTGTGGTGTCCCTTGGGGTAGATATGTGAAGTCCCCCTTGTTAGAGGCCGGAATTGGAGTACGGCTCTAGGCATGCTGTGTGAAGCCCATCTGGACGTGGTCTGGATTGGTGATGCTTGTTTGCATATCGGAGAAGGCTCCGTGATTATGGCTTGTGATGCCTTGTTCCTACCTGTTGCTTGGTGCGGCAGGAAGTACTGGACGATGTCCAGGAAATGAAGAGGGTTGGATGCAACTCTTGTGGCCGTGCGTTGCCACTTTATGAGCGGTTGAGTCGTTGGGCTACAACCCGATGAAAAGGCAGATTGCCGAACAGGAAAGGTGAAACCGACCCGCGCCTATAAATAGCCATGGATACTTCCGTATTCGAGGTGGCACGGCGACTTGAGCAACGGGGGGTGGCTGATTCGTACCTGCGTTAGGTCCGTCCGACTTGGAAGCCTGGTTATAGGTTTTGTTGGAGCGCCTAATGAGAGTCTTAGGCCCGCGCGTCGGAAAGACTAGAATGCTCAAATACCGTGTAGACAGTGGTGTTGACCCTGGTATTCCGGTACACCGAAAATGTGCCCTGAGTGCACGGACTGTCGGGCTGTGTGGCCGATAGTTGTGATGGCTTGAATGTGCCTGCGCGCACATAGTTGCTATATGATGCCATGCTTTGCAGGGAAAGAATGCTAATGCCCCGAGAAAGGGGTAAGATTGTTATAATTGGGTCAGCTGAATGCTGACCGTTGCATTGTTTGCCACCGGTTGGGTGGATTGTTCCCGTGCAGGTGCTGGCGAGCCAAGTGGTAAGTGAAGGGCTGAAGCCCTACTGCTGTTGCTGCTGCTGCTGTGGCTAGCCCTTGAAGGCTATAAGAATGTTTTTTCTTTTACTCATGTATGGCCGGCCTGCGCGCCGAGGTTTGTAAATCATGTTGTAAAAAGAGGAACTGTAAGGCCTGAAGGCCAAACTCTATGTTTTATGTACATTCTGTGATATATATAAAGGTGGTTTATATATTGGACATTCCTGGTAGAGTTCAAATTACTACTTAAAGCTTCCGCTAGAATGCTCTGAGTTAGGATTCGTGTTTGGTTTGGTATTATCCTGTGACCTCACCGTCTGTTTGTGGCATATAGTGTGGGGCCCCGGCCGGACCTTCTACTATACGTCATTTAACGGATGGGGCCCTGCTGTAACGCTAATGAACTCTGGAATGTCCACTAAGGAATGTACAAAATCTTGTTTGAGGAATCTGCGCGTTCCTTTTTGTGTTGTTTTGCTTGCATACGTTCGCTAATGTGTGTCTTGTCCACCTATAGGTGACGCGTAGTGGTGCTGGGCAGTCTGAGCCCCAGCGTTCTGATGAGTGTGCGGCACCAGCTGAGGTGCCCACACCTCCTCCATCTGCGGAAACTGTTCGTTTAGTTGTTGAGGCTCTATTTGCCATGATTCAGCCGACCGGGCAAGCGCAGCCGGCAGTCGAGCCAGTTCGTGTTGTTGTAAGACCCGAGCCGATTGAGGCTGTAGATCCACGAGCAGCTGACCGACAGTTGAAGCAATTCATGAGCTTCAGTCCTCCTACGTTTGCGGGAATGGGATCCCCAACGCAGGCGGAAGATTGGTTATCGCGTGTCAAGAGGATAATGACAGCGATCAGGGCGGAGGAAACTCTAAAGGTCACCTTGGCCACCTTCATGCTTGAAGGGGAGGCGCGGTTGTGGTGTGACGAGGTTGAGCTACATCATTTGGCGGGCAGGCAATTAACACAAGTGTCGATTGAGGAGTTCTCTCGAATATTTCTGGCAAAACATGTCCCAGCGGCGCAACGCATTGCTATGGAAAATGAGTTCCAACGGTTAAAGCAAGGGGAAGATAGCGTGGATATCTACTTGCATGAGTTTACCAGGTTGGGACGCTATACGGGTACAATCTTCGCGGATGACCAAAGGAAAACGAATCGGTTCTATGAAGGATTGCGGGATGAGTTGCGATTCCTGCTTTCGAGTTCAGTGAGCCAAGGGTTTCAGGCGTTGGTTGATACTGCGTGTGCGTTGGAGAAGGACATGCGGCGGGTGCAAGGGAGCAAGGGATTAGTTGTGTCAAAGCCAGAGGTTCAAGCACCTCGCCCTAGCAAATCGTTTTACCAGAAGAAAGGGGGCAAGAGGTCCAAGCCGTCTGGGCAAGTGACTACGACCGTTGTGTCGGGAGCGACATCAAGGCCGGATTCTCGTACATGCTATAACTGTGGCCGGGTGGGGCATATAGCTCGTGACTGTCGGGTTGTTCAGCCCAAAGGGGATAAGAAGGCGGGTGCGTCGTATGCTGAGAAGGGCAAAGCGGTGGTTGATTCCTCTGCGTCTCAGGCACAGCCCCGAAATATCAGCTTGGCCAGCAGGAAGCGATTAAGCAAAGTGACGTCGTCACAGGTACGAGTTGAGTTAGCTTACTTGCTTATATGCTATGGTTTTTGGTTATGTATAGCTTGTGCATGTGTGTGTGCTGCAGGCTTTGTCCTGATTCGGAATAATTTGGCGAGAGCCCTGTTTGATACGGGTGCTTCGCATTCTTTTCTGTCTGAGGATTTCGTATCTCGCATTGGGGCACCAAGTCATGTGACGGTGGATAGTACAAGGGTGCTATTGCCGAATGGCTGTATGATGCTTGCGGATAGGGCTTGCGATGTGGTTGTGCAAATAGGAAGTCGGGATTTCGGTTTGAGTGCAGCTGTGCTACCGTTGTCGGAGTTTGATGTGATCTTTGGTATGGACTGGCTCTCGGAGCAGCGTGCCTTTATTGATTGCAACTCCAAGGAGATTACACTGGGCCAGAATACCGGACTTGTGACGAAGTTCACTGGTATGCGAGGAGTTGGCGGGACTCTGTTGTCTGCACTCCAAGTCGTCAATGCTGTTCGGAAGGGCGCGGAGTTATTCTTCACGCTAATTCAGGCTGTTGAGCCAAAGGCCAGTGTCGGTGAAGTACTAGTTGTGTCAGAGTTTGCCGATGTGTTTCCTAAAGATCTTCCTGGGTTACCACCCCAGCGGGAGATTGACTTCTCTATTGAGTTGGTGCCAGGTGCGAAACCTGTGGCCCGCTCTCCATATCGCATTGCGCCAAAAGAGATGGCTGAGTTGAAAGTCCAATTGCAAGAGTTGTTGGAGCAGGGATATATACGCCCAAGTATGTCACCTTGGAGCGCGCCTGTTCTCTTTGTGAAAAAGAAAGACGGTAGCTTACGGTTGTGTATTGACTACCGCGAGTTGAATAAGCTGACGGATAAAAATAAATATCCGATCCCGCGGATTGATGACCTTTTTGATCAGCTGGCAGGATCAACGGTCTATTCCAAATTGGATTTGAAATCGGGATATTATCAGCTGCGGATTAGGGAAGGTGACATTCCCAAGACGGCGTTTGGAACACGCTACGGTCATTATGAGTTCATGGTAATGCCGTTTGGCCTATGTAATGCGCCTTCGGTATTTATGGACCTAATGCATCGAACGTTCCGAGAGTACTTGGATTTGTTTATTATTGTGTTTATCGATGACATCTTAGTATACTCTCAGTCGGAAGAGGATCACGCAAACCATTTGCGGTTGGTCTTGCATACCCTGCGGAGGAATAAGCTTTTTGCCAAGTTCTCAAAGTGCGAGTTCTGGCTCTCTTCAGTAGCCTTTTTAGGCCATGTGGTAAGCGGAGAGGGTATCGCGGTGGATCCGTTGAAGATAAGTGGCATCCGAGATTGGCCAGTGATGTCTTCAGTGGCCGAGGTCAGGAGCTTCCTTGGACTTGCGGGCTACTATAGACGGTTTGTGGAAAACTTCTCACGGATTGCTTTACCTCTGACCACGCTGACGAGAAAAGATCAAAAGTTCATTTGGACGCCGGAGTGCGCGCGAGCTTTTGAAGAATTGAAGAGTCGTTTGACCACGGCGCCTGTGTTGACATCGCCGTGTGGTACCGATGGGTATGAGATCTATAGTGATGCTTCCGGGAGCGGCTTAGGCTGCGTTCTTCTGCAGTTTGGTAAAGTGATTGCTTATGGCTCGCGCCAGTTGAAAGTGCATGAGCGGAATTACCCCGTCCATGATTTGGAGTTGGCGGCGGTAATCTTTGCGCTCAAGTTGTGGCGACACTATCTATATGGCGTTAAAGTGGATATCTATACAGATCACAAAAGCCTAAAGTATTTGTTGGATCAGAAGGATCTGAATATGCGACAACGAAGATGGATGGAGTTCCTTGGGGACTACACCTTCGAGATTCACTATACTCCCGGGAAGGGAAATGTGGTCGCTGATGCTTTGAGTCGAAAGACTCCGGTACGGGCAAGCTGGTTGCAGAGGCATGATCAGCGTTTAATCCAGGAATTGGAAGCATTGGAGATATCTTGTGTTGACAATGGTGCGTCAACCGATGCATGTTTGAACTGTACGGAGGTGCAATATGACCTTACGGACAGAGTTCGGCGAGCAACGGAGCTTGATGAAAGCCTCCAGCGCTATGCAAAAGATGGGCCGGATGACCAATTCTCTTGGGATAACGGTTTGTTAAGAAGAAATGGTCGAGTGTGCGTCCCGAGTGTGGGTAAATTGAGGGAAGAGTTGATGTACGAAGCTCACTTTGCAAAGTACTCAGTTCACCCAGGGAGCACAAAGATGTACAGAGATATGAAAAAGCTGTTCTGGTGGCCCGGATTAAAGAAAGATGTCGCACGTTATGTGGCTGAATGCAACACCTGTGCGTTGGTGAAAGCAGAATGCCAGAAGCCTGGCGGTTTCCTGAAGTCGTTACCTATTCCAGAGTGGAAGTTCGATGATATTTCGATGGATTTCGTGCACGGGTTGCCGAGATCTCAACGCGGTCATGATTCAATCTGGGTGATTGTGGACCAGTTGACAAAAGTGGCGCACTTCCTTCCAAACAGAAGAGACGATTCAGTGAAAACCTTGGCCAAGCTTTATGTGGAGCAGGTTGTTCGACTGCACGGTGTTCCCCGGAGCATTGTTAGTGACCGTGATGGGCGGTTCACATCGAATGATTGGCGACTCGTTCATCAAATGTTGGGTACAAAGTTAGCGTTTAGTACGGCCTTTCATCCCCAAACGGATGGCCAGACTGAACGAACCAACAGGACGATAGAGGATATGCTTCGCATGTGCGCCCTAGACTTTGGTAAGAGATGGGAAGATTATATATTTCTTGTCGAATTTGCCTATAATAATAGCTACCAAGTGAGTATTGGTATGGCACCATTTGAAGCTTTATATGGTCGGAAATGCCGTACACCGTTAGCTTGGGCAGAAGCAGGCGAATCTAAGCTGAGTGGGAAAAAGGAAGTCGAAGAAGCTACCTCGCTCATACGCTCTATTCGGGAGAGGCTATTGATAGCCCAAGATCATCAAGCAAAGTACTACAATGCCAAACACCGGAACGTGGAGTTCGCGGTGGGTGATTGGGTATATTTGAAGATCAAACCCTTCAAAGGCGTGTCCAGGATTCGGCGTTTGAAAAAGCTAAGTCCGAGGTATCTTGGTCCATTTGAGGTGGTGGAGCGAGTTGGGGAAGCTGCTTATCGACTAGCACTTTCAGCAGACTTGGGTGGATTACATGATGTGTTTCACATCTCAGTCCTTCGTAAGGCGGTAAAGGATCCAACTCAAGTAGTGGAGAATGATCGAGTACCGGTCGAGTATGGGCTAACGACGAGGGTTAGACCCATTCGGATCGAGGATCGAGCCGAGAAACAGTTGCGGAACAAAGTGATCGGGATGGTCAAGGTCCGATGGGACAATTGTGGCCGTGAAGAGCTAACATGGGAGCGAGAGCAGACCATGCGAGCTGAGTTTCCCGAGTTATTTGTATAAACTGTAGACCGTGTACTTTTTGTTATAACATAGTTATAGCATTGCTGGTTCTTGTTTCCTTGCCGTGCAAATTTCGGGACGAAATTTTGTTAAGGGGGGAGGGTTGTAACACCCCAAAAGACCCCAAAAGACTCAAAATGATTTTTGAGGTACAGGAAATTTTACACGGCCTGGGACACGGGCGTGTCCCAGGGCGTGTCGGGTGTACACGGCCTGGGACACGGGCGTGTCCCAGGGCGTGTTCAGGTTAGTCGACACTCGATAGTCGACGAGCGTCGAGCCTGGGACACGGCCATGGACACGGGCGTGTCCCAGGGCATGTCGCGCAATTAAATTTCGAAATTGGCCTATTCGAGTCAGATTAGTACACGGCCTTGAACCAAGCCGTGAACACGGGCGTGTCAGGTTGGACACGGGCGTGTCCGATGCCGTGTTCCGACCCGTGTACTGATTGCAGCTCGATGATGCAAGGGTGACACGGGCGTGTCTCAGAAATGACACGGGCGTGTCAGGTTCGACACGGGCATGTCGTTGACCGTGTTCTGGTAAACCTCAGTCGGTATGAACCGCTTAAGGGAACACGGCCTGTGACACGGGCGTGTCACAGGCCGTGTCAGCCAAAAATTTGGGTTTTTGGGCAAATCGTGGCCGTTCAGAATTCTCTCTTTTGATCCAAGGGCTCAGGTGGTTTCCTGGCTGGATTTATTTCGTGAAGGGATGATGAAGAAGTCATTCTTCATTTGTGCTTAAGGAAGAGAGAAAGAGAGAGGAGGAAGAAGAAGGAGGAGGAGATCAAGCCACCGGCGGAGTTCCCGTGGTCCGATTCGTGATCCGAAGCCGGCATTGTGAAGGCAAGGCTACTGCGATTCTTTCTCACCGGCTAGTTTCCGATGGCTCCCAAGAGATCGATAAGGGTAACGATCTCCCTTCTTAGACATGTGAAGTCCTTCTTTTCTGCATTGCATAGGGAAAACCCTTCCCCGCGAGTGTGCGGTGGGTTGTGGTGTCCCTTGGGGTAGATATGTGAAGTCCCCCTTGTTAGAGGCCGGAATTGGAGTACGGCTCTAGGCATGCTGTGTGAAGCCCATCTGGACGTGGTCTGGATTGGTGATGCTTGTTTGCATATCGGAGAAGGCTCCGTGATTATGGCTTGTGATGCCTTGTTCCTACCTGTTGCTTGGTGCGGCAGGAAGTACTGGACGATGTCCAGGAAATGAAGAGGGTTGGATGCAACTCTTGTGGCCGTGCGTTGCCACTTTATGAGCGGTTGAGTCGTTGGGATGCAACCCGATGAAAAGGCAGATTGCCGAACAGGAAAGGTGAAACCGACCCGCGCCTATAAATAGCCATGGATACTTCCGTATTCGAGGTGGCACGGCGACTTGAGCAACGGGGGGTGGCTGATCCGTACCTGCGTTACGTCCGTCTGACTTGGAAGCCTGGTTATAGGTTTTGTTGGAGCGCCTAATGAGAGTCTTAGGCCCGCGCGCCGGAAAGACTAGAATGCTCAAATACCGTGTAGACGGTGGTGTTGACCCTGGTATTCCGGTACACCGAAAATGTGCCCTGAGTGCACGGACTGTCGGGCCGTGTGGCCGATAGTTGTGATGGCTTAAATGTGCCTGCGCGCACATAATTGCTATATGATGCCATGCTTTGCAGGGAAAGAATGCTAATGCCCCGAGAAAGGGGTAAGATTGTTATAATTGGGTCAGCTGAATGCTGACCGTTGCATTGTTTGCCACCGGTTGGGTGGATTGTTCCCGTGTAGGTGCTGGCGAGCCAAGTGGTAAGTGAAGGGCTGAAGCCCTACTGCTGTTGCTGCTACTGCTGTGGCTAGCCCTTGAAGGCTATAAGAATGTTTTTGCTTTTACTCATGTATGGCCGGCCTGCGCGCCGAGGTTTGTAAATCATGTTGTAAAAAGAGGAACTGTAAGGCCTGAAGGCCAAACTCTATGTTTTATGTACATTCCGTGATATATATAAAGGTGGTTTATATATTGGACATTCCTGGTAGAGTTCAAATTACTACTTAAAGCTTCCGCTAGAATGCTCTGAGTTAGGATTCGTGTTTGGTTTGGTATTATCCTGTGACCTCACCGTCTGTTTATGGCATATAGTGTGGGGCCCCGGCCGAACCTTCTACTATACGTCATTTAACGGATGGGGTCGTTACACCCCCATACATCAAATAGTTCAACTTCTAGGATCGTATTCATGGGCATCGCATCCGTTCTCTTTATGTTTTCAGACCTCTGACACCTATCACATTGTTTAACAAAATCTCGGGCATCGTGAAATAAATTGGGCCAGAAGAATCCAGCCTCTAAGACCTTCATCGCTGTTCTTTCTCCCATAAAATGTCCTCCATAAGGAGAGTTATGACACTTCTCCAATATGACTTTCATTTCATATTCGGGGACGCAACGCCTCACCATCCCTTCAGTACCAACCTTAAATAGGTATGGTGTGTCCCACAGATACGAACGAACTTGATGTAGAAATCTCTTTTTTTGTTAGTAGAGTAGATCTGGTGGAAATACTTTACTAACTATATAATTTACATAATCGGCATACCAGGGCACCATGGTTTTAGATACCGCCAATAGCCACTCATCAAGAAATATCTCATCAATTTCAGATCATAGTAGTGATGGTGGTCACTCTATTCTTGACAAATGGTCAGCTACGGGGTTATCCACCCCCTTCCTATCCTTAATTTCAACGTCAAATTCTTGTAGAAGGAATACCCATCGGATCAATCATGGTTTAGCATCCTTCTTCTCCATGAGGTATCGTATAGCCGCATGGTCGGTGTACACTATGACGTTGGTACATAAAAGGTAGGATCTGAACTTTTCAAAAGCAAAGACTACGGCCAATAACTCTTTTTCAGTGGTTGTATAGTTGACTTGGGCTTCTATCAAAGTTTTACTAGCATAAGCTATCGTGTGGAAGACCTTCTCCCGCACTTTCCCTAAGACAACTCCAACATCGTAGTCGCTGGCATCACACATCAATACAAATGGTTCCTCCCAATTGGGAGTTACCACAACAGGAGCAGAAGTCAAACGACTCTTCAATTCTTCAAAAGCACGTAAACAAGCATCATTAAAATCAAATCGCACATCTTTCTCTAAAAGACCACTCAACGGCTTGGCGATCTTTGCAAAATCTTTGATAAATCTTCGATAAATTCTGCGTGGCCCAGGAAGCTTCGCAACATCTTCACGTTCTTTGGGGTGGCAGCCTCTCAATCACGTCGAGTTTGGCTTTGTCCACACCTAATCCCTTCCTAGATACATGATGTCCTAGCACTATTCCCTCGTGGACCATAAAATGACATTTTTCCCAGTTCAAAACTAGGTTGGTCTCCATGCATCGAACTAGCACCTTCTCTAATCACTCTAAGCAGGCATCAAAGGATTTCCCGAAGATAGAGAAATCATCCATAAAAATTTCTATGCCATGATCCATAATGTCAGAAAATATCGCAATCATACACCGCTGAAAAGTTACGGGAGCATTGCATAATCTAAATGGCATTCTCCTAAATGCAAAGGTTCCATACAGGCATGTAAAAGTGGTCTTCTCCTGATCTTCAGGATCCACTGAAATCTGATTATATCCCGAGTAACCATCCAGAAAATAGAAAAAATCATTTCCGTCCAGCTTATCCAAAACTTGGTCGATGAAGGGTAGAGGAAAGTGATCTTTTCTCGTGGCTTTATTCAGTTTCCTATAATCCATACAAATTCGCCACCCCGTAATCGTCCTAGTGGAGATCATCTCATTCTTCTCATTCTTCACCACCATCATCCCTCCTTTCTTTGGAACACACTGAACCGGTGACACCCAAGCACTATCCGAGATAGGGTAAATAATACCCGTGTCTATCCCTCGGATGTCCGCTATGGTCCAACCTATAGCCACTTTATATTGCTTTAATAATTCAGTCAGCTTCTGTTGTTGATCAGGTTGTAACCTTGCGTTAATAATAACGGACAAAGTGCTATTTTATCCTAAGTACACATACGTGAGGTGCTCGGGCAGAGGTTTCAATTCTAATTTTGGAGGCTCAATAACTGATGGCTTGACCGCCAAGGATCTCTCTGGCATCTCCAGGGGTTCTGGCTTACGAGTCCAACTACTTGGCCTCTCACATACTTGTAAGCACTCCTGACCAGCATCATCATTATCGGATATATCCTCTTCAGTCAATAATCGGGCGAACAAGTCATTCTCCTCTTCAGATTTATTTTTCAATTGATATTCACAAATAGATATGGTGTTAACCATCTCGATATTATCCTCCTCTCTATCGAGAAACTTCATAGTGTTCAGAATATTGAACGTAATCTGCTCATCGTTGACTCTCATCGTTAACTCTCCCTTTTATACATCTATCAATGTCCTTCCGGTGGCTAGGAATGGTCTACCTACAATAATAGGTACCTCCCTATCTTCTTCCATATCCATTACCACAAAATCCGCCGGGAAAATAAACTTATCCACTTTTATCAATACATCCTCCACTATCCCCTTTGGGAAGGCTAATGTTCTATCTGCCAATTGCAAAGTGATGGAAGTCCTTAATATCTCCCCTAGCCCTAGCTTCCTATAAATCGATAGGGCATCAAGTTAATGCTTGCTCCCAAGTCACATAATGCCTTACCCTCAAACTGATATCCTATGGAGCACGGTATGGTAAAGCTTCCCGGATCTTTTAATTTGGGTGAAAGCTTTTTATGAAGAATGGCATTGCACTCTTGCGTAAGTGCTATCATCTCGTTCAATCCAAATCTTCTTTTCTTGGATAAGATATCTTTCATGAATTTCACATAACTGGGCATTTGCTCCAAGGCTTCTGCAAACGGGAAGTTTATTTGTAGCTTCTTAAAGATTTCAACAAACTGCTGGAATTGTTGATCAAGCTTGCTTTTCCTAAACCTTTGTGGGAATGGTGGAGGCGGGTAGACTACCACATTGTCTTTCTTATTTGTCGCCTCAACACTAAGTTCCGCCTTCTTGTCCCCTAGTACTTCGACTTCATCTTCCCTCTCATCCACAACTTTCTCTAAGTCTTTACCACAGTCATCAGGACTAACATCTTTCAAGTTCTTTTCTACATCGTCCTTCTTAGTTAGTTCACAGTCCACTAACTCTCTTCCACTACGTAAGGTGACCGCCTTACAATGTTGATTATCCCCTTTAGGATTTGGGGTAGTATCAGATGGGAGTGTCCCTTAGGGTCTAAGACTTAACGCGTTGGCAATTTGTCCTAATTGCGATTCAATTAAGCGCATAAAACCCTCTAGACTAGAAAAATAGGCTTTATTCTTTTGCATAGACTCTAAGATGACGTCATCAGATAACTTCCTAGAAAGTCCTGCTTGATTAGAGTTGTGGTTTTGATGAGGGGGATTAGGATTTGAGTTGAATAAATGTGAAGGTGTAGATCCAGAATTATTTTTCCAAGACAGGTTAGGATTGTTTCTCCATTCCGGATTATAATTATTGGAATAAACATTATGATTTTGCCTATACTGTCCACCAATATAATTAGCTTCTTCATTATGTCCAATGAGTTGTTCAATTGTTAAGGTAGGACTAGTGGAAGGAGGAACAACGACACTATTAACTTGTGGTGGCATTTGGCTTTGAAGAAGAGTCAACGCATCTAACCTCTTATTAATCGAATTAAATTGTGAAGTCATTTGGGCCGCAAATGAGGTTAATTAGTCTACTTGGTATAACCCCGCTGCAGAAGAAGATCCTTATCGATCAACAAGTTGATAGTTATTAGAGGACAAGTCCTCTAATATTGCATAAGCATCTTCCGGGTATTTATTCATAAGTGACCCACCCACGGCTCCATCCACTTGGATCATTGTGGCTGTTTGGAGACCATTATAGAAGGTCCATACTTTTTGATGGGTGGCTAAGCCATGGTGGGGACACTTCCACAATAGTTCTTTAAAACGTTCCCAAGCATCGTAGAGGGTCTCTCCATTTCCTTGAATAAAAGTCGAAATATCTCATTTCAACTTAGCAGTTTTCGACGGGGGAAAGTACTTGGCTAGAAAATTTCGATCAAGAATGCCGAAGTGGTGATGGATCCATTGGGCAAAGAGTTCAGCCAATCCCTTGCTCTTCCCTCTAGAGAGAAAGGAAACAGACGTAATTTGATGGCTTTTTTGGAAACACCGTTGATCTTGAACGTATCACAAATTTCCATGAACGTCCTTAAGTGAGAGTTAGGGTCTTCGTGATTTAGGACACCGAATTTATTATTTTGAACAAGTTGCATAACAACAGAATCAATTTTAAAATTATTAGCTTCAATTACAGGCCTAGCGATACTGAATTGTAATGCTCCCTGTAGAGGCATGTGGTAGTCACGACATGCTCTCCTAGGTTCGACATGATGCCCATTATGTTCCACCTGTCCTCCTAAGTCTTGAACGTCTTGATGAATCTCGTCCGGGTTCATAGTTGAAGAATGATTTTGCTCTAAATGAAACGTCCTACGGTTTCTCCTACAGGTTCTCTCAATCTCTAAGTTTAACGGCAATAGCTAAGGAGATCTATAACGGGACATGCACTAACAGAGCAGCAGATAACAATACAAAAGATAAAATAAAATAAAAACAGGAATTAAAACTTGAACTCTAAATACTAAGGATTACTAATATTGCGAGAAAGAAATAATAAATTAACGCACCTCCCCGGCAACGGTGCCAAAAACTTGATACGCCCAAATTAGATATACGTAAACTACGCAAGTGCACGTGCCAGATAAAGTAATAAAGAGTGAGTGAAGATCGTTCCCACGGAGAGGTGATTAATCTAAGGCTCACAAGTACTAGCTAGCCCTTTTCATTAAATCCAAGTGAGTTGATTTAAGTGAGTTTAAAGATAAATAAAATTCTAAAATGAAATTGCTAATACTTTCTAAAATTATTTTTTTATCAAATTTTGGGAAAACGGTCTTGTATTTTGATTTCCTAAGTCTATAATGATGGATCAAAAGAAAAAATTTATGAGAAATCTAGATGCGCTTTCCTGCAACGATTTTACGATAGAGATCTGTATCTCTCGATATCAGAAATCACTATACCCCTTATTCCCTTGTCATCTCTAACTCAGGCAAACAAAGAATATGTTTGATAATATAAATCAAAGTCGCTAACGGAAAGGTGAAATCTCTTTCTCCCGTTTTCGCTATATCGAGTTGATGATACACTTACGCCTCTCCTCTCTCGAATCTCGAAGCGCAGTAAAACGAGCCGAAAACTTTGGTTAAAAATTTACGTGACTCCTCTCTCGAATCTCGCCACGTAATAAAATATGTTTCGTTCAAACACTCACAATTCTCCTCTCTCGAATCTCGAAATGAAGCATCGAATGAAACAATAAACCGAAAGTTCTACCACAAGATCATCAACTAAATAAAGAACTCGCACTAATCTTCTCATAAATTAAAATAAACACAAATATCTCATCACATAGAACAAAGTACTTTCAAAATACAAAACCTAGGAGATTTAGTTCATGATTTGTGAAGAGCAATACAAGATTGGATAGATCTTACAAAACATGATGCTTATAGTTCACAAACGCTGTAAAAAACTCCACTCAAATGCATGCAAGATCCCTCTTTGATGCAGATCCGGTGCGATTCCTCCTCCTTCTCTCCCAAAACCTAGATCTACTTTCTTGAAATTTGAATATGATGAATAATAATCCATTTTCTCTCTCACACCCCCTCTTTATACTCATCCCTTTCAAAAGGAATATTTTTATTGCTGAAAGGTTGCCATCTATGCACTTTTAACTGCCAAAAATATGGAGGAATTCGGAATTCAAAATTTGAATTTCCGCAACTTATTATAACAAATTTTCTGAACTGCAGAAATTTGTTATAACAAATTTCCTGCTGTCCAAAAATAGAAATTGCACCAAATAGCCCCAAAACTATTACAACAATGCTGTAACAACTTCCTGGATTTCCTGTGAACTTGACTTATGCCGCATCGATGTGAATACATCAGATTTCCTAAGAAAAAATATATTGAAATGACATTAATACCCTCAATTTTAAAAGATGTCAATATATTTAAATACAATACTTTTTATATAAATTTGTTAAATCTTTTAATCAAACTAATAGTATTTAAAGCTAGGTTTTGGGAGAAAAGGAGAGGAGAGTGGGCAACGATGCCAAAAACTTGATACGCCTAAATTAGGTATACATAAACTACGCAAGTGCACGTGCCGGATAAAGTAATAAAGAATGAGTGAAGATCGTTCCCACGGAGAGGTGATTAATCTAAGGCTCACAAGTACTAGCTAGCCCTTTTCTTTAAATCCAAGTGAATTGATTTAAGTGAGTTTAAAGACAAATAAAATTCTAAAATGAAATTGCTAAAATTTTCTAAAATTATTTTTTTATCAAATTTTGGGAAAACGGTCTTGTATTTTGATTTCCTAAGTCTATAATGACGGAACAAAAGAAGAAATTTATGAGAAATCTAAATGCGCCTTCCTACAACGATTTTATGGTAGAGATCTGTATCTCTCGATATCGGAAATCACTATACCCCTTATTCCCTTGTAATCTCTAACTCAGGCGAACAAAGAATATGTTTGATAATATAAATCAAAGTCGCTAACGGAAAGGTGAAATCTCTTACTCCCATTTCCGCTATATCGAGTTGATGATACACTTACGCTTCTCCTCTCTCGAATCTCGAAGCACAGTAAAAAGAGCCGAAAACTTTGGTTAAAAATTTACGTGACTCCTCTCTCGATTCTCGCCACATAGTAAAATATGCTTCGTTCAAACACTCACAATTCTCCTCTCTCGAATCTTGAAATGAAGCATCGAATGAAACAATAAACTGAAAGTTCTACCCTAAGATCATCAACTAAATAAAGAAATCACACTAATCTTCTCATAAATTAAAATAAACACAAATATCTCATCACATAGAACAAAGTACTTTCAAAATACATAACCTAGGAGATTTAGTTCATGATTTGTGAAGAGCAATATAAGATTGGATAGATCTTACAAAACATGATGCTTATAGTTCACAAACGCTGTAGAAAACTCAACTCAAATGCATGCAAGATCCCTCTTTGCTGCAGATCCGGAGCAGTTCCTCCTCCTCTCCCAAAACCTAGATCTACTTTCTTGAAATTTGAATTTGATGAATAATAATCCATTTTCTCTCTCACACCACCTCTTTATACTCATCCCTTTCAAAAGGAATATTTTTATTGTTGAAAGGTTGTCATCTATGCACTTGTAACTGCCAAAAATATGGAGGAATTCAGAATTCAAAATTTGAATTTCCGCAACTTGTTATAACAAATTTTTTGAACTGCAAAAATTTGTTATAACAAATTTCCTGCTGTCCAAAAACAGAAACTGCACCAAACACCCCCAAAACTGTTGCAACAATGCTATAACAACTTTCTGGATTTCCCGTGAACTTGACCTGTGCCGCATCGAGGTGAACATCAGTTTTCTTAAGATAAAAATATATTGAAATGACATTAATACTCTCAATTTTAAAAGATATCAATATATTTAAATACAATACTTTATATACAAATTTGTTAAATCTTTTAATCAAACTAATATTATTTAAAGCTAGGTTTTGGGAGAGAAGGAGAGGAGAGTGGGCAACGGCGCAAAAAAGTTGATACGCCCAAATTAGGTATACGTAAACTACGCAAGTGCACGTGCCGGATCAAGTAATAAAGAGTGAGTGAAGATCGTTCCCACTGAGAGGTGATTAATCTAAGGCTCATAAGTACTAGCAAGCCCTTTTCTTTAAATCCAAGTGAGTTGATTTAAGTGAGTTTAAAGACAAATAAAATTCTAAAATGAAATTGCTAAAACTTTCTAAAATTATTTTTTATCAAATTTTGGGAAAACGGTCTTGTATTTTGATTTCCTAAGTCTATAATGATGGATCAAAATAAGAAATTTATGAGAAATCTAGATACGCTTTACTGCAACGATTTTATGGTAGAGATCTGTATCTCTCGATATCAGAAATCACTATACCCCTTATTCCCTTGTCATCTCTAACTCAGGCGAACAAAGAATATGTTTGATAATATAAATCAAAGTCGCTAACGGAAAGGTGAAATCTCTTTCTCCCGTTTCCGCTATATCGAGTTGATGATACACTTACGCCTCTCCTCTCTCGAATCTCGAAGCGCAGTAAAACGAGCCGAAAACTTTGGTTAAAAATTTACGTGACTCCTCTCTCGAATCTCGCCACGTAGTAAAATATGCTTCGTTCAAACACTCATAATTCTCCTCTCTCGAATCTCGAAATGAAGCATCGAATGAAACAATAAACCGAAAGTTCTACCACAAGATCATCAACTAAATATAGAAATCACACTAATCTTCTCATAAATTAAAATAAACACAAATATCTCATCACATAAAACAAAGTACTTTCAAAATACAAAACCTAGGAGATTCAATAAAACGAAAGTTCTACCACAAGATCATCAACTAAATATAGAAATCACACTAATCTTCTCATAAATTAAAATAAACACAAATATCTCATCACATAAAACAAAGTACTTTCAAAATACAAAACCTAGGAGATTTAGTTCATGATTTGTGAAGAGCAATACAAGATTGGATAGATCTTACAAAACATGATGCTTATAGTTCAAAAACGATGTAGAAAACTCCACTCAAATGCATGCAAGATCCCTCTTTGATACAGATCCGGTGCGATTCCTCCTCCTTCTCTCCCAAAACCTAGATCTACTTTCTTGAAATTTGAATATGATGAATAATAATCCATTTTCACTCTCACACCCCCTCTTTATACTCATCCCTTTCAAAAGGAATATTTTTATTACTGAAAGGTTGCCATCTATGCACTTGTAACTGCCAAAAATATGGAGGAATTCGGAATTCAAAATTTGAATTTTCGCAACTTGTTATAACAAATTTTCTGAACTGCACCAAATAGCCCCAAAATTGTTGCAACAATGCTGTAACAACTTCCTGGATTTCCCGTGAACTTGACCTGTGCCGCATCGAGGTGAATACATCGGATTTCCTAAGATAAAAATATATTGAAATGACATTAATACCCTCAATTTTAAAAGATGTCAATATATTTAAATACAATACTTTTTATACAAATTTGTTAAATCTTTTAATAAAACTAATAGTATTTAAAACAAAAGATTTCTTTTTGAGAAGTTATCACACCCCAACACATAAACCTTTGCTTAGAGAGTAATCATTGCCTTGTGTGGAGCGTCTAGATCGTTGTTAGATCTAGGGGAGACTAGTAACAAGATCTAGGGAGAGATTCGCTTTAGCCTGCCAGATCTTGGTAGAAAGACCTCCAAAATCAAATGTTAACTATGTTTTTCATAAGCCTTAATCTCTAGCTTCAAAGAGATATCTTGCATATTGGTTTATCACTTATGAAATAAAAGATTATCATTTTTATTCTTGTTTATTTCTAAGTGTTTAATTTTATTATGCAAAAATTAGTTTTGATTTCTTTAATTATTTCATCAAGTAAATTAAGATTAAGAAATAAATATTGTCAACCCTTATTCACCCCCCTCTAAGGGCGCCATAAGATCCAACACAGGTTACCTTGAACTCGTTACTTTTTTTTCCATCATAAGGAGTGATGGAAGTATAAGATGGTCTTTCATAATACTCCTTGTGATAAAAGAATGTTGGTCTATTAAACCAACAATTTCCAGTTTCATATCCTTTTGTAAAACATTTTGTCATTATTAAAGACAAAATGAAAAAAAAAACAGTTCGAGGTAATCTTCCATTATTAATTAATAATTTTCACATTATTAAAAATAGCCGGCCAAGTACACTTTATATCCTAAACTAGCCGACCAATGCAGCACCCGAGCCCACGGTTCAGCCAAACTTTAAAAAGGAGGCTATATTGGAAATGCTTATTAAATGAAGCCTATTTCTATACTTTAGATTATTTTGAAGGTTATTTCGAAAATTTGTCTCGAGCTATCTTCATGTGAGGAAATCCAAATTTGTTGGGCACATGTCATTACTCATTAGTCCAACCTTGAAAATTAATATATACCAAAGAAATAAATAAATACTTATTTTTTAGAGTATATTCTTTGCAGTTTATTTTTGGCTATGCAAATACAAAATTAATTGCAAGATTCAAAGTAAAGGCCTATGGGCTCTGCCTTGCCTACTAAGTAAAATACTAATAATTTGTAACAATATTATTAAAGAATGAAGAATAAAAAAGTCTACAACAAAATAAAAAATTGTTGAATTCTCACCCATGCTCTAGTTTAGGCCTTAGCTATTCGAGTAGGTTTAGGAGATCTAGAAAAAAATCCTCTCCAACCCTCTTTAAGACTTTATCTTCCTCCTATCTCATGTTAAAATCAGACAACTCATATACTTTTGATGATTTTATACGAGGATCATGAATTCTGTTAAATAACTTCCTTAACGTAGTTTAGATGTAGAATTAATAGTTTAAATTCTTGTCTCGAAAATGAGTTTAAAAAAGTTAGTGATGCACATGGTCGACAATAATCTGTGTTGCATCTCAATGCCCACTTAAAGATATTTTTCAACATCACGCGTGTTATATCTGATATAAAGTAGCAGACGAGTATTATCACCATTGCACTATAATGGCCTGCTAGACTGCCACAATCCAAATGTTTTACCTACTTTATCAGAGGTAGTGTTTTGTTGTATTTTTTTATTAATACTAGAAGTGTAACTCAGTAAATAAAATTAAGCACAATACCAAAAAAATTTCATATGCAAAGCAACTTGCAGCATTCTCTGTCCAACATCTTTTATACAACATCCAAACATGTTTATATAACTACATCTTTAACATGTACAATAGTGGGCAGAACATACACAAGACTGGAGATGTCTAAACCTCTAGCCTTACTCATGGACACCTAAAAACCCGCCTCTCCAAAACTCATTGCTCGTTACTCGCGCAATGACATGATATGAAGAGGTAAAAAGGAGAATGCCCAAATATTTTGATAAGCACATGCATATGAATTAAGAAGTTCAAAAAGGGTGACATGGTATTGAAAAAGGTCATCGTCATCGCCAGATCAGCGGCCTTAGAGAAGCTCAACCTGAACTAGAAAGGGTCATTCATGTTAATTCTTAGAAGCCCTAAAGACGGGAGGATATATATCGCCTACAGAATCAAGAAGACGAAGCACTCAAAAACACATGGAATTGAAATGACCAAAAAGATTCTACCCTTGAGCAGAAAACGACCCAAGATGGGCGTCAAGCATAGGGAGGGTCAGGATAACCCTGTATTTTTTGTATTTCCATTTTAGTACAATCCCCTAAGTTTTTACAAAGGAAGCATTTTGGCTTGATACTCCATTTAAATGAAAAGTTAAGGAGCAAGAGTGTGCAATCTCCGTATGGCATTCTAGATTATGAATGTCTACCTCCTCGTTGATGACCTTTAGTCGAGCAACGAGATGATGTTATGGGCTTCATGAGTTCTCCTAAGACCACTCATCTACAATCACAATCAAGATCAGCTTCCCCCATTGTATGCTGGCCAACGACTTCCCCAAGAGCTCATTCTCTTTTCTCATCTATCAGTTCATAGATGGGAGGACAGAGTTATCATCTAAAAAGTCTGGAAAGAGACTGAGTCCTCAACAACCATAGGGGAGCAGATTAATGATGCTTATTTAATCTTAGAATACTTGCAGCTGAGTAGAAATTTGAGCAGGTCGATCGTACATGGCTCGTCAGGGGTAACATAACATTTAGGGAGATAGCACACGACACCTTTTTGGTCTTATTTTGCCTATACTGTTAAATTTCATGTTCCATAATAGTGTGTGTGTTGGGTATTGTATCCACAATGTACCTGATTTGAAGAAGCCCCTGAACAAGCTAAGTTGAATTGACAATGTATTTGAAGATCTTCTATCAAGTTGTGCTTGCAGCTATTCCATGCTAAGTACACACCAATGTCAGGGTGTCAATATACACGGGTCTGCGCAACGTAATCCCTCGTTGAGTAGATCAGTGTGTTGACTCATGTGTGCTCTCTCTATTGGAGTGTACTTATTTTCAAGTATAGGGTCGAGGTAGATCAAGAGAAGAAGAGGAGAAAGGATGGGTGAAAGACCAAGTTAATAGGAAGGAAGAGAAAAATTGTCTAAGTAAAAATCGACGGGAATCACTAAGTCATTCCCGCCGACTTCGACGGGAATCACTTATGATTCTCGCCGATTCGACGAGAATCAGTCTGCATTCCCGCCGACCTCTTCCGGATGACTGTTTTCCTACAGAAATCAAGCTAAGGCAGAATCGACGGGAATCACCAAGTGATTCTCCCCGACTTCGACGGGAATCATTCTGATTCCCGCCGATTCGACGAGAATCAGGTTGCATTCCCGCTGATTCCCACCGGCTGACAAGCTTTGCAACTGGAATTCAGCAAAGGCAGAATCGACGGGAATCGTGAGTGATTCCTACCGACTTCGACGGGAATCACCAACGATTCTCGCCGATTTTGCCTTAGGCAATTTTCGTCTATTCGCTGGACCGAACCAAGAGGTCGTGCGCTTTTTCGGCCGGGGCTAGGGTTTCTCCTTGTGGGTCCCACAATAGTCATTAGGGTTGGCTCGGGTATATATGCATGCGTATTTCAAAGCTATACAGTAACTCATTCACGCGAAATAAAAAAGCCGAAGTCGTGCCCTAGCAGATCGCGGAAAATCGCTGATCGCTGACGCCGCTCGCAAGCTAGTCACCGCCGCTGATCTCAGAGCTTCTTTGATCTTCCGACGATAGTACCGAGGCTAGCAGTGCATCTCACACATCTCTATTGAGATCTCTTGTCTCTCGATTTGTTGAACGAGGTTAGTTCTTCATTCCGAATCGATTGAGATGACTGATCCGACTGAGATCATTCGTAGACCTTGCTTGCTTCGTCAAGAAGTTTGGATATACAAAGTATCGAAGCTGCAATCACTTGCCGCCGCCAATCTTGACAAGATCCTCTCCAAAAGAGAACTCTGGTTGTGGACTCTTCGTATCTTTCAAGAAAGCTTCAACGAACGAAGAAGGACATCGGAATCTCCAAAAGACTTGTTTGTATTTTCTTATACATTCAATTTTTGATTTGTTGTCAAGGAATTTTTATTACTAGTTATAAGGGTTGGGTGCAACCCGTGGTGGTGGAGTTGTGACTCCTTTAGTTGGAAGGGTTCCTTCCATAGTGTGTGGATTGGATTTCAATCCGTTTGGAGAAGTGACCGAGTCGTCCCTTAGTGGGAGATAGGTCAAAGGGGGAAAGTGGACGTACCCAAATCGAGGAACCACTATAATTTCTTGTGTATTTTCTGTGTTGTGTTTGTTTATTTGTGCAGTTTAATTTAATTCCGCAAAAGACCGCACGGCGCCTATTCCCCCCCCCCCCCCCATAGGTGGATTTAGTCGACACTAGATACTTTCAAATGGTATAAGAGGGAGGTTACTCATCAATAAGGTTAACACCTTGAGTAAGATCCTGCATCTAGTGTCAAGAAGAAAGAAGATCTCTGAAATGGACGGACTCAAGTATTCAGGAAAGATTCCAGTATGCACCAAGCTGAACTTTCCCATCTGGAAGGAAAGGATCAGGTTCTACATGGAAGCAGTCTACCCCCCGACTTTTCTTGATAGTGGAGGAGGGACCTTATATCCCCACTAAGGCCTCCACCATTGATCCGACCAAGATGGTGCCCAAGAAGCTCTCCGAAATGGATAAAGATGAGATGGTGCTTGTCAGTTTAGACAAGAAAGCTCAGAACATTCTAGTAAGCGCCATCGATGATTCCATGATGCAGATTTTCTACAACTACAGGACTGCCAAGGACATATGGCACTGCCTGATCATTCTAATGGAAGGAACAGATGAAGTAAGGGATGATCGAAGATCCCTTCTGAACCAGAAGTATGAGGCCTTCAGGCAAGGTCCCAAGGAAGAAATCGGAGTGACATTCGAGAACTTCCTGAAGATCGTCAATGCCCTGAAGGATTATGGCAGAGTGTTCACCGATGGTGAACTAAATGACAAATTCCTTAGATCCCTTACTAAGGAATGAGACACCAAGATCTGCGCCATCAGAGAATTTGGCAAGCTGGCAGAAACTGATCCCCAGATTCTCTTTGGGAAAATTTTGTCCTATGAGCTTCAGCTGAACACCAGAAAAGCTGAAGAAGAAGCCGATAAAGTCGCTGCCAGAGAAAAGACTGTGGCCCTGAAAGCCAATCACTCAAGGAAAGGCAAGGGTGCAGCCTCATCCCGCTCTCGGAAAAAAGATGAGGAAGAAGACTCTGAGCCATGCTCTTCCGGCTCAGAGATATCAGAAGAAGACTTTTCCCTCATCACTCGAGAGTTTAAGAAGTTCCTCAAGTTGAGGAATCAAAGAAAGAGAGACGGATCCTCCTCCAGACATCAGAAGAAGAATTATTCTTCTGACAGGTATGAATCCAAACAGAACAAACATCGCTCTGATGACATTATTTGCTTTGGATGCAATAAGCCAGGCCACGTCATTGTTGATTGCCACCAAAGCAAGAGAGATAAGGGGAAGGGAGAGGTGCATAGGTCCTCTAGAGATAAGAAGAATGAGAGGAGCTATATTATTAAAAAGCCAAAGACACTGAGTGAATCTGATTCTTTAGACACCAGTGATGACTAGGAAGCCTACTTTGGGCTAATGGGTCGCTCCGACTCAGAAGGAGACTGCCCCCCCCCCCCCATTTACTAGGAAGGTAAAAGATCATACCCCCCTCTCTGACTCTGACTCTGACTCTGAGTCTCCTGATGATGATCTCGAGGACAGCCCATCTGCCCGTGAAGCTAAGCTCCTCGAAAAGTATGAGCTTCTGCTCAACACCTTTGAGGAATGCCGCAAGAGGTTGAGGGCTCAGAAAAAGGAAGTCAAATTCCTTTAGGCTGAGGGTGTGTCCCTAAGAGAAGAGATCACTAGCTTGATTTCTCTTCGACAGGAACACCTTGACCTGACTTCTGAGCACTCAGAGTCTCTAAGGCTCCTTGACCAAAAACATGAAGAAATCAACAATTGGAAGAACAACTTGCGGCAGAAAGGAAGATTGTCAAAAGCTTCTCCATGCCCAACACCGTTCTTCCTCTGGTTGATGAATTCTCTGCTCAGGCTAAAGGGGCTGGCTTAGGCCATGTGGGTGTGTCTGGTAAATCATCCAGGAGAAACAGAAAATAGAGGAAAAATAAGGCTACTAAGAAGGCCTCTGCTGTAGAAAAGGGAAAGGACCCACTCGATCCTGTTTCATTCAGAAAGCCTGGCTTTCCTTGCAATGAGCAGGACTTTGAGTCAACCTATTGCCACTTCTTCCGGCCCTCGGTTGAAAAGCCCAAGAGCCGGTATGATGGTTGGACCTTCCCCCGAAACTACGGTGAGAGTGTCTTCAAGGCACCTTATGAGGAAATCCAAGTGGAGAATTATGGCCACTTCTCTAGCGGCCATAATAGGAAGCAGGCACCAAAGGCCAAGCCTGTTATACTGAAGGAACAAAAAGTGGAGAAATCATGTGACTGCTGTGATCATGATGCCTCCACCTCCAGATCCAAGGCCCCGGCTGGACCCACCGTACCAAGGGTGAAGCTGGAGCCTAGGAAGCGGTACAATAAGTTTGACTATTGGTGTTGTGTCAAAGTTGGTCACTTTGCCGTGGATTACTGGTTTAATCCAAGATTCAATGAGACTCCTCATGTTAGCAATGTGAGGCCGACCACTCGTATTGTTAACCACCCGAGGGGGAGTGTGCTAACAAGGAATCTAGGACCCAAGTTTGATTGGGTTCCTAAGGGAAACTAATTCTGTTTTGCAGGTATGTCTAAAGGCCACCAAAACGCCAATCTGGTACTTGGACAGTGGATGTTCCCGGCAGATGATCGGGACAAGAAGACTGTTGCGTGATTACTCACCAGTCGAAAATGGACCCAAAGTCATCTTTGGAGGGTTTGATCGAGGAGTCACCAGAGGTTATGGTATGATTTCCAACGGTGTATTCTCTATCACTAACGTGGCCTATGTTGAAGTGTTAAACCATAACCTGATCAGTGTATGCCAATTGTGTGATAAAGGATACGACGTTAAGTTCTGCAAGGATAAGTACTTGATAATATCATGTGCCTCTTCGGATACGGTATTAACTGTCATTAGGAGCAGAAATATCTTTTGCTTAAATTTTCTTAGCTTAGACTCCTCTAGCCCCGTGTGCCTAGTAGCAAACGGCAGTGTATCTCTTTGTGAACAATGGCACAAGAGATTAGCACATATTAAATTCAAGACTATTAATATGTTGTTTTCAAAGAATTTAGTAAGGGATGCCCCTACTATTAAGTGCATCAAAGATAGCCCCTGTCCTGCATGCCAGAAGGGCAAATAGACTCGGGCTACCTTTAAGGGCATTGCAGACAAAGACTCCTCCAGATGTCTTTATCTTCTGCATATGGACTTGTTCGGTCCAGTGCAAGTTCATAGCTTAGGAGGCAAATCGTATATGCTAGTGATTGTTGATGATCACTCTCGGTTTACATGGGCGTTCTTCTTGAAACGAAAGTCAGATACGTTTGACATCTTCATTAATTTTATCAAGAAGATTCAGAACGAACTTAACTGCTCCGTGGTCAAAATCAGAAGTGACCATGGAACAGAATTCAAGTCTGGTGCTATGACAAAATTCTGTGAAGAACATGGTATCTTTCATGAGTTTTCCTCCCCGCGTACTCCTCAGCAAAATGGAGTTGCGGAGAGGAGAAATAGAACGCTAATTGAAGCATGTACGATAATGTTGAATGACGCTTCTCTTCCAGAGTACTTCTGGGCAGAGGCTGTCAATAAGGCTTGTCATGTGCAGAACCGAGCATTGATCAACAAGAATCATCGTAAGATGCCTTATGAGTTATTGAAAGGCAGGAAATCGACCATGTCCTATTTAAGGATTTTTGGCTGCAGATGCTATGTACTCAATAATGGGAAGTACCCATGTACTAAATTTGGAGAAAAATGTTTCGAAGGCATCTTCATGGGCTATAGTAGCCATAGTCGGGCATATAGGGTCTTCAATAAGAAAACCCTAGTGGTATAAAAGTCCATTAATGTTGTTTTTGATAAAGGAAGCTTGCTTCATAGCAATTCTTCCAGTGGCATTCTTGAAGATGCAGGTGCAAGGCTTGAACAGCTAAGTCTCGATGAGACTGCAAAAGGTGCAACTCCCAAGTTCGTCAAGGTTTCCACCTCAATGACAACTAGAGAAGATGACGTTCAGGATGGAGAAAATCTCCCAGAAGAAGGAGAAGCCCGAGAAGCTGTTAGATCTCCAGATGCTAGACTCTTAGAGCTCCGACACGTGAGGGATCATCCTAGAGATCAGATCATAGGAGATCCTCGTGACGGTGTCAGAACTCGCAGAGGTACAATTAATGAGATTTTGCACCTTAGTTTTCTTTCACAGGTTGAGCCAAAGAAGTTCGTCGAAGCGAATAAAGATGCATCATGGATATTGGCCATGCAAGATGAACTGCATCAATTCGAATGATGCAACGTTTGGACGCTTGTTCCCAGACTAAAGAACCAGAATGTGATCGACACTAAGTGGATCTTCAGAAACAAACTAGATGAACACGGTGTCATCATCAAGAATAAGGCCAGACTGGTGGCTCAAGGTTACAGACAGGAGGAGGGGATTGACTTCGACCAAACCTTTGCACCAGTTATAAGGCTGGAGGTTATCAGATTGTTCCTGGCATATGCCTCTCACAAAGGATTCACTGTCTATCAGATGGACGTGAAATATGCGTTTCTAAATGGAAATTTGAAATTTGAAGTATATATCGCGCAACCCCCAGGTTTTGTTAATCCATCACTCCCTAATCATGTCTATTTTCTTTATAAAGCATTATATGGCTTAAAACAAGCTCCTCGAGCTTGGTATGAGACTCTGTCTAGTTTTCTTCTTGAGAACAAGTTCTCGAGAGGAAAAATAGATAAGACATTGTTTCTTAGGGAAGTCAAAGGCAAGATTCTGCTGGTGCAAATCTATGTCGATGACATAATATTCGGCTCAACGGACAACCATCTTTGCAAGAAGTTTTCTAAACTTATGCAACGAAAGTTTGAAATGAGCAGCATGGGAGAGCTAAAGTATTTCTTGGGACTTCAAGTGAAATAGTCTGAGGATGGAATTTTCATTTCTCAGACGAAGTTCACAAATGAACTCCTCAAGAAATTTGGAATGGAGAATGCAACCTCTATGAGGACTCCAATGGGATCCACTGTGTCTTTGGACAAGGATGAGAAAGGGAAACCTTTTGATAAAACCAAATACAAAAGCATAATTGGATCCCTGCTCTACCTTACTGCTAGTAGACCGGATATTATGTTTTACACATGCATTTGTGCCAGATATCAGGTGAACACTAAGGAATCTCATTATGTCGCTATAAAGCTAATTCTTAAATACCTTAGAGGTACACCAAATCTTGGCTTGTGGTACCCAAGAAACAATGATGTCGAGCTGATAGGCTTTTCAGATGCTGACTTTGCAGGAAGCAGGGATGATAGGAAAAGCACTTCCGGGACGTGCCAATTCCTCGGAAGAAGGCTTATTTCATGGAACAGTAAAAAGAAGAACTGTGTCGCAACCTTTACGGCTGAATCTGAGTACATCTCAGCAGGCAGCTGTTGCGCATAACTTCTATGGATCAGAAATCAACTCGAAGATTATGACTTGCAGTTCAGACAAGTTCCTATGTATTACGACTCCTCGAGCGCAATAGCAATTGCGAACAATCCTGTGTCGCGCAACAGAACAAAGCATATTGAAGTGCGCTACCACTTCATTCGGGAGCATGTTGAAAACAAAGATATCTCTCTCTGATATGTCCCCACGGATAAGTAGATTGTAGATATCTTCACAAAGCCCCTAGACGAGGCCAAGTTCAGTCTCTTCAAAACTGAACTCGGCATGCTGAACTATGAAGATTGAATACTGAAGGGCTCAAGGCTCTTGGATCAAGGGGGAGCATCAGTAAGGAACTCAAGATCGAGCCTGGATGCAAGAACTGAGGGGGAGCATTTGGCTCCAAGTGAAGTCCCAGATTTGCAGAAGCCGAAAAGGGGGAGATTACCCTCTCAGCTAATGCTAAGGTGGCTGCCAATGTTAAGTAGGTGGCTGCAAATGTTAAGTATGCTCTCAGGAAAATGGTAATGAATTTCACTCTCAACTGAATTTTCATTTTATGATTTTCATTCACATCTGTTCTATTCACCTTAGCTTGTAGGGTTTAGGCTTCTTCAAATAGGGGGAGATTATTGGGTATTGTATCCACACTGTACCTGATTTGAAGAATCCCCTTATCAAGCTAAGTTGAATTGACAATGTATTTGACGATCTTCTATCAAGTTGTGCTTACAGCTATTCCATGTTAAGTACACACCAATGTCAGGGTGCAGTGGGTCAATATACACGGGTCTGCGCAATGAAATCCCTCGTTGAGTAGATCAGTGTGTTGACTCACGTGTGCTCTCTATATTAGATTGTACTTATTTTCAAGTACAGGGTCGAGGTAGATCAAGAGCAGAAGAGGAGCAAAGATGGGTCAAAGACCAAGTTCATAGGAAGGAAGAGAAAAATCGTCTAAGTCAAAATCGACGGGAATCACTAAGTCATTCCCGCCGACTTCGATGGGAGTAACTTATGATTCTCGCCGATTCGAAGAGAATCAGTCTGCATTCCCGCCGACCTCTTCCGGATGACTGTTTTCCTACAGAAATTCTTCTAAGGCAGAATTGACGGGAATCACCAAGTGATTCTCGCCGACTTCGACGGGAATCGTTCTGATTCCCGCCGATTCGACAAGAATCAGGTTTCATTCC
Source organism: Platanthera zijinensis (assembly GCA_039513925.1). Taxonomy (NCBI): domain Eukaryota; kingdom Viridiplantae; phylum Streptophyta; class Magnoliopsida; order Asparagales; family Orchidaceae; genus Platanthera; species Platanthera zijinensis. The sequence continues at coordinate 208,389,818 of CM077082.1, read as the reverse complement.
CGCCGATTCCCACCGGCTGACAAGCTTTACAACTAGAATTCGGCCAAGGCAGAATCGATGGGAATCATGAGTGATTCCCGCCGACTTTGACGGGAATCACCAACGATTCTCGCCGATTTTGCCTTAGGCAATTTTCGTCTGTTCGCTGGACCGAACCAAGAGGTCGTGCGCTGTTTCGGCCGGGGCTAGGGTTTCTCCTTATGGATCCCACAACGGTCATTAGGGTTGGCTCGGGTATATATACATGCGTATTTCGAACCTCTACAGTAACTCATTCATGCGAAATAAAAAAGCCGAAGTCGTGCCCTAGCAGATCGGGGAAAATCGCTGATCGCTGACGCCGCTCGCAAGCTAGTCGCCGCCGCTGATCTCAGAGCTTCTTTGATCTTCCGATGACAGTACCGAGGCTAGCAGTGCGTATCACGCATCTCTCTTGAGATCTCTTGTCTCTCGATTCATTGAACGTGGTTAGTTCTTCATTCCGAATCGATTGAGACGACTGATCCGACTGAGATCGTTTGTAGACCTTGCTTGCTTCGTCAAGAAGTTTGGATCTACAAAGTATCTCAGCCGTAATCACTTGCCGCTGCCGATCTTGACAAGATCCTCTCCAAGAGAGAACTCTGGTTGTGGACTCTTCGTATCTTTCAAGAAAGCTTCAACGAACGAAGAAGGACATTGGAATCTCCAAAAGCCTTTTTGTATTTTCTTATACATTCAATTTTTGATTTGTTGTCAAGGAATTTATATTCCTAGTTGTAAGGGTTGGGTGCAACTCGTGGTGGTGGAGGTGTGACTCCTTTGGTTGGAAGGGTTCCTTCTATAGTGTGAGGATTGGATTTCAATCCGTTTGGTGAAGTGACCGAGTCGTCCCTTGGTGGGATAAAGGTCGAAGGAGGAAAGTGGACGTACCCAAATCGGGGAATGATGGATATTTTCTATAGTTTTAAATATATTCCAAACTAATATCCCAAATAGGCAAGTGTACCTATCAAAATATAGTATAGAAATGTCGTATTCGACTCGGGGCCTGTTGAGTACTTGTACTCACAAGAAAAGCTATTATCTTATCGGACAAAAAAGTTGGTTTTTGTTTTTAAACGGAAAAAGAAGCGTTATACTAAGGAAGAGAAATACGATTTGGGGAAGCTAGCACTTGATCTAGAATCCCCTTGGACTAAAATAAATCTTCTTGAAAAATAAAGTAATACGAGCTCTTATCTACTCACTCGACCGTGGAGGTTCCTAAAGTATAGTAGCGTCTCTCTCGAGCTCATGCTTCTAACTAACCTTAGGTTGATCGATTAAGACCTCTCGGCCAGTTGAAACCCCTAAGCTTGCTTTAGGCGGTGAACCCCTCTATTGGATTTGACTCCAATCCGGAAGATTTACGTCATCCTCTCTCGAGGAGTGCATTCAACTCCTTTTATCTTTGAGTGATCTCCTCGTATCCGCAACCTCTCGGTCATTTAGGATACGGATCTTAGATCGAAGATCATATACGAATATGAATTCGATGAAATAGAAATCAAAGATAAATCGTAGCGATGAAGATTAAGAACAAGATATTTAAGAAAAAAAAAGGTTTATTTTATTCCAAGCATCATCATAATCAAGTGCTAAATGAAAACTAGCTACTCATCATAATTATGGAATTACAAGATAAGAAAAGGAGAGACATGATTAAAAGTAAAGACAAAGTTGAATTGAAACTTACAAAATGTAAAATTAGACTAAGAAATGAAAAGTACAGCAAAATAAAATAGCTAACTATAAGACTCCTACTCCTAAAAAAATTTTCTCTGGACATCTGAAGCAGTTTGGAATTTATAGGAAAAATTTCTGTTTGGTCACGCCCTAGGTCACGCCCGTGACCTAGGGCATGTCAGGCTCGAAACCGTCGTCTTGAAACCCCGGGAACATTGTAGGAGAAACCGCCAAAATCTGTTAACTGATGGGTCACGCCCATAGGTCACGCCCGTGACCTAGGTCATGTCAAGTCTGTTTCTAGAAAATGGCGGGAAGCTGAAAACGGCGGGAATAAAGTGCAGTTGATGTAGGCGTCACGCCCTTAGTCACGCCCGTGACATGGGGCGTGACAAGGCTGAAACGTCAATCTGGCAGCAACGGCAGGAAGGGCGTAATAAATTAGCTGGAAACGCCCGTGACATGCCCTAGGTCACGCCCGTGACCAGGGCATGTCATCTTAATCCGACGTGGCACGGTCAGCTATTCTTCCGCAGGCTGTCACGCCCCATGTAAATGGTACACGGGCGTGTTCTATTTTGACACGGGCGTGTCTTGGTCGTTCTACGATATTCGATCGCGGTTCGATGATCTTCGGTGGCGTGCTTCGATCGCGGCTGTCACGCCCTAAGTCACGCCCATGGAGGGCGTGTCACCGGGCGTGTCTAGGCAGAAAACAGGAAAATCCCTGTTCTATTCCAAATAACCTGTAGATCAACCCTGCAAGAGTAAAAATAAATTTATTAGAACAAAAAGATATAAAATATAAAAAAAAAAGTTAAAACAAACTTAATTTTATAAAATTGATATAAAATATCTAACTATTAATTAGAAAATAGCATGATAAAAATAGAAATAATTAGAGTTATCAAATTCCCCCATACTTATCCTTTTGCTAGTCCCGAGCAAACAACTTCCTATAGGGAGTAGAAAAATTTTAAATGCTAGAAAAGAAAATTGAACCTAAGGAGTAAAATGCGAAGTCTTATACCTATGCTTGTAGCTATTTTTGGAGAAAGACTTATTCAGCATACAAATTAGGTTTTCATTTTTCTCAAAATGTGTTTTCACTATTAGTTTTACTTTTAAGATGAAAATCCTGTAAATTTTAAAACTTGTATTTAGGGAGAAAGTAGCGTGTGTACTAAGATAATATTGCACAAATCGAAGATTGAGATACCCTCCAAAGAAATCCATTAATGTCGATGGCCATAGGATTGCCCTTTCACACTCTCACCACGGCACTAGTCTAACTCATAAGCGCAAATCAATAGGACTTAACTCGGTTGAAATGTAGGCTTAGGTTTTCGGTGAGGAAAATCAAAGATAAAAAATGATGGCTAGACACACTCAAACCTAAAGAGAGCTTGCACAAAATTAAATTATCATGGCTTTAAAGAACGTAGCCAATTCTTAAATTCCTTTGTTTTTTTTCATCATGTTGAAGTTTTTTTCAATTTCTTCTCTTTTTTTCATGTGTTTTTTTAAGTTTTTTTTTTCTTTTTGAGAGGAGGAAAAATAAATCAACTCTTTTTTCAATTTTTTAATAACCACCGAAATAAAGTGGCTCCTAATCACTCCCAAAACCTTTCTACATTTGTTCTTTCAAGCTCGGGTTTAGGAGTGTAATTAGGATGCTTTTTAGGCTTTGGTAAATTATTTGGTGGAGCTAAAACAAAAGGAAAAGGTAATAGGCTCAAATTGGCTAAGCAAAGGTAAAATTTTAGGTGCGGGTACAAAAGCTCAAACTTGCCAAAAGAAGTGCCTAAATCATATTTATGCTAATGAGTTTAACCTATGCAAAGTCTTGAGAATAGCTAGAGGGCAAGTTCTAGACATCGAGAAAGAATACCTCTTTCTTGATCCGCGAAATATCTCTCTAGTAAACTTCTACACACTCACCTAAAGTATTTTAGATTTTACCGGTTTTCATAATTAAAGTAAAGTAAAATATTTCCACGCATTTAGAAAAATGAAAATCTAATTATATGCTGAATATTTAGATCTACTAAAAATTCTACTTACATGTGCACTTAACTAGAAACACAGCATGGCCAACAGTTTTACTCCAAAATTCAACATTCAATTAAAACATTAAAATTCTCTAAACACTATAAACAAGTTGAAGTACTAGGAATTTTGCATGTGAATAAATATAGAAATAAAGACTTCTCTAATTAAAAATTTCGACCCAAAAAAATGGAAATATTTTTTTCTTTTCTTTTTTTTTGGGATTTTGCTATATTTTTTTATTTTATTTTTTTTGATCTAAATGAAATAGAATAAAATAAAAGTTACCGACTTGAAGAATTACGTAGACTTGATGTTCGTCCCCGACCGATCATCATGCATCGCAATCCTTCACTCCTGTAAAAACTCAACAACAAAATTAAAATAATAATAAAAATAATAATAGAAAGATAACCATGGGATGCCTCCAACGAGCGCTTTGTTTATGGTCGGTGAGCTCGACCATAGTGACGCGCGCGCTACGTTATTGGATTTTCAAAAGGATAAGCCGACGCATTAACAGGGCGTTTGAAACCATCCGCTAGAGTTGAATTTTGTAAATGAGTGAACATACGTTCATGTTCTAAAAATGGAGGTTTCTCAAACGAAGTTCTGAAGGAGTCACCACCTAATTCAAGATGTTCTAAAATAGATGTGCGTGTGACCAAATGATTATCACTAAATTCATGAGAAAGTAAATTTGAAGTTTCAAAATTTTCATCATGAAAAACAGGTGAATAATAATTTTTAAAAAATAAGATGGAGTCTTCTTCAGGAGAAGCCTCCAAATAGTAGCATGAGTCGTCATTTGAGAGCGAATTTTTCATGGACGAGTCAATAGTAAAGGTAACTTCTTCATCTCCGACTCTAAGGAGAAGTTTACTGTTACTAACGTCTATAATGGCGCGCGCGGTGGCAAGAAAAGGGCGACCGAGAATGAGTGGTACCTCGGTGTCCTCTTCGATGTCAAAGATGACGAAATCTATCGGAAAGATAAATTTGTCAACTTTGACAAGCACATCCTCTATGATCCCCATAGCAAGCTTGACAGACCGATCCGCCAATTGAATGCTTATTCTTGTAAGTTTAGGCTCTCCTAAACCCAATTTCTTAACTAAAGAATAAGGCATTAAATTTATTGAGGCGCCTAGATCGACTAACGCACGTGTTACTAATAAATCGCCAAATAGACAAGGAATGGAGAAACTACCCGGATCAGGTAATTTCTTAGGCAATTTATTAAGTAATACTGCCGAACACTCCGCGTTCAATTGAACCGTGGAGAAATCCTCAAGTTTCTTTTTATTGGATAAAAGATCCTTGAGGTACTTGGCATACTTCGGCATTTGTGCGATAACTTCGCAAAATGGTAAATTTATTTGAATTTGTTTAAACATATCTAAAAATTTACCATGATGCTCATCCACCCGGTCTTTTATCATTCTAGAAGGATAGGGAAGAGGTGGTTGATAAGCCTTTGGTTTAGTATAATTAGATGACTTAGGAGGAGGAGAAGGTGCAGAAATTGTTACCTCCGTATCAACCGGATTTGGGGAAGTTGTTACCTCCTTTCCGCTCCGTAGAGTGATGGCTTTGGCGTGCTCCCTTGGGTTGGGCTCCGTATTGCCCGGTAGCGCTCCTTGTTGGCGATCGAAGAGCATCTTAGCGATTTGCCCAATTTGTGTCTCCAAATTACGAAGAGATCAGGTGAGATTCCGTATATTGGCATCATTTGTACTCATATATTTGGCGAACATCTCCTCTATATTGGGAGCTTTTGGAGCTTGTGGTGGAAAATATCCTGTTGGGATTGTGTTAGGTGGGTGAGCCGCGTTCCCTGGGTTACTCCAAGAGAAGTTGGGGTGACTCCTTATACCTGGGTGATAGGTATTACCATAATTAGTATTACCCGGATTAAAGGGTGGCCGATTCGGATTTCCCATATAATCCACATGCTCGGCCAACGTAGTGGGAGAGGGGGAAGAAGTAGGATCCCAGGTAGGTATAGAAGAGGGAGCAGACATCTCTTCTAATCTTTTGTTTAGCATCTCAACCTGGAGAGATAGATTGGAGACTGTATCAATTTCATACATCCCGACCGGTTTAGGTGATTTAGACAGTTGTGTACTCCATTGATAGGTATTCAAAGCCATACCTTCTATAAGCTCTTGGGCGGCCGCCGGTGTTTTGTTATTAAGCGTTCCACCTGCGGCAGCATCGATATGTTGCCTAGTTTGAGAATTTAGGCCGTTATAGAAGGTTTGGATTTGTAACCAATCCGGAATTGCATGATGAGGACATCGACGAAGCAATTCCTTGAAACGCTCCCAAGTATCATATAACGTTTCCGAATCAAGTTGGGAGAAATAAGTAATATCATTGCGCAATTTAGCCGTTTTAGCCGGCGGAAAGTATTTCGTAAGAAATCTTTCCGTCATTTCAGACCATGTTGTGATTGATCCTCTTGGTAGAGAACTCAACCATTGCTTGGCTTTAGTGCGCAATGTAAATGAAAATAACCTTAGCCGGATGGCATCATCGGATACACCATTAATTTTAAAAGTATCGCATATTTCTAAGAAATTAGAAATATGTGCGTTTGGATCTTCATCTTGAAGCCCATCAAATTGTACATATTGTTGTACCATTTGGATGATGCTTGGCTTCAACTCAAAATTATTGGGGGCAATAGCGGGGCGAACAATACTAGATTGAGCCTCGTCCAAGTTTGGACGGGCATAATAGGACATAGTTCGTTGTTCGACCGCATTTGGCTCACCCATATTGGAAGAAGAAGAAGAAAGAGATCTAGGAGAATGAGAAGAAGAACTAAATGAAGAAGGAGAAGAAGAAGACGGTGATGGAGAGAGAATTAAAGAAAGATTAGGAGTGTCTCCTAAGGATTCCGTATCTTGAAAATTCGGAACTCGAAATCGTAAGCGGTGTCGAAGGGTTCGCTCGATTTCCGGATTCAAATCAAAAAGAGGTGACGGATTCCCTCGGGTCATACACAAAAACAAAACAAAAGATAAAAGTTTTAAAATTTAAAAATTTATAAAATAGAATTTCCCGGACTTCCCAAGGGCTACCCAGTGACGGGTTTACAAGGTACTAGGCGGTATTGCGGGATGAAAACCCGACACGGCCCTTTCGCGAGAAATTTTAATTATAAAAATTTAAAAATAAAACTTTCAAAAATTTGTTTTTTTTTTGAAACTAAAAAAAATGATAAAAGTAATAGATCCTTGCTTTCAAAATATCAATAAAGAAAAGTCCTCGGCAACGGCGCCAAAAACTTGATGGATATTTTCTATAGTTTTAAATATATTCCAAACTAATATCCCAAATAGGCAAGTGTACCTATCAAAATATAGTATAGAAAAATCATATTCGACTCGGGGCCTGTTGAGTACTTGTACTCACAAGAAAAGCTATTATCTTATCGGACAGAAAAGTTGGTTTTTGTTTTTAAATGGAAAAAGAAGCGTTATACTAAGGAAGAGAAATACGATTTGGGGAAGCTAGCACTTGATCTAGAATCCCCTTGGACTAAAATAAATCTTCTTGAAAAATAAAGTAATGCGAGCTCTTATCTACTCACTCAACCGTGGAGGTTCCTAAAGTATAGTAACGTCTCTCTCGAGCTCATACTTCTAACTAACCTTAGGTTGATCGATTAAGACCTCTCGGCCAGTCGAAACCCCTAAGCTTGCTTTAGGCGGTGAACCCATCTATTAGATTTGACTCCAATCTGGAAGATTTACGTCATCCTCTCTCGAGGAGTGCATTCAACTCCTTTTATCTTTGAGTGATCTCCTCGTATCCGCAACCTCTCGGTCATTTAGGATACGGATCTTAGATCGAAGATCATATACGAATATGAATTCGATGAAATAGAAATCAAAGATAAATCGTAGCGATGAAGATTAAGGGTCTGTTTGGGACAGCTCTGGCGGATTGAAAAGCTGCTGTCTGGATAGAGCTGTTTTAAAATAGATCTCTGAGGAGCAGTTTTGAAAAGCTGCAGACTGTTTGGGTGTTCTGTGCAGAAGTGCACTCGGAATCGCCGGAGGAAGGACGTCTGGGGCTTGGAATTGCCGGAGGAAAGCCGTCCGGGGCTCGAAATCGCCGGAGGAAGGCCGTCCGGCCTCTGAGCATGTTCCAACTGAAGAAACCATTAGATTTCCAAAACATGTGAGAGAGAAAGCTATTTTGCGGGAGCAGAAGCTGGGGAGGGAGAGATTTCTGAAAAGCTACAAAACAGCTCCAGATTTTTGAAAAGCTCTTCACAGGGAGCTGTCCCAAACAGACTGAAAGCAGCTCTGGCAGTTGGAATAGAGATTTTCTAACCGCCAGAGCTGCCCCAAACAGACCCTAAGAATAAGATATTTAAGAAAGAAAAAAAGGTTTATTTTATTCCAAGCATCATCATAATCAAGTGCTAAATGAAAACTAGCTACTCATCATAATTATGGAATTACAAGATAAGAAAAGGAGAGACATGATTAAAAGTAAAGACAAAGTTGAATTGAAACTTACAAAATGTAAAATTAGACTAAGAAATGAAAAGTACAGCAAAATAAAATAGCTAACTATAAGACTCCTACTCCTAAAAAATTTCTCTCTGGACATCTGAAGCAGTCTGGAATTTATAGGAAAAATTTCTGTTTGGTCACGCCCTAGGTCACGCCCGTGACCTAGGGCGTGTCAGGCTCGAAACCGTCGTCTTGAAACCCCGGGAACGTTGTAGGAGAAACCGCCAAAATCTGTTAACTGATGGGTCACGCCCCTAGGTCACACCCGTGACCTAGGTCGTGTCAAGTCTGTTTCTGGAAAACGACGGGAAGCTGAAAATGGCGGGAATAAAGTGCAGTTGATGTAGGCGTCACGCCCTTGGTCACGCCCGTGACATGGGGCGTGACAAGGCTGAAACGTCAATCTGGCAGCAACGGCAGGAAGGGCGTAATAAATTAGCTGGAAACGCCCGTGACATGCCCTGGGTCACGCCCGTGACCAAGGCGTGTCATCTTAATCCGACGTGGCACGGTCAGCTGTTCTTCTGCAGACTGTCATGCCCCATGTAAATGGTACACGGGCATGTTCTATTTCGACACGGGCGTGTCTTGGTCGTTCTACGATATTCGACCGTGATTCGACGATCTTCGGTGGTGTGCTTCGATCGCGGCTGTCACGCCCTAGGTCACGCCCATGGAGGGCGTGTCACCGGGCGTGTCTAGGCAGAAAACAGGAAAATCCCTGTTTTGTTCCAAATAACCTGTAGATCAACCCTGCAAGAGTAAAAATAAATTAATTAGAACAAAAAGATATAAAATATAAAAAAAAGTTAAAATAAACTTAATTTTATAAAATTGATATAAAATATCTAACTATTAATTAGAAAATAGCATGATAAAAATAGAAATAATTAGAGTTATCAGGGAACCACTATAATTTCTTGTGTGTTTTATGTGATGTGTTTGTTTATTTGTGCAGGTTAATTTAATTCCGCAAAAGACCACACGTCACCTATTCCCCCCCCCCCCATAGGTGGATTTAGTTGACACTAGATACTTTCAGTGTGTATCTCTTCTCAGTGCTACTCTCTAACGAATCGAATGTGTGAGTCGATCTAAGTCTAGGACTATGTGTTGGTCATTGAACCCTCAAGTGATTCTTCTCCAAAGCCTCAATGTGCGAGTCAATCTAAGCTCAAGCTTACGGGCTGGTCGTTGACATCTCGAGTGATCCTTATCCAAAGTTTCTAATGCATTAGTTGATCTAAGTCTAATCCTACAGGGTGAACGTTGACCCCTTGAGTGATCCTTTGTAATTGCCCCAAAATTCCTGAAAATGGGAAGAATTTGGTTTCTAGAAGTTACTGCCAGGCGGTAGTGTTAACGCTAGAGATATCCAGATGAATTAATTCATCCTTCATTTCGGGTAGATACTGCGTGATGGTAGAAAGGTAACGCGTGGCGGTACCACTCAATGCACTCGACGAATCGTTGAGAAGCCTACCGCATGGCGGTAGAAAGGTATCGCGCGGCGATACCACTCAACGCACTCGACGCATTCAACAAAGAGTCGAGAACCTACCGCAGGGCGGTAGTGATCTATCGCGTTGCGATAACTGGCCACCTATCAGTAAGGCTGAAGCGGTTTTGAGCGGCAGAGCAATGTCGGTTGGGCTAAGCGGCTATTGTTGATGATACTGCATGGCGGTAGTAGATATCGTGTGGCGGTAGCTTCCTGATAAAGGCTACAAATGAGATTATGTTCTCATTCTCTCATTCTCTCTCTCTTGATCTTGGTGGAAGGAGAAAGGGAAAGGTAGGAAGCAAGAGCAAGGGTGTTCTTACCCTATAGGGGAGACGCTCGTGTGATCGAATTTGCGAGTCAAAGTCAGATCCGTAGAGAGGAAGCTGCGGTGATCAGTTCCATCCGGATCAAAAGCAAGAGCATGGATCCTAAGCAATCAGCAAGGGTAACAACCTTCTCCTTGAACAAATGAAGTCCTCAATTTTCATACGTGCATGGAACCCCTCACCAAAAGGTGAAGAAAAGGGTGGTTTCCAACAGGTAGATCATTGTGATCCTTGGTAGAAATTGCATATAGAATCCGGAATCAAAGTACGAAATAGGCATGCTATGTGAAACCCATCTGAACAGGTTGGTCTGGATTGGTGATGAATTGTTTTGCATGCCGAAGAAGACTCTGTGGATGAACATATAGATAAACGAGTAAAATTCGGGGTCATGGGGTGTGTAGGATGCTGCAGTGAAAGTACAGGAATTGATTTTTAGGAAAACACCCAAAGGTTGGGGTAAGAAATGACTTATGTACCCTACCGTGTGGCAGTAATGCTACTGCCGGCGGTAGCTCCCAGTGAGTTATGAGAGGCTTATCTCTTGGAGACCTGGGGGCCATTGTTTGAAGCTGAGAGTCTTGCTAGCCCAGCTAAGGTGGCCATACGAACCAGCCTAATTGTGGTTGCAAAGCCTGTATCCGCGAAACAAGGCGCGTAGCATGAGAAGATGTGATCCTGGAGATCCTAGCTATTGGCCGTAAGAGCCATTATGATCATTGCAGGCTCAGGTTCTGGGGACAATATGAGCGGTAATTGATGCTGAGACCCTGAAGTGCCCAGCAAAAAGGACAGAGAGCCGAACGAGCAAGGGGAGGCTGACCCGCATCTTGTCGTTCTCCATGATGGCTTTGAACATCAGCGTTAGCATGGCGATTTGAGCAACGGGTTGTGGCTAAACGGTACCCGTGTTATGTTGTTTGGACTAGATCGCCTAAAGTGATTGATCGACTTTCATCATTGGCATAATGAGAGTCTTAGGCCTTGAGTCGGAATGACTAGAATGCTCAAGTGACCATCAAGTCTGGGACAGTGGATGGTGGTGGGACTCGGATAAGTTTGATACACCGAGAATATACCTTGAGTACACGAGGCATGTGTGTCGATCGAGCCTACGTCTATGACAAATGGTGCTTAAATTGCACGTTCTGTTTGCCAATATATATATATATATATATATATATATATGTTGTTGCTTGTAGGGAAGGAGAACCATCGCCCCGAGTGAGGGGTAGGGTCGTTATAATTTGGTCAGCTAATGTTGACTGTTGCTTTGTTTGCCACATTTTGGTGGGCCATATTATGCAGGTGTTGGAGAGCTAAGTGGAAAGTAGCGGGCTAAAGTCCCTTTTGCTGCGATTGGTTGGCCCTTGAAAGCCCAAAGGCGAACGTTTACTTCTTTCATATATGGAGACACATTTTGTAAAAGAAACAGTTGTAAGGCCTTAAGGCCAGAATTGCATGTTTATATACATTCCTATGTTTATACTGGACATTCCTGGCATGTGGGTTCTACAAGTAATTTAAATTGCTTCCGCTGGAATGCACTCTGAGTTAGGATGCGTATAAGATAGTATGGTTTCAATGAGTAACTCTGTTGACTGTTTGTGGAATATGGTGTGGGGCCCCGAGCGGACTCTGTTATATTTTATGTGACGAATGAGGGTGTTACAATTTGGTATCATCTTCTAGTGTCTGTCTTTCTTATTCAAATTTGTGGTCAAATTCTTTTAAGGGGTGATGAGCTTGTGTATGTGCGCTACCATTATAATAGGAATGAACCCATGAATGTCCACTTAGGAATAAAAATACACATGTTTTATGGAACATGCGTGTTCCTGTAATTGCTTTTTGCAATAGTAATAGTTTTTTAATCGTGTGTTTCACATTTATAGGCGACTAGGAGTGGTGTGGGGCAGCATGAACCTCAGCGCTCGGCGGAGAGTAGTGCACCAACTAAGGTGCCAACACCTCCTCTTTCTATAGAAACGATACAGTTAATTGTTGAAGCCGTGTTTGCATTAATCAATGCGCAACTAGGAGGGCGAGTACAACCTCCTACCCCTGCGGTGGTCCAAGAACCGGTTGGCGTAATTGAGCATGTGGCGGTGAGATAAGTAGCCGTTGAGCTAGTGGCCGCAAGGCGAGCGACGAAAAAGCATTTGAAACACGTGATGAGTTTCAATCCTCCTATGTTTGCGGGTACTGGAAGCCCAACACAAGCTGAAGGCTGGCTCTCAAGGATAAAGAGAACCATGACATCAATGAAAATAGAGGAGTGGCAGAAAGTCATTGTAGTTACCTTTTTATTAGATGGAGAGGCGAGGCTATGGTGGGATGAGTTGGAGATGCACCAGTTTGTTGGTCGGCCATTGGTTGAGATATCGATGGAGGAATTCTCGAGACTGTTTCTTGCAAGATACCTTCCATCTGCACAGCGGATTACAATGGAAAATCTGTTCCAAAGGTTAACTCAAGGCAAGAGTTTTGTGGATGACTACTTGCACGAGTTTATGAGGTTGGGATGTTATGCAGGCTTTGTTTTTGTAGACGAGAAATTAAAAACAAATCAAATTTATGAAGGGATGAGAGATGACCTACGGTTGCTTCTCTCAGGACTGATGATGCAAGGTTTTCTGACCTTGGTCAATACGTCTCGTTCCCTCAAACAAGATTTGAAACGTGTGCAGTGTAAGAATGACTTTGCAGTGAAGAAGCCAGAGTTCAAAGTACCTAGCTCGACAAAGTTTGGGTATAGAAAGTGGAAGAAAAAGGCTCAGTCTTCAGGACCAACTTCTTCTAATAAACCTAAAGTGGTGACAGGGTGAGGTCCGCTCACTTGTTATACATGTGGTAATGTGGGACACATGGCCCAAGACTGTCGAAGTGGCCCTCAAAAGACGGATAAAAAGACGGGTGTGACATATGCTAAAAAGGGAAAGACAATGGTGGAATCGACTGCATCCTAAGCGCAGCCCCGAGTCTATAATCTTGGCCAACAAGAGGCCATAAAATAAAGTGACATCGTAACAGGTATGAGTTAAGATACAGGTTTTACTACTTTCTATACTTGGTAACTTGTGCATTGCTCGTGTATAATTTGTTTGAATTAGGCTTTGTCCTGATATCAGAATATCCGATGAGAGCACTGTCGATACAGGAGCTTCTCATTCTTTTCTGTCTGAGGACTTCGTGGTGCGTATCAGAGTGCCTTCATTTGTACCGACAGATCGAATGAATATGTTGTTGTGTTGGAACACCCTATTACTAATTTGGGCAAGGATCACTATGTTTCTCTTAGGAAACCAGGTTGACCTAGTTGTATAGTGTAAAGGTCAACATTAGAATGAGTCTAGGGCTTAGAACTTAGGTTTGAAGCTGCCCCCAAGGACCATTCAAGCTCAGGATTTCAAGTTAAGTAAAGAGATAAAAATAGTCGAACGACGGTCGACTATCGTCGAGCTCAGGTCAACGATCGTCGATCTTAGGTCGACTACTTATGTCCTCAGCCTTCTGCTTGTTGCTGGCTTCGGTCGACTTTCGTCGAGCTTCAGTCCGACGATCGTCGAGCTTTGGTCGACGATCTCTGGCTGTGCTTGGATCGACTATTTCTGGGAAAGTTTAGGTCGACGATCTCTGTTTGCTTCAGGTCGACGTTTTTTGTTGAAGTCTAGGTCAATGATCTCTGTCTTAATCAGATCGACTATTTCTGCCAGACCAAGAACTTAGATAGTCGATCTCAGATCGAAGTTTTCTGTCTACTGCTTATCTTCAATATCTCTGAGCTCAGGTCGACGATCTTCCGAGCTCAGATCGACGTTTTCTGTCAGAATGATCTATTCCTTCTCTGAGCTCTGGTCGACGATCGTGGAGCTCAGATCGACGTTTATTTTGAGAGATCGACGTCTTTTAAGGATTCAAATGCTGTTATTCTTTGGAATGTTTTTGAATATTATCAGCAATTATGACAAGAAGATTTGCCAGCCGTTTTCATTTATTCTGGAACAAGTTTCAAGGAATTATTCAGGAATGTTTCATTGGACTTTCCTCTAGAAGACAAATCATTTATGGAAGGCATTTAATGTCTGATAACGGCTATCTTGGAAGAATTATATTCAGAGAATAAGATCGTCTTCTACAACACTACTCTCCAAGAGAATTAATCAAGAGTCAATACACGATAGAATCAAGAGACACACACTGTTATAGAAGAACAAGAAGAATTAAGCTGTGAAAGATAACCATCCTCTTGCTTACAAAAAAGTGATCAAAGCCTCATATCAAAGAACTCTAGACACCTCATCTTTCAGCCTCTTTGCTGAAACAATTCTTTGCTGGAGATCTAAAGATCTGAAGACCTATCACCCTAGAGCAAAGCTTCTATTCCTGATTCATTCAACATCTCAGGGGGAGCCTTGACAACAAAAGATCCACTAGTCTTCTCTCATTTGATTTGAGAACAGAGAAGACAACCTCACCTCTTTACCTTTTTCTTTTTCCTGCTGTAAAGGGTTCTTGAACTCCCTTCAAAAGTTCTGTCTGGTTCTGAGAGCCTTGTCAAAACTCAGTGGTGGCAAGACACCTTATCAAAAAATCCAGTTTTGGTTTTTGAGCACCTTATCAAAAGCTCATTGGTGTCAGGACACCTGATCAACTCATCCTGAGTGGATTCCTACCAAGGGTGGTAGAAGAGTGGATGTACCCAGGCTTTTGGGGAACCACTATATTTCCTTGTGTCTTCTGGTTTGTTTGTGTGATTTGTCTGCTGTGTGTTGTGCTCTTTACTTCTTGGTTTTTAACTTCTTACTAGCACTCTACACTATATCATAAATTGAATTTTATATGTGCTGTTTATTTCAACTGTGAAAAATTATTTTAAAATACTCTATTCACCCCCCTCTAGAGTTGAGATAGATCTTACCCTCACTTTCATGTTGCCTAACGGGCGCTTGATGCGCGTGGATAGAACTTGTTGTGTTGAGCTGCAGATAAAAAGTCATGATTTTGTCTTGGAAGCATCTGTGTTGCCGATATCTGAGTTCGATGTAATCTTTGGTATTAACTGGCTCTCGGAGCAGCGTGCCTGTATCGATTGCAACTCTAAGGAATTCATACAAGGGAAAAATACCAAATGTGAGACTAAGTTCGCGGGTATGTGAGGATCGAGCAAGATATTGATGTCTGCTCTCCAAGTAGTCAAGGCAATTCGGAAGGGCGTGAAATTGTTTTTCACACTACTGGAGGTTGTAGAGCCGAAGCCCAGTTTTAGTGACATTCCTATTGTATTGGAGTTTGCAAATGTTTTTCCTAAGGATCTTCTTGTGCTTCTACCCCAGCGAGAGATCGACTTCTTTATTGAGTTGGTGTCAGGTACAAAACCCGTGTCACACTCACCGTATCGAGTGGCGCCAAAGGAAATGGCAGAACTGAAAGTTCAATTGCAAAAATTACTAGAGCATGGCTATATACGTCCGAGTATTTCACCATGAAGTACACTTGTTCTCTTTGTGAAGAAGGACGGAGTATTGCGTTTATGCATTGATTATCATGAACTAAACAAGCTGACAGAAAAAACAAGTATCCGATTCTGCGAATCGATGATTTGTTTGATCAACTGGTGGGATCGACTGTCTACTCAAAGTTGGATTTGAAGTCCGACTATTGGCAATTGAGAATTCGGTAAAGTGATATTCCCAAGACAGCATTTTGTACACGCTATGGGCAGTATGAGTTTACTGTGATGCCTTTTGGACTCACTAATGCGCCATCAGTTTTCATGGATTTGATGCACATGACTTTTTGAGAGTATTTGGACCTATTTGTGATTGTCTTTATTGACGACATATTGGTATACTCTCAGTCTGAAGAGGAGCATGTGAAACATTTAAGGTTGGTTTTGTATACGCTGAGAAGAAATCGCTTATATGTCAAATTCTCTATGTGTGAGTTTTGGCTATCTTCGGTGGATTTTCTTGGTCATATCGTAAGTGGAGACGATATTGCTATGGATCGGGCAAAGATTGTTGTGAAATGAGAGTGGCCTGTACTTACTTCGGTATCGGAAGTCAGGAGTTTCCTAGGACTTGCCGGCTATTATAGGCTCTTTATAGAGAGCTTTTCAAGTATTGCTTTACCTCTCTCGACATTGAAAAGAAAGAATCAGAAGTTTGTTTGGACGCCAAAGTGTGCGCGAGCTTTTGAGCAGTTAAAGAATCATTTGAACACAACGTCTGTGTTGTGTTTGCCATATGGGACAGAAGGCTTTGAAATTTATAGTGATGCGTCTGGGATTTGCTTAGGCCGCGTTCTTTTGCAATTTGGGCATGTGATCGCATATGGCTCTCGCCAACTAAAAGTGCATGAGAGGAATTATCTAGTTCACGACCTGGACTTGACGGCCGTGATATTCACACTTAAGCTATGGCGCCACTACTTGTATGGCGTGAAGATTGATATCTTTACGTATCATCAGAGCCTGAAATATTTATTGCATCAGAAGGATCTGAATATGCGACAATGAAGGTGGATGAAGTTCCTTGGGGACTATACCTTTGAGATTCATTACACTCCCGGGAAGGTAAATGTCGTCGCAGATGCGCTAAGTCACCAGGCTCCAACACAAGCAAATTGGTTACTGATGCATGATGAGCGTCTGATTCGTGAGTTGGAGGCTTTAGATATCTCTTGTGCTGACAAGAGAATGAGCGTGGAAGCATGCTTGAAATGGATGGAGGTGCAATATGATCTCGCAGACAGAATTCAACGAGCATTAGAGCTTGACGAAAGCATGAAGCGTTATATGGCGTAGATAATGGATGAGTCTAATTCCCAATTCTCGCTGAATAACGGTCTTTTGTGGAAAGATTGTTAGTTATGTGTCCCGAATGTTGGCAAATTACAGGAGGAGTTGATGTACGAGGCATATTTTACTAAGTACTCAATCCACCCAGGGAGCACAAAAATGTACAAGGACATGAAAAAATTATTCTTGTGGCTTGGATTGAAAAAGGATATCGCACTTTGTGTGGTGAAGTGCCAAACTAGCACCATAGTAAAGGCTGAGTGTCAAAGATCTGGTGGTTTCCTGAAATCATTGCCAATACCGGAATGGAAGTTTGATGATATATCGATGGATTTCGTGCACAGTTTGCCAAAATCATAATGCAAGAACGATTCTATTTGGGTGATCGTAGACCGGTTGACCAAAGTAGCACACCTCATTCCGAATCGGAGGGACGATTCAGAGGAAAAATTAGCTAAAATTTATGTTGAGCAGATCGTACGATTGCACGGTGTGTCCCATAGCATTGTTAGCGGTCGAGATGGGCTTTTCACATCGAATGATTGGAAGCTTATTCATCAATTGTTGGGTACCAAGCTGAAATTCAATACGACCTTTCATCCTCAAACGGATAGTCAAACTGAGAGAGTAAACATAATAATGGAAGTTGTGCTTTGTATGTGCGCCCTGGATTTTGCGAAAAGGTGTGAAGATCATCTTTATATGATCGGGTTTGCCGGAAACCGCCCCTCAGGTGGTCGTGCCGCCTTCCGGTGATAGCCACCACCTCAACGGAGGTGGTAGTGGTGACCGGCCGGGTAGGGGGCTGGATCGCTAGCAAATAGCTCTGAAATCAGCTCCAGGTCGGGCTGATCACGATCGTAGGCTGAAGGAAGAAGACAACTCCATCACCGTTGGATCTGACTTTATATAAATTGTTAGAAACGAACAAGAACATGCCGGAAATGGATTAACAGAAAATTTTATTTTCTAAAAAAGGTA
The DNA here is from genome assembly GCA_039513925.1 of Platanthera zijinensis. NCBI lineage: Eukaryota > Viridiplantae > Streptophyta > Magnoliopsida > Asparagales > Orchidaceae > Platanthera > Platanthera zijinensis. Next base: position 208,371,914 of record CM077082.1, on the reverse strand, counting down.
TCTATTACAAAGGTATGACCTCCCTTTTATAGAATGGAGGAGAGAAGAGAGATTACAAATAAGTAATGTGGGACTAATAATTACAAGAACATGAAACTATACAAGCCGCATAAGCCGCATGGTTAGACTAACTGCACGACTACAACAATAAGGAAGACAGGCGGCCAATATCCCCAAGCCGGCATAGTCAAGTCGCCAGACCGCTCAGACCACCATACAAATCGCCAGACCGCCCGGTCTCCAACCCGACTACAAAACTGCTGGGACAAGCCGCCAGACCACCAGACCACCAGACCGCCCGGTCTCAACCGACAGACCGCTCGGTCTCAACACTCCCCCTCAAGCTGGAGCATAGATATCAATCATGCCCAGCTTGTCGCAAATGTGAAACAAAGAAGCGGACACCGTCTTGGTAAAGACATCTGCAAACTCATTGTCAGAAGTGACGAACAGAGTACAAATCTATTTCTTCAAAATCTCTTCTCGAATAAAGTGACAGTCGACCTCTATGTGTTTTGTTCTCTCATGAAAAACCAGATTTTTGGAAATGTATATAGCAGCATTGTTGTCGCAGAACATAGGAAGATGATAGTTGTAGACCTCTCCTAGGTCAAGCATGAGAGCCCGTAACAACTTTAACTCATATGTGTTCGATGTCATACTATGATATTCCACCTCTGCACTAGACCTGGAGACCACAAACTGTTTCTTGCTCTTCCTGCTCACAAGATTTCCTCCAAAAAATGTGCAAAAACCCGATGTTGACTTGCGGTCTCCTTTATCATCAGCATAGATTGAATCTGAGTACGCTTCAACCCTCAAGTGACCATGCTTCTGAAAAAGGAGTCCTTTCCCTGGAGCTGCTTTAACATACTCTAATATCCTCAGGTCAGACTGTAGATGACACTCCCTAGGAGCTTGCATGAATTGGCTAACCTTGCCTATAGCATAGGAGATGTCGGGTCTGGTCACTATGAGATAAATGAGTTTGCCCATCAGAGGCCGGTACCTTGAAGAATCAGATAGAGGAGGTGAGTCATCTATCCAAGTTTTGTCTTCCCCAATAGCCATGGGACATCTGGCAGGTTTAGCACCAGTCAATCCTGCCTCTTTTAGCAAATCAAGAGCATACTTCCTTTGAGAGAGAACTAAAGATTTGGATTTCTGAGAAATATCAATCCCCAGAAAGTATTTGGGAGAGCCCATATCCTTAGTGACCGGGTGTTGTTGGAGGTGTTTCTTTGTCAAAGCTACCCCAGCCTGGTCGTCGCTAGTCAGAAGAATATCATCCACATATACAGCAAGAACCACCATACCAGAGGAGGTTTTGCAAATGAATAAGGAGTGATCGGCTGAACTTCGTGCAAAACCAATGGCCGCAACAATGCCGCTGAACTTTTCAAACCAAGCCCGAGGGCTTTGCTTTAGGCCATAGATGGCCTTCTTCAGATGACATACTCGTGTATCCCCCTGAGCAACATACCCAGGAGGTTGCTCCATGTATTCGGCTTCCTGAAGGTCACCATAGAGAAAGGCATTCTTGACATCTAGCTGAGAAATTGGTCAATCCCTGTTGACAGCCACAAAGAGAAGAACCCGAATGGTGCTGAGACGAGTAACGGGAAAGAAGGTGTCAAAGTAATCAACCCCATAAGTCTGAGTGAAGCCTTTGGTGATTAAGCAGGCCTTGTATCGATCCACGCTGTCGTCTGGGCAGAACTTCACAATGAATACCCATCGACAGTCAACCACATCAGTGCCTAAAAGTGGAGGAACAAGGGTCCATGTACCCCTTTTAGTGAGGGTAGTAATTTCCTTATCTATGGCGGTCTTCCAATGAGGAATAGTAAGAGCCTCCTGGTAAGTGCAGGGAGTGGCAGTGGCAGAGATAGCCAAGGCAAAGTTCCTGCGAGAAGGAGTTAGACGATCATATGAAACAACAACAGCTAGCGGATGTTGAGCACACGTCCGCACCCCTTTGCGAAGAGCAATTAGAATATCCAGCTCGGCATGTTCCTCAGTTTCCATGACATCCGTGGAGGAGAGAGCTGGCCTAGTAGTAAAGAGAGGCGACCGCGTAGAGGAAGGAGATATCTCGATAGGTGGACACAGTGTAGGAGATGGTGGAGAGGGAGGAGGTTGCATAATCTTGGTAGGTGTAGAGGAAACGGAAGGGGTGGTAGGATAAGGAGGAATATCAGGAGAGGAAGAGGAGTCGGAAGAGAAGTAGGATGCATTTTCAAAGAAGGTTACGTCCGCAGAGACAAACTGCTTGCGGGTAACCTGGTCAAAACAATAATAGCCTTTCTGAGTGGTAGAGTATCCCAGAAAGACACACTTGGTGGCCCGTGGGGAGAGTTTGTCACGGGTGGCAGAGGGAGAGTGCACAAAGGCTGTGCACCCAAAGATACGTAGAGGGATAGGAAACGGATCCTTCCCAGGATAGAGAATGGAAAAGGGGGTTTTTTCGTGGAGAACGGTGGAGGGAAGGCGATTGATAAGATAGCAGGAGATGAGAACAGCATAGACCCAATAAGAGCGAGGAACCTGCATTTGAGTGAATAAAGTGCGCGTGACATCAAGGAGGTGACAGTTTTTGCGTTCGGCCACACCATTTTGCTGTGAAGTATAAACACAACTAGTTTGATGAATAATCCCATTTTGCATTCAAAAGGTAGAAAAGTCATGACTCAAATATTCTTGGGCATTATCAGATCAAATGACTTTAATATAAATATTAAACTGAGTCTTTATCATAAGATAAAAGGACGTCCATACAGAGAATAATTCAGAGCGATCTTTTAACAGATACACCCACGTACAGCGAGAGAAATCATCAATAAACGTGAAAAAATATGAACTATCCCGACCAACGGTGAGGGTAGGAGAAGGACCCCAAACATCAGATTGGATGAGATCAAACGGACGGGTAGATCCACGAACTTGCTTTGGAGGGATGGAGGAGCAGTGATGCTTGCCAAGCTGACAGGCCTCACAGTTGAGGGGAGGACTTTGTGGAGGAAGTTTGGGGTAGAAGCTGACGAAGGAGGCGTGGAGGAGCATTACCAAGGCGAAGATCCCATTGGAGAAGATTAGTGGAGGTGTAAGAGAAGGTGGACAGAGCGGAAACGTTGTCAAGGAAGTATAGGCTGCCACTCTCAGTCCCAGTAGCAATCGTCCGTTGGGAGTCCAGATCCTGAAAAGAGCAAGAAGTAGAAGTAAATGTGACGGAACACTGTAATTTCTTGCATAGAGAGGTAACAGATAATAAGTTGTACGGGAACTTGGGCACGTAAAGTGTATCCGCCAAGCGAAGAGATGGAGTGATATGAACCACTCCTGTCCCATTGACCAGTGAAGGAGAGCCGTCAGCGAGAATAACCGGGGGCAACCGATCATGCGTTTCTAGGAGAGAAAAACATTGGGGATTGCCGGTCATATGATTGGTAGAACCGGTGTCGATCAACCATTTTCCTTGAGTCACAATGTGGGTACAACCAGAAGACGTGACCACCGAGGAGGACGATGTTGAGGAGGATGTGAAAGCCATGAAGGGAAGAGAAGAAACCGCGCGAGAAGGAACCACAAGCCGCACGGAAAACAGGAAGACGTGCGGCAAGGAAGGCCGCAACTAAGAAGCAGAGGGAAAGAAGTCGCACGGCTAGAAAGAATAAGCCGCGCGAACAGCAAGCAGGACGTGAACCAAGAAGGCCGCAACAGACAAGGAGAAGATTCTGTAGCGGTCACGGTGACAGCACACCAGCTACAAGGAAGTCCACGACCAAGATGCAGAGCAAGGCAAAGGGGAAGAAGTCTTGTGAACAAAGGAGATTGCACGAATCAAGGCAGGCCACGCGAACAAACAGAGTTCGGGCAAAAGAGAGGAAACCGCGCGACTACAGAGATCGCAGGAAGAAGAGGAGACCGTGAAAAACAGGTCGCGAACAGACAATGAGGGAGAGCAGAAAGGCCGCACATATAGAGAGGCAGCAACAGGGCACGGGAACAGGTCGTACGAATAGGAACAAGCGCAAACAGAGCGCGACAAGAGAAGAAACAGGTCGCGAGAACAAGTCGCGAGAGCAGGAACAAGCCGCTCAGATAGGTTTAGCGGACAGAGAGGGCTCAAAGAACAGGAGGAGAAGGGCAGGCCGCGCGGACAAGACAGAACAAACCGCGCGGATAGAGGCAAGCTGAATCAGGTGGAAACGATCTAGTCCTCTGATACCATGTTAGAAACGAACAAGAACAAGCCGGAAATGGATTAACAGAAAATTTTATTATCAAAAAAAGGTATCTATTACAAAGGTATGACCTCCCTTTTATAGAATGGAGGAGAGAAGAGAGATTACAAATAAGCAATGTGAGACTAATAATTACAAGAACATGAAACTATGCAAGCCGCATAAGACGCACAAGCCGCACGGTTAGACTAACCGTACAGCTACAACAATAAGGAAGACAGGCGACCAATATCCCCAAGCTGGCATAGTCAAGTCTGCAGACAGCCCAGACCACCAGACAAACCACTAGACCACCTGATCTCCAACCTGGCTACCAAACTGCTGGGATAAGCCGCCATACCACCACCCGGTCTCAACCGACAGACCGCTCGGTCTCAACATAAATCATATAATTTAGTTTAATTTCTCCCTTTACTGTGCACTCGTGTAAAATAGAAAAATAAGGCCCCTAGGGGCTGAATCATGCAAAGTGTCCAACATGAAAGTTGTATCTCTTTATGTCTACTATATTTGAAAATTAATTTCGATCCGTTTGGGTAAGTGGTTTGACCACAGCACTCAAAATGGTGCAGCATATACATAGGATTGACAAGAGACTAAATTGAGTGCCCCCATCAATCCAGCCATCCAAATGACTTGAAATTTGGACTGGGAGTTACTCTTATCTATACCTATAACATAACCAAAAATGAGAATTTTTGGAAAACATTTTCCTATAGTATTTGTAATAATTTAATAAATCATGTAAGATTTAATTAGAGGGCCTAATGACCTCAAAAGTCCCCAAAATTTTGGTGGCTGACTTTTAGGGTCCTGATATGACTCTGATAAACATTTCAGCCCCTTTGGGGCTGATTTGATTAGTTATTAGGGTGACCAAAGTTTGGTCCTTTAAGGGTAATTTAGTGCAAAAGAGTGTTTGGGGCATAGAGGGGCCAATTCTCACCCAAAGGGGTTGGTACTTTGGCTAAAGCTCTATGGTAAGTTTAAACACCTTCTCATGGAGTTTGAGATGTATTGGGGTGGATTTGACCTAGGACCCTAGTTCTTAACATAAGGTTAAACTTTGGGGATTTGTGAAGGACATGGAGTGATATGTCCTTGTATGGACTTGGAGTTTTGTCCATGTGTTCATAAGGTGGTGAATAGACCTAAGAAGGAGTTTGGTGACATTTATTCTTAGGCACATAACTTTAATTTGGAAATTGCTTAGGCCTATAACATTTATGGAAAAATTGAAAGGTCATATGACCTTGAATCCTCATGAAATTCTGTTAGAAGAATTTGTATATCAATATGAGTCTCTAGAATTTTTTGTAGAATATTTGGAAGACAGTAGCTCATTCTTATAGTTATAACTTTTATGTTGCCCCTATTGATGATCTTGATAAAATCATAGTTAAACTAATTTAGTGAAAGTGTAAAGTTGTCAACCTAAATCACCTAGAGGGGGGGTGAATAGGTGAATCGTGCGACTATTTGCAAGATAAAAATTTTAACGATCTTGCACAAGAATTCAAGCAATCACAGAAGATAAGAAGATTTATAATTATTTCCCAATCTTGGGTACGTCCACTTTACCTCATCGATCTAGCAAATCACTAGACTCGGCTACTCCACTATCTCGAATTGAAAACAATCTTATGCCTCGGAACCAAGTTCCTACAAACTCGATCCAAATGGATCTACACTCGGAAGATAAAAAACTTTCTACAACTCGGAGAGCAACGCTCTTACACTCATAGAAAATCTCCTACAACAATAACAAAGAGATTTGGAAATACAAATACAGTAATTTCTCAGATCTGGAAAAATAAGTCTCTAGGTCTTCTTCTTGAACTTTGCGGCTCTTTCAGAAATGGTTGAAGAAGACATGTAGATCTGACCTGAGAAAGATTTGACCTACTCGATCAAGGAGAGGATGAGGATCCCTTGAACGATAAGTTTTTCTTGATCGAAAAAAAAAACTCGATCTACTCGTGAACGGCGGCGGTGGCTTCAGAATTTGTTCTTTTTGTTTTGAGAGAGACGGCCGATCCAGAAGATTTCAGAGGTACGGACTACCGCTTCTTGTAAATGTTAGGGTTTTGTCTTAATGAAAATACTTTATATAGGATTACCCCTAACGGATAGAAAAGACATTAATGACGATATGTGGACCAATCACGTTAAGTCATTTGAAAATCCGGCCGATGTGGACTTAAAACAATTTTCTGAAAAAAATTTGACCTGCATTTCTCGAGAAGTAATATTAGTTCTCGAGAACTAGTTTGATTTCTCGAGAACTATATTATCTGGAATTAAAGTTAGTTTTCGATACTTTAGGGCTAATACTTCTTGAGACCAATCTGGACTTCTCGAGAACCATAAGCTGACTTCTCGAGAACTATGAAGCTAAACTTCTCGAGAATTATAAGGACTTATCGAGAACTACTTTGGACTTCTCGAGAACTATAAGAACTTCTCGAGAACTACACTGGACTTCTCGAGAGTTCGGACTTAGAAAAATTCTTGAAGCTGTCTGGACTTCTCGAGAACTGAAAGCTGGGACTTCTCGAGAACTTTGAAGCTAAGCTTCTCGAGAACTATAAGGATTTCTCGAGAACTACACTTCTACTTCTCGAGAACTATAGAATGCTTCTCTAGAACATCTAACTCTACTTCTCGAGAACTAAGAGGCACTTCTCGAGAAGTGGACTTAGAGAATTTTCTGAACTTAAAGAGAATTTCTCCTAGTCCTGTCTTCATCCTATGCTCCAAGTGTTTGAACATAAAGAGTATCCCAATTGAGAGGCTACACATGAGTCAACACCTTGGATCACACAGTGAGGGATTACACTGTATGGTCCTGTGTTCCTTACCCACTGTAGACTGACATTGGTCTACACTTAGCACTGAGAATCTACAAACACACAACTAGAATAAGGATATCAAATACAACTTAATTAATCTTAGTTCAAGGGTGACTTCAAGCAAATCTGGGTTATTGTGGATGCAATACCCAACAATCTCCCCCTATTTGTAGAAGTTAGAACCCTCTACACTAAGGTGAAATAAAACAATAAAGAAAGAATTGGAAATGAATAATTTAATCTAAGTGCAATAAGAGATTAATTGAACACACAATTAGGCAAAACTAGAAATTGTATATATGTAATGTTTTAGATTTTTAATCAACAACCATTTCATCAAAATTCTCAAAAACATATCAATAAGAATTCATTCTTTGCCCTGTTGTTGCCTATCCTGCTTCTCCTGCTAGCTCCTCTGATAGCTGAAGGGCTTTGGATAGTACCTTGGAGGCTTTGGAGGAGCTTTAGGGTTATTCTTGTCATACTCTCTATCATATATTCTTCTCTTGGTCATAGACTTCTCATATAATTCCCACTCAGAGGATCTGTAGTGGAGATTCTTGCTTTCATTAAAGTCCATGACTAATTTGAGAGTGTCAAGAATTAAAGCTTTAGAAGTAGGACTCCAGACTTCTGCAAACTCTTGGACTTTCCTTTTCTCTGAGTTAGGCTTGGGGGCACTTCTGCTTGCAGATGGGCCTTCTCCATACTTCCTTTTCTTGGGGATGTGAATTTCAGGTAAATCCTGAGGAATTACATCATCCCATACTTGTTCATAGGAAGCAGGAGGAGCATTCTGATCTTCTGGCCTAGGAGAAAAGCATGGCATTAGAGGTTGTTGCATCTGAGCTAGCATCTGACTGGACTGACCTTCAGTAAGTGGGTTTAGGTTATGAGGAATGATATTGGGATCAACTTAAAATTCAGGGAAAATCTGGTTGTGCATCCATACTGATGTGTCATAGATATGAAATTTCACTAATTGAATTTGCTCTAAAACATTCTTATTGATTTCACTTATCTTTTTAGACCAAGCTTTGTTTGCGGCTTTAGTAAACTTATCCACACGTTTTTCCACATGTTCTTTTATCAGGCTCTCCCCCTTTCTGAATTCTACACATAGAGTATCTATAAAATCTTCTTTGAAAGTTTCCACTTCTTCACAGATTTTCATAACATGTTTTTCAGCTTGCTTGTCTAACTGGATTTGGTTATTGGCCAGAGTTATAGATTGTTCCATTACCTAACCAACACTAGTAATGGTGTGATCTATAGCTTTTCCACCTATTTGAAATAGACTTTTGAGAGAGTAAGTGTTATGTTGTATTTCAGCAAATCCTCAGCTCATTTCTTTTTCCAGAGCAATCACTTTGTCTTGCACTATTTTCAGAGATTCATCAAAATATTTTGAAAGGGGGATCTATCCTAGAGATTAGAGCAAACACACAGCAAGAATAATAGAGAAAAGGAATAAAGGCAAACCAGACAACACAAGAAATTTATAGTGGTTCCCCTAAACTTGGGTAGTCCACTCTTCTACCACCCTAGGTAGGAATCCACTACAGGATGAGTTGATCAGGTGTCTTGGGAACCAATGAGCTTTTGATAAGGTGCTCAAAAACCAAACTAGATTTTTTGATCAGGTGTCTTGCCACCACTGAGTTTTGACAAGGCTCTCAGAACCAGACTCAAAACTTTTGAAGGGAGTTTTGAAAACCCTTTTACAGGAGGAAAGAAAAGGAAAAGAAAAAGGGTGAAGTTGTCTTCTCTGTCTCAATCAAAGAGAGAAGCACTAGGGGATTTGTATTGTCAAAGCTCCCCCTAAGATGTTGACTAGTTCAGGAATGGAAGCTTTGCTCTAGGGTGATAGGTCTTCAATGTATGACTGCTCCAGCAAATGATGATTTCAGCAAAGGCTGAAATGTGAGTTGTCTTGGAGTGTGAATGATGAAGCCTTGATGATGTTGATCTTCTAGTAAGCCTTCAGACTGATGTAGAGTAGTTGTCTCTTAAGGCTTCCTGGAACAGTAGATCTGAGAAGAGCACTGGCTGTACAGGTGATGTTGAGTTCTTCCTGGAACTCTGATTCCTGTATCTCTTTTTCTTCTTTCCACTTTTTATTCTACTCTTGTTTTGTTCCTCTGTATCTCTGTATATATATTCTGATAGGAGGCCAATGGTCATTTGAAATCTTGCATTTATTATTGCTGCCTCTTAGTTACTTTCAACGGCTATATTCTCCATAAATGCATTCTTGTAACTGTCCTGAAATAAAGCTGTGTTGGAATATGAATAGCTCACTTTGATTGGAACAAAGATATCCTAAAAATCTGCCTGGGAACTTGCGTTCAGAGAGATGGCAGAAATCGTCGATCTCAACAAGATGATCGTCGATCTGAGCTCGACTATCGTCGATCTGAGCTCAGAGATATTGGAGCTGATCAAGGACAGAAAACGTCGATCTGAGCTCGGCGATCGTCGAACAGAGTTCGACGCCTCGTGGACCTGAGCTCAGAGATCGTCGATCTCAGCTCGACGACTGAACTTCAAAACATCGATCTGAGCTCGACGCCAAGGTTGAATTCTGAATTCTTCTCTGACTGATTTCTCTTGGCTGATTTCTTCAATCTCTGAGAGCCTCTGACTTAGCACATCCTATGACCCTTAGCTATACATGGATGGGTCAATCTAATAGCCCTAAAGACATAGTGATCCTGACCCAAATCCAAATTAGGGTGTTCCAACAATCTCCCCCTATTTGGGTTAGGATTACTATTTACATAAAAATATTACAATTAATATTACAAAGCATAAGATATAAAAAAGAAAAAGCTTTGCAATGCTATCTTCTATTGCTGTTAAAACTGACTGCTACTGGCTTTACAAAACTCCCCCTATGTTGATGCAGTAACTGTGACTGGAGGAGGCTGGGATGACTTTGAAAATTGGATTTTGATTGAGTCATCCAGCTAACTTTTGTAGATGGTACCTGCAGAAGGCTATGGTAGAGATTGCTCTCTCCTTGAAAAGGATATGTTAGCATAAAAATGATATTTGTCCAGCAAATTTTATTAGGATTCTGAATCTGAAAAACAAAGTCTGATATCTTTCTTCCTATAGAATTTCTTTTCATCAGAAGAGATTCAAACTCAGTGCCATGATCACTGCTGACCAATGCAACTAGAGTAGAGGACTCAATCTAGATGAATTTAGAAAAAGATCTATAAGAAATATAAAGTTATCTGATAAAGAATTCTCATACAGAAGTCCTAACATAATTTTGAACAAGATATCAAAAAGATAGAATCAGCCTTAAGAAAAGATGTTTCCTAATAAATTTGTTCCAAATAGAAGAAGGATTTGAAAATATTTTAAATAGTTTATCCTTATAATTATAAATCAAATTTATGAAAGAGCAGACTGAGTTCGACGATTTTATATAAGATCATCGATCTGAGTTCAACGATCTGAATTCATTTCGTCGATTAAAATATTCTGAAAATATTCCTCTGAGAAGTTTTGTTTCTCCCTCAGATTTTATTGAATCTTGGTAGCAAAATTGAGGTTCTAAGTTAACTGAACTGAAAACAAAGTTAGATAGTACCTGATCCTTTTCAGGATTTGATTTTCCTTCTGTTTGTTCAGCTTCTAAACTGCTGCAGGAAGTATTGATGGCCATTAAGCAGAATTTTTTGGCCATTGCTTCCTCCTCTTCATCTTCAAATGATGATTCATCATATGATACATCCCAAAAACATCTAGGGATATTGATTCTCCTCCTTCAAATAAGATGTTGTAGCTTCTTTCTGTTGTTCCATCCACTGGTTCAGAAGCCATTTGATGAAGAGAATCTCATATCTCCTTAGCTGTTGAGCATTCAATAACTTCCTGGAACAAGTCATTAGATAATGACTGTGCTAGGATATTCATGGCTCTGGCATCAGCTAGCCTAGCCCTTTGAGTTGTTGTTGCTGAGGTTGAGAGACCTGTCATAATGGCATAAAATATTTCTTCATCAATATTGTTCATAAATGACTTAATTCTTGTCTTCCAAAGTGCAAATTTGTTTATGTTGCACTTAGGAGGTCTGGTGCTAGAATATTCCATATTCTTGCTATGTGAAAAACAGAATAATTAATCTAACTAGGATGGATCAAGAGAGATCTTTTGGTTCAGGTGTTAGCCTGTATAAACAACCAACCTCCTCTGATACCAATCGAAAGGGGGATCTATCCTAGAGATTAGAGCAAACACACAGCAAGAATAATAGATAAAAGGAATAAAGGCAAACCAGACAATACAAGAAATTTATAGTGGTTCCCCTAAACTTGGGTAGTCCACTCTTCTACCACCCTAGGTAGGAATCCACTACAGGATGAGTTGATCAGGTGTCCTGGGCACCAATGAGCTTTTGATAAGGTGCTCAAAAACCAAACTAGATTTTTTGATCAGGTGTCTTGCCACCACTGAGTTTTGACAAGGCTCTCAGAACCAGACTCAAAACTTTTGAAGGGAGTTTTGAAAACCCTTTTACAGGAGGAAAGAAAAGGAAAAGAAAAAGGGTGAAGTTGTCTTCTCTGTCTCAATCAAAGAGAGAAGCACTAGTGGATTTGTATTGTCAACGCTCCCCCTGAGATGTTGACTAGTTCAGGAATGGAAGCTTTGCTCTAGGGTGATAGGTCTTCAATGTATGACTGCTCCAGCAAATGATGATTTCAGCAAAGGCTGAAATGTGAGTTGTCTTGGAGTGTGAATGATGAAGCCTTGATGATGTTGATCTTCCAGTAAGCCTTCAGACTGATGTAGAGTAATTGTCTCTTAAGGTTTCCTGGAACAGTAGATCTGAGAAGAGCACTGGCTGTACAGGTGATGTTGAGTTCTTCCTGGAACTCTGATTCCTGTATCTCTTTTTCTTCTTTCCACTTTTTCTTCTACTCTTGTTTTGTTCCTCTGTATCTCTGTATATATATTCTGATAGGAGGCCAATGGTCATTTGAAATCTTGCATTTATTATTGCTGCCTCTTAGTTACTTTCAACGGCTATATTCTCCATAAATGCATTCTTGTAACTGTCCTGAAATAAAGCTGTGTTGGAATATGAACAGCTCACTTTGATTGGAACAAAGATATCCTGAAAATCTGCCTGGGAACTTGCGTTCAGAGAGATGGCAGAAATCATCGATCTCAACAAGATGATCGTCGATCTGAGCTCGACTATCGTCGATCTGAGCTCAGAGATATTGGAGCTGGTCAAGGACAGAAAACGTCAATCTGAGCTCAGCGATCGTCGAACGGAGTTCGACGCCTCGTAGACCTGAGCTCAGAGATCGTCGATCTCAGCTCGACGACTGAACTTCAAAACGTCGATCTGAGCTCGACGCCAAGGTTGAATTTTGAATTCTTCTCTGACTGATTTCTCTTGGCTGATTTCTTCAATCTCTGAGAGCCTCTGACTTAGCACATCCTATGACCCTTAGCTATACATGGATGGGTCAATCTAATAGCCCTAAAGACATATTGATCCTGACCCAAATCCAAATTAGGGTGTTCCAACATATTTCCTTTGTTCAGCCAGCAAAATTTCAATCTTACTCAAAATGTCAGAAGAGAGAGGGGCATCAGCAGTAGCAGCAACAGAAGTAACAGCAACAGCAGAGGTACTTGGGGGTGGAGGAGGAGCTACCCAGGGAGGGATCTCTTCCACTACCACAGAGCTCTTGGCTCTTACAGTGTGAAGTACTGTATTAGCCTCCTCATTAACAATTCTGGGGAGCGAGAAGTCAAGGTTCTTGAGAGGGGCTTCCACCTCTTCAGGTTTTGGCTTATCCTCTTCAGAGAGAAGGATGGTCTCTAGTGCTGAAGTGTGTTCAACTGGAGTAGAATCTTTCCATGGAGAGGGAGAAGGAGTTGGAGCTGGAGTAGCTTGTGGTGAGGATGGAGGAGATGGTTCTTTTGATAGTTCTTCAGTGATTTTTGTGTTTAGGAGATGAAGTGGTTCATCTGAAGTGAGTTCTTCAACCATACTGTCAATTGCTTCAGCTGTGTTCTTGAGGGTTTCCTGTACTTGAACATCTAAGAGGGTGGCATCTGGAAGATCTGCCACTGGGCTTTTGAGAGGAGATCTCACTGAGGGAGGATGAGAAGGAATCCTGGCATCTTGAGCAAAGAGTGCAGGCTCCCCCTCAGTTGCTGCACCAGAAGATTCAACAACATCTTGTGAAGGAGGAGATGGGGTCCTGACCTCTGAGGCAGAAGCTGCAAGTTCTTTAGCTAACTGCTTGGGATTCTTCAGCTTTAATTCCCATCTTTGGATGGAGGCCAATGAAATCTTTTTTAGGTGATGGATCTGAGTACCTTTAGAGGTTTTTAAGGTGACAGGATCGATCTCACGCAGCAACAAAGAAATTATCCTTGCAAACTTGGGATCCTGGATACTGTCCCTGATCATATCAAATAACATTATTCCATATTGGAATTTCTTCCTCCAGATAACAGTTGCCATAACATCAAATAGGTCATTGGTTATAAAACCAATGGACCCTGTTCTGCACCATAAAATCTTTCCAATAATTTCTACCAGAAGCTTGCCTATATCATTCAAGGCATTCCTTCTTAATGAGATGACATCCTCAGAAACTCCACAGAAAGAGCTAGTTCTGTAAGAATCTTCAGTTGTTAGGTCATCCTCTTCATCCACAACAGGCAGCTTTAGGAGCTTTGAAACTATGGTTTTGTTCAACTAGATTTTGATCCCCCTGACTTTAGATTTCAAAACTGTACCATTTCTCCTTACCTTGGCATTCCTGAAGAATTCCTCTACATCTGGAAATAAAATCTTGCAGGGTTCTAAAAGAACGAACATCAGACCGGCTGTTTCCAGGAGAAGGAGCAAGTTCTTGAAGTCATCAGAAATGTCGGCAATCCCTGCGACGATAAGTTCACTGCCGACTCCTATTTTCGAAATCTGCGCCATGGACGCTGACAGCGGCGATGTACGGAGCGTAAGACGATGGCTGCAATGAAGCTTCTGTCGGCGGAAGATGAAGAGTTTTCGAGAAGACTGATGTCGAAATGGCGGTTGATTTAGGATTTCTAAAATAGTATATATATATAACCCTAGTAATGTCAATTAAGTGTCTAATTAATCTAGGATTAGGGCTGAAATCAAGTGGGTTTTCGAAATAGAGGAAGTTAATCAGAAATCGAAAAAGAACAGGCATTTCTTGAGAGGTGGGGTTAGTTCTCGAGAACTGTCAGAGGACTTCTCGAGAAGTATGATATTAGTTCTCGAGAACTTAAGAAACTTCTCGAGAGAAAGATCAAAGTTTTCGAGAAGTAGTCTGAGTTTTCGAGAATTAGTACTTTATTTTTCGAGAAGTAGACTGAGTTTTCAAGAATTACCTTCCTCTTGAGAAATTTATGGCCTTTTTGAAGTATCCTCAATTCTTGAGCTTTGAACTGATTTCCCGTGACTTATCCTTCTTTGTTCAGCATCCCAAGTTCATTTTTGAAGAAATTTAACTTGGTCTCGTCCAGCGGCTTCGTGAAAATATCTACAACTTGCCGATCTGCTGGCATGTACTACAGATCCACATCACTTTGCTCCACGTGCTCCCGGATGAAATGATATCTGAGCTCGATGTGCTTTGTCCAGCTATGCGATACTGGGTTGTTTGCGATTGCGATTACGCTGGAGAAGTCGTAGAACAATGGAATGTCTTTGACCTTCATATTGTAATCTTCTAGCTGGTTCTTTAGCCAAAGCAACTATGCACAACAACTGCTGGCAGAAATGTATTCTGACTCGGTCGTTGAGATTGCGACACAATTTTGCTTTTTGCTGCTCCATGAGATAAGCCTTCTTCCAAGGAACTGACACGTCCCGGAAGTGCATTTCCTGTCATCTTTGCTACCTGTAAAGTCTGCATCTGAAAAGCCAATTAGTTCGATATCATTACTTCTTGGGTACCATAAGCCAAGATTTGGTGCACCTTTAAGGTATCTAAAAATCCACTTTGCAGCAGCATAGTGAGATTCCTTACAGTTCACTTGGAATCTAGCACAGACACATGTAGAGAACATTATGTCTGGTCTACTGGCAGTAAGGTAGAGCAAGGATCCAACTATTCTTATGTACTTGGTTTTATCAAAAGTTTCCCTTTCTCATCCTTGTCCAGAGACATAGCTGAGGTCATTAGAGTCCTCATAGAGGTTGCACTCTCCATTCCGAATTTCTTAATCAACTCCTTGGTGAACTTAGTCTGAGAGATGAAAATTCCATCTTCAGATTATTTCACCTGAAGTCCTAAGAAATACTTCAGCTCTCTCATACTACTCATTTCAAACTTCCCTTGTATAAGTTTAGAAAACTTTTTGCAGAGGTTGTCGTCTGTAGAACCCAATATAATGTCGTCGACATAGATTTGCACTAGCAAAATCTTGCCTTTAATTTCCCTAAGAAATAATGTTTTGTCTATCTTTCCCCTTATGAACTTGTTCTCGAGGAGAAAGCTAGACAGCGTTTCGTACCAAGCTTGAGGAGCTTGTTTCAAACCGTACAGTGCTTTCGATAATAAATAAACATGCTCAAGAAAGTTAGGATCAATAAAACCTGGGGGTTGTTCTACATACACCTCTTCCTTTATGTAACCATTCAGGAAGGAGGACTTCACGTCCATTTGATAGACAATGAAGCCCTTCAGTGCAGCATAAGCCAGGAACAGTCTGATGGCCTCTAGCCTTACCACTGGAGCGTATGTCTGGTCGAAGTCGATCCCATCTTCTTGATGATATCCTTTGGAGACGAGTCTGGCCTTGTTCTTTATGATTGTCCCATCCTCTTCCATCTTGTTCCTATAGACCCACTTTGTTCTGATGACATTTTTACCTTTGGGTATTGGAACAAGCGTCCAAACTTTGCAGCGCTTGAAATGATGCAGTTCTTCTTCCATGGCCAAGATCCATAATGCGTCTGAGTTTGCTTCTTCAAACTTCTTTGGTTCCACCTGTGAGAGAAAACTTAAATAGAGATTCTCGTTAGTTGTACCTCGACAAGTTCTGACACCATCCCGGGGATCTCCTATGATTTTGTCCATTGGGTGATCCTTCAGATGTCTGAGCTTTAGATTCCTCGTATCTGGGATTTCTTCAGCCACTAGAGTGACTTCATCAATTTGGACAATATTTTCATCTTGTTCCTCTACCTCTCCAATAGGGGTTGGAGAGGTGATCTTGATGAACTTTTCATCTTTACCTTCAGTCGGTTCATCCAAGCTGATCTCTTTAAGCCTTGTACCTGCATCTTCAATAAGCATACTAGACGATTTACTTTGCAGCAAGCTCGTCTCATCAAATACAACATGTATGGATTCCTCTACAACCAAAGTTTTTCTATTGAAAATCCTGTATGTCTTACTATGGCTACTATATCCTACAAAAATACCTTCAAAACTTTTCTCACTAAACTTGGTAGTGTGATACTTACCATTGTTAAGTACGAAGCATTTACAGCCAAAAATTCTAAAATATGATACAGTCGGTTTCCTGCCTTTTAGAAGTTCATAAGGTATCTTATCATGATTCTTGTTTATGAGGGCTTGATTTTGCACGTGACATGCAGTGTTGATGGCTTCAGCCCAGAAGTATTCTGGTAGTGAAGCGTCACTCAACATGGTCCTGCAGGCATCTATGAGTGTTCTGTTCCTCCTCTCAGCTGCTTTATTTTGCTGTGGAGTATGAGGAGAGGAAAACTCATGAAAGATACCTAGGCTTTCACAAAATTCTGTCATGGCCCCAGACTTGAACTCCGTTCCATTGTCACTTATGATTTTGACTACGGAATAGTTGTATTCATTCTGGACCTTCCTGACAAAATTTGTAAAGATATCAAAGGTATATGACTTGTGTTTCAGAAAGAACACCCACGCAAAGCGCGAGTAGTCATCAACAATTACCAACGTATAATCCTTACCTCCTTAGCTTCTAATTTGCGGTGGACCGAACAAGTCCATATGAAGTAGATGTAAACACCTATTATAGTTTTTGCCTATGATGCTTTTAAAGATAGCCCTTGTTTGCTTGCCTTTTACGCATGCATGACAAGGTCTCTCTTTGATGTGCTTGACATTTGGGGCATCACGTACTAAGTTCTGGGAGAATAATTTTTTAATAGTTTTAAAATTAATATGTGCTAGCTTCTTGTGTCATTGGTCACTAAGAGACGCACTATCTTTTGCTAAAAGACACACTGGTGTAGAAGAGTCTATACAAATGAAATTTAAGCAAAATATGTTCCTGCTTCGAGTGCCTGATAGAATTGTTTCCATATTGTCAACAGACTTTATCAAGCACCTGTCAGCGTGGAATTCAACTATATATCCCTTGTCGCATAGTTGACTTATGCTTATGAGATTGTGTTCCAATCCCTCCACATAGGCTACATCCGAAAAGGATACACTACCGTTAGTGATCATACCGTAGCCTCTAGTTATCCCTCGGTCTGAACCTCCAAATATGACCTTTGGTCCATTGCAGACTTAAGTGAAATTCTGGAGTAGGCTTCTTGTCTCGTTCATGTGCCGAGAGCATCCACTGTCCAAGTACCAGATTGGCATTTTGGTGGCCTTTAGACATACCTGCATTCATAATCACTTTGCCTTAGGAACCCAAACATGTTTGGGTCCTTGGCCTCGGGTTAGAACACTCCCCCTATGAGGATTAACATCATGAGTGGTCATTCTCATGTTGCCAACTTGAGGAGTTGCAAAATTTCTAGGATTAAACCAACAATCAATGGCAAAATGACCAATTTTGCAACAGCACCAGCAGTCGAACCTGTTGTATCTTTGCCTTAGGAACTCCTACTTGACCTTTTGGGATTCTTATCCAGCAATGGTAGCATTCTTGGAGGAAGAAGCTTCATGATGATGGCAATCACATGATTTCTTCTCTATCACAGGCTTTTCTAGAATGGTTTTTACCTTTGGTGCTTTCTTGAAGTTATGACCATGATCATAAGGACCATAGCCCTGAAGAATCACTTCTTCATAAGGTGCCTTAAAGACACTCTCACCAAATTTCTGAGGGCGAGTCCATCCTTAGTACCGAGACTTTGGCTCTATATAAGTAGGCTTGGTCAAGTGACCATAGGACGAGTCTAGATCAAACTTATTTGTTGGAAAGATAACTTTCCTAAATACAGTCTGATCCAGAGGGGCTTTCCTCTTTTCTTTGGCCAAGGCCTTCTTGGCGGCCTTATTCTTCCATTGGGCCTTGTTTCTCCTAGAAGATTTACTAGGAGCGTCAACATGGCCTAGTCCAGCTCCTTGGGCCTTAGCTGAGAATTCAGCAACGAGTGGAAGAACTGTCTTAGACTTAGAGAAACTTTCAACAAGTTTCTTCTCATCCTCGAGTTGTTCTTTCAACTCTTTGATGATTTCCTCTTTAAGGTCGAGGTGCTTAAGAGCTTGATTGTATTCTTCAATAGCTAGATTGAAGTTCTCTTGAAGAGAGTCAGTCTTAGCGACTTCTTCTCTCAAGCTGCTCTCAATAGCCTTTAGAGACTTAATCTATTTTGTCTGAGTTTTCACGACTCGGTGACATTTGTCGTAAGTTATGATCAACTCCTTGTATTGGGCCATAAGTTCTGACTCATCGTCAGAAGAGCTGTCCTCATGATCATGCTCAGAACTTTCAGATTCAGAGAGAGGAGTGTGAGATTTTACCTCCCCAGTGAACTGGGGCTTTTGTTCGTCATCTGATTGAGCCATGAGCCCAAAGTAGGCTTCCTCTTCTTCACTCGACTCAGATGAGTCGGAGTCGCTGAGGGTCTTGCCCTTCTTGGCCAACAGGCTCTTATCTGTCCTCTTCTGGTGGTATGAGGACTTCTTTTCCTCTCTTCTGCCACCCTCCTTCTTCTTGTGGGACAGTCAGCTATGACGTGACCTTGTTTGTTACAGCAGTAGCATATAATGTCAGTAGAAATCTGTTTTTTTTTTGTTTAGAGGTATACCTGTCATGGCTACTTGAGCCTTTCTTTCGCTGATCACCGTCATGTCGTGATCTTCTGTATGAGGCATCCTTGCCTCTCCACTGCTTCTTCTTGTTCAAGAATTTCTTGAACAGCCGTGAGAGCAACGATAACTCTCCTTCAGATAGTTCTGAGACCGAGGTGCTTGGCTCAGAGTTTTCTTCTTCACTCACTTCTTGAGGAGGTGCTGGTGAGGCAGCTTTTCCCTTCCTTGAACTGTCATCCTTTAATGCAACCGACTTCTCTTTTGAGTAGAAGCGACTTTTCTCTTCTTCAGCTTTTCTGGAATTGATCTGCAGTTCATAGGACATCAGCTTGCCAAATAGATTATGTGGGTATGTCTCACCTAGTCTGCCAAACTCTCGGATGGCATAGACTTTGTTATCCCATTCCTTTGTGAGAGACCTCAGAAACTTATCATTCAGCTCCCCATTAGTAAAGACTCGGCCATACACTCTTAGGCCATTTACTATCTTGAAGAAATTCTCAAAAGTATCTACAATGGTCTCTTTTGACCCTTGCCTGAAGGTTTCATATTTCAGGTTTAGTAGGGATCTTCTATCATCCCTCACTTCTTCAGTACCTTCCATCAGAGTTACTAGAGACTGCCACATCACCTTAGCCGATTGGCAGTGAATCAGATTCTGCAGCATCGAGTCATCGACTGCACTTGCTATAATATTTTTAGCTTTCTTGTCCAAAGAGACAAGTGCAATCTCGTCCTTATCTAGATCCATCAATTTCTTAGGAACCTTCTTGGTTGAATCTATAATGGAGGTAGTCATGGGGACGTAAGGACCTTCTTCAACAATCATGAAGATCCGGGGGTCCACATCTTCCATGAAAAATTTGATTCTCTCTTTCCACATGAGAAAGTTATTCTTTGTGCACAGGGGAAGCTTGGCAAAATCATTAGCCTTGTCCATTGCTTGAATATCCAAGTGACAACTTTCGAGAGGAAATTGATCAAGGTGTTAACCTTGTAACGACCAACCTCCCTCTGATACCAATTGAAAGTGTAAAGTTATCAACCTAAATCACCTAGAGGGGGTGAATAGGTGAATCGTGCGACTATTTGCGGAATAAAAATTTTAAAGATCTTGCACAAGAATTCAAGCAATCACAGAAGAAAAGAAGATTTATAGTGGTTCCCCAATCTTGGGTACGTCCACTTTACCTCACCGATCTAGCAAATCACTAGACTCGGCTACTCCACTATCTCGGATTGAAAACAATCCTACGCCTCGGAACCAAGTTCCTACAAACTCGATCCAAATGGATCTACACTCGGAAGATAAAAAAACTACCTACAACTCGGAGAGCAACGCTCGTACACTCGGAGAAAATCTCCTACAATAACAAAGAGATTTGGAAATACAAACACAGTAATTTCTCAGATCTGGAAAAATAAGTCTCTAGGTCTTCTTCTTGAACTTTGCGGCTCTTTCAGAAATTGTTGAAGAAGACGTGTAGATCTGACCTGAGAAATCTTTGACCTACTCGATCAAGAAGAGGATGAGGATCCCTTGAACGGCAAGTTTTTCTTGATCGAAAATAGAAAACTCAATCTACTCGTGAGCGGCGGCGGCGGCTTCAGAATTTTTTCTTTTTTTTTTGAGAGAGACAGCCGATCCAGAAGATTTCAGAGGTACGGACTACCGCTTCTTGTAAATGTTAGGGTTTGGTATTAATGAAAAGACTTTATATAGGATTGCCCCTAACGGATAGAAAAGACATTAATGACGACACGTGGACCAATCACGTCAAGTCATTTGAAAATCCGACCGATCTGGACTTAAAACAATTTTCTGAAAAAAATTTGACCTGCAGTTCTCGAGAAGTAACATTAGTTCTCGAGAAGTAGTTTGATTTCTAGAGAACTATACTGTTTGGAACTAAAGTTAGTTTTTGAGACTTCAGGGCTAATACTTCTCGAGACCAATCTGGACTTCTCGAGAACCATGAGCTGACTTCTCGAGAACTACGAAGCTAAGCTTCTCGAGAATTATAATTCTCGAGAACTATTCTGGACTTCTCGAGAACTATAAGAACTTCTCGAGAACTATACTAGACTTCTCGAGAGTTCAGACTTAGAAAAATTCTTAAAGCTGTCTGGACTTCTCGAGAACTAAAAGCTGGGACTTCTCGAGAACTTTGAAGCTAAGCTTCTCGAGAACTATAAGGACTTCTCGAGAACTACACTTCTGCTTCTCGAGAACTATAGAATGCTTATCAAGAACATCTAATTCTACTTCTCGAGAACTAAGAGGCACTTCTCGAGAAGTGGACTTAGAGAATTTTCTAAACTTAAAGAGAATTTCTCCTAGTCTTGTCTTCATCCCATGCTCCAAGTGTTCGAACATAAAGTGTATCCCAATTGAGAGGCTACACATGAGTCAACACCTTGGATCATACAGTGAGAGATTACACTGTATGGTCCTGTGTTCCTGACCCACTGTAGACTGACATTGGTCTACACTTAGCATTGAGAATCTGCAAACACACAACTAGAACAAGGATATCAAATACAACTTAATTCATCTTAGTTCAAGGGTGACTTCAAGCAAATCTGGGTTATTGTGGATGTAATATCCAATACTTAGAATGTTATGAAACTTAGTCAGTGATGATTTATGATCATATGAAAGCCCTGCTAATTTTTGTGTAATTTTTGGATAATGTTTTGGGGTACTTTCCTCTTTACTTCTATTTATTGCAAATATCTTAAATTAATTAATTAGGGACTAATACATTTAGGAAAGTTTATGAAACTTGGTACTCTCTGATATATTGATATCATGTTATTATTGTAATTTTTGGAAGACCATAACTTAAGAAAATCTTGTACTTCATGTTCAAAACCACCCATGGCCTAACGTTGGGGAAAATTTAATAAATGCTAAATAAATTAGGAAAATTACAAATTTCTGGATTTACTCTAAATATATCATGATAGACCCCCAGTAAAACTTCTAGGGCACTTGAAAGAATATTTGAAGGGGTCACCCGTCATGCTCATCATATAGCTTAGGTTGGTCTACATATAGTAAAACTGCAAATTTGTGTTAGTATGAAGGATGGACATAGGGAGCCGGGTTGATTGTATACTAATTTGGTAAGGTGAAAAAGAGAGCTTCATTATGAGTCATGATGAGGAGAATGTTGGATTGTCTAGTGTTAGGTGGTTCTCCGTATCGACGAAAGATCGTCTTTCCTGTGGAGAGAGAGAGAGAGAGAGAGTCAAAATGCACTAAGACTAGATCTAGTATAACATTAAATGGGATCGGGACTTGGGTAAATACCAATAATAGTAAGTGGCTTGCGAAAGGGAACGATGAGCTTCAGCTACCATCATAGTTCCTAGTGTCCTGAGAGAGCCCTTCACCGAGCATACCCTAGGCAGTCCAAGGTTAACCTAAAATGTAAGAATAATTACTAAAGAGCAACTAGTATAAACTAGGGCTTCACCATCACACACCCTGATGGCTCAGGAGCTTAGTTTTGTTAGGTTTATTCGAGCGGTAGGCTCGGTGGTTGTGGAAATGAGCAGGTTAGCCCGCCGAGCCGAGGGCTCGGAAGGTAGTTGTGATGGGCAGGTTAGTCCGGGGAGCCGATGGCTCAGGAATTAAGGGTTGCATGTGCATAAAGGTGGTGGGTCTTCGTTATTAGATGGTCGATTGCACCGTCATCGATACGTCAACTCGGCAAGTGTGGTTCTCACTTAGCCCAAAGAAAATTCTGGCGGTGGGTCAACATAGTATGTAGAGACTCTGGTTATGTCCTTCAGAGGTGTACGAAAGGGCTAGGCCTGGTAGTGCGGTTACCCGCCTAGGAGTGGGGGGGCAACCCACTGTCTCCGTTGAACACTACGGAGGTTCCTGGGAGTGATGCTAGCTTCCAAATATGGGGAACTAAAGGTATATGTGCATAGAGTCGAGTGTGTGTGTTGCACTTGCATGAATCATGACATATCATTACAATACACTCATACTTGCATACAACCCGACACCTCATCGTATAAATTAGTATGAGACTTTTTATACGATAGGAGCCTTGCAAAAGACCCCTTAACTTATAAATTTGTATGAGCATTCATATAAGTTAATGTTACTTATTCCTTAGTTTACTTTACATGTTCTTACTGTTCAACTTTACTTGTTTACATTACTGCTTTCTTATTATAGTTCTCTTATACATACACCTGCTAGGGTAGTTGTCACCTACTTGTTCCACTCTGTTTTGTTGTCCTCCACTTTCATCCTTCCCGCACGGTGCCTAAGAGTCGCGGGGGTGAGGTGAGGATGATAGTGACGTAGTCTTTATGACTAACGGTCGGTGACCAAATCATTTTAGGGGACCGAGCAGTATGAGCTTCAACATCGGAAGGACAAGGAGGTAGGATATGAAGAGCAATTGTTGTGTACTACCACTACTACACGACGACGGGTCGAGGATGAATTTTAGTTTGCTTCCGCTTAGATGTTGAGAGTTGCGAGAGTGTTTTAGTGAGGACTTGATGTACCGAGCTTAAGCCCGTTTATATTTCTATTTGCCTTTTAGCTTCAGTACTTCTTTATCATGTGGACATTGTTGTGATATCTATTTCATATTATATGTGATATGTGGACTTGAACTTATCTGTTCTATCTGTATACTTCTCTTTCTTTGGCGATCGTTAAGACCGGCAGGATCGGCATATTGTAGTGGTGATCCACCCGAGCGTCGGTGTCACCGCAAAACGGCGATTTTGGGCATAAGACCCGGTGTTTTAAAAGGAAAAAATCAGGGTCTTACAAACTGGTATCAGAGGTAAACATCGATCTAAAGAGAAGAAATCCACAAAAACCTTAGGCTACACCGCGCGAGCTTAGTTTGAGGACAAACTAGTAGCAAAAGCAATGATGTGCCCATAATTGGAATCACATGCAAAGTTTCACCTTTATTTAGTTCTACTTGTACATTAGCTAACAATTGGAATTCTTCATTGTAGCCTGCGGCAAACCCTGCCCCTAGCAGGGAGCACCTCCGACTGCGAAGATCTCATCTTATAATTCTCTAGTCAATGAGTTAGACTCAACCCACTAGGACACATGACTAACCATGATAACTTATAGTATGCCCTAGTCGGAAATAGACCTTAGGTACGAACTTGGTTAAGGTAAGGAGATACCCAAAGAGAAAAAAGGAGGAGTTGAACACGAGAATGGCTACCTAAGACATAAACTCAAGTGTCCCTACGGTCCCTATCAAGGATTACTCAAACTGGTAGGACTGACTTAAGGAGAATTGAGGCCAATAATCTATTAGCAGAATGGTAAAAGACACTTTGTCTCAACCCTCATACTAGTAATAAGATTACCCGAAGACAACCACCAAGACAAACACCGAGGGTCGGATAGGAATTCAAGTTCGGAAGAGACCCATTTGGGATTGAGAACATTTTGACCCTGATACGGTAGTCGTAAATGTGACTCAGAGGGTTTAAAGTATTGAGTATAACAACAGGTTTCAGGTTAGAATCCCAAGTCAAAGATTGATGCCCTAAGGATTGTGTTCCCAGTTAGGACGGATATAACATGGCAATATCGAAGATACTTAGCCCATGGTAGGTAGAGGCGTATCTTTGTTAATTGGGGGCTTGTATTTTGTTTATTGGGCAAAGTAGTTACTGATTTAGGTTTCCTGTATACCTCATCTAAAAAACATTGCATCATGAAGATAGTAAAATTGGAGTAAACTGTATTCGATGATACTCTTGTGTAGCTGTAGAGATAAGAATCTGATTGGGAAGTGGATATTTTATAAAGTCGTTGCCTACCCACACAAACGATAAATCTTATCACCGAAAGTATGGTGTATATCGGAACATGTATCTCCCCGGAGTGAAGGAAGATGTCATGGATTTTGTGACGCACGGTGAGGTTTGTCGGCTGGTGTAGGCCAGTGCAAGGGGTTTTGGGGAACTACTATAGTCACTTTCCTAGTTAGAGTAGAAGTTCGAGGATAGACTGACCGAGGTAGTTGGGGTAACCCTGATATAGTAGTGTGAGTCTTATGGTGCGAGAAGGTTTCGGTGGTCAAGATTGTGTGGGAGAACCATGGACAGAAGGAGTATACCTGAGAGCCACTGGATCTGATGCAGCAGAGGTACCCGGATCTCTTCGGGTAAGGTGTACATACAACTTCCTAAGGGATGTTACATTCAGCTACTCTCAATAGAAACCCCGCGGGCCTAACCTGAATTTCAGGGACGAAATATTTATTTTTGTTTATTGGGATTTGTAACATCTCATTTCCAACTAGACCTTTAAGAGTGGTTTTGTCATGACTAGGTCATGAAAAAACCCTAGGAAGCTCAAGATATCACGTGCCCTTAGGCATGGAGATGAAGATCACCATGGTCTGCAAATAGTAATTTCCAATCACCAGACCTAGAGTTTGACCTTAGGGCTTTAACTTGGTTCCAGGACTCCACGATAACACCCCTAACCCTTAAGGGAGGTCAATGGGTCACCAAAGACCCATTGGGGTCAACTAAAGTGGTCAAGTTGACCAAAGTCAACCCTAGCCCTAAAATGGTCAAAGTGCCCTAATTAAGGGTCAAGTGACCTCCAAGGTGTCAAACGAACCCTACCCAAGTCTCCCTAGACCTTAGGAGAGGCCAATGAGCCACTAAGGACCAATTGGAGTCAACCCTAAAGGTCAAATTGACCCAAGTCAACTCTAACCCTAGTTAGGTCAACTAAGCCCAATTGTGGTCAAAGGGCATACAAATGGGCCTAATATGGCCCACCAGGCCATGGTTAGCCCCAGGTGGTGTTAAGGGACCCATGAAACCCCACTAGGGTCAGTTAGGTCACCCAATGTGGCCTTTGGTTGGGCTAACCCACATTAGGTCGATTTAACCCAAATAGGCTAACTCAAGCTCAAACACAAATCCACTTAGGCTAACCTCATTTTAATTATTCATCTGAGTCAATGGGGTGTTTTTGGCTGAAATAATCATCAAAAATCGTCCATGGTGACTAGGAGAGAGAAAATGAGAGTTTCCCCCAATTTTAGAGAAAGAAAGAGAGCTTTAATTGCCATGGAAGGCCAAGGGCCTCCTCAATCCTTCTCCCCTGGCAAAGTTCCTCCTCCCTAGTCAGTTAGGGGAAGTTTGACAGCCATGGCCAACCACCAAAGTGGCTGAAATCAATTTCTCCAATAAGGAAGAGAGAGAAAGAGGAGAGAGAAGGCCATTAATGGCCATGGGAGATCAAGAGTTTCTCTCCTCACCTCCAAAGGCTTGATACATTCCCCCTCATCAGTTTAAAGGAGTTTAATAGCCATGGCCGACCCCCTAAGTGGCTGGATTTAGGGAATTTCAGTTGGCCGAAAATGAGTTTTGAAGCCATTAATGATAATTGGTGCTTGACCCCTCCCCTCCCCCTTTTGGTTCAATTAAAAGGTTCCCCAAGGTTTGAGTATTCGTTTCCCCCATTCATCTAAAGAAACCGAGCCCTTTGGCTGTAAAGTTGCAGAGCACCAAAAGCTCCACCGCCGTAAATGGCGACGCGGCGGCCGGCAAGGCAACAACCACCCACACAGTTCCACTTCTCCTCCTCTCCCCTTGTGCTAGTATCTAGATCAACTAGGATGTGTAATCGAGCTCAGTTGAGCCGATTTCAAGCTTCAAATTCCATGAATTTTCGGATTTGGGCTTCCTTGCGAGTTCGCCGGAAACCACCCCTCCGGCGGCTGTGCCGCCTTCCTGCGATAGCCACCACCTCAACGGAGGTGGTGGTGGTGGTGGCTGGTCGGGGAGGGGAATAGATCACCGGCAAATAGATCTGAAATCAGCTCCAGGTCGGGCTGATCACGATCGTAGGGTGGAGGAAGAAGACAACTCCATCACCGTTGGATCTGACATTATATAAATCATATAATTTAGTTTATTTTTCCCCTTTACTGTGCACTCATTTAAAATAGAAAATTAAGGCCCTTAGGGGATGAATCATGCAAAGTGTTCAACATGGAAGTTGTAGCCCTTGAAGTCTACTTTATTTTAAAATTAATTTCGACCCATTTGGGTATGTGGTTTGACCACATAACTCAAAATGGTGCAATTATACATAGGCTTGACCAGATACTAAATTGAGTGCCCCCATCAATCCAGCTATCCAAATGACTTGAAATTTGGACTTGGGGTCACTCTTATCGATACCTATAACATATCCAAAAATGGCAATTTTTGGAAAACATTTTACTATATTTTTTGTAATAATTTAATAAATCTTGTATGATTTAATTAGAAGGTATAATGACCTCAAAAGTCCCCAAACCTTTGGTGGATGACTCTTAGGATCATGATATGACCCTGATAAAAATTTTAGACCCTTTTGGGTTGATTTGAATAGTTATTGATGTGACCAAAGTTTGGTCCTTTAAGGGTAATTTAGGGCAAAAGAGTGTTTGGGGAATAGAGGGGCCAATTCTCACCCAAAAGGGGTTGAAACTTTGGCCAAAGCTTCATGGTCAGTTAAAACACCCTCTCATGGAGTTTGAGATGGATTGGGGTGGATTTGCACTAGGACTTTAGTTCAAACCCTAAGGTTGAACTTTGGGGGTTTGTGAAGGACATGGAGTGATATGTCCTTGTATGGACTTGGGGTTTTGTCCATGTGTTCATAAGGTGGTGAATAGACCTAAGAAGGAGTTTGGTGACATTTAGAGTTAGGCACACAACTTTAATCATTTGGAAATTGCTTAGGCCTATAACATTTATGGAAAAATTGAAGGGCCATATGACCTTGAATCCTCATGAAATTCTGTTAGAAGAATTTTTATATCAATATGAGTCTCTGTAATTTATTGTCGAATGTTTGGAAGACAGTAGATCATTCTTGTAGTTATAACATTTATGTTGCCCCTATTGATGATCTTGATAAAATCATAGTTAAACTAACTTAGAATGTTATGAAACTTCGTCAGTGATGATTTATGATCATATTAAATCCCTTCTAATTTTTGTGTAATTTTTGGATAATGTTTTGGGGTACTTTCCTCTTTACTTCTATTTATTGCAAATATCTTGAATTAATTAATTAGGGGCTAATATATTTATGAAAGTTTGTGAAACTTAGTACTCTATGATATTTTGGCATCATGTTATTATTGTAATTTTTGGATGACCATAACTTACGCAAATCTAGTACTTCATGTTCAAAACCACCCATGGCCTAGTTTTGGAGAAAATTTAATAAATGCTAAATAAATTAGGAAAATTACAACTTTATGGATTTACTCTAAATATATCATGATAGACCTCCAGTAAAACTTCTATGGCTTTTTGAAGAATATTTGAAGGGGTCACCCATCATGCTCATCATATAACTTAGGTTAGTCTGCACATAGTAAAACTACAAATTTGTGTTAGTATGAAGGATGGATATAGGGAGTTGGGTTGATTTTATACTGATTTGGTAAGGTGAAAAAGAGAGCTTCATTAGGAGTCATAATGAGGAGAATGTTGGGTTGGCTAGTGTTAGGTGGTGCTCAGGATCGACGAAAGATCGTCTTTCCTATGGAGAGAGAAAGAGAGAGTCAAAATGCACTAGAGATAGATCAAGTATAACATTAAATGGGATTAGGACCTGGGTAAATACCAATAATAGTAAGTGTCTTGCAAAAGGGAATGATGGGCTTCAGCTACCATCATAGTTCATAGTGCCCCGAGAGAGCCCTTTACCGGGCATACCCTAGGCAGTCCAAAGTTAACCTAAACAGTAAGAATAATTGCTAAAGAGCAACTAGTATAAACTAGGGCTTCACCTTCACACACCCTGATGGCTTGGGAGCTTAGTTTGGTTGGGTTTATCCGAGCGGTAGGCTCGGTGGTTGTGGAAATGGGCAGGTTAGCCCGACGAGTCGAGGGCTCGGAAGGTAGTCTTGACAGATAGGTTAGTCTATGGAGCCTATGGCTCAGGAATTCAGGGTTGCATGTGCAAAAAGGTGGTGGGTCTTCGATATTGGATGGTCGATCGCACTGGCGTCGATACGTCGACTCGGCAAGTGTGGTTCTCACTTAGCCCAAAGAAAAGTCTAGCGATGGGTCAGCATAGTACGTGGAGACACTCGTTGTTTCATTTAGAGGCGTATGGAAGGGATAGGCCTGGTAATGCGGTTACCCGCCTAGGAGTGGGGGTCCTGACCCACTGTCTCCGTTGACCACTACGAAGGTTCCTGGGAGTGATGCTAGCTTCCAAATGTGGGGAACTAAAGGTCTGTGTGCATAGAGTCGTGTGTGTGTGTTGCACTTGCATGAATCATAACATATCATAACACTACACACATACTTGCATACAACCCGATACCCCATCGTATAAATTGGTATGAGACTTTTTATACGATGGGAGCCTTGCAAAAGACCCCTTAACTTATAATTTTGTTTGAGCATTCATTTAAGTTAAGATTACTTATTCCTTAGTTTACTTTACATGTTCTTACTGTTCTACTTTACTTCTTTATATTACTTCTTTCTTGTTATAGTTCTTTTATACATACACCTGCTAGGGTATTTGTCACCTGCTTGTTTCACTCTGCTTTGTTATCCTTTACTTTCATCCTTCCTACATGGTGCCTAGGAATCGTGGGGGTGAGGAGAGGATGATAGTGACTTAGTCTTTATGACTAACGGTCGGTGACCACATCCTTTTAGGAGACCGAGAAGTAGGAGCATCAGCACCGGAAGGATAAGGAGGCAGGACATGAGGAGCAGTTGGTGCACACTACTACTACTATACGATGACGGGTCGAGGATGAATTTTAGTTTGCCTCCGTTTAGATGTTGAGAGTTGCGAGAGTGTTGTAGTGAGGACTTGATGTACCGAGCTTAAGCCCGTTTATATTTCTATTTGCCTTTCAGCTTCAGTACTTCTTTATCATGTGGACATTGCTGTGATATCTATTTCATATTATATGTGATATGTGGACTTGAACTTATCTGTTCTATCTGTATACTTCTCTTTCTTTGGTGATCGTTAAGGCCGTCAGGATCAGCGTTTTGTAGTGGCGACCCACTCGAGCGTCGGTGTCACCGCAAAACGATGATTCTGGGCATAAGATCTGGTAGTTTAAAAGAAAAAAAAATGGGGTCTTACAAGAACTTTAGTAAGCCCAAATTTATCATTTCATACTTCATCTTCATTTCTTCTTTAAAATTCTCTATCTGCTGAGTATTATTCCCTGTAATTATTAAGTCATCAATATACAAATATAATATATTACATTTGTCTTTTTTGATGTACAAGGAGGAGTCATTGACACTACATTGGTAATTTTGTTGGATTAGGTAAGAATCTATGTTTAAATATCATGCCCTTGGCGCTTGCTTCAAACCATAGAGGGTTTTTTGCAATTTATTAACTTTGTGCTCCTCCCCTTCTATCTCATAGCCTCTTGGTTGCTGAACATATGCATCTTCTTTAATTTCTCCATTTAGAAAAGCTGATTTGACATCATGTTAACATAACTTGAGTTGATTTTGTGCTACAAAGGAAATGATGGCTCAGATAGTTTCTAATCGATTTACTGGTGCAAATGTTTCATTTAAATTCATTGCAGGAATTTGGGAATACCCTTTAGCTACTATTTGGGATTTATTTTTATTGATATATCCATCATCATTCTCTTTTATCTTATAGATTCATTTTAAACCTATAATTTCTTTATCATATTATGCTCAAATAATTTCCAGGCATTATTTTTCTCTACCATCTTCATCTCTTCATTCATGGATGTCCTCCACATTTGCTTAGTTTTTGCTTCTTCAAATGACACTAGAGCAGTTGCTGTGAAGGAAATATCACACTCTTGATAAATGTCACTTAACAACCTCATTCTTTTGGGTGATGATGATTCAGAGCTGGAAGAGTCTGAAGTTGTATCTTCATTTGACTCTATGAGAACTGCCTAACTTAATTCAACTGCCAATTTTTGATTGGAGAGGATGGAATCGATTGAGGGAACTGTGTTAGAGGCTGCTTCAGAATCTGATGCCCAATCCTAGCACTCTTCTTCATAATATAACACATCTCTTGTCGTGACTAACTTATGTTGTCTTGGTAGATAAATTTTATAGCTTTTGGATTCATCACTGTACCCCAAAAATATTCCCTTTTCACTTTTCTTTTCTAATTTTGTTCTCTCATCACTATGAATATAAGCGTATACAATGCACCCAAATATTCTTATGTAATTTACTCTAGACTTTCTATTTGTTAAAGCCTCATATGGTGTAACATCTTCCAATGCTCTTGTAGGTTCTTTGTTGAGTATATAGTTGTATTTACAGTCTCAGCCAAAAACTAAGTGGGCATTTGCTTTTGGATAAGCATTGTTTTGGCCATCTCAACTATTATTTTATTTCTTCTTTCTACTACCCGATTTTGTTGGGGTGATTTACTAACAGCGTGTAGTCTCTTTATTCCATTAGAAATGCAAAATTCTAAAAATTTATTAGAGAGAAACTCTCCCCCTCTATCTGTTCTTAATACGTTGATAGGAAATGAATATTGCTTTTCTATTAGTTCTTTAAATTATCTGAAATATTGGAATGCTTGGGATTTATTTTCTAGAAAATAGACCCACGTGTATCTTATGTAATCATCAATAAATAATAAATAATACCTCTTTTGTCCCATTGAAGGAAATGTAGAGGGCCCCCATAGGTTGACATGGACCAAATCTAGTGGCTGAGTACTCCTCCATTCACTTGAGGTTGGAAATGGGGTATGATGATGCTTTCCATATGCACATCCTTCACAATGTATGAAAACTCCTCTTGGTATAGTTGGTAATCCAAGGACTATATTATTCTGCTATAATTTCCTTAGATCTTGTATATTTAAGTGTCCATATCTCTTATATCATGCTTAGAGTGCTGAAGTGTTTGGAGTAACACAGGAGAGGGCCATCTCCTTTCTTGGTTTTAATATAAAAGGAAAAACCCTATTTTTGGACATAGGTATTACATAAGAGGATTAGCATTTGAATCAAGTATATCGCACTGCCCTTGAGAAAAAAATTACTTGATTACCTCTTTGAATCAATTGACCAATGATCAACAAATGTTGTGCAAGAGTTAGAACATATTGCACATTATCTATATGTCCTAACTCTCCACTATTTGTTTGTACTATTATGGTTCCTTGTCCTTTAATATTTTCTGGTTTTCCATTACTTAGAGAAACCTCTGGCTTATGAGACTCATCTAAGGACGAGAAATAATTGATGTTTCCAGTCATATGACTAAAACATCCACTATCCACATACCATGTCTCATTAGTGGATTGTTTCATTCTCTTGTTAGTGTTATCTTCATTTCTAGCATAGAACAATTGCTCTATTTTAGTTTTAGAATTTCTTACCTCATGTTGGTTTTCTATAAACCTTGCTTCCTGTGGTTTTTTGTTGAATCAACAGTACTTGGCCAAATGAGTTGGGCTCTCAAATTTTTTGCACTTGAAGTAACAGTTTTGTGCTTCATGATTACCTCTTTTGCATAGTATGTAGTGAACATGTGATTTGGAATGCTAGAACTCAGTTTTGGGCTTTTTTTTGTACTGAAGATGCTGATTTTTGTTGTGCTTGGGTTTTTTGAAAAATTGTTTGTTGCTATTAATTTTAGTTTGTAAGGCTTGATCCTGAGAAGAATTCTTCCATTTCATGCAATCTTCATGTGCTTGTAAAGATCCCATGAGTGCTGGAATTGATAGAGTGTCCGAATTTTTGGACTCTTCTATAGCTGTGACAATAAAATTAAAACTGGAGGGAAGGCTTCTTAGCAACTTTGGTACTACATTTCTATCTTCTATATTGTCTCCTAAATTTCGAATTTGGCTTTTTATGTTTGTAGTTTTTGCAAAGAAATCTTGTACACTCCCACTTCTTTCATAAGGAGAGTGTCAAATTCCCTCCAAAATGTTTGTAGTTTAATTAATGTAATTACCTGATTAGTGCCTTTATACTCTTCCTTTAAGTCCCAAGCTGCTTTTGATGAGGGAGAAGCCATTATTCTGGAAAAATGGCTTTGTTAATGCCTGTTGTATCAACATCATTGCTTTTGTATCTTTTACTTCATTATCCGCAACTACTTTGCATGCAACAGCTGTTGTGAGTTCTTCTTCAGGTGGTATTTGTAACCATTCTCTACAATATCCCATAGTATTTGTGACTTGAAAAGAGCGATCATTTGAACACCCCAATATTTATATGATTCCCCTTGGAAAGTGGGTACTGCACTTGTGGCATAAGTGAATGCTGACATTGTTGGTAGTTTTCAAACTTAAATAGCTCTGATACCAGTGTTGTAAAATAAAGTAATTTCTTTTATTTGATAAAGCTAATCACACTCTCACAATAACATTTAACTGAACGATAACATCCACTCTCACATACACTCACTTATTGTTATAAATCTATTGTTTAACACTAATACATTATCTTTTTATAGTGCATGAAAAATAAATTAGGCTCTGTTTTGCTTGACTGCATCGATGAGAGAAGCAGTGGTGAGTAGTGATGAGAAAATCTGTTTTTTGCAGAATAGTGGGAAAATCTGTGAAACTGTTTGGAAGTACGTGCAGATTTCTCAGTGATATTCAGAAATAGAAAACTGTTTTAACTATTTGGAAGAAACAGTGGTGGAAAAAGCTGCAATTTTTTTCATAAAGTTAATAAAAACCAAATTAAAAATGATATTGTATTGTTATACATGCAAAATTAAAACCACATATATATCATAATCAAATACATTTGTCCTCCACCATTGATGTACAACACAACTTTCTACGAGTTTTGAATTTGACATGCTATAAAATCTCGTAATGCTGTCATAGCAGTTGACCCAGACCATTCGGTGTTAACAGGATCTATGTTAGGATTGACATTACTTAGGTTTTCCCCTGTTCTATGCTCGTAAGCTTTTGGATATACCAAATTTTCATCTTCATCACATGGACCAAACTCTAGATCAACGCGTGAAGGATGTCGTCATATGTAGTTGTGTAGAGCCATTGTTGTCACCACAATTACACATTGCTTTGAGAATTTGTATGGTGGCCTCCCTCGTAGGATACTTCATCTTTTTTTCCACACCCCAAATGTTCTTTCAATTACTCTTCAAAGCAAAGAATGAGTTTTATTGAACATTTCACGCTGTCCTTCAATCGGTCTTTCACCCCTTGCAAAGTCGGACAAGTGATATCTCGTTTCGGGATATGGCTTCAGTAATCCATTTTGTAATAGATAACCCGCATCTACTAGATAATATTTTTCTACATTAACCAAATAAATTACAGTTCATATATATTTTTTACCTAACAATTTTTAAATTAGAAAAATAATGAAGTCGGACCTTGAGGTGGATATGTGAAATTACATCTTGGATCCCTGTATGCGCGTTGAAATATGCGACTATCATAAGCAGAGCCTTCCCATCCAAGTGCCACATAGGTGAAACACATTGAAATCACAGATAGCCGTTACATTCTGAGTTGGAGTACCATGATGGCCAATATATGGCACTTGTTGGTGCACAGGAATACATGCATCAACATGTGTACCATCGATCGCTCCAATACAATCACAAAAAATGGCATATAACGTTCATCATGCAAATATGAGATGAAGTCGCTCTAAATAAGCTGCCTTCTGGAGCAATAACTTTCAAATATAAACTAGTAATTGCTTTAAGACTCATATAGAAAAACCTACTAATCTGTTTTCTAGAAATACGATCATATTTTAGATCAATCATACGCAAAAACGTACTTAAAAAGCATGAAAATCTATGGTGCTTTACACGAACAATTTTTTTTTCATTTAATATTTTAGATATGTTCTCACTATATATATACCACCAAATGAATAACATGATTACAACAAGTGCTTCTCATCAAGCAAGCAAGCAAGCTTCAGTAGAGAGATTTCCTGTGAATGGTGACGATGGATGTCACGAGGAGCAGAACGCAGGCGATAGTGGCCAGCGACGAGAGGACGATGGCAGCGGTCACATGGCCGCAGAACGTGCCGGCGACGTTGCAGATCTTATCCCAGCCGAAATTTGCGATTCCCTTCCGCGCCACCACGTCGATCGCCATGGAAGCCGCGTTGCTGGTGAAAAGGAAGGCGAGGGCGACCAGGTCCGCCACCGCAAGAGGAAGCTCGAAGCTGCCGGTGGACGAGCTGGTGAACGAGAGGCCGGCAGCCACCGCCGAGTAAACGCACACGAACACGTTCGCCGCGATGAAGTAGCTGAGACCCACATAAAAAATATATATATATTTATTAAATATAATTTATCTTTTAGGGTCCATCTGTTAATGAGAGTCATTGGATTAAGACAATTTAGGCTCTATTTGGGAGGACTTATTTTCACCGGTCAAGCGGTTACGATCGCATGAATCGGACCTTAATTATGATTCGATTCATATGGACGTAACCGCTTGACCGGTGAAAATAAGTCCCCCCAAACGGAGCCTTAGGCTCTGTTTGGGACAGCTTTTGTTGATCAATAATCTCTATTTAAAATGGAAAAGCAGTTTTATAGCTGTTTGTTTGTGCAGCTTATATAAAATCACTTATTTTAAAATTGATGATAAGTTGATTTTTTATAAGCTATCCGGGTCCAGCATATGCTTTCTCATAAGCGCTTATTTCTTAAAAAAGTAATATGAGTGATTTTTTGTCCGGATGTGATTTTTTCGTTCAGACACGAATTTTTCACCAAATCGCGATTTTTTTAACCGAACGCAAATTTTTCGCCCGAACACGAATTTCTCAGCCGCGAGAGAATTTCTCACTCAAGCGCGATTTTTTTGACCGGGCAAAATTTTTTCGCAAGGACGCGATCTTTTCGTCCAGACGCGATCTTTTCTCCCGGACGCGATTTTTTCACTATGACACGTTTTTTTCACCCGGGAGAGTTTTTTCGCCCATGCACGATATTTTTCGCCCGAGCGCGATATTCACCCGTGGGAGATTTTTTCGCCCGGGCGCGATTTTTTCGCCCGGGCGCGATTTTTTTGCCCGGGCGCTCTTTTTTTTGCCCGGAAGCAATTTTTTCGCCCGGAAGCGATTTTTTCACCCGAAATCGATTTTTTCGCCCGGATGCAATTTTTTTGCCCGGAAACGATTTTTTTGAACAGGCGCAGCGAGAAGTGATTTTTTCGCTCGGACGCGTATTTTTTTGCCCGGGCGTGTTTTTTTCGCCCGGGAAGGATTTTTTCTCCGGGCGAAAAAATTACATAGGGGCAAATAAATTGTTTCGGGTTGAAAAAATTGTGCTGGGGAAAAATCGCGCCTGTGAGAAAAAATTGCGCCCGGGACAAAAGACGTGGCCGGTAAAAAAAATCGCGCCCAGGCGAAAAAAACGCACCCGACGAAAAAAAAACGATCAGGAGAAAAAAAACGCGCCCGGGTGAAAAAACCGCAACCGAGCGAAAAAACTGTGATCGGGGGAAAAAAACACGTCCGTGCGAAAAAAAAACGCGTCCGAGCGAAAATATCGTGCGGTCGGGCAAAAAAAATCGCGTTCGCATGAAAAAAATACCCCCGGTGGAAAAAAAATCGGGCGGGCAAAAAAAACCCGATCGAGCGAGAAAACGCGACCTAGCGAAAAAATCACGCCTGGACGAACAAATCGCGTCCGGGCGAACACGCCCGAGCGAAAAAAATCGAGCTTGGGCGAAAACAATCTTGACCTGACGAAAAAAATCGTGATGGGCGAAAAAACACGCCAGAGCGGAAAATCGCCTCCTGACAAAAAAATCATGCACGGACGAAAAAAAACGCGTCCAAACAAACAAATCTTTATGCATAAATGAAATTTTAGATAAGCACTTATGAACAAACTATCCAAACAGTCGTCTGCTTATTCATCATTGATTTTATAAAATCTCTAAATAAGCATCAATTATCAATTAGCGGCTTATTCATCATCATAAGCTGTCTCAAACAGAGCCTTAATCTCTACCAACTCATTTCATGTGAAATGAAGAGGATCTGATCCGTTAAAAAATATTTTTGGGTATTAAATTTTTTTAAAAAATAATTTTATGTATTTATAATCTAATTATTTTAAAAAAAATCGATATGAGTTAATAAAATCCGATCAGAAATAGTATTACACTTATTTTTATTTTTCTATCGATTTTTTTAAAAAATAACTAGATTTAATAAAAAAATAATCAATTTTTGTGCGAATAAGTTGTTAAATGATGGTAAAAATCCCTTATTAATATTCTAATTGTTTTAAAAAATAAAAAAAAATACTATTTTAATGGTTAAATGAAATTAAGTACAGCCCACCATGGTACTAATGGCACTTCTGTAAATTTCAAGAGTATTTATTTTAAAAAAAAGGGCGTTTATATTGGCAGCCCGTATATCGTTATTGGCAGCCCAATTATAATGGCAGACAAGTAAATCGTTATTGACAGCCCAATGACTAATGACAGCCCAAAAAATAAGTTTTTAAAAGTCATTTTTAAGAAAAGTGTTCAACATGAAAGTTGTAGATCTCGACGAGATCTACAACTTTTATGTTAAATATTTTTTCTAAAAATGTCATATAGGAGGTTTATTTTCAAAAGGCGCGGAACCCGAGCGGAACTATGCGAGTTCCGCCCGAGTTCCGCGCCTTTTGAAAATAGGCCTATTATATGACATTTTTAGAAAAAATGTTCAACATGAAAGTTGTAGATCTCGTCGAGATCTACAACTTTTATGTTGAACACTTTTTCTAAAAATGTCATATAGTAGGCCTATTTTCAAAAGACGCGAAACCCGCATTTTGGGCTGCTATTAGCGACCATATTATGTGTGTTTTTCATTAATTTTTGGGCTGCCAATATCGATATACGGGCTGCCAATATAAACGCCCAAAAAAAATAAGTTTTTTTTCGAATTGAAATATTTAATTGTCTTAAAAGATATAAAAAAATGAGCTAGAATGAAGCACGCATGTTCTCAATAAAATACTCAGCTGTTCTTATCCATTTTCCCATTTATTCATGACTATTTATATTATTAACAACATGTTTGGGAGAGCTTTTTAGCTTCAGTGCTGTTGTGGCAATCGCTCCGCGCTCTAAGACGGACATGATTAGTCTGATCTGTTTGGAGCATTGAGTAGACCGCAACAAGTGCATTAGCTGAAAAACACCATGACTCTCAAAGATCTGTTTAAGAGGGCTTTCAGTGGCTACCGCATCCACCCAAAAAGTTATTTTAGGTCATTTTCAAAAATTTAAAAGAGGGCTCCTATCTGTTTTTTTTCTTCCTAAAAGCTAGCGCTCACCGCTTTTTTTTACTGGATAAAACTATAGAGACTCAATAAATCGCAAATTGACCGCAAAATGGGCTCACCACAACTCTAAAATTTCTTGATTCCCAGTTGTGACCACATCTCTCATAAAACCTAATTCAGCGTATTTTTTTTAACTTCCTTCCCCAATTCATCCCGAAACTCCCCAGCAGTCGTTCCCAGCTCGCCAGAAAGAAGCCTGCCCCGCTCAGCGGGCGTCCCCCGCTTGCCGGTAGAAATCGCCCCGCTCAGTAGGCATTCCACGCTCGCCGAAAGAAGTCGTCCCGCTTTGCTGAAAACCCCATTTTGCGGTCAATTTTCCTCCCCTCGTCACGAGAGAGGAGTTCCCGATCATTTGATTTCCTTTGTAGGTGGTGGCCGATTGCTTACTTCTTCTAGATTAATCAAATTGTTGTTCATCTCCGTCGAGATTCTTCTGTCCTAGGCCGGTTTGCTCGAGTTGGAAGGCGACATCTATGTCTCCAATCTATCTGCCACAAGTATGAACTTCTTTCCCAACCGTCACCGCTCTCTCAAACAGAGGCATTTATTGGATAATTATATTCATATAATAAATGAAGTTGACTAAAATAATTGATATATTAAGATTGAAAATCCAACCTACGGGCATGAGTTAGTGCACCTCCATTCTGGGTACTATGTATGGGAGCGCACAATTTTTCGGTCATAATAGTGCCACAATGCGACGACACTTTTTATGGCTGACAATCTCTCGCGTGACACACCCCCTCTCTCCTCTATCTCTCCCGTCTTCATTCTTCTTTCAAAGTTATGTTTATTTATTTGATTTGACTGCAATCATAATTAAATAATATAATAATTATGATAATTAAGAACTTGATTTTAACATTTTATTTTTTTTATAACTTTTTTGAATGCGTGATTAGGTAGATAGATATTATAATTTAAATTATTTTAAAATAAAAAATTAATAGCATTAAATTAAAAAATAGAAATAATATTGACATTAAATGTTTTATTAAAATTGATTTTTTTAATATAATATATATAAGTATAAATATTTATTTTTTTCTAATTTCTTCTTCTTTATAATTTTTATAATATTTTTTTGTATTTTTAGTTTTATTAATATGACAATTTTTTTACTGAAATGATGAAGCATAGTCCATAGGTGTAATGTCCCAAGGCATGGGAGAACCATCTCCATGAGTGGAGAAAAAATTACGTCCGGGTCCCAGACCAATGAAAATACATCATTTGCACGGTTTAGTGCGGGTCTCATGATGCACAGTAAATCTTTGCACCGTGGGTTTGCGGGCTTCACTATACCGCACAATTCCATTAGTCCCAGACAACGTCCGGGACCCAGACCTAGAGCTGATATAGAATCGAGTTCGTGCGATTTTGGCTCGGTTCGAAATCGAAATTTTCGACTCGAACTCGGCTCGAAATCGAAATTGATTTTGAGTCGAGACGGCTCGACTCGAAATGGCTCAATTCCGAGTCAGCTCGAAATCGAATCGAGTCGACTCAAAAACAAATCGAGTCGGCTCGAAATCGAATCAAGTCGGCTCGAAATTTAACAATTTTTCGTTTTATTTTTAGTTTGCTCAAAATAAAATTGGGCAAGCAAATGAAAAACTTAAAACTTTCATTCTTTTTATTTAGCTTTAAATTTTGTTATTTTTAACCTTAAAATAAGAATATATTAATAAATACATAAATTTTTTAATTAATTCGAGTTGATTCGAATCATATTTCGAGCGATTCAGGGCTGGCTCGAAATCGACTCTAAATCAGATTCGAGTCAAATTGAATCGACTCAAATTGAGTAGAATAAATTTTAACTGATTCTGATTCGGCTCAATTTTCGAACGATTTTCGTGTGATTTTCGAGTTTCGAATAATATGCTCAGTCGCACCAAGACCCGGACCCAGACCCAAGTATTTTCACCATGATTGCCTATAGGTGAATAATTGATAATACCTATTAAATATTTAAATGCCAATAAATAAGAGCACTGTTATAAGCAGTTTTATAATGGTTAAAGAGTCTATTTACATTTGCAGTCGAATGAATTTAAATGTTTTTAGGACCGAGAATAGCTGTTTTAGACGTTTTTAGGATTGCGTGTAACTATAGTTGTTGGACTGCTAATATCATTGACCATAAAATAATGACAATATTGCTAAGCTTACACAAAGGAGGAGCTTTGCGTGGACTTGACCGTTATCTGAAAACTTGAAAACGACTGCTTGGCGACGCCCATGACAAGCGTTGCGATGAACGTCAGAGAAATCACCAGTCCCCGGAGGATGTAGGCGGCCAGCCGCCCATGACTCTCCGGCAGGCCGCCCGCCGGCGAGCCGCCGTAGCCTGTGCCGGAGATATCCATGCCCGAAGCTCCGGGCGCCACGATCGACTGTACGAGTTGAAGAAGAGCGAGTAATTCCGCTGAAATTAGAGCTTTTATAGGCCATACGTTTGCGCGGAGAAGAAATTACGAGGAAATTAAGCCGCGTGAGAAATTAAGGGTCGGGATTACGGCGAGGTCGCATGTTTGACTTTCATAACCTCGTTGACAATTCTGCCGGCCGGTAGAAAGCATATAGCTCTAGCTCCATGTCCGCCGGCAGCTCACCGCCGGAGACATCTCAGGCGGCCGAGTGCAAATATTTTAGCAGCTTTCGCACATCCCCAGTTAAAAAAAAGTTCACGTGTCATGTTTTTCAAATTAATTTGCGGGTATTATTTGATGCAGATAATATATTTATAATAAGAATTATAATACTAATTATATGTTAATAATAATTAGTCTCGTTTTGTAGATCTCAAAAAAATAATTTTATTCATATATTATATGTCATAATCGGTAAAATGTACTAGTGAATCTGAAAAATATAAATTATTACAAACTTTTGTAAACAAATAAATTAAATAATTAATAAAATAAAATAATATAAAAAATGCATTTTCTCTCTTCCTCCTCTAAATTTAGAGGAGAGAGAAGATCACTATTTTTAAAGGATAGAGAAATAAAGGCCGGTTAGAGATTCTCTTAGAAATCACGAGCTCCTTGCACAAAGAAATTCGGTGTTAAGAACATCATTTTTATTGGCAATAAAGGCCGACTTTGGTTATGTGGAGGGCACGTAATTTTATAATGGTTATGTGCAGGCCGCACAATTTCATTACGCCTCATAACAGTTATGTACTTGCCAAGGACTATACGGGTTCACAATTTCCTGTGATTTTTTATTTTGACTTGCATTTATCCTTTGAGTGCGCGCACATAACAAATTTAGCATGCATATAACATCGATCACCCATTTTATTTTGAAATATTAGTGTATTTTGGGTACATTTAGGCTCGGGTTGGCCCGACGTTTTTGCTCTAGTGAATTTCGACAAAAACGCCACTATATATGACAGGATTGCATGTTTGACAAGACAACAATGATGGTTGATGTCAAGAAATAAAACTAGTTTTGAACATAAACGTGATTGAAGTTCCTTAGGTGAGGTCAGGAATTCACGAACGACAGTTCATAAATCATAACCACCACATTCATAGAACCTTAGGTTATGTTTGGTAGAGGTTATGAGCGCAGTGGTGAGAATGCGAGTACATTTCCGTGATGTTATTTTGACAACGGTCGTAAAAACACAAGTAAAACTTCACCCGATTTCACACTGCTCCGGCAATATTATTTCAGACCCCAACCTTTACCTCCTTTATGATTTCAGTACCCAAACATTTGCTTTATGAGATTTCAATCTCCAATCTTTAATAACTTTAGAAATAAGTCCTAAAAATCATTCTTCTGTTATATTTCCTCTTGCCTAAACCTACCCACTCGATCCAAGGACATCAAGTGAGAATTTTTTTGGTGCGTATACGTACTTGCTGGACCTGCGAGAGAAAATCCGATCGTAAGATTGTGAAATCAGCGGTGTTTGATCACTTTTCAAAAAGATCGTAAAAATCTAAGCCGTTGAAATCACGGATTATACAGCCGGATTTTATCGCGCACGAAACAGTAACAGGTATATATATGTACCCAAAAAAAATTACCAGTGAAAAACCCGCAAAATCTGAAGCGCTGCTCTAGCAACCAAGGATTAGAGTTTTATTTCCCAATCACAATTTTACTGCTGACCTTATTTGCAATCTCACCGCCGATGTCAATTCAGTAGGCGACCTCACCGGCAGTGTTAATCGCCAGTTGCGAAGTGCAGAAAGGACGAAATCGCCAAAGGAAGAATTCGCCGACAAGCTAGGAAGCGCAGGATTTCTTAAGAGAAAAACTTAGGTCCGATCAGCGGACCTTGCTCATGGTCCGGAACGAATCAGGACCTTGAAAATGAGGTGGGGCCCGCACAGTTTTGGCTTCTGCCATACACTTTTGTGCGCCCCCCCCCCCCCCCCCCACAAATTTAGGCCGCTGATTGGATCAGTAGACCATGCTCATGGTCCATGGTCCGCTGATTGGACCTAAGTTTTAGTCATTTCTTAATAGCCTGGAAACTTTAGCCTTGCCAGGTTTGAGAGCTATTGTTGCTGAACGTTTCCTTTCTAAGAGCTTTTCTCCTTGACAGGTTTGATTCTGAGAGCTATTAATGCTCATTTTTGTTGATTCTGTTCTAATATAGACATTTATGTCGATGTGTAGCAAAAATCTATTTTGCCTAAGATCTGGTTGACCTTGTTATTTGTGAGCAAAAATCTGTTCTACCGCTGATATATATTCGGTTGAATCTTTCAGCATAAATCTTGTTTTTTTTAACTTATAATTATACATATATATACTGTTCTTTTTTTTTGAAAATATGGATTCAAATGCATGAAGGAGAACTACAACAAGGAGCTGTTATAGTTTGCTTTTGATAGATAAAATCTAACTCTCATCATGGAGCTATGATTTGTAGATGAAGTTAGCAGAAATTGCAAGTATCAGGAGGAAGAAGAAAAAGGATTTCATTCATTAGAGATTTTACTACTTAGAAGTTATAGGGAAGTTCATTTATAGCATAAGTCCTGAAATATAAAAGGGATTACAGCTAACATTCATTTTACTTTCTTAATACATAATACTTAGAATTCCTAATGATCATTAATGCATGTGATTAAGTGTCGCTGGTTCATGCATCTAATACCCCTTCTTAGACTGGGGAGCTGATCTTTAGGTCGTCTATGAGCTTGATAAAGCGGGCTCTTCCCAGTGGCTTGGTGAAGACTTCCGCAAGCTGCTCCTCTGTTCCACAGAATTCAAGTTAAACGTCTCCTTTTCCCCACCCTTTCTCTGACAAAGTGGTGCTTGATTTTTATGTGTTTACTCTTGTTATGGAAGATCAGGTTCTTGGAATGTGCAATTATCGATATGTTGTCGCATTTTAACCAGATCGGTCCACTTCTTTCTTCGGTTAATTCTTTAATAATCCTCTTTTGCCAAATACCTTCAGAAATTATTGAGCTTAGGGCCATGTATTCTGCTTATGTAATTGAAAGTGTTGCAGTTTGTTGTTTGTGTGCGCACCATGCGATAGGGTTTGCTCTGAAGAAGAAAATGGACACATGTTCTTTTCCTATTATCTAGCGAGCCTCCCCAATTAGAATCATTAAATCCAGTGAGTCCTGGTTGAGATCCTGGTTGAAGTAAAGTCATAGGTGTTTGGTTCCTTGTGCATATCGATTAATTCTTTTTGCATCATTCAGATAGACTTTGTTGGGTTGGTTGACAAATCTGGATATTATATTCACAATATGCTCTATGTCTGATCTGGTGTGTGAGAGATAGATCAGCGAGCCTACAAAGCTTCGATAATGCTTTTCATTTATCTTCCCATCCCCTTCTCGAGCTTTGTCCAGTTTTTCACTAATGGGCATATGGGTCATGCAGGGATTGCATTCCTCCACGTTATATTTCTTTACATGCCCAACTGCATATAGCTCTTGTGATACAAAAAATATTATCAGGGCTTTTTATTACTTACAAGACAAGAAAGAACTTTAGTGGTCCTAAGTCTGTCATTTCATACCTTGATTTCATTTTCTTCTTGAATGTATTGATTGAATCTTCTGAGCTTCCCGTGATGAGCAAATCATTTGCATAGAGGCTAATGATGAGATCAATCTTGTACCCAGTCTTCTTAATAAATAGAGAGGGTTTATGTTTGTTGGACGTGAATCATTCTTCATGGGAAAATGAGGAGATATTG
This sequence comes from Platanthera zijinensis, assembly GCA_039513925.1. NCBI lineage: Eukaryota > Viridiplantae > Streptophyta > Magnoliopsida > Asparagales > Orchidaceae > Platanthera > Platanthera zijinensis. The sequence continues at coordinate 208,327,240 of CM077082.1, read as the reverse complement.
AAGTGCCATGCCCATGGGGACTGCTTAAGCCCATATAGGGCTTTATAATGACATTATACATAACCTTCTTTTCCTTTTTTCATGAATCCTTCTGATTGTTCAACATATACCTCTTCATTTAGAATCCCGTTCAAGAAAGCTGATTTGGCGTCCAAATGATAAATTGGAAACTTATTGTTGGCATCAATGGCAAAATTTAATCTGATAGTTTTCATGTGTGCCACTGGGGAAAAGAATCATTAAAATCTTTTCCAAAGTGTTGAAACCAGGATACTGGTTCAACGGAGTTCGGACCAAGGGGGTAACCAAAGGTTACTGGTTCAGTGGTCGACCCACACAAGACTCAGCGAGATGAATCTAGCGAGCACAAAGAAAAGCTCTGGATTATCTACAAACAAGACTCGTGTACTTTAGCGAGGAGGTCCTGCCATATACCCGGAAGGCAATAGGAACTTCCCCTCCTAAATCCATTATTGAGCTCTACATAAGTGAGGCGCCCACTATATGGGAGTAAAGGTGTCCTCCACTTGGGACTTGGGGTCCTATTTATAGGCAAATCCAAGGGGAGAGGGTATGGTCTATGAATAGCCGCTCTCACTTCAACCAAAATGATATTCACAGGTCTGAATGGTCTGAGATGAGGTGAATGTTTGAGCTCTCTATAGATGGGTGAGGTCTTCTGTACTCGCCCCAGGTGGCCGAGATCTCTTATACTCGCCACAAATGGGCGAGGTCTCTTGTATTAGCCCCCCCCAGGGGGGGGGGCGAGGTCTTCTGTACTCGTCCCAGGAGGGCGAGGTCTTCTGAACCGTCTTCGAGCATCTCTAATCTCGACGAATTACGGGTTATACACAAAGTGTTGGCTATTCCCCTTAGCGATGATTATGGATTGGTGCCTGATTACTTTTCCTGCTTCATTGCACATCAACTTGTTTTCAAACCCATCACATTTTTCTACTTTGGTTGAGATACTAAGCTTCAGATTTCATTTTTTTCAGTAAGGTCAATCTCTTTTTTCAGTGCATGTTGTCATTCATCGATAACATCTGCATCTACATATGATTTTGGAGTATAGTGGAATAAAATTGGGTTAGTATTGCATATAGATCATTAATAGTTCTCATTTTCCTTGATGGTGATGACTCGGGGAGGAGTTCTTCATTATCTTATAGGGCTTGTAACCCATCATTAGTTGTTAGTTTCTTCTCTTCCTCCTAACGATCTTCTGGTGTCTCCTGGAAGGTGTAAAAAGGTAACTCAACTGATTCACTATAGGTGATGATCCTACCTCCATTGTCTGATACCCATTCCCAAGTCTTATCTTCATGGAATATCACATCCCTTGATGTGATTAGTTGTTGTGATACTGGATAAAATAACATGTATGCTTTTCTATTCTCACTATAGTTAGTGAATATGCACTTTATACTAATTTTGTCTAACTTATCCCTCTTCTCTTTGAGAATATGGGCAAAGGCTAACACCCAAATATTCTCAGATACCTGGATTTTGGATTTTTCCGAACAATTTCTCATAAGGGGTAGTTTTCTTCAGAATTTTTTTAGGGGTTCTGTTTAGCAAATAAACTGTAGTACTGGCAGCTTCTACCTAGAACTATTTTGGAAGGTTTTGATGTAGGAGGAGAGACCTAACCATTTCAACTATGGTTTTATTCCTCATTTCCACCATGTCGTTTTGATGCGGCGATCCTGCGACAGTGAACTCATGTTTGATAACATTAATTTTACAAAAGTTTTTGAAAACGTGCGAGGCAAACTCTTCACCATTGTCACTTCTTAAATTTTCTATGTTCTTGCCAAGTTTCTTTTCTATTTCTCTTTTGAATTCCATAAACAAGGATAAAGTTTAAGATTTTTGCTCCAAGCAATAAATCCAAACATACCTTGTAAAGAACATCAACTACGAGTAGGAAAAAGAATTTTTTGCCTCCTTGGGATGTTGTTGAAGTCGATCCCTAAAGATCACCGTGAATAAGCTCCATAGGTTGTGAGCTTTGTTGTTGAGAGGATGGAAAAGGCTGCCTGTGAGATTTTCAAAGTACACAAGTGTCACACTAGCGACAAAGAACAAAAATATGAAATTGAGGGAGATTTGATGCTAGACTGTCATCAAAACAGTTCTTTAAAGATCTATAATGTTGATGGTGATAAAATTTTGGATTATGAAAAGTTTGCACAAGTGTCCTAGATTGATGAGTTGATTTGTTAGGTTTGTTATTGTAGGTTTTGACGACAAATGGAGATTACGTTCTTGTCGCCTTGATAGCACTCCTTGAGGATATCTCATGCGGTTTTTGAAGTTTTGACACGATAATGTTGTTGGTGATAACATTTTGGATGATGTATAGTGTCAGAGAGTTTTTCATTTTTCCTCCCTTGGATATACTTGCTTCACTTCCTTCCATTCCTCTCTTGTTCATCATTACAGGGCCATTTTTCATGATCTCCCACAAATCCTGATAGTCCAAGAAGGTTTCCATTTTTATGGCCCAATGCTCCTACATTCACCATTGAAGGTGGGGGCAGCATGATGAGATGGAGCAAACAGAGAGATAGATGATGAGCTCATTGCTTCCAATGCAGCAGAGAATGAAGGAACAAAACTCTGATACCACTAATAGATAAAATTCTTACTCTGATCATGACGCTATAATTTTCAGATGAAATTAGCAGAAATTGTAAGCATCAGGAGGAGGAGGAGGAGGAAGAAGAAAATTGATTTCATTCATTAGAGAGTCAACTATTTAGCAGTTACAGGGAAGTTAAATTCATTTATAGCATAAGTCCTGAAATATGAAAGGGTTACAATTAACATTCATTTTACTTTCTCGATACAAGATACTTAGAATTTCTATTGATAAATATACTAGATGATTAAGACTTTGTTTGGCACGGTGGTGACGGTCGTGAACATGAGGGTTAAACTATCATTCGTTAAACGCCCAACTAAGGAACTTCATCCACTTTTATGTTCAAATAGATGAAGTGTTTTAGGTGGTCGTTAACAAATGATGGCTTAACCCGTACGTTTACTGTAAAAATTTGTGATAAGCGGAAAACGGGATACCAGACGTAGGAACCCTCAACCTATCTGAGCCCAAACAACCAAATGCAACCAGAAGAACAAAAATCTTGTACTATAAAAAATCTTTACAGAGCGAGGAATACATGGCGAGACATGATTCGCCGATGTATCTGATGGAAGAAAAAAAATACAAGGCAAAGAAAAAAGCCGCGCGGTGTCAAAGAGAAGCCGCCGGCTCTACCGAGCTGCTTAAGGAGTCCGCTGAAGCCGCAAGACCGCAATCAAGCCGCGCGGACAGCCCGTTATTCCAGCATTGAGAAGAAACTCTATCCGTTGAACTGCAAGCCGCCTGACCGCAAGGTCGCCTACCCGCCAGATCACGCGAACTGCTGCTTCCACCGAACAGAACAAGCCGCCAGAGGCGGACAACTTATTGAACTGAGAAACAAGTTGCAGAAGAGAAGATCGCATGGTCGCAAGTCGCGACCTGCTGCTAACCGTTGGTTGTAAACCGCAGAATCCGCACTGACTCTGACCGAAGTCAAAACCAAGTCCCTGGCTCCTCAGTGCTATCCGCACAACCTGCACAACACAAACCGGTCAAACTCTTCAAACCGCGAGATAGAAAAACCTAACCGCAGCAACCTCCCGCGAGTTCACTTACTGTTCACTCGATATCCCATTGATGTGACAGGGGGAGTCCTATTTATAGGCGTGAAGAGGAGTGTGATCACCGCCCTAGTTGATAGAATAACCGCCCTATCTCGCGGCGAGCACCAAGTGTATCCGCCAAGCTGCGGACACAAAGACAAGCCGCCGCGACTAGACCAGACAGCAAGCCCGCTGAGGTCGCACCACCACAGCAAGAACCCCAGCCAAGCCGCTAGACTACCAAGGCAAAACTTGGTCGCCAACCAGGCGGACTCTGCGGGAACAAAACCAGTCCGCACTCCTGCGGACACCGATCCAGTCTGCACTCCCCGAGTTCGCAACCAAAACATAACTGACATCTGCCGAGCTCGGCGGACAAAGAACCAGTCCGCGAGCATTGTGAGACTAACCAGACAGCCACCCTGGACTTGGTGCTGATCCAGACCAAGTCCGCAACACCGGCCAACCCGACAACACTGCGGATAATCATCCTATCCGCCCGGCTACTTCAGGGAACAGATCGCCAGCCAAAAGCAAGCCGACCTGTCAAGTCGCCGCCCTTTGTCCACACAGGCCGCGCGGACAGACCACCCAGACCGCTCACTTTCACTTCAAATATTTCAACATTTACGACCGTCACGCTGTGCCAAACGAAGCCTCAAGTTCCGCCAGTTCGTTCATGCATCCAATAGCTTTTGCATATTGCTGTTCAAACGTAATCCGAGTAATTTGAGGTTGTTTAAATTTTATATTGGTTGCTGACTCAGCATCCAATAAGTTAAATAGGGACTAAAATTTTAAACCTATTAAAGGTTAGAGAGTAGAGACTGAAGTCTTCAAAAGCCAATGTTTGGGACTGAAATTTTAAAGTCGATAAATATTTGAGACTGAAACGAATATTTAGGCCCTAAAAAAGTGTACCTATTTTTGGAGGTGCGCAAGTAGATTCGGACGTAGGATCAAAAATTTCAACGATTCAAATCATTCCCCGCAAAATACGGCCGTATTTTGCGAATACGCTGATATTAAAACGTGACCGTAGCACGGCCCAAACAAATCTGCGCCGTTGAATTTGGAGAGTATACAATCAGATCTGCTTGCACGTCAATTTAAAGTACGCATAGGTACCAAATTATTTTTTAAAAAAAATACATTACCAAGTCCTACCTGCTTCAAATTGACATATTCAAAGTAAATGATGGCGTGAGCTTTAGTTTCATAGTCTCCTCCGTATTTTCTGAAGTAATATTGAGCTCCACAAAATGCATTTTATATTCATGGAAAGAGTCATTATATAAACATGTATATAAAATTGATTTAGGGTCCATGTGTCGCCGTCGCCATGGTCCCACGGTCGCCACGGTCCCACGGTCCCACGGTCCGATTATGAGCGTGGTGGTTAATTTAGAATTGTCGTTCGTGAACTCCCGGCCTCATTCGTGAGAGTTTGCATAATTACAGGTTGCACCGTTGCACCCTTCTATCTTTCAAAATTATATTTATCTACCCTCTAAGTTTCATTTACAAAAATGTCCATTTCATTAGAAATATGGATGTAAAATAATAAAGGCTCAGTTTGGCACGGTGGTTGGGATCCGGATCCCCTGGAGTTCCCGCGGGAACTCTAGGGGGTGGAGTTCCTATTTTGCGAAATAATGTTGTGGAATCAGAAAAAATGATTAACATGAAAGTTATAGATATCCCCGAGACGAATAACTTTCATGTTGAACATTTTTTGATTTGAAGTCGTTTAGACCTCCGATTTGGGCGCCGAAAAAACTCACTCCAAAAATAATTAAATGGTTAACATGAAAGTTGTAGATATCCCCGAGACGAATAACTTTCATGTTGAACATTTTTTGAATCGGGGCTCTAAACAAAATTATTAAATTAATTAATTTCGGACTGAGTTTTTTCGGGGCCCAAATTGGGGGTCTAAACGACTTCAAATCAAAAAATGTTCAACATTAAAGTTATTCGTCTCGAGGATATCTACAACTTTCATGTTAACCATTTTTTCTGATTCTGGTCCATTATTTTGCAAAATAGGAACTTCACCCCTTGGAGTTCCCGCAGGAACTCCACCCCCTGGAGTTCCCGCAGGAACTCCAGGGGATCCGGATCTCGGTGGTAGCAGTCGTAAACACATGGGTTAAGCCGTCATTCGTGCACATGACATGATTCATATTGTTGTGGGTTGCCCCGTCTTTCTCTGGTCCGGAGAAATCGGTCCGTCTTAGCTCGAAATCGGATCGGACGCGCAAACGGTCAAAAGGAATCGCAGTAAATGACAAGAAATATTTTTTACGTGAAAAACCCGGAAAGGGTGAAAAACTATATGACTGGAACTGTGCCAAGACAACATCCACCAACTTCTCTGAGTTTTACAAAGAATACTTTGATCTCGGAGGGCGACAGGTCGCTACTCCATTACAGGTACAGGAAATGAGGAAACATGACTAAGTTTTCGGGGCCTCGATGAAGCGCTCCGGCCTTGGGAATTACTGGACTCGCGGAACTTGGGTGGGAGCGTTCCGGCTAGAAAATTCTCTAAGTTCACGGATCTTCTGGAGAGAGGGCTCTCGTTGATGTGAAGCCTTGATGGGAGCGCTCTCGCAGAGGTGGCTGACGTGACTTGGAGCGTATTGGAGCGTGTTGAAGCCTTAGAACAAGGAGAAGAACAGAGAGAATTCTTGAACGGAGAATCGGCCTATTGGAGCGTGCTAGCATGCTGCGTGTGCGGTGTCGCGGCAGCACTGCTGCGCGTGGGCTACCGCGTGTAGGCCGCTCCGCGCGGTGCTGGCCGTGTGCGTGGCTGCGGCATGCGCGGTGTTGCGACAGTGCTGCCGCGTGCGGGCTACCGCGCGCGGTACCGTAGTAGCGTGTTGTGCACGTTGTTGGCCATGTGCATGCTGCCGCACATAGGCCGTTGTGCGCGTGATGCCGCTACAGCGCTGCCTCGTGCGGGCTACCACACGTAGGTGGTTGCGCGCGCAGTGCTGTGACAGCTTTGCTACACGTGGGATGCCGTGCGCAGGCCATCATGCGTGTTGGGCTGTGACAACACCGCTGCGCACAGGTAGCCGCATCGAGGGCATGCGCGTGCGTGAGACACGCATGGTCTTTGCGTGCGCACTTGCGCATGGTGCTCGCGAATGAGCTTGCTTGGTCCTGTTGGCTCCTCTGCTTGTCTTTGGTTGAGCTCTGGTTTAACTTAGAATGTTCAGGGGGAACCCCATCAAATGCCCCCAAATTTTCGTGAGCCGTGAACCGCAAAGTGCCAAACCCGAAATTTTTTAGCCTAGATCCCTTGCCTTGGGAGTCACAGACTTAAAATTGCCTCAGTATCCACGCATTACAAGTCATTTTTATTTGCGGCATGAAATGTTCCCTTGGTCGGACCATGATACTGGCATTGACTCCTCGGAACCGCTCATGCCTGCTTTGACGACCGAAGATTTCGCGGGGGATGCCTGAGCGGCGATGCCCGTGATTAACTACTTATGCTTTGCTCTTGCTGGCCACGCGTCATCTGTAACACATTGTGGAGACGTTCTCCCACTTTGCGCTTTGTGGGCTGCGTTGGTGTGGGAGCGCGCTGCTTTGCATACTTTTTCCTCGAGCACTGTGATGCGTGCTAGCTTGTGCAGTTGTCGCAGAAAGTTCGTGCTGGCAACCAATTTTAGTGACGTGGAGCAATGTTCTGCCCCCTTGTTTCAGTGTTGCGGAAGTACCAGTGGGCTTGTTGTCACATAAAGACGTGAAAGGACATGACATCAGTTTTCATACTGTAACTTAGAATTACTCAATGTTTGTTCCTACCAGGAGTTGGGATGGGGCTTCTAGAGGCGGGTTCCATCGGTGACGTATGTCCTCGGGATGCTGCGGCGATATAAGCTTTTGCGTTTGCAGAACATGAAGTTTTGGGGCCTTGGAGTTAAGTGATGCCGGATAGCCGAGCGGGCCCTGCGATGACGGCTATGAAGGTAGGTCCGTTGTGGCTGGACACGTGCGTTGTTAAGCTGTCTTGTATTTGGCTGGGGATTTGTGTGTCGGGAAGGCGGCGAGGGCGTTTTGTCCCCCGAGCATGTGCTGCCTTGAAAGGTGGTGCTAACGACGGGGAAGCATTTCATTGCATTCATGTCGTACGCATGCTTGGTATGGCTGGTTTATGTATCCCCTTTTTCACTTCTTCTACTCGGTCACGCAAGTTTTTGTGTGATATTGAGTTTGCAACTTCCCTAGGGTGTCGTCCTTGTGTGGTGAGGATCCCGTTGTCATCATTAGGTGGGGGATCTTGGAAGTTTTCGAACCGTTCCCCGTTGTTGCCCTTGTTGTGGCAACTTGGTACCATGACCAACATCCACTAGCTTCTCTGAGTACAGCGTGTCTCATGACTTGGAGATGGATCGATCTTGTATCGCAAAGGAGGTCCGTTCTGGGATGAGGGCGATTGGGATTCATCTGCTTGAGTGTGCTGTCGCATGCCGCTTGGGTTTTGACAAGGGGTTTTGGGCTGCTTGGAGATTACCGGAGCATGGTGATCCGGGAATGGAGGATGCCCCAGATGACGATGTTAATTTGAACGTTGAGGGACGATCCCATTGTGTCCCTTTTTTGTTTTTTTGTTTTGCCTTTGCTTTATCTCGCGGGTGCGTCTTTGCACCGTCATATGATGATGTAGCCCGTGGTGCAGTTTTTTTCGAACGGAGACCCTCTTTTTCGGATCTCTTGTATTTTGGTTGCGCTTTGGTTGTTGTACACATTTGGCAGAGTAGCGTTTAGCTTGAACGCTGACAGTTTGAACAAGTTGCTAGCGGGATATGTTTGTCCTCTAGCATTTTGGGAGGATTGGATCCTGTCCAAGTGGAGGTGGTGAAGAACCTTTTTTCGTTCACGTCTTGGGAGGACCGGGGTCCGTCCGAGTGGTGGTGGATGTTTGTTTACTCGCGTTTTCTGGAGAGCCACAAGTTGCTTAGGATTTGGGGGGTGATGAACCCTTATTTGCTCGTGCCTCGAGCAGAGATGGTGGATAACCTTTGTTTGTGCTTTAGGAGGACCGAAGTTTTCCAAGTGGAGGGGACGATGAACTTTTGTTTGTTCGTGTTTGGAGAACCGAGGCTCGTCCGAGTGGTGGTGACGAAGAACCTTTATTCGTTCACGCTTCAGGAGGATCGAGGTCTGTCCGAGTGGAGGTGGCGAAGAAATTTTGTTCGTTTGTGCCTCTGGAGAACGGGGGTTCGTCCAAGTGAAGGTGCATATTAACTTTTGTCTATCTCTCATGGGGAGGGATCCGTCCGCTTGATTAGAGTCTCTTTCTGAGATATCTAAACATTCTATTGGAAAGATCGGAGTCCCCACTTAAGATATTCGGACACTCTGTTTGAGAGAGGTCGGAGTTTCTACTTTGGATATACAGACATTTCTGTTTGAGAGAGGCTGTAATCTCCACTTGGGAGATCCGAACACTCTATTTGGAAGAGGTCGGAATCTCCACTCGGGATATCCGAACACTCTGTTTAGAATAGGCCGGAATCTCTACTTGGGATATCTAATTACTCTGTTTAGGAGAGGTTGGAATCTTCGCTTGGGATATCCGAACACTCTATTTGAAATAGGTCAGAATCTGCACCTGGGATATCCGAACACTCTGTTTGGGAGAGGTCCGAATCTTCGCTTGGGGTATTTTAACACTCTGTTTGGAAGAGCCCAGAGTCTCTACTTGGGATATCAGAACACTCTATTTTGAAGAGGCACGCGATGAGAAACTCGAGTCTTATTGCATTGATGCTGAAAAATGAGATACAAGTACATACGTTAGATGCCTTGGACATTTTACAGGCTGAGAATAAGTTCTCCCTTAGGACGGTAGCCCTGGGGATTTCCCCATACGGGCTCACTCTAGATTGGTTGACTCATGGCTCTTATCTTGTAGGAATTTTTTGAGAAATCACAAGCGAATAAACTGTTCAATTCCCATCTTCAATTGTGCACAACTCTTCTTGTTATGCCTGTGTTGATAGTCGTAGTACTTGGGTTGATCTTCATAGCTTGGAACGAGAGCCCTTGGCCTTTGAAGGAAGGGATGATCGCGAATGGCGAGCAGTACTTCTGTCAGTGAAGCATTGAGAAGAGTTAAGGTTTGATTGTGACGGTGCCCCCCCTGGTTTGGCGGGAGTTACCCTGGAGCTCGCGACTTTCCCTCAGACTTGGCAGCGACTCATGATCCCTCTTTCTTTTTGACCTTTTTTCGAACTGTAGTTGATGCATTTTGATGGCTTCGTCCGCTGTGATTTGATCTCTGACTCGGTGGACGAGGTCATGCTAGTTAGGCGGTGTTTCGCTCATCATCATGAAGTAGAATTTTCCTGATCTGAGTCTTTCATGGAAGGCTCCTCACAGGTGCTCGGGGTTAACCCCCCGACTCTGCGGTGAAGCGACAAAAGTAATCCTTGAGTGATTTTCCCTCAGTCTGTCGGTTTCCTGTGAGCTGTGAAGGATCCTGAACGATCTGCTTGTTGACGATAAATTGATCTATGAAAAGTTGTGTTAGTTCTATGAAGTTTTTGATTTCTCCCTATTTAAGGGAGCAGAACCAGATGTGAGCCTCTCCTCTCAAAGTTGTCAGGAACACCGGGCCCAGGAATGAGTCTGGGGCGTTGTATATGCACATGATGGTTGCAAAGAGACTGATGTGCTCCAGAGGATCGTTTGTCCCATCAAACATCTCAAAGTCGCAGAGCTGGATCCAGGGAGAAATGGGATACGCCAGGATTGAGGGATCTAGTGGGGAGATAAGGTGTGTTATGCATCGCACGTTTGCATCATGGTGCCCATGTGCCGATATTCCTCCTTGATTATGTGTCTCACTTCCTCGCGGGTGAGTTTTCTATCGGCTTGAGCGACAACCTCTTCTGTTGCACGAGACTTTCCCTGTGCGTGGCGAGGAAGCCCATCGAGCAATGCAAGGTGTGTGGAGCCATTGGCGCTTGACAACTCATCTGTGATGGGATCCTTTGTGCGGGCAGTGCCTTCAGACATAGTCTGACTTGGGATCCGTAGTGGTTGGCCTTCAAGAGCAATATCCTTGTTAGGAGCATGGCAAGCCATTAAGTTTCTCTGTAAGGTGAGTGTTCTTGTGTGGCGCTCTCTAATTAGGTGCCTATATTCTTCCTCTGATGCTTGGGATGTTGTGATAGTGGATTCTCCCTGAAGCGGGGAGTTGCTGGCGGGCGAGTCGGTGGGCGCTAGATTTGTGTGCTTCTCTAATGCCACGTTACTGGAAATTTGTGCGCTTCCTTTTGTCATCGCAGCTAGTTGGGGGATGCTGAAATTTGTCAGAGTTTTTGGGAACACCTTCCCACATACGGCGTCAAATTGTCGTGGGCACTTTATATAATAGGTGTCAGGGGTTATATGCAATGATGATGTTATGACATGCAAGTATGTCATGATGTGAGCATGCAAGTACAACCCACATATTCGACTTTGTGTACACAGACCTTTAGTTCCCCCTTTCGGGAGCCTAACCTCCCAGGATATCTCTGTAGTGGCAAACGGAAGCGATGGGTTGGGCCTCGCCCACCTCTAAATCGGTATCACACTACCAGTCAAACCTATCGTACGCCTCAATGCTTGTGCACTAAGCGAAGCTCCTGCGTACTCTTGCCGGCTGCGCACCGGACTTTATTTTGCCAAGTGCAAAACCACACCTGCCGAGTCAACGTATTGGTGTCGGTGTGATGACTCTCCAATACCGATGACCAACCACCTTATATCTTATGCACATGTAAAATTAATGTATTTCCCATCGAGCCAAAGCTCCCCAGACAATCCCGTCCGTCACAAATATCTATTGAGCCAAAGCTCCCCAGACTAACCCATCCGTCTCAAAACCAACCGAGCCATCGGCTCGCCGGGCGAACCTGCCCATCACTAAAACCACCGAGTCTACCGCTCATGAGACCTAACCTAACTCCCACTACACCGGGGAGTGTGAGTGTAAGTGTAAACCTAGAGTATTTCTAATTACTCTTCCATTCCATTTATTCTTATAGCTTACGTTAACCTTAGACTGCCCAAGGCATTCCCCGTGAAGGGCTCTCGAGAGCACTAGGAACTACGATGGGCTGAAGCCCAAAGCTCCCTTTCGCAAGACACTTACTGTTATTTGTTTATACCCGATTCTAGATCTCTTTTAATATTACTATGGATCTAACCCTTGTGTGTTTTGACTCTCTCTCTCTCCGCAGGAAATACGATCTTTCGTCGATTCCGAGCACCTCCTAACACTAGTCAACCCAGCACTTTCCTCATCATGATTCCTAAAGATGAACCTATTTCTACTTCAACATAACCAGTAACCTAATAACACCAACTCTCTATGTCCATTTCACATTCTATCACAATTTTTACAGTTTTACTATATGCAGACCAATCTAAGCTATATGATGTATACGATAGGAGGTATCCCAAATTTTCATCCAAAAACCCTAAAATATTTATTGGAAGCCTATCATGACATATTTAGCCTAAATCCAGAAACTTGGATTTTTCCTAAATAATTTGGCATTTAATTAATTTTTCTAAAAATTGGTCCATGGGTGATTTGCACATGAAGTACTAAATTTACTTAAGATCTGTCCATACAAAAATTTTGAACACTATAGGACTGCAAGATATCAATGAATACCGAATTTCATAGATTTTCATAATGGAATTATTCTCTAAATAATTAAGCTAAGGTAATTCAACTAATTAGGGGTAATGAAGGAAGTACCATAAATATCAGTCTAAAAATTATACAAAAATCAACAGAGCTTTATTATGATCATAAAACCTTACTGACTAAGTTTCATGCAATTCCAAGATCAGTAAACTATATAGAATAATGTTTCAATAAAATCCATCATGGTGCACTTTGTGAAGAAATATCCTTGTAATCTCAACTAAACTACATGAAATAATTTTTCAAGCTTGTATATGCCCTAAAAAGATATCTGGCTAAGTAACACAATTTTCTAACAAGCTATAACATTACCCCTAACAAAATATTATAAAGATCCAAGATCATATGACCCATTAAATATTCCCTAAGGTGTATAGACCTAAAAACTTACTAAGTGATTTAAGTGGGGTGCATGTGTACCAATACTACCAAATCCCTTCCTAGGGTTTTTCACCACCATATGATCACATGGACTACACACCAAGTCCATCCAAGGATATATCACACCATGCCCTTCATAAATTCTCAAAGTTCAACCTTAGGGTTTGAACTTGGTTCCTAGGGCAAATATACCCTAATCTATCTCATACTCCATGTGAGGGAGTTAAATATCATAACAAATCAGTGACCCAAATTTCAACCTCTGTTGAGGTGATTTGGCCACCTAAAACCCATAAGGGCCCTTTGACCTAAATGCCCCTTTTTGGTCAGGGCTAGGGTCTACTAATTTCTAAATCAAATCATCACCAAATGGGATGAAATTTTATACAGAGACCTATAATGACCCCAATGACCACTCACAAAAATTTGGGAGGGTTTGGAGGTCATTAGACTCATTAATTAATTAATTCATAAAAAATGAATTGTGTACCAAAACTTTAGAAAAATATTATCCAAAAATTCCCATTTTTGGATATGATGTATTTCTAGGTATGAATGGCCTATGCCCCAAATTTCAAGTCATTTGGAGGTCAAGATTGGTGGGGGCACTCAAATCAATTCCTGTTAAGCCCTATGTATAGACCTCGCCAAAATGAGTGCTCAGGTCTGACATGATCTCCAAACTGGTTCAAATTAATTTTAAATTAAACTAGACTTATAGATCTACAAGTTTTATGTTGACCACTTTTTCTTTAGGGGGTCTAAGTATTTTTAATAAGTAATTTAACATAGCCCAATAACTGTGAAAGAAAAGCACATATAATACATTTAATAAATTTGATATTGCACAGATCTTAAAGGAGAATCCGACGACTCCTGCATTTCTTCTTCCTCCAGCTGACGGGTGAGATCTACCTGACCCGGAGCATCTTCCAGCCCTATTTCCTGGCCACCCGGCCATCCCCCTGGCCGGCCACCGCCGCCACCACCTTCGTTGAGGTGGGGGCTATCGTCGGGCGGCGGCACGGCCGCCGGAGGGGCCGTTTCTGACAAACCCGACCACTCATTTTTCACGGAAATTTCATGGAAAATCTTTACTCGATCGGGCTCAATTGAGCCTGATTCTTATCCCTATTGATTCCTAAGATCTACCCATAGAAGAAGGAGTAGGGGAGGACCTGAATTGTGGCTTGAGAGTGGGTGGTTTGCCTCCTTGCCATTTTTGGCCGCTGGCTTGAGCTCCTCTACAACCTCCACAGCAACCTTCACGAAATCGAGATTGGAACGGGGGAAATGTCTGCTCTTGTCCTGGTGAAGGTTCTTAAGGGAGGAATTGGGGAGAGGAGGCTTGTAACTCCCCAATTTTTGAAATCCCCATTAATGGCCATGATGGCCATTTTGGTTTCTTATCAATTAAGGGGGCTGATCCACCCCAAGGGTCAGCCAACACCAGGAAACTCTTCCCCTGCCTCCAAGGAGTAAAAGCCCCATCAAAGTGTGTGTGTGGGGGGTGGGGTGGGGTGGGGGGTATGGAACGTCCATGGCCATGATGGCCATTAAGCCCCACTTTCTCTCTCCTCCAAAATGGGGTAACTTCCTCCCTCTCTCTCCTAGTCACCAATCTCTGAATTTGGTGAGCCCAAAATGTGTCTCTCCACCCCTAGACTAATGGAACACACCAATCGGGCTTAGCTTACTTGAATTGGGCTAGGTTAACCCAAATTGACCACTTTGACCCATGAGTTGACTTTGGTTAATATGACCATTTAGGCTGACCCCAAGGGGTCCTTGGTGACCCATTGGATTCCCCTAAGGTCTAGGAAGGGTTGAGTAGGTTGGTTGGGCATCTTGGAGGTCACTTGACCCTAAGTTAGGACACTTTGCCCTTTTTAGAACTAGAGTTGACTTGGGTCAACTTAGCCTTTTGGTTGCTCCCAATGGGTCCTTGGTGAGCCATTGGCCTCCCTTAGGGCTTGGTTTGGTCTAGGTGGGTCCCTTTGGCCAAGGGGATGTCAATTGGGCATGGGTGAGCTTAGTTTGACCTAATCAAGGCTTGGGTTGACTTTGATCAATTTGACCTTTTTAGTTGACCCCAGTGGGTCCCTATGGCCCTAATGGACCCTCTAATGGGTTAGGGATATTGTGGTGGGGTCCCTGGATTCAATGAATTACTGTGAAGCCCTATGGTCATCCTAAACTCATTATTAAATACTACTATTTGCAGACCAATAGGTGATTTCAAACTTCATGCCTT